>CAXKWD010000008.1:133078315-135478315 GCA_964059195.1 Ectobius pallidus | reverse complement strand
TCAACATCGTCAGGTTGCCTACACTGTTTCATGATAAGATCGAGTCTGCTCCCAGATTTTCATGTCAAAACCACCTACCGAATCTTGTGATTAACAAGTACAAATTGTAGCATTTGAGATTATATAATCGCCCACATCTTGACGATTTTTCTTATAATTATCATTTTTAGGAACAAACTGAGTTTATATATAAATTCTATAGGGTCTAAATAATATTACAACCTCAAATATGGCAGTCATTCGTGTTCATAAGAAAAGAAAATACAGCGTGCAGAGTGTCGAAGAATCTCCAAAATTTAAAAACTATTACATATCTCTACGTACAAATGTGTAAAAAAAGACTTCCTCAGATGAACGTTTTAGCCACTGAGCTTTATTAGCACTATTAGCTATATTAGCAATGACAATTACAATCAACAAGCCTCATAAACAACTTCCGTGTGTAATTGGTGTATACGGCTGAAATCATTCACTCCATTCAAACCTAATTTATACAAATTAATTAAAACTCAGCCCCTAATAACTGGGACTAGGTTTTAATTAACAAAATATACAGTCAGGTGAAGTAACCATTTAAAATTTCACCATCAAACCGCAAAGAGAATGTTGAACTAATTGTACATTATTTATACGGGAAAGCTAGACAGGAAGTTCATTAAACAGAATACTTAATTAGATTTGGCAATCTGTTATTTACTGTAGTTAGATGTCAATAGAGCCAGCTCTAAACCAATATCAAATTCGTTGCTTTATAAATGATCAATCAGGAGCAGGTTTCCTTCGCACATAACTTGATGGGTTTTCATTAACTTAATGGAAGATTAATAATTGAATCTTTTTCTTTTTTTAGCTAGTGTATCCAGTGAATAGCTGCCAGTCGAAACATATTACATGTCATATAGTTTATTGGGAAAGAACTGATATACAGATGAAAAAATAAGAAAGGTTTTAGAAAAGAAAAGAAGGAAACGAGAACGAAGTAGAGGAAAAAGGAAAAGAAGAAAAAGGAAGAAAAGAAAAAGGAATTGAAGAAGAAAGAGGAGATATTGGTAGCACGGTTTGTCAGTTAGTGTTTCATCATGTGAAATATTACAGAGGAAAACCCAACAGTGTCCAGTCATAGTCTATATAATTTTGGGACGAAGTTGAAGCTATGCCTTACACATGTTTCAGAATTGCATTTAGATTCAATGAGAGGGCATGAAATCCACTTCAGTGTTTTATCCATGGTTGTTGAAGATAGCATTGTTTTGATTTATGTGAAAATAATTTAATATTGCTTAGATATAAAATTGTATTAATGTTCAATACATTAATTTCTTTCTGTATCAGATGTGTTGGATAATCACGCTCTTTTTTACTTCCTCTGCCCCTACCATAGGTACTATAGGTAGAGGAAGTATTGTTTTCGACCCTAAAATTCGAAGTTGAGTTTTTAGCATATATACACGTTTCAAGGCCCCCTGAATCCAAAAATACTATTTTTGGAAACATGTCGGTGTGTGTGTCTGTCTGTCTGTGTGGAAGTTTGTGAACAGGCTAGCTCCGAAACGGAGAATCGTATGAAAACAAAATTTCGTATTTGGGTCAGGTACCTTCTGAAGATGTGATTCGAAGATTGGCGACAAATTTCTCTTATTTTTAAGGGGACTTTACATGAAGAAATTTTCGTTTTTCGCGATTTTCTCGAAAACGGCTCTAACGATTTTCTTTAAAATTTGCACATGTGTTCCTTTTACTGAGAGCTAAAACTTTATTTGAAACTTTTTTTCGAAAAAATTCTCTGAGGGTAGTTACAGGCCACCCACTGTTCACCCACTGTTTGTAGAAATTTTGTCTTGCGTGATGAACAACTGAATGCGCTCTCTTCCACGGCCACTTATTCTATATAAGAATGTGAAGTGAGAAAGATGTATTGTTGGCCCGGTATAGAGTAAAGAAGTATCTGAGGGAAATATTCGATAATTTCGGAAATTATTCTTTACGGCGGAAAGTTCAATAAACGTCTGCAGTCACTTGTTCTTTTTTTTTAAGTTTGTTATATAGGCTAGCCTGCGCTTTTAGTCGCATCATTGAAAGAAGAGGTATTTATAGGATAATAATAGCGTAAAATTGTGTCTTGCGATTCTGTAAAAGGATATGTGAATACTGCTAACTTCTTTTTTCGGCAGAGGAAGTTATGTGACTTTCACATCATATTTTTTCAAGCATTTAACTTATCTTTTTTGTAAAAGTATTAGTGGGAGAATTGCCGACGCTCACGGCATAAAAAATCAAATGAAGAAAATTTGGTAAGCTGATGCAACAAAGTACCAAGATGGAGTCCATAGGCCAATATAAACATGTCCTAAATGAGGTCTTGTATACTTTACTTGATATGTCATGCTTTTGTTTTATCAGTCATAACTGAACTTACAATATGTAGAAAAGAAGTTATTTTTGTAATCGAGTTAAGCTCCAGATGGATCCATTAAGCAGGGCTTACGGAAAAACAAAGGTCTAAAGTTTGATAATCATATGTGAAGGAATATGTAAGTAGTGTTATTGGAACTTCCAATACCGTACAAGAACACCGCAAACAATACTGTTGTCAAGAGAACTGAATTGCATTTGATCAATTCAGTGACATATTTTCACAAATTATGTCCCTAATTGGGCATTACTCCGGTACCGGTCAATCGATTTGTTCCAATATAAACAGGCTCTGTCCCATTGACGTTATAAATGAGTATACCAAGTTTCATGAAAATTTGATAAAGCGTATTTGAGTTATCGCTTGTACAGACACACGGACAGGCATTTCTCGCGTCCACCATACAAACTTATGAAGTACCATTCTTGCCCTTAATAAATGTGGAATTACGAAACACACATAATGTTACATCCCTTATCTCACTGTTTCATGTCTTGAGGTGCTATCGGAAGATAAATCGCATATCAATGACAATGTTTCCGCTAGAATTCAGTAAGCCCACAAGGGATGTGTCCACAGGTTACGAGACTTAACGATGGAGTTTTCAGCTGGCTGACATATCCGGGACACGACAAATCGATGAGGACCAGATCACAATCCATCATGCTAATCACCCTCAATCAAAGCCATCACCACCCGTAAAATAATGCACTACAACAAAACCTTCAATTAATCACTCCAGTGCATGCCACTAAATCAACCTCTAAGCCACATAAACCTGTAAAATAAATGAAGTCTGAGAACATTCTGTGTGCAGTGACATCTTTAGAACAATTAACTTTGTTCTTAGCATCACTGATGCTTTCACCCCAATACGGCTGGATTTTAGGAGATATAGTTTGGTTAAATGTGACTGTATTATACATAATGAAAACTGGTAATGGGATGATTTTTGTGTTACAGATTTACAAAACACTCACGGGTCTATAAAATGTAAAAAGTTAATTAGCGAATGCCAACTAGCATTTTAATTTTTACATACATTATTTTTAAATAATTAGTATATAATTAGATCTAAATGGCCCAATTAATAAAATAAAGTGGAACGTCAGCGAAGCATTGAAAATGTCCAGGATTGGTATCTTATTGTTTAGTAATTTATTATCAGAATGTAAAATCATATAATGCTGGCATGTTAACTGCATTATCTAATCGTGTAGGTGATGTCTTATTAATGGTTATTGCGTGGATATTAAAGTTGGGGAGATGGAATTATATTTTTTCTTTGGAATGTCAAAAATATAGAGCGGAAATGAAGATTATTTTGATATTAATTATGATTGCAGCTATAACTAGGAGAGCTCAAATTCTTTTTCTACGTGGTTGCCGGCTGCGATAGCAATTCATATATATATATATATATATTGTCAATCCCGCAATTAACAACAAAATATTATTTAATCAATCACTAAATCCCACATTAAAACGAATTAATAAATATACCCCAGCTGTAACCAAAGTAGAAGAATGTACTAAAGCAGATACTGGAGGTTTAGACAAGGAATCCTTTAGAAAGAGATAAAAAATCAAACTGTATCCTATTCCAAGATATAATATAGCCATTTTAGCCAACAGACCATAATCATCAACATCGTCAGAATGATCAGTTTTTCATTGTTGTAACTATTGCTACTCCTTAATTATGCAAAGTTGCATCTGCAGAATTAGATGTCACCAATAGGAAGCTATATACTGAAAAACTCATATTCTTTCAGTTGATCGAAACTATTTTATTTCACGAATGAAGCATGTTGGTTTCTTTAAGAGCCTAATTTAGTTACCGGTACGCTTATTTTCCTGTAGAGGAGGGAAAGACAGGTGTTAGGCCCATAGACTCGAACAGGCCTGTCTAAACTTAAAGGAACTGGGAGCAAAATTTATTTAGACAAGCCATCTTAAGGGCAGCACTAAACGTAAGTGTTTCCTATTAACTTAATCAGTTAGTTTATCATTTAAAAAAGAGAAATTATCACTCATTCATTTGTGAATGTTAAAATTAATTTTAAAACCTAGTGTGAAAAATAAAGAGAGAAAATTAGTTTACGCGAAATCTAGTTTCTGTCACAGCAGTTCAACATTTTATTGAACATGATAGTAATATAATATTTATAGAGAAGAAGGTCAGCTGATGTGAGAGATTAGTAGTTCATTATTTCAAGTATAACAGCTGATACTGAGGCAATGTACGGTAGCCTACTTATTTTGATGAAGTTCACATTCGAAAATGCACTTTCACAAGGAATTTTCTTCCAAACATAAATATATGAAGACCAAAATATCTCTGGGAAACTTGTAATCTGAAAATTTGTCTTGTTTTCCGTTCTGTCTTCAAGAAATGTATCAGATTGAAAATCACATAGATCAAGCTGAAACTTTGATAGTTCAATTGTTCAAATTTAAATCGATATGAAAAAGATATACTTTATAGTGTGTTTTCAAAATTAGTAAATCTTTAAAAAAGCTCTTGAATGAAAATTTCAATATCCTCACAAAGTTCAGAAAATTCACATCTATTTCATTTGACAATTTACAAAATGGAAAATGTGCCAAATTATTAATTTTCGTTATTAAAATACTTTCACAAACATCGTACAAAACACACATCCAATGAATATATATATACACACAAGACAAGACGAAATACTAATCTACCTCTAACAGATCAGAAACGTCTCACAGCGGCCGGGTTAAAACATAGTATTAATATTGGTTCTCGCTTTTATAACTCTAATCAGAATGTACCCTGAGCTCTCAAGATGCCCTGTCACTAAATTTATTAGGAGTATGAAAAATTATCTGTAATCTATTGCTACCTACCTCCTAAAGACTGGCCATTCTAAGAAGGAAACCTCAAGTAAACAAAAACCAGTAAATTTTTCTCACTCTAGCACATTCCTCGTAGGCCTATGGCTTAAGAGTGAGACCGGCATACTGGTTTTTGTTTACGTCAGGTTTCCTTTTTAGCTCGTCTCGAGTATAGATATCTATGTTTTGTATTTCTATTAAGTTTTTATTTGAAAATTTTGTCGCATTTTTCGTAAGTTACATAACATTTTTTCTTTTTTTTTTCTTCTTTTTTACTCTGATCTTCTCCTTTTTCACTTTGCTCTCTGTTGCATTTGCACCCGAGCACGAGCAACTATGCTCATTCGGGTGTATTTACTGAATGTTATATTTTTATGTTATATGTAACCAAAATTCTTCATTTTTTGTGTTTAAATTTGTTGTGTTTAAAATTTAAATTATTGTTTTTGTTGTAAATAAAAATAAAATAAACTACAAAAATAAGAAATGAACAGTTATATATGGGGAAGTGGAAGACTTTTAAATCATATTAAATATCCGTATATCCTCTTAAATCGCTTGTGCTAGATTTAGCATCGTGCAGATGCCATGGAATCTCTGGTTTCATAATTCTAGCCACTGGAAGGCTTAGGACACTTGGTTATCACAGATTGGCTCTAGATTAATATTATGCGGCAATGAAGGAGCTTGTTCAGCATGAATCAAGTGAGACCTTAGGCTAGGCGCATATTGGGGCGCGATTGACGCGTGTGACGCGACGTGGCACAGTGCGAGTTTTTGTAACATACTTAAAATGAATGGGTTAGCGCAAATTGACAACGCGTCGCTACTCAGCGCGAATCGTGTGATACTACAGACGTGTGGCACAGTAGCAGAGCCACAGTTTCTCGTGCCACACGTCACACTTGCCTTTTGTTCTCTGACTGTCACTCAAAGGTTTTGGTGTCCGGTTGTGCATTTTTCCTTTATTCCATGAACAAAAACATTTTTTTATTTACGATGTTGGTCGAGTAAAAGCTGACAGAGGCGGTAAGGAAACACCCAGAGCTGTACGACACAAACAGTCCAAATTACATGAAAGCTATATTGAAAACAAGAATTTGGACGGACATCGCAAAGGAGCTGAACTTGAAAGACGCTAAGTAAATATACTTATTGAACCATTTTATAATTAATGTCTACTATTTTAACCTTTATAACACATTTCATATCCTACAATCCTTCTAATTTTACTCTGTGCTTGTAGATTTTTTCCTAGTTGACTCACCCACAAACAAATCATATGTAATTTAGAATCGATCATTTTAACTAAGTTCTATATGTGCTAGCAGAATGTATCAGAAAATAGAATTGCAGTATAATTATTAATAACACAATGTTTAATAACAAGGTTTTGAGGGGAAAATATTTAGAAATGAATTGGGTAAACAAACCAATGAACGAGTTAACCTGTTCCAAGAACCGTATTCCCAGAATCCAACATCAGTAACCGCTTAACTTGAGGATTCTCTACTTTCCTTTTATATTCCCTCTTGTACCGCAATTTCTAAATTAATTTAAAAACACACCCACAAATCAGGGTTCAAATCAAACATTTTACGAGTAGGGGGAATTAATATGGGTCCAAATTTATTCATGTTGTTAACAGAACATCCACTCTCTATACTCGACAGACTACCACGGAACACCAATCACTATCACTATTGCACTCATTGTCATCAGGGTTGCCAGGTTTTTCTACACCACTATAGGTAATTGCAGAACAAATAAATAGTGCAAAATTATGTTGCACAAACTTTCTCGCATCTCGTACGTGTTAAAGGCTAGCACAGAAAAAAAGGAAATTAAAGAGACAATTAAATTTTATTTATTACATTTTCATAAATCTAACAAGTATTTAGAACGGAAAGTATCAGGGTCGATCTTTATGTCCAATGCTTTTAACGTGAAATAATAATAATAATAATAATAATAATAATAATAATAATAATAATAATAATAAATGAGTAATAATAATAATAATAATAATAAGAACAACAATCGGTAGTTTTAAATTATTAGTAAGTTATGACTTTCGAATGACCATTTATCAAAGAAAAAATCCCAATAACCATTGTCATACGAAAAATCGGCACACCTGCCAACCCGGATTGCCACAGCACATTCTTCAACCGTTCTGTTGCCCGGCAAGAAGAAACAAACACCAAACCGTCCACTGTCATGCTTCTGTTTACTCCATGCATATCAGTGCTTGTTAGATAAATATTGCTTCGCATTGTGCTTGTGCACATCAAAAAGCGGTATTATGAAGAAACAATAAGACCTCAATTCTGATGCTGTTCTAATATCTCTCCTATCTCATGAATTTTCTCAGTAAGCACATGTAAGCTAGATGTCCTCTTGATTATTTCGTATTAAACACAGAATCTATTCAAGGAGGAAGAAAGTGTGCCTATAACTTAGGCCTAAATTCAAAATTTTTACAAAGGTATTACGTATGTGAGGGAGAATACTTCTTTTCTTTTTCTAGATCGTCTTAGCCTACGTTCTGTTTAGAGCACTCCATAGCAAAATATCCGCGATTGCGTAAAATAAAACAGCATCAACCAGGGCCGTAGCTAGGCGCTGGCGACATGTGCCCCCGCCAAGGGCGCAGGTACAAAGAAGGCTCAAAATTAACCATGAAAAATTCAGCCTTTTTTTAGACCGGTGCAATTTATCAAGCAATGAACATTCCACTTTAATGGAAGAAATCTTTCAGGTTATTAAAAATTATCTGTAGTATTATGCAGTCAAGCAACGTTCTTTAATTAACAAGTTTTTTATTGACAGAGTATGGGTATAAGTGCACTTTAACTAAGTTTACGATTTATATGAAAACCAATTTTTTTATGGATCTGAACAGTATGGAAAGATATAACAATAAAAATTAAAATGTACATTATTATTGAGATGAAAGTGGTTCAACTATTCGACAAAAATACTTTTTACCTATTAATGTGTTAAACATTTTAGTAGGCCTCAGGCCTATTATGCAATTTACTTTTGTTACTAGATTTTATTATTTAATTCTATTTTAAGAAGTACAATCGTCTGAAAATCAGGTTTTAGTACCTTGAAAGTCCAACACTTATTTAATTTTCAAATTGAGGTTTAGGTTTTCTTTGATAATAACAGTGTTTTTATATTAAAATAATAAACAATTTTACAGAAATTTAAAAAAATTGTTCAGACCCTCAGTATTGGAGGGCGCAGATTTGTCAAACTGGCCAAGAGCGCAGCAGGATCTTGCTAAGGCCCTGGCGTCAACATAGCAATATATCTCATGGGATTGACCATAACCACAAACAGCTGACAGTCGTCAGTCAGCTGACATGCGCAAAGAGCATTAACACGCATCAGCTGGGCGAGAGAACTGCGTTGCAATATGCGTTCCCCAACGAGACGCGTTTGGCGCGATCGGGCCATGCCGTTCGCATCATGTCATCTCATACGTGTCAAACGCGCCCCAATATGCGCCTAGCCTTATAAGGGTGTCAACGCAGCAGGGGGGAGCCCCATAAAAAGGACAAACCCCGGGAAATTCAATATGGCATCCCAACAGGAGCCGTGTCTCCAGACTTTAGTAATAACTTCACTGCGTCTGTTCCGCAGGAAGCCAAAACTTAACAAGTCTAAGTTTAAGGCTCATTAACAGGAGACGGAGAGAGTTTGCGGTTCTAATTCCTTAGTTTCCCGTTCGAATCTCGGTCCTTTCTATGTCGTCTGTTACGTAAAGCATTACATGAGCCAGATATTGTCTTACAAACAAGAATAATGAGACTTTATATGCAATGAAGCTCAGCTGGGGGCTTCCCTTGAAACTAATTAAAACTGAGCATTATGTTACAACGTAAAAACCGCAAAGATAGTATATTAATCTGTTCTGATGCCTGGCTGTAAAAATGGGTAACTGCAGTCAGTTTTTATCAAATATAACAAATTAACTTTTATTATTATTATTATTATTATTATTATTATTTTTAGTTGTACAACAGTAATTTTAGTCCATGCAGATTCGGTTTAAATTTGATCTAAACGCGTTGAATGGGCGGGAAATTAGAGGGGCAAGTGGGAAAATCTTGACAACAGCGAATTAACTTACAAACGAAGTAATTTTACGTTTATTTGCTTATTCACCAGTAATAGTATATTGCGATACTTGTAAGTGTTAACAAAACAGAGAGCCGAAGATGGTGTACACTTCAAACATGTTTTCTATGAAAAGCTGTTTTCTAGTTGCCTTCGTTACGCTATACTAACCTCTTGAAACTAGATACGGGAGGCGTTGGATAAAACAATAACTTAAGCGAATGCGCAACCAATCGCTGATACCAACATATCATAACCTACCTGTCTGAATAATTACCGTAGGTCAATATATATAAAAAAATTAAAAACAGGTATGAATGAAATTGTAAAGTTTAACTAGACAATATAATTATATTTTATGTCACTTATGAAATAATAATAATAATAATAATAATAATAATAATAATAATAATAATAATAATAATAATAATAGAGGATTTGATATACTAACGCACCTGTACGGTTAGTAGTGTGGCAGTGCCGTTACGTAGTGCGGTAAGTTAAGTTACCGGCAATGAGTATAGGGAACTCGAGTTCCCACCATGATAGCACGAACGGGAAATGGATGAAAAAACACTATGATAGAGAAACAAAAATAAAAATGGAAGGAAGAATGAAATTGTAAAGTTTAACTAGCAAATATGATTATATTTTATGGACATTATTTTGAAGAAAAGTGGACTATGTTCTTTCAAGTTCTGTTTTTAAACACATGGGTTCATTTTATAAAAATAAAAATAATAGCCTACACTAAACCAAATAATAAACACATAAACCTAATTCTAAAAACTTCATGAACTTAAGTAAAACTTCTATCAGATATAGCGTAATTACGCATATAGCCTATAGATCGCACAAGCTTTACGTAAATTTTGGAAACAGTGAGTCTGATAAAAATTAATGTTCTGTAATTCTAAACGTACCGTTACATCTAAGCCGTTGAGAACGTGCTAACACATTTTGAAGACTAAGTATATACGCCGAAATACATCACTAGAAGTAAAACCACCAACAAAGTAAGATCAGCTATTTTTATACTACAACTATTATGGCACCGTACTTTTATATTTCTGACGTCATAGATTTTATTTCACTTTTTATCTGTAAAATGTAATTATTAAACATCGACTATGTATTGTACAATTTCTGCATCATGTAAAGTACGAGGGGTATTCCGAAAGTAAGTTACGTCAGTTTGTCACACGGACACTTTATTGACCCAAAAGCAATACAGCATGGCAGCATGAACTACAGTCTGATTTAAACAACCTGCGACTTGAGACAGATCACTTAAAGTTGAAAATTGGGAGAACTGGGCTGTATTACATTGTATTACTTGTATTTGAGTGTCTGTCAGCTGTTTACCTGTGCCCCAAATTGCAAACATTTCACGTATCTTTAGCAGAGCCAAAGAAAAATACATTTCCACCAACTGATACAAGTCGCATGTTGTTTAAATCAGACTGTATACACCGTGCACTATTTTTCGACATAGTCGCCAGCGACATTGAGGCATTTGTCGTAGCGTGCGATCAGTTTGAAGAACCCACTGTGGTAAAACTCGGTGCCTTGCGATGCAAGGAATTGGCGCACAGCCTGCTCCACCTCAGCTTCCTGACATTACTAAAGGTTCCATACAGACCATTTTGAGTGATAAATTGATGTTCCATAAGGTTTGTGCGAGATGGATTCGTGGAGGCCGCACTGTGCGGGGACGGAAATCGGGAGATCAATTTCAAACAGCTCTATCTCGGACAATAAAAGGTTCAGCGGCTGCAGCAATGGCTCGTTTGAAAGAGGGGAGATAGCGGTACATGGCAGTGGCGCCAAATCTCTCGTGCCATCGTGAGCGGTACACTAATACCCGCGGGCACGCCAGTCTGCTGCGACTCGCTCTTCTACGGCGCAGTGCGCCTGCGTCATGCCTCCTCCGCTGACGCCACTTCCGTCGTGGAACCAGCCACGGGTGGGGATTCGTCTGGCGTTTGTTTGGTTCCCCTGGTGAACACGCCGCTCCTGCCATACATTGACGAAACTTACTTTCGGAATACCCCTCGTAAAAAGAAGATTCAATGAGCCTTTTATGTATGTAAATCACGAGGGCATAAGGTTTGAAGAAAAACATTTTAATTTTAATAGAAGGACAAATGCTTGGGAATTATGGATTAGATAGGATTGTAGGATAAATGCACGAAGTGGCATGTTTTCATATAACACTTCGAAAGGTATGAACGGGAATTTATGATTTAAGCCCACTTTTCATGCCAAATGAACTCAACATTCGTTTCATCTGAAGCACCAATGGAAACCACTTTTACGCGAGGAAACATACACTTCAATATCAAATATAGAGTTTTAGGCATAAGTATCAGTAAGTCAGTTTTATTGTGTTTGTTCTTGAAAGAATCATAATTATTTAATTCTTCAACTAGGCCTATTTACTTGAAGTTATGGCATCACATTATACTAGGAGTCATGTGAACACTAGAACTCGTGCCCAAAAAATCTAAGATCTGCTCTACGTCAGTTTAAACCGCCACCATTTTGAGAAGGAGTAAACAAATTAAAATCCTTACACGTCCGTCATTTTTAATGGCTTCGATAAACGTTCATACTAGACTGGAAGAAAATTTAACAACGCGCATGAGTCATTAGAGTTACGAAAAAATGTAATAATAATAACAGCAATGGTTTATTTCACCTAGCAGAGTTAAGGCCTTCTCTTACACTTAACCAGGAGTTTAACTTAATTACATTACTTGGGAATACAAACATACAAAACAGGTTGTTTCAGAATAAAGTGCATCAAGTTAAAGGAAAGAGAAATACACCATGAACTGCATCAAGTTAAAGGATAGAAAACCACAAATAAAGATAGAAACATGAATAAAAATGTACTGGAACGATATTGTAGAATATTTTACACTCAGGGAAGAAATTAGTATGAACCATTTGGCTAGAATTGTTGCTAGAAGCTGAGCAGTATATGAAACGCAATCATTAAAACGGCCAATTAAACAAGTTTAATATGTATGGTTGGGGTATTTGATATATCCTGCTCAGTCATGGAAGGATTTATCGTTTGATATTTTCTCGAAGTATTCGTTCGTTTATTTGTTACTACAAATTTAACAACTTAGTGCTAAAATTCACTAATTTCCCTAAACACATTACCATAATAGTATAATTTTAATTATTGTATTCTTTCTAGTAATTGTTGTATTCTAATTGTAGTTTTTGGAGGCCTGGTAGAAGGCTATCAGGCTAAATAAATAAATAAGTGTTCCTAATTAGTGAATAAGTGTCTTAGTCCAAGTGTCTTAGAAATCGAAAGATGAAGATATTTCTGCAATGGCCTTCCGACAAAAATCTATCGCCATTTATGATGAATAGGCCCATAAGTAAAAAAGTTCAGTAGATTTACGATAATAAAGTACATGGAACAGAAAAGAAACGAAATCGTGAAATGTTCACAGACCGCTGGTTTGCATTCATCATATAGAAGCGTCCACAGCTCGTAAAAGTGTTAGGGGGCCTTGGTGGGAGTGTGAAAAAAAATCTCTCTCTGCATTTGTACGTGCCAAGAACATGGATATGCAGGAAAGTCATAAACTATGCTCCAATTCCAAAACTATTCCCCTCCCTCCTGGAGCGATAATATTTTAAAAACAAATTTCTGCATCCATTATTCCGGAGGTTACCACAGCATTCATAATAAAAATCCCTACATTTATCGAAAAATTTTAATTTTCTTTTGTTCTTTACTGACTATTTCCCCCTAGCACTTAGCATAATAACGTCTGTCATGCATGATTCGCAGTACAGTCACTGGATTTGAACAACATACAGGGATGCCAGTAAAGAGTTATTGCTGTTTGACTTCTTATATATAATCAGGGTATTTGTTATAACATTTTCTTTCAGCATGTAATTATTTTTTCAATGAGAATTTCTACTGATCATTTTGCAAGCTCTTACATAGGTGATGTAATAAACATGTTTTTACTGTATACAGGTAGCATAATTTAACCCGTACGCATTGACGTTAATGATAATAAATTAATAATATTTTAGTTGTAATATTTGCCTTTATTTGACATTTAGTGATAATTTTGTGTGCTGTTATAAAAATCACATTTTATATACAATATTATGTTATGTGAGTAGGCCTATTGAAAATTAAACATTTTCCCAAATAAAGCTTTTGAAATGAAATCTCTATAGAATTAATGTTTTAGAATCCTCAAGACTGTTGGGTGACCTTTGAAAAATTAAATCTATACTTCATAGTAAATTATTAATAGCTTACGGATTTTCGACTGTATACCTGTGTCTCTTAAAAAATCTCAATTACGCAAAAATGTCTAAGTTAATTTAAAATTCTTTTAAATTATAATTGATCAGTTTCATTCTTCAAGTGGTATAGTTATGAATCAAGGCTCTAATTTCAGAAGAAAAGATCACCGAGCTTGAATCATTATTTTCAACCTAGACCATTTTCAATCCACGATTACTATTTTAGTAAATAACCGTATAACTTTTAAGAAGAGGAGCAGCTCTTTTTGTAATTTCTACAAGTATACATATATACTGTATAGACACGAATAAAGCTATGCTTTGTAATTCTCCACATGAATTGACAAATATTGTTCTAATATTCTGCTGATCTAACCTTCATGTATGATTTTAAGGTTTAAGTTACATTTTAACCACTTTGTTAATGTTAACTTTGTAAGCTTCAATTTTATTATTTTATCATTGTAAATAATATTTGACTAAGAGTACACTGAACTAAGTGTAACCATACCAGAACCCACTTTGGGTTATTTTTTCACTGTTTCTTCCATAAGGTGTTTACTACAAATTACTAGACGCTTATAACAGTACTTTTACCAAATTACAATAAAAGTTAACTGCAAAGCGTATTTTATTTAATTGGTCTTCTATGATATATCCTGTAGGCTTCAACTGTTGTTTTTTAAATATAATAGTGGTATATAGGCGGACATTATCCAAACACTCGATTCTTTTAAATTGTTCTAAAGAATGGGGCTTCATTAGGGCAAAGTAGCATAAATTACACCTATGGTGACTGATTAAAAGAGAGCACGGTAATTCTCTCATATTCTCTGAATGCATTCATTCTTGAGGTGCAATAATTCTAACTTGAAGCTTATGTAAGTAACACCTCACGTAAATTTCTTATGGAGAGAGGAATGGTTAATGTGTCGGGAAGAAGTTTGTTTATTTTCCATGCAAAGTACTTCTCCCGGGGCAACTAGGGCAGATTCTAGAAAAGATTGAGCAGAATTGGGTTACTAACACGGAGAAAAAGGAGGCGGGAATTCACTTGCTTAGAAGAAGTTATAGCCCGTAATGAATTTCTATAACTCATGATAAGTGAAATGGATTCACCGAAGGTATTAGCGAAGAATTTAATAAAAATTGAAGGTATATATATATCTTCAAATTTTATTAAATTAAATATTGAAGATATATATATATATATATATATATATATATATATATATATAATCATGAATCTTTTACTGAAGAGCTATTAAAATTTTTAAGCGACTTATTTCCAAGATGTAAGCTACTTATTTCCGAAATAACTTTTCTCCATGGTATTATAATTTGTTTTAGAAAAAGGGTTTAATTTTTTTTAAGGTAATTTTGCAGATCCCTTTTAAATTCGTTGTGAAATCAAAAAAAGCCACTTGATCAACGTACGAGATTTAACTTTGAGATAAAAACGTAAACGGATATTAATAAATTACATCCATTGAACAAATCCGTAAATTTTAAGAATTTCATTGGGTATAATTTGAATTTGGGATACACCGTGGCGCAGTTGGTTGAGGCACAGCGCCTACAAACCGGAAGGGCGCGGTGTTCGATCCCCGATGAGAATGTTGGGATTTTTCCATTTGGATAATCCTTATGGTGGCACTATGGGTCTAGGGTTGAATCAACCACTAACACAAATGAGTACCAGGATCAAATCTGGGGGTAAAGGCGGCCGTGCGTAAAAGGCTGACCATCTTACCACTTCTTTATGACCCGAATGTCTCAAAATGTGGGAGCTTAAGCTTCCAAGAACCCTAAAGGCCTCCATGGCCGTTCCAGGGATCCCCTTACGTTCACTTTATAGTAAACTTACGATAAGCGAATGTCTTTATAATATGAATTAATACCTTGTAGTTTGTTTTATAGTAAATGGAAAACTCTGTAGATCTCTAACTATCGAATTACTTAAACAAACTTAAAAACGAATAAAATATATTAAACGAATTAAAATGCATTAAAAATTCCCTCATCTTTACAAGTATGAAAACATGTACGAGTATGCCACTTTGTTATAAAATCATTAATTTATAAATCAAGTCACCCCACGTTTTAGTTACAGTATTAATATTCATGGCAATCCCTCTGGTATGTCGTTAATATTAAAATACAATGTATACTTGCTTAATTGCAAGGAACAATTCCTCAGCAAGCTAAAGGAATATTACCTATTTATGGAACCACGAGGTTCATTGCCGCGTTTACCGTCCTTAAGATTTACTACTTCCATTCAATCCTATTCTGTGCTAGCTCCATCCATCCTTCCCTAGCAAATCCTACTTCCATAAAATATGTTCTAATATTGTCCTCTTAAACAAATTATGATTTATAATATATACAGTTGTTAAAATCCTGGTATATCTATAAACACAGGTGTCAATAGTCCTATGTAAAATAGTTTTAAATGTATAGAAAAGTAAAATTTTAAATATTTACAACTTTTTAAAGGCTGAACATTAACCATACCAGGCACGCACACAAGCAAAGTTTCTTCAATTTTAAGTTCTTTGTAAAAAGAAGTTAAAATTAAAAAGTTGGAGGCACTAAACGGCTAGGTTAGACTTCTTAATTTATAATAGAGTGAACAAGGTGACTTACATATTCACGCATGTAAACATTCCCTCTACGGAAAAATGAAATACATAGCTATTCCCTTATCTTCTTTATCCCTATCGCACATGCAGACAGATCAGACAGCAGTATACTCCATTACTCAGAAATGGTATTACAGCCATTTCATAATTACGGGTGGGACATTCTAGCAAATTATAAAAACTATTTTTGTTTATTACATATCATAAATAATAAACTAGAATTGGTTCTTCACATTCTGTAAAATTTACAATGCCTTCTCCTCCACACTGCACGCAAAGCATTATTTAAAATTTATTTCAAAAATTTTAAATTTTTTTTTCAAAATCTGTTGCGGGTGGGACATAATTTGGACACTGATTTCAATGATGCAAAACAAAAGCTCATTTTCTGTTCTGCTATTACTGTTAGGGTCTTAATGTTGTTATTAATGAAGGTATGAGGGATTCAGTACAAATTATAAACTGTTTCCAGGTTGTCAGAACATTTATTTAACTCATCAATAATAATTTAACAATACTATCACTGTTACGGGTGGGACGTTACGTGTGGGACAAAAATTCCCTTGTTTGTTATTTTACATAGTAATTAACCACACATATTTTTTTAAGTTAATCTTATACCAAATTGTACCTTAAGATGTATATTTTCTCAAATGAAAATGGACATAGCTGATTACTCTTGACTACTTGGTATTAAAGAGTGTTAAAATCATGCTAAAAATGGCAAAAAATGTAACTCAACGCAATAAATAAGTAAATCGACAGATTTTACACATGAAACCCAAGTCCACATGAATACACCCAAGTCCTTAAAATCCAAATAATTTGAGGTTCTAAACTTATTTTTGACCACCCAATTACAATAATTTTATAACTTCTCTCTTTGAGGAAAAAATTCTCATATTTTATTAAATGGCTGATTAGCTATCCTATAATAGCTAGCTAGATATGTGAAAGCATATTACATTATTAAATGTGTGAATACCATTTCATAAAATAAGTAAACATCCATATTGTATTTTCCGTTAAAACGTAATAACTTAATTCCGTTGTGAATTAGGATTTAATACTTCCTTTGTCTGAGTAATCTCTTTGTTGCCGGCTAACAAATATATATATATATATAAATCCCTTTCCCAGGTTCAGATCTGGGTGTTTAGGGTTAAGTATTAGGTCCCGGTATCAGGAATGTTCTTTTAATTCCGGCAATCTGATGTATGCCAGCGAGACATATTCTCAAAGTTGAAAGAACTTCTACTGGCTAAAATAGTTCTTTATGATCCAAGTGTTAAAAAGATTTTATTTTGGGAGTAGGTTATGTTTGTGAAACGAGCCCGTTAGGGGGATTGTAGAAATCCTACGAGTAATATCAGATCATTTTACTACGAGCATCTTGCATTATTTTTTAGACAGCCGTTAATATTAGTGAAATAATTATATATATATATATATATTTATATATATATTTATATATATATATATATATTGATTCATTTTGTCCTAGTGGTGATATAATTAACTGGACATATTATATGATCGAGTTCCTAGTGATATCAATATTATTCTACAACGCTCCGCTACGGCTCTTGTCTCCACTCCGCGTGCTTAACTATGTGCATAGTATTATGCATTATTTAGACTATCTATACAACATTTGTTACATAAGCAAGTGAGTTGTAGAATTAATTTTAACGTCCCATTGTGGCATAAGCCGCAGTCAATATAGGAGGCGCGTCCATAAACTAAGTTTCCCTGGGGCCGTTTACAGAAAAAAAATCTTGGAAATATTCATTGTAACAGATACAGAAAGTATTCAGCTATTTTTCAAAACATTTGCCACCGGAATTGAAACATTTGTTTAACGTAGCACCAACATTAGACCGCCGGGGTGGAAGGCAGGCTCGCTATCAACCCACCCACGACGGCGGAATTACGTTACAATAATGAAACGATCTGGAGCTTAGCTCGGAGATCGATTACAAAAATTGATTTAACAGTATGTATACTGTCAGTAGTAGTGCAGATTAAACGAAAGCATGCCTTATTATGTAAAGAATGCGAGACTTCATCTACGAGTTATGAATAAAAAATATACATTTTCAGATTTCTTTATTAGAGACAGATGAAAGTTTTCTTATTTATAGACAAAACATGTTAAATGGATTGAATTCCTATATACCGTTTTTATTTTTTATCCCATTTTTAAGCCATTAGGTCTACTATCAAAACGCTGCTATGCGCCGAGATTTATGTTTCCTTTTATATGGCGTTTGTACTTTCCTCTATTCTGTAATTTTTACATTCTTGCATATACGTTTTTATGTGCTAGATTTTAACACGTATATGCGAGCAAGTTTCTGCAATTTACTTTGCGCCATTTATTTGGTCATAACCAGGGCCCGGATTCTGATGACCTAAAATTGTTTGAAAAATGACCTATAAAATGACCCTAAATTTTAAAGAAAATGACTTAATAATTATAAAAAATTACCTAAAAACTGATATTTTATTTATAAAAAATTGTTATTGTACACACAAAGTTACAGACTAGTTTGTACATAATTGTAAAAACTGTAAATGACTGTAATGTGAATGTTCTTTTCTCGCGGAAATTTATACTGGCACTGACGAGTCAAAATTCGGCATTTCCTTTTGTGGTCTGCCGCATTATATTGTTATTTAATTGAGGGTAAACAGTAGTTTGCACCCCCAAATACAAGCAGGTGGCAGACTCTGTTGCCAAGTCAATCTAATAACAATAGTAATATAATACAAAATTTTGCGTTTCTTTGATTTTCATTTCCGACTGAGACGACAACACTTAACGCCAAATTTTTCCTTCTTGCATTAAACAAACAACAATTCAAAGACAGCACCGCTAGCGACGAAAAAAAAGTTAATACACTCAATGTAAATACATGAAAATGGCTAAAAAAGAGGAAGCAAATGACACGAAAATGACAAAATAATGACCTAAAATTGAAATAAATGACAAAATAATGACCTAAAATTGAAATAAATGCCCTAAAAATATAAAATTGCATGAAATGACAAAAAATGACCTAATAAAAATGCATTTCTATAATCTAGAGACCATGATTAGGATTTATCTATAAGCTGGCAATGTCTATGCAGCATCAATAAAAAGATCACATATCATTAAAATCCGGGCCCTGGTCATAACACAAAAAATTTAAGCCAACTTGCTTCTTTATGATAATCAGAAACTTTACCATGGTCTTCGCAAAACGCAGTGGCCTACTTCATCATATAACAACAAATATAAGCCAACAACTTTTCACATCTTGGTTCACAAGAGAAAAATTGCTTACCATGGAAGCATATTAAGCATTTAACTGCAATAATATATTCCTTCTCATAGCCTACTGCTGCCGAGATTTTGCTAGCAGCAGCACCAATTTAATGTTTCTGGCTTGGATTGAAATTTCCTCGGGATTATCACTAATATTTTCACAAGCTTTTAATAGATATTATTTAGTATGCAATACAGTTACAAACAAGCAACTCATATAATATGCATCTATACCGCATTTCATATTTGTACTGTCAATTGTCGTTCTTTGATTCAGGCGGCTGTGAGAATATGATTTCAACAAATGACTGACAAAACCTTTTATCACCGCCGTCTCGAGAATTACGCTGCCTGTCCATGCTTAATTTTAACATGGAGTTCAGTGTATTGTTAAATTGCCTAATTTCTCCAGTAGAGGCGACACAGTTCACACCCAGATAGCATGAAATTCCAGCATATTTCAGTTTCCGGGTTTATACTTCAGAGGGCAACACAGCATACGTTAATGTAAAGGGTATTGCAGCTGGGTGTGAAAGGTGCTGCCATCTGTAATGTCGCCGCGTACGCAAAATTAGCCTTATAGGATAGGCAGTGTATACACGAGTAATACAGTCTGGAAGGCAGTGCTTTTATTGTAATTAATTGTATGGCATTTTTATTTCATTTCATATAATTTAGAGAGCTTTTTCTACAAAATATTGTATGCACCAAGTAGGCTACGCTGAAGCGTTATTTTGCGTACTTGGTACATGAATAGCTATTATTTACATTTTTAACTGTACGAAGAGGGAGGCCCGTTGTGTCAATGGAGTACAGTATATTGAGCATGCAAAAGCTTTGTGAATTCGCTAGTGATGTATCTGTTATTCTTTTTACCGTCTATCTCGCAAATGTAGTCTGGATGAAAACATTTCTGCAGAAGCAAAACACCATTACAACCAGCGATATATAACTGAAGTGAACGGAATTAAGCAGGGAATGGAAAGGCATAACTCCTTAAGAGGGTCTTGTTTGTTTGTGAAAACTGAGGTTATTGCCGCACTTTAGAAGCGTGCAGTGCAATTTTACCAACATTCCATGCAACAATTCCCGTATCGTAGCAGTACACATTATTTTCTTAAGAACCTCGAGCTTAATAGTCCCAAGACGGTTTTAATAGTCCCAAGGAGAAATGAAAATCGAAAATACATAGCTTATCCAGTTAACGGCATAAGAAAGATATACGGCAACAAGTTCATTTTATTTTAAGTATCTCCCCAGCTATTTTTATTACTGAAGTGTACGTACGCTATCTAGCACAAAGTCATGTACATTAATAAAACCTTTCAGTTGTTCCTAAAATCATGAGCAGTGGAATAACTTGAACGACATAAGTTTCCACTGAATAGTCCTTTCAGAGTTACACATTAACAGTAGGCCATGTTAAGTGTCATTTCTATCACCGCCGTCTAGAGAATTACACTGCCTGTCCTATGCTTAATTTTAACATGGAGTTCAGAGTATTGTTAAATTGCCTAATTTCTCCAGTAGAGGCGACACAGTTCACACCCAGATAGCATGAAATTCCAGCATATTTCAGTTTCCGAATTTATACTTCAGAGGGCAACACAGAGCTTAAGGTAATGTAAAGGGTATTGCAGCTGGGTGTGGTAGGTGCTGCCACCTGTAATGTCGCCGCGTACACAAAATTAGCCGTATAAGAAAGGCAGTGTATACACGAGAAATACAGTGTAGAAGGCAGTGATTTCTATGATTACATCTTGAACGGGAAAAATACACGTCCGTCCGTGTGTCTGTATGCGCGATAACTGGAATACACTAAATTATATTTTCATGAAATTTAGTGATGTATCTGTTATTCTTTCTACCGTCTGTCTCGCTTTTTTCGAGAGCATCATGAGATATGGTTTATTGTTCTATGGATGTGGCTCTGGGTTGAAAGATGTACTGCTGGTACAAAAGAAGGCAATTAGACTAATAACTGGGTCGTCATTATTTTCACATTGTAGGCCCCTTTTTATACAGGAAGGGATTCTTACTGTATATAACCTGTATGTACTTGAACTTTTAATGTTTTTAAAGAAGAATGTTTCTAATTATGAACTTAGGAGTGGTATTCATGCATACAACACTAGACATTATAATGTCATTCAAATGCCATTCTCTAGACTAAGTAAAGTAAATTCAAATAATGTGTTTAATGCTGTAAAGGTTTTTAACAAGCTTCCTGGCACCATAAAGGACCTAAATGGAAGTAAATTTAAAACCAAAATAAAAATTTGGTTGAAGAACAATCCGTTTTATAATATGCAAGACTGTTTCAATAATGACTTCAAGTTTTAATATTTTACAGTAGGCTGAAGTTATTAACCTTTTGTCATTTATTGAGGCCAGTAATGATTAATTTTGGCTTTATTTATGAAATCTTTGACATGGCTAATCGTAAATTTTACATAAAGGCTTGAATAAATTATTGTCATTATTATTATTATTATTATTATACACACTTACATAGTCCACAGAAGAAATCTACTGATTTTGGACCTCATCGATTAACGGTCACATGCTTTTTAAATAGCGAATTTTCATCAATCGATAGGACTGAATACGCTCTTGGGAACTGAAAGACAAGTAACTTGGGTGTTTTTACGCCTTCAGATATTTGGAAAATATAAAGGGATATTGTTGACGTCAGGAATTTGTTGTAAATTCGTTCTGTTAACATTCTAGTTAACTACCACACTTATTCCATCGCGTATACTGATGAAACTTTCTCCAGAAACGTGGTCTAAGACTCAGTAATTTCTGAAATATAGCCTATTGACTCTATCTACTACTTTGCGTTATCAGTTTACCTGATTCTATTGTAATTATTATTTAATTCATGATACTAAAACATAGGAGACAGTGTAACTTCATCGACAGATTCCAAACTTAAATGTATTAGCCAAATGTAAAATACAAAGGTTTTGTCAGTTGCATGGTAGGTAGGCCTACGCGTCTTCGCCTTTCTTCTTTATGCGAAGAGACTATTCCGCAAGATGTGAAACTAAACTCAATCATTAAACATTAATTCTGATTTTGTTTATTTCATTCAAATATAAGCGGATGCTTTAATACCTCAATTTCAAAATAGTTGTAAATTTACTTCTTAGAAGTTTGTAAATAGTATAGGCCTACGTATGTAACAACTATTCCCCTTAAAAAACAAAGCATCAATAACAATTTTAGACAGACTATATAATACTAGCTTAAAAGACCCGGCGTCGCCCGGGTTTTGTATTTTGTAATTGGAAATTAACTTATGAAGGATTTTCAATTTTAAATTCTAGGTCCTTATATAGGCATTTATAATTAGAAATAGGAAGAACGACTTATTACACTCAAACTATTCCCTCAGAAAACGCTTGATATAGTTTTTTATGGCTCATAGAGGATATAGAATTTTGCATCCCATCGCTTGTACAGTGCACAGCAAGCCTGGTAGAGGTTTAAATAAGAAGAAACAGAAATTCCAGTAACATAAAATTGTAACATCGAGGCGGGAAATTTCCCACTCTTATGTTACCATAAAACCGTTTTGGAGATGAAATTAAACAGAAAGCATTATCACTTTCATACTTTTCTCTCCAAAAACCTGCGATATAATATAATAATATACAGATTACCATACCTCGTTTTGTTTTCTCTATGTCCAGGGTAGAGAAAGTTATGTGATTCCATTATTTTAGTGGATTTCATTCTCAATATTTATTTAAACATGAATTATTTTGATAACTTCTCTTATTTGTCTAAAGTGCATTTCATTTGTTTTTTCCAAGCCCACCTGATACCATTTGGCAACAATATATTCTGTGATTTGGAATTGATAATTATATGTAAAAAGGGATTAAGTATTTTCAAAAACATTTAATTTTTGGCATTTAGAATGAGAATTTTTCAAAATCCTTTCTTAGTGAGCACCTACATTATGCAACGAAGGTACTGTCAAAATTCCAAGTCTCTACCTGTTATAGTTTAGGCTGTACGTTGATTCCTGTCATTCAGTCAATCAGTCAGTCAGTCATTCATTCAGTCAGTCAGGACAAAGCCTTTTATATATATAGAGATTGAACAATTTCACAACATAAGTAGGCTATGTGAATATTATTCTTGTCTGACGATACATAAATGCAGATTTATGGAGTGATTAAAATACTTGTATCACCCAATTACAAAGATTACCTGCATTTCCTCTCACAAGAATTGACGTCGATGGACTTTTATCGTAACTTAATACCTCTTAATAAATAATTGCCTTAGGGAATAAAAATAATAAATCTTCTCTCTACTCATTATCTTTTAGAGTAAGAGTTTCTAGACTTCGAGAGGATATTATCTGTCTTGTTAAGTTCCCATCGATGATTGCTTATGAGTAGGCTTGGCTTGTTTACCTACATACTAAAGTCAGGGGGAAAATGTGTACTGAATACGTATTTTCAACTTGTATGCGATATAAAATCTCTATAGAAGATAATTCTTGGGTATATAGTGCGACAAATAACCGAAAGCAAGGCTTTATTTCATTAAATCTAAAGAATGTTTAATTCATCACTGATCTACTCTCTTTTCTTGATGGTACGACAATTATATGTACTAAATTTTTGACAATCTTCTGTTCATCGCATATGTATTTCTCTTAGAATATGTATCCTTTGAAAACGTATTTACTTAGTAGACCTATTTGTGTTTTTTTTCTGTATTACGCTGTATTTGTAAATTACCCTACGTATGTAAATGTGTTCATATGAATGGATGTAATTTATGTCTACCACTGTGAGCCCGGTTTAGATTCCGGATCGGGACAAGTTTCCGACGGTGTTTTTCCGCGGCTTTTCCTCATCTGTGAGACAAATAACGGAAAACTTTAGACCCTTCTGGTCCCCGGGTATCATCTGGCCGTCATGATGGCCGTCATTATGACCTTCATCCATCCTTTCCTTGTTCGGAATGAGTGTGTGTGTGTGTGTGTGTGTACGTGTGTATCATCCTATGTATTCATGGAGGTGGCCACGGCATTGGGATGATCACTCATCCGGGGAGGCCATCCATGTCCTTCTCTGGTCAAAAATGTATGTATGTGATCCATAGAAACTCCCTCCCCCGATGGGTTGCAGTCCTATAAGGCCTGGGCGGCGTGGGTTGTGTAAATGCACATTGAAGGTGGACGTAAACCTCAGGAAAAGAAGAAGAATCTCTGCAATTTATAATTGTATGTTTTTAATTATTCGTTTCATCGCTATTGCGCTGATATAAAAGAGTTGAAAATTGTAAATAACTGATAACACAGGTCTGCAAAAAAAAATAATTTTTCAGCTGCATGAGATATTTTTACTAAATTATATGTTTTAAAATGCACTGATTCCAAAAATGGCATCCATTTTCCCCTATCACGTAAGGTTTTTTCGCAAAACTAAAAGATACACAGTATTGGTAAAAAGCACTTTTACTTGCTTATGCCCGGTTTCTACAAACTAGTGAATTACCTATGGGTAAATTATCCATGGACAAATTAGTTCCATTTAACCTACAATGATATAATGAGCAAGGCCTTGGAGTTGTACAGTTAATTTAATTCAGAAGGCTTTGATTCTCATTGTTTAAATATTACTATTGATCGTATGAAAGGTTAAATTTTATCCAGCCATCCATGAAAGGATAAATTAACCCGAAGATTTACCCTTGAAAAGATCTAGCCCGAGTTTGTAGGAACATTTTTTCTGTAATTTTCATATTTATCCAGAGGACATTTATCTAGAAACTCGCCACAAGTGTATGTGATTGCTATCTTTATATTATTTGTGTTTGTGTGGTGTTATTTTTGTGTAAATTCTGTCCATTGGATAATTTACCCATAGGTAATTCGCGAGTTTATAGAAACCAGGCCATTAATCAAACATATTAATTTTTACAACAAATGAAACATCATTTTGTGACATTTACTCACAATTTTATGTTTATTCATCTTTATTGTGAAACCTTTTCTTCTTCACTTTGATGGTTTGCTGGACTCGTTTCCGATTTCCATCTTTGGTTTCCTGTTTCAGCATCCTACAGTAGTCCGCAAGCATATTGACATCCCATCTTCCTTGGTACCGTCTCTCGATATCACAGACATCCAGGTGAAACCGTTCACCCATTTCTTCACTGTAAGCTCCCAAGTTTTCAGGAAAATAGTCTATATGGGAGTGTAAAAAATGAACCTTTAAGCTCATCTTGCATCCTTGAGCTTTGTATGCTGCCATCATACGATGCACAATGGTTTTGTAGTCAGGATCCTTAGTATTTCCCAAAAATCTTAACACTACACCCTTGAACGATTCCCAAGCTTCTTTTTCCTTCTCATTCATACTTTCCACAAAGAGGGAGTCGGATAAAAGTTTTCTTATGTCGGGACCAGTGAAAACTCCCTCTTTCAACTTGGCTTCAGACAGCTTCGGGAATTTAGAACACAGATATCTAAAACAATTCCCATCCTTTTGCAGTGATTTTACAAACTGTTTCATAAGCCCCAATTTAATGTGAAGAGGGGGCAATAAAACCTTTTCTGGTGGAACCAGAGTCGTATTGATGAAGTTTTCTCGCCGGGTTTTAGGGTTTCTCGCAGTGACCAGTCACTTTTGGTCCAATGCTGCTCTCTGGCTCTACTATCCCACAAGCATAGAAAACATGGGTACTTTGTATAACTTGACTGCTGACCCAAAAGCATGGTTAGTATTTTGAAGTCCCCACAAACCATCCATTGATGGTCTTGATATTTGATTTTTTCTAGAATAATGACCAAATCGTTATAGTTTTCTTCCATATGCACCGAGTGTCCCATAGGGAGGGATGCAAAAGTATTTCCATTGTGCAGCAAGACCTGCTTTAAGACTAGCTTTGGACGAATCAATGAATAGGCGCCATTCAGACGAATCATATTCTACATCAAAGCACTTCATGAGCCCTTGTACATCATTACAAAACACTAGATGTCCCTCTTTGGAGAAAAACTGAGTAAATTCTTTCTCTCGGTGCCTATACCACGAAAATGAGGTACCACATGACAGAAGTATTTTGTTTCTTAGTCTCAAATCTAGCAATTCGGCTGCATCTTTTGAAAGACCTAAATCTCTTACTAGGTCATTGAGCTCACTCTGAGAAAATAGTTCAGGCCCCTCGTCAACAGAAAAATCTGAGCTAGATTCCTCCTGGGGAAGTATTGTGTTTTCGTCCTCTGACTCACTCAGGTATTCATCTAAACTGGAAGGTGGCTGTGGGATTGGTATTTCAGAGCTATGGGGCACTGAACGAATAGCTGAGTCAAGGTTAGGATAAGATATGTTCTTTCTATTTTTTGTATTAAATCCCTTTACATATACTGAACAGAAATAGCAATCGGTTGTATGATTTTTCTGCTCACGCCATATCATAGGAATTCCAAAACGAAATGAGTTTTTCTTACCCTTAAACCACAAACGAAGATCTTCCTCACATCTTCTACACACCTTGTGAGGGGCCCATGGTTTGTCTTGATTCCCAAGTTTTAATTTGAAGTAAGCAAAATAAACCTTCTTCACAAAATCATTAATGTTTCTCTGTTGACGTTTCACAGTGTATTCACCACAAATAAAACAAAAGCTATCAGGATACATAACACAACCTCTTGGAGCCATGATTACGAAATAGAAACAACAGCACTGTTCAGTTTGAAAGCGATGTGTCTACTGACGGCGGCTCTACTTTCATGTGCGATACTGAACTTCTTTGACTTGTGCCACCCCCTCCACCACTCACCCCTAACAGTTAACATTATATATTGTATATTTAAGCTATAATTGAATAAATTAATGTAAAAATCAATTGTTTATGAGAATTTGTCAGATACAATACCGGATTTTCAATAAACCATAAATTTTATGAAAAATAAATATAACCACGTCACTTACACAAAAAATGGACGTGATAGAAGTTTTTTGGTATTTTTTTAGGTATTAGGAAGTAAAATTCTGTACGAAAATTAAGAGACATCCTATGCAGTTTTTTAGTTGCAGACCTGTGTAATTGTACAAACAAACAAAAAAGGCCAGGTTATCGGTTAGGGCTGAGAAACAATAGGTAAATTATAGTAAAAAAAGACGTGCCACGGATACCCGCAAAAAAAAGTAGGCCGTGCTTACACCCGCCTACTCTGTACGTCCTTCTTTAGTTAGAAAAGTTGGCCATCTTATGGAGGTACTCGCGATTACTTTCTTGCAAGTGTTATGTGCTATTCGTTCAAAATATATCCTTTAAAACACTTCAATAAAGCGCAATGAAGACAATGCTTTAAAATAAATTCCTAAAATTTCAAAACATCTAATAAAACTGTCTTCTCTAACAATGTCTGGAACGAAGGCTTCATAAACGCTATAAAAACCATACATGTTATTCCGACCATAAAACTTCTTAACAGAGCGTACGGAGTTTAACGCCTCCCTCAAAATCTAGAGCAATAATGGAGAGGAGTTCCAGAGACTTTATATTGAATTTCCACACATAACACACTGCAGTAAAATGAGAATAAGAAAAGGACTTGGAAGTATGAACTAAAAAAAAGAAGAAGAATCTTGATTTCGCATTAGGTTTTCCAAACAATTTGTGAGATAAGAGAATCGTGGGACTCAGCTGAGAAATCAGCTGCTTTCCGAATAAATAACAGTGTCTGAGCTTTAATATGAAGTGTGGCTGAAAACTTGAAAGCTACATTATATCATACCAGAAACAGTTCCAAAACAGAGGAGGAAACTAGGTTAGGAACATTGACTTTATCTTCCCGGGACAAGTGTAAGGTAACAGCGGAATAAGAAGCTATGTTGGGACTACATTCCTGTCGTGATAGGTATTGAACATAACACAGCCCAACAAAAAAGAACTTAGATGTTTTATCGGATTTTGGCTACACTTAGTGTGCTTATTCCAAATATATAAACAGTTTTTCTCTACCAGCTCTACTTTTATGTACATTTTATTCGTAACAAAATCTTGCTTGATAATATAGCTAGTGAAGGTTCTTGGCCATACTTTGGAGACGTAGGACGAAAACTGTACGAAGTACAGAAAAACTAAAAGGTGGATTATTTTTTTGGCCCTCTAAAATTGAAAGCTCATAAGTCATAAACGACCGTACAATATGTGATAGTATCAATTTATTTAAAGACCCCATGGTATATTGTTATCACACGATTATTCAGAAGCTGAAAATAAGCACTGGTTTTGATTTATATCAAACGTAAAATGGGATAATATGCATAATGGTAATACCATACCAGACAAAACTAAAGCTGAAAGGGCAAAACTAATGGCACATTTGGATTCAGCGATCTAAATATACCCAAGAATTGGTATAAATTCTAAGGCACCAAAATGACTGTTGGTCTGTGTAATTAATCTGACTCCAAGAGCTCGTCTCAGAATAAAGTAAATCATTCGCTTGCGCCTCAATTTAAAAAGGTCAAAATAATTTACAAACAATAGGTCATAATTTCATAATTGATTACCTCTAATATAAACAGAAATACTACTATAATACTATTATAATACAAAAGTAATATGATAATAATAATGATGATGACAGTAGCCTATTGACAATAATAACAAACATTACTTACTTACTCAAAGGCAATAGATAATTCATAAGCAAGCTAAAGAAATATGATCTATTTTATGGAACCCGAAGGTTCATTGCCGCGCTTACCTAAGCCCGCCATTCAACCCTATTCTATGCTAACTCCATTCAACCATCCCTCGAAAATCCTGCTTCCCTTAAATCTATCCTAATAGTGTCTTCCCACCTACGTCTAGGTCTTCCAAGCAGTATTTTTCCTTCGGGTCTCCAGTAATTTTTGTATATAAGTCTTTCCTCTCCCATGCGCGCAACAAGTCCAGCCCATTTTGTCCTCCGTGATTTAATTACTCTTACTATATCCGGTGACGAGTGCAGGTCATGAAGCTCGTCTTCTGCAGTTTTCTCGAGTCCCCGTTTTCATCTCTCTTAGGTTCAAATATTTTACCAAGCACCCTATTTTCGAACACTCTCAGATTATGTTCTTTCCCAAGAGTAAGCGGCCATGTCTCATATCCATAAAATACAACCGCCAGGATAATTGTCTTGTAGTGTTTTATTTTTAGATTTCTGGAGAGAAGATAAGAGTTACTGAACTGCATACAAATATGAATTTCCAGATTTCAGTCTACATTTAACTTCTACCTTAATGTTATACGTAGCTGCAATTATAAACATAATAATACTAATTATATACTGTAATACTAACTACACCATTAGAATAATGCGCAGTATAACATTCAGAAACATCTACTTACAGGGAATATAGCTATTAAGAATCAAGTGACTCGATGATAAGATGGCATCATTTAGTTACTCACCACTGAAAAAGAAGAAAAAATCGGATTAAAATCTAAACAATGTTTTTCACAATTTATAAATAAGACAGATTTTGATACTTTACAAAATACTAACTAAGTGAATGTAAAAAAATTGAAAATATGAAACCTATTCATTGCAATTGTTCCTATAAGCCTGTAGTGTTACATTATGTAATGGAGAATGCAGCAATAAAACTGTGGTGTTAATAAAAAATCTAAATCTATTAATATAAATAATTAATGCCGGGATAGACCTAACACTATGACTTCAGCTAATTTTCCTCCTTGAGTGGACATGGGTTCTATGGTTCCCAGGTTTCAAACAGTCTTGGCTATTGGTTTGCTCTTAGTGATTCACTTCAATCTCATGGTTCCCTAGTTTCAAACAGAAGTCTTCGCTATTGGTTTGCTCTCAGTGATTCACCTGAATCGCATGGTTCCCAGGTTTCTAATAGAAGTCTTCGCAATTGGTTTTCTCTCAGTGATTCACCTGAATTGCATGGTTCCCAGGTTTCAAACAGAAGTCTTCGCTATTGGTTTGCTCTTAGTGATTCACCTGAATCGCATGGTTCCCAGGTTTCAAACGCTATTGGTTTGCTCTTAGTGATTCACCTGAATCGCACATTGACATTTTTACATGCCATAGAAAGCTAAATATATGACTTTCACATTAGTATTAAAATGAAAGCGGTTGTCATGGTAACCGTGAGATGGATGTGCAGTCATGTGTTACGTTAAGCATGAAGGGTCAGTCCACGTCAAATCAACACCGAGCTGACTGAACCTTTTGTGTTTTAATGAAATGTGGTTCGTTGTAGTAATGTTGCTAGACCTAGGCCTACTATGAAAAAGGCACTCCAACAGCTAAGTGTTTTATCACGAAAGAACAAGACATGGAAATATAGGCTACTTGATGTTCCAAGGCAAACCTACCTACCTACCTCTCTCTCTCTCTCTTTATATATATATATATCTCATTCTCTCTAACTATATCACTCCAACTCTATCTCTCTCTCTCTCTCTCTCTCTCTCTCTCACTCTATCACTATCTCTATCTTTATCTCTATCCCTCTTTATTTCTCTCTCCCCCCATTCTCATTCCTTATCTCATTCCCATTCCTATGATTACCAACGACGTAAATATAGATGCCGTGGTTTTATATTTACTGGAATTATACTACGAATAGGCTATAGGCCTAATACTGTAAGTTCGATTGCTGTTGAAATTTGTGATCAATAAAGTTTCAAATGCGATTCATCATTTCGAAATGATGGAGCTAAATATGTAGGAAAATAAATGGGAATGCAACCAATATGTTAAGAAAAAGGATTTGAATTAAATAATTAATTTAATACTCTGTCGAAATAATTTCGTTTAAGGCAATGAAAATATTATAGGTTTACTTTTGGCAGGAATATTGTGTAAGGGAATATATCAATTATTAATAACACCAGTATAAAAATAATTTGAAACCTAATTTTGTTTGGAATAAGATTTTCACTGTATATATCTGTACCTCAGAGCCAAACGAACGTAACTGCCAAAAACTAAATTTTACAGGAGGAGCAAAAAACAAAATTATTAACAATAAAGGGGAATGGAGACACTACTTTTGGGCTCTCAATATCTTGGTTTCTAATGAAATTATGGATTTAATATTAATTGGTTCTATAGAGGTCAAGAAGTTAGTAAGGAATGTGAAAAAAACGAAAAAATATGAAATTTGGAGTTACGTTCCTTTGGCTCTGAGGTACAGATATTATTTCGCAATAAGAAAACTGGCCTATACCTCTTATTTCTCTCACCTAAAGATCGCCTCGATTCCCGATGAGGTCGTTGAGATTTTTCAATTGGCTAATCCTTCTGGTGGCACTATGGCCCCTAGGGTTGACTCAGCCTCTAAGAGAAACGAGTACCAGGAGCAATCCTGGGGGTAAAGGCGGCCGGAGCGTAAGGCTGACAACCTTACCACCTTCAAGTGCCGAATAGTCTAAAATCTGTGAGCCTCATCTTCCTGGAACCCTAAGGGCCTTCATGGCCTGTATAGGGAACACTTTACTTTTTTAAAAGATCTCATAATAGAAGCCTAAGATATAAAGATATTAATGATTATTTTATCCAACTTTGAGACTGGGTCAGTAGTTCATGTTTGACCTAAAATTCTATGTCGACTTTTCAGCATGAATAGGCCTGCACGTTTTGTGGTCTCCTGAGTTCAAAAACGACGAAATAGAAATTCTTCTGTGTCTGTATGTAATTCGGCTTACCACACTAACAAAACGTATCAAAACAACATTGAAGTTGCGGTTTTAAAATAAATACAAGTGTTCATGCTACTTTCAGAAACACATTAGTGTTTGCGTCTACTAACAGAAAAAGAAAAGTTAAAAAAATTGTGATCGGCTTAGATATTTTCACATGTGACACGAAGATTGACGAAGCCTTTTCTTACTTTTAATACCTTTATATTAGAAGATTATATTTTCACGATTTTCTCGAAAACATGATTGTATTGATTTTTAAATAGCAGATTTCCATCAATCGACAGAACTAATGGTTTTCTTTAAATTTTGTACATGATGTGCTTGAACCAAGAGCTAAAAATGTTATATGAAAACTATTGCTAATATGTAAATGCAAAAATATGACGCGAGTCAGGGACATAGACCGTACTTTAGGTAGAGAAAGAATATTTGTGCAGTCTCGTAATACGAATAAAGTCCAACAACTCATAATCCAGCGTTTTATCTGTTCAGGAAATAGGATTTATGACAGGAGGATTTTTCTTGTAAAATTACCAGATTAAACCTCCAAGAAAACTAAGAAATGATTAATGGGTAAACACACTCTTTAAATCACATCAGAAGATGACTTTAAGGAGTAAATATGTTCTTAAACACGAGAGTATATCTATATATTAATAAAAGGAAGTGTCTGTCCTCCGTCTGTCTGTCTTCCGTCTGTCTGTCTGTCCGCGATGCCCAGCGAAATCTACTCAACGCAGAGATCTGAAATTTTATAAGTAGGCGGACTAAAGGGTCGGAATGTGCACCTCGAAGCCGGAATTTTAATTTTCGCCTCCGATCGTGAGTTATGAGTGAAAAACTGGCAGAAAACGTGCATTTTTTTTCGTTTTAGAAGTATCAGTTTCAGTAATAAATTTCAATATCAAATAACTTACAGATGGCTTTGGCTATTTTTGTCAACATACCTCATAGCCTACCTTGAAAATAAAAGCAACGCGATCGCTTGATTTTGTAAGTCCATCCTAGACGATTCATTTGTTTAGAGTGTCAAGGCCCACAGACATATGACATTTTCAACCTACACGGAAGAAGGATAATCAACCCTAAATATGGTCAAACATTGTTCGATTTGAACGAAACTCACTATACAGGGGTTTTCTGGGCCAAGGAACTCGAATCTGAGGTCGCTTTTACCAGGGGACGCTACCTAATCGTGGAATGCACTCCACGTGATTTAGGTGTTAATAATTATAATTTGAAATAATTATCGCGGGGGAAGCCGCGGGCACATGCGGGCACATGCTGTTTGTCTGTCTGTCCACGATGCCCATCGAAATCTACTGAACGCAAAGATCTGAAAATTTAAAGATAGATGGACTGAAAGGTGGGCGAATGCACCTCGAAGCCGAATTTTTAATTTTAGCTTTCGTTCGCGAGTTATGAGTAAAAAACTGGCAGAAAACGTGATTTTAGCGCTGTCGAAGCATCAGATTTCAGTAATACATTTCAATGTCAAATCAATTGCAGTTGGCTTTGGCTATTTTTGTCATACCGTGGAAATAAAAGCATCGCGATCGCTTGAATGTTGTAAGCCCACGCTGGTCGATTCATTTGTTTAGAATGTCAAGGCCCGTAGACATATGAAATTTTCAACCTACACGGAAGAGGGATAATCAACATAGACCTAAATATGGTTAAACATCGTTCGATTTGGACGAAACTCACTATACAGGGATTTTCTGGGCCAAGGAACTCGAATCTGAGATAGCTTTTACCAGGCAACGATATCTAATCGTGGTATGTAATTCACGTGATTTAGGTGTTAATAAAATAATGATTTAACTATTATGCTCTTAATTTTTAATTCTTGAAATAATTATCGCGGGCGATCGCTTGATTTTGTAAGTCCATCCTGGACGATTCATTTGTTTAGAATATCAAGGCCCGAAGACATATGAAATTTTCAACCTACACGGAAGAGGGATAATCAATATAGGCCTAAATATGGTCAAACATTGTTCGATTTGGACGAAACTCACTGTACAGGGGTTTTCTGGGCCAAGGAACTCGAATCTGAGGTCGCTTTTACCAGGCGACGCTATCTAATCGTGGTATGTAGTCCACGTGATTTAGGTGTTAATAAATATAATGATTTAACTATTATGCTCTTAATTTTTAATTTTTGAAATAATTATCGCGGGCGAAGCCGCGGGCACATGCTAGTTATACTATAAAAGCTAAGCTTTCTCTCTATTTCTACTCCTACATCATAAGTATTGTCCATTTCCTGTCCGGCCTTTGTCCCACACCAATACAGTAGAGATCGGTTCGGTCTTAACCGGAACCTATAAATTGTGTTTTACTTTAACCTTTCTACCTCCTTCCCTTGCTTCCCAACAAGGCACACGCAAGAACTAGAAGGGGGAAAAAAGCAGACAGCAAAACTAGAATAAAAAAATATCTTATTCGTATTCCAGCGCGTAGCTTTTGTATGAAAGCCAAGAGAAATCCCCAATACGATTCTCATACTATATCGTCGTATCTTCACCCCAGCTGCAATCATTTTGCGTGTTCTTTTATTTCATTGCAACGTTATTGTGCCGAACTGGGAATCGAATCGCTATGAATAGTTTCATCTCGAATGTGATCCAAGTCTCAGAGCAATTCTTCATTTGTTATGGGTTGGGTAGACTCAATGATTTCTTGATACTTGATATCGAAATACCAATGTGGGTTTTGGTTACGCTCCAGTGATCGCAATTCCGAAATATAGGTACATAAAAATTACATCAGATTTGAAATAGACCTACATAGTTTGTTTCTTACGTTTATTATTAGTATTTATGTCTTACGGCAAGTTATAAACTCCTATGGGGGAGGGGTGAAATTCCACACTCCAACTCTTTCTATTTTCTGCTGCATCTTTTATCTTTCCGTTCTTGATGTCATCCAATAACCCAATTCTTCTACTACCTGAATTCTTGTTCCTTTTATTTTTACTTCGATTACATCCAGCAGAAGTCCTCTTCATCCTATGATGTGTCCTTACCACCTAGCTTCTCTTTTCCTTAAAACTTCCAGGATATATCTCTTCCCGTACACTATTCTTAAAATTTCTCCATTCGTTATATTGTCTGTCCACCTAATGTTATACAAGGGAGAAACAAATAAAAATTGTAATTAATTTTTTTTCCATTATTTTACTGAAGGAAGAATGTTTGCTTGTACATTATTTTGTACATAGTCCCCTCCCAGTTCAATGCATTTATGCCATTGGATAGGAAGATATCGCTTCGATATCGCTTGAGAAAAATTATTTTGGTTGACGCAATAGCCACTCCTGCACCATCGATTGGACGTCTTCGTCAGATTTGAACTTCTGCCCTCCAAGGAGATCCTTTAACGCAGTTCATTCACATGACACTCGAAATTATTTTACCATAATTGTTCCTAAATCTGGGCTAACATGAACCTGTGACAGCCATGTTGTTTTGGGTATCAACATTTTTATAAAGTCCCCGTTAACATTAGAAATACAAACAGTATAAGAATATTTAAGAATAAAGTACGGAATATCCTTCTTTAAAAAATAAAAAAAATAAAATTTACATTGATCAAGAATACTTGGATTGTGATTTATAATTTTTTACCACTTGACTTAACCTATTTTATTCTTGTATTACATAATGGTGACAAATATATTATTATTATTATTATTATTATTATTATTATTATTATTATTATTATTATTATTATTATTATTATCATCATTATTATTATTATTCAATTTCTGTCTGAGTGGTCTGCGGGTCTGCGGGTTGGGAATCACTGTTCTAAGGTAGAGTGCTCATGTAATGTTTAAACAAAAACGGGATATATTATTTTTTTTGTAAAAAAAAGCCTAGGACAGTTAAGAGAAAAAGGAGACAAAAATTTAATTTGCAAAATTTAGGGAATATTTACAATTTACCTTTGTCTCATGCACAAAAATTGTCCCAAATGACTTCTTAAATTTCTTCTACAGACTGGTGTAGATAATTTATTCCATTTATTCCAATGCCTTATTGTCAGTCGTATGTGTTCTATTAAGAAGTGCGTTTTTTTTCTAATAATTTATCATAAAAGTCAGCACATATTATACAATTAAAGTATTTTTTGCACTCCTTAGCTAGTAAGTGTTACTTACGTAAGTTGTTTACATGGCTCGTAACTTGACATTACCACACGCAATCTTGTTGCTAGGGGCGACGGGCGGAAAGTGAATTGTTGCTAGGGGCGACGGGCGGAAAGTTACTTTACCGCCCGCAAATGCTTATTTGCGAGCAGAAATGACCAAGGCCTCCCCGCTTTATAAATATTCGGTTGCCATAAACAATAACAAATGCGAATCCCTTTCTGAAATAAGCACCATTCTTCAAGTCTGTATTTACATAATATTTTCAGGTAATATCACAATTAATATAATTAAATTGATATAAGTAACCGTCGTGCAAAAAATAGCATGCAACACACGGACCGTAAAGGCATTTACGGGTCTCGAAAACTTAAAAACCCGAGGCGCAGCCGAGGGTTTTCAATCTGTTTCCTCGACCCGTAAACGTGCCTTTCCGCCCTTGTGTCGCAATATACTATTTGACAATGAGCAAGACCTTCACTGTTGTAACTTTTATTAACGTAGCGTGAAAAACAGTGGCCAATCACAATAACAAAAGAGAGGGACATTTGTGTGTCCCCAATAAAACTTTCTGGACAGCAGGACGTTTTGTCAAAAAACGGGAGTGTCCAAGGACAGTGGCGGACGCAGGGGGGGGATAGGGGGGTTACATCCCCCCCCCCGAAATTTGAAAAAAGTACTCTAAGTGGCCAGTTTTATAAACTAATTGCATATGTAAGTTGATTAATTTTTTTTAGTATTCTTTCTACCTATTCAAATCCCCCCCCGAAAAAAATTCTGCGTCCGCCACTGTCCAAGGAGAAGAACGGGACGAATGGACATCCTATTCTAAGGGAATTTCAAAACAATAGCCTGCATTGAAGTAGCCAGTGTAGTATACACATAGGTAGAAAGTAAAAGCAGTTTCAGAAGCGTTAGCTTTTCAGTGCACTCGTGTGGTAATGTCGGTGTGAATTGAGGTGAGTTTTATTCTACGTAAGAGAATAATTTCTTGTTAGGCAAGAGTGTGACCTGTGAAGTGTAGTACAGACAGATATTGGATCCGACATGGAAGAGTCGTCACAGCCAGTCTTCAATCGTATTAGTCTTCGACAGAGTAAGATAAAGAAAGAAAAAGAAGAGTTTGTGCGTTTCTGTGTGTGTGAATGTGTGAACGGCAGAAATCCTCACGCTTCGCCATGCAATCCAATAATACTTTATTCTGCTGCAATAGCGGCACAAAGTTCTTTCTAAAGGTACGTTAATACCGAAGAATAAATGCACGGTCTGCCGAAAACAATAACATGTACAGAGTGTTAATGAATAACACCAAAATATTTTACCTCTGTATAGAGGCGACATAGACAATCTACTTTTATTAGGAGACTTTTGCTCTATGGATTCAATTTTTCCTGTTACAGCATAAAATCTCCCAGGGCATGGCCGCCACTGACTTCTAACATTTGAAAAAATGCAAAACAAAGGAACTTCGTTGTTAACACTTGGGATATGAATAAAAACTAATTCAGTGGCGGCCAGTCATGTGATTAGTCTGTAAACTTTGCAGATTATGGAAACACTAAATTATGATATAACTGTTGACGAATGATTAAGAATCAGGTTTCTATCGATCACTAAGAAGGCATGAAGTCAATTTTATGAAAATTTTAACCCCATTTCGCTTCATTATTGACTTATGAGCACCAATTCGTAATGCTCTATAGCAGCGTTTCTCAACCTTTTTGAACCCGAGGACCTCTAAAATGTCTAAACAATTTTACGGACCCCTAATTTTACATCCCATTTTTAAAAGAAGACCTATAGCCTATTCTTAATATTTGGGGCATTAATTATAGGTCGATATAACGAAATATGTGAAAGAATTTTAGTTCTTTACTTTCCACTTGCTTTATGATATTTTTATAATTATGTCTGCGGACCATCTGCACCCACGCTGCTCTATAGCATACACATTTTACGTAATAGAACAAAAATCTCCTAATAAAAGTTACTTGTCTGCGTGTCCTCTATACACAAGCAAAATATTTCGATTTTATTCATTAACACTCTGTATACTGTTATCTTTTAAAGTTCAATAGTATTGTTTTACGAAAATTGGGAATAAATCCACTCTATATATTTTACAAAATGTAAAGCTTTTCTTTTCCTTTCCGGTGAAGAAATAATTATTCAATTTCATTTAATTCCAGCAAACGCTTACATATAATCCTTCCAATAGTCTTCGCGTCACAGAAAGACTTATGGAAAGGTCACCTACCGATGATGAAATTATAACCTATAACCCATCGTTCGTAAAATTGAAATGTGTAATTCAATTATCATCACACACTCTCGTTAGGGCAATGAACTGTCTGTTGCCGAACGTATTGTGGTATTCCCAAAACACAGCGCCATAGCTAGTCTCTTTGAAAATGTATTTAGATACATTATAATCAGGTATATAATATACACATAAAAAAAGAGTGCGTGGAACGCCACGCGACAGAAGTAAAACTTTATTTTATTTTTTTTATTTTTTCAATTTTTGATTATTGGATTTTTTCAATTTTGAATTATTGAACTTTTTAATATTGGGTTTTTTGACTTTTTTAATTTTGGATTTTGGACTTTTTAATTTTGGATCTTTGAATTTTTATTTTTGGATTTTTTAAATTTTCGATCTTTCAACTGTTTATTTGTTGATTTTTTAATTTTTTAATTTTTGGATTTTTAAATTTTTTATTTTATTATTTATTAAATTTTGGATATTTGGATGTTATACTTTTTTTTTTAATTTTGGAAATTTATATTTTTAAATTTTGGATTTGCGCGGTAATGAACCTCCGGGTTCCATAAAATAGATAATATAGGCCTACCTTTAGATTGCTTAGGAATTGTCTATTGCCATTGAGGAAGTAAGGTCTGAAAAAATTCCTTTGATTACTCCTAATCATTGAGTTGATTGTTTTATGTGCAGTCCGCACCGAAACAAGTCGGTTTTGAGTGTGACTGATTTCGTGACGGGTTTAGTGTGACTGATTTTCCCGATTCACTCTCTACCGCCACTAAAGAAGTTTTACTTCAAAAAATATTTAGGATCCACAAGCAGTCGCACGCATTACTATCCACTGTAAAACATGCCGAAACATTTTCTACAACCATCTTATCTACTAAGTCCCCTCTACTAGACCTTGAAGTTTGTAATATGAATTTCCGAACACTCGGTAGATTGCACAGTACTTTCTGGTAACATATAACTAACGTCTTTAAATAGCAAGCGTTCAATTTTGCATTTTAATGATTAGCATTGGCTGCAATTAATTCACGATAATATCTCATCAATGTCATTATATGCTTAGATGATGCGTGTGATTCGAAAATGAGTAATGACGTAATGGAAATATCCCGTTATTCATCCATCCATTAAAAAAAGTATATGATTGCTACATCTAGTACGCTGTGGGGATGTCACTGGCTTATTTTGATATAAAGGATGAAAATCAACGGCAAAAATAGCATTAGAGTAGCCTAACGACAAATTCATTTATTTTCTCTAATCTTATTACTATACCCTTAGCAACCAGGGAAGGCGGTTGAGGCCAGGTAGATTCCTTCACCCACAGGCACCCTCCCATTTACAAGGGCAGGAGATTTAGGACCAACCGTAATTTCCTCCCCGTGAGTCACCTAGTGTACTTCAATCAATCAATCTTAGATTTTTTTAATATGTCATTTTATCTTAAAATGTTTGTTATATATCAACTCTACACATAATTACAAGAAAAATGACACCAAACAATGTATAATTTACTTTAATAGGAACATAGGACTTGAAAGCAGTTTTCTCGTAACTTTTATTTATGTATTTGTTATAAATGTTCTCTTATGTAGAAAATTTTCACATCTTCAAAGGAAAACAAATGCATCTTCTTCTTCATCGTGACAAACATCTCACAAAAAGGTATGAGTTATTTCCCTGTTCTCTTCACATTACCATACTGCTTCATACCTTCATTATTCATGCACTCGGAGAAGATAACTTCCAATCCTACCTGGAAGAAAATGCCAGATCATCCTTCGAAATCTGTGATTCAATTGTTCCAGTCGAAAATTCTGCCAGATATTTCCAAGAAACTCCCCAGGCGAGTTAGAGCCACATTGTCATGTTTCTGTTTGGAAAGTCCCAAACCTCTGAACATATTTTAAGGCATGACAAAGAAGGATCAGCCAAGAGAGGCAATTTTATCAACTGAAAACTCACATATTCCAAGATTTCAGGTACTACATTTAAAGTGTTATCAGTATCATAATTATACATCACATTGTACAGTGTTTATACAGGGTGTTAATGAATAACACCGAAATATTTTACCTGTGTACAGAGGGGACATAGAGAAGCAACTTTTATTAGGATATTTTTGCTCTGTGGATTCAATTTTTCCTGTTACAGCATAACATTTCCCAGGGCATGGCCTCCACTGACTTCTAACATTAGAAGAAAGTGCAAAACAAAGGAACTTCGCTGTTAACACTGTAGTGAGTAGTTATGAATAAAAAAAAAGACTAATGCTGTGGCGACCAGCCATTTTATTACTCTGTAAATTTTCCAGATTATGGGAACACTAAATTATGATGTAGCTGTTGACGAATGATTAGGCGTCAGGTTTTTATCGATCACTAGGAAGGGATGAAGTCAATTTAATGAACATTTTAACCCTATTTCAAGTAATTATTGATTTATGAGCACCAAATTATAATGACTTTAATGCCCTATAGCATACACATTTTACGTCATAGAGCAAAAATCTTCTAATAAAAGTTGCTTCTCTAAGTCCCCTTTATATACAGGTAAAATATTTCGGTGTTATTTATTAACACCATGTATAATTGTAATTAGGGCTATTCCATCGTCTCCATGGTCCAGGGCTTAACGTTGCTGACTGCGGGTCTGGAGGTCCAGTATCGATTCTCGTACATCGGATATTTCTGACGTAAGAAACTGAAGAATGAATGAATGAATGAATGAATGAATGAATGAATTTTAGCCTTCAGAATCCCTTAAGGGCCATGGCCTCCTGCTGTTGCAGGGAAAAGCCCTCTAGTTTGACTCCCTAGGTGGGCTAGTCCTAAAGAGTAAGGAGTTTGTTCATGTACTTAACCTAGTTCACTACTCTCAAATTATACACTATATATACAGTTTTTCCATATCCTTCCACAATTGTCTATCTCTTGCGCTTCTGCTCCACTGCGCCCCCGCCGTCTTCTTGAAACCTTCTGCCCAACGGATCTTTTGCCGTCCCACATTCCTCTTGCCAATTCTGGGGTCCCACATCGTTAGCGCGTGCGTCCATCTCTTATGGTCCAGTCTTGCCACGTGGCCTCCCCATTTCCATTTGAGTCTGTTGGCCGTGATGAGGGTGTCTGTCATGCCTGTCCTATTTCGTAGCTCTTCATTCCTTATTCTGTCTTTCAGGGAGACCTGAAGTATTTTACGCTCCATTCTGCGTTGGCACGTCTGAATCTTTTGTCTTTGCTTCGAGGATAATGACCACGTTTGGCAGCCATATAGGAGTACTGGCATCACACATGTCTCCAAAACTTCTCTCTTTAGTGTTAGTTTCTGGAATTTGTCTGTTAAGATAAATTTTAGAGACCAAAATTTCTTCCATGCTAGTCCTATGCGTCTCTTTATTTCTTTTTCCATGTTGTTGTGAAAGGAGAGGTTCTGTCCTAGGTATGTGTAATCCTGCACATATTCTAGAGGTCTACCGTTTAGGTGGACAGGTACTTCTATTGTGTTTGTCATGAGCTTAGTTTTTCCTGAGTTCATGGTCAGTCCCGTCGTCCGGCTGACTTCGTCCAGTTCTGTTAGCATTCTTTCTAGAGTAGGTGCCGAGTTGGCTAGTAGAACAATGTCGTCTGCAAACCTTAGGTGGGTTAGTCTCCGTCCGTCTATGTTGATGCCGTAGTTTTTGTCCCATTTTAGTTTCCTGAATTGGTTTTCCAGCAAGCATGTGAATAGTTTAGGTGACAAGGGATCACCTTGTTTCACTCCTCTCTCTATTACAAATTTTGTTCCCTCCCTCTCTGTCCTTATGCTTGCTTGGCTTCCCTCGTAGAGTTTAGCTAGTAGTCTTACATATTTGTTGTGGATTCCTTGATTTTGAAGGGCTTGTAACACGAATGTGTGTTCCACGGAATCGAATGCCTTGCTGTAATCCACAAATGCAATAAACAGTTTTAGGTTGAATTCTTGCACCTTTTCCATAAGTTGGTGCATTGTTTGGAGATGGTCCAGTGTATTAAACCCTGATCTGAACCCTGCCTGTTCAACCGGCTGGTTTTCATCTAGGTTTTTTGTCAGTCTCTTGGTTAGGATCTTTGTAAACAACTTGAGCATGTTTGGCAGCAGGCTGATTGGCCTGTAATTATTGATGTCATCTCTTGTTCCCTTTTTGTGGAGAAGGATTATTGTACTCTCCTTCCATTCTTTCGGGATTTCCTCCGTTTCGATTATTTCATTGAATAGTTTCGTGATGTTCTGCGCTAGGTCTTCTCCTCCCATTTTCAGATATTCGTTGAAAACACCATCTATGCCTGGGCATTTATCGTTTCTCGCTTCTTTTATGGCTCTCCTTACCTCACTGGGAATAATTGTTTTGATTTCCTCTTCTTGGTGTCTTACTGGGATTGTGTAGCTCTGGATCAAGTTCTCATGCGTGAGTGTGCTCGAGTATAGCCTCTTGTAGAATTCCGTAGCTTGTCTATTTATTTCTTCTCTTGAGGTGATTCTGTTTCCGTTGTTGTCTTTAACTCCCAGCATCCAATGCTTGCCCTCGGACAGTTCTTTTCTAATCTTCTTTACTGACTTCGTGTTTTCCATGACTTTCTTGATCACTTCTGTGTTGTATTCCCTGACGTCCTTCCGGATTTCTCTTTTTGTACGCTTGTTTAGTTCCTCGAGTTCTTTTTTCCTTTGTGGGTTGGTTTCCACCTCTGATTTCAGTTTCTCTCTGTCTTCGATCATCCGCCTGGTGTTATCCTTCAGCTTATTCCTTTTCTCCATGATTTTGTCTGTCCTTACGGATGTTTTCACGGCAGTGGAAATTGGCATTCTACCTACGTCCCCCAATCTAGCCAACTAATAATAAAATGAAAAAGGGAATTAAATGATGTACCGGTCTGATAGTAGTCCTTTCCTTTCCCTTGAAGGTAGGGCCATTGAATTAATTACGGTAGTTAGCAAGGTGAGGTGAACAAACTTTTCAAGTAACAATTAAAAGAAAAATTAAACAATTAAAAGTGTCTTACAATTAAACTTATAATAACAATTATTATTATTATTATTATTATTATTATTATTACTGCACACAATCAGTACCTTAAACATACATACAAACCGGATTTAGTAAGTATACGCTGAAAATTACCTGCTAAATTGATATTCAACAAGACAGGCATACTTAATGTGCTTCTAAACTTATCCACTATCTAGGAATAGTATTGTTAAACTAAGGTGCTTTGCAGATGACAAGCCCTATGTCCTTCAACTGCATAGATACGCGGTCCAATCAGTGATGGCGAGACTGAGGGAAGACTTATTGCTAGCGGTGCTCGTTTAGCTCGTACACGTGATTGGCGGTGAAGGAAATGGCTGCTCATTTGAAAAGTACTGTAGATGTTAGGGCTAGATGTCATTTTTCATTATTGTAAGGTGTTTTAATGCAATTGTAAATATTTTTATTCTGGATTTAATTATTATTATTGTAATTTCGTATCTTAACTTTAATGTCAGTGCTATTTTCTTTTCCTTCTTGTAATCTTTATTGTAATTTTTGTATTGCGCTTGTAGTTTTTGAAATCCTGGTAGGGAGGATGAGAAGACATCATGGTCTTATCTCTACCAGGCTAAATAAAATAAAATAAAATAAACTTCAACTATAGATTTTATACTAAGTAAAGAAAAGACAAATACGTCCATTTCATTCTATAGTCGACGCGAAAATATTTTAGACAGTAGGACGGGAGGTCTGTCCGGTCTAAGTAAACAAATAAGTCTCAAGTATGTCTCACTTGTAAGTAGATAAGAGTAATGCGTTACTGTTAGAGTAAGACAGACATACCGGTACTTGTTTACTTGAAAATGGGTTCTACAGCGGAAACATTTGCACCGATTATATGAAGAGTGAAAATTCCAAACATTTTAAGTGCATTTTACTAGTGTTTTCTTCAGGAAAGCAACAATACTTCATATATGAAGGGATAATACATAGACCAGAGCAATCTTTTGAGGTCGTGCCAGGCCGCATCAAACTTGCGTGGAACTAAGAACGAATATGGGTCGTTGGCAATGGTACATAGAAAATATGCAATAAAATCAATTTAGACCAAAATGGCACCCATATAACTTCTTCTATCATTCAAGCGTGACTTCTAGTTCTTGCGGATGCATGGTAAAAGGTGTCTGACTGATTTACATTCTTCAGTAAATTTAAAACAAAATCATTTTCTCCATAGTTACGTGGTTTTTCGGGATTTCCGGGATATTCTGTAATTGGTAAGGGGAAAACAACTGAAATCTTAAATTAGATGGCAATACCAACAACAAATACGTGAGCCACAAATTCCCTGGGCATATTAGAAGCAAGGAAAAAATTAAAACAAGATAATTTTCTCCGGATTTCCGTGGTTTTCCGGGCTTTACGGGTATATGCTGTAATTGATAACGGGAAAACAACTAAGAACTGAAACTAGATGGTAATACCAACAAAAAAATATGAGTCAGTATACACCAGCCTACGCGCAAGTATGTTTGTACACAGGAAATGAAAGGCACTACATCGATAAGCATGAGAGTGTTCACAAATTTCTGATAATGCTGCTTGTTTAGTTTGTGTGCATATGATATTTTCAAACAAGCTTTATGAAAATTTTCACTTCACTGAAAGTGGATTGCAATTAGGGTTTTAAGCATTATTTAGTCAATAGGATACTTCGGCTCATCCAAATGATTATTACTTGCAAATGGCTTTCATAATGAAACCCTTTACAGGAGCGTAAATTATTACTGTCGATAACATTAAACGATCTGATCACGCTCGATATTTCAACTTTTTGCTGTGATGTTTTGAGCTCATTTCAAATACTTGTAACAGATACCCGATACTGTATGTATACAGTTTATTAGAACATTTAATTAGCATACTTTTAATTTGCTAACTAAAAGTGAATTTGCTATGACTATTTATCTTATGAATCATGACCAATCCAGTATAACGTAGGGTTCGGATATTTATGACCTAACACAGTGGAAAATATGACTGCAAATATGCCCTTAAAAATTACCAAATTTGACCCAAAAAACCTAAATATGACGTATTTCAAGAATTAGTGTTCCAATTTAAACGTATAAATATACTAAATTCTTACACTACATGGATTCAAATCAGATAATAACTTTTTAACGATTTTGGCGATTTACAGTTTTACTTGGCAAAAAGATATTTATAGTACTCTAAAGAGTACACATAGGCCTATTTCGTAACTTTATGAAAATTTATACCTATTTAAATATACGGTAGAGTCTCGAACAACCGAGTTTCGATGAACCAAGGCTCCGTATTATCCGAGCCTAAATTAAGGGAAAACATAAAATTAAGGATTCCCTGAATATCGCAAATTACGATTGTATTTTCGTTTAAGTGTTCAGTTTTTAAGTTTTTCAATGGTAGCCTATGTGTATTGTAGTATTATTTTTATTTCATATCAAAACAGTGATATTGCTGCTTTCGAAATTGCATCGTATTTTCTTATTTTATTTTCCTCATCCATGTTAACCAAGAATTGGCTTATCCGATGTTATGTGGTCCACATTAACTCGCTTAATCGAGACTGCTGTAACATAATCATATAACTTATTTCCGTTTTAAGTTGCGTGCCGGTAATAAACAGGACTGATAGCGGGTATACGTCATACAATCCAATAACCGATATTAACTTCTTTTTTTACTGCAAACCTGGATTAATTTTATGATATTCATAGCTGTCTGCATAATTAATGTTTTCAATGGAATGGAAATACGTTCGTATGAAAAAAAAATCCCTTTATATTAATCTAAATAAATGAATGGGATACAGTAATCGATATAAAAATGAATTATGGGATAGCTTACATTAAAAATATTCGCACTTGAGGCGGAATATGCCTTTAGACATATTCCATAACGTTTTACAGTAATTAGTTAAAACATTTCATTTTATTAATATTATACAGAAATTAATTAAACATTGGGAAAGATAAGTATAAACCAGAATTATTAAGAGTTTGAGAACTAGAATCAATTTTGTTATAAGAAATGGGAAAATTAATACTTTAGAATAAAAGCAAGTGCAAATAACTGTAATAATAACACAGTCTGAGTAGACAAAGGCAGGCTGTCAATCACTTGAGCAAATTCTGTGTATTGGTATTGTGCTAGAATTTTAACGTAGACAAAAGAACATCAGATAAGAGGCGATTTTATTGTGTGATGGGGATAAACCAGCTCTGCTCCGACACTAGAGGAACAATAGGGTGTTTAAGGTTCCGGGAATTGGAAACCTTCAGAGATCTGTGTTGGCTTCCGATATTCTTCCGCACTAGCGGAATAATACTAGCAGATAATAACCAATAAGAATGAGGGACTAATTTGTGTGTCTGACGTCAGTACGAAGCTTCTTGGGAGGTGATGATTTTTGAGACAGACAGAAGAGCCGAGAGCTCCAGAGGTTTCGGTCGCGTGGTTTTTGTAGGCCAGTAGGCCACATCCCGGTAGTAGTCTCGGAATTTATAAGTCCAGTCGAGGGTCGCTGGGTACTTAGTCGAAGTTAAAGTCCGGGAAGAGCAATCATTGTAATATACCAGTAGAATCTGAGTAAACTATCAATTAACAAGAAGCCGAGTATTGACGTAACATATTGCTGAAGAGATTAAATTAATATCCCGAATGTTGTAATCATATTGTAATTGTGCATAGAGTTTTGCATTGGAATAAATTTCGCTCTTACCCAATTATAACGACTTTACATTGAACGCTTTCCTTATAACGTGCTGTCCCTGAGATAAGAGAAAAATAAGTCGGGCAATAGAACAAACAGGTACGAGCCGGGATTGGAACATCACGGCATCACATCACGACAACAGAGCTACAGCATCCTGAGGGTCCAGAGAGAGACCACAAGTAAGTTACATGCAGGCATCTATCATTCCAATGGGCAATCTATTCCAAATGGCGCTTCCAACGTTTGAGGGTGTCGAGCATTAATGGCATAGGACATTAATGAAAATTCAGCACGGGAGGCAACGAGGCTTCACTACCGAGGATCGACGGCAGCAGACAGCGGCGAGTGGGACTTCAGTCACCGCCACACGGACCAGCAACTCATCGAGCAACACACCAAAATTGTAAAGTACAAACATTTCATATTTGTGTATATATTTTGTTTTTGAGGGTATTTTTTACATGTATACTATAGCTAAGATGTGTTAGCATAGCAGGGTATATTTTTGTGCAGAGGGAAACTAAGTGTAAATTAGCTCAATGAAGTTAAGATATAAAATTATTGGAGATAGCATGGAGAACCAGGAAATGGAGGTACAGGGCGATGTAGAGCCAACAATTGCAAATGTTAATGAGAATGTAGTATTGGAGGGTCCTGCCGACCAAATAAATGTCCAGGGTATTGAAATTCAGGACGAAAATCAGCCAGATACAGCTATGGAGGTGGAAGAAATTAGGCCTAGTCCGTCAACTAGCGCGCAGGCTGTTCAAAATGACACGACGGACATAAAATTTTTATTTAGTAGCTTCATGTCAGAAATGAAAGAAAATTTGAGGGAAGAATTAAAATCTGTAAATAGTAACTTAGAACAGGAATTGAAGAATGTAAATGATAAATTAAATTCTGTGGGGAATTTAGAGCAGAAAATGAAAGAAAATTTTCAGGCAGAATTCAAAGCAGTAAATAACAAACTAAGTTTTATAGGGACTTTAGAACAGAAAATGGAAGATGGTTTTAAGAACATGCACGACAAAGTTAATAATTTTGAAGATACTGTAAGGGGATTGCAGACAGAAGTTAATGCTAAATTTATTGAAATCACAAGTAATGTTCAAACCGAGCTTAGGCGGGAACAAGAGAAAATACAGAATACTTTAACTGAACAAAACGCTAGAGTGAATGCAAATCTCGAGCAGGTCAATGTTACAGTAAATAGTAGCCTAGAAGCAACTTTGAATCAGGTTAAATTAGTGGTAGAATCTTCCAGTAAATCAGTGAATGACAGAGTTGATAATTTAACTTCACAAATGGACTTAGTTCAAAATAAAATTAGGGAACTGGAACAGAATGATAGACAGATAGACACGATTTGCCAGAACAGCATGAGTGGCACTTCGAGCAGTGATAATGTTATCCCGGAGGAGAATAGAGGTAATAATGTAAATTTAGCTTCTACAAGTACCATGGTTGTCACTGAAAATGCTATTGAACTTGAAAGAATGTCAACTCCAGTCCGGCATAGCAGTATCGCTACGCATGATAGTAATAATGTTAGCAGTAATGGTATTACTCAAAATGTGAATGCAACTGTACAGGGCATTCCTGTTCACTTGTTAAACGAGATCCCATTTCCAATTTTCAATGAGGACGAAAATATGAATCCTCAGTACTATCTTACTGAACTGGATAATTATTTCAAATTAAAGTCAATTCCTCCAGAACTTAAAATGTTAATGGTGAAGAAAAGCTTGAAGGGTAGGTCATCTCAGTGGCTAAAATTAACACTAGGGGAACAGGTCGATTATGACACATTTAAGAAATTTTTCATGCATCGCTACTGGAATGACAACGAGAAAAACAAAATTCGAAGCGAACTTACTACGGGGAAATATAATCCACAAGGGGGCGTGACGATGATTGATCATTTTTTACGCATAGCTCAGAAAGGGAGAATGTTAGACCCTCCTCTTAAAGATTCCGAGGTCTTGAGTATCGCTGCAAGCCATTATGAGGACCATATCAGAAACAATTTGATAGTGGCTAGGCCTAAGGATTTTGGGGAAATGGTAGACTTGCTTACGAAATTTGAGGCTACGGCAACTTCACCTTACACTCAGGATGGGGGCAAAAATAATAGCTTTCATGTAGGGAATAGTAGCAACAAACAGAACAATAATTCACAAGGTTTTAGGCCTAATTATGTATCTCGTGGGCAGGAGGCACCGGCTGCGCCTCACTCCAGCCAAAATAATCAGGCCTATCAGGGCAATAATGGGGGCAGATCAGGCCAAAATAACTTCCAGAATAGTTTCCAGTATAACAGGGGACAGAACGGACAAAATAACAGGGGATTTCAGAATAGGCCTAATTTCCAAAGGGGAAATAATAATAACAATAGGCAAATTAACATGTTCACGGTCGATAATAGGCCTAGTAACAGTAACAATGGGAACAATCAGGGCTATAGAAATAACTATAACAGAAATGCTCCGCATTGGTTGCGAAATAGGGGATATAGAAACGGGTATTGGAGAGCCAACTTCTATAGGAGGCCATACAATAGACAATGTAACTGGCGAAATAACAATAATTGCAACAATCAGGCGACAGGTAGGTCTGATAATGATACTAGAGGCGGAAATATGAATCCGGAAGCCCGGAGTTTTCAGCCGAATAATGATAGGAGTAGGTCGGCTTCGCCACAAGGCAACGGCGGAAACCAGCCGTCGGAAAACTAAGTCGCGAGATTCTTGTGGACCCTGAGATTCTCGATTGCCTCAGTCGTATGAATACTACTGACAGAAATGGGTCTACCAACTATATGACAGCTCAGAAAGACGTTAGGGACATTACTGACACTACAAAAATTCCTTTGACACAGACTGGACGTGATGTAATAGCTGAACCACCTAGAATTAAGGCAGATATATATGGCTTGCAATGTGATATATTAATAGACAGCGGGTCAAGCTCAAGTGTGTGCAGTTTAGATTTTTATTATAGGTTGGAACAAATGGGAATTAGAATTTTGTCACTACCAGTATGTGCAGTATTTTTTTCAGTCGCTGTAGGCAAGCGACGCGAGAGAGTGAAAAAACAATGTTTACTGTTAGTTAAAATGGGGAGATTTGAGGTAGAAATAATGTTCCTTGTAATTAATGGATTAACTACAGATGTTATCCTAGGATCAGATGCTTTTTTAGAATGGAACGCAGTAATAGATTTCAAGCGACAGGCTTTATTTGCAGTGGTTAATAATGTTGAAATAAAAGTCCCATTTATAGATTACAATGACACAGGGGTTGCAGATAATAGATTGGAGATAGAAAAAGATATGGATGGCGAGTTATTTTTTGTGGAACACATTTGTATAGGGGATCAAGAATTGGTTGAGGTCAGTGCATATGACAGTGCTGAGCCTGAATTGGGTCATATTTGTACACAAGGGTCACTGGACTGTGACGCGTGTAATCTCCACATAGTGTCATTGAGACATATTCACGGCGATTCTAGGAAAGAATCTAGGCCAAGATCACCGTTAGACTCGGTGTGTCGCGTGCCAAGAAGTGAAAGTCATGAAATGTTAAGCACATTACGTGGCGAATTGGAGCGCTGTTACGGGTTAAATACCAAACAGAAAGATAAATTGTGGCAAGTGCTCGTACGTAATGTTGACACTTTTTCAAATGTTGCAGGCCTATGTAATACTTACACACACACTTTTACCGTAGTAAATCCACAACCTTATTACCATAAATGTAGAAGTGTTCCTATCTCTATGCGGGACGCCGCTGACGAGGTAATTAATAAAATGCTAGAGCAAAATATTATTGAACCTTCTACGTCTGAATACATTAATGCACTTTGCTGGGTTCTTAAAAAAGACGGTAGTTTACGTGTTACTTTAGATGCGCGGAAGGCTAATTCTTACACACAAAAAGACAATTTTAGGCCTGAGCCAATTGACACGCTACTGGGGAAAGTTAAGGCAGGAAAGTATTTTTCAGGAATTGACCTTACGTCATCTTACTGGCAAATACCATTAGCTGAAGAACTACGTAAATACACAGGTTTCGTGCATAATGGGAAAATGTACCAATACACCCGCTGTGCCTTCGGTCTATCTACTTCCGGGAGTGCCCTGTTAAGAGCTTTAGATAATATTTTTGGTGACTCGACTAAAGACTTCCTTGTACAGTACGTCGACGACTTTCTCATTTTTGACCATGACTTTGACGCCCACTTACGTCATATCGACTATGTTCTGACTAAGCTGCGAGAACACGGAATGACCGTCAAACCAGGGAAAACCATGTTCTTTAAGAAACAAACTGAGTTCGTGGGTTACGTAATCTCAGAAGACGGCATTAGGCCTAATCAGGAAAGGGTCGACAGTATAAGACAGATACCCCCCCCTAAGACTGTCAAGCAGTTGCGCAGGTTTCTAGGAATATTGAACTATCAGAGTAGATTTTTAATCAATTACGCAAAGCAAGTAGCTCCGCTCAGAGAATTGTTACGCAAAGATGTGAAATTTAAATGGACACCTATCGAACAAAAAGCGTTCGAGGAGGTGAAGGAATCCTTTGCATATTCAGTGCTTTTGGAGAGGCCTAGGGACGAGTTGCCCTTTACGTTGTTCACAGACGCATCAGCCAAAGGTTATGGCGCTGTTTTGACTCAAATAGATGAGCAGGGCGAGAAGCACGTGATAGCCACAGCTTCGAGAGGCCTATCTAGATTGGAGGCAAACGCCTGTGTCACAGAGCAGGAAATTGGAGCTATTTTCTTTGCGCTTAATAAGTTTAAGCAATATGTGTTCAATAGACAGATTATTTTGTACACAGATCACATCAGCTTAGGTTTTATGAACAGATGTAAGCTTACCAGTTCAAAAATTTCTAGATTTGTTCATGAAATCATGTCTTATGACATAGAAATTAGGCATATTGCAGGGGACCAAAATATCTTTGGGGACCTGTTATCCCGTTTGAATTTCACTCAGGGGCTACCAGAAACAATGGCCGCACCCAGCCATGAGGTGGCAATAATGAAACTTAAGGCGTCAGGTAATCATAAGATTTCAGAACGGTTTAAGCAAATTAAGCAACTGCAGGCATCCGACCCAGACATAAAACGACTGACCGACGAGGCAAAAGAGATCTCGGAGTGCGCTGATGACACCATCGGTATGAGAGGAGGTGTACTGTATAAGCTTCACGGTACAGAGGTTAGAAAATGGAAAATTTACATTCCAAAATGTATGGAGAGGGAATTAATTGTTAGTTTTCATGAGGCATTAAATCACTCAGGGTGTGAGAAGGTTTCACTCACGATACAAGACAATTTTTATATTAAGCATTTGGCAAGGAAAGTCAGACAGGTGACATCGACTTGCGATTTGTGTCAGAAAGCTAAGCCAATGACAGTCAGGTATGACAATGAAATACACGCCGTTGTGAGAGATAGGCCTAGGGCTTTGGTAGCCATAGACAGCCATGGTCCTATGCCTACCTCGACGTTTGGTTATAAACACATTTTTGTTATGTACGATGTTTTTTCTAAATTTGTGAAAGTATACCCAATGAAAGTGATAACTAGCCATTCTATTCTCAAGAAAATCACAGAATCTTTCATTCCACACTACGGCAGCATTGAATGTTTATTGAGTGATAACGCCACAGTTCACACTAGTAAAAAGTTTATGGATACATTACAGTCACTAAATATCAAGGCCTACAAATGCTCACTTTACTTTGCTTCTGGGAACCCTTGTGAAAGAGCCATTAAAGAAGTATCACAGTACATGAGAATCTTGTCACATAAGAACCACAAAGACTGGTTTAGACACTGTGAGGTCATTGAAAAAGTTATCAATAATTCTATCAGCCCGGTCACAGGGTATGCTCCCATCAAACTTATGTTAGGTCAGGATCCAGAACCTATTATCGTGAACTTGCCTGAAGCTTTGCCAGTAGATCGCCCTCTTACCGATGTTGAGATGTGCAAACGCGCATTCGAGCGTATCAAAACACGTGCAGCCAAACGCAAGGAGAAGGCCAAGCGCTACAAGCATAAATGGTCGCCTCAAATCAATGATAAGGTATTGATTAGGGACACTAAGCTGTCTTCACTATTAAGGGGACGTTATTCTCGTCTCGAGCTTCTATTCAAGGGACCAGGGTTTATAACTCAGAAATTTGGGGACCACACTTATGAAATTCAAGACGTAAAATCAGGTAAAATTTTTGGCAGATACCATAAACAGCTACTCAAACCATATAAAGAATCACCCACCCAGTAAATTCACACCATGAACAGGAATAACCTACGTCAGGACTGTACAATAGTTAAGCAATAGTTTAAGTAACCACCAGTATACAGAATTTCAGAGTCATATGTTAATGTGTAAAAGCAACAGTGAGATGAAGTCCGATCTGTGACAGAGTTAAAGCTTAGACTCAACGAACCTTTCTCTTGTCATAGATAAAGAAATAGTGTTGGCGGCGTGCTTGTGGTATAAGTCGAGTGGTGCGCTAATTCAAGCTTGACTGATTGAACCTTGTTAGCGACATCATTACAAAAATGGTGCAGTGTGATGCGTGTGTCGTGTTTTTGCGAAGTTCATTTTTTCTATGTTGTGTTTTGTTTTTTTTTCTCCACGACCATCAGTTTAAAGCAGACTCATCGAACCTTTGCTGTTATGTGTACGTGCAGTTGTATATATTATTGTAAATAAAATCCCGGATGTGACAAGAATGGCATTTGAGGTGGTAGGCCTAGAAAGGCAAAATAGGCCTACATATGAAACGAAAAGAAAGGTGAACAGGGCATTGGGTGAACAATGTTCCAACTTGTATATATTTTGTATAAATAGTAATAAGAGTGCATAACTAGTAATAAGATGTTAGCATAAGGGTAGGGCCAGATGAAAATGCAAAGGCCTACAATCAGTTGCAAGGAAAATCAGTGTTAAATCTTCAACACAACAAATAGGGGAAGTTTAAATTAATGATGTAAGAAGTTAACTAGTATGCTATACTTTACGATTTTAATTTGAGTGATGTATAAGAAGGTGATGTCACTTTAAAGTTTTGTGGAGGCATTGTTAATTCGTGGGCATACCTACGATAGAGATATTCTTGTCAACAAGCAATCTCTCTCCCGCAGGTAGGCATTTGAGGCGGAATATGCCTTTAGACATATTCCATAACGTTTTACAGTAATTAGTTAAAACATTTCATTTTATTAATATTATACAGAAATTAATTAAACATTGGGAAAGATAAGTATAAACCAGAATTATTAAGAGTTTGAGAACTAGAATCAATTTTGTTATAAGAAATGGGAAAATTAATACTTTAGAATAAAAGCAAGTGCAAATAACTGTAATAATAACACAGTCTGAGTAGACAAAGGCAGGCTGTCAATCACTTGAGCAAATTCTGTGTATTGGTATTGTGCTAGAATTTTAACGTAGACAAAAGAACATCAGATAAGAGGCGATTTTATTGTGTGATGGGGATAAACCAGCTCTGCTCCGACACTAGAGGAACAATAGGGTGTTTAAGGTTCCGGGAATTGGAAACCTTCAGAGATCTGTGTTGGCTTCCGATATTCTTCCGCACTAGCGGAATAATACTAGCAGATAATAACCAATAAGAATGAGGGACTAATTTGTGTGTCTGACGTCAGTACGAAGCTTCTTGGGAGGTGATGATTTTTGAGACAGACAGAAGAGCCGAGAGCTCCAGAGGTTTCGGTCGCGTGGTTTTTGTAGGCCAGTAGGCCACATCCCGGTAGTAGTCTCGGAATTTATAAGTCCAGTCGAGGGTCGCTGGGTACTTAGTCGAAGTTAAAGTCCGGGAAGAGCAATCATTGTAATATACCAGTAGAATCTGAGTAAACTATCAATTAACAAGAAGCCGAGTATTGACGTAACATATTGCTGAAGAGATTAAATTAATATCCCGAATGTTGTAATCATATTGTAATTGTGCATAGAGTTTTGCATTGGAATAAATTTCGCTCTTACCCAATTATAACGACTTTACATTGAACGCTTTCCTTATAACGTGCTGTCCCTGAGATAAGAGAAAAATAAGTCGGGCAATAGAACAAACAGGTACGAGCCGGGATTGGAACATCACGGCATCACATCACGACAACAGAGCTACAGCATCCTGAGGGTCCAGAGAGAGACCACAAGTAAGTTACATGCAGGCATCTATCATTCCAATGGGCAATCTATTCCACACTCTTCATATAATACTTTTATCATAATAACGTTATCCTGGAAAATTGAATATTAAACTGTACTATAGAGTTTCACTAAGTACAACATTACTGTACATTAACACAATACACTGTGGAATATAATAATGAATGTTAAAAGGTTAATGGAAGTTGAGACTGGACCAATAAAAACGCAGGGAATCGGTACAGTACCACACGCACATATTTCAAACAAAATCAGATTTTGAGGGATTTTAAGGGGAAACGGAATGGCCTATCTTTACAATATTAAATGCAACGTACCTAAATCACTATAGTTAGACACTTGATGTTTTTATAGATTTTAGGTACATGCCACGTGTCAGTACTGAAAAAAGGATTTTTTTCTTTATAACATTTTAATCAAAGTTTTTAAGTACTTTATGACCTTCAATATTTAATAAAATAACAAATTCAAAATCTTTTTTTTCAGTGTATGTAACACACCTGAATAAGCAAATCTTGAAATTTGGAAGATTGTAGATTAAGTATAAGGTGAGAAAAGGTGTCCTTTATACGGGAAAAAGTAAACTTAGGTGAAAAAAGCTTGAAAGTTAAACATCCTTGCGCTATTGTCTGAATCTTCTCAGAAAATTAAATTTAAAAAAAAAATGGATAGAAGTATAGAAGTATAGATAATATAAAGAAAATTTCAATTTTCAACCAAAAATCAATTGAGCTTGAAAGTTAAAATATTTCCGCTGCACAATCTGGATCTTTTCAGGAAAAAATATACAGCATGGATAGAATTAAAGTACAATTAGCCTATGTATGACACACCAATTTAACGAGAAAAGTCTAGAGAATAAAATACAACAATAAAAAGTAAAACACAATTTTCATCCAACAATAAATTTCATTTCCTCTTCTATACCAAAATAGACTATATTTACCACCCAATCTATTATAATAATCAGAGTTATAAAAACATCTATGCAGTATTTAAAAAAACTATATATAGGAATGTTTGTAAGTTAAATTTAATTCCGAAGAGTACCTTCATAATCTATGCGGCCTGCATGAAACTAAAGATAAATTATTGATAAAATTATGATAATTATTGTACTATAAGATCTTTTTTATTTTTATTTTAGGTACTGCCGCGGAATATTAATAAATTCCACATCATTCTGGTAGAAAATATATATTCCAAATTAGTTGGTTGGCTGGGAGTTTTCTTGTTTAATGAGGAACTCGTGCATAGATTTAGATGGAGGCAGCGCAATTACACTTGTAATGATACTTCCCTTTCAACTTGAATGCCGTTTTCCTTCAATTAATCAAGTCTGTAATGGTGCTCTAGTTAGTGCTTTAGGTATTTGCGTTATCGGTGTTGGTTCCTTTAAAATGTACAGGAAACTCTCTCTCATTCTCCCTTGTTAAATGGTGTGTGTAAATGAGTTTGAAAACTGTAGAGTCCTGCTGTTTCAATTGAAATAGCCCTCCCTATTTTCATCCACAGTCCCGAGATCAAATTAGGACAGCTATGTTTACATTTTTATGATTAACGAGTTTCTATGAGTCATAAAATAGAAAATTTGCAATATGTATCTTTTAATGACCAAAATAATGACAAACTACACAGAAGAAACAATCCAAATTAACGATGACACATGTAAAAGAATATGTATAATAGGTCTAATATTATTGTTCGACAACAAAATTCAAAAAGAAGTTTCAAGAAGAATTTCTTTAGCATTGAACAAATTTTGGAACTTAAAATTCATCCTACTAGACAAATCCTTAAGCATGAAGATAAAGAAGGATGTGATGGACACCTGCATTCTACCAGTTATGACTTATGGATCCCAAACATGGACATTAACTAAAAAAGAGAAAAAACATGCTACAGATCTGCCAGAGGAAGATGGAGAGGAAGGTGCTAAACATCACACTGAAAGATCGAATGAGAAATGAAGACATCTATAAAGATGTGATGGTTACTGCTTCCAGATTAAATGGATGTGGGCAGGGCATGTCATGAGAATGAACCCGGAGAAATGGACACATGCGATGGCAGTTTGGAAGCCCAGAACTGGGAAAATAAGTGTTGGAAGGCAGAAATCACGATGGGAGGACGAGTTTAAGAGTGTTCTAGGGAACTTATGGTCTAGGAGTGCCAGAGACAGATAAAAGTAGAAGACTCTTGAAAATTTGTACTAAAGCTAGGGTCAATTATATACTTAAATTTTAGCGTTCTCAGGTGAGGCTAGCCTTAAACATTCCTTCACGAGTCAGCCATCTTGGCATGCCAGGAGGCCCTTACCCGCTATGGGATGCTTGAGGGCTAATTCTAATTCTAATTCTAATCTTTTAATGTTTGGGGGTTTAAAATGAGATTTAGACAGCCTTAAGTTTTATTCTGTGGAATAATGTGTGTTATTAATTAAGAAAACAACACGGATATCCAAGAGATCAAATTTTGATTTTCTTTAGGGGGTTCTAGGAAGTTTTGGGGGTGATATGATACCTCAGGTCCATATTTAAGTTTTTGCTGTCTTTTAAAACGAACAATATATATTTAATATATAAATATATATAGATAAACCATGTGCATGTAGTGCAGAATGTATTGAATATTATGGAATACTGTTCATGCCAATTTAAGAAGACCTCATCCCAAGCCATCGTCTACAAAAGAATATAATAGCATTGTTCCCTAATCCGAAAATCTGCACCGACAAAGAACAGTTGCTCTTGCAGTTGCGTGGATTTCCCCAGTGTTATCAAAGTGATGTACTGAAGATGTCCTCTTATAAAATATTTAATCCAATGTATAGGCCTAATTATAACACGAGTATACTCGGGATTTTAATGTTCCCTAATTATCCTATTATCCTATTAAGTGTAAAAATCATTATCAGTAACCTATATTCAAAACGTTCGTTAGTTAATAAAAAAAATAGTAATTTTTGGACCATCTTTCTTCAAAGTATTAAAAGTCTTAAGGGGTTAATTACAGTCATCGTAATAGTACTAAGGTACAAGAAATAAGACGTGACCTTCCGGGGAAAAATGATATGGGGGGAGAAGACTGCTAAATCTGGGAATCCGTAAGTTACTTCCACTTTTCTGGAGGAAAGGATGATAATGACGCATGCCTATAAAGCATCCCAGATGCTCAACAGAAATTTTCAGGAAAAGACCAATGCATAAAGGTAGGCATGTAGTAACAATTCCTAGAGACATCGGCATGCTTACCACGTGCAACATTAAATTATCATGTGAATTCCCTGTCGACAAGTTTTCCGCTCCCGACACGTGTGTAGGGGATTATCAATGCTGAAAAGCAAGAGGTTTTATGTTCTGCTTGTGTGCTCTCTATGCAATGTTCAACACAGGGTTTTATCGATGAACAGATAAATAGGAATTTGGATAAGTGTGTGGTCAATTCGCAGAAAGCTGTCATTGCTAAATAATTTTCAAGTACAAAGGTAAGTTATGTAAGGCTGCGAGTCGTTAGGAGATTTTCTACGTCACATGACAGATTTCGGAATTCCGAGACGATTAAATGACTAATGTTTCTTTGCTACTGGAGGGCACTTTGAACGCTTATTATAGACTCTCATCCAGTGTGTTATCTTATTGTTTGTTTGTTTGTTCTTTTGGGGGGGGGGGCTTTTCCACAGTTTAGGTGATTTCTAAAGGTAGGAATCTTAGGTGCTGTATCTTAATTTTTATTTGCTAATAAAATGCCATAACCCTCTAGTATACTTCCCAGTTGATCATCTTTCTCAGGATTTTGTCGTTTGTCATCCGTTTTACATGCTCAAACCATTTTAAATTTCATGGCCAAAAACCCGGAAATTGAGAATGTTGCAACAACAAAAAATTAAATTATCGGCTCAAAACAAGAAATATGCACCATTGTTTCTGTTGAGGCTGAATGTTCCTTTTCTACATACTTTATATTTCGTTAATGACTGGAGATGTAGCCTCATTGAAAATAGCATTGAAAGGTTTTATCTGTTATAATAGTTTAACAGTGATTTTAATAATACTGTGTTCTGGGACTTGTTATAGGTCGACTTTGTAATATACGATTACATGAGTGAATTTTGAGTCATTTTGATACTTTCGATACCTCGATATTCTCGATACTTGCATGGTATCGGCATCGAGCGATACTTCAGAAAACTCGCTCGGTACTTTTTCGATAAGGAAATGCAATTTAAGGAAATGCGGTATCACTTTATGCTTTTAATAGTCTACTAAATGTAATAAATAGGCTACTTCTATTTCTCCTTGAAATGGAGAAAACCACTCTGTGACTTTTGTCTAGTCATAAATAAAGACTTTCCTACTTTTTAAATCCAAACAGAAGAGTTCTTAATTGTTTCGTTTTGTTTTAGTGTAGAGTTTAAAAATAATTATATTCTACTGATGATATTAAATTTTGTCTCAATAAATATGCACACAATTAATTTAGTTCGTATTACATAGTTCTGTCAACTTTTAATATTTAATGTACCTATTTATTGAAACTGGAATTGTTAACGGTATCGAGTATCGAGGAAAAAATTATGTATCGACCCATCCCTAATATATATATATATATATATATTCTAGGATCGTCGCAAGACGGACAGATGCGAAAACATTTGCCAAGAAAGATATATATATATATATATATATATAAATGAGGTAAAATGGTTTTTATAAGTTAATGTTTGTATTAATATTTTATTTTAAACTAGCACTTTGTAGAGCTTTTTCTATAAAAAAATAAGCCACTTTTTTTTGCACATTTTCACCAAAATTTAGCTCCTAGAATTCCCAGTTTTAGTGATTAGAGTTGAATAATTGGATATAGTTGCAATGATAGTTTGCATTCTGAACAAAAAATAGTTACCTCATCATACAGGGAAAACGGGATTTTAGAAAATGAGTTCTAATATGCAAATAAAACATTTCCAGACAAATATTTTCTTCCTCTACGTATAGGGGATGTTTCCTGAAAGTCTGATCGTAGCTTTTCGTTACTCCCTGTATAAATTTCTTTCGTAAATGTTATTATTTGAAAAATATTAGCAGCATGCTGCTGCACTGTATGTTTAATTTTAGGACAGAAAACTGTACTCGGAATAAAAACACTTGAATATTTTAGACACGGCCGTATGTCAATATGCAATTGAAAGCACACACTGTCCGGTTTGAATAAGCTATAACCTATATTGGCAATGCATCCGGCCGTATCTATTGGAAGCTTTTTCCACTTTAGTAACGGAGATGAATGGTATGAGTCTGTAACAATAATACAATAGTTCACTTGTGAAAAAAACATAAACACGGACATTTTAGCATGATCTACTACACTTCAACTACAATCCATTATCTTCATTGTCGGAACGAGCCACTATAATTTCAGAAATATCTACAGAACAGTACAGATTCTATTACTTTAGAGATGCATTATTGTAAGGGAAATAGGCGAAATATTTTTAGAATGTTTTCGTTATACGTTGTTCCGGCGCAAAAAGAAAAATGGGTGAAAAAAGCCGTTAATCAAGGGAATAATTTGTTTTTTAAGGAGGACTACTCCACTCATATGCCGCGTGTTTGATATTGACAAATAACGTTTAGCAATTTCTCGGATATACACCAATCACGATCGTTGATCTTATAAAGTCCTTGCTATTAATATGAGGAAGGGGTTTTACCTGATAAAATGGTCTTCTCGTTACTGGACACTAAGCGTCTACTGCCGTGATTAATACGTCACACGTTGCCATTAAGCAACATGAAAACAGATTATTTTATACAACATAACTCATTTGGAAATTGAAATAATATAAATATACATTAATTAAGAACACAATTTCGATTCAGTGTAGGCCAGTTCGTGTGCGTTTATTCTGTCCTGCTATTAGCTTACCTGAATTAAGTTAACTATGTCTTATATGCACAGTTGGTAGCCTTGGCCATAGCATGGTAACTCGAATCGATTCATGGATGGTTGATTCAAAGTATGTCGTGATCTCCCAACTGTTAGTTTTGTTCTTATTAACAAAACACGAAAGTAATTATTATTTGTATAATCCGTCACATTTTTATTCATGGAATAATAAATCCAACCCGAGTTGACGAGTTTCATCACATAAAATCAATCTGTAAACTCGTAAACTCTAGTGGGATTAACTATGATAAAAAACCTACGAAACTCTTAAAATCAAGTGAAACTTCAGTTAAAATATCAATATTCCAACAATATCAATGGTGATATATGACTTCAGATTTTCCTGGCGAATAGACTGAATATACATTGCTCGGTTATCAGCCGGGTGAGCAAGTTTCAGAAGGCTAGTTTTCCTCTATCCAAAGAGAATACTGGTGTGTATCTTCATATGTGTTCGTATTGTCTTGGAGGTTGCCCTGGCATTGGGCTGATTACTAGGGGCCGTATTTTTTGGTAACAACGATAAGCGCGAAATTTTCTAAAGCAACCTTCCTTAGCTATATTTAGCTTTTATATGCTTAAAATAGCAATATGGACCAAATTGAATCCACGAAATATCGTGAAATTTACTGGATTCCGCGAAATGTGTCTATAAGCGCGAAATATGCCCCTTCTGTCCGTAAAGTGAGAAATGAGCAGGAAAATGTGCCTTAAAATCACAATATTGTGTTTTGGTGTACTGTATTTTTTTTTTTTTTTATTTCTTAGCAGCATGCTTTTCTTCTGCTGTTTCTGTGGCTGTCGAAGATTTACCGATATATCGATATTTGTGATCGATTACAAACATTGCAGAATTTACGCAAAGATTGTCTGTGACCTGGTTTTTACTGATGAGCACACTCCCTTCCTGCTATCTCTTTGCCAAGTTAGCGATGCCTATGATCGATTACAGCAGAAGAGTTTGTTACTTGTATTCAACAGATTTCGTCTTTTATCCACAGTGGTATGGTTGGCACTTCTGTTTGCAAATGGCTATCTGATGGTGTTTAGTAGAAATTGCGATAATATTTCTCGTCACTATATTTGAACATTAACTCTAATCATGCCTAAACCGAAAGCTATTTCAGTTCATACAAGGGCAGAAGAATATAAAAATGAGGGGAGGGGGTTAGTTCATGTAAATAAAGAAGCAAAGTTTATCATTGCGCAATGTCCCCAATGTAGTATAAAGCAATTTATTTCACGAAATACCTAACGAAATAGAAGGAAGTTAACACCGAAATCAGCCATTTTATTCCACCAATAAAACAGGGTCCTACTGATTACTCATCCGGGGAGGCCCTCACGCCCTTTTCTGGTCAAAAAAGTATGTATGTGATCCATAGAAACTCCCTCACCCGAGGGATTGTAGTCCTAAAAGGCCCGGGAGGCACAGGCCGGGTAAATACACTTACAACGGGGGAGGTAAAATTCAAGGAAATTAAACCCCAGTAATTAAAACTCAGTAATTAACAGTAATTAACTCAGTAATTAAACAAAATGTAATTTACCGGAAGAACGAATTGAATAAACCACAGGTATTTGTTCTCATGAAACAAAACAAACGCGGAGTAAACAAACCACGCAGTTGGTAGGTTTAGTATTACTAATTTAGACACAATACAAGACTGGTAACTGGTGTGCTCAGCTTTGAATTTCAACTAAGTACTCAAGATAATACAGGCATAGAGCGGAGAGGATCTAAGTTGAAGGAATCCTTTGCTCCGTTGTTTGGAAGGGGAACTTAGAGCTTTGGAGTGGCAGTTTCGGAGTGTGATTGATCTGTTTTGTTTGAAGGTGTTGTATATTTCAAAGGGCTTAATGCGGTCGGCGATCGTCATGAATTATAAAGCGATAGTGATGGAGAGTGCTGGGAGATGTCACTGCTGTACTCGACCTCCCTCTTAGTCACAATTTAATCCCCCCCCCTCCCTCATCAACCACACGGCAAAAGGTTTAATTTTCAATGTCAATGAAGTGTGCAGCACATTAAAAAAATTAACTATACAAAAATGATGCATAACAACAAAATACAAAAATCAGGTAAACTGGTGTAACAAAGTGCCAGAATGCATTTGTTTAATCAGTGCTAATTGAAATTATGATATGAAAAAATAAGTTACTTTTGTAATAGATTTCAGAGTTAAGCTCCAGATAGATTCATTAATAACAAAGATAAAAAGTTTGATAAGCATATGTGAAGGAGTATGTGGGTAGTGTTATTTGTCAACGCTAACAGTATTGCAACTTCCAAAGCAGTATATGAACACTGTAAAACAATATGTTGTCACAAGAACTGATATGCATTTGATAAATTATTTCTAAAATATTACCATAAAATGAACAATCCTCATCACTACCTTACCTGACAAAATCAAAATTCTGTTCTATTTGAAACTAAATATACTACCTCTGCTGGATTAAGTCACAGTATAAATTTCGGACTAAGATTATACAACTCGCTAATAAGAGCTCAATCTGAACTATATGAACTAATTTTACGCCTCCAAATTCAAGAAACAAACTTATAAAATTTATATAACGTGATGCATGACAATTTTACATTATCCTAATGTTTTGCTTTTTATTTTCGCTTTTCATATTATAATTTATCTAAAAAATACATAATGTTTATTTTACTCTTAGTTTATATTATGTACTATTTACCTTGTTGGTACGTATATTTATAAGTACCATGTATTTAGGTGTATTCATTTTATGTATAGTAACTTGACTCTAATTTTTTTGTTTCTAATTCCAATAGTTATAATATTTTCTCTTTCTGTACTGAACTGTACCCGAGCACAAGCCTTTATTCATTCGGGTACTAGTAATGATTGTATTATGTTTTACGAAGGTAGGCCTAATTAAAAAATTGTCTAAGTAAATAAAATACGCATGAGAGTTTAGCACAGATTAGTAAATGCATTATCGCACTCGAGACAATGCAACATAGAGTAGGCTAACTATCGCAAGACCGAAGGCAAGATATCGGTGGAGTTAGGATTAAAACAAGATTCCAAGAAGATGGGAAGATGAATTTTCCGAACTATTCATGTGGCCTTGCAACTTCTCACAAGAAGACAAACTACATCAAATAAGTAAGTGTTAGTGGTTGTGTAGGAACTTTGTGTAGATTTCACAAACCAGATATCATAATATCTCCATCCTGTTTTACAGAGAATAAAGCTGGTATTGTCAGTGCAAAGATAAGAGAAAATGGTGTGATGAGGGAGGGGTGCGTCAACAAAGTTTGCATGGAACCGCCGAGGCAGTCCGTTTGTGTGATAGTTAATCAAGACTCACTTCATTATGCTTGTAACTAATCCTCGGAATTTTGGAACCTGCTTTCTATTTGCAATTCTACATAGCTCGGCGTCATAGAAATATGGATTTTACGGATCGTTAACTCCTCGAAAGGCATGTAAATGTTCATAAGGCGACGTAAATTCTCTCAAGCTTTTAGCGCAAAGGAGAACGAGATCTGCATAGAACACAGGTCCTATCTGTATGCATTACGAACTTGGAGCAGATTACATTTTCTTTTAAATTAAGAAACTGGCGCAATGTTTGTCTCCATATAAAATTTACTGTTCTTAATACTCGACACAAGCATTCTAGATTTATCTTCCTCTATGGAAGTAATCAAATATCTTACAAAACTACCAGATAGACCTGATCGTTCTCCGGGAATATCCCTTGAAGTACAGTGGTAATGATATTAAACATATTTGTGGAATCATCATCAGTGGTGCAGAACATTCGGGGAGAAAATTAGAATACAACAAAGTGTAACTAGAATGCACACCATTAGCCTATAAATGCGTGAGATATTTACAGCACAGATTCCCAGTTGACTATACTAGCGCAGCGGTCGAACAATAACAGCAATAAACTTATTCAAGCCACAGACAATAATTTAAAAAAATAGTTGATTTTAAATTAACACACAAATTTCTACAGCACATTCCACCATTCATTTCTAAAGTTCCTAAGAGTACAGGTTCGAGGACAACACAAAGTGTTACTTTAATGTAAAAAAACTTTCTCTCAGTGGTTAATAGTTTACATTAATATTATATACAGTGCACGCCGCTTATTGTGATCACTTTGGGACGCAGCTAATCTGATAACATTAAGCGATTGATAACAGTAGCCGAAGGAATTAAATGAAGGCTATTTATTCTTATATAAGATAATACACTACAAAAGAAAATTTAAAATATTTAATCACAAAATAATACGTAACTGTGGATCATTGAACCACTCATAGGCTAATAGGTAACAGATCATTTAGTGTTTCTTTTTCTATATAAATCAAGCCTCTGTTACACTTCTCTGTAACCAATTTGTATCAATACTAGCAGGTGCCCACGATAATTAATTTAAAAATTAAGAGTATAATAAATATCAAAGCATATTTATTAACACTTGCACGCGAATAATTCATAAACTAAACCATTAATAATTAATGAAACAGATAAAATTCCGACTTTAGAGTACATTCCACGATTAAAAAGCGCCGCCTGGGAAAACGATCTCAGATTTGATTATGCAGTTCCAAAGCTAACTGTGAACCACTGAATTTTAGACTGTATTAGTCGTGAATTCTCGAGACGGCGGGGCTGTGAACACATAATACGTATTGTTTCTCAACTGTCTATTGACAGATGAATATGATGTGAATTTTATTGGATCAATTCAGTGTAATTTTCAGAAATTATATAATGTTTCAAGGGAAGGAATGGTTTGTTTGGATTTTTATTATCAGCGATATTTCAACAGTTAAACCATCAATATTTTACAGCTGGTGCCCGCGCTTCGCCCGCCATTATTAATTGACTCCAGGATTTTAAAAAAAATTACACTGGTAGTTTATTAAAAATGTTTGTGATTCAGAGCTATAAAAATTGTAAGTAAAATAATATTTGTTCATTGTGTTCATTTCACTTAGGCTTTATATAATAAAGAAACGGTTTTCCTAATTGTGTACTCTTCGTGAAAGTTTAGACTGCGAGAGACGAACATCGCCGAGTATGCCCGATGTTTCACCAAGCGGGCGAGCGAGTGAGCACGCTATTTAGGGCCGTTGAATTGTAAAAGAGTAGATGAGAAGTGTGTCACCTACAAAAACGGTACGTGATGGACCAATTTTGTTTTGATATAATTAAGAATAAAGAACCTTTTGCTTATACAGAATCACAAAGTTGCATATAAAGGACAGAAAAAAAAGTTTAAATTTGTTGTATAGTGTTATCCAATTCAATCATTTGCTTCTGCACATTCTACCATCAACATAAGGAGTGTTCAATAAAATGGCAGCGAACAGTATTTTTATAGTGCATTTTAAATTAGAATAATACAATAGCGTTTTGATAACAAGGGATTATGTTGAGTAAACAAGCGCTACCTGCAGTTATGGTGCACAAGGGTAATGGCGGCTTGTTTATCCAAGGTAGTTAACAACAATCAATAGTAATGTGATGTTTATGCACGCGGATGGACTGCGGAATCTAGATAAGCGATGTAAGCAAACAGATACCGCTTGCAAATGTGTTAAACGTTCGCGCTAAACCTTATCAGTACACAGCTGGTGAATATTTGCTAAAATCAGCGACCTTATTTCACATGCTTCATCTCACATTGCCCTATTTTTTAATTTTAACTCGGGTTAAGTCTAAGTCTAATGTTAATGGTCGCAGGTATACTTCTAAATCCTACAAACATATAGTCTAGCTAAAAATATATTCAGAGAGTTTCTTAACATTGACCAATGGAAGTATTTTAAGTTAATTTTTGGGGCATTCTTCTTCTTCTTCTTCTTCTTCTTCTTCTTCTTCTTCTTCTTTCGTTTCACCCTCTTTGGGGTACGTTGAACCAGTCATTTCTTTGTGTGTTGTTCCTTCCTAAGTGCCCAGTGTTGCTTCATTCTTTCTAATCTTCTTTTCCTCTCTTCTTCAGAGATAATACGTTTGGATTTCAGTGTCGACCTGTCTTGGAACCTTGTATTTTCGTCTTTAGTTATTATTTTAGCCGTTCGATCGAGTAGTGAATTTTCTGTTATTTTTAACTCGACTAGGTCTTTTTCAGTTTCTTTAAACCAGCTGGGTTTTGTTTTGCGGTTGCGGAAGAAGTCAAAGATTTGTTTGGTTAATCTATCAGAGTCCATTCTGAGAAGATGACCATAGAAATTTATCCTCCTTTTTCGCATAGTATCTGAAATTTTTTCAATTTTCTTGCAGAGGGTTTCATCCTTGATGTATATTATCTTATTATCCTGAAATGTTGGTCCTATGATTTTTCTTAAAATCTTCCTTTCCTTTAGTTCAAGTTTCTCCATCTGACCTTTGAAATTCATGTTTAGCGTTTCTGCCGCGTACAGTGCTTCTGGTTTAATTCTGGGCATTGTTATGAGCGAGAAAAATAAAATGTGTTATGTATATAATGATACTGGCAGTTTACTGTGCAGTTCGTACTAAGCACATAAAGTTTCCTGGACACATTAAATGGAAAGGGTATCATTCCATCAGTGGATAATGACATTTTTGGGTTACCTATAGACACAGCTTATCCTATCCCTAATCACCTGAAGAAGTCAAACAACATTACTTGCATTACGGCCGTTTCTGGTAAAAGTTCCCTGAGCTGCAGATAAACATTAGGAGACTGTTGGGATTTTGCCCTACGATCAAAGCTTACCATGCGAGAACGAGATTTCAACAACTCATCTGGGCCAAACTCGAGCGATTGGATATTAACCAGAGTAATGAATTTATTATATAGGCCAGGTAGAGTTAAACTACGATAAGGGACCAATGGCTTTATTTTCCTTCACAGAAGGCTTTGACATCCTAATAACCTATGCTGTAAACCACGTTGGAATTAACGGCATGCCATAATCACAGAAGTTCGACTTAACTAATTCAGTGACTTACTCGAAGAAATCTCTAAGCTTCTGGCTTTTACATAACCAAGCGCTAACAAATAGCTCCACTGCAGCGGAAGTCGTAAAAGAAAGGAACACAGTACTGTAAGTGCAGACTGTGTCAGAATGTAGAATGAAAGGCGCCACAGTAGTAAAGCAATTTGCTGGCTCCATATTATGAAAATGAAGATCTTAAACTGGGAGATATGAAAGGATGGTAAAAAAAACACAAAGATTCTCAACACTTAATATGTTACTGAAGTGCGTGTTTTCGCACTCAGTGTTTGAAAGTCAGAATTTTTATAACTATACCTTATCTACTATAGTTAACTGATCAGGAAGAACATAGCCTGAGAGTGTTTGAAAATAGGGTGCTTCGAAAAATATTTGGGCCCAAGAGGGATGACAATGGGGACTGGAGGAAATTGCATAACGATGAGCTTCAGGACCTGTACGCATCACCAGATATAGTAAGGGTAATTAAATCGCGAAAGATGAAATGGGCCGGACATGTTGCACGCATGGGGGAGGAAAGACATATCTCAAAAGTATTGACTGGGAGACCCGAAGGGAAAAGACCATGTGGAAGACCTAGACTTAGGTGGAAGGACAATCTTAGAACGGCTTTATGGGAAGTAGGATTTGTGGGGGATGATTGGATGGAGTTAGCACAGAATAGGGTTGAATGGCGGACTCAGGTAAGCGCGGCAATGAACCTTCGGGTTCCATAAAATAGATAATATTCCTTTAGCTTGCTTAGGAATGTTCTATAGCCATTGAGTAAGTAAGTAAGTACCTTATCTACATGAAACCTGTACTAAATGTATTCATCTAGAAATTTCGCACACCAGAGCCAGTGGCGGTTCAATTTTGAAGACAAGGTTCTTTACTGAAATAGTTAAAATGGAACTGTGGTAGCCTTTGGTGGCTCAATTTATTGAGTGCTGATCTCTGAATCTGAGGGTCAAATACGAACAAAATTCTCACAGCGATAAAGTCTTCAGGATGGGTTATCACGGAGAACTTTAATTCATGGGCCAGCCCCAGAACTAAAATTTTACCTTCAATGAATAACCTAATTCCCAAATTATTTTGACGCTACTGAACGAACGAAATGGTGACAAACCTGCTTCCAGCTATGTTTCTCTTGTGCGGTAGCTATTTAATAGAACACGGAGGTTCATTGCCATGCTAACATTTAAACCTATTCTCCGCTAACTCCATCTAATCATCCCTTGCAAATCATACTTCAATTAAATATATTCTAATATTGTCATACCATTTAAGTGTAGGTGTTTCAAGTGGTCTTTTCCTTTCGGATCTTCCAGTCAGTATTTTTGAAATACCTATACCTAGGTATATGTTCCCTCCCCCATGTGCGCAACATGTTCAACCTATTTTATCCCCCGTGATTTAATTACCATTAAGTTTACTATATTCGGTGAAGATTACAGATTATGAAGCTCGTCATTAAGCAGTTTTCTCCAGTCACCGTTTTCATCTCTCTAAGATCCGAATATTTTCTTAAGAATCCCGTTTTCGAACACTCTCAGAATATGTTCTTCCCGAAGAATAAGGGACCATACCTCACATCCATATAATGCAACCGGTAGGATAACTTTCTCTTTTGTATTTCCTTTTATGGAGAGAAAACGAGAAGATAAAAGTTTCTTAATTGCATAAAAGTAAGCATTTCATGATTTTAGTCGATACTTAACTGCTTCATATTATTTGTATCTGTAATTATTGTGCCCACAAATTGTGTTACAAATTAACGATTTAGTTGCCACATATAATCTTATTATTACTTGGAACTCAAGAGAGGCTGAAGGGTTGTCTGTGAACAAATGTAAAATATAAAAACACAAGTAAAATTATTTTATGTTTCTCTTATTAATAATACACTCGCCCTTGCGGGCTCGTTTCGCAAACATACCTACTCGCATCTCGTTTTTACCACATATTTAATAAATAACTATTAACAATATGACAAACTATTGGTCTGACTAAACGTGCACCTAATATTGTTTATAACGAGGTGAATTCGGAAAACAATGTCTAGAAGATATTATGCAAACGCAAGCTTATTAGGTGTTAAAGAAACTAATGTTTGCCTAGTAGAGCGTGGGCTACTGTATACCCCCCATCCCCCCCCCCCCGTGGGATTTTCCGACTCATATATTTTTTTGTTGGTATTGACATGTAGTTTCATATTTTAGTTGTTTGCCCCTTATCAATTACAGCATTTACCCGGAAACCCCGGAAATCCGGAGAAAACTAGTTTGTTTTAATTTTTCTTTGTTCTTTGCTCCTAATATGCCCAGGGAATTTCTGAATCACATATTTATAGTTGGTATTGCCATCTAGATTAAGTTTCTAGCTGTTTGCCCCTTATCAATTACAGCATATCCCCGGAAAACAACGGAAATCCGGAGAAATGACTTGGTTTTAATTTGTCTTTGTTTTTTGCATCAAATATGCCCAGAGAATTATTGACTCGCATATTTTTGTTGGCATTGTCATCTAATTTAAGGTTTCAGTTGTTTGCCTCTTGACCAATTTCAACATATCCCCGGAAAACCCGGAATACCACGTATATACGGAGAAAATGACAATGTTTTATTTTTCAATCTTTGTTTTTCCTTCTAATATTCAAAGGGAATTTCTGACTCATATTTTTTTTTGTTGGTATTGCCATCTAGATTAAGGTCTCAGTTGTTTGCCCATTATCAATTACAGTATATTCCCGGAAAACTCCGAAAACCACGGAAACCCTGAGAAAATGACTTTGTTTAAATTTTTAAAAATCTTAGTTCTTTGCCCTAGTATTCAAAGGGCATTGGTGACTCATATGGTTTTGTGTTGGTATTGCCATCTAAATTAAGGTTTCAGTTGTTTGTCCCTTATCAATTTCAGCATTTCCCCAGAAGACTCGGAAAACCACGGAAATCCGGAGAAAATTACTTTGTTTAATTTTTTTAATCTAAGTTTTTTCCTCCTAGTATTCAAAGGGAATTGGTGACATATATGTTTTTGTATTGGTACTCCCATCTAGATTAAGGTTTCAGTTGTTTGCCCCCTATCAATTACAGCATTTCCACATAAAACTCGGAAAACCACGGAAATCCGGAGAAAATTACTTTGTTTAATTTTTTTAATCTAAGTTTTTTCCTCCTAGTATTTAAAGGGAATTGGTGACATATATGTTTTTGTATTGGTATTCCCATCTAGATTAAGGTTTCAGTTGTTTGCCCCCTATTAATTACAGCATTTCCCCATAAAACTCGGAAAACCACGGAAATCCGGAGAAAATTACTTTGTTTAATTTTTCTAATCGAAGTTTTTTCCTCCTATTATTCAAAGGGAATTCGTGACTTATATGTTTTTGTATTGGTATTCCCATCTAGAGTAAGGTTTCAGTTGTTTGTCCCCTATCAATTACAGCATTTCCCCAGAAAACTCGGAAAACCACGGAAATCCGGAGAAAATTACTTTGTTTTAATTTCTTAAATCTTACTTTTTTCCTCCTAGTATTCAAAGGGAATTGGTGACTTATATGTTTTTGTATTGGTATTCCCATCTAGATTAAGGTTTCAGTTGTTTTCCCCCTATCAATTACAGCATATCCCCGGAAAACTCCGAAAACCACGAAAATCCGTCATTTTCTCCGTATATACGTGGTTTTCCGGGTTTTCCCGGGATATGCTGTAATTGGTAAGGGGCAAACAACTGAAACCTTAATCTAGATGGCAATACCAACACAAAAACATATGATTTAGCAATTCCCTTTGAATACTAGTAGCAAAGAACAAAGATTTTCAAAAATTCAAACGAAGTCAATTTTTCCGGATTTCCTTGGTTTTCAGAGTTTTCCGGGGATATGCTGTAATTGATAAGGGGAAAACAACTGAAATCTTAATCTAGATGGTAATGGCAACAAAAAGCATATGAGTCAGAAATTCCCTTTGAATATTAAGAGCAAAGAACAAAGATTTAAAAACTAAAACATAGTAATTTTCTCCGTATATACGTTGTTTTCCGGGGATATGTTGTAATTTGTAAGGGGCAAACAACTGAAACCTTAAACTAGATGGCAATGCGTACAAAAATATGTGAGTCAGAAATTCCCTGGGAATATTAGGGGCAAAGAACAATAAAAAATTTAAACAAACCCATTTTTTCCGGATTTCCGTGGTTTTCCGGGGTTTCCGGGTAAATGCTGTAATTGATAAGGGGCAAACAACTAAAATCTTAAACTAGACGACAATACCAACAAAAAAATATGTGTCCCAGAAAATCCCACGGGGGGGGGGGAGGGTTTGCTATTGGTAGCCCATGGTCTATAGCTGAACAACTGACGATGAGACGTATTCTACTTATTCTCGGCCTTCGTCGAGTTCTTATTGAGTTCAAGGAGAATGAAAAGAAAGCAAAAACAACAATAAAAAACTACATTTGGAATATGGTGAGTCACAATAGGACAAGACTTGGCCAGCACTGAAAGTGACACCTTTTTATGCAAGTAAAGGACATCTCTATCAGTGTCATAGAGTCATAAATTTTCTGGAGTATGGATTTTTCTTTCTTTTATTAGCATGGAAGTTATTCCGTTACAAAGAAGCCAACCGCGATTTGAAACATTTTGAGATTGTAGCCAAAAGAGTTTATGTAATTCTGCTCGAGGATGCGTGTGCATGAAGTTGATGTATTGGTATATACCGCAGTATGTGAATATGAAGTATATATAATAACCGTGGACCTCTCTTTTTCTCTCTCTCGTACTCTCTCGTATTCTCCAGTACATAGTACAGTTGAAGGGCTGGAAGCGGCACTGTCCTGGGATAAAAACATGGCTAGTTGGCAGTCAGCCCTGTCACCGCAGGGGTGCAGCTCTCCGCAAAATAATTTGCAACACTTTTGATACAACAATACTTTAGAAAGATAATTCTATTTTTCGCAATTTATCCAACGGTACTGCCGTCTTATAATGTTCAACTCAGCATCAAATTAACTTTTTTGTAAATAGGCCTATGCCTTGCAAACTGGTATATTTTGAAATACTACAAATTTGCTGTAAATCTTACTGGTTTATTAAAAACATATTTACGGGTGAGTATTCTAAAGGCATTAAGAAGCCGTAGGAGTAAGTAAAAAAAAAAAATACATGAAAAATATACGCGGCTCAACTGGGGTATTGCGCATTCAAATGTTTCAGCCTCATCCAAAGTCGACATTAATCGCGAGACAAAGACAATCTAAGTTTGTATACAAAATGAGTGGTTTAAAACTCCCCTTTAGAGAAATTGAGGAAAATGTTTAAAATAAAATTTTTAGTATAACATTAGGCTAAATTATATATATATATATATATAGCTTCACCTTAGTTTCACCTCTCCATTTTAGGGACATTTAAGCGACCCAAGCCGCCCGGGCCTTACAGGGCCGCGACCTGTCGGAAGAGGAATGAACTATGGATCACAACACAGACATACTTTTTTGACAAGACAAGGAGATGGAGGGCCTCCCTGGATGAGTGAACAGCCAAATGCCGGGGCCACCTTCGAGACAACACGAACACATAGGACGAGACACACCATTCACACACACTCACTCCAAACAAGGCGAGGATGGGATGAAGATGATAATGAGGCCGGGTGATATCCGGGGACCACAAGGGCCTAAAGTTACCCGACATTCGTCTCACAGGTGAGGAAAAACCCCCACCTAGGTAACTTGTCCCAACCAGGATTTGAACCCGGGCCCGCTGCATGAGAGGAGCGAACGCATCCCCAACGCCACAGGGGTGGTATTAATCTGTAATATATTATACAATTTGTATAAGCATTCGAGAAGAAGTGAAAAATTAAATTCTCTTCACATAAAGTGGTTATAATTCCACATATTATTATACTGGGTTCGTCACTGATTCGTGAAGTGATCCCAGCACTCTAATTCTTTAAAGTTTTGGATAATTTAGGCTGTACCTTTATTAGATGAAAATCCAAATAGAAGCATTTATTTTAATTTAGTTATTATTTGTTGCTATTTCAAGTTCTCTTAATTTGATCTTGTATAGTATTTTCTGCAAGTCAGATATGGTAACTTTGTTTTATACACAATAAAATAAATTAATATTTCAATATAGCCTAATAAATAGTTCCATGTGGACTAATTAACTATTTAATTAAATAATTAAATTCAATAATTTTTTTTAAATTATTATTTTATAATCCTTATATATATTATTAATATAAAATATTAAAATTATATAAATTATATATATATAAATTTATATTATATATATACAAATTATATAAATCCTCTAATTAAATAATTATTTATGTTATATTATACTATTTCCATTTTAAGAGAAATGACATAGATACCGTTATTTGCAAACTCAGCTGAGGCCTATATATGTCATAAACACATATAAACTCACTCTGTACCAACATTAATATAGACGACTGCGTGAACATCACAAATATGAATTAGTAACACTCACTTGCCACTTGTGAAAGGTTACGAGAGATTGTTTAAATCAACAGCAACACCTGAATATAATTTCAATGCCGCTATACAGATGAGTGTTCTCCAAGTAATCAAAACGCATCAAAGAGTGGCTTGACTTAATCATCCACATATTCATAACACAAAACCATTTCATACACTCTGAATTATTAGGATTCTACAGTCCGTAACTCTGACGAATCAAATCTGAATACCATTTACTATTCTCGTCAATTTCTATGAATCGTTAAAGAATTAATTCAGTACACTAAAGAATGTGAAGGCCTTAAAATAATGAGCCATTTTCAGAACTGCATACTATATTCACCCGATTGCATTTTATGGAATGTTCATAAACGGACGTTTATTTTTTAATGTCATAGAAATAGAAATTTCCCTATTAAAGGGAAACATGAGCTATTTGTAACCATACATAAAAGCACTGAAATATGCATCCTTTGTCAGTCAAAAAGAAGGAATGAGGTAATCACTAGAGGTAATTCCAAACTCTATTTTTTTTCAATAGAAAACCCAATATATTATATTTTCTAATAGTGCTTATTGGGCGCGTTTCAAGTAGTACCCAAACGAGATACTTCTGTACAAATTTATTGTTGCTGAAAGAAGAAAACAGAAAAGGAATAAAGCGAAGGGAGGTAGATTTTAACAAAAACAAAATAAAGCTATGTCAATTTTACCTTCATACATGTCAGTTTACCCTCTGCTGTGGCCATAACAGGGAGAAAATTTTTCTTAAATTTGCCCTCATAGAGGTTTATGTTAAAAAGTGCAGATTATTATTACGACAGTCAAATCAAAGTAAACAAAAAAAGAGTTTTACCGGTAATACTCGTGTTGATACTTTTTGAAAATGTCCCAAATTGCAAACTAAAAGTGATACAAAATACTGGAACATTGTGCAGAGTTTAAATCTTACACATAAGGAATTACACAATAATGATGAATTTTTTGAGGCAGCCAAAAACTTTAAACAATCTTTCAGAACCTACTATTTGGCCTACTTGACACATTGCACTTAATAATTTATTGTAGTAATGTTTTTTGACCCTAAATTTCTTTGTATTGTATGTATTTCTGGTATTATTCTTGCACCATTGTACCGCAATAGTTTAAGTTATGAACATGTATATTTTTGTACCCAAAAATGATGTATCCTATACCATATAACTGTGGTCTACTGGTTAAATAAATATGAAATATAGATTTTCAGTATTTTTCACCAGACTATTCCTGTAATGCAGGAATTTTAACAAAACATAGCCCATAGCTATGTAACCAACCGTGCAGGATTCACATCTGATGAACTGAACAAGAAGGTGCTGTCTGCGCAAGTCCCTGCACGTGATATTTACTGAGCAAATATTCCGTGCAGCGGCGAAACAAAATTCAACAAACATTGCACTCATTAATGAGCTCGTAATTAGCATGTCAACGTCTACCGGGAATATTAACCTGGAGGGTTTTCACAGGGAAATGAACTATCACTACCGTCAATCACGTCTTTTATCACTGGCAACGGATTGTATCACCTGAGACTTCTGCAACCCGTTTTACCTGGAAACATAGTTCTGAACCTTGTTTCATAGAACTTTTACTCTGATATTATTAGTAAATACATAATAACATTAGTTATTTTATTATTATTAGTCTTCTGTTTCATAAGAATATTTTCTAATAACCAGGGCCCGGATTCTAATGACATGTCATAATTTTATTGATGCTGCTTAGATATTGCCAACTTGTACCTAAAAATGGCCTCATGGAAAATTCTTTGAACCTAAATTTTTGAACCTAATCGTGGCCTCTAGATTGTAGAAATACATTTTTATTACATCATTTTTTTGTCATTTTATGCAATTTTATATTTTTAAGGCATTTATGTAAATTTTACGTCATCATTTTGTTATTTTCGAGACATTTGCTTGCCTATTTAGTAATTTTCATGCATTTACATTGAGTATATTAACTTTTTTGTCGTCTTTTTTTTTCCGTAAGGGTAATACTTAAATAAATTATTGGTTAGTATGGCCTAATGCAACATTTTTGTAGGATCTACTTTAAAACACTTAGTTTTCTTCTCAAATGCTCCAATCAGGAACAAGGAACAAAGTTTTTAGACCTACAATATCCTTCCTGTGTTTACAGTTTTTACAACTATGAACAAATTAGTCTATAACATAGGTGTACAATAATTTTTTTATTGTCATTTTCTTTAAAAGTTAGGGTCACTTTAATGGTCATTTTTCAAACAATTTTAGATCATTAGAATCCGGGCCCTGCTAAAAACATTAGTTATGGATTCGTGGCTCTAATTTATTAGCAGATATTGCTAATATCATTAGTAAATTGTTTCATAGACTGCAGAACTAATAAAATTTACTGACAATATTAGGTGTTTTTCTGTAAGTGTATGTGGGCTTATAAGTTATTCTCAAACCCATCTAATTCAAATTTTGTTATCTTAAAATTGTGGAAAATGAATCATTCTGATTTAATTAACAATTTAGAAGATACTTACATAAGCTATCAAAGGAATTTTGTCATACTTTTTAGGATTTGAGGTTAGATTTTAGTACATGAACCTACTGCTATCTTGATAAATGCCTGGCAGATTTATTCATTTTTAGAGCCATTTGTTATTTGTTACATTTATGAAGATATATGTCGGTCGTGCTGCTTTGAATAGTATTTGACAAAAAGACTAGGAAGGGAAAAAACACCAAACAACAATCCAGACATAACCTCCAAATCAATCAGCAACTAATTTATCCTGAGTCATATAACTAAGAACTACCAATACAATTTTATGTTATTTACTTCACCATACCTCGATCCACGACTCATGTTATCGATCATGCAACTCGACCAGCCTACTCGATTCCTCGATACCTAAGCAGAAATACATTCTACACAAGAGAAAGGAAATTGAGCATCGACTTATGAACATCTATAGACAATCGTAAGTTGGAAGCCGTTTCGGCTGTCTCTATTTCATGGCCACAAACGGTTACAAACTTTTATCAAGATGTCTTTGTTTTCCTCTAGTCGCAATATTGTGTGGGTGGGTTCTCATGACGTTTCTCTTGGCTGGTCAAGGCTTCTTCTCCACATAAGTCACGTTCCCTCATCCCCAACTCAATTCTATATACTAGCCTCTGCCTCGCCAATTCTGTATAGCCCCACTCTGACAGTTATAAATATAGGGTATATTTGTTACTCTGACATGGACTTTAGTCCAATGAAGAAGAACAATGTATTTGCTGCGTCAGCCAACTACGGTTAAGCGAGCCTTGAAGGAAGAATGTTTAAGTAAAATCAGCATCGCCCCCAAAGTTATTTTATTGTTAAAAAAGATAATCTAATATTTCTGATTACTCCCGATTTTTTTGCTTGAATGAATTACAAGAAACTTAGCTTTATAAAGGATTTTCTTATGTAGCAAAATATGCATGTTCGATCGCTGCTTAAGAAAATTAAATAGGTGGGTCCCTCTTTTCAACGAACATAGGATCTATCCAGTCTCTAATAGTGATGGGCAGAATCGAGTGATTTTAACCTTTTCATTGCTATTGACATATAAATTCGTCATGACGTATAAAAAGTGGAATAAAATCAAAATTATCTGATCAATAAAGTAATAATTTATATTAAAATGTAAGGATTTTCATTTTCGTGTTATGTTTGTCGTTCATGGAAACCAGCTATTTTACTGAATTTTTTTAAATTCAAAATTAATCCACTGATGATTCTACATTTTTTTTAAACTTTAGATATTTATTTACAACATGCATTTTGCCCTGAGGGTATATCGCAGGATATTTAGTCTAAATATACATAATATTTACAATGTATATAATAAAACACAGTGGCTGAGTTAGTGTTCCAGGATTAAACAAAATAAATATTTTACAAAAATTACTCTTCATTGATTTACTTCTGTAAAGATACTTACATTGTAAGTAAAGTAAAGTGGTCCCTATCACAGGCCATGGAGGCCCACAGGGTTCCAGGAGGTTGAGGCTCCCAGATTTTTAGACATCGGCACATGATGGTGGTAAGGTTGTCAGCCTTACGCACCGACCGCCTTTACCCCCAGGATTGCTCCTGGTACTCATTTCTGTTAGAGGCTGAGTCGACCCCAGGGCCATAGTGCCACCAGAAGGATTAGGCCAATTGAAAAACTCCAATGACCTCATCGGGAATCGAACCCGCGACCTTCCGGTTTGTAGCGCAGCGCCTCAACCACTACGCTACGGCGTACCCTACTTACATTGTACACAATTCAAAAGATTAGAGATAATGTGTTTACGATATTATATCGTATATTATATTTAAAAACAGATAGAAAAAAATGATCCCTCAGAAATATTGACATTTGTGGAAATTATCACGGGCACGGCAGTTCAGTGCACGATACGTAATTGCCATTTTGTAACGACTATTCCACTCATATGCCGCGTGTTTGATATTGACCAATAACGTTTAGCAAATCCTCGGATATAGACCAATCACGGCCGTTTATCTTACAATATTCTTGTAGGAATCGCGAGGATAGCATTTTATCGGGTAAAACACGCTGTTCGTTACTGAACTGTAACAGTATCGGTATGCAGTGATACTAGATTACGTCATCCATTGTCGGCGCTAAATTGAAAACAGAAATGGCAGCCTCAAGTTTGGTAATGCATCTGTTGACGAAATTGACATTATTATAAAGGAAGCTAGGCCACAAAATACCGAAAGAAATAGAAAATGCATATGGATTCAGTTCCAAAAGTTTTGTGAGGAACGTAAGTACGAATTGACTAAAGAAACTGAAATGCAACAGATTGCTCATATATTAAAATTACGTTCTTGAATTAAAATGTGTCTTTATTTCGTAACTTGATTTTTAGGTTAACTACGGCATTTTATCAATATACGTTGGTAGTGGTTCACTACGGTATTTTGTCAATATACGTTGGTAGCATTGATTAGTATTCCATTATGGAGACTGTTCATTTATTTAGTATGCCGTGATCTGACAACTGACAGTATTAATGATTTCATTTTAAACTAACAAGAAGAAAGTAATTATTATTCATGTAATCTATTACATTTTATTCGTGAAATAGTCTTAATAAATCCAACTCGAGGTTACGAGTTTCATAAGATAAATTCGCTCCTGCTGCGCAGTCGCGAATCTATCGATAAACTCGTAACCTCTCGTGGGATTACCTGTGATAATTACCCGAAAGTATAACAATTTAATTAATTCTGAAAATAGTGTATAATTGTAGAAGAAGTCAATATAGAGAAGTCAGATTACAAGGTTATAGAGAAATTCATTGCCCAGGGGAAAAATTATGAATTTCATCTATTTCTCGGTACCCAAACCTATATGTCCCCCTTAAATAAATTTATTACCATTTCATGATATTGAAAACTGGGTGTTTTGTTATAATTAGACTATGTTTAAAAAACAAACAAGAGTTGTTGACCCAGTCTTGCACAAATTTACCTCGGCATGTCTGCGGTTCATGTAACGGGAAATCTCTAGCCTCGTTTCTCTATCTGTTTACCAAGTTTGCTCCTTCCTCAAAGAACAAACTTTTGTGAAACACAGTTAGTTACTTGTAAGATCGTACGTGGCTTCTTCTCCCGTCATACATATAAAAGTTCAATTTCTCAAATTGCCAAGGAATATATTTGTACGTTTTCTCTAAATTATAGCAATTCATTCACATCAGGAAGCTGTACAAAGTTCAAATTCATTAGGCCTACTTGTTTCTTCTATGTGTCAGTTGGCGGCAAAACAAGTGCCAAAGAATCCAAAGGTAAATAGTGGGAATTATAAATAGTTTGCTCAAAACTTAATAACACATTTATATATTAAGATTTACGTTAAAAGAAGATATCAGAAATTAATAAGAAAGAAAAGAAAAATACTGGACAGAGATAAATATGGGAAATGAATAGATTGTCATTTGCTTGAAGGCAGAAGTGAAAGCACAAAAGTAAGAAAGAAACTGGGGGTTGCCGTATAAATTGCTGAACTCTAACCATATTCTGAATTCTCTTAGACGAAAGTTATTTCTCTCAATCCCATAGCCTATTATGTATTTTCACCCTGTATAGTGTTGCTCAAACTTTGTATATTGCCAACAAAATTTGCGACATCTCTCCGTAGGAGTTTTAAACATATACCACGAATTGCTACTAGAACCTTACTCATGTCTGCTAAAATGAATCGATTCCTTCTGGCGAAGAGAAAATATATTAACGAAATGACTAGTTGCAAACTGGGCATTGTGGAATTGATTGGATGTAATTCAATTTACATGCAAATAAAGTTCCAGTGTGTTATAACGAAGTTATTAATTTAGATTTTACGTTATCCATTTATCTATAGGAAATAATGAAGTACAAATTGAATTTACACCATATAAATTATGATTTAGAATTATCTTAAACTACAAGAAAATATATTCGATAAATCAGTAAATAGTAGAGTTGATAGGTTGTGAAACTCAAATCCTAGGGACCCAGGGATACATAAAATAGTTAAAAAACGAATAAAATGAAGTAAATTAGTTGCAATTACATTGAGAAAGAAAGAAATGCAGATTGCACAGACTACATAAAGATATAAGACATTGTAAGGTAAGGAGAAACCAATGACAGTAGATATTAACAAATAGAGATAGAAAAAATTAGATGAAATTAGTCAAACTATTCTAAAATTTCACGACATTAATACCGGAAACAAACAAACTTGTTTCTCAAACAGACAAACATGTTTGTCGTCAAATAAACTTGACAAACAAAATGAATCAGAATATTCACTGATGTCATTTGAAGAGAGACTATTCATAATAATTGTTTTACTGATACTTTAAAATGCTTGATTTATAAATTTTTAATATGCTTTGGCAATACTTTAAATAATTATTTTAATACCTTCCTCATTTTAAGCTATTTTTGGTCAAGGAGTTTCTGCATGAATTTAACTTTATACTATCCACATTTCTGGGTGTTATTCATTAACACCCTGTATCTCTATCTCTACCTCTCTCTCTCTCTCTCTCTCTCTCTCTCTCTCTCGAATCCTATGCCCCCATGTTGGGGCGAAGGGCCTCCAAGTGGAGGTTTCTGTTTACCTATGTGAATTTTGTTACGCTTATTTTCCTAGAGAAGGCAAAGGGACAGGTGATAAGCCCATCGCCCCTTAACCCTCTTAACCCTCTCCGGAAACCAAGGTATTACTTGGAAGTGAAAGGGCCGCGAAATTTTGTCCAGAGGCTCTAATTGAGGCTTGGAGTTCTTTTACGTGCCGTAAATCTACGACACAGGCCACCCAGCTTAAAGTCACTCCCGGAGGACTCCGGAAGATTTTTACGTCCTGAAAAACCCATTGACTGCGGCCGGGTTTGATCCCGCGACCTTCGGATCTAGAGGCGGACACGCTACCTCTAGACCACCGCAGCCGACAACATCCTGTATAGCACCAAATAAATTGTTTCAAATACTCTTTCATGATATTCTCCTACTTTTAGATTAACTATTGAAGAAGGGAGAGAAGGATTGGTCCTTTTTCCTTTTTACATCCTCGTGTTACTTCATGTGCGTCATCGATTTGGAAGTCATCAGGCCAGTGGAAGGGAGGATTGAGAGGTTTTTAAGAATGGTAGACTGAATGTTCTTATGAGGTGCATGTCCGAGGCCCATATGGATGCTTGCCAGGTGAAGGAGATTCGCAAGCTGCGACAATGTCACGGCAGAGCTGACTCTGTCAATTCGGACATGCTGTAATGCCTCTTCCAAACATACGCTTTAGCGCTCCCGCCAAGAGAGCCAGCAACGCATCTCTACTAACATTTCATCCTAGTTTTCCCATACAACTTCTAACTCAGAATTTCCAGGTGACGGTTGACTTTAATGATGTGTAATACTTCTTTTCGTTATTCAAAATTGTATGTGCACCACATATCACACAAATCTAGATAACCCCATGGGTTCCCGGTAATTTAAGCTCCTTGATCATGATTGATGCTTATTTGATATTAGCGTAATCCCATGCGAAACTTCTGCACTTTCTTCTTTTTTGACGAAAGCCAGAAAAACCTGAATAGAGGTTAGTAGGCCTAATTGGTCCACCATGATAAAGTATTTTATAACCACATTTAAAAATGATTAAAAATATAGGCCGATTTTACATAACGCACTGGCATCATTATTATGTGTGTATGATTTACTGTACATGTAAGTTATACCGTATCTTTAGCCTTACAGGTTATAATACACAACACAGCATAACCACTTCGTCAATCCGTGAACTAACACATTAATAATGAGTAATGACACACAAAAAAGTAAGGAGGGTTTAAAATGAAATGTAAGTTGTGTTGATTCAACCGTCAGCCATCACAACATGAAGATCATAATGAACAGACACTCAACTAGGTGGTCACAGAGGACGATTCAGTGATAGTGTTTTTTTTTAATGTTTTAATTTTAATTTTTTTATTTGACAAGATATAAGACAACGCAGTTTTGGTTTTAATTATTGAGACATCCAAACCAGCAAAAGATGATGCCCTAAAGGTGACGGAAATGCGCCTAATGGCCTAGGCGAATTATAAAATAAAACATTGTTGAGTTACTAGTATTAAGTCTATTTTATTTTAATAATATTAAATTTTTCGAAAACAAGGTGCTTAAGAAAATATTCGGACCTAAGAAAGACAAAAATGGGAACTGGATAAAACTGCATAAAGACGAACTTGATAACCTAGGTAATCTTCACTGAATATAGTAATGGTAATTAATTTACGGAGGTTGAAGTGGGCTGTACATATTGCGCGCAATGGGCAGGAAAGACATACCTTATTGACTGGGAGACCCGAAGGGACAAGACCACTTGGAAGACCAAGACGTAGGTAGCACAAATAGAATAGATTTAAGGGAAAAATCAGGATTGCGAGTGATGGTTGGATGGAGTTAGCACACAATAAGGTTCAATGGCGAGCTCAGGTAAGCCTCCAGAGGCGAGCACGCGACATCTGCGTCCCCGAGATCGACAATATGTAACTGTTTATTCAGCTCTAACTCTGGAAAACATTTTGTTTTAAATATTCCTGTTTGATTGGATGATGATAATAATATACCTAATAATAATAATAATAATAATAATAATAATAATAATAATAATAACAATAATTTTATTAAGGAATATTCCACTATACAGTGGTTATCCTTCATCCCACAACAATCTTTTGCCTCCATAAGTCCCTGTCCATAGCATCTTCTTCACTTAATCCTTTTCTCGCCATACTCCTTTTCACCCCCATCCATCCAGCACTCTTTGGGTTTATCTCTTCTTCTTTTTCCTTCTACTTTCCAATCCAAAATTTTCTTGGGTATTTTATCTTCTGTCATTCTGAGTACATGTCCATGCCATTTCAAGCGTCTTTCTTCTACAATTTCCAAAATATTCTTTTCAACTTGCATTATTTCCCTGCATGAAACAGAATCATTAAAACAGCCACTTCATTGAAACGGGATAAAAATGTAAACACACATGCATCGATTTTTAATGGCGTCAAGGAGTAGCTTTACCAAATTGGAAGTAAATCAAACAACGGGTTTGGTCGTCACTTCGTAACACACACATTTACATACAAACAGACATGTTACGAACGGTGAATTAAAATGTAACATGTGAAGTTCATTGAAAATCATTCAGAAACAACTTTATTTTTTTTTTTTTAGGAATATTCCACAATACAATGGTTTTCCTTCATCCCTCAACAATCTTTTGCCTCCATAAGTCCCTGTCCATAGAATCTTCTTAACTTAATCTTTTTCTCGCCATACTCCTTTTCACCCCATCCATCCAGCACTCTTTGGGTTTCTCTCTTCTTCTTTTTCCTTCTACTTTCCAATCCAAAATTTTCTTGGCTATTTTATCCTCTGTCATTCTGAGTACATGTCCATATCATTTCTAACGTCTTTCTTCTACAATTTCCAAAATATTCTTTTCAACTTGCATTATTTCTCTTATTCTATTATTTCGAATTTTTTCTTTCCTAGATTTTCTTGCTGAACGCCTCCAAAAATCCAATTCTAATACCATTAATTTGTCTGCTTGTTGTGTACTTATGGTCCAAGTTTCAGCACCATATAATGTTGTACTTTGGAATAATGCCATAATAATAATTTCATTTCATTTCATTTATTTATTTATTTAGAGAAGCTACAGACAATTTTTACAAATTTTAAACAGTAGGCTTCTTAGATAATAATAGAATGATTTATGATACAGGAATGGTAGTGATGATGATGATGATGATGATGATGATGATGTACAATAATAATAGATGACATATACAAACAGGAATTACATAATAATACATGATTATACATCTGACTTGTGAGTATGTCAAGTCTGCAGTGTTAACCTCATTGATCAATTAGGTGTCAGCACTTTAGCGAGTTCATGTTCATCATGTGTTGGTCATCAAATTCCATCAAATAATAATAATAATAATAATAATAATAATAATAATAATAATAATAATAATAATAATAATAATAAAATAATAATAATAAATATAATAATAATAATAATAATAATAATGGAAAAAAGGAGAGCAAATTGATCTGACCTACTTATCTTGTTTATTACAAAACCGTGTGGCTTATGAGATAAAGCAGGTTTGGTTGCCGGAATTGTGATAATTAAACACTCTTGGGCGCTCTTTCACAGAAGAGGCCTCGAGCAAGCTTCTTTACTGAGTGTTCTTTGTTGTTTAGTAGATGTAAGCGAGTTTCAGGAACATCATCTACAACACAAGGATGTTTCCAATCATGCACCGACCCCACCTTACGCTTCCTCCTGCTGTCTTAAAAGGAAAAGACGCTGGAGCTGTAGGGGATGAGAAAATCACAACACGGCATCCAATTTCCAGGGCGTTTAAGCGCGTTTGAGAAAGACACTCAGGTCTTTTGAGCATTTGATATTCCATTGAATTGCCGTTATATCCGCTCGCTATTATATTAGCGGGGGAGAGGAGTTTAACCAGGGCCTCGTTCTACTTTGCATCTTAATTGAGGGTGAGAGAGAGGTGTAGCCTGAAGCGTCTGCTAGACTTCCAGGCAGCTAAGCTTTATGTGCCTTCATAATGTGATTACAGCTACTACACTGGTCCCTTGTCCACTGCAGTTAGCTACTACCTCAGCTTTCAACGTTTTAATGACAGTATTAACTCACAAAAACAGAGGATTTAATCCGACAAGTTATATCTAGAGTCTAGATTTTCATGTCATATTAAAAAATATGTACATAAATACGTGACAAAAACCTCAAACTATGTAATAAATTTGTTTAAAAAAAGTGTGCTTGGAACGCCACGCAACAGAAGTAAAACTTGTTTTAATTTTTATTTTTTCAATTTCTGATTATTGGATTTTTTCAATTTTGCATGGGTTTTTGAACTTTTTTAATTTTGGATCTTTGTTTTTTTTTATTGTTTGAATTTTTTAAGCGCGGTAATTAACCTCCGGGTTCCATAAAATAGATAATATACCTTTAGATTGCTTAGGAATTGTCTATTGCCATTGAGCAAGTAAGTATTATTATTATTATTATTATTATTATTATTATTATTATTATTAATATTATTATTAGTATTATTATTAGTATTGTTATTATTATTACTATTATTACTACTACTACAACTACTATTCCCAATTGCAGGTCCTCGTACTAGGTCTGAAAAATTTCCTTTCATTACTCCTAACCATTGAGTTGATTGTTTTCTGTGCAGTCCGCTCCGAAACACTCTAGTAATTTCGTGACGGTTTTCAGTGTGACACTAATTTCGTGACGGTTTTAGTGTGACACTTATTTCGTGACAGTTTTAGCGTGACACAAGTTCCCGATTTACCCCTTCGCCGCTAAAGAAGTTTTACTTCAATAAAAATATTATGTCAAACACACAACGTCCTCTGCCCAAATTAAAGTTTCGTCTCGTGGTATAATAATATATTATGTATGAAATTCTCTTCGTGTAAATTGGTTGTAAAAATGAACAGAATGTCGTTACCACATCGTATTGCATAGCCGAAGGATACAAAACCATAATAAAATCTTATTAATGCACTGACGTAATTTTTTTTACCGTAAACATGGACAATAAACCTTACACGCTTCATATTTTTTTAATATAGCTTTATTGTTCACCAGGCAAGAGTGAGTTTCTACTAACAGTGGGTAGCTTACAATTACCCTTTAGAGAATGTTTTACGAAAAAATATTTCAAATAACAATTTTAGCTCTTACAAATACTACAATAAGCACACGTAAAATTTAAACAAAATTGTTGGAGCCGTTTTCGAGATAGTGGGGAACAACTAACATTTATTTATGTAAAGTGGCCTTAAAAATATAAGTAGTCGGCGATCTACGTGCACATCGTCAGCAGATATCTAACCCAGATAGAACATTTTGTTTTCATACGACTTTTCGTTCTGGAGGTAAGCTGTTCACATACATGTTTTTGAAAATAGTATTATTTTTTTAATGCAGGAGATCTCACAACGCATATTTATATTAAAAAGTCAACTTAGAATTTCGGGGCCCAACACTATATTTCCCCTATAGGACCTATGGTACGGGAGAGGAAATAATAAAAGAATACCTAAATACGTACGAAAACTCCCTACTGTGCGTTGAACTCACTTTTTATCCCTTTCAGAGCTGAATTTTCCAGACAGCTAAAAGCAATTATCAAGTGAAATCGTCAGTGAACTTTAAGTTTAAAATTGACTTTGAAAATTTTAGTTAATTAAGTGGTTTCTATGACTAGTAAGTCTAACATGTAAATAAAAAACAGCACTTTTATAAAATAATTATCTTGCTAAAATTACATAGTTTGTAGCAGCGAAAACGTTATATCGAAAAATTGTTTTATTTTTCAATAGGACAAAGGAGGAAGTAAATTTCACACACCATCCTGGACAGGGAAATAGGCCTAGTAAGATCCGTAAGTGGTGGCATGCTGAATGCAGAGAAAGTGCTATAAATATTATTTTTTTCGTTTTTACTTATGTTCAAACATTGAAAATTATCTTTATAAACCGTTTAAGCAACATTTGGCACTGGTATTAAATTATTTAAATGCTATGTATTTATCTCCTGAAAAATCTAGAAGTGAATGAAATAAACATTACTCAATTAGGATATCTTAAAAAATTGCAGAGGTGTACAAAATGTGTAGAAACACGTGGGTTAATGTTAATACTAGCATTATTAACCTAATTAATCTCAAAAAAGAATTATTTACTTAGTTAACCTATACTGAGTTTACAATTTTCAGAGCAATTTTTAAAAATCTATCGAAATATTCTATTAAATTTCTTATCGACACAGATAATTAACAAATAAAGGAATATAAATTAATATTTGAAAAGACCAAGTATCATGAGAATGCAAAAATAATTGTTTAATTTACCAGTAAATTACAATGAAAATTGCAATAAAGTATAAATTAAATGCACATTTTAACATATTTTGGAGATCAATAACAAGAGAAGTAAAAATATAAGATTTTAAATTTATTTTATGTATCCATGGTTCTAGCGGATATCTTTATAGACATCTTCGCTCGTCTGTTTCCGTAGTCTGAAACGTTCACTAAATGTTGTATGTATTGTGCATTATTTTCTGAAGTAGCCTATCTTTAACCCTTAAATGCCTAAATATCCTATAGGATACTTAGTTTGCCTTAAATTTTACTAAAATAACAAAAATAACTGGAAAGAAAATTTAAAAATCATGTAAAATTTACCGGTAAAGGTACAAACTTTGAACCATGAGGCATCAGTGTTAACGGTTTTCTGTGCAATAATCCAAGGATTCACAAGTTGCGTGAAAAATTGATGATAAAATTCAAGTAAATCATGCAGTGTAAATAACATACCAAATCTACTTTTAAGAGCGAAAACTCAGGAAAATCATGTCAAAAATAACTTCTAATTCAACTATGCAATATGATTTATTCTTGACACTATTAAAATATAACTTAATATGTTGAAATTTTGCATGATATTTCTTATGCTTATGTTGCTCATCTGCAATAAATTTGTTTAGGCTATGTTTGATCCCACAGGGAAAAGGATCAGGTCTAGTAACCTAGATCACATAGGTAAGGGCTAATAATATGATCAGAAACTTTTATCGATATTGCTGAGATAAAGTTTATGTTTTCATCGGTTAAAATCAGTCGGGGTTCTCTATACAGCCTACGTGGCAACGTAAGACAATTCAATATTCCATCGATACACCATGAAATGAAGTTATTGAGGTGGAACTCCGGGAAACGTTGTTTGCTACCAGAATTAATCAAAATTTCTGATGCTATAATACACTGCTGCCAGCGTTCGTAACTTCATAACCTATTGTTACGCTACCAGGAACACACTGTGGGAGAAAAAATCGCAAACTCAGTGTTCAACGTAACAGGTTATTCCACTTAATAAAACTCTCTGATATCGTAAACTTGAACAATAGTGTCATGAGAAGTTCAGACTTTGAAAACGATAGATGCTTACAACTCAGTTATTTATATATTTATAGATGTATTATTTATTTCATTTCTCATTCCTAGTTATTTAAAACTGGAACATATTTTAAACAAGAATTTTTTTTTTAATGGGAATAATTTAACTTAATTTAATATTTATTTAATGATGCACGCAATTTTTTCACTGCTTTATTAATTAATGGGGAAACCTTATTTATTGTTTCCTTCATTCCTTTTATCTCTCTATCTCTTTCTCTTGATCTCTTTCTTTCTCATTCTGTTTTCTCGCACAGTTTCTTTCATTCTTTCTTCCTCAATTTTACTTCCCATTTCGTGGGACATATCTGTCAATTGTCATAATGGATCAGATGCAATTAGACAGGGCATACGCCGCCCTGGTGTATCATTTTCTCCACAGTATGTAGTTAAATTATTTTGGACCTTATTCCAGACAAGAATACAAATTAGGCCTATAAGCTTGTGAAATTAAAATAGATAGATTAGTATTTTAAATCCTTAGAAGTCTTCCTGTGATGGGGAATTATAAGTATAAACTAGCAGAACTACATAGGTTCAGTGATTTAACAGATGCAAGAAGATGAAAAGCAGTAAAGTAATAGGAATACTACTGCACACTAGTCTATATGTGGTATATTAATGATCAGAATATAGTTCAAGATCTGTGATGTGATTAAATTAAATTTTCAGTTGCAATGAATATTAATTGTCTATTTTACATTATGTATTTTACATATTAAATACTTACAGGTAGATTACTCGCCCAAGCTGGTAACAGGTAATAAAGCGGTGGGGAAATTCATATCTTGAAAGGGTAAGGACATATCTACATGAATCTCCCTCGCCCCAGTAGAGAGGCTGAACGTTTTCACTACTGAGGAAGCATGTCATGTAGTTAGCAATTTGCTAGAGCTTCTAAATTAATCCTTAAGTGCTGTACAGGGAAGAAACATGAAACGGAACGGAGTGTGCTGCTGCTAAATCCCTGCCTTCAATGCATTCCTTGAGAAATTGTGTCTGATATACAAACTGAATACGTTTAAACGTTTAACCAAAATACGGTAAGCATTTTTAGGGCGGAAATCACAACGACTTACTAAGTGTAGTTTATCATACATAGTGAGTTTCGTCCAAATCATTCAATGTTTTCCCATTTAGGAAAGCTTGATGATCCCCTTGTGTAGGGCTTAGGGCTCTACCGATTAATCGGCTCGATTAATCGATTAAACATTTAATCGTCGATCAATTACATTTTCCGATTAATCGGTTTAGTCGAATTCTGAAAAACGTTTTTCGAGAAATGGGTCAAATGACCAAACTCCGTTCTCTCGCTTCTCTGGCCTTGGCACATGTGTCATTCACCCTTTTGTGTCCAAAAAATTCCCGTTATTCAGAAACCTGAAGGGTAGTTTAGTCAACAAACTCGGGTGTCTCAAGTCTTGGCTGAAAAAGTAACCGGAAATGTAAGGTTTGTATATATTTAATATAGTTAATTAATAATGGTATTCATTGATTCAGGATTTCTTCTGAATATCTGTAGTGTAGTAGTTATTAAACCTGTAAAACAATATTAAATGTACATTTTGGTTTCGTTTAAAATATCGACCTCTTTGTAGATTAATCAGTCGATTAATCGGTCGGTTAATCGATTAAGGTCAAGCGTTAACTCGATTAGAAATTTTAATCGATTTTCAGCCCTAGTAGGCCTACATAAATAAAATATCATAATTATTTCACAATAATGGTACATAAGTAACATAAAATACAAGCCACGGTATAGGCCTAAATATAATGAAAAAATGAAAATAAAATGAAAAATTAAAAACAGATTACCCACTTGTTTATACGTAAACAGTAACAACTCAATCTGTTTGACACATTTTTTGGTTCCAACAGATGTGATTCACTCTGAGTATAGACTCATACAATCTCATTATAAATTAAATCACTGCTTTCTCTACGTACAGAGCTACTAACGGTATCTAGTCTGCAATTCAGGCAGACAAAGTAAAAATTATTGGAGATATATTTTTCACTTAATTGCTCACTCATTTTATCTTCCTCGTTGACCATAGCGAAATAAACTTCAATAAACAACGTACAAAATGGTGTTCTCTAAGCGATATGGATATCTAAATAGCTTGATTTAATTGTGGATAGGCAATCAGTACACCTATTTGCCATTAATACATAATCCTGCTCTTCATTAGGTGAAGTAATAGGTAATCTAAACGTGAAACAATGAACGGAGTAGCCTATACAGATCCTTTATTTAATCATTTAAATGTCAAAGGACGCTTGCTCGAATCAGCAAATGCATGAATATCCATATTTATGTGCAATTACGAAAGGATAATTCGGTCTACTTGGCATTATATAAACTTAGCCGACTACCTGGTCATTGAATCATACAGCCATACGTAATTTTAATGCGATGTCATACTAAACAATTAGCCATAAATTGGCACGTAAATTGTTATCGTCTTTCGGTTGGTAAGTTAATAATTTAACGTCAATGTGATCCCATTGAATTGCTCTTAACCGCAGAAACAAATGAAACGGAATTCAGTTTAATTTCCTAATTTATGTACACAAAAGGCACTGATTCAAAATTCACATGGGATAGAAATGTATTATAAATTATTTCAGATAAAGGAATGATGTCTGCATGATAAACAAAAGAAATGGTAGAAAACACTAGATATGACCGAAATAGTGTTTTCTAAACAACCAGGATCCTATTTCATAAAACTCTACAGGTGTGACATATACGACAATTATGTCAAATCTGACAAATTTGTCAATATGTCATCACAGTTCTATTTTTCATAAATATTACAACTTTTCCTTACATTACAGGCAAATTAATGTAAATTTTCAAGACTAAAAGAGCCCTTTTCATGAACGCGACAATTTTATGTCAAACCTAAAGATTACTTTAGTACACTGTAGATGGCTCTCATATACGCGTGCGATAATCGATCTCAACATCGAATGTGATATCTAAGTAATCGATTATTACTATCGAAAATAATTGAATTATATTTCTCTTTGCAAAGTCACTGAAATTGAAAGTTAGGTTAACCCGTTGCCTAAAAACCCTGCGTGGTCTCATGTCAATTTTTTCATCACACTCACTACTACCAATATCACTACTACTAGTTTTCATTATTAACAAAACAATTTAGCAAGTTTATTAACAAGAAAGAGTTTGCCAAGTTATGCCACTTGGCCTACATATGAAAGATTGCCTGTCACTTCTGTAATGACAATTCTACATTTTTTGTAAATTTGTAAATATGTCAGCAAAAATTAATGTTTCATAAATGGTAGGTATCCTAAGATTTAACATATTTGTCGGAAACTCAAAAGTTTTGAGAAACAACAATATGTAAAATTGTCATACAAATCTACAAAATTGTCATGACATTTATGTAAAGTTGTCAGCATTTATGAAAAATGCAATTGACAAAATGTAAACTTGTAAAACAATTATATGTCACCTGTCACCTGTAAAATTGTAACTTTTATGAAATAGGGCCCAGAAAACTTGAAAACTTTGTACACTTAATTAAATGTAAACTTAACTAAATTTACCAAATCATTATAAAATCTCAATTTGTTTTTGACATATTTATTAATTTAATTGATTTTTTTACATCAAAATTGAAATTTACCTCCTCCCACGGATATTAAGATATGAACATTTGTGAGATTCTTTGATGTTTTCTTTACAAATTAATGTTGGATTTTTATATTGTTTACAAGTTTTTTAATAATAAATTTTACCCATAAAAATGAAAAAATGAACTGAGAATATACTAATTTTTTTTAACATAACGAAGGCCTACAAAGAAAAATTATTTTGACACTTTACTGCACATATTGCAAAGAATATTTTTGTAAAAATCAGAGCTTTATCTCTATTTTTGTGGGGAAGATAGATTTTGAATTTTGAAAAAATATGCAAATTGAAGCTGAGAAAACTGCGATTAAAGTATGCATGCACTAGCAATTGGAAGTGCACTGAGACTTAAAATGGTGCAGCAGTACCTGTTCCATGCGTCCAAACGGCATACAATTTTGCACCGGTGTGCTTGATTTTTTACACTAAAATAAAATCTCATATTTTATCTAAATGCCTAAATCAACGCAGCTGTCATCACTTAACATGTTTTAGAATTAGTGTTCAATAATTCTTGACAGAATTGAAGATGTCCTAATTATTATGTTTATGTTTCGTATTTTAACAATATCATAATTAATATAAAAGTAATAAGTAGTAAAGACTACTAATAAGAAGAACTGGGTAATTTACATTGCAGGAATCCACAAGTTATGTACTGTCAGAGACACGGATAGAAAAAGAAAAAAAGTATCCTTCGTACTCTATAAAGGAAAATTTCTCCTGGGCGGGAATTGAAGCAGAGTTTTTCAGATTAATATACCAAGGTCGATACAGCCCGGGTACGTCCCCAGTCTTATTCTAGACAAGGGCTGCGAAGCTGGCTCTCCAAGAGAAAAATCGTCTCCCTACTCCATAGCATTAGTGAAATGTGAAATGATAATTTTCATAAATACCAATATTTCTGAGTGAATCTTTTTTATATCTAGGCCTATTTGTAAATATCATATGAACAACATAATCTAGAATATTTGGATTATCCGCAGTATAAATATTTTTAAAACATTCTTCACTTGTTCATTTTTTTTACAAATTTATACATAGAAATATTTTTAAAAACTATTCAAGATTCATCAATGATTCTATAAAGTGTTGTCCACTAAAATCAAATATACTCGCTTGCAAATTTCACTGCAATATGTTAACAAATGTTTCAGTTATGAGTAGGGCTGTACCGATTAATCGAATAATCGGCTCGATTAATCGATTAAATATTTAATCGTCGATCAATTAAATTGTCCGATTAATCGGTTTAATCGAATTCTGAAAAAAAAACGTTTTTCGAGAAATGGGTCAAATGACCAAATTCCTTTCTCTCGCTTCTCCGGTCTTGGCACATCAAATGTCATTCAGCCTATTGTGTCCAAACAATTCCAGTTATTCAGAAACCTGAAGAGTAGTTTAGTCAACAAACTCGCGTGTCTCAAGTCTTGGCTGAAAAAGTAACCGGAAATGTAAGTTTTGTATATATTTTTTCAGGAGTTAACTAATAATGGTATTAATTAATTCAGGATTTCATCTGATCATCTGCAGTGTAGTAGTTATTAAACGTGTAAAACAATATTAAATGTACACTTTGGTTTCGTTTAAAATACCGACCTTTTGTCAATTAATCGGTCGATTAATCGATTAAAGACGAGCGTTAAGTCAATTGGGAGTTTTAATCGATTTTCAGCCCTAGTTATGAGGGGAACGGCACTTCAGTGCACAAAATTTGTTTGCCATTTTGTAATGATTACTACCCATAACTGAAATAGTTAAATTATTTCTGAAAATAGTAGGCAATTGAGGAACTAGACAATACAGAGCATGCAAGATTACAAGGCTGCAGAACAATTGAAGAGCTTTTAGCAAAAACAACCTTAGTCCAAAAATTTGAAAATTGAGTTTTCTGTGTCATTGGGTGCTACAACCTACTGGCCATTATTTAAACTACATGATATGGCAAAATCTGCTATAGTCCCTCAAATATAGGATTGCAAAGTTTACCAAGTTTAGCAAAAACAACCATTGTCCATTCAGTTTTTTGCAAATACCACCGTCCATTCAGTTTTTTTGCAAATACCACCATTGTCCATTCAGTTTTTTGCAAATGCCTAATGAATTTGCTGATAGAAGTTGGGTATCATGCAGAAATCTGTTTCTTAGAATCAGCTGTATCATTATTGTGTAAAGCATTGTCACCTCTGATGATAACGGCAGTGGAATCGAGGATCCATAAGCATCCTAACTCATACAACAGCTAATTTTGATGTATTTCAATAACATTAATAGTGAAGTGAGTTTATATTTTTCTTTGCATTCTTAAAATTTTCTTAGATAGTGAATTAAAATTTGTTGGCAAAAACAGCCATAGTCCATGTCTCTTCAGCTTTCAGGTCTGGTTTCAGGGCACTGAAGTTACATATAAAGGAAAATTATTATATCAAAATATTTCTATATATGTTTACTTAAATATACAGTAAATTTTAAATTCATGAAGTAATAACTGCCAAATGGAGAAAGTTTTTTGCTTCTACTGAAAAATTTGGTTTTTGGACTATGGTTGTTTTTGCTAAAAGCTCTTCAATTCATTGCTGAGAAAAAAAATGAACTTCACCTACTTTTCAGCATCGAAAGCTGCACGTCACCCCTTAAACTGAGTCCCTGAGCTAACACTTCGACCATGGGGCGTCTACTTGCAAATAAGAACAAACCAAACTGAATACGTGGTAATGCGAGCAGAAAACCAAGTTAACATGTGAAGCACGTGGGTGCCTGGATCACATTGACAAGGGACGCCATCTTGTCTGGATGATGCGGTCGTAACATTATCAGAGCGGGCCCGTGATAAAGCGGTTAACCTGGCGTGTAAGTTACACGAACACGTCGGGGTAGGGAGGAGGTTTTAATAGCCCCCCTCCTGGTACATGTGGCGATGTTTATCCGAGCACTCGCCCCCTAATCTCTCGTCACATCTAGTAGCTTTGCAATTGACAGCCGCTCTGATTGCTACCGGATACACTCTTGCACGACTGCCTAATCTGCTCCCCTACGTGAACAACCCCATCCGAAATAATTAGGAATGTGCTAATGTGCCTGTGAGCAAGTTCCCGTGGTATCTGCCCTTAATTCCTAATTAGGAAACAACAGTCTCTTGCCGTAACCGAAAATGGCTCATTTCGATGCTACTAACGTCATCGTACGTGTTTGTGCAGAATGTTAACCACATTAATAACCACCGATACCCAGGCCCGACGAGAGGGAGGGGCAGCCGGGGCTGCAGCCCCGGGGCCCGGCCGACCAGGTTTTATTTTTTTACTTTCTAAATTTACGCTAAAATAAAATTGGTTATAAGTCAATAAACAGCTTAAGTTATGTTTTATGTGTTTATTTTATCTGCATTGTCCTGTCGTATAACGGTGACAGGGAATTAATCAGTTAATGTGAAACGGATTATTCTTGAAGAAAAATTGCTATTTTTTAAAAATAGAAGCAGAAATCCTTTTGTACTCAACAGTAGGCCTCACTAATATTTGGCATTTAAAATCTTAATTTTCAGAAGACTAAACTGGTACGTACAGATAAAATTGTTCCTAATTAGAACATTTTAATGTATTTTTCCGTTTCGTCCCCGGCATCAATTAACCGATTTGGTCCAAAATCAATAGGCTTCGTCCCATGGGCGTTAGAAATGGTATACCAAGTTTTATGAAAACCCGATAAAGGGCATTTGAGTTATCATGCTTACAAGCACACGAACAGACAGACAGTCAGACGGACAGATATTTTCCCGTCTACCAAACAATCTCATAAAGTACCATTCTGGCACTTAATAATTATGTAATATCATTGCATAATCTTTTTGTTGAATACATTATAAAGGGCAAGTTGAGTAGAGAATTTAATATTTTGTCCCTGGGGCCCTTGCTTTCTCTCCACGGCCCTGCCAATACCTGGGGCATACCGTTGAAAAGTCAGGTGACTTTTATTTATGTTGATAAATTTCATGTTATTTATCTCCTACGAGGGATTTGTATGTCGTGTACAAAATGTTTCCACCTATTCCATTGTAATGGATTAACCAACAGAGTAAGATCACCTCGTGAAAGAAAAGGACCTGAAGATGGCTGAATAGCCGAAATATATTGTCCTAATATACGAAAATTATCTTATAAAATTGACAGACGTAATTTTTAGCTATGTTTTATAATATTGACAAATATAAATTTTAGAGTTGACAAAGCTATGAGCTGATATTTTAACAAACATTTTATACGAGGGAATAGGTGGAAATATTTTATACACGACTTTTATTTAACTGCAGAGAATTATCTGAGAACATAATGAACCGTAAATTCGCAGAAAGAAGAGAGGCAGACCAAAGAAGACATGGTTTAATGTGATACAAGAAGACATGAAGGAGAAAAACATTCCTCAGAATCTATGGAAGGATAGAGGCTTCAAGATTGAGAATAATGTAGATGTAGACATACAGCAAAAAACCGTGATGATGATGAAATTCTTTCTATTCATTTTAATTCCTTTATGGCAACGAAATGGTAATATTATGATGAAGAATGGAGAATCGGTTGAATGATACATGGCAGGGGAAACACGAGCATTCCGAGAAAACCTGTCCACCACAAATTTCACATGGATCCACCGAGATTAGATTCCGGGTCCAGCGGCGGAAGGCGAGCGGTCTAAACACTCAGCAATGGGGTCGGCGTCTTTCCATTCCATTTACTCTGAAAACAGCATGCTACAATCTTGAGAAAGGCTATTAACTATCGGAAATTGCTATAATGCGGTCATAAGAGAAGCATAATAGTCCTGGGCTTCGGTATTCTGATCACATGTGATTAATCCTACTGATCACCAACAAAATTAGTAGTTGGAGACAGAATTCAAAACTGTCTGGGAGAAGGTCCATGGGATAGGTACGGTATATCCAGAGCTCTGGACAGTTTATCTTCCAACGTCTAATTCTAACCTTGATCCAACTCATTTTCTTGCGCAGACTATATTCCTCTTGCTTTAAATTATAAATTTAATATATTATGTACGCACACATAGATTAAATATTGAAATAATACAGCAAAATCAACAACTTACTAACTCCGGTAGAACATCAGGCACACCAAAAAACGAAGTATGGTTACTTTCTGTTGATGACAGAAAGATAAAAAAACTTTTTCAACCGTACGAAGGACGAAAAACCGGCTGGTAGAACTATAAAATAGATAACTAGCCTTTACTTCGAACCCATTGTACGGGTGACTTCCAAAGCAATAAGCAGTGGCCAACTTTTAAAACACTGTGGGTAGGTTCGAAGATTTTAAAATTGCCATATTTTCACCCCGTATTGGAATCATATAATGGACTTAAATAGGCCTAATGTTGATATGACTACAGATAAATATAGAACTGTAGGCTGTAAGAAACGGTTTCGTTGTTTTCAGTAACTATAGCAATCATATTTGCGGGAAGTGTAGTGTAGCCTATGTTTAAAAACTTCATTTTCCTATAAGGGTGACTATTTTGCACGTGATAAATATTCCACCTTAAACCCTTATACACTTACAGATTACTGGAGATACGAATGCTATGACCATTAAAAGTACGCTATAATTAATACTAGCATGTGCCCGCGGCTTCGCTCGCGATAATTATTTCAAGAATTAAAAATTAAGAGCATAATAGTTAAATCATTATATTTATTAACACCTAAATCACGTGGACTACATGTCACGATTAGATAGCGTCACCTGGTAAAAGCGACCTCAGATTCGATTTCCTTGGCCCAGAATACCCCTGTACAGTGAGTTTCGTCCAAATCGAACAATGTTTGACCATATTTAGGCCTATCCTTCTTCCGTGTAGGTTGAAAATTTCATATGTCTACGGGCCTTGACATTCTAAACAAATGAATCGACCAGCGTGGGCTTACAACAATCTAGCGATCGCGATGCTTTTATTACCACGGTATGACAAAAATAGCCAAAGCCAACTGCAATTGATTTGACATTGAAATGTATTACTGAAATCTGATGCTTCGACAGCGCTAAAATCACGTTTTCTGCCAGTTTTTCACTCACAACTCGCGAACGAAAGCTAAAATTAAAAATCCGGCTTCGATGCGCATTCGCCCACCTTTCAGCCCATCTATGTTTAAAATTTCAGATCTCTGCGTTCAGTAGATTTCGCTGGGCATCGTGGACAGACAGACAAACACGTCCTTTTATTATTTTAAGATAGCATGTGCCCGCGGCTTCGCCCGCGATAATTATTTCAAAAATTAAAAATTAAGAGCATAATAGTTAAATCATTATATTAACACCTAAATCATGTGGACTACATATCACGATTAGATAGCGTCACCTGGTAAAAGCGACCTCAGATTCGAGTTCCTTGGCCCAGAAAACCCCTGTATAGTGAGTTTCGTCCAAATCGAACAACGTTTGACCATATTTAGGCTAATATTGATTATCCCTATAATAATAATAATAATAATAATAATAATAATAATAATAATAATAATAATAATCCTCTTCGGTGTATGTTGAAAATTTCACATTATGTTTGCGTGCCTTGACATTAAAAACAAATGAATCGACCAGCGTGAGGTACAACATTCAAGAGATCGCGATGCTTTTATGTCGAAGGTTTGACAAAAATAGCCAAAGCCTAGTGTAATTGATTTGTATTACTGAAAACTCATGCTTCGAAAACGGAATAAATACACGTTTTCTGCCCGTTTTTCACTCATAACTCACGAACTAAAGCGAAAATTAAAATTCCGGCTTCGAGGTGCACATTCCGACCCTATAGTCCGCCTATGTATAAAATTTCAGATCTCTGCGTTCAGTAGATTTCGCTGGGCATCGCGGACAGACAGACAGACAGACAGACACTTCCTTTTATTAATATAAGATAGATTACAGAAATATTTTGATATATTCTGTTGATAGCATACAGTACAAACATATTTTTACATCATATTATAAAAGCAAAGAGACTAAAATATAATTATATATTATGATTTGACAGATTTTAAAATGAGACAACAATATCTCAAGTCTATGATAAAAACATTAACATTATTGCGATAAAATTGCTAAAAACAGCTATTATGTTTTTAAAATATGAGATAACAATATCTCAAGTCAATGATGTGTAGCCTAGTTAAGGTAAATTTATTAAAACTTATGTTTTATAATTTTTTCCTTAATTTTGTTTTTAAGTAACTATTAAGCTGTACAGTGATCAATACAACAAAGAAAGACGATTTTTGGTCATATTAATACATAATCATGATAACAATACACGACAAATTATTGGGTGGGCTTGAGCCCCGTGGCGCCAATAGCAATAAGCCTAATGGTTAGAACATATTAAATAATTTAGCAATGCCAGTCCTTATCATTTGCTTTCCCAGACTGTGAGACTTACTTTATTCCTGGCTTTACTGTGAGCAATGGAGTGTACTCAAGTTTATTCTTCTAATCAAAGAGAAGCGATACTGTCTGTACAGCATGCAGATAGCGGCATGTAGGTTAGGTTAGCTTAGTCTGCACAGAGTTCACAAGGAATAAGAGCTCGACCTCAGCCCTGCGGCTTCAGCTGTGCTCTTTCAGCTCACCAGACTATCAGGGGATCTCAACTCCTAGGCCTGCTTTCCTATCTCACGTGCGTCTCACTACAAAAAGATGTTTTCCCTACAACAGAGTTAGGCTTTATAACACGGTTATAGAGCTTGTATACTCCCCTTCTATTATTGCAATTATCAGTAGCAATTAGATTGAACTATGTAGAAAAATGGGGAACATAAGAACGTCACAATGAAACGAAAATACTATAATTTGACAAGTAATCATTCACGAAAATAAAATGTAAATAATAATAAAAATAATAGCATAATTAATATATTTCAAGAAGACTGTAAGATTACTGTAGACGTACTGTAAAAACGGAAATATCTATCCGCGACCATTTTTTCAATCAAGACATGAAAACTTACCCAAAATTGCTATTTTGCACAATTGGAATTTTTTACAAGACGAAAAAACAAAAACCGAAACTTGTGTGATCTTGCACTACACACGCTTGGGATTGTAAAAGAGCTTTTAATTTCTATACAGTGGGCACGTCACTATAAATAAACTTTTCATAACCTCATAAAACTTCAAAACGTAACCACAAACGAAAATATGGAATTCTTGATCAGTTAAAACTAACTTCAACCCAGGATGTGGAACAACTACTCAAAGGTTGGTTGGAAATAGACTACATTCGTGTAATGCGTAGATGGATGTTTACTCGGCAAATTACCTACTACGTAGCTTGCAGGAACCCTGAGTTGTAAACTGTTAAGAATTACCTATTTGGCAAAGTCGCAATGTAGGGGGGTCCATCTCGCGTTGTGCGCAGGTTTCCACGGACGGGTGATGTTTTTGGTTTCTCAGCGAGGAAGTTGACCAACACGACGCTTCTTGTGCATTACTTATGAACGGTGATATTAATTTAGTAGGGAATTCTGAATTTTGCAGAAGGCGAGGTTTGTTGTATTTGTGAACCTGTTTCCCAGAATTAAACGTGTTCAGCTGGTGTGACGTCACACCTTTAACGTCCAGTCACGAGTTTCTTCATATAAAATATGGCGGAATTCACGCTACTTTTCCCTAGATCGTGTTTTAAAAAGTGTATCGTTTAGGGCGGGCGGGTTGGATCAGATCATTCGTCAAGGCAACATCTTCTCTCCAGAGAACTACCTATAACAAAATTGGCAAAAGATAGATTTATGCTGCACCCCAGCCAAGCTCCGCCGTTTTGTTAGGTTAGGAACGTTTATGTTAGTTTAGGAGCAATATACTAAATAGCACGAGGTTTATTATGTCTCACATTGAATTTCTTCTGTGACAAAACCCTAAACCCCACCTTCCCAGGCGGGCCTCATTAGAGAGGAGCCTAGGGTGCAGCATAAAACTATTTTTTCCCAAATACGTGGGATATTAAGTGTTTTATGAGGAGAAAGTTGGTTTTCAAAGTGGGCCCCCTGCAATGCGATGTTACCCGAAATAGCCCTTCAGCGGCCTTTAAATAACGCAGAGGTTAGGTCTGATACAGCAATCGCCAAAATCTTACTCTACACAATTTAACAATCAGCACTTACCTTTCTCATAGTCTTTCCTTGATTAACGACAAACAAATGTTGAATTTTGTGTATTTCACGACACACAGGAAGGTCTTATTAAACACAAATTAGGCTACACAACATTCCACAAATATTCACTGCACTGCACACACACTTTTCCACCGCTCAGTAACGGCCTGGCAACACAACTGATCGTTCAGCTGTGCATCCAAGCGTGTCCAAGGAGATATGAGTCAAGACAGCAAAGAGATCAGCTGTCGATCACCAAAGCATTAGGTATGCTACTGAATCCAAACTGGCCTATATTACATTCGCAAGCATGTATGTTTTTATAGGCGTTGAGTTCGGAGAGGGGCAAGGTACTTTCTGCATCCCCTAATATTTGAACTTTCATTACGGCCTATGAATAATGATAATAATAATTTATCATCATTACTGCAGAGAATTTATTATTATTATTATTATTATTATTATTTATTATTATTATTATTATACATTAATAACATAATGTAACATGTAATGTAATAACATCTTATTTATACGAGATAATACAATGTGATTCACGTAAGAGTTGACCAATCATGTGGGTTTCTGCGTCGCAGCGGCTACAGTCATAACTCCCGAGCGATCAGGTGAAACATCTACGCAAATAAAGCCGCTAACGGTGTAATGATTCAGGTTCTCACCATTAAAATTACTATGAAAATAACCACGTACCTCATCACAAGAGATGTTGGAAATGTCCTCCTCTTGCACCCACACAACACTGGTACCATTTTAGGAATTTTTCTTTCACTCGCATAAGTTCGTGAAACACACTGTACTTTGTAGAGGGTATATAAAAAGGTTGTAAATTGCAGTAGGCCTACATATTAATAAAGGTTTCTAGTTGAAACAATTTCAGTGTACGAAAGTAGCAACTGAAAATATTTAATTTACATTGTTCAAATTTGTTTGTTTAAAACTTTTGGCTGACGCTTCATAATCTGGAAACTCTTCAAGCTAGCCTGACGGATCCGTATTTAAAACACACCCTCCTAAAACTATGGGCTCTATTTACCAAACAGAAATGTCCAGTGGATGCTTTCGTGAGATAAAACATGGCGGGAACGATGTTGGAACTGAAGTCCAATTCAGCTCATTGTGCTGGGTACATGGGGAGCTTTAAAAAGCGTTTGTGGTGAACACAGAGGATGTAAGATATTTATAACTATGGAGCGTGTGAGTACTGCATAATACATGCCTCCACCATGCTTCATTTTTATGATTCTTTGCTTACATACGGTCAGTCATCAGAAATGTCTGTCTAGGGTATTGAGCAAACCAATCCTACAACAGCACAGCGGCAATTAGTATTTCCCAAGAGAGAAAGACAGAGGTTGCCCATGTGTGTATGTGTATGTGGAATTTAGGGTGACACACACATACTGGGATACACAGAGAGATTTAATATCCCGGTAAAAAAATAGAATGGAAAAGAGAAAGCCAGATATTCAGAAAGACATTTCAGAAAGACGGTTGATTACATATAAATACAGTATACAGCCGGGCTATTCAATTTATTTATTAGACAGTCAGAGGTAAAGGAAGCATTTTTAACGGTATATGATGTTAATTAAAAGGATAAAATCATTCCACTGAGTGGTATAAAATTATAACACTCCAGGGTTGCAAAATTTGAATCCGTCAGATAAAAAAAACTCTTTTAGTTACAAATATTTGCATATGATTATTAAATAGACTTAGTTTCATAAAACAGAACATTTTAAAATTAGCTACGCCTTTTAAATTTGTAATTTCTCATAGTGGTTGCAAAAATCGTCATGCTTGGTGGGTGAAAAGCGTTGTACTTATGTTGGCAGCCGTGTATCAGATAATCAATAACTGCTGCGGCTGGTTTCTTCTTCTTCTTTACCTGAGTTTTACCTCTCCCTTTTAGGGACATTTAAGCGATCCAAGGCGCCCATGCCTTACAGAGCCGCGACCTGTCGGGAGAGGGATTATATTTGGATCACATACATACTTTTCTTTTGACCAGACAATGACATGGAAGGCCTCCCCGGATGAGTGATCAGGCTGTGGCTGTTTTCACGGTGCGTAAATCTTTAAATAAATCTAACTTTTATTAACAGTTGTGCAGTGTATCGTGTATCAGTTTCTGTATACAGGGTGTTAATAAATAACACCGAAAATTTTTTCTGGTATATAGAGGGGACTTAGACAAGCAACTTTTATTAGGAGATTTTTGCTCTATGACGTAAAATGTGTATGCTACAGGGCATTAAAGACATTGCAATTCGGTGCTCATAACTCAATAATGTAGAATAATAGGGTTAAGATGTTCATTAAATTGACTTCATGCCTTCCTAGTAATCGATAAAAACCTGACTCTTAATCATTCGTCAACCGCTATACGAGTACATCATAATTTAGTGTTTTCATAATCTGCAATACTTACAGACTAAGCACATGACTGATCGCCACTGCATTAGTCTTTTTTTTATTCATAACCACTGACTACAGTGTTAACAACGAAGTTCCTTCGTTTTGCATTTTTTATAATGTTAGAAGTCAGTGGCGGCCATGTCCTGGAAGATTTTATGCTGTAACAAGAAAAATTGAATCCATAGAGCAAAAATCTCCTAATAAAAGTTACTTGTCTATGTCTCCTCTATACACAGGGAAAATATTTCGGTGTTATTCATTAACACCCTGTATAGTACGTATAGGTCCCATGAGTGATTACCATTTGATGAAACAGAACTAGTATTTCCCATGGACACATTTTCTGAACAGCCTGCTGTTGCAAATCAGATGTTCATATGAAGTCGTGCCTAAAGCGAAAGCTTTTTCAGAACTTGTGTAAATAGAGGTTAATTGACATAGATGGACGGATTAATGTAGGGGCTGAAAGATGGATAAACGAGTAGTCAGTTATATAATCTACGTGACATACGCGCGCACGAACACATTCACACGTACCAGTATATATATATATATATACATTCCACTTAGTTAACACATTGTTTCGTTTGACCATGAATATAATACGCTTATTACATGTGACGTAACATTATCAATGACATCCATTACCATACAGATTTTCATTATAACATTGGTGTGATATCGATTATTATCGAACACGGAACGATCTTGTAACCTTGGGAGTAGCAGAAGAAACCGTGTAGTAAACAAATTGTATTTAAAATAAAATCAATTCTCTCCGTGTTCATTTTAATATTACCTACGTATACTAAGTTTAATTCATTTCGTGTGTTTTTAATGTGCGTTGTTTAAACTGAACGCTCAAGATAAAAGTTTTTGAACTGCATAAAAACAAGCATTTCCTGAACTGCCTATCGCCTTAACTATCAAGTTCTTTATTTTAACTTTCTCTATGCTAAGGATACAGTCCCACATGGAGGGTAGATTGTTTTTTTTTTTAGGTAGCTATGAGTTAATTTAGTTAGAAACTTCTGTAGCTTTGTTTCCGTGCGTTTGTTATCATAATACATAACTTATTAATTCCCTACCAATGTGACATAGAGAATCTAATTTGAACGTAAATAAAGTGACGAATATTAATTAGTAAACGTTACAAAATCCTGGCTGTTAAAAGTATGACACATAATTAGATAATTATGCCAGTTATGAGAATAATTTAAAAGCAAATCATGATTACACAACGAAAATAAAAAAAGCTTAATTAAATATGCACACACGCTTCGCAATTTACATCATAACCCGCTGTACAATTATAAACGGTTATTAAAAGAGATGATCGTGAATTTGAAAATATCGTTAGGTAATGAATATGAACATACATTCATTTTGCATGAAATTATGCTAAGTGTAAAAAGTTGTGAACATTCCACATAAAAATATTGTGTTGCGATTTTGCGAATATAACGCCACTAATTTCTGTGCCATTGGTTACTTAAATTGAACGTATTGGCTGATGCTAAAACTCGGGAGGACCCGGGTTTTAATCCTCTGTTCTAACCAAGGTTTTCTATAGTATTCCTCAGAAAATTCTGGTTTTGAATTTTTATATTCACCTCCTCTTTCGTTCTATGTCTCCTATTCTTTCTACTACATGCAAAACTTACGCATGAATACTACATATTTATCTGATCAGCTATCCTTTTCATTCCTTCACTCTACGTCTCTCCTTGAACCATTGCACTGGTTCTTTTTCTTGGTGAAACCTCTTCCCACGTGGGTTTGTTGTCGAACCATCAGGCTTGGTATGGAGGTCGTATGGTCGTGCGGCAATGAGGTCACATTTGGCTGATGAGAACAGGAAAACTAATCACTCCATTATACATATTTGGGTATACTAAATGTAAGTGATAGACTTACGTCTTTAGGGTTATTCTTAACTATATCAGATATCCAACCCATCTAACACTAACCCTTCTGTCCAGTCATTATGTAGGCCTACAATGAAATGTTTTTCTGCCCGTGATGCAGATGTGCTGTAGCATGGACGAGTCTATATAGAAATATTGACATTTGAAGGAATGATATTTCATTTGTACGCCATCTTCAAGGGAGTCACGTTGCGTTGACTAAGGTATACAGCTACGGCTGTCATGACTGGCGGAAGGGGAAGATTGCTTGCCTCTCTGAGTTCAACTTCTATTTCTGAATACTCTTCTCACACGAATTTCACCTATGCCAGGAATACAAAAATACTGTAGTTTATTGGAAAAAACTGTGGGATAATTATGATCTTTTGCTCCTTTATGTTTTCGAGTTGCTGATTAAGACTCTGAGGTTTGCTAACCTGTGTTTTTTCTACAAATCTGAGTTATAGCCAGAACCTGAATAGTTTTTTTTCGTTTATTTTCTTTAAATTTTGCAGATGAGTTGCTTATACTGAGAGCTAAAACGTTTATTTGAATTTTTTTTTTCGAAAAAAGTTCTTAAGCCACCCACTCTGAATACGCGCTTTTTATCAATACGGCCTCTTGTAAGGGAAAATCGTACGAAAACAAAATTTTGTATTTGGGTTAGGTACCTTTTGGGGATGTAAAACGAAGATCTTATTTGTAAGGAGTCTTTACATGAAAAAATTTTGTTTGTCTCGATCTTCTAGAACAGCTCTGTACTAACAGGCTAACTTTTATTTGGGCAGAGAAAGTTATGTTAATTTCACATAAGATTTTTTCCTTATATTTGTAATTTTGAAAAAGTATTTATTATCAACATAATGTAAATCACACTGTGCTAAATAATATCATGCACTATCATTAACGATCACAAAATCAGAATGTCCGGAGTGATGCTTGCGGTATAATTTTAAATACTCCAGGGTTCGATTGCAAACAGGCAAAACATCAGAGAGGTTTGGGTCTGTTGCCTCAGATCTCTGGGGGTGAGAAGCGGGAATATTAACAGCACACCACGAGTCCCGTCAGAGTGTGTCAACTCGACAATCTGCAAAACAACCTCTGCCTGCAACGTTCCCAGATTCATGCAAATATCACTAGACTCAACAGTATCACAATTCCCTATCGATGAGCTTCAAGACAGCCTGGAACATAAACTGGGTTATCTGCTCTGATGCTTCACTACAAGATGAAATGAGGAATCTAGTTTTCGGTACTCTATTTATTAATGAACTTCTTTATTTAATCTGGCACATTTAAATTTAAATTAAATCGTAGTAAACACAGTGTAGAATTAAACAAATGACCGCCTGCGTGGTCTTGTGGTTAGATTCGTAGGCCCGGGTTTGATCCCGGGACCTCGTCGGATTTTTTCTGAGGTAAAGAGGTCTGGAACGGGGTGCGCTCAGCCTCGTGATTTAAATTGAGGAGCTACTTGATAAAGAAGAAGCGGCTCCGGTCTTGGAAACCACCATTAATGGCAATAGCATGCTGACCACACACTCCCCCCAAATCCTGCCATATGCCTTTGGTAGATGACGCTGTGGTCGGGTGGTAGACCTTGTCCCTTCAGGGATGTTGCACCAAGTTTAATCTTAGTTTAGAATTTAAAAATACATTTTGCTTGCATTTTGGAGGTCCTAGCATCGAATAAATATTAATGTGATTGTGTTTCTTTTGTTGATTTTTATTACGTTTACAGTGAAAATTTAATTTAAATTTCCGTTTCCCGATTTAGCCCAAGACATATAACGAATATCGTCACAAGAAACAAAAGAAATTAATAACAAGCAGTTCAAAGCAAAAGTAAAAAGTGTTCTGAAAAGGAGAAATGGATGTTACTCTATATCTATATATATATATCTATATATATAGATATAGAGTAACATAGATCTATATATATAGATATATATATCTATACATAGAGATAACAAAGACAATTTAGAGAATAATTGGCGATGTTGAAGGAGAAAAATGTAAAGATGATGGCAAAGTTGAGGATGGTTATGAAGAATAGAGAAAGCTCAGTTGCTAAGAGCAGCGGCACGGAGAGCCGAAGATCCTGGCTCAAATCCCGGCTATGGCATTACATTTTTTTCCGTCAAGACTTCACTTTCCAAAGAAGATTAGGATGAACAGATTGAGGAATAAAGAAGATCGATATACTGATATAAAAACACTAGGTTGTCTTCTGATTGAAGATTTTAAATACAAAATATAAGATTATGTTTAAAAAGAAAGCATAAAAAATAATATGACGGCGTTGAAGAAAGGCGATGAATTCCAAAAGAGACAAGGATGAGTAGGCGTCAAGGGGAAGAGGAGGAGGATGAGGAGGGGAAGAGGAGAAAGAGGGAAAGCTGTTATAAAGATTTGCTTTCTTCTGTAGTATATTGCCGAGAGGTAGCTCATTAAAATTTTGAATGAACTTTGTATTATTTCTGGTCTATCTGAAGAACAATCTACTCAAGTTTTTATCATCCAGTCTTATTAATTAAGCTATTTGTTGGCTAATTTACTGTTCTTGAAACGTCTGTATGTTATTTATGATTGGCGTGTTATTTTACCATTCATCTATTGGTAAATATTATTAAATGTAAATTTATTTACGGAATAAATTAATTTCCATAGAATATTGTTCTAGTTTCCAATTACCTATCACTAACATCAAACAAAGCAAGTAAGTAATTACATGATAGGATTATATTGTTTATCTTCTCATTACCTACAAACTCGTACAAACAATTACCGTAATTAGTGCAAACAATTGGCAATCCTCCTACCATAATTGTTTTCTCATCAAACTTCAATAACACCAAAGCATTTCTATAAAATATAATGGTGAGATATGAAATTAAGAAATTTAAAAGTTCAATGTATATTATTCTAGTAGTCTATTAATGAATGAATGATTTATTCTTGTATCTGGAGTTGTACAAATGATCACCCCTGGTGTTACAGAAAGTTTTACACCAGAGGGCGTCTGCATACATAAAAACTCATATCTAAAATCAGTACTACTACTAATAACTGTTTACCTTTTGTAAGTATATCCACTTACCATTTCTAGCCAATTTCCCTTTAGCAGCAAATTTGTTTTTCCCATTTTATTTTGACTATGTATAAAAAGTTTCCCAGTTCCTTTAGTGTTTTTGTGTTTTTTGTTACAGATAATTTCTTATATGCCACTTCTTTATTTAACTTTAACATTTTTTTATTTAAAAACTTATGTCTTAGTGTTTCAGTTTCGGGACAACTTAAAATTATATGCTCTGCATCTTCATTACTAAGACATAATGGGCAACGACCTTTCTCGAAATTTCTTCTTGCCCCTCTAAGCTTCCATATCCCTAATCTCCACCATGCTAGCCCAGATTTTTGTTTCTTCGAGTAATCATTCACATAATTTTCCATACCCCACATTTCCTTCATTTTGATGTAGAATACTAAAGATTTCTTTTCCCTCATTACGGCAAAATGGTTCTGCCTTTGTATATCATTACATCTTTTAATAACTATTTTTGAAATCACATTGATGTTTTTCTCCTCGTTCAATGCTGAATTCGATTACCATTATCATTCACTTGGGCTTGGAAGCAGATTTTCACTATATCTTCATTGTCTTTTTCCCAGATGTATCTGTAATACCTTAAAAGTTTGCTTAAAATGACCCCCATACTACTGTCATATCCTAATTCATATCGAGCTGCTTCATTTGATGAGTATCTTGGTACCTGCAATATTTAGTAGTCTATTAGTTATTGCCTTTAGATGAGAGAAGTCCTTCGAAAAGGGCCGGCAATCAAAACTTTGTTTCCCTTCGGTGAAAACTACATCTTGTGATTGTCTTTTTGTTTTTCCTAAAGGCATAAAAGAAAGCAGAAGATTCGTGGAATTTCGATGATTGCGTGCACAACGGTTATTTGGCCTTGAATTTATTCTCAGGCTGTGTGATTGGTTTTCTTGTTTTTTTATTTGAAATCGTCGAAGTCAACTTGTTATCGGTGATGATACAATTTGGCTTGTCTGCTTCATGTTAAGTTTATTTAACTTCTGTCTACTATAATCTTACAGCCTTGCTAATAAAAGTTCCTCATATGGACGATTGTTTTATCTCTGTAGAAGTCCTACATAAGCCGTTACTAGTTCGTTACTAAAGGTCTATTCACAATGAAAATTAACTGTAATAGTCAGGGCCCGGATTTTGATAACATAAAACACTTAAAAATTCAGCTATAAAATGACCGTAAAAATACAAAAAATTACCCCAAAAAGCTAAAGAAAATTACCTAAAATTTGTATGAAAATGCTAAGTTTATTCATCAAATTTGTATCTATTCTACATTATTCTATGTTGTTGAGACAATTATAGACATGTAACTAGTGAATTCCTACATCCGGTTAAGTTATACAAACAGCATAAACACCGTCTTTCTGTATCCAAATTAAAATTATAACAATATCTATTTATTTATGCTTATTTAGAGTATGTAAATTCACAGACACTCTTTATAATTCAGGAAACAACACAGCATGAGGAGATAATGACTTAATTTTCAAAAACCTAAAAATATGAAATGGACGGAAAAAAGGCTGTAAAATGGCAGAAAAAGACCCAATAATGACATTAAGTTTTACAAATTACCTAAAAATAACAAGGTGCCCCTTTAATGGGCCAAAGATGTGGAAATCCGATAGTGCCAAAGCCAAGGAGATTGCTGATAGCAGGTGATTTGCTTCAACATGATAATGCCCGTCCTCATGCTCCTCGTGCAACCATGAAAACCGTCGACGACATCCGCCATAATCGCCAGATTTGGGGCTATCAGATTCCCACACTAAAGGATCACGTCGGAGGGTAGAAGTTCAAGACTGATGAAGACGTCCAATCGGCGGTGCACGAGTAGCTACAGCGTCAACCAAAATATTTTTTCTCACGCGGTATCGAAGCACTTCCTATCCGATGGCTTAAGTTCGATGAACTAGGAGGGGACTAAGTGGAAAAATAATGTACAAGCAATCATTCTTCCTGCAGTAAAAAAATTAATTGCAGTTTTCATTTGATTCTCCTTCGTATATATATATACTGTATTATATACCGGTAACCGGTTTAGTCCAGTAAAAAGTGACAAGATAATCGATAATTTGTTTGCAATGGAATGCAAGCTGATTGTTAGGCCTAAACGAATCCTAGCTATAATCTGGCATTATTTAAAATATTTAATATCTTTAATATTATAAATCTAGAAAAAATCATTAATAGGCTGATCGCATTGTTCAGATCGTTCTTTTTCTGGGGCGTTAGACATCGAGTAAAAAATAAATGCTGCTAGCACTGGACTTCTGTGAATGTCGGTGGAAGTATGTATGCTGACTGTCAGCAAGAGAGATTTACACACGCACTCGCTGTACGCGTATACAAGGCAGAACGCTCAGCAAACACAGGCCGCGTTGCTAATTCAAACCCCGCACTCTTTAAATCCGAGATCTGACATTTACACACTCCAGGGGTAAAATCGAGCTTTAAATCAGCACTGAACTGGAAAAAGTGAAATAAAAGTCTGTTGCATTACTACGCCTTCTTCTAATCCAGTCAAGTCATATTCACAGGCTATAACCTAGTAACAATGATAATATAACGTAATGAGGAAAATCAAGGATGTGAATATACGTTTAGTATGTTAATTTTATTTTCATTACACAGTACGATGAAGTAAGTAATAGTAAGCAGTATTTACTCGCTAGTTTTTTTTTCAGTAATATGATAGTTATTAGTAAATATTAACCGAGTATTGTTTAAATTTATTTTAGGCTATGTAATTTTTGTGTGATTTAAAAACGTATGTTTATGTACTTGTATCATTTAATTATTTTATATCAATAAACGTATTATTCTGTACCATTTAGTATATTATTAGCCTCTAGTGAAATAGAAGACAAGACTTTACGATTAAATTAATTTTTGCACTCCTTAGCTAGTAAGTGGTACTTACGAACTTTGTTTACATGGATCGTAAGTTGACATTCCCACACAGTCTTGTTGCTAAGGCCGGTTGCGATGAGGTTAAAACACTTACGGTCCAAGCGCTACGTCATAATTCATTACGATACACTTCATAATACAAGACTTTATGGCCACGGCCCCCAGGACAAATATTCGGTTCCCATAACAACAAACACATGCGAATCACTTTCTGAAATAAACATCTATTTTCAAGAATGTATTTACATAATATTTTCAGGTAATATCACAATTAATATAATTAAATTGATATAAATAATCATCGTGCAAAAAATAGCATGCAACACACTACGGCATTTACGGGTCTCGAAAACTTAAAAACCCTCGGCTGCGCCTCGGGTTTTCAATCTGTTTCCTCGACCCGTAAACGTGCCTTACGGCACTTGTATCGCAATATACTATATTGCTATTATTATTACTATTATTATTATTATTATTATTATTATTATTATTATTATTATTATTACGGTGTACTTCATAATACAATTACATACGATACATATAATTATTAAACAATTCTAACATATTTAAATTTCCTAAATTGCATTTAAATGCAATACATATACATCTAGCCTATATAGACTATCATACAATAAAATTAATATCACAATATAATTTTCCTATATTTTAAAAAACTTAAAAATTTAAATATTTTGTATTTAAACTTTTGCTGTACATAGAAAATTAATCTGTGATAAGTATAACTTACTCCTGGAAATTTAAAATCAATGGAAACCATAATGTTTTATAAAGAAATATACAATATTACAAAGAATAAAAATCGATTATATTATAGAAACAGTTTGCTAAAAAAAAGGATTTGAACATTCTTTTATTTCTTGCTTTTGTGACATGCAATGAGAGGGGAATTAATGAAATATTTTAGTACATAAATAGTATAAAAGATGTGTGTTTTGATAGGCCTATTTTTGTTTCGTGTGTTGTAGGAATGATGATCAGAATTTATTTTCAAAAAGTGTCTATAATGAAGATAAGAAAAAGAGGGCGCCTTAAAAAATATTTATACAGGGAAGTGGGAGGATCTTGTGAGTTTAAATTAGCCTGTGGGTTTGCCGAAAATAGGGGCTTGCCGTTATAAATGGTACAAATAAGACAAGGCTGGCAATTAAAAGGTAAACATATATTAGAGAGAGGATCCACCTGACGGAGTGTGTCAAACTCTGGCTTGCTTGAAGAAACCCATACACCTTTTCATAATGTGAAATCTTAGCTTCATTTTAAATTCTTAAGAAATTGATTATATTTATCTGTGACGAAGTCAAATGATTCCTAAACTGATACAAACAAATTATATTACAAATGATGGGCACATTTCCAATATAAATTAATTAAGATTTCAAATAAAATAAATTAAAATAAAAAGTTAGCAGATTACGACCTGACACCAGGATCTAATCAAGCAGATATAAGCTATTTTATTTTTCATTTATTTATAAATGGTGCTTATTAAGAACTCTTGTATGACACTTCGTTAACTTTGTTTTGTGAAGTTTTAAGTAAAAATTAAGCGTTAGTGATTTTAATGAATAATGGAGCTCTTAGTGAAACAGTTTATTTTTAAAGGCTATGCTAAGAAACAGGTTGCCCTGATGATAGTTCCATGTACCCGAAAGGTCTAGGAAGAGTAAAATAAATTGATATTAAAATATCAACTAGGCCTAATTATTTTACTTTTCTTTACAATCAAACGTATAACGAACGCAAATAATACTGAATTGCATATGACGGCCGAGGCCTCTAAAATTTCATAAACGAACTCAATTACTAGACTAAAACTAAACTTCCTTGAGCTGCATGCCTTATGGGACTAGGCCTACCACTGCATCATCTACCACAGGCAAATGGCAGGACTGAACTTGGAAAAAGTACAAAAGGGCTAAGAATATTTTACAATATCCAGCAATGCTCATCTGAAACAATATTCTATGGAAACACAAATACATATCTACACATTAAAGTGTTCAATAGATCCTGTGCACAGAAATAACCAAACACTCCACCCACATTATGATTATGCAATATATTTTCTGGTAGTTAAAAGTTCACAATCATAATTGCTTTCTTTATTTCCTTCTGAAACTTCGCTTGCTGATCTTTTTATAATCTCTTCGTGCTTGGTATATTTGTTTTTTTCTGACATACAGCCTAGCATTGCTTACCAGTTATCACAGTCTAACAGTGGCTGACAAGACATATTTCAAACGATTCATTCATAGTTAAGACTCTCCGGTTTAGCTTAAGTGATTAACACGACAATAAGAAACGAAAATGGTAAAAATGTACACATGTTACTCTGACTTAGAAGGCTCCTGTGTAAATATTATGGTGATGGCGTTTACATAGGACCGCCTTGAATATGAAGCGAGATAAAAATCTGAATTTGTAGAGGAAGATAAAATGGTAAAAAATGCAAGAAGATGGAGAATGTTTGTCTAGGCTCAACAAGAGTCAGGTTGCCACTTTATATATTTGTGTTTGCCGAGTTCAATTTTCAATCTTTCCTCAAGTTCCATTCTTGACGACAGGAATTGGACTCACTTTCTGATTGATTTACGACTCTTGATCTACTAGAATAGGGAGAAAGAAAAAAAAGAACACTAGAGACTGATGGGGGAAAAATCTCGAGGAAAAGGTTTCGTTTCTTTGCATTACTGTATGACGTATATAAAAGGATTCTCTGGGATTTAAAGTAGATGAAATTTTAAGTTAAGAATACTCGTCTCGCATCGCTTTCCTTCGAAATACAATCAGTTGTGCTATATTCCACGTATGCCTGAGTTCTGAGAGCATCTTTTCAAGAAATGAAAGATATTTCAAACCTGTAAGGCATGTTCTCCTTATGAAGTGTTTGAAGTGTAATCCTAGCAGGATTCTCGCTATAAATTACAGTGTAGGTAGTTTGAAGTAATTCCACTAAATGTTATGCTAATTGGACGACATTCTGCAGAAAGGAACCAAACCACATGATTTTGAAGCTAAAAAAACAGACATTTAAAGTTAAATAAAAAGGCACCTGGATCTTTTTAGAGTGTTCTTATTTGCTTAATGGATGGCATATAAATGGATGAAGAGGGTTGGTTAGTTTGCACAACGTAAATATATAGTTCAGTAGCAAAAATTTAGCATCTACTCCGGTTTTTTAAATTTGGGGGTTGGTTCCTTTCTGCAGAATTTTGTCCAATTATACTTTTGACTAGCAGGCATCAGCGCTCCGCTCACGTATGTGAATTCAATCGCTACTTGCTTTATAAATAATTTATTTAACAGCAAAGTAATAAAAACATGTTTTATTAATGTTTAACAAAGAAGTAAGAAAAGCATTATATTTACTAAAACTGACATCGTTCTTACATAAATTGGAAGAATTATTTCACATTCTCTCTCTATCTTTCTCTTAGTTTAACCTATCGCGTTGTATGCGGCCAACGCCACCTGGACCTTACAGGACCGCAGGAAGAGGGATTACCTTTGGGTCACATACATACTTTTTTTGTCCAGTCAATGATATGGAAGGTCTCCCCGCGTGGGTGACCAGTCTAATGCCGGGGCCACCTCAGACACAACGCCAACACATAGGACAAGACACAACAGTAGCATGCCCAACAAGGCACGGATAGAGATGGTATTAGGGGATCCCAAGGATCTAAAGTTACTCGATATTCGTTCCTCAGGTGAGGAAAAATCTGCGGAAAAATTCCGATCAGGAATAGAACACGGGCCCATTGCGTGAGAGAAGGGAACGCATCCCCTGCGCCATATCGGTGGGCAATTACGTTACATTAGGCCTACTTCTAAGTATATTGTCACTTTCATTGTCTAACATAGGTGGTGGTGGTACGTATAATAGAAAATCAAAATACAATAGAACAACCATTATATATATATATATATATATATATATATATATATATATGTATATATATATATATGTATATATGTGTGTGTGTGTGTAAATTACACGTTTATTAAAATGGACAACAATGTAATACCAAGTGTTATATTAGTGCAACTTGCATAAATAAATTGGGACATAATAATACAATTTGTTTTCAATCGATTCTAGCCATGAAACTGTTTTTTTCTGTAAAATTTGCTGCAATCTATTTATATTCCGGATTTTTAATATGCGAGAAACCAGTCAAATTGCAGAGCTAACGAACTTTTTTAAAATCTGATATATATGTATATATATATATATATATATATATATATATATATGGTCAACTAACTTCACCTCGAACGTTCTGAGTGTTCGGCAGGCTTTTATATCCGCAGGTAAGGAATTCCACAAACGAGCTTTCCCGATATTGAAGGATGAAGAAGGATGAAGAATAAAATACACTATTGTGAGGAGGAATAGATAAGGTAGTGTTCTGATGGGTGGAAAAAGGAGATTAAATGTAGACTAAACTCCTCCAGTAATGTAAGATTTTTCTCATTCCTCAAGAATTAAAGGGATTTGCACTAAACTACCTTTGTTTCATATTGGGAGCTTAATAATTATACCTATATAACGGAAGCTGTACGGATTATTCTGATTAAGCACAGCTGAATACTACATATAGTTTCTAAATGTAAAACAGTACATTTTGACGTCGAAAATGCATGGGACTAGATCTGACAAAGCTGAGTTAAATTCCAGCATTGAAGTAATTAGTAAATATTCTTAACTTGAAAGCTTGCATCGTGCGCCTGGCGTTGTGCACCCCAATTAAAACTTTGCTGGTTACGACACATTGCTGGAGGGTTGTCACTGGTGCTCTGTCTCCTGTTTCTTGTATTATTACAGAGTAATTCTACAGGGTGATGTCAAATTCATATCATAGGTGCAGAGCTATACTGCGACTGTGTCCGACTAACCACTCGTAATATTGTAGGTCGCAAAAAAAAATATATAAAAATATTATGAAGTCTGCAATGTAGAATTTAACATTTCCACTGCTACTGACGTATATATTCGTCACCTGAAAATATTGCATAAAAGTAGATAAATGCTTTAAGACTACTACAATATTGTTTTATGTAAATTGTGAGGCATTTTTCTTCTTGTTATAATTAAAGTAAGTAAAAATTTATAGTAATCATCGATTTTAAGCTGACGACTTCATTTGATGAAATATATAAATATTCAACAAACTAGATACCTGAACTAAAAGCAGTAAAACAATTATTTCTTCAAAAGTTTTAAATAAGAAACTCAAAATCACAAAAACTGATCTCAATTTTACAAATATGTTTATATTTAGAAGTATAAATAGTGGGAAGAAATTAAGATGAAACAAATTAAAGACAAAACAATAATAAAATTGTATTAATAGGCCTATCATGTTTTTAAATTTTTGTCTTAAATTGGTTGACATTATACTCCATGAAATCAGGATTCTCAGCAATAAGAGTACAACGTTTCAAACCATAATTGTTGAATCAAGGTCCATGTAATTTGTTTACCATATGTTGGTATACATAAATAAAGAAATTCACAACATAAAGTACACCAGCATAAGTCTATGGTAAAAAAATAAAAAAATAATTGAGCTATTTGGTGGTTGCTTGACTTTTTATACTTCAAGCTCAGTATTAAAACATAAAAGTTACTGAAAGACCAAAATTTGATTGAATTTTGTATGACTACCGTACAAGTCGATTACCAGTACGTCAGAATTCTAGTTCTCAAATTAACTGCTGGCACTGCGAATTGTTAGCGTTTTACGCGTGCTTTTTAAAACAGCAACGGAAACAATAATTGCACTGTGAGATAGAATGGATAATAAATAAGGAAGTGACAAAAATTATCTCCATTTATACAATGTAGCGGATCTGGGTGCCATTTCTATGTAGCAGTTCGCTCATATAATTTGAATTTAGGGGAATAAAAATGTTTTATTGGGTCCCACTGAAATTTATATGTTTGTGTACCACGGCAGCATCAGTCGCGAACAACGAGATTTACCTCTTTACATTTCTCGGGGCATATTTATTGGGTGTGGTTAGGTTCTAAATTACACTTCATGTATTCAAAGCAGTGAGGTATATAGTGGGTTTAAGAATGTTTATTTTACCAGAAACAAATTAATTCACAAGTGTTCAATAACAATAGTTTATATTGCGGAGCGGAAAAAAGTCAGTCTGGCAATATTGGGAGCTTCACGAATATATTTTCTGTTCTACACCGATTTGTGATATCACTGGCCTATTTATGCCCTTGAAGGTCGTAATGTACTTACTGCGTTTCACACACTGAATTTACTGTACAAGTCGTAAATATGGCTTGTATAAGCAACAGTTGTCTTAAAGGGGTGTAAGGTTTTAATATAACCCTCACCTGCACAGAGTTTAGAATCAAAACAGTCGAATTGGCGATTTACTGCCAATAAGACAATATAAAATTGCAACGAGGAGACAGTACGCGATTGCGTCCAGTCGGACCCTCAGTCCAGTTGCACAGTATCTGTAAATGCATTCGTTCCGCCACCATCTGACTAGCATCCCTTCCAAGATTCATAATATTCCTTATAGCTAATCATATCCTTCCTTAGAGCTAAAATCATGTTTTTCAGTTCTAAAACTAATGGTCATTGGCTATTTCTTCCCCCGCATATTAGTGCTTCTTGAACTACTTACATAGCTTGTGCCTGTAGGCAGTTTCCTGGTACGGCTCGAGTGTCTTTCCCCAAATCCATATTCTAAGAATTCTCCATTCATTCCTTAATACTTTCTTTCTCTCCCATTGCAGTATAATGGCAGTAAAAACTTATGAAAAGACTTGTGCACAAGTTATGAATACTTGACGCCAATATCCCATAGTGTTCCTATAGAAATTGTATGCTAGCTATTGAAAGATTCCCAGTAAACAGTCTGGTTGGGAGTGCTAGTATTATTTTACTCTACTTTCTCTTATTCCCCTTTAGCCCGTAGTACTTGCTTTGATTCTCCCATATTATTTATTTATGTGTTGCTGCTTAATTAAAGTGGTAGCTTTAATTCCATCATAATGCCCCAGTATATTCTGCAATACAAGTGCAAAGTTTGTAAAATTTTGTTACTTTATTTCAGAATATAGTGACAGCTCCTGGTAACCGTTTTGCCTCTCCCTTTCATAATGAATGAATGAACCTCTTATCTAAACTTAAATCAACAGTTACAATACATACCATGCAATGCATACTTCACCCCCGGAATCTTGAGTTTACTCTAATCCTATTATATTCAACTGTTACCTAACACAAATATTAATGAGATTACACTAAAATTTTATGTTTACAATTTTATGCCTAGCTAATTTAGCTTCACTAAAAATTATAAAATGCCGGATTTATTAGCATAGTCCTTATTGTGATATAATAACTGTCGGATTTATTGACAAGAGTCCTCTAAATACTAACTAACACACCTATGAATTTTCACTAAACTTCTAATATATAAAGCACTGGATTTCTTTGTGCAGTCCCATGATTATACTAAAATAACTTGATATAAGTAACTGCCACACGTACTTATTCCCGGTCACATCCACACCATAATATAAATTTTTGTTTACTCCTTTTGAAGACCCATTCTACGCTAAGTAATGCAATTCTGATCAACCATACTGTTGTCGCTAATTATTTGTTTACTTTTCTGAACTTACGCTAATGATTTAGTAGTAGATTGCTAGCATACTTTATGAATAGATACCATATTGATAAGAATCCATGCTTCCATAATTATCTCCCCTAGTAGACTTAATATTTCTTAGTAATTCTTTTTTCACAAAATGTAAATATTATTATTTCTTTTATCCTTCAAAAGTTGTTTATAAATGCTGATGTTACTATGATTCCATTTTACTCTTTTATGAGGTAATTCTCTACTACCAAGCGTTATTTTCTTAGCATCAAAGCAATAATTATAAAACATTTTAAACATTCGTGGTCCTTAACTAATTTTCCCATCCTCTATTTCTTTATGATTTGTCATGTCTATCGTGATATTTCCATCCCCGTCGTTATTATAATCCTAGTGATCAATTTATCTTTCGCTCCAAACATATTAAATTTGCAATCCCTTTTTACTGACTCACACTTCTTCATCAAAGTGTCACTAACTTCATAAACAGCACTAACTTCGTCGATATCGAATCGCGGTCCTTCCGCTGATCCCATAATAATATTAATTGTTGGGCCCTTTTGCCTGCAACATTAATAACTTACTTCGTTGGGCTGCTTTTGCCTACAACGGTAATAATAACAACTTCATTCGTAGGGTTATACCCGCCTACGACATCAATAAAATTCATCTCGGATTGCCTTCATTTTAAATCTTCGGAGCTTTCAATTTTCAATCACTCAAATTATATGTGGAAAAGGGAACTTCAATAATACCATCTTTATTTGTTCTTCGATTATTTTCTCAAGTCTACGCTTTTAATTTCCTTTCCGTAAAGTATCATAATAATATCAATAGAATGGACTAAGTTCTTTAATCTACCATATTCTTCAAATTGTAAGGTTACCATTAAAATGTTTATTTCTTTATATTTGTTTTGACGTAACTTCAGCATCTGTTCATTTTATTCATATTTGTTTACATTTTGTGTATTAATTACTTTATTATGATTTTTATCTACTTTGAGTATTTTTCTTATTTAGCACGGCTTACTTATCAATACATATATGATCATTAATATGCTCCGTTCATCTCTCCTTCCTCTCCATTAGGCCTATTTTCATCGGATTGCATAATTACGCGATCACCGTCATTTAGGTATTCCCTAGCTTCCGGGTTAAGTGAACTGCCTACCTGAGATTCACCCCTCTCAGACCTGTCAGTTTCATAGCCTATGTACCGACCGTGTACGACTTCACCGTTTCTTTGTGTATAAATTCCTCGCCCTGGCTCTGACCCTACAAATCCAATGTGATTGACCTGCGGTGGGTTCATTCCGCTCTTGTTTGTATTTTCAAACCGCGAGTTATTTTGAACTCCCTGATTTTGTCTGTAGTCTGCATTATTTCTCCCTTGTCGGTTTCCAGAATAATTCTGATTATAATTATTACCCCTGCCATTATTGTCCTGTTTATATCCTTGCGTATTAGGATAATTTCTGCCGCTAGGCCTATTATACGTATCATTCCTGCCTGCATAATTTTCATTTCTCCCCCTCTCGTTCGGAATTTCATTTCGAACTCCACGATCGAATTTCTTACCGTCATAGGGCTTCTCTCTTTTTATTGTCTCTTCGAATTCAGTTAGCAATCCTAACGCTTCAGTAAGAGTCTGGGGTCGCGCAACAATCAAATGATTAGAGATTTCTCTATTAAATTGCTTTAGGGCTAATTGTAGCATATCTTTTTCAGAAAGTTTGGTATCCAAAGACCGGGCCAACTTAATTACCATCATGAAGTGTTCTGACATTGTACGGTTAGAATCCTCGTTATATCTCCCCGAATACAACTCTGTTCTTGCGTTACTCTGCCTACTTGAATTCCAGTAGCGTTCCATAAACAACTTCTTAAATTCCCCATAGTTAATTCCCTTAGCTAATATAAAATGGGCCCAATCTCGCGACTTCCCCACTAAGCTTCTTTGGATTATTGCCATTTTAAATTCCTCAGGCACTCCCCTTAATTTCAAGTATGAGTCCATCTCACTAATGAATTGATGCGGATTAGCGTGATCTTCCCCATTAAATTTAGGAGCGGTCCAATCATTACCTAATATTTGTGACCAGTGTATTTGGTTACGTAGTCCTATTTGCGATTCAGTATGGTTTCCTAAATCTGCATTACTTCGCGTGTCGTCCGACTCAGTCATGACGCTTGAAGTGCCCTGCCCATCACTCCTAATTTCATTACGTGCTAAAATTTCAGCATTAGTTACATTTATTGTGGCTAAGCTGGCTCTTCTATTGTCATCACTATTTCGTCCGACCAGAGGTTCATTCTCCATAGTATGAATTTTGTTAGCTAACCCAATAACCTTCTTATCAATGACCGTTATTTTATCAGATAACGTACCTTCAAAACTTTTTACTTTTTCTAAGATTTTTATTTCCAAGTTTTCGTTTCTAGTTTTAGTACTCACTTGCATGTTTTCAAGCTCTCTGCGTGTATTTTCCTCTATGCTTTTTAATTTCCCCTGGAAATTTTCTTCAACAATATTTAGATCCCCTGTAACTACCTTAGTTAACCGATCTTCCATTTTTTTGTTTTGTTCTTCATTTGCTTTGACCATATTATTTACTCTCGTTCCTAACTCCTGATTTACATCATTTATTTTCTTATCCAGTTCTTTATGATTTTTTTCAAGCCTAACCTCAACATTTTGAATTTTCCCTTCTAATCGGTCATTCATCGTCTTGACATCTGTCTGAAACTGATCAAATTTTTTTTCTAAAGATTTGGAGCTTTCTTTCAATTCCCCTAATTTCTCAGAGCTTTCTTTGAATTCCCCACTTAATTTTTCAGTACTTTTTTTCATCTCTCCTAGTTCCTGAGTTACTTTATCAGAACTTGCTTTTACTTCTTCAGAATTTTTTTTCACCTCCATCATCATTTGCTGCATCATTAACATCATTTCTCCCTCTTTATTTACATTTTGAATTCCCACATTTTGATTTTCCACCATTTGATTTTCCTCAATTTCTACTGGAGTTTGAACTTCAGTCCCTTCTACCTGGCTGCTACTGTCCTGGCTACTATTTTCTCCCTCCATGCTAATGTTGTTCTGAAAATTCTCTAATTCACTCCCACTTAACAAGTCCTGCCCTAACTGAATCTCATTTGAACCCATTTTAACTAACACAATTTTCCCGTTACGCAGTTTTGGCATTTCACTCTCCAATACTTATGTTCCCTACACACATTTTACTATCAGACATTTTCATGCACACTGACCCTCTTATAACTAGATTCACAGTACAAGAAGTATACGTTTAAATATTGCAAAATTTTTTTAACAAGATTTTCTTTTTGGACTTATCCGTTTGGTCATCCTTCCTTCCTACTGGTCTGGTCTGGGGTTGCCATCTGCTTGTTTGTTGTGATGTGACGTGATGAGATGAGATGTAAATGTGATGTCATGCGATGCCCTGCTCCTATTTATTTATCCCTCGTCTTATCGATTTTTTTGATCGCTGCCCCGCTCCTGTTATCCTGGATTACTGTTCTGTTTTCCCTCTTAATTGTTTTTATTCTTGTAATGTCTTTTCCCTCGGGTAAGTTTTGATTTTTGATTTTTAATTGTTCTTTTCTATTTAGCCACTATTCCTTCGAAGCCTCACGTTCTGGGTTAGCCATTTCTATGTAGCGGATCTGGGTGCCATTTCTATGTAGCAGTTCGCTCATATAATTTGAATTTAGGGGAATAAAAATGTTTTATTGGGTCCCACTGAAATTTATATGTTTGTGTACCACGGCAGCATCAGTCGCGAACAACGAGATTTACCTCTTTACATTTCTCGGGGCATATTTATTGGGTGTGGTTAGGTTCTAAATTACACTTCATGTATTCAAAGCAGTGAGGTATATAGTGGGTTTAAGAATGTTTATTTTACCAGAAACAAATTAATTCACAAGTGTTCAATAACAATAGTTTATATTGCGGAGCGGAAAAAAGTCAGTCTGGCAATATTGGGAGCTTCACGAATATATTTTCTGTTCTACACCGATTTGTGATATCACTGGCCTATTTATGCCCTTGAAGGTCGTAATGTACTTACTGCGTTTCACACACTGAATTTACTGTACAAGTCGTAAATATGGCTTGTATAAGCAACAGTTGTCTTAAAGGGGTGTAAGGTTTTAATATAACCCTCACCTGCACAGAGTTTAGAATCAAAACAGTCGAATTGGCGATTTACTGCCAATAAGACAATATAAAATTGCAACGAGGAGACAGTACGCGATTGCGTCCAGTCGGACCCTCAGTCCAGTTGCACAGTATCTGTAAATGCATTCGTTCCGCCACCATCTGACTAGCATCCCTTCCAAGATTCATAATATTCCTTATAGCTAATCATATCCTTCCTTAGAGCTAAAATCATGTTTTTCAGTTCTAAAACTAATGGTCATTGGCTATTTCTTCCCCCGCATATTAGTGCTTCTTGAACTACTTACATAGCTTGTGCCTGTAGGCAGTTTCCTGGTACGGCTCGAGTGTCTTTCCCCAAATCCATATTCTAAGAATTCTCCATTCATTCCTTAATACTTTCTTTCTCTCCCATTGCAGTATAATGGCAGTAAAAACTTATGAAAAGACTTGTGCACAAGTTATGAATACTTGACGCCAATATCCCATAGTGTTCCTATAGAAATTGTATGCTAGCTATTGAAAGATTCCCAGTAAACAGTCTGGTTGGGAGTGCTAGTATTATTTTACTCTACTTTCTCTTATTCCCCTTTAGCCCGTAGTACTTGCTTTGATTCTCCCATATTATTTATTTATGTGTTGCTGCTTAATTAAAGTGGTAGCTTTAATTCCATCAACAAATACTACTTTTCCTATAGATTTGTAGTGCACGATGTTTGAATCAGAGAACACAATGCAAGACTGTATATGAAGAAAGTCTTTAAAGATAAATGACAGCATAAAGCGTGTTTAAAGCTTATAGAAATAAAAAATAGTAGCATTTGTAGTTGAGAGATACTGCTGTCAGAGTGGGCAAGAAAGAAGGTGAAATATAGGGAAGAATTGGAGAGGGCTGATCCAGATTTATTGATGTAACTGGCCTCCAGTGCCAGAGCCAGGTGAGCTTTTCCCTCACTCCCTCTCTTCTACCCTCCTCTCTCTCTCTCTCTCTCTGCAAACATAACTTGCAATTTTCATTTTATTTCTCATCACGTTCTACAGAACAAAAATAAAATCCTACAGCAGAATAGAGTCAAGTGACGTCACACAATAAATCTACGTGGAAAAGGGGAAATTAAAATTGCTACATGTTCTGGTATGGAGGCGTATTCGTGACCCTGATTTCTACGTGGTTACCAAGGATGGGAAAATCAGAAATTCACAGGAATATGTACAGTATAAAAGAAATGTTATCCATAATTTTATAACAAAAAATAAACATGTTTTAATTAAATGTCAGAACAAGAATCCGTTCATCGTACGTGTGGTAATGATCTTCGAAAAGGATATAGTACTATTTGTGTTAATTATAAGTACTGCTGCTTCAATCCATTTTATATAAAATTTCCAAAAAATAAAATTAATTGGAATTTTTTCTAGACATCAGGCGCAACTCCGGGGTAATTGACAAGTGACTCGTCAAGTATTTATACGGAAAACACATGGCAAGTAATAGTTAATTCTGCTAACAACGATGATAATAATATAAAACTAAGTAATATTAATACACAATTTAATAGATAACACAGCCCAACAAGAAGAGAACTTTTTTTTAGTATCTAAATGTTTTACTTGAATTTGGCTGTGCTTATTCCAAATATGTAAACAGTTTTTCTCTACCACCTCCACTTTTGTCGAGGGGGGATTTTATTCGTGAACTCTTAGTCTAGCGAAACAAAATCTTGCTTGATAATATAGCTAGTGAAGGTTCTTGACCATGCTTTGGACACGTAGGACGAAAACTGTACGAAATACAGAAAAACTAAAAGCTGTATTGACAACTCATAAGTCATAAACGACCGTACAGAATGTGATAGTATAATTTTTTTAAAGACCAATGCTATATTGTTATTGTAATGTTAATGTAATGTTAGTGTGTTGCTATTTTCTTCAAGTGATTTGGAAGCTAAAAATAGGCTCTGATTTTTTTATTTATATCAAACATAAAAGGGGATAATATGCATAATGGTAATACCATATCTCAAAAACTAAAGCTGATAGGACAAAACTAATGGCACATTTGGCATCAGCGACCCAAGAATAGGTATATTCTAAGGCACCAAAATAGCTGTTGGTCTGTGAAGATAAGGATATAAATGTGAGATAATACCACACACTAAACCATCCTTTGGATTCATCGTATTTCAAAGATCAGTACACCGGAAACTCCTATAGCATACAACCTTAAAAACACATTCACATCACAAAACGTTCGTGTGTTTATATTCAAAACTACGCTATAACCACCCCTACACCGGCAAAAGCAAACATGCTAACTTCGAACGAGTGTAGAAACTCGAAGAAAAACCAACATATTGTCGAGAACATTGTTTGGTACTGGTAGGAAATGTTATGTTTTAAAGATAACACATGTAAATCTAAGGAAGGATACTGCCAGGTTGTGCTATGTACAAGAGTTTTATTACAGAGACGGCTAATACATGAAATGTTATATTCCTTTGGATCATAAAATGAAACAAAATGTTCTCTACTTCTTGAAAATAAGTACTTAGTAGAAGAATAAAAGGAAACAGTTATTGACTGGAATATGGCTACTCAATACAATATGGCTGAAGTCAAGCGTTTATTGCGTCTGGGTGTTCACCAAACGGTGTCATCTGGCCATCTTATTTCATAACGTTGCGTTTAATTTAGCTCAAAATCTATATTTTCTATATTTTATATCCGTCCCTATTTAATGTTTCGCAAGTCTTAAGACATACAAGAAACCCGGTGTGGCATTTGGGGTCATCGTTTCTCAGGATTTCCTTTTATATTACGCTTCATTCCTAATTCGGTAATAAAATTTAATAAGAGGAAGTAAAAAACATTTAAATAAACATAAAACCTATTTGGAGTTTTGTGTTTAAGTCCGTGGGTAAAAGGATAATTACTTATTAGACCCAAAGAAATGCAACAGAGCACTAGCAGATCGCCCATGCGGAGACACTGACCCTGTCTGTCACACTTACTAAGCCCACGCAGTACGGAATGGTAGGTGCTTGTTTCGACATTGACAATTTGCGCTGAAAATGTAGTCGATGTATCAATCCTTATATTCAGTTTGCACGGAAACTAGCAATTTGATTGAAAACCCGTAAGGCAAAATTTACTGTTTTTTCTCTGTTGTGAAAAAAAAAAAATCAGAATAGTACATATCGGGAAGAGCACGGTTAAAGATGATATTTTTTTCTTATGACAAAATACTCATTTGAAAAAAATGGTATTCTAATTACTGTTTTGCTTGTTTCTACCGAAGGAATAAGCTGCTAAACTGTAGGCCTACATAGTTTTATCCCTTCCACCTGAACATAATAAAATCATTCAGCTTTCCAATCTAGTAGGCCATCACAATGGATGAAGTTTAACTAGACGCAAGAAGAGTTAAAATAATGTAGAAAATTACTGATGTAACAAAAATATAAATTAATCACATATTGGATTAAAAATATTTTCACATTATTATTATTATGTGACACAAACGTTTTATTCCACATATAGCATTTGCAGTAACATGTAATATTTTTAAAACAAAAATAATGGTATTATGATTGCAGTGTAATGGATTAATTGTTCGGAACAGATTATAGTTCGTCGTGTGTTTTATTTTTATCACATTGCAGGATGGAGTTTGAAAACAATAGAAGTCCGATCGTTTTTGTACAAGCGGTTGATGGAGAGAACGTTTTGTGAAGGATATCCAAATTCTGTTCAGGATATTATTGTATCCCATTGCACCTGGTAGGCTGCTGTTTTCGTGACAAAAGTAGGAATAGCACAAACAAATCATTGAATGTCAAATATATTAGGCCCCTGGTTATTACATCAATATGCTATAACTAAAATAAACAAATAGTCTACCTATCCCTTTCCAATAATGGCTTACAAATAAAATAATAAAATACCGTACAGTAACATGCTGTTTTTTTCCAGTGTCGACCATTGAACTACCATTTGGTTCAATGCCTAGAGTTAAACGTTTATTCAATTTTCTTTTTTACGATGAGGTTGTATATTTTATATTTCATATTTACTTAGAAGTAGACCGTAGGTATAAAACGTCAAAATAACATCACTGACATGTTTTAACTTTTAGCACTTAATAACATGTAGCCTGTGTAGCCTGTATATAATATCCTTGTAACCCCTTGGGGGCAAAGGGCCTCCAAGTACACCAGTTTTGTTACGCCTATTTTCCGAGAGAGGATAGAGGAACAGATGGTACGCCCATCACCTCATAACCTTTGCAGGAAACTAATGTATTACTTGAAAATGAAATTTAGCCTTTGAGTTCTCCAGCGTGCCATAAATAAATAACTAGGGCTTGCTTGCAATCCCTTCACGCAGATGATTTTTACGTCCTGAAGAATACACTGACCTCGGCTGGTATGAACTCGAGAACTTCAGATGTAGAGATGGGCACCCACGTCTACATCACCGCGGCCGACAATTGATAGTAAAATCGTCCTGAATTATAAAATAATTTTACGGAGGTCCCCAAAAACAAAAGAAACATGTTACAATGTTGGGAGCTGCTGGTAACTTTACCCAGCCGAGTAAAGAAAAGCGTTCTCATTTGAAATCTGTCGTCTGTGAGAGAGATTTATGAGGTAAGAACCTGTTTTATGGCTCATAAGAGTATTCCTGGGAATGTGGCTAAATCATAAGTTTAAGAATAGTTGTTCATGAAGTTATTTATAATTTTTGATCGACCATACTACAATACGCTTATTTCATTAGACATAACGGTTCATAATGCTGTCCATTACAATATAGATTTTCATTAATATACTGGTGTGGTATAGACCATCAAACAGAAATTATTTTGAAATCACGAGAGCAGCAAATGAGAATGCGTAATAAAAGAAACCTGTGTTTAATATAAAATAAATTATGTTTATATTAATTTAAAGTTACTTTCATGTGTTTTTAATAGGCGTTATTTGACGTTAAAGCTTGAAGCCCTGGAGCTCGCCCTTGTATACTGACTTATCGGAAAAGACGAGAGCTACTAAGAGCTGTTGTCAGAGAATCGTTTGCCTCAACTACGAGGTATTCTGAAAACCCAAAGCTTAAACATTTATTATGGTCAAACAAAAACAGTTGTATGGAAGTATCCTCTAATGGTAATTAAGATGCTGCAGTCGTAACTTAATAAAAGCTATAATAATAATAAAAGCTACAGTAATAATAATAATAATAATAATAATAAAATCCTTAGGACTTGCTCACTTAAGGAGTTAAAGTTTACTGAGCTATTCCCTGCACAAGCAGGAGGCCATGGCCCTTAAGGGATGTATTCACGGCTAATTTCATTCATTCAATAATAATAATAATAATAATAATAATAATAATAATAATAAATTAGCATGTCTTCGAGCAAAAAAATAATGCTATTGATATTGCCATGATGTTAAATTAGATCTGTATATCTACCTGCATATTTAAAAATTCGTCAACATTATAGAAAGCCCTCTGAGTTAGCCAATCATAGATACGACTTCTTAATATTTTTCTATCCCATCGATAGATGCCGTTTGGAAACTTGTTGCCTATTTGTGTGCCCATTCCTGGTAAACTCCTTAGTGTTTTGTTTAAGGAGTCTCTGGCTGTCTCAAAATGAATTTAGTGTCTAAGTTCATAAGTACGAGAGATAGTTCTGACCGGAATGGCAGCCAAGTTATCCTTTACGAACAAAACAGCATCTAAAATATATAGGCTGGATGCATAATGTAGCATATTTTGCTCCACAAAACACACTGATATTTGTGTTCATATAAAGTTATAAAGCTACTGTACGCCACTGCAAAAATATCTTCAGTATGCAGCTATATATGATGATCAGCTTCCTTATTCAAGAAGAAGTTAGTAATAAATTCCCTGCTGGCATGGGATCCTCCCGGGTTATTTTAAAGTTTCGTTAACATTACATCTCCTCCCCACTTTCTAACCCAGACTGAGCAACCAAATGAATTTCTGACCACTGAATTAGTGCAGGGATAGGACACTGACAAAGTTCTTGCCATAAGTTACACCCTACCCTTTCTCCCTAGCTTCTATCTCAGCATTCCAAAAACAAGCAAATTGAGATTTTACAACTTCCCTTTTAGATGAGCTTCAAGTTACCAGAAGAGTGCTAAGACTTTAGCAGCCATGGTTACTATTTCTTACACGCTTCACATAGTTGTACTTGACACATTTTGGCTGAATTTCAGTTGGCCGGTCTAAGATGTCCATTTGCATAATGTATCTTTGAAGAAGACACTCTAGCTCTTCAATTACTATGCTCGAAAAGCTGGTGCAAGAATTTTAATAGGCACGTTAACTTGGTATCGTCTTCCTATGGACTCCTAGACTTCTCATTGTTATGGCTAGAATATTCCCTGCCTACAGCACAAGCTTCTGAATTTACTGCATTTGTTTCAAATGGGATGTGCTATTACGCGCAGTTTCTTACCAGGCTATATCCGAGGATATGAGACTCATTTATGCAGGGTGGTTCCAAAAAGGGTACCGAAATACTTTAGTAAACATTTAATTCAGTTACCTTTTTTCTACACCTCTTGTATTTTCCTATGGCTGTGTCCGAAAGCTGAAGTAATTAACTATATACTAAAGGCTATATATATATATATATATATATATATATATATATATATATATATATAGTATATATAACAATTAGGGCCCGGAAGTTTATAAAAAAATATATTTTTAATAATGCTCTCTATTACATGTTTGTGAACCATAGATTATTGTCTCTGTTGGACATTACAAGATAATATTATAGGAGAAAAATTCCTCTGTCACTGGGATTTGAACCCAGTGCCTATGACTGATTGCCCTTAAAGGTCTACCTCACTGATAGACAAGTTACGTCATATTCACTGCTGTGAGGAACACTAATTAGTGATTTTTATGACCGGGCTACCGGAGAGTCATAGGAAAAAGATTCCAGCTGGCGCTGTGAAGTGAACTCCGGCTTAGCTCAGTTGGTAGAGCATTGGGCATGGATAGTCAAAGGTCCTGGGTTCAAATCCTAGAGTCAGAGGAATTTTTATCCTATAATATTACCAATTCTTCTAATATTACTACAAAATCCCTAAAAAATTTTGCCACCCGTTTCCTGGTTTGCCGCCTAGGGCATATGCCAAGTCTTTTCATTTCTTAATCAGGGCTTGCTGGTGAGTATTAGGCTTAAGCTTTATGTACCTGGACGTTTATTGGAAGCTCTCAGAAGTAGCTTTCGGACAAGCTTTCTTTTCAAGCGTTTTACTTCATTTTAAGTATTTATCCTGTTTGTATTTAATGATATGCTGTTATAGGCTACTATGATGAGCTGGTGTTCCCTCTTCAGGTTTCACGACTTACGATACATTGTGTTGGTGACAATGAAGTGTTGGCACATGCTCGTAATTATCTGATGTTTATAGCAATGACGTCGTGTCAGTATCAGGGGATGCCATCACCTTCACACCTGGAGGTCATCACTTTGCTGGGTCTGGTAAGAGAGACCGGCAATCACAAAGAGGTGGTCACTGTCACACGTCACATTATTGCACAAGCACTTGATTTAACAGATACAACACTGCAACCTCTACGTTACATTATATCCAAGTACTTGTGACAATGGATTAAATCCACGAGCTGCTAATCCAACACAAGAATAATGTATATTTATGCAATAGGTAACGTAGAGTCATTTTAAAAATTGTTATTCTCCGTTCACGTTTACCAGCTCATGTATTACGTACAGTTTATTTCGCCCTAATTCATTATATTATTCAGTATGGCATAATTGGATAGTGGAAGGATAACAAATACCAAAAAGAGTACTGAATGGGAATTATGGAGGGAGAAGGCCAGTTGGAAGACCACGGGATAGATGGGAAGACAAGATCCGGGAAGATGCACAAAGCCTACTGCATATAAGAAATTGGAAAAGGGCGGAAAAGGACAGACAGGAATGGAGGAGAATTATCGGGGAGGCCATGGTTCGAAAACGGACCGAAGTGCCATAGAAGAGAGAGAGAGATAGTTGGATAGGGAGGAGTTGCAAAAACAATCCTCAGCTCTTTGCTTAGTCTTAAAAAACGCAACATAAAAATTTGTTTATCAAAGCCTTCCGCCTACTCTTCCAAATTATTATTTTCTGAATATAACGTATTCAGCATAGACCAAATTTACAAGTACGTCCTATTAGGTTATTTTCAAAAACATCGTGACAGTTATACGTCAGAAGGTCATAAATATCACACGCGAAGGAATCAGTTACATTTATTAACTGAGCTAAAAAAAATTACAACTGCTGGAGTTAAGCACTGTTCAAGTTTCGGCCCATAACAATTCAATTCATTTGTTAGCAATCATCCTGAATTAACAGGCTTAAACAACAAACAATTTAAGTCTAAAATTATAAATTTTATATAATTACTTTTATTTTCTCACTTCCGTCATTATTAGAATATTTCCAATATTAAACTTTAAAATATAAATATAATTGCTTCGTGTTATCTTAAAATCTGTTTGACAAAAATATATTATATTATTGTATTTATTCGCACGTTTCCATTGTGGTAAATATAACATGTTCTGTCCTTACTGTAAATAATATTAACTCATACTTTTCTATGTTTTGTAAATAATTTTTTTGAATTAGTGGGAATAATTATTTTAGTCTAAGTTACTTCATTGTATTGAACTGAACCGCCCCCGAGCACAAGCTATGCTTCTTTGGGTGCAGTTCGAAACCATATTTGTATATACTTACTGTATATTGTAATATGTAGCAATAAATTTAACTGAAAAAAAAAATGTATGAAATTTCAAACAGTTACAGCTGCTTTCCATCATAACTTATAAATTTATTTTTTATTCCTTCATCTTATCACATCTTGACGTGCTTGTTTTTATGTAAATCACTATAATATAAAGCAACATGGCTGACTGACTGACTGCCTCACTCACTGACATTAATGTTTGCCCACTTCCAGATGAGTTAGAAACTTGAAATTTGGTTCACATGTAGCTTTTAGGCATCATAGGAAAATTCCAAAAAAAGTAGTTTTTTTTTTAATTTTTAGCCCTGAAAACCCCGAAAAAGGGCTCGGCTCACTGACATTAATGTTTGCCTACTCCCAGATGAGCTAGAAACTTGAAATTTCGTACACATATAGCTTTAGGCTGTAAACAACATGAAAATTCCATAAAGTATTTTTTATTTTATTTTTAGCCCTAAAAACCCCCTAGAAAGGGCTCACTCACTGACATTAATATTTGTCCACTTCCAGATGAACTAGAAACTTGAAAGTTGGTACACATATAGATTTTAGGCCGTAAACCACAGGAAAAAAATAATTTTTAGCCCTAAAGACCCCCGAAAAAGGGCTCGGATTCCATGACAACGGTATTATCAAACAGAGTTCACATAGGGTTCTGCCAATACAGAAGACTAAGTACACGCATTCTATCTCCCATAGATCTTTTAAAAAACCTTTCCCGAGAACATCAGCGGGGGTTTGGGGGCGGAGTCCCCAATAAGCGAAGCGAGTTAATAACATAAAGCCGTATGCAAGAATGCATGTTTATAGATTACTAAAAATTGGTTTAAATGTAAATAGCTACTTTTGCAGGAGTCGAACGAGCAAACCTCAGACCCAGCTATGCCTTCCTAAGGTATGCACCTCCGAAGGTAACAAGTATTAATAGACAAGCAATTTTGTTATATATGGGGTCTATTCTTATAACTCGCTGAATCCTTGTTTTGATAACTAAAAGAGATAGAATGGTCTTACTGGTTAATATTACAAGGTTATTATCCCTGCCTTAATTAACGTCCCTTGAATTGCGATGAATGCAGTGTTATGGAAGCTGGCATAGCCTGTATGGAATCGGTACTGCAGGCAGATTAGTTTCATTACAACATCCTCACACAGCTCTACGCCTCGCGGCCATCTTGCTTTCCTCAATACGCCTTCCACTGCCTCATATAATTTATTTTGTATCCTATACAAAATTGTTACAGGGTGGTTTTTAATATATCTACATAAGTTTATGTTACATATAACTATTAGAAATATATATATATATATATATATACAGTATATAGGCTAACTAGTTATTATTAGGGGGCGGATTTCTATGAACTAAAACGTAGGATATATGCATGCATTTATGGCCTAAGAAACATTAAAATATGACCAATAAGATTTAAAATATGACTTTATCACTTACACATTATGTGTATTTTTTAAAGTTTCATTACAATTCATTTTATTAAAATATAATGTTAATTATTTAAAATATCTGTAAATTCTCAAAAAAGTATCAGTATAATGCAAAATTTAAAAAAAATATGATATGAAACTTCAAAATATCTTTAATATACACACAAATATGCCGAAAATATGACCAAAATATGCCTATTCATACTAAATATACTACAATAGTTTAAAATTTCCTAAATATGCAGTTATATGCACAATAAAATCTGTTCCATTTTCACCAGGATGCTTGGAATCGAGTTAAATTAGTAGGATACCTGAAATAATACAAAGGGGAAAAATATGACATGTCATAGAAATCCGCCCCATAGTTATTATTTATAATTAGACATTCATTTCATTATTTCATTAAAAGCTTTTTTTTTATTTCATACAAACTGTGAAGGCCAAAGGAGAAACAGACTATAATTATGCTCAGGTTCCATGACATGTGAATAATTCAGTACAATAGTACTAAAGTTTTCAGTCCTATACTCGGGACTAATCTACTCCACATATTGCTCCTGGTGCTCATTTTTGTTACTGGCTGAGTTGAATCTAGCTCGATTAGACAGACTGAAAAATCGTAAAGACAGTATTGGTGACTATACCACTGGCCTTCCGGTTTGTAAGAGCGTTGTTAAACAATTGCATTGATTAATAAAGCTGTTGAAACTTGCACTTCTGTTATCTTTTCTGAAAGGGGGGAAGGATTTCGCATATCGTGACGACTCAATTTACCTCTTCCGTCAATTAAGGTTGAACATACTTTACATATAGTCGATTACAAGTAGAATGTCTCAATCCTTGTCCGAACTTTATCAACGAAATATTCGAAAATGCTTGAAAAAGAGTTAATACCATTTAAATTAACCTGTTTAAAGCTTCAATTTATTTTAAGTGCTGAAAACCTCTAAAACACCCATAATTCTCATATATACTTTGCCAGACTTAACGCTCGGTATTTCTGAACAGACTATTTGCCTACATACTACTTTCATGTTAAAAATGGTTGTTTTTGTATTGTTTTCATTTATTTTTAATTATGTTTTGCTTTTTCTATTATTATTATTATTATTAATATTATTTGTTCTTCTTACAATGTTGAACTTTTATTATTATATTTCAATATAATTTTAATTATAGTTTTCAATAACATAATTTACATTTATATAATACAATCAAATCTCCCTTTTTTATTCTTAATTAGATTGAAAGTATCCACCTCTGGTCAGAGAAAAAGAAGGCCTTAAGGCTTTAACTACACCAGAGGGAAACATAAATAAATAAATCCACATAGGCTACGTCACCTAAAACCGAAACGAAAACCACGGATACAGTCAATACATTTTTTCACTTTAAGCTGTTCCTGCTTAGCCTCCTATGAAAACCGAAATCTTGTTATTGACTAGGGATGTAGGGACGCTATCGATTAGCAGGAAAGAGAGAAAAGACTTTTTAAGGAAAATATGGGGGAGGTTCTACAAGCTGTTGTTTTATTATTTTCGTGATACAATGCTTTCTTGCCTCAGATACTGAAATAAATTAGGCTTAACCTGTAGACTAATATCTGAATAACTTAGGCCTACAACGTAAAAGTTTCATGTCGTAAACAGAACTCTGTTTTATGTCCCAACAGACTGTCGTGCCCTCGGTAGAAATTTATCCTATAAAACCTAATAAAAATCGTAATTTTAGTAAAGTTCAGTTAAGTTTTGATAGGACCTTCATATTAAAAATTAAATGCATTATAATAAATAGTTTTCTGTAACATTTAAAATACCTTCGGTTTTATAATTATGGTGAGTAAAATATTCTTCTATGTTCATGTTCAATGAACATTCTTGTAACTGATTTTCATTTCGATATCTTAATGGCTACAAATAATTAATTTTAAGTGTATATTTTTTTTATATTCGAACCACGATATTAAGAAAATACAGCAAATTTACAAGGAGGCACCTATTACGGATTCTGCAGTAAAACACAGCATTACTGGTGATATACGAGTATAAGCTGCATATGAACAAAATATGATAGGAAAATATTGTATAATTTTACCTGTACAACAGAAATATTTTATATCTCATATAATAATAAGTACAATTTAAATAAGAACCCAAGGAGGTTACTCTAAAAAAACAGCTGATGAAACATTGAACCAAGGGGAACTTTCGCCAATGGCAAAAGGACACAAATAATGATGTGTTTTATTCATTTTCATGGTTAGTTATTCATTACGCCGTGAGTAGGCTACTCGTTAAACAGTCACAAAAACGTAACTCGAGATCCAGATTCTCTCAAGATAATTTCACAGTTCCTCGTGAATTTATCGATGAAATACGTACCTCTTCTTATATTATCTTTGATAAATCACATAGATTAATATGACGGATCATAGAATATATTCTCACCTTATGGCTATTAGACTATAGTAGATAACCTCTAAATCTAATTTACGCCGAAAAACCACCATATAATAGACTATATGATAAGTAGACCTCGGAATTTTAGAAAAAAGACTATTTAGTTCCTTTAGGAAAACTTACAAAATTGTTGCAGATGTTTTCAGTTTATGAAAAATTACTCATTGGGAGCAATTTTATAGCGCCTAAAATACTCTAAAATAATGGTTAGTGCCTATTTCTTCCTTTTTATGTCCAAATCTGCCTAAACAAGTAATTTTTAAGTTTTCTTAAAAGAATTTCAAGAACTTTTAAGATTTAATGTGCTATTATAGTTGACTAAAACTTATTTTTTTTAATGTAAATTTTCTCACACATAGAGTGACACCATATTGTACTGCGGTGCTGCTAAGGGAGAAATTAAAGACAAAGTAAGGTGCGATTGGGAGAGTATAATGAAATTTCCTGGATATGCTGTAATGGTTCTTGTGGTAAATGTTTTGGTGGAGGAAGATGGAGAAATTTCAGAAAAAGTGGCCATGAAATATGTAACAATATTTAAGTTTGCTCCCGTAATATCTGTGGAAAGGTAATTTTCAACATTCAAAACGATTTTAAGAGACAAAAGACATAGCCTAACTTTTGAATATTTGGAGAAAATGTTAATATATTTTGCTACTAATTATGAAAACAAATAACATCTGATGTATATAGTCATGAATATAAAAAAGTGAAAAATACTTTCGTGTACGACTCATTTTGTGGCCCATCTTAGATACCACAAAAAAATTCGCATTCGGGAGGTCCCAGATTCAAATCCCGTGTACGGCCAATTTGACATAGGTTTTTTCATGGTTTCTCCAGTCGTAAAGGCAAATGCGGAATTGGTTATTTGCATACCATGAATCATCTACACCATTTCATCCTGTATCATGTCCATTTAAATTAATGTCAGTTGAAATTTACTCCTTTAAATACACAGACGATGGAGGCAATTGACAAGCAATAGTTCCATGGCCTACCCTACTGTACAGACATAGATCCCTAACTCCTGACGTAGCCTCAAAGCTAAAAGAAGTATAAACACAGCTGAAATAAAAATAATAAAAAAAAAAAATGTGCGTCGAACTCCACGTGACAGAAGTGAAACTTGTTTTATTTATTTTTTTTCAATTTTCGATTATTGGATTTTTTCAATTTCGCATTATTGGACTTTTCAATATTGGGTTTTTAGACTTTTTGGATTTTTTATTTTTTAATTTTGGATCTTTGAATTTTTAATTTAGGATCTTTCAATTTTTAATTTTGGATTTTTTAAATTTTCGATCTTTGAATTTTTTATTTTTGGATTTTTAAATTTTGGATTTTATTGTTCTTTAAATTTTTTATTTTTGGATTATTTAATTTTTAATGTTTCATTTTTAAATTTTGGAAATTTGGATTTTTGAATTTTGAATTTTAAATTTTGGATTTTTGGATTTTTTAAATTTTGGATCTTTGAATTTTTTAATTTGGAAATTTTTAATTTTTTAATTTTTGATTTTTCAAAATTTGGATGTTTGAAATGTTTTTATTTTTTTTATTTGGTATTATCAATTTTTTAATTTTGGATTTTTAGATTATTTTATTTTGTCCTTTAAATCGTATAGCAGTTGACTACTCCTAGTCATTGAGTCACTAATTTCGTGACGGTTTTGAGTGTGACACTAATTTCGTGACGATTTTTGAGCGTGACACAAGCTCTGGATTTAGAAGTTTCACTTAAAAATGTACCTGCTTAAAATTAAAGAATAGTGCCTAATTACATAATTTTGTAACCTATTTTAGGTGCCAAAATTGTCAATTTTTCAAGTCTAAAATTCCGAAGTCTTATGACAACAAACACAAGTAAATGCAAGACTATAATTTCTATCATTTGTAGAAGTCATTACATATAAGGAGGCGGGGATCGTCGTTTTCTGTCAGTTGCAACATGGAATTGGTGGTAGGGGAGACTTAGTTTTAAGGGGGGGGGGAGAAGAGCAAGTTAATTAAAGCGTAGCTTCTCGTTGTGGTGGGGCACAATGCCACTCTCTCAACAATACGGGTATGGGTTACCACTGGCATTAAACCCTTACCCTGCTCCCAAACCAATACCGAAATAGTGCTAGTTTCCTTGTTCAGCGCTCCCTTTAAGGAGACTTTAAGGGTGTCCTGAGACCAGAGTTTGACTACACTTATTCTAAAGAAATAACATGCAAGCGGAAAAAAAAATTGTATGTACAGTCGAGGATAAAGTAATTTACTCTTTCAAAATGAAACTTGGGCTCGCATTCGGGAGGTCCCAGGTTCAAGTACTAATTTGACATGGGTTTTTTTTTCATAGTTACCCCAGTCGTAAAGGCAAATTTCGAATTGGATAATTGCTTACCATGACTCATCCCCGCTATTTCATCCTGTACCAATTTCATTTAAATTTATATCAGTTGAACTTTACTGACATAAAATACACCAACAATAGAAAATGTGCTGTTGGGTCATATTTTCTGAATTTAATTGCAATTCCTTCTACTCATGTGATGTTATGAATTTTACCTAATTTCCAATATGAAAAAATAAGATAGCGAAAGGAAACTAGCTGTGAAAAAATTGCTTTCATTCTACGCATGTGTGCATGCGAATTTTACGAAAACATAGAACTAATGGTAGACTTTAATGAACGAACGACCAAAGTTACTTTTCTCCTGATGTGCATTGTCAACCAGAACCAGGATTCTCCATTACCTGTTTACTTCGCAGCACTGAATGTGTATAATTTAACCACAGCGCAGATAATCCACGCATAAGCCAGTAAGTAGCATCCTCCTATGAACAATGTTATACATGGCCAACTGTAACAATATAGTATTATCATAAATAATACCAGGTGTTCTTTCTTGCCGAGAAAAAGGCCAGTTATATCTAATACATTTTCAACAAATTACAAGCGAATCAAGTGAATCAATAAAGCATTGTTATATCGTAATAACCCGCGATCGTTCGCGCTATTAGATTGGAACTAACAATTATTGTGTATACATTTTAATAATTCGCTTACATCTTGAAAAAGAAAAAGTTTTGCTAGCAATGCCTTCAACAATATTTGAGCTTCATTATTTGTGCAAGTCAACCGTAACATGATATCACACACATGTCAACAGCGATATTATTAACAAAGCAACGCATTCATCTTGTTTATAAGAGGTGAGTTGACGCTAAAAGTCTCGAATAATATTAAAGCAAGCTAAAGGAATATTATCTATTTTATGGAACCCGAAGTTTCATTGCCGCTTACTCTGTGCTAACTCCATCCTGCCATCCCTCGCAAATCTTACTTCTCTTAAATCTATCCTAATATTGTCCTCCCACCTACGTCTGGGTCTTCCAAGTGATCTTTTCCCTTCGGGTCTCCCAGTCAATATTTTTGAGATAAGTCTTTCCCCCTCCATGCGCGCAACATGTCCAGCTCATTTTATCCCCCGTGATTTAATTACCCTTAATACTTCCGGTGACGAGTACAGGTTATGAAGCTCGTCGTTATGCAGTTTTCTCCAGTCCCCATTTTTAACTCTCTTAGGCCCATCTGAATAAGCTTACTGTTTTGAAATTGATGTGAAAAACTGCAATTCAGAGAGAATTTAATATCAAAGTCGATACACCAAAAAAGTAGGATCAGATCGGATTGAGATTTTGTTCAGCACAATGAAAACACTACCGAATCCAATTCGATCTCAATACGCTGGAGGAGGCGTTTCATTGGTCCATTGTCCTCGCGTGTGACGCACGAAACGATTCATTGGTCGAAGAACGTGGGTCTAGCGCTTTCTGTGGATTCTCTCGCAAACATTGATTTCAATACCGTATAGAAAGTTGTATGAAAACGGGATCATGCTGGAATGGGATCGTATTCAGTTGGATTTTAATTCTGCATTAAAACATAGAAACGGTTTCCTGAGTTAAATAGGGTTACTTATCATTAGGATATTAAACATCTTATTTTAACACTACAGAATGTATAGATTAAGTCCAGACATACTGGCTGAGAAAGCTGCAGAATAAAATATTGTACTGGCCTATTCTCTTTAAGATGTAAATGAATTTCGGTTACAGTAAATAAAGAAAAAAATATATGAAAATTAAATTGGTTACAGAAGTATGGTCAACTGGAAGAATAAAAGGAACATAAAAAAGTTTATATATCGGGGTTGGAGTTATATGTAATATTGATTTAAGATGTTGACAGTATGGCGCTTGAGTGACTGGTTGGGGGAGCTTTACGACTAGTCAGGCTTGTGCCGAGATAGCCCACAGCTATCACAAGTGCGTGTGTGTGTGTGCTTCAACCCAAATAACACAACTTCAACATCACAGATTTCCAGACTAAAGTTATTCACTGAAATTACTGTAGATTAAGAAGCTCATTCTTTAAAATGCACAAAAATCCCATTTTCACGCAATGGTGTAAGTCCCAAAAGTTTGACCTGGTATTTTTTTTTTTTTTTTAATTTAAAGAATTATATACAAGCCCAATCTTAATTTTCTTAATTTTGGTCAACACAGAAGTAGTTGATATGAGACATTTATTAATACAATATTATTTAATTTCTACAATAAATTTAGTAAAGTATTTCGCTGACTTCGAAGTGTGTCAAATAACAACGAATTAGCCTACATATAGGCTACCGGGTGCCTTAAGTTGGAACAAAAGAGGGACGTTGCTATGAATTTTAAAAGTTTGGCTCTTGAGGTCTTTAAAAATTCATAAAACCTTTTTTTATTGTGCCATCTGTAGCCTACATACTCTCTTACGTGTCTCGGGTAAATAGATAAATAGACAAAAATAATTTAAATTAATAAAACGTCGTGAAAACAAGACATACGCATAGAAGCAGAAGGCTTATGTTAAGATGTAAGCTTAAACAGAGGATATACGGCGTACACCTCCGTATACCCCACTTCCAGGCCTTCTGGTATTCCAAGAATATTCAATGGGAGTGCAGTATGACGCCCCAGTAAGTATGTGCCTCGTTAAAATAAAATTTATTGTAATGCAATATTTATTATTTCAAAAATATTAACTGTCATATAATTTTAATTAACGGCTATCTAATTTTTATAACAATGTGTGATAAACGTGATAAAATTATGTTATTTTTCTTGTAGGAATGCTGCACTCGCCCTTAGTGGATAGTTTCGCAGACATGCCTACTCGCAAAATAAAATATTTTCCCACTTGTTTCATAAACAAAGATATATCTAGCTATAATTCACAAATTTGGTTTTTGGTAAATAGTAACTATCAACAATTAGTTTTACACGTTAATTACTAAAATGCAGTATTCCGCCTTGTCCTTTAAAATGTTGAAATGTGTCTACTTTGTGCTCATCTAGTGAAGCTTCAGTTCAGAGCTGACCATGTACGTAAAATAGGCCTAGGCCTACATCATAATGTTTCAAAAATGTTATCACTGAGGATGACCATAAGTTGGTCGAAATATATTTAATTTCCACATTTTAAAGGACTTTAACATTGACAAGGAGGAGTTACTGCATTTTAGTAATTAAAATATGTCAATATGGCTCTCTTTTATGAACATTAGTTTTACACGTAGCACTCATTGCTGTCATATTGTAAAATTCACAGATTCTGTAGCTTTTACTCGGGGAATCTCTCTGCTTATGAACCAGAGTGCAGGACGAAATCGCGGGAAATCTTGTTTCCACTTCTCTTTCATTTGCATTGTACATAAACCTTTAGTGCAGTGGAGATGAGTGCGAGAGTTTCCATTTTCAAAATATTGAATTACCAATGGAATGCTTTTGCCCTCTCTTCCCCTGCATATACAGTTAGGAGATATAAAAATCGCATTACAGACTCGTTCCGTAAGCAGCAAGAATAGGGGAGCAGTACTGGGATTTTCAATTTTATATACTCTGCCTCCTTTCAAGGACATGCTCAATGCGTTTTCATTCTGCAAAGTGCAAGGCTCTGAGAAGTCGGACTTCCTGCCAAAATGGTCGTAGTTTACGCAAAATCACGATTCTAGTCTCGTGTGGATCTAGGGGGAAAATTGTGAAGTGTACATTGCTTAACAGATATACTACCGTATATTTCCGCAAATAAGACGATAGCTGGATCATAAAAATAAAGGTCCCGAAAATCCGGGGTCGTCTTATAGGACAGATACAAAAAAAAATTAGACTGAAATTTCTATAAATTAAAACCATTATAAAATTATGTATTCTAATATCAAGATTGGCTATCTTGATATATTAAGATGTTAGGTACCATTTGCGGGCAAATGTAACCCGCGACTTGACCTGAAGATGATGAATATTATCGTCGAACCGCGTAGTACAAGAAGGAGACAGCAGCTTTACTTTAGCACAAGACTTTTTTTTATTGTGGATTCTAAGCTAATTTTTAAGAATTTTGAGAAATGTTATTAATATTTCTGACTAACTTATTGCTGGTACATATGTATAATATTCCAGAATACTAGGTAGTATTTCTTATGATGTTGTATTATATTAAGGCATATTTTGAAATAAGATTGGGTATTTATCATTTTAGGGGAGTACGCCGTGGCATAGTGGTTGAGGCACTGCGCTACAATCCGAAAGATCGCGAGTTCCATTCCCGATGAGATCACTGGGATTTTCCCATTGGTCTAATCTTCTGGTGGCACTATGACCCTCGGATCGACTCAGCCTTTAACAGAAATGAGTCCCGATAACCCTATGGGTATCCATTGCCCCCCATATAGGGATCACTTTACTATTATGTTATAAGTAGGCCTAAGCATAGGCTAAGTGAAAACAGATTTTAACACGCACACACACACACACACATATATATGTATATGTGTGTATATATATATGTGTGTGTGTGTATATATATGTGTGTGTGTGTATATATATATATATATATATATATATATATATATATATATATACACACACACACACACACACACAGCTCAGTTGGAAAATGAAAATAATTGAAATGTTAAAAATCAAAGGCTGGAGGTGCCATTGCGATTATTACTTTTACATAGCGCTGATTAAGGTGTCTTACCTATCCTATAACTGCCAGATTCGATATTAAGTAGGCTATATTCATATTACATACTTTAGTACCTACATATTCAGCTTATTTTCTTACATAGATGTGTACATATTTCATACCTTGATATTACATAATAATCCGTCCCTACTTATTACTACGCCATGGGCACATCTCTAGTACCACTTTTTATCGAGAGCAGACTGTACTAGAATGTGCTGAGATGCTTCAGCTAATATACACCTCACTCCGCTCTGTGCAAATTGTAATACTCAACGACGGGTTAGGATAAGATTACCTTTACTGTAGAAATAACCAACGAGTACGAACTCTACAATCTCTATAAACCACTTCAAGTATTTTTAGGTTGTTTCTACAGGATTCGAACCCAAAGACCTGGGAGGATTGGTGACGTAATTCCTCTAGAGCTTCCCATTCCATTCTAGAGACTGAGTTGACAATTTAATTAACTTAAATTTAATTTGGCGAGGTTCAGTAGGAGAACAAGGTATAAAGACTGACTCAGGAAGGTGCCAGCGGCCAAGTACGGGTCCGCCTATTCCAAGCCCACCAGGGATATCCATTGCTACACGGTGACTCGAAACTTCCTACATTATCAGTGGCAGACGCAGAATTTTTTTTCGGGGAGGGATTTGAGGGGATAGAAAGAAAACTAAAACTAAATAAATGGTGCAAAAATATGTTGCACAAACTTTCTCGCATATACGTGTTAAAGGCCAGCACAGAAAAAAGGAAATTATAGGCCTAGAGACAATTAAATTGTATTTATTAAATTTTCCTAAAACTAAGAAGTAGGCCTATCTAGAACGGAAAGCATCAGGGTCAATCTTTATGTTCAATGCTTTTACCGTGAAATAATAATAATAATAATAATAATAATGAATGGCAGTAAAACTGCATATTATTAGTACTACTACTACTACTACGGGAAAATTCAAATATAAGCCGCACCTTTGGATGAAGTTATTTTATATTTATAGAGTTTACAAAACTGTAATGTTACTAGTTGTTTTGTTCGAATGCGAAACATGTCCAATTACGTTACAAGAAGCACACAAGTTCAAAGGATTTGAAAACAAAGTTTTAAGGAAAATATTTGGGCTAAAAAGAATGGAATGTCAGGGGAATACAGAAAGCTGTATAAAAATTAAATTTACAGTCTGTATCGCTCTCCTAATATCGTAAGATTAATTATATTCAGGTGGTTAATAGGAACTGGATATGTTACTCGAATGGGAGTGGAGAGGGGCATTTATCTAATTTTAATGGGAAAACCAGAAGGAAAATGACAATTAGCAGATCCGAGACGAAAATGGGATGATAATGTTAGAATGGATCTAAAGAGAACTGACTGTAGAAATTCGAACTGAACAAGTTGACTAAGGACTAATATTTTCTGTATTCTAGAGTCCATTATGCTCTGATATCAATCCATAAGAAATAAGCAATTTATTTACTAGAGAACAGAGATATAAATAGGTGTGTAAAATTTGTTGTATTGATTCGCATTTATAGCCTATTCTTTTTACTGTTTTTTATTTTTCAAATTTCGGGGGGGGGGGGAATATATCCCCTCGATCCCCCCTCTGCGTCCGCCACTGTACATTATAATTTTATTCTTTCCGTTTGTATAGAAGTTTCATAAAATGGAATAACTATTCTAAGTCTTTGTTCTTGCAAATTTTGAATATTTTCTCATCTTTATAAGCGTTTGATCAGTGAGGCAGTAAGTAGCAGTTTGCACATGACTGGACTACGTAAAAATCTTGTAACGGTATGTAGGCTAAGTTTGGTTTCATAATTGCAAGCTTGTGTGACAGAAACACAATATAAAATTAGGTATTCAATCTGTTAGTTTATAAAACCGTTATTTATGTTTTTAAGTGATAATAACTTTCATTTTTATATACAGATTTTAATAAACATAGGCTTACAGATTTTTACCATATCATGCAGTTTGTAGATACCAATTTTAAGAAATAATCTCACGACATAATGTAGCTGTAAACGCTTTAATGTAGCAAAGGTTGCAAGTGAAAATTAAATACTGTTATCTAAAACTGAATGTGAATGTTATTAACAAAATCTCCGAGATATCCTATATCCTATATATATATCCTATATATATACTATATACTAGGAACATATCTAAAATAATTTTACCTCCAATTGATTCAAATGTCTTCAATGAATATTTTATAAATATAATTCCCAACATAGAAAAGGATAGCAAAACTAATAAGAAAGCCAACGAATTATTAAGTAATATGCCTACAGTTGAAAAAGAAATAAGTATTAAATGGAAAGCTGTAATGCCAGAGGATATTAAATCAGTTGTAGGGAAATTGAGTAACTCAAAATGTGAAGATTATTATGGGGTATCCAACTATGTTATTAGAAGAACAATCGATACAATTGTAGGACCGTTAACCTACCTTATTAATCAAATACTTCTGGTAGGTGTCTTCCCTAAATCGTTAAAAGTAACTAAAATAATTCCGATATTTAAAAAAGGAGAAAGAAATAATCCGAACAGCTATAGGCCAATATCACTTATACCCATATTAGGTAAAATTGTTGAAGCCTGTATGCTGAAATAATTGTATGAATATTTTCTTACTAATAACTTATTAACACCTTCACAATTTGGCTTTACGCCAGGTTTATCTACAACAAAGGCAGTAGAATCATTGGTAAATGCAGTCATAGATGGCTTTGAGAACAAAAAAGCGACAAATGCAACACTTATAGACCTCAGTAAAGCATTTGATACCATCTCTCATGATTTAATTATAGAAAAACTATCATATTATGGGATTAAAAATGTTGAACTAAAATTACTTTCCTCTTATCTACAAAACCGACAACAGATGGTTGTAGTTGGTAAAGATGAATCTGATTTCAAAACAGTTAAAACGGGGGTCGCTCAGGGGTCACTATTGGGACCATTTCTCTTTCTCATCATGGTCAATGACCTACCAGTAAATACTACTAGTAAAACAGTTCTTTATGCCGATGATACTACGTCCATAACAACAGGCGATACCATAGATACATTGAAACGCAAACAAAAAGATGTGATGCAACAAGCAAGTCAATGGTTCGAAGCAAATAACTTGATAATTAATACACAAAAAACAGAAACTATTACATTTAATTTACAAACACAAGAAGATGAAAATAAGACCGTTAAATTATTAGGAATATACCTGGATAATAAATTAAATTGGGAATCTCATGCCAATAATTTATGTAAAAAGCTAGCAAACATAATATATCTACTACGTAAGTTAAGATCTTGGATGAGTATTACCAAAATTACTAACGCATATTATGCCTTTTTCCACTCTCAGCTGATGTATGGCGTACTTTTGTGGGGTGGTAGTGTGTCAGCAAAAATTGTTTTTAGGTGGCAAAAGAAGGCTATCAGGACTATGATGGCTATGAAACCTAATGATTCTTGTAAACATGTATTTAGATACTTAAATATAATGACACTGCCTGGTATGTATATATATATAGTAATCTAATATTTGCTAAAGAGAATCTTCAACACTATCAATTACGCAGAAATATCCATTCATATGATACCAGAAATAGACAGAAAATTGATACTCCCTATGTTAGACTGAATAAAACGGCAACATCTTATAAACATTTAGCCATTACTATGTTCAACGAATTGCCTAATGATGCAAGGAATTGCAGTATGAATAGATTTAAAAATATTCTAAAGAAGTGGCTAATCAATAAATCCTTCTATCACTATGAAGAATTTTACCAATGTAATAAGAATGATTTGTGTTTTTAATTATTGTATATACCTGTAACTATTTTACATGTTAATACTGTATATATCTGCAAATATAATATATGTTCTTTTTTTTAATTATACTGACGAATCTTACATGTAATCATGTGCATAGACAAATAAAAATATTATTATTATTATTATTATTATTATTATTATTATTATTATTATTATTATTATTACGTAATTAATGAGTGTATAAGGTGGAAATTTAATATTTATTATATTATGTTTTTATGTATGTTTGTTATTGTTCGGAGTAAATCAAAGAATATATAAGTTAAACGAGGAGGAAAAAATAGATGTGATACCAACTGCCGAAGGAAAATTTATTTTATAGCCTAATTCAGGGTATCAGTAATCGAGTGGCTTGTTTCATTCGTTCACAGTGTGCGATATTTTATATCCTCTGTGATGAACAAGTGATTGATAATACCATCATAAAGACGATAATTCGCTAATCTGGTGGATAACGTTATGGAGGGGTGATTTTTAATTATTGTATATGATAGTGTACGTGCGTGTTTTCATTATGGATTGTTTACACCAGTGTTTTATCCAGTGTCGTAGTTTCCTTTAGAAGAAACCTTGCTGTTACTTGGATTGGCTGCTTGTTAATTGGATTGCTCATGAGGAGAATAAGTGATGCCCTGAAGATGGTGCAAGCGCACCGAAAGGCCTAAGCGGCGAATTATAAAATGAATTTTCGTTGAGCAGCTGGTATCACATCTATTTTATTTCATTGATCGAGCTCAACAACACCTGATTTGTAATTTAATAAATGAGGAGGCAATAGCATATCTTTATTACTTTTAATACAGAATATTTTATGTATTTTAATAAATGAGGAGGTGTTATTGGCAAAGAAAAAAAATCAAGTTAAGGAGTAAACCCAGCTTTTCCGGGATGTGAGGGTTAAAATGAAGTCAGATTCTCCGGAGAGTCATCTTTTTTGTGCAGCAAGGTGATTCAAAACTTTCTACACTTACAATCATGCAATTCAGACAATTGAAAAGTCCCTGGAGAAGTATTTTACAGGGCGAAGCTATACAGATTTTTTCTTAAAACTCATAAATAATTTAGTGCACGTTGTTCAAAGAGTCCCTGAAGGGGTATCTAGGACTACAAGGGGTATCAGAATTACCAATACCTTTAAATTATTCAAGCCAGCCTATGGCAGGTCTCAACGCTATGCGGCGGTTCTGAACTTCTCGAGTACTTTAATAATGCATTATTCTATACCCTTGCTCTCTTCTGAGATTGTTCCTCATAAGATATCGTTTATTGTATGTAAGCGTGTGCTTATAGAAGGAGATATTAATCTTATTTGTGTTTATAACGGTGTGTTACGGCATATGTACAAGAACAAGTTCAAGTGTCCCAGAAATCTGCAACATATTCCCTACTGATTCCCATTTTATATAACTACTTTCATGGTGAAAAATCGTATTAAAACAAATTTTAACATGAAGATTGGTAACGACTTTTCTTACTTTTAATGTTACTTGACATTAATAAATTTTAATTTTTCGCGATTTTCTCGGAAACGGTTATAACGATTTTGTTTAAATTTTGTATGTGAGGTGCTTATACTAAGAGCTAAAACTTTTATTTGAAACATTTTTTCGGGAAAATTCTCTGAAGGGTAGTTATAAGCCACCCTCCGAAAAAAAACAAAAAAAAAAACTCAGTCTTGCCTGGCGAACATTAAAGCTTCAGGTTGGGCAACTGAATATTTACGCCCTCTTATTCCATAGAAAAATGTGAAATGAAGGTAAAGTTATGTGAGTGCATTACATCATATTTTATTTTGGTTGCGTATCGTTCGGGGATGCGATACTATTTTACAACCACTTTACATTTGCCGATTTCCTTGAAAACGGTTGATTTCATATAAACTTTCCTAAACAATTCCATAATATGCATAACATACGGGAAAAAGTCTGTCCGTCTGTCCGTCCGTGTGTATGTACGCGCGATAACTCAAATACGCTTTATCGGATTTTCATAAAATTTCGTATACGCTTTTATAACGTCCATGGGAAGAAGCCTATTGATATTTGACAAAATCGGTTGACCGGTAACGGAGTAAAGCACAATTTAATGCCTATTTTATAATAATATATTAGAAAGAATTTATCATATATGCGAACCAGTTATCATGACAACATACTGTTTTACAGTGTCAATATACGGCTTTGGAAGATGCAATACAGTTAGCTATGAGAAATAACTCTATTCCTTCACATACGCTTATCAAACTAGACCGTTAAACCGAACGAGGTGGCCGAGATGGTAACGTCTTGGACTCGCATTCTGGAGGTCCATGGTTCATGTATTGTATTTTTATGTGAGTGTGCGACTGTCAACAGATAGTTTTTCTTGTTAACAATAAAAGCACTTCATTCATTCATTCATGTCACAAATCTGAATAGTTCTGCTGATGCTGAACGATTTTAATCTGATTAAAAAATACAGACCTTTTATCTTCCGTAAGCCCTGCTTAATGAATCAATCTGGAGCTTAACTCGGAAATCAATTTAAAAAAAAAAAAACTTATTTTCTGCATATCACAATTGCAATTATAACTGATTAAAGAAAAGCATTCTGGCACTTCGATACATCAGTTTACCTGATTTTATTCCTATATCTCATGGACTCATATTTTTAAAAGTAAAAATAGTTGTCATGACTCATCCCGTCCGTCGTATTATATTGGATAATTATTATTAGGGCAAGGCATTTGATAATTTTGGATCTTTTTTTACATGAAGTTTAAAACATAGCTCGAATATATGTAAATGTGTATCATGGAATAATTGATTAAATAAGGGCATTTTGTTTTTGCATTTTCTTGCTTTATTTTGCATTTTTCGTCATTTCTAAGAGATAGGTAATTTTTTGGCAATTTTAGGTCATTTTCGGCATTTTTAGGTTTTTTCGGTACTTTTAGGTCACATTTCAGTGGAGACAGAGATAAGCTTTTCCATGTACAAATCGTTACTTTTAGACAACAGACAATCATTTCTATTTGAGATTCTCCAAGTTTTCATAGTTCGTTTTAATTCAGGTTTATTGTAAAGACCACAGCAGCTTGTCTTGTAGGAATAAAGATGCTTGTGGGCTAATTCTTAACTCGTCATTATTTTAAAAATGTTGTGTCATTTTTTTACTATTTTTAGGTCATAAATGCATTTTTTATTTTGCACTTTTTCACTGTTTTGTGGTCATTAAATGCCTTGCCCTAATTATTATATATTATAATAAGTTATATTATACTAAGAACCAGAACTATTATTTGGGTAGAGGAAGAAAACGTGTTTCATATCAGTTTTTTTAGATGTACATGATACAGGGCAAGGCAAGGCAAACAGTTAAAGCATCTAATGTGAGAATGATTACAGTACATCTGTGTAAGCGTGTGTTAAGAGGCACTTGGAGTGATCGTAAAACTGCGAGCTGCCTTGCCTACTCTGCTCCTGAAGATCTAATACAGACATCACCCCTCCCTCATTTCCATCTTAGCACCCCACCACATCTTAATACTACCCACCTTATTCTCCCAGAATTCAATTTGAAATAAAAGGGCTGCAGCCATTTTCTACTTATTGCATAATATAATCCTACAAAAGGGATTTGGGATTCAGAACAAGAGAAATGTAAGGAGCGATCCCTACACCAGGAGTGAGAAGATGCTTTATCCATATTAAGAGGTTAGAATATGTTGCACATCCCTATTAATAGGCGTAAGTTTATATTATATTGTCTTATTTCAAACAATAGATTTGAATTGTAGAGTTCACAATTTTATTAAATGAGAATCCAGCAACATAGTTTAATAATTTGGAGTAGAATACTCTTTAATTCTTTTATTTTTCATCCCCAGAAAACCAGAAAGATTAGAAACTTTATTATTTTTTTTAATATGATTTATTTTTAGTCGCTTTGACTCGTGAGAGTCTAATCGCGACTGTACATTTACATAAAATAATCAGTTATTATTGAATCTCCATTTATTGCAGCCCAATTGTGCACTGCAGCATGATAGGTCTATCTATCTATATTAATAAAAATGAATTTACAAAAAGGTAGTTGCCGCATCACTTGAGAACGACTCGACCGATTTGGCTGATTTTTGTTTTGTTGTGATCGTAATTGTCTGGAGAAGGTTTGTATGAAAGAAACTTTTTGGAAAATCCACGGGAAAAGTCGGAAATGTGATGAAATGAGGCAAAGTTAGACAAAGTTAGAGAGTTCTGTTGTCAATTGTTTACATAACGAAATTGTTTACGATGTTTACATGGGGCTTTGGATACTATATTATAATACTGGGCTTTAGCAAATGCTGATACTATCGAAGTATTTAATACATAATTGTGAAAATAATTCTTGACGAATAAAATACACGAAAATAAAGCAGTCACATAACTTTCTCTACCCTCGACATGGAAAATATCATTTTCTCACTTCACATTTTGATGAAGAATAAGCGATCGTATTGTAGGGACAACTTAAGTGTGTGCCAGTGAGTATGCTATATCGGAAGTCGGTAACAAATCCTATCCACTGATACGTCACTCATAGCTGTATGCTTTGCATCAGTTGAGAAATAGGCCTAGGGATGTTTATCAGAGGCCTTAAGCATCTAAAAGAAGACAAAATGGGATGGAAAACATTTTCAGTCCTACGCGCGCAGTCCCAGGTTTTTGTTAAGGAAAGTATGAAAGTTATATTGAATTTCTTTCTTACTTCAGCCCCGAAACTGTTGTATGGTAGGCTAATATGAGAGTGAGAAATACAATGTTCTGTCAAGACAATACAATCTTATGTAACCGGAATTTCTTTTTCTTCTTATTTGCACTCCTCCCAGGCATGGTGTGTAGAAGCAATTCGACATCCTCTATGAGCCAAAAAAGAAGCTATATCTAGCGTTTTCTGAGGGAATAGTCTGAGTGCCGTATGTCGTTCTTCCTCATTTCGAATTCTACATACATATTATATAAGGACATAGAGTTTCAACATCGAAAGCCATCCATATGTTAATTTCATATTACAAAATACAAAACCCGGGCGACGCCGGGCCATTCAAGCTAGTAGTTAAATAAAAATAAAAGCATATTTACTTTATAAACAAGTGCAATGAGTGAACAATAAGCGAGAGCCATAAACTACAAACTGGAAAAAAATATATTACTAGAAACCAAAAAAGAAAAAGAAAACCTAGTGCTATAATCTATGAATGGCTACTATTTAACAATAATTTATAAATTAAAATAATAAGTTATGATTACAGAAATATTTAAACAATATTAATGACAGTGGTTTACAAATGATGGTATATTTTTAAATTTTACTATAAACCTTAATATCTTTTAGAAATAATATGACGTTTTTGTACATTTTTGGAGAAACTTTATTTTGTTTTCTGTAAATTCTTACAACCGATCCATTGAACTTGCATGCAGCAGTCGGCCATGACCTTACCTATTGCTCAAGCGCACTCGTATCGTGGCCGCTTAATATTACCATAGTTTCTGTTATTCTTATAACAATATTTACCTCTATTTCGGTTAAATTACATTTGAATTTTTATTGATATAATAAGTTACCGGCTGTTCTTATTCATGTTGAGGTGGTAAATCAAGAATAACCTATTTTCTGAGGGTCTTGCAATTTTGAGGTGAAGTATTTTATATTGTGTAACTGTGTATGGATCGAGAAGAAATACTTTGTAAATACTTTGTAACACCTGACTGTTTCTTCTAACCCCTACTGTGGGGCATAGGGCCTCCAATTGGAGGTTTCAGTACCTAGATTAATTTTGATACGTTTGTTTTCCAAGAGAGAACAGAGGGAGAGGTGGTAAGCCCATCGCCTCACAACCTCCTCCGAAAACTAAGGTATTGATTGGAAGTGAAAGGGCCGAGGAATTTTTTCTATAGATTCTAATTAATATTTGGGGTTTTTGGCCTCCGGAGGACTCCGTGTCCAGGATTTTTACATCCTGAAAAATCATCTACCGCGGGTGGGTTGATCCCGCGACCTTCAGATCTGAGCTGAGGTTCCTAGATACGCCCTCTTTAGCGGCATCATTACTCAATAATACCTTTTGACCTTCTTTAAACTCTACTGGATTTGCTTTATTCTTAACAAAATTTTGTTTCTGATCTTCTTTGACCTTAATTAGATTTCTCTTGGCTATTTCATGACTGATTTGCATCTTATATTTTGTATATGTTACAAAATCATCATAATTGTACAATGATGAAGTAGGAGCTTTCTGAAGCGCCCCCGGAAGGTTTGCTAACCTACCGCACACTCGTTCGAATGCAGTGTATTTCGTCGAAGTGTGTGGTGTACACAAAAGTTGCATAAGGGATTCATTTTTCCCATTCTGTCTGCTTATCTGTGCAAAAACATCGCAAATATTCAACTAGGACTTTGTCTGATCTTTCAAGTGAACCGTTACTTTCCGGATGATATACGGAAGTGTGAATCTTTTGGATCTTCTTCAACAATTTGCATACTTGCTTAAATATCTGACTTAGAAAATTCGTACCTTGATCTGAGGAATTCCACGTACAAAACAAATGTTGTTTACTATGCATTTGCAATAGTGTTTGCTTCTTCATTCTCAATTGGAATTGCAATTAGATATTTAGTTAAATTATCTTGTCATGTCAGAATATATCTACAATTATTTTCAGATTGTGGAAGTGAACCTACTACATCAAGTGCAATTTTATGCTACTTATACACCATATTTGTAACACAAGAGAGATAAAAATAGATTGGGTACAAGAATTAAATACATACGTCATACAGTATCAATCAATAGGGTAATTCCGCTTAAATGTTAGCACAAAAGAACACTTCCCCTAATTAAAATAAAAACAATTGTGGTCTTTTTTTGTTCCATTGTTAATTCTTAAATGACAGCTAACTTCACCAACACAGTAATTAGCAAAAGAGTTTTTAATTGACTCAAATTATTTAACTTTTATGTAGACAATAGGTATCGATTTCGACTGGGCAAAGATATTCAGTTCACAGTAATAGTCATTGTGTGAGAGAGAAGTAATTTCGTTAGCCTGCCACTAGACCGCGCCACAGTGCCATTAAAGTGCAAATTCGAGAGCTAATACATTTAATTGCGTTACTCAATTAAAACGGCTGACTCACCGGAATTTAAAACGATTATGAATAGAAAATTAATACACTCTTCTTTGTACCAGAAATATAAGCTGTGAAAATTTTATTACCGGTATAATAAGGAGATTCGTAGGATATATTACATCACTTCATTATAGAGCCTTACTTGACAGGATGACACCAATCTATGAATGTAAGGTTACTTGAAGAGACAACTTAACATTATTTGTAAGGTTCACTGTTTTAATTTAGCAGATGTACACATTTTATTGTTGTAGCAACGAGATCTTTATGCAGCCATTTTAAATATGTTATTGTTACCTTGTTAGATGTAAGTATCCCATGGATTGGTGTATGGATGGAGGGGTATGTTTTATCTACTCCGCGTGGGGCTACCTGTAAACTTATATAGGAATCGACATCGAATCGGATCCGGGCAGCTGCATCAGGAGAGCGTACGCAACCCCTTACGCCACAGTGATGGGCTGAATAAGGTGAAAGAACAATAATAATACTAAGCTGTACTTTTAAAAGAGTAAATACAGAAGATAATAATAAATGCTTATGAAAAATAGAGCTGTACCGATTAATCAATTAAACATTTAATCGCCGGTCAATTACATTTTCCGATTAATCAGTTTAGTAGAATTCTGAAAAACGTTTTTCGAGAAATGGGTCAAATGACCAAACTCCTTTCTCTCGCTTCTACGGCCTTGGCACATCATGTGTCATTCAGCCTATTGTGTCCAAACAATTCCCGTTATTCAGAAACCTGAAGGGTAGTTTAGTCAAAAAACTCGTGTGTCTCAAGTCTTGGCTGAAAAAGTAACCGGAAATTTAAGTTTTGTATATATTCTTTTGATTAATTAACTAATAATGGTATTCATTAATTCAGGATTTCTTATGATTATCTGTAGTGTAGTAGTTATTAAACGTGTAAAACAATATTAAATGTACACTTTGGTTTCGTTTAAAATACCGAACGGTTTGTCGATTAATCAATCGATTAATCGGCCGATTAATCGATTAAAGTCAAGCGTTAACTCGATTAGAAATTTTAATCGATTTTCAGCCCTAATGAAAAACCTATAGATTAAAAATATAAAAATATTTTCACAAATAAGCCTACCGAAACATAAACGTATCAAATACTTCGCATTTTATAGAACTTATAGGCTTACCTCTCCTGGTTCCAATACATAGCAGTTATTATGTTCCAATACTCTATACAACTCCATAATGAGGTCACATCCTGATTTATCTATATTATAGGAGAAAAATTCCTCTGACACTGGGTTTTGAACCAGGACCTTTGGCTATCCGTGCCAATGCTCTACCAACTGAGCTAAGCCAGAGTTCACTTCACAGCGTCAGCTTAGTTGGAAGAGCATTGGAACGGAGGCCAAAGGTCCTGGGTTCAAATCCCAGTGTCAGAGGAACTTTTCTCCTATAATATTCTCATGTAATGTCCAACAGAGACAATAATCTGCGGTTCATAAATGCATATATGTTGCATCCATCTGAATTATCAAGTATGGATAGCAAAATAATTCAAAAAGCGTATTTAATGTCCAACTTCGTAAGTTATAATTTATTTCATTCTGATTTTATGATATTTAAGAAGACTATATAATTATCTATACCACATATTAAGCGTGACTGCCAGGCACCTGGGCGGCACGGGTTCGATTCCCGGCCAGGTCGTGGATTTTACAGAGATGTAAAGTTTCCTTCCTGGGTCAGGACTGCGTTTGTGTCCTCATTCCTATCCCGCGAAAGGAACTGGCCACCCTACGCGATATCATCCGGCCTAGTGTCCCTCGGACGGGCCGTGGGCCTCCCCCCCCCCCCCCATGGGTCTGTCCCAGGGCAGGACCGGCCTCCGGGCCGGACACTTCATATTATTATTATTATTATTATTATTATTATTATTATTATTAGATCTTCTCCTACTTTGCTCTTGAATATTCCAGGTTGTAAATTTTAAGAAATTATATATTGTGTTATTAATTTGTGTGTGTTAACATAAATTGAACTGTACCCGAACACGAGTAAATAATTCAGGTATCTGCAAGTATTCCATATAAATAAATAAAAACAAAATAGGTCTAAAGGCAATATGCCTACCTATGATTTTAGTTTACTTTACTAACAGACAAGATTGCACCTGTCTTGAGAACATCTATCGTGCAAAATCAATACTTAGGAAGAAGTGAAAGTGATGAGTGGGTGGGTATCGACCAAGAGACCTTAACTAAAGGATGATAACTGAAAAGGGGAGGAGTACACGTCGTTAGCATGTAGAGTTAGCGCTCATCGTACAGAGAACGTCCTACAAAGAATGAAGTCTTTTATGGTAGACGGTTGGATGTAACTAATGGATTTAAATGGGCGTATACAAGTTGTCATGGCGGCGAACACGCTGAATTGTCAGTCTTCTTCGTCTTCTGCTTCCTTTTTGTCAGTCATTGTGTGCCTTTAGTGTTCTTTACGCCTCAAGAGACGCCACTATTATGTTGTCGCAATTCAGCTCTGACGAAATTAGTGCTAGTTTCAATATGGTTCGATAGCTAACTTACAGTGGAGGGGATAATATTGCTACTGTATTATTTCCCAAGATAGTCAATAATATAGACATTTTTATGTGTGGTAAATTAAACCTTTTCACCATTATTCATATTATTTATTTATTTACAATATTTATTTATTTAAATTTTATTTTTATTTATTTTTGAAGCTTTTTTCGTTCGCAAGTTATGATAGAAAAACGGGCAGTAAACGTGCATTTTTTCCTCTTTCAAATCGTCAGTTTTCAGTAATACATTTCAACTGTCAAATCAATTGTAGGTGGTTTTTCCTATTTTTGTCATACCTTGGAAATAAAATCATCGCGATTGCTTGAATTTTGTAAGCCCACCCTGGTTGATTCATTTGTTTATAATGTCAAGGCACGCAGACATCTGGAATGTTCAATATCGACGGAAGAGGGATAATAAAATTAGGCCTAAATGGGAAAACATTGATCCATTTGGATGGAATTCACTGTACACGGGTTTTCTTGGCCAGGGAACTAGAATCTGAGGTCTTTTTCCCCAGGCGACGCTTTTTAATCGTGGATTGACTCCATGTGATTTAGGTGTTAATAAATATCATGATTTAACTATTAATTTTAATCTTAATTTCTAATCTTCGAATTAATTATCGTGGTTGAAGTCGTGAATATTTTTGTTTTTATAATAGGTTAATACGCGGCCCTGTAAGGCCCGGTTGACTTGGGTCGCTTAAAAATCCTAAAAGGGAGAGGTAAAACTAAGAAAAAGTAAGGGCCGGGTGACTTGGGTCGCTTAAAAATCTTAAAAGGGAGAGGTAAAACTAAGACAAAGAAAGAAAGAAAGAAAGAAAGAAAGTAATAGGTTAATAATGCAATTATAATCATCTATAAATTTGAAATAATATTGCCATGACAAGACCAGAAAAGGAATTCGAAACATCTAGTCATTGGTAATAATAATAATAATAATAATAATAATAATAATAATAGTATATTATTATTTTCATTACCAATATAATTTCAAAAAATGGCACTTGAGTGTCCTATCTTGACTTTATGATACAACTAGGCTGTAACAGCCAATAGGTAATGTACCATGAGTGAAGTTACACATACGATCCCTGCATCAAACATTAAGTATCATATCATGGTTGCCCTATGCACACAGGTACTAAAATTTTATATTTCCAGAAAAGATAAGCTTACTGCTCTTTATTGATCTGCAGGCGACGCCACGCCATTTCATCCTTGTTCAATTTTCTGCTGTACAATTGCAAGTAAAGTAAAAGTTGCAGAATTCGGAACATGTAGTGATATATTTAATAGATAGGTTGTTATTATTTTATGCTTTTTCGAGATTAACGAATGTGATTTTAAGCCTATTTCACTGGTTTAAACCAGAATTTAATCTGGGCAAAGCACTAAATAATGAAGTAAATAATTAGTTGTATAACACTTGAATAGAAACAAATAACATTAAGGTAGAAGTTTAGTATCGACTAAAATCAAGAAATGCCTGTTTTCATGCAGTTCAGAAACTCTTATCTTCTCGCCTTCTGTCCAGAAATCTAAAAATAAAAATTTATAAGGCTATTGTCCTGCCGGTTGTACTACTGTATAAGGATGTGAGACATGGACGCTTACTCTTCAGGAAGAACATAATCTGAGAGTGTTCGAAAACAGGGTGCTTAGGAAAATATTTAGACCTAAAAGAGATGAAAATGGGGACTGGAGAAAACTGCATAACGACGAGCTTCATAATCTGCATTCTTTACCGGATATAGTAAGGGTACTTAAATCACGGAGGATGAAATGGGCTGGACATGTTGCACGATTGGGGAGGAAAGACATATCTCAAAAGTATTGAATGGGAGACCCGAAGGGAAAAGACCATTATAGCTACAGCTGCTGCTATTTTATTCCTCAGAGCTTGTAAATTTGATGGAAAAGGTAGTACATAAACTTTATAATTCATGAACCCCACAGAATAACATATATACACATACACATATAAAACAGTAATGGGTTGTCAAGTCAGGTGACCTGGGAGGCCAATTTCATAAGAGCCTTGTCGTCGGGTGTGTTACTTACAGCCAAATGTTATGGACTGTTTTGCTGGATTGTCCTCCTAAATATGTGCAAAAATGTCACTGAACTGATACTGCAGGCTGATATGTGGGCATTCTAGGACGCACGCTATATTGTAATCGTTCAAATGTTATTTTCTACATTTTCATTGTTGCACTGTCTAAATTATTCACGACTGCCGTCATAATTTAACCCGTTCAGAGCTGACTTTATATTAATATAAGCATTCATCAAGTGACATCATTGAGTTCTTAAGTTTGAAATCAATGAAGGCATTTTTAATAGAAAAGCTGGTTTTCATGGACGGCAACCCTCACACGTGGGAGAAATTTAACATATTTTAACATAAAGCATGACTCTATTAATTCTATATCTCTGCTTTTATGTAATTTTTGTGGTGAAAAGGTTAAACAAAAACTTGTAATTTTTTCTAAAATATTGCTTCTTCTTTCATCCCTCTATTTCTCACAACACACGAATAATACGCAAATAAATTCGGAGACCCCATTTGTAGCAGCTCTAGACGATTATAAATACAAGGGAATAAGTGGAATTTTTATACAGGGTGGAAGTGAAAAAATCCTGAGGATTTGTTTCTAAAGTTTACTAACATCTTTAAGGATAATTAGGCCTACTTGACAAAGAACCTTTATTGGAGTATGTCGGCAGAAAATCGAGTAAAGGCGATCTTTTATTTTGGTATATATTAATAATGAACGTAATTAAAAAAACATACCGAAATGTATTACCTCCGTGAAATAATTACATCAGTTGGCAACATAACATTTATTGTCTTGGGAATGCTGTAATATTGACCTACTTACAGACAGGTCAATGTCTCATTGTCAGTAGTGATTATCAGTGACAAGTGCAATATTGTGTACGTTTTATTTACATGTTGAATCGAAGGGATGCCATTACTCCATTAACAAGTTCAACCTTCATCCTAGAGCTGCTCCCACTTCTAAATTTAAATTATATCTTAAATTAACCTGTGCATTTAATCGTAAAAAGTACTAGAGGAGTTTTGCTCGTTTTTTTTTCAGTCTGCAGGTTGATTTCATACAAACAAAACACTGACGACACTTCTAAATTTTTATACTAAGTATATTAGAACAATTACTTGATGCATTTCAAAACATTTGATAAGTAATGGGCATATTGTACTGTAGGGTACGGTACAGAGCAGTGCATTCCACCATAAGAAAAATAAAATAAAATACATAAAGTCATTGGCAATCCAGAACAGTACTTTCGCTTTCTTTCATGAAATTGAGCAATAAAAATACCAGCACTCTCTGCTACAGAAAAAATTCAGTCTACTAGAAATGTATTGTGCGATTCTTGGTATTGTTACGGGACAATGAACTCTTATGGCTTTGTGTGAAAGTATCTCTTTCTGCACTTAGAATTTTTTCACAGCTTCGGAAAGCCCAGCAAGCATAAACCATTCTCCCACCCAGGAAACAAAATAAAAATTTCATTATCCCCATGTAACACTTCACGCTCCTACAATATAAACATTCAGAGATGAGAAGAGAAAACTTTTAATACAATGCCTTCCGTTTATAAAACTGCTAACTGCTAAACAGCTAAGCTGTACAATGTATGTCATACTGAATTATTTTCATAAACATCGTGACAATTACAAGTCAGAATCTCACGTATATAACACGCGAAGGAATCAATTTAATTTATTACTTGAACCGAAAAATGTTACAACTGCTGGAGCTAAGCACTGTTCAAGTTTTAGCCCAAGACTATTCAATTCATTTAGGCTATTACCAACCATCCTGATCTAAATAGCTTAAACAACAAACAATTTAGGTCTAAAATTAGAATATTTATATAATTATTACTTCTGTTTTCTACTATTGCTGTTATAACTTTTTCATATTAAAATTTATATTTGGATAGAACTTAATTTCTTTGTTTTTTACTAAAATTTGAACAAATAAATTGTTATGTATTATTATTGTATTACCTCGTACCTTTGTATTGTAAATAGAACATGTTCTAACCTTTTATACATAATATTCTGTCATACTTCTCCAAATTTTGTATTGTTTTAAGTAATTATTTGGTATAAGTTTTTCTCATATATAGAACTGAACCACCCCCGAACACAAGCTCTGCTTCTTCGGGTGGTGTATCAACTTTTAATGTATATTTTTCGTGTAATTTGAAGCAATAAATTGTAATTGTAATTGTAATTGTATGAGCAACATTCCTTATAACATGTAATGTATACCACAATTTGACAAGAAGTTCATGTAACTCTCAGACTGCGCGAATGTCTAACTTAGTACACAATTTCTTATATACAGACAATATAAATTATAATGAATACAATGTGCATTAAAAAACTTACATGATGGTAATAAAAGGTGTAAGTTATGAAGTTAATCTATGGTCTTCTAAAACCTATCTCCATAGCAGCTCTTTTCTTCTAGATTATGAGTGAACGAAAAATTTATAATGTTTTACCACAATTAAATTGTAAGCTTATATTAATTTTCATATCTACTTTTCCTTATATGCGGCTTAGAGTGTATCCAACCGCTAGGCCTAATTGTTTTTATCAAAGAACCTACGAAGATGTTTCAGTGCTTAATGAATTTACATAAAAACAAGTGCATGTAGGTGCGATTAAATGAAAGTGATAAAAATGAAACGATATAAGTACGATTGCGATTGGTTGAAATTCCACATACTCTTATAATGATGGTTACTAATGGTTGAGCAGAATAATCAAATATAGGCTATATATATAAGATTATATATTTTTTTATTTAACAATGAAAATGGTATTTATAACTTGTGTCTAGTTTTCAATGTTATTTTTCACATAGTGGGGTTAAATCAGAACGATTGTGTGCTTGCTTCAGAATCCAGCAGTCTGGTGTTCAAAACCTGAGGAGCCACAAGGCTCCTCAAGGAGGAAAAATAATTACAGCATGTATTAGCTTTGGCCGCTGGAACCCTAATCTGAATCTAAAGCCCAAATTGAAGTAAAAAAAAATAGTTTTTTTTGTTTCTGGCAGGCACTCGTGTATACTTTAAGGAAACATGGCCAAAATATTATTTTTCGGTACAAGCTAATGATGATGATGATAATGACGAGCATAATGATCATTAGAGAAGATTTCAGAGCTTGTACGCCGTAGTTCAGTGGGGTTTGGTGTTCCCAACTTTTCGCCGGTGATGCGTCCGGCATCCTCAGGGGTCCTGTATCTACAGCAGTATACCCCACTGGACCACGGTCTACAAGCCCGTAAAACTTCTCTAATGATTTCAACGCCGGCCGTGAAAGCCTGTTATATAATGATAATTAATATCAATGATGATGATTATGATGACAGTAATAATAATACTAATAATAATAATAATAATAATAAAACGTAATAATACCAGAGAAGGAGTTATACAAACAGAAAAAATAGGCCATACTTCCAGGAAAATAAGATTATATGATCACATTTTCAGAATGGGAAGAGACAGACTTACCAAACAAATTTTTGATCACCATGTAAGTAAAAAAACTAAACCAGCATTTTTCAAGGAAGTTGAAGATTTGAAATTACTCAATATCACAATGGAGGATATTGCAAACAGAGAAAAGTTTAGTGAAGCAATATTTGATGGCGAATTTCCAGAGAAACCCAAGAAGAAAACGGGAAGTAAATGGACGGAAGAACGGAAACAGCAACATCCAGGGCCGTATTTCTAAATAGGCTAAGTAGGCTGCAGCCTAGAGCGGCAAATTTTCAGGGGCGGCAGTTTGGCAATTTATTCAAAAGTTAAAACGAAGTATTTCAGACGTTAATAATATTTTCCGTACGAAGTACGTGGGGTGAGTTGTTTTAGAGAAGTTTGTATATTTTTCAATAAATAAACCAGTAATTAACTACATTTTGTGCAATTTCATTTCACCGTGTAGGACAATTTAATTCAAATTGAACACAGTTCTTCAATTACATAAAAGATAGCCATTAGCGTTAAATATAAAAATATGTTTAAAATAGTGATCACTGATCTCCAAGAATTGATTAATTAATTTCGAAACCCATGTCATTTTTTAACGAATCTTAAAAGAAGTAAAAAAGTAGATAACTAATGTGATTTATTATGTAAACCATTCAAAGTGTAGTTTTTAAACTAAATGAACTTTATGTTTAAAAAAGATGAAAACACCAATGAATTCTATCCTTCTGTTGTATAAAACAAATATGAACTACAGAGGGGGCGGCAAATGGACTTCAGCCTATGGGTGGCGTACTCTTAAATCCGGCCCTGGCAACATCGCGAAAGAATGAAGTTTTGGGACGACAAGAAGAAGACAACTGTTTCACATGGTCGTAAGCTGGTCTAATCGAAAGAAAAAAAATTATACGTACTAATAATAAGCGTATTTTACTTAACATATTTGTATGTATCAAATAGGTATCATGGGCTTTTAAGTACCGCGCACTAGCCATCTCTTAATGCTGCGAACAGAGTACTGAGAGAATTATTATTTTTGCATTACATTCATATAGCGTGAAAATTAACGCATTATAAATCTTTTTATTTTATTGTCATTTACACAATTCACTAAATTCCCAAACAAACAAAAAGGGAGAGACAGGCCAATTGATACAGTACGAACCTAAAACTGTGAGCTGCATTATTATTTATATAGAAGTAACTATTTTGTATAATAAAACCATAACTCACAAAGCGTCATCTGCCACCATTGTACAAAAGCTTCGCATTGAATTATAGAGCGAATGAGAAGAAAAAAAAAAACAGTAGTTGCGTTCAATACCGAAAAGGCTTTTTTTTTCTCTCTCCCGGTCGCGCTATTATTTTACTCCCCTTTGTTACTGTTAGCAGTTTACACACAAAAATGTGCAAACTATTAATTAGAGAGACATGGACTTAGGCCATACAAAGCGAGGATATGGCACAATAGCGTGTCTTCTCCAGGTACAAGCTGATGTTATGGATTATTATAATACCATAGTGATAATCACATACAGGTTAGTCATTCTACATCATTATAATGTTTCCTTTCTCTTTTCAAAAGAATTATTCACGCAGTTTGTATGTTAGCAATGTAATGAAAGCTTTATCTTGAAGTAAATGCTATTTATAATGGAGAGGGTCATAGGAACTTATCCTTGTGAAGTCAGAATGAAAAATTCAATGCCATAGCCGGGATTTGAACCAGGATCTTCGGCTCTCCGTGCCGATGCTCTAACCAACTGAGCTACCATGGCAACGTGCCGGTAAAACATTATATTCTCCACACTGGCCTACACACGGCCAGTGTGAAAGAATTATCATTCAACTTATCCATGCATAAACATCTGGTTGTTCTCTAGTGCGTAGTCGCTAAAAAAAAGGTTTGGAATGCGGAATTCGCTCAGTAAGCTGTAGTATATTGCGATACGTTATGTAAAGATGTGCGCTAAAAATATTAGAATAGCAGATAAAGCATTCGAAAACGTGAGAAATTCAAATATCTGGGAGCAATAATTACAGAAAGAATTAATATTAAAGAGAAGTTAAGTGACGACTAAAATCAGGAAATGCTATTTCTGTGCAATTTAGAAACTTTTATCTTATCGTCTTCTATCCCTTACTCTTCGGGAAGAACATAATCTGAGAGTGTTCGAGAACAGGGTTTTTAGGGTTAAGAAAATATTCGGACCCAAGATAAATGAAAACGGGGACTGGAGAAAACTGCGTAAAGACGAACTTCATAAGCTTCACAGAATATTGCAAGGGCAATTAAATAATGGAGGATGAAATGGGCTGGATGTGTTGATGCATGGGGTAGGAAAGATATCTCCATATTATTGCCAACGAGTAGGCCTAAGTACGTCTAAGTAAAAATTTTTTCTTTAAATTCCCAGATTTTGGATTGCTACAGTTAACATGCTGTGAATGATGTTACAGAATTAAAAGTCCCCAGAATGGGGCTCTTTAAATAGTCTACTAGCTTAAAATTGAATTTTAGAAGAATTACGAAGCAACATTTCTCATATTCTTATTTCAGAATACATGAATAAAGTAGTAAATAAATAGAGAAGAAGTGAATGGTGATAGTTTTAAGCCACCATGATTTCTGGTGATATGTAGGCTTCTTCTTTCTTTATGTTTTAGAAGCTTTATATACCATCTTTCGGATAATTTTCTGCGCTTATGTCTATTCTGAGGGATACAACAACCTAAGTTTTGCTGAAGTACGTGGATTCCAAACGCCAGAAGTAGTTACGCGGTCAAATAGTCGGAACTTATGTGGACAAGTCGTGAGAGCAATAAAGCAAGATCATTTTATTTCGGGAGAAGGAAACTACAAGGTGGAGAATAAAATGAAACATTTCTTAAAAACTTCGAGATAAAACAGAAGGGAAGATTTTTCTAATCGTATGATTCTTCTTCTTTTATAGCCGAATTCCTAAATGCTCTCTTGAAGGCAATAATATTGTTCTACCTTTCAGCATTTATTCCATTATCGTATACCGTCAGTTTCCTTGCGTTAAAAGTGAATAAACGTTTATGTTACGTAGACCTATTTATAAGTTTCCAAAAATTATAGCCTAGTCTTCGGGTATAAAAATTGATCTTTGTGTTAGGAATATATTACTGTGTAATGTGTACATTTTTATATGCATTAAAACAAAAATACAAAGATCTTATGAAATATTTAAATTTATAACATAATTTATACACAAATCCATATAATTTTCCCAATTGTTATTTTTTATCGTAATATAATTACTTTCACAGATACATGCATTTACGTTCCTTTCCTTTTAAATTCTCTCAGTTTTATTTTCAAATTTCATTCCTCGGTCTACTTTGTCAATAGCCTGTTGCAGAAAGATGATTTTTTTTCGGGTGGGACCATTCCACTCGCAAAAACTAATACCAGATCCGAATTTACTAATTGTGAATACCGGTTATTCCCTGTCGATTGTCTAAGCATGTATGCACTTTTTACGAGGAGGCCTTGCATCATGCTGGTTACATAAAATTTATTCCATATTTGTAAAAATATATGCGATTCTCAGATTTGACCTTCCTTCCGACGTGCTATGTACGTAAGTCAACGAAATGTATTTACACAGAACAATATAAAAATATAGGCCTACAATAATTCACAGTTCTGTGCAATGTAAATGACAAGCTTATATCAGATTGCAAAATATTGCTAATATTAGATCTTATGAAATATTTAAATTTATAACATAATTTATACACAAATCCATATAATTTTCCCAATTGTTATTTTTTATCGTAATATAATTACTTTCACAGATACATGCATTTACGTTCCTTTCCTTTTAAATTCTCTCAGTTTTATTTTCAAATTTCATTCCTCGGTCTACTTTGTCAATAGCCTGTTGCAGAAAGATGATTTTTTTTCGGGTGGGACCATTCCACTCGCAAAAACTAATACCAGATCCGAATTTACTAATTGTGAATACCGGTTATTCCCTGTCGATTGTCTAAGCATGTATGCACTTTTTACGAGGAGGCCTTGCATCATGCTGGTTACATAAAATTTATTCCATATTTGTAAAAATATATGCGATTCTCAGATTTGACCTTCCTTCCGACGTGCTATGTACGTAAGTCAACGAAATGTATTTACACAGAACAATATAAAAATATAGGCCTACAATAATTCACAGTTCTGTGCAATGTAAATGACAAGCTTATATCAGATTGCAAAATATTGCTAATATTAACTATAGGGGGAATGCCACTAGCATCTTGGGAATCTATCCTCCATCTTCAGTTCTTGAAGAAATGTATTTCTTTTAGTTATTATTATTGTGTCATAATTCATTGTATTTCTTTGTTGAATTTATTAACAGTTTTATAAAAAATGAAGCGAAATAAACACTATTTGTTGGATCAAACAAATATTAACTATTAGCTTGGACATTAATTCACAAATATAATTGGAAAATACTTAGATAAATTAAAAACTAATTAATTTTAGGCTATGTATGATTTGTGTCTTACAAATGCAATCTCCAATTTACAAAAAATCAATGGGAAAAATAAAACTTTAAATATAATTGTTGATGCTATTCTACTGGAAAACGGTAATATTAACAAGTAGATATTACCATGGCAATGATTCTCGTGTTCTTTAACAGAAAGACTAAAAATGTACCACTGAGAAGTGCAATGGTAATCGTACATTACTGTACTATACATGTTTATTTTCCTCCAAAAAAGTTGTTTATAACGTGTTTCAAATAAGCTTCTACTTAAGATAAAAAGAGTTACTTGTGAACTTAATTATGATTTGCTTGGGGATATGCAGTAGAATTTTCTCTTGTATCTCAAACAACAGCGTTGGAGAAAAAATGAAGCTCCGTTGTGCAATATAGCTGCAATAGCGGGTAATGGCTCTTCTCTAAACGGATTTAAAACCTCCCTGAAGCTCCATAAAAATACCCGACTGCCTGCTGGCAACCTGCAATACAGGATTGTGCATGAGCGCATTTCTACATGCTACTCAGCAGAACTACAGTCAGTCTTCAGATTATCTTAGATTTGCAAATATCTACTGTATGATGCTGAAAACATACAGTGTTGCTTTACAATGAGAGATTTTATTTTTAATTAAAAGCCTACCACCACAATTATAATTCAATTTATATTTATGTTTATAATTTAGCATTTTGGAAAGTTTATTTCTATCACGGAATGCTGTATCATTTACAGTATATGTATTGTTGATTAACCTTCCGCACACATATTTATTAGTTTAACTATTTTCTTATATTTATATTAAAAGTGTGTATACTAGCTTCTCTCATTGGGGGCTCCGCCATTGGGGGCTTTATGAACCTGGGACCTCCAGAATGCGAGTCCAAGAGTTACATTCTTGGTCACATCGTTAGGTAGGTTTAATTTTTCTAAACTTTTAGAGCCCTATGTGAACACTGTTTGATAATACCGTTGCCATGGAAACCGAGCCCTTTTCGGGGGTTTTTAGGGCTAAAAATAAAAAAAATACTTTAAAAATAATCTCCTGTGGTTTACAGACTAAAAGCTATATGTGTAAAAAAATCAAGTTTCTAGTTCATCTGGAAGTGGGCAAACAATGTGAGTGAGTGTGTGAGTGAGAGAGTGAATGAGTGAGTGAGTGAGTGAGTGAGTGAGTGAGTGAGTGAGTGAGTCAGTCAGTCAGTCAGTCAAGTGGGTTTATATTATAGGGATTTTTGGAATAGTTATTATGTATTGTAGATAGTGTTTTCATACCGGAAAACGTAATGAAAATATCATAAATATATGCAAAAATAACAACTTGATAAAGAAAGACACAGTGTCAATCCCTTCTGACATAAAGATAATACAGAAAACTATATATTTGCTTTGAGGAATGCTAATTTTCACGAAGGAGAACTGTCCTTGAGAATAAACTGATAATTCATTTAACAAGCTTCTCTTGATCATCATAACATATTCGAAAGAGTATTTTGGCAAAGATTTTGTGATGGAAGAACGATGGAAGGAAACTGTACAGGGACCGAGTGTGTGTATGTCGCTGCTTGTTGATTTGATAGAAGGAAGTATAACATAATAGACGACAATTCCCCTGGGTTGCGACTGCTGCATGCCTTCTAGTAACTTATAATTACTTGCCACGTCTTACAGAAGACAAGGGCTGACGGTGGAAACCCTCACGAGACATCCTCCGACCCTTCACATTTCTCCTTGTACCTTCAAACTTTCTTTTTATTATCTCCTTGGCACACAGGCATTGCCCTTGTGTACGTGTGTGTGTGTGTGATGATATATATAAATGATGAAAGTTTGAAGAACAAAGTGCATGTCCAAACTCTCTCCAGACGGCTATACTATTATCGTAGAGGATGTCAGAAGAACGAGCAAGAAAAAAAAGCAATTTAGAAAAATTATTTCAAAAGAGTGAGGATTTATCTTCCTTAACGTAAGTTATATTAATTGAAGCTAAGAAAAGATTGAAGAAAGAAATGAAAAATGTTTCACTTTTGTATACAGGCTCATATTCAATCTTGAAGCAATATTGAAAGCTAATTTTTATTGTTTTGAGTTATTCACTGTGCAAACTGGTGGTGCTGAATTAATTTCAAAATTTCTTTTGTAATCATAAATGGACAAATAATTGCAAATAATTTGTCATTTTCGTCCGAAACAATAGCACAGCAAGTATTTCACGAAGTTCAGAGAGACTTACGTAACACTGGGGTAGCCCGCAAGTTGACAAAATACAGCTAGATTAACATGCGTTTCAATGGATGGTACAATACATCGCCTGAAATACTTAGCTACAGATGGCAGCCCAATTCAGAGAACAGAGAACTGATGGTGTCAGGAATTAGACAACAGATGGCACTATACGCTGATACACTTGGAATATATTTCGTCTATTGGCATGCAAAGTGGTGCGTCGGATATATTCGTCAGTAGCACGGCCAGCAGTGACGCGCGCTGATGGAGAAACACGATTGTAGGAGAGAAATAGTATTGCAAAACCGAGTTTATTCTGGTAGGTATAGATCTTCAAAATTCTGTCAGCGAAACTTGAATGTATTCATGGATCACATATCGCTGTTAATTATGCCAGCTAAGGTGGGTAAACTGGAAACTCTCAGAGTTAAACAAGATAAAATAATTTAAAAAAAGCAAGACAAACAAAGATAATTAAGGCTGACTTCTTTCAGAAAATGCCATACTTGTATCCTTCTTCTTCTTCTTCTTCTTCTTCTTCTTCTCTGTGGCACTACAGTCCTTGGAGAACCTTAGCCGCCCTACAAATGTCCTTCCAGGTATTCCTTTCTTCGGCACTCCTTCTCCATCTTCTCACTCCCACTTTTCTCAAGTCATTCTCAACACCATCCAACCATCTGGAATGTGGTCGTCCTTTACCTCTCCGTCCTCCTGGCTTACCATTCAGCGCTCGTTTAGGCTCTCTACCTTCTCCCATCCTTTGTACATGACCCAGCCATTTTATACGCTGGATTCTTATTAATGTCGTCAATACTTGTATCCTAGATATTATTATTTCTTTTTTTTTTTTACAGAGTAATATTATTTATCTCGGACTTAGTTTTAATTCTGTCCATCTTCTGACATTTTATTGTAAACTCTAGCAGGGACAATTTACGAAAGGGAATTTTTAGCTTTCGTTTATACCGGGTCCTATAACTAATAAGGCATTTTTGTAAGACAACTTTAAAAATTTAAGCACACATCTAACAATTATTCGAAAAGGTATAGACAGAGAAATGAATGTTTAAGTTTTTTAATAAGGGCCATTGTTCAGACTATCTTTTGTGTAGTTTAAAACTACATTCTGATTCCATAGAAAGATCCTGCACTATGTCTTCATATTATGACATTATTGACTGGAAATAGGCAAAATAAACCATTTTCCTAGTTAATTAAATTTAACAAGACTTTATGCTTAAGCAGACTGCCATTAGGATAAAATATAATCGAAATAAAACCTTGAAAGAACATAAAAATAAATATTTTAATCCACACATACCACAATCTGTACACACATACACACACAATATTATCATAATATTTTTAAGTAGCCTATTATATTAGCGAGACAGCTCATTCGGAGGCATCGACTAGTATGAAAATGGAACCACTGCGCGACGAATATATTTGCCTTGACGTTGCCATTCTCCGTGGGACTATGTGGTCCAGAACTGAATCTTTGTATTTAATTTTCACGAAACTACCATTTTTATTGAAAAACAGCAAAGGAAAACTTTAACCTTTATTCTTCCTCTGTTGGTGTGAAGAAATACAATACGGATAATACTTATTAAGTAAAATTAAAGCATGGGAAAATAAGATATTTATATTGGTACTACCGAAGGACCAGATTGTTAAAATCTGCTCAGTTATAGCCTACTACTTCTGTACTACATATGTGGTATCTATTCCGACGTATAAAATGAAAACTATATAAAATTAATGACTAGTGACGTGTTAGCTCAATCTAATGTGTGGACATGACCTTTCTGTTAATGTAGTTAACAGGCATCACATGTGTGTTATGTCGTACAACATATTTACCAAGTCTGAATAATTAACTTACACGTTAAAACCGGTAATTACTAATATAAATTATAGTTTATTGGATCTCGTATGCACTAAAATATTCATCTGTTTTATGTTCCAGGTACGTACACATTGGCTCCATCTATAGCTTACCTCTATATTCTGGCATTATTATTAAATCACTACAACTCAGGGGAAAACAAACCGTAAGTAGGTCTATTAATAAACCTTCGTAGAAATGAAAAAGGGTTATTTCTCTATTTTGATTTTAAAAGGTAATTACTGTTACAGTGAAACCTCTCTATAACGACACGTCCGGGACCGTAAAAATCGTCCGCTTTAGAGGGGTGTCCGCTCTAGAGAGGTTAAAAAATTCTGGAGTAAAATAATCTACAGTAGCCTACAGTACTTACATGAGAATCTCTTTAGTTTACACTAATCCATTACACAGATATGTTATGCTTTAGGCCTACATATTGCGAAAATCCCGAACACTATACAGTAGTCCATTTTAGGCCTACCGGTACATTCCAAGAACTACAGTCTGCGTCAAAACTAAGTCAACAGAAGAAGAAAAGAAGTTCAGTACAATACAGTACAGTACACTGTAGATATATGATTTTCTCGTCAAGTGTACGTTAAGAGAGGTTTGGAGAGGCTATTTAAGTGGATTTTTGTGTCCGTGTCCGTCTTAGAGGGGTTAATTATTATGAAGTTTCATTATAGTGACCTAGGGACCAGAAAAATCGTCCGTAAAGAAGGGGTGACCGCTATGAAGGGGTGTCCGTTAAGAAATGTTTCACTGTATTTCGTTTCGAGACATGCATTCCCTTATCCTGAATATATCCCATGGACAATTGCAATTTTTGACAGCTCATCATTTTTCAAAATATGTGCAGGCCAAAAAAGGTATCAAATGCCTTTCATTTACTTCTCATATAGCCTTCGTAACTGCTGATTTCATAAGATTTTCTGCCAATTCTGCAATAATTGTATTGCTAATGTTTTATTTTGATCAACCACCTGGTGGTAATCTGTTAGCATTTACTCTTGTTAATCCGTACGTACAGGTTCGATTCCCAGCGCTTCCTCGGATTTTCCTGCTGGAGGGAGATCTGGTAAGGGGCGCTATCGACCTCATGAAGATAATTGAGGCACTGCATGTTAAAGAAGTAGGTAGCTCTTAGGTCAACGAAACCATCAAAATGGCCATGAAATACTGAGATACATGACGCAGTGGTTACACAGTAGGTCCTGTTCCTGAATGGGAAGTTGAAGTTCCATTTTGATGAGAATTAGTTTCTGAGGGCTGTAAGCAATGACCACTATACTGGTCGCATATCTAAAAGACATTTACTAATGGAATTATAGGTAACGTCAGCCAATGACAAGGCTCGTATTATCTTAAACTGCGAAATACTAAGCAATGTAACAGTGCCTGCTCGTCTGATTGGCTCTTACTCATACGCACAAAACATTTGCGAGCAATCTTAAGTCCTTAATACCATTGTACGTGTACATTTTCAAATTTTAGAATAGAACCGAATGTTTCCGTATAAATTAGTTGTGGGAATGAAAAAGTAAGTGATTAATGCCCGAAATCTTAACATTCTTGGATGAGAAATAGTTACCACAGGAGATGTTATTCGTATTAGTAGAATATCTATAAAGATGGTGTCCACAAATCCCAGGAATCAAGGTAAAAGGTTTTGCACATCACTCCAACTCGAGATTCCGAGAAGTTCAATTTGTTTTCTCAGTCATAAGAACTTCAGTCTTTGTTTGTGCCCTTTCCCTAACGTTGTTTAATTCTCTCCTTTCTTCCCAGGTTCTCTGTAATGAATTTTTTCTCCATCTTCCGTCAACTCGAATAAATTTCGCCAGACTGTATTCATACTGACAGTCGTACACTGTCATGGAAGATTAGGAGAAGGGGGAAAGTTCTTGTTATTATGCCTCCTGGACATTTAAAGAGCACACTTCCTTTGCAAGATAATGTTTACGGAAGAGTGCATATCTTTAAAGTGGCTGAAATAGTACTTTCGCTTTTTTTTTCAAATCAAAGAATTATAAATTAATGATCTCCTGACCGAAAGACATTTCCACGAATTTCCTAATTAAAACAGATACAAACAAGTTTGAGAAAAATTATGAAAAAAAAAACTACCAAAGTAACCAAACTGAAATGTCATACAATTAGGGTGACATTTGTCATGGAAAGCCTTAAAAAAGCAATAAACAAACAAATAAATGAGAAGAAATACATTTTTAAACTTTTTTAGAGAGCTGTTACAAAATACAAGTTTTGAAACTTCCAAAGGGTTTCGTTTTTCAGTTAAAACTAATATAATGAAGATATATAACTTTACCGGCGGATGTTATTATTACGAGTAATTGTTAATTAAAATTATCGGGCAATCACCCAAGTGAGATAAACACACTTCACATTCTGGATAACTCACTCTTTACCTTTCTTCAGCGTCCCTGTGGTTGTCAACAGGGTAAGCGCTCTGCAGAAAGCATGAGGTGCGATTATGTCACTTAGGTAATTCCCCAACAACTTAATAAAGTAATTTTATTGAAATTATTAACGAAATAAAGTAAAAAATTATGTGACAATTTTATAAGATACTTTGTTCACTTTAATAAGCATCGAATACAGGCGACATTTTGATAACGTGATATGTAAAGCAGGAGCTTTATTTTTTCTGTTAAATCCTATCTCCCTAATAAAATTATATTAATGGCGTAGAATTGTATTTTTAATATCTTCTGTTTAATAGGTGGTATAATTAGTAAGTTAAATTACAATATAAGAGGACAAAACTGCTATAAATTTTCTTACTCTTCAACATAATGTCACTGGGGTTAATATGATTTTAAATACGATCTTTCTTTGAATGCCTTGTGTAAATATCTCTAAGGAAGGGACCAGATTTAAATACCTAAGTTTGTTTGTCTGCATCTCACTATACTTATTCGTTTTATATTTTATTTTAGCTTTGGAATTATTCGAGGTAAGCAGATTTGAACTTATCCAAACTCTATTCGTGTAACTAGATTTTTCCTTCAGTCCTATGTTGAGGGTTAAATTTATTTACTTTTCGCTTTCATTTGCGGTAAAATATGAACACAATTTAAATGATTATTTACATTGTATTTACATAAGATGGTGGCGATGATAATATTAATAATGGAATACGAATCATGTTGTGACTGTTCAGTTTTTAATGATTCACATGTAATATCTTTTTGAATATGAAAGTACTGCATTTAATACTTTAGAGAAAAAGAATGAATATTATTTTTCTATTGCAACTTACATTAAGTGATAATTTGTATTTTTGAATAGTTCAACAGTATAATTTACTTGAGTAATATTGACAGATTTATTTTCAGTCGAAGTGTCTTGAATTAACGTTCGCAATTTCCTAAGTGTTGGAAGATATTTACCGTAATTTTTATTTTTAACATTCATTTTGTGGTTACAAAAAAAATAATATTGCAGGCAAAATGAACATTATTATTTAATACCCAAATTTTTTATCGGAAAGTAGGAAAATTATATCTGTTCTTGCAAAATATATAATATACCGAAATTTAGAATTAAAAGTTTTAGAAAATCACTAGTAAAATCGCATACACATTACTTAATAATCACATTTAAAATGACTTACAGTTGTGAAGGCAATGGAATTTCCAGGTCTTACCTGAAACACAAGAAAATCAAAATATTTAATAACTTCACTCTTATTTAAAAAAACTAAAGTACTAATATTTAAAGTTAATAATATATAATTCAAATGTTTTCTATTTACCCTTTACCCGTATTTTATAATTTTATGAAAAAAATATCCTTGAAAATGAAAATCTCTAGAGCTCTTATTTTAGTTTACAAAGTGATCAGCAATGAGACTTGTCCAAAGCACTCCCTATATTCTGCCTTTGCGCAACACTACAAAATTTAACGCTATCGACATGAAATACTTAATTTGATCTCTTGATAGGAAGAATTAGAACATAATATCCACGAGGAAATTTTCAAAATTTCGCAACTACGCGAGTGAATGATGGTTTCTTAAAGAGGTGCCAATCAAGTATGGACTACGACGGTGGCCAGTTTCAGCACCTCCTTTCATAACGTTGGTAAGTAAAAAATTTAAATGTAGTTAAGAAAATTATTTTATTGTTCCATCAGCGCCACTCTATGATAGCCGCAAAGGGCAATCCATGCCGCCATCACAAACCGGAAAACCACTATATAGGCGGTTCATAGTTCATTGGGTCTCCCCGTAGTAAGTTATATGAATAGTCAAACATCGATTATGTAAAGATCTGTTAACGCTAAAAGAAACTTTTTTGCACTCCTTAGCTAGTAAGTGTTACTTACGAAAGTTGTTTACATGGATCGTAAGTTGACATTCCCACACAGTCTTGTTGCTAAGGACGGTTGCGATGAGGTTAAATTACTTACGGTCCAAGCGCTACGTCATAATTCATTACGATACACTTCATAATACAAGCCTTTATGGGCACGGCCCCCAGGACAAATATTCGGTTCCCATAACAACAAACACATGCGAATCACTTTCTGAAATAAACATCCATTTTCAAGAATGTATTTACATAATATTTTCAGGTAATATCACAATTAATATAATTAAATTGATATAAGTAACCGTCGTGCAAAAAATAGCATGCAACACACGGGCCGTAAAGGCATTTACGGGTCTCGAAAACTTAAAAACCCTCGGCTGCGCCTCGGGTTTTCAATCTGTTTCCTCGACCCGTAAACGTGCCTTACGGCACTTGTATCGCAATATACTATTGTTAAACATGTAATTGTAACGTGTGAAGAATGACTTAGGCCGGATTATGCAAAAGCAATGAAAATCCAAACTGCACTGATGTGAACTGAGTGTATCTTTGTATCTGGGGATACGTTTCCTTTCCATCTCATTATTCCTGCGTCTCGTTATTGTTTCGGAAAACCTTCCCTAGGTTTTCTCTCAATTCCCTTAAGGCATAGAGTAGGAACTTTTTTTTTTCAGACGAAGCATGTTGCCTGCATTGTTTTCTTTGCCCACTGAATGAGAAACAACCTGCTATGATCCGATGTCATTTGTTATCTGCTAACACAGAGCCTCTTTACAACTCCTTAATTGAAGAAGGAACATAATATGCAGTAATAAATATGATAAGGAAAAATGCAAATAATTAATACCAAACATGATGCTGGAAGAAAATTATTATATGAAGACTGTTAAATAGGAAAATAAAAAAGTGGTGTTTTTAACCTGCCTCAAATGCTGGCCAACTGTCCTCTAGGCGAAATTCAGCGAATCAAATGATATGGACACCAATAAGCATGGATATATGACAGCATCGTGCCACTCTAATGTATTGCGTTAGTTGGAAGCATGTAATCACGTAGAGCCCAATTCTCCAAGTTCGGTACGGAAGGTCCTTATTCCCAAAGCTTTCACCAGCTCCTTGTGGCATTCTTTGGCATTTCGCTCTAAGAAAAAAGTATTGTGACGTCTGACATCTTGTCACATCCAATCTTCACGGCGACTGGCTCACAAATTCATCCCTCTTCGCATATTAAAAAAATCACCAAATTACATGTCAAATAAAATTAGAGACACGTAATTTGATGGCACATGATCCCACATTTTCAAAATATAAAAAATTGCCATGACTTATGCCACATTCCTCGTATAATCAAAAATGTGTTCGTTAGTAGCATATTCTGAGTCATCATCAGCTTTTTTTTTTTCAACATGATGGCTTTAATTTAGTTCTTGTATCCAAACACAGGACAAGATGAATAGCATATACGTTATCGAACGAAATCACAGCACGCTTTTAGTTTTGATGAAATCTAATAATATAAAAGTTTCAAAGCTATCATATAGGGGTTTTGTAATCTGGTAATTTTTATCTGGAGTGTACGTGAAACAGGAGTGGATTGTTGTCAATACAAAGCAAACAAGGGAAGCACCACAATGTGGACACTAGCATCGCTGGGAAATTAAATGACATGTTATGCCGCTCTTCATGTGATAATGAACCTCGCGCCGGAAACAATGCCCAACTTCAGTTATTAGAACTCTATTACCCACTGGCGACCGTCCACAATGTGTGTAATATTCATATTGCATAAACAACTTTCATTTTTTAGCTAAAATGCTGGGAAAAGTCAGCAGGTACTACTACTGTTAAACAACAGTGTGCACGTAATAGGCTAAATGCTAAAGTCGTTTGATCCATACAGATGTAGCTATTACTACTTTAAATTTCCTTCTTCTTTGAGACTGGTTTTAACCTATTGTAGTAACATAGCTGAAACATTTATTATAATAATTTTATGCAGTATCAACATATATTCACAACCATATGTAATCAATATTCTATATTTTACTGTATATATTGCTGTGTGAGCTATAACCCTAACATGCCTTTTCTGGCAAAATAGGGTTCATAAAGGCTTGGAGATACAATAAATAATAAATAAACCTATTGTAGTATTGTATACTAGTAGAATTTACAATATTTTAATTGTATATAAGCCTATCAGACTGCAGCTGTACACAGGCTATATATTTTTTAGGCCTATTAGAATTTTATACACAATATAATCTAAACAGAATACAGCTGAAACATTTATTATACTTAGTTGTTTACTGAAAAATAATAAATTTGTTTTATATTAATAGCAAACTTTCTTGGGTATCTTTATTTTATATGGAGGGCACAAAGCGATCATATAATTATTATATTATTTGCTAATATTTCTTTATTTTTCTAATATTTCTTTATTTTGTTTAGGCTAGTTCTAGGCTTATATTTTACTGTTAAATTAACAATTTTTATATTAATTTTACATTGTTGTTAGTTTTAAATTTTTCTATGTGGGCTCTAACTCTGCCAAGAAAAATAACACTTTAATATTATTATTATTATTATTTTAAAAATGTATTAGTACATAATATTTGATCCCTCATTGGACAAATAATGAAGTATATCAATATTTCAGAAAGTCAGTCAATTAGTCGTTCAATCATCCTGTTTAACTGTCTGTCTGTTTATCTGCCTGTCTGTCTCTCTCTACCAGGCTATCTATCACGGAGTCTGCCCGTGCACAGATCTGCAGGAAGTAGCTATGCCGCTGGATATCTCAGGGGGCCAACATGGAGGCCGAGTTTGAGTGAGAGAACGAGTGAGCAAGAAAAATCTTTATACACTCCCCCCCCCCCCCACAACCATCCCCCTGCCTCGGGGTTTCCATTCCAACTCCACAATGATGACAAGGCAACCTACGACCCCACATCTGTAGAGACATGTACGGAATACATCCTTACTTCAGTCAACACAACTGCAATTACGAATTTAAAACATGTTTGTTCCTCTCATAACGAAACACGCTGATGCTCTTTCTGAAATGTTTGTCCGGCATTAACTAGACAGGGATTAAATGGAGGTTCACAGGACGTTTAGACTTTAATTACTGCCACTGTAATGGAAATTTAACACGATAATATCGTTTAAATTTGTAATTAAATTTGAAACTCAAGGATTATGTAGAGTGCGTTTTATAACGTCACACATGTTCTGAAAATTGTTCAAAATGAGATATATGCATTTTATACATGCATAGATATGTGTATATAAGTATATATATATGTATATGCGTATATCTATATATACAGGTATATATGTGTGTATATATATATATGAGGGAGATTGAAATGAAAACCGCAATTATTTTTTTACACTATTTTACTGCAGGAAGAATGTTTGCTTGTACATTATTTTCTGCATAGTTCAATGCACTTACGCCATTAGATAGAAAGAGCTTCGATACCGCATGAGAAAAATTATTTTGGTTGGCACTGTAGGCACTCCTGCACCATCGATTGGACGTCTTCATCAGATTTGAACTTCTGCCCTCCAAGGGGATCCTTTAATGGACTAAAGATGTGGAAATCTGATGGTGCCAAACCTGACAAGTATGTCAAATGGAAATCTGATGGGGGCAAAACGAAGGGGGTTACTGAGAGCAAGTGTTTTACTTCAACATGATAATTTCCGTCCTCATGCTGCTCGTACAACCATGAAAACCATCGACGACATATGCTTCAAGTGCCTCCCACATTTGACATACTTGTCAGGTTTGGCACCATCAGATTTCCACATCTTTAGTCCATTAAAGGAGCTCCTTGGAGGGCTGAAGTTCAAGTCTGATGAAGAGATCCAATCGGCGGTGCATGAGTGCCTACAGTGGCAACCAGAATAATTTTTCTCATGCGGTATTGAAGCACTTCCTATCCGATGGCATAAGTACTTCGAACTGGGAGGGGACTATGTGGAAAATAATGTACAAGCAAACATTCTTCCTGCAGAAAAATAGTGGAAAAAAATTAAATGCTGTTTTCATTTGATTCTCCCTCGTATATATATATATGGAAATCAGGATTATATATATACAAATATTATATATATATACAAATATTATATATATACAAATATTATATATACATACATAATCCTGCCTTCCACACCTGCGGTTCGGGTTTGAAAGTAAATTATTAAAATTACTTAATGATGACTTCATTGGTTCCGCAACACATTTTATAAACGTTAGAACATATTTCCATGCATATTTCGTCTTCTGATAAAGCATTAATTTCCGAGCCTTAGAAATAATCAATGCACATTTATATAATCAATTTCACATCACAGAAATACTTTCCTTCGACGCCTAGAATATATATGTATATATTGTTTTACTTCATCTGTGTTTATACTCCTTTTAGCTGCGAGGCCATATCAGGAGTAGGCCATGGAAGTATTGATTGTTAATTTTTTTTATTATTGGTTTATTTTTATGGAGTGAATTTCAACTGATATTAATTTAAATGGACATGATACAAGATGAAGTGGTGTAAATATCCAATTCGGCATTTGCCTTTACGATTGGGGAAACCATGAAAAACCCATGTCAAATTAGCCAGCCACGGGATTGAACGTGGGACCTCCCAAATGCGTGTCTAGTAATAACAATAAAACCACATTAACTGAAACTTACATTGACACACACACATAACATCAAGAAACTTCACAATGGATAGCTATAGGATAGAAGTGTAACTTGTAAAATAATTGTTTCGTGGCTTGAATTCTTGGAGTAGGAAACCAAGAGAGAAGGCTACCCTGGATCAGCTGGCTATGAGATGGCATTAAGAAGAACAGATCCAGCAGCTACTTTGACTGCGTAAGTGAGGGTACCGACTGGGGACTAGTTTAATCCTCCCAATGAAACTGTTCCAATTCTCTGCGAAATAAAAGAAGAAAGTGAAATAGACTGAAATTGAAATCTTTCTCGGTGGCACTTGTATGAGTGAAAAGAATTAAGTGTATTCACTGTAAGATAGTGACTTGCATGAATACTGCGCGAAAACTGTAATACAGAAACACAGAGGTATTTTATAAATGTCTAAAGGAAGAAAGAATTGGCTATCTGTTTGGTTAATGAAATTTACTAAGTAAACCCTGACTCAGTTTGTAAAATATTAAATACTAGCTTGTGCCCGCGGCTTCGCACGCGATAATCGCGATAATTATTTAAAAAATTAAAAATTAAGAGCATAATAGTTAAATCATTATATTTATTAACACCAAAATCACGTGGACTACATACCACGATTAGATAGCGTCGCCTGGTAAAAGCGACCTCAGATTCGAGTTCCCTGGCCCAGAAAACCCCTGCATAGTGAGTTTCGTCCAAGTCGAACAATGTTTGACCATATTTAGGCCTATATTGAATATCCCTCTTCCGTGTAGGTTGAAAATTTCATACGTCTGTGGGACTTGATATTCTAAACAAATGAATCGTCAAGGATGGACCTACAAAATCAAGCGATCGCCCGCGATAATTATTTCAGAAATTAAAAATTAAGAGCATAATAGTTAAATCATTATATTTATTAACACCTAAATCACGTGAATTACATACCACGATTAGATAGCGTCGCCTGGTAAAAGCGACCTCAGATTCGAGGTACTTGGCCCAGAAAACCCCTGTATAGTGAGTTTCGTCCAAATCGAACGTTTGACCCCATTTAGGCGTCGCGTGGTAAAAGCGACCTCAGATTCGAGGTACTTGGCCCAGAAAACCCCTGTATAGTGAGTTTCGTCCAAATCGAACAACGTTTGACCATATTTAGGCCTATATTGATTATCCCTCTTATAATAATAATAATAATAATAATAATAATAATAAAATCAGGTAAACTGATATAACAAAGTACCAGTATGTTTTGTTTAATCAGTTATGATTGCAGTTATGATATGCAGAATATAAAAAAAAAGGGTTTCGGGATTTGAGCCATGGAACTCCAGAATGTGACGCCAAGACGTTACCATCCAGCCACCTGGGTCAGTTATGGGATAAGCGCATTTAAAGCAATAGTGTTGTCATAGCTAACTGTATTTTAATTGCCAAAGCCTTAGAAATCACAGTAAAACAAAAGGTTATGTTGTCAAGATAACTGATTTTCATTTTTTTAAACAAATTCTTTCGAATACGTATCTTCTTTTATATAAAATCGAAAGTGTGTATGTATGTATGTTTGTTCCTTATACAAATCTACATTTCTTTACCAATTTACACGACATTTTGCACACATACCCAGTTAAGCCCGGGAAGTATAGCTGTCGACATTAAAATTGAAACAAATCAGTCCTTCCCTTGAAAATTATATAATTTCTGTGAATATTCTACTGAAAAAAAATGAATTGTTGTTCAGTTCACATGGCAACAGTGAATTGTTTACTGTGATTACATAGGGCCTTGGCAACTATATAGCCTAATGCTGGACTTTAAAGAATTATGATTCCATGTAATATATTGGTGAAAATAATTACTGAAAATGAAATCCACGAAAATAAAGCACAGTGTGATGCAGTCACATAACTTTCTCTACCCTCGACATAAGAAATATTTTCTCACTTCGCATTTTTATGTCGAAGAATAGGTCGTATTGCAAGGGACAACTTAAGTGTGTGAGTATGCTATATCAGAAGTCTGTAAATAATCCTTTCCCCTTATACCTTATCCATAGCTGTAGGTTTTGTATTAGTTGAGAAATATGGATGTTTATCATAGGCCCTAAGCATGGGGTGGAACATTTTGAGTCCTACGCTCGCAGTATATTATGTCCCGGGTTTTAGGGGAGGAACGTATGAAAGTGGTACTGCATTTCTCTTTTATTTCAGCCCGAAACGGTTGTATGATAACATGAGAATGAGAAATAAAATTTTCCGTCAAGTCAATACAATCTTATTTAATTTATGTTTCTTCTTATTTCAACCCCTCCCAAGCATGATGTGTATAAGCAACGGAATGCAGCTTTCGACATCCTCTATGAGCCATAAAAAGCTATATCTAGCATTTTCTGATGGAACAGTTTGAGTGTGATAAATATTTTCCTTCATTTCAAGTTCTACATACTGTACCTTCATAAGTTAATTTCAAATTAAAAAATACAAAGCCCGGGCGACGCCGGGCCTTTTCAGCTAGTATTAACATAAAATGCACTAAATTGGGCATTATTCTGGTACTGGCCAACCGATTTGGTCGAATATCAATAGACGTCTTTCCATGGATATTATATATGCGTGTACGAAGTTTCATAAAAATCCGAAAAAGCGTATTCGAATTATTGCGCCTTTAAAAGATACACTAAATTGGGTTTTACTCCGGTACCGGTCAACAGATTAGGTTCAAATTCAATAGGGCACTTTTCATGGGCGTCATAAATGGGTATACCAAGTTTCGTGGCAATCGGATACAGCGTATTTGAGCTATGGCGCCTTTCTAATATAATCTATTAAAATAGGCACTAAATTGGGCATTACTCCGGTACCGGTGAACCGATTTGGTTCAATATCAATAGGGTTCTTCCCATGGACATTATAAATGTGTTTTCAAAGTTTCATGAAAATCCAAAAAAGCATATTTGAGTTATGGTGCGTACAGACACACGGACAGACAGACAGACAGACGGACAGACAGACAGACAGACGGACAGACAGACGGACAGACATTTTTTCGTCCACCACACAATCTCATAAAGTACCCTACTGGCACTTAATAATAATCCTCTTCGGTGTTGGTTGAAAATTTCATATATCTGCGTGCCTTGACATGATAAACAAATGAGTCGACCAGCGTGAGCTACAACATTCAAGCGATCGTAATGGTTTTATGACAAAAATAGCCAAAGCCTACTGTAATTGATTTGACATTGAAATGTGTAACTGAAAATTGATGCTTCGAAAACGCTAAAATACACGTTTTCTGCCCGTTTTTCACTCATAACTCAATAACGAAACCAAAAACTAAAAATGTAATATGCCGAAAACCTTCCCGGGAATGTACTCAACAACTTCCCAAAGTTTCATGGCGATCGGATGAATGGTGTAGTAATGCATAAAGGACACACACACAGACACACATACATTCATTTTTATATATATAGATTATGTATCGTGACATAATGGTAGGTAGCCTGTCATAATACATTTTATATGTAGTTTAAAAATTGATTCATATGTATGTTGAGACAATGATTTAAGACGAAGACAAATTTCGGACTCATTAATTCATCTTCAGGCCTGTTTTGATGGCGTGTGTGATAGTGCTTTTTTATATCCCTACTAGCAGCTGCTCGCAGCTTCGCCCGCGTTTATTATTCAACCGCTAGATATATTTTGAACAATTTATTTAACAATATACGAATTAAAACATTGCATTTATTAACACACGCATAACATCATGATTCATGAACAATTAAAACGATTAATAATGAAAGAGCTAAGAATCTGATTCGAGGTGCATTCCCGGTTAGAAAGCTCCACCCGGGAAAAATACCTCAAATTCGAGTTCCCTGCCCCCCCCCCCCAATAAACTCGTTAGTGAGTTTCGTACAAATCAATCAATGTTATCCCCTTTAGGCCTACATTCATGAATTAAAATCACTTTTCCGTAAACGTATCGCCATCTAGTTGTCGAACAGTTTACGTGAAGACATTAGTAACGTTCCAAACGAAAAGAATCGAATGGACAAATTAACCAATCAAATGTATGAATCATTTTCACGAATTAATCCAATTGAATCGTTTGTTCAAAGTGGAATTTCCAGCTCTTCAAATATTTGATGTTAGTATTGTAAGAGTGTTGTATTGATATACGAGGGTACTGTAATTGCTCGTTATGTTTATTAATATTATTATTATTATTATTATTATTATTATTATTATTATTATTATTATTATTATATTTATTTATACTGACGAAGTTAAGGCCATAATGCCTTTTCTTCCACTGCACCAGTAAAATTATACATATTGCTAATCATAGGCGTAACGAGGGGGGTTGGGGGTTTGAACCCCCCCCCCATTGATTAAAAAAGAAAAAATTGTACTATTTATTTCATTATTGTGATATATCACCTTTTTTAAAAATCTGCTTATAAATTACTTAATATGAGTTTAAAGCGTGGGAAGCTTAAAACTCTTTATTGTGCATCTTAATTTTTAAAATTTTCCGGGGGGAGGACCCCGGAACCCCCCTCTCCAGATGTTATAACCCCCCCATATGGTCGGCCTGGTTACGCCTATGTTGCTAATAATACATACTACAAACATAAATATATAAATAAATAAATAATATGACAAGAGCTTCTTTACTAAATACAGAAATATACTCAAATTAAGAATAGGATAATACGGTTTATCAATGTGGTATGCAGTGCGGAAAACCAGGTGTTTTAAAAAATATTCCGTGGTCCGATTCTTCCTGAATGTGAGTGCTCAAAATGAGGTTCGCTTGTCGTACAAGGATTGCCTCTCACATGGACGGGTGCTCACTATTTCCCGCAATTCAAAATTCATGGCGGTTGTTGCACGGACACGCATGGCAATCTCATTATCCCACTCGCCATCCAGTCTGCCTGTCCGCGGTTTTCTGTACTTCAAACTAAATTCAGGTCTCACTCAGCCTAGCGATAAAAGTCAACAAGAGCAATAAGGAAAATCCCCCTCACCGTACTTCATGATTTGCAGAGAACCAAACTCCGTATTTACGAATCGGTTAAGAAACCAACAGGTGACTGTAAACTTCATTATGCTTTATTAATTAATGTTCAGACGAAATAACTGCCTAGAATAGTTAATTTTTTTTAAATTTATTTATTTAAGGTCGCTTTTTAACTGCCTGGGTCACCAGCGACCATAGGCGTAACGAGGGGGGGGGGTTTTGGGGGTTTGAACCCCCCCATTGATTAAAAAAAGGAAAATTGTATAATTTTTTTAAGGCCGACCATAAATTACTTAATACAAGTATAAAGCGTGGGAAGCTTAAAACTCGTTATTGTGCGTCTTAATTTTTAATATTTTCCGGGGGAGGACCCTCGGAAGCTTAAAACTCGTTATTGTGCATCTTAATTTTTAAAATTTTCCGGGGGGTGGACCCCCGGACCCCCCTCTCCCTGGGGGATATTCCATACCCCCCAGACCCCGTGGATGTTATAACCCCCCATATGGTCGGCCTGGTTACGCCTATGCCAGCGACCACAATAATGAATACATTTATATTGAACAAGTGCTACAAGAAGTGAGGTATGAAGAAAAACATATATGCAACTTTAAATTTAGTAAGAAGAACAACATATTAAACATAAAAAGGACTGGAAGTAATTTAGCAAACTATTGACAAACTATGAATTGATTTGACATTATATGAATGATTTTAACTGTGACAGTTCCAAAAGTGAGATAACCTTAAGGCATCCTTCATCATATTCTTTCTTTCTTTCTTTATCGTAGTTTTACCTCTCCCTTACAGAATTTAAGCGACCCAAACCGCCCGGGCCTTACAGGGCCGCGACCTGTCAGGAGAGGGATTATCTATGGACCACATACATATTTTTTGACCAGACAAGGACATGGAGGGCCTCCCCGGATGAGTGATCAGCCCAATGCCGGGGCCACCAAGAATAGTTAATAACGGAGTTAATATGCCAATTTCAGAAACTATTGAGTTTTAGAACAATGTTTCTTGAACGTTTCACAAGCATGTTTCATACGTTTCGTGTGAAGGAATAAGTGGGATAACAGAATGAATTTACAACAAATTCCTCCGTTAACAATAGGCCTATCCCTTTGTTTTTGTTAAAATATCTGAAGCCGTACAAATACACACCCAAAAAATTAAAAAAAAAACATCCATCATTATTTTGGAGAGGAAAAGTAAAAAATCTAAACTTTTTTGAATTTTCCAATCGGTTACAGGTTAAAAGCAAAAAGTTTTTAGAAGTCAGTAAACAATGTTGCTAAGTGGAGGAATAGACTGTCATAGATGTGAATGACGTCTCGGCTATCCAGTCAGTTTTTCCATACTTATTGGGCAGCTAAAGACACTAAATTTTTCACGCTTATTGCTGCTATATGTGCCAATATTCCTGCTAAATTTTACGATTCTCTCTGTCTTATAAGTGTAAAAAAGTCATAAAGTGAGGAAAATATATAAAATTTACTTTTAAAAATCTGAATCTAAGTTATAACCGATGGATATAAACAAAACGTAAAGGACTAAACTTTTAGTTCTATCAAAATCCGTTATTTCTGGTGCAATCGCTTCTTAGATATGACTTACCGTGTAGCTACTGTAAGCCTCCAAGAAGGTCAATGCAATTGCATCCGCAATTTTGCATGTTTTTGGGGGTAAAAAATAAAAACTCAGATCTTCTGGAATATTTACGCCGGCTAAAAGCTATAAGTATGCCATATTTCAAATTACATCTGGAAGTGGGCAAACAATATTTTTGTCAATGATTGAGTTACGACGCGGCTTTGTAATATAGTGATGACTTTACATTTTTAAACCGTTAATTGGTCGTTCCTCCGGTACCGGTCGACCGACTTGGTCCAAAATCAATTAGTTTTGCCATATGGACATTATAAGTACGTATACTAAGTTTCATGAAAAAATGATAAAGCGTATTCGGTTTATCGTGCGTACAGACACACGGAAAGACAGAGAAACATTTTTCCCGTCCACCATACAATCTTACAAAGTATCATTCTGGCACTTAATAAATATAAGTAAGAAATGAAATATGTGTGCGCTATTCGTATAAATTACGCTGAATTACGCTTATGACATAAAATCAAATGCTCTTTTAATTGCAAAAAAGTGTAATGTTAGTTTTTAATGATCACCGAAAATAACTTCTATTATTTTATAACAATGTAACACTCAGTAAGTGCTACCCACACAATTGCAATTTAAGCAGAAAGAGAAGCTAATATGGAATGTCTTGCAATCTTAGACTAACGAAGTTTTTGTCATAACTAGATAAAATAGACGAGTACTCCTAGGTTCATTATAAAAAAATTGGAAAAACAATTATCAAATAACAGTAAGGTATTGTAACGGTGGCTGAGTCTAATTATTAAAAATAAATTCTTTCTGTTAATCAATTTTTGCAGGGTTTTTTGTCGAATAGTATAGTCTCAGTTTACGTATAATATACTTACTTACTTACTCAAGGGCAATAGACAATTCTTCAGCAAGCTAAAGGAACATTATCTACTTTATGGAACCAGGAGGTTCATTGCCTGAGCCCTCCATTCAACCCTATTCTGTGCTAACTCCATCCCACCATCCCTCGCAAATCCTACTTCTCTTAAATCTATCTTATTGTCCTCCCACCTACGTCAAAATCTTCCAAGTGCTCTTTTCCCTTCGGATCTGCCTTTCAATATTTTCTAGACACGTCTTTCCTCTTCCATGCGCGCAACATGTCCAGCCCATTTCATCCTCCGTGATTTAATTACTCTTACTACATCCGGTGACGAGTTGACGTATAATGTGCATAAACTTCAAATTCTGTTACACGTAAATATAACATAAATTAAAAAAAATATATATTATAAAAGACCAGGTGATTATAATTACATCGGCATATTACGTAACAATATGCTCTTTTACATTTCAAATTGCATAAATATTTACTTATTAAAATTGTAAATATTCTTCGTGAAGTTATTTCAGCAGGACGTTTGTTAGATACCCAACAAGTGTCGTAAATGCATTATGTAGATCTGAATTGCAAAGCCTTCTTCCTTATTCATTTCTTGTAAATATTTCCGCCTGTTAGAAAACACAGAAAAGGGAGGATATTTCCCTGGTGTCTCATTTGAAGTTATTACAGCTTTTACGAAGAAACCATTTTTACTTTTAAGAGCACTTCACAAACCTCATAAAAGCAAATGTCCCCGGAAGATATTACAAGAAATACTACTTCAAGATATTTGACTGTCTCTAAGATAATAGGATAACAATCTTAGCAAAAAAACTATTGTTTCAAACAATATCAATAATACCATCTTACATTTTTATACGTTAAGTTAATGAAACCTTATAGTTTGTTTATTTTGCTATTTTCAAGGCATTCAATACTTGGGTTGCATAGTACAGTGAGTCCATTTTATGAGGAAACCTCGCATCACTGCCGTATTGCCATATAGGCGCATACCGCTCGGAGGAACTTTACGTGAAGTTTTTGTTGACAGTATAATTAGCACAGGTTTATGGCCCCCTAGATCAGCCGACCTAACGTACTGTGATTATTATCTTTGGGGATGCCTAAAGGGAAAAGTTTACCGAAATAATCCTCATACCTTAGAAGAACTTAAGGCCGAAATAACACGTGCAGTGCAGTGTATTACCGAAGCGGAATTTCAGAAAGTGGCAAATAATTTGTTTAAACGATGTGAGGCATGTCTTACTGCTGACGGGGGTCATTTTCAACAGTATCTCAAATAAATGGTGAGTAATAAGCCTTTACATGTAGGCCTATTTTGATAATAAATTGGTTGAGTTATTGATTTGCCGGTAGTAACGGAACACGGTCCCCGCCGGTGCAAGCACAACAGCGGGGAAAGTGTGAGCAGGGGCAACGCTGTTAAAAAGTTTCCGCATAAAATGGCCTCCCTGTGTAAGAATTAAGAATTTAAATAAATAATTTAAAACGGTTTTCGATTTAGACCATTGTAATAGTCCCTTTCTTCAATTATTTAAGTGGTTCATCGATTTAATTAGGCCATAGGCTACTACTTATCTCTTTGTTTAAGAAATTTGAGATACAGGGCTGGCCCCCTTCAAGTTTCTTCAAAGAACATTGGGATGTATTAATTCACAAATATTAGCGGTATGATATTACGGTATGATATTAGGGTATGATATCAGGGTATGATATTAGGGTATGATACACATGGTAAAATGATCTTATTTTGCTCGTGGAAAAATACCTATTCCTAAAATAAAATCTCCCTTTTTACCACCTTTATCATAAATACAATCAGGGAATGTGATATAAGAAAGGACCAGGCGGAGTTGATAGGTCATGTTTCACCTGCTTCCGATACATGGCACAGATTATTAATATTGTTACATAGGCCTATTTAAAACATAAAAGTTAATTATTAATAGAGTACCCTATTTATATATTACAATAATACATTAGTAAGCAATTCACTAGAAGTAATGTAAGTAAAAACCCTTCACAAACTATAAATCACAATTACTACCACCGTATGAATTTTACAAAACACTGACAAATATTTATTACTAACGTGTGTTGACTTGCCATGAGTTATCTGAAGATATAAAATTTTATCTGTGAATTGCATAGGCAATATCCATTTAAGCCGTCTGGATTTATTTTTGGGGATTTAAACACTTGGACAGATTCTCCGTTAGTATTAATATTGATATGGCATAACCAGGAACACAACACTTACTTGGCATTTTCTACATCTAGGCATAATAATAAGAGGAAGTGTTTGTCTGTTTGTCTGTCTGTGCGCGATGCCCAGCAAAATCTACTGCACGCAGATATCTGACATTTTAAGCATAGACGGACTGAAGGGTGGCCGAATGCACCTCGAAGCCGGATTTTTAATTTTAGCTTTCGTTCGCGGAAATGGAAGAAAACGTGAATTTTTTTGCGCTATCGATGCATCAGTTTTCGAAATACATTTCAATTGTCAAATCAATTGCAGGTGACTTTGCTTTTTTGTTTTTTTATTTATTTAATCAGGTTATACTATGTCCTAGACATCTTCCTGCACCCATTTCAGGAGTTTATCATTTTTCTCCATAATTCTCGATTTGTCCATGCTTCGTATTCTATTCTCCTTTCCTTTAGTATTTGATTGATGCCTTGTGTCCATGTCAATTTGGGCCTGCCCCTCTTTCTTAGTCCTTTCGGAGTCCACTCATATATCTTCTTCGGTAGTCTATCGTCTGTCATTCTTTTCATGTGCCCATACCATCTTAATTGTGCTGTTTTTACAGTATCTACCAGCGATCCTTGTACCTTCATTTTTCCTCTAATGATATTGTTCCTAATCTTGTCCCTCCTGGAGATTCTTGCAGATGCTTTTTTGTCATAACTTTAAATAAAAGGATAGCGATTTTTTAAATATATAGCATAGAATTATCGATAGTTTCGATTCTGTGAGTTCACCCTGGTCGATTCGTTTCTTTATAATGTCAAATACCTACATTAGAGGCGCTTTCTAATCGTGGAATGCACTCCAAAGTCGGATTTTTAGCTGTCTCATTATAATTATTATTAGTTTAGTTTGTGAATGATTGACGTGTAAAAATGTTTTAATTATTTTGTTCTTAGTTTTTAACTTTTGAATTAATTATCGCGGGCTGGTTTCTGTATTTTCATACAGCATAATGTAATGGCTGACTCATGAATTCGTCCTACTATGAATGATGTGTATATGACGTCTTAACTGAGGTAGGAGGCCGTGGTTGTGTTGAGTATAGTGATGATTTACCATTTAAAAAGCATATAACTGTTATTAAGTGCCAGTATGGTACTTTATGAGATTGTGTGGTGGACGAAAAAATGTCTGTCCGTCTGTCTGTCCGTCTGTCCGTGTGTCTGTACGCACCATAACTCAAATACGCTTTTTCGGATTTTCATGAAACTTGGAAAACACATTTATAATGTCCATGGGAAGAACCCTATTGATATTGAACCAAATCGGTTCACCGGTACCGGAGTAATGCCCAATTTAGTGCCTATTTTAATAGATTATGGCGCCTTCCTAATAGAAAGGCGCCATCGCTTAAATACGCTGTATCGGATTTCCATGAAACTTGGTATACCAATTTATGACGTCCATGAGAAGTGCCCTATTGAATTTGAACCTAATCTGTTGACCGGTACCGGAGTAAAACCCAATTTAGTGTATATTTTAAAGACGCGGTAATTCAAACACGCTTTACCGGATTTTTATGAAACTTGGTATACACATTTATAATGTCCATGGGAAGACGTCTATTCATAATGGATAAAATCGGTTTACCTGTTTCGGAGTAATGCTCAATTTAGTGCCTATTTTATGGTAATATACGTATTCGAAGGAATTTATAAAAAAAAATGAAAATCAGTTATCTTGACAACATAGCCTATTGTTTTACTGTTATCTTATAAGGCCTTGGAAATTAAAATACAGGTAGCTATGACAAAAAACATATTGATCTACATGCGCTTATCCAACTACAGACCGTTAAAATGACCCAGGTGGCCGAGATGGTAGACCTTTCTTCTTCCGTAAGCCCTGCTTAATGAATAAATCTGGAGCTTAACTTGGAAATCAATTAAAAAAAAAAAAAAAAAAAAAAAAACATATTCTGCATATCATAATTGCAAGTCATAACTGATTAAACAAAAACATACTGGCACTTTGTTACATCAGTTTACCTGATTTTATTTAGTCTTTACTCCGGTACTGGTCAACCAATCTGGTTCAAAATCAATAGGCCCCTTCTCATGGACGTTATAAATGCGTATAAAAGTTTCATGAAAATCCGATAAAGAATATTAGAGTTTTCGCGCGTACAAACTCAAGGTTGGACATTTCACGTCCAGCATCCAATCTCATAAAGTACCGGTACCATAGTGGCACTTAATAACTATTCTAAATCAGCATCGTCATATCTAGCAAGCAATTCTGTAATTTAATGGAGGATATTAACTTAGAAAGCAGGCTTATCTAAGTTAGTTTTTTTTTATTCTTGTTCTTTAATTTCTCCCAAGGGCCCATAAGTTTTCATTATTTTGCCCATTCTCGCAACTCGAAGGGAAAAGGGGAGTACTGAAATGTAATTGTAAGGAATGTGCACGGTCTCTCCCTTTGTTCTTTGATACAACACAACATCTCTAACGTCTTGCTAATTTATCTGCTCGAAAATATGTGGCTTTTATCCATTCACTTTCAGAAGGGAAGTGCATGTAAACATAGCATTTGTATCATTCCGCCGGTAACGTTATTTGATTGGTAATATGTTACGCCAGTCTTCTTCCATACATTGTCCACGTCCCATATATATTTCGTTGTTCAATCATAAAATTATTACTAAATGATTATATTAATGCAATAAAGGATAGAATGCATGTTATTCCGATTACTTACTATAATTAAAGTCCTGCTTACTCACAACGCATTTTGAAAATGAGCGATATATTAGCAAACCCGTCAATCTCCATTTAAAGGAAAAAAAAGATAGAGATGATAACTTCTAATGAAAGTTTAATGGATTTTCTATTACATATTTGGTATACATACATACTGTATATTGCAAATCCTACTTCCCACGTAAGGGAATAACTCAGATATGCGACATATACACTATATATAATAGGAAATGCATTAAACATTCATTATTCAATAGCGTCACGATTCCCTCTTAAAAATGGAGTTTGCCGGGTTTGCTAACTCCTCAAATACTTTTTGAAGATGTATCAATGAATTTTTATGTCAATTTTCTCAAATAGCCAACAAATGTTGGGTATTTTTTTTCTTAATCCAAGAAAAGCATTAAATACTATTTTCTTTGTCCACCTTTTAAAAGATTGCTAGTGATGTCTTATTATGCCTATAGGATAAGCTTGACCTATCTTTGCGTGCATGTTGAGCTAAATTAGGAGAGTATGATAGTAGTACGCACGTTACAATGTTAACTGGATAAAACCTACTGTAAATTCAAAATTATATTGTTATGAATTAGAGTGTTATGAAGTATGATACTTAAGTAGCAATGCTTCACTCATGCTGAATTATTAAAATTCTAGACCTATACCGACAAATTTGTAATAAGTTGAAGTAATCTTATTAATTTAGTCGCATTTTATGACCTTTTCTATAATAAAAATCAAATTTAATATGGAACTATTTTGTCTTGTAGTATGACCTGTGCTGCAGTTCAAGTCACGTGCATTTGTTTACATCCACTGGATTTGTGGATAATAATGTATTTTGCGATTATTGGTTCATCGAGCCATGATGGTCGTTATTTTTATTTTTAAGGAAAGCTGTATCTCGTGAATCATTTAAACTATTTTTCCTAATTTATAACAAAATATATACTTATGTAGTCTCTTTGATATTCTTTTCTAAATCTATAATAGAGGTGAACTCTGCCATACGATAGGATCTTGACATATATAGGCTATAGGACTATACTTCCTGCCTCTCCTTACAAGTGGGATTAGTGAAGATGCGTTTTGATTCTCTCTTATACCGTTTTGTGATAAAAGATTTCCACAGCTAATCGGCTTATTTGGGATTGGCCTGAAGTATATCCTTTTTATGTCGTACGTATAGTTTCCTATAATATGTATTTAACTTGAGATAAATAATGAAAGGTAAGTTAAGTGGGTGCTTTCTATTGAACATACGTGACGACAACGACTACATTTCAGGTTATTAAACGTTTCTTATTTAAAGTAAAACATTTCAAAGTAGGTTATTTCGTACAAACTTTAATTTGTACCAGTTAACGTTAAATAACCATTTCTGTATAAGCATTCATTAACTAAAGTCACTAATAGGTCGTAAGTTTGAAATCAACTAGCAACAATTTTAGTGGAGTGGCTGATTTTCATAGATGGTAATTTTAATACTTGGATAAATATGTTCATATTTTAAGGTAAAACCTTAATCCATTATGCTTATTTCTTGGCCTCTATGGCTTTTTCGGCGACGTGACGTCACTAGAAATGAAAAGTTTACATGCCCCGTGTTTTTATTTAAATCAAGTAAGGAAGGTTTATCTTCAGTCCCCACCTTTGACTGAAGATAAACTATGATAAGACAGAATATTTGACGAATGATCTAGATGAGCTATACATTGATGGGAGACGGATTAAAAAAGTGCAAAATTTTCGATACCTGGGTTCAATTCTGGAAATAGAGGGGACATCAAATATGGATATTAATCAAAAGATTACTAGTGGAAAGAAAATAATAGGAATGTTAAATTCAATTTTATGGAGTAGAAATATAATCAATAGTACAAAAACGAAAATATTCAAAACCATACTACAGAGTATAGTCTTCTACGGAGCAGAAACATGGACATTAAATAAAAAACAGGTTAACAGATTGAACGCACTGGAAATGGACTTCTGGAGACGGTCTGCCAGGATATCTAGGAAAGATAGGATTAGGAATACGGAAATACGACGTATTATGGAAGTAGAAGAAGAGAGTGCAGTCACAATTGAAAGGAAACGACTTCGATGGTATGGACATGTACGTAGAATGGGAGAAGAAAGAATACCTAGAATCGTACAGGAATGGCAAAGTAAGAGAAGAAGAGGAAGAGGACGACCTGCTACTACCTGGATACAGAATGTACACATGTCAATGGAAAGATTTGGTTTAGTGGAGGAAGATGTACAAGACAGGGATAAGTGGCGAAATGTAGTGAGCAGTGTAGAGTTCTGAATGGTGGTATCATATTTTGTGTGTCAGGATGAGTTATGTGATAGTGCTTGACTGATGTATTTGTTTGGTTGGAGACAAACCTCTGTTTTGAGGAAATTTCTCATTTAATAATAAAAAAATAAGTAAGGAAGGTCTACTGTAATTTTCATCCATTAGCAAACATAAATATTGTCTCTAGAAATTTGTTAAAATGACTACTTCACGCTTTTCAGTATCAGAACCATTATATATTAGAAATAGACACATGGATTTCAAACCTAGTACTGTCTATTCAGGAGGCTTTATGACCAAGTAATGACATAAATTTCTTATAGAGTAGGCCTATTATTATATAGATCCAGTTTTTCCCCATAATTCCTTCTGCTTACCAATTATCAACAAAAAGAAAAGGAAGACCAAGTATTGCCGTTTTAAAGATAACGCAATTGCGTTAATTGTGCTTAAGACTCTTATCGGCGGAGTAAATAAAATGAATTTCAGTAATTTTAAAAAGGCAAAATTAAACTACTACATTAATAAGTAAATGTACATTTTATTGAGCAAGAAAGTATAGTTCGGTAGAATTTATCCCTTCCTCCGAAAAAGGAGAGAATACAATTTACAGCCAGATGGTTTATTTCCAAGCAGTTTCACCTCAAGGAATACGTTAAAGGTAATCCGTAACGACAGTTGCAAACTGTGCGAGAAGTTCCAGTTATTATCAACTCTTATATCCCCCTTTTTATCGCCATATACATCTGATGTTATTGAATTTCTCAACAACTCTAGAAATTCTGCACTAGAAAACTTGATATATAAATATGTAATCAAGTCTTATTCAAAGATTTTGCAGTTGGAACATCTACAGATGTTAGAGGAGAAATCATTTTATAACTTCTAGGTAGCAAGAGCGTATTTCATTTTAGATGGCAAATGATCTCTAGCTGATAAGAAAATGCCTACTTATACTGACATTTTAATACATTTCTTCTTCATTTTTGTGCTTAGCATTTATCACTTCTTTTTCCTCTTTTTTATGTTATTATCTTTTTCATTCTTCTTACTCGTTTTGCTTTATTTTGTAATATCTTATTATTATCCAAGATTCTGTCCCTAGTGTAGGCCTACTTTTGTTTTACTATCTCTACCCGTATCATTGGTACTATAAGCAGAGGTATTTTCGTGTTTGACTCGATGTCGAGTTTTCATAACTAATATGCTTATGAACAGCATAGCTTAAAAACTAAAAGTCGCATAAAGGTCACACTTAGATGAAAAGTTTTCCTGAGATGACACACGAAGAATGACGTTATTATCTTCCTTTACTATCACTTTAAATGAAACTTTTCATTGTTCGCGATTTCTTTGGAAATGGTTCAGTTATGGGGATTCTACGAGTTAAGGTAGCTTAAATATTATTTTTATAGTAATTCTGTTATTATTAAAGTCACTGAATGATATGAATCTCGGCAGATTAGTGTCGAGCAGCTGGGAGGTATTAAAAAAAAATCATACTCTCCTGTGACTTCTTTATGAAAAGTTTACTTCATACATTTTAGAGTCATTTTCTCCTTATCCAACGCATTCTATGAAAGCTAGTATTCTGAATGAAAAGTGTTTTCACGTATCGTACCATCTTTCCCATTTTAATGTAAGCATACATACAATTCTCAGAAAGAAATAAAATCGCAACAAGAGCTTCTCTGTTGAAGATGTCGTCCACTCATCGCAAAGGAAATTTCTCTGTAGAAAACGAAGATGGAAAGCGAAAAGGGGACAGATAAATAAGAAATCTCGCTGTTCCGATATTGTAAGTGCCAGATCGTTTCTAATCTCAAGGAAAGGCAACATTTTTCTTCTCTCTCTGATATTAAAAAAAAATCAAAACGACGAAGATATTTGACTTGTAAAGTACTATTTGGATGCCATACACCAGGCCTTGCCAATAAGCAGACAAAATTAATCTTGAGTTTCCTGTGGAAGGAGGAAGAATATAAAACCTGGCGTGAAATAGAGACGGTTGATTTAACAACATGAAAAGAAAAACCTATTGACCTTTTCTCTCTTAACATATTTCCTTTCATAATATTTGTCAATATTTCCTTTTGGGATTTTTTCAATATACAAGAATACAGAAAACTTAAAATTCCAATTTTCTATTCCTTCCCAGATTGGGAGGTAGCAAGTGGAAGATTCACGCTTCTAAACATAAGTTACAGAGCGATACAGTTTCATTGAGTGATTTATGAAAGAAAATGTACAATAATACTTCACTTATTTATATTCAGACAGTATAATCTCCTACTTCCAAGGTTCCATGCAAAATATGAACACTAGAATGTTGAATATTTTTGTAATACAGTTGAATCTCCATATTTTGAGTCTCCATAGTTGGATATTCTCATAAATTCAATATGGAAATATTGAATTAACATAATTAATAAATATATCATCGTCGGGGATGCGTTCGTTCCTCTCACGTAGCGGGCCCGGGTTCAATTCGTGGTCGGGACACGTTACCTAGGTGGGTTTTTTTCCAGAGTTTTTCCTCACCTGTGGAAGAATTTCCCAATAACGGATGCAAGTGACTTATGGTTAAGGTATCATTTTGTGATGGGCGGCCAACCAATCTACGAGGCGCAACCATAAAGTGAGTTTTCCTAGGGCCGTTTACACAAACAAAAACTTTCATGTACACATTTATCGCAACAGAAATAGCAAGTATTCAGCTATTTTTCAACATATTCGCCACAAGAATTGATAAATTTGTCATACCGTGGGACCAACTTTTCAACATTTGTGTCGTAGAAACCTTCCGTCTGGGATTTGAACCACTGTGTGACAACCATCTCCGCTACTCTGTTATTCTCTGTCTTTCTCTAAAATAAACAAGTAAGTCTGTCTCACTCATGCGTAGATACGAGTAATGTGCTAATACAGTGAGAAAGACATAGGCTAATTGTATATTTTAGGGCCGGTTCTAGAGCGCACAATATCTACCCATTCCATTGTCTCAAAAGACTCCAGCCAAACTATATAAAGTCGTCATTAGTAATTTTCGAAAATGAATGGAAATTTGGATGCAATAATCCTCTATAACTTTGCATAAGATGGGTTTCAACACCCTGTAGTATTACACAGTCATCATTAGCAGTAAAGGGATAGAAATTTGGGAATAGAAATTTGGGGATAGAAATGAGGGGTCTATTAGCAAACCCGGCAATCTCCATTTTGAAGAAAGTTTAATGCATTTTATATTACATATTTAGTATATGTGTTATAAATCCGATTTCCCAAATAAGGAGAAACTCAGATTTATAACACATACATTAAATCTGTACCAGGAAATGCCTTAAACTTTCATTAGAAGTTTGCAACTCTATCTTTTATGAAAGTGGAGATTACAGGGGTTTGCTAATACATCCCTCAATTGTACTTTTCCTAGCTTTTAGTAAATATAATGTTGCTCCCTGTGTATTATAATGTACTGCGCCTAGTTAGGAGCAATATTGCTCTTTGGGATCTTTGTTGATAAATAATTAAATAAATAAATAAAATAAAATAAATAAATTTAAATAAAATAAGTAAAAAAAAATGTGCCTTAATGTAAATGTTGGCTAAGTTTCAGTGCCTTGAGTCACTTACTGTAACCTAAAACTTAAATTTGAAAATACTCTAAGATTTCCATCAGGTACAATAAATATGTACCGGGAAATGCATTAAACTTTCATTAGAAGTTAGCATCTCTATCTTTTATCAAAATGGAGATTACCGGGTTTGCTAATAGACCCCTCAGATAATCCCCTATAACTTTGCACGGAATATTTATAAACACCCTGTAGTATTATATAGTCATCACGTTTAGTTGCAGGCGCAGAGGGATTGGAATTGCGGTGTAATAATCCTCAATAACTTTGTACGCTCAGTTGTCACATTCCCTGTCTCTAGTCTCCTCTGGGTCAGCGAGTTAGTTACTAGATTTAAAGCTTCATATATATGCATAGATTAATTTGCGAGACGACATAAAGTTGGCTTTAGTACCGGATGAAGCAAGCATTTATGTTAGGGCTGACTACTTTACTGACGTGCCTTTATGTCCCTTTGCATACTCATGCCACCTCTTAGCTGAATAAGGAATTCCATATTACAGTGTAACCGTTACGTACAATGTTTTGAGATGGTGACATTCTAAAGAGGGTGTATACAGTGTGAGGTATTTTTCTGTTTCGTTTATGACACTCGATTTAGAAATTTAAACTTGCACAACATACTGATTCAAACACACCGGTTTTTATCTTTATACAGACCTTTTCATGTATTGCGTAATTGGATAAGGCATATTCAGATTGACATGAATTTCGTTATATATCATATGCATTGTTTCTTGAATAATTTTAAGCTCTAAAAATACCCTGAAACAGTCAATTTACATTAATGATATGGATAATAAATGTGACGAACATACAAATTACAGAAATTAAAATAACCATGAAAACAGGGATAAGTTTTCGTCTTTTGAATAAAGATCGGAATGAATAAAGATCAGAATGAAAGAAATTATAAACATTTAGATGTGGAAGGTAGGTCGACGAATATAAAGCTAGTTGAAAATAATAAAGGACAGAAGGAAATCCAGAGCTACTATTATTAACTATTAAAGGCTTATACAGTGTGAAGCCCAAAAACCGGAAGCATTCTGATGAAGACAGCCAATCAGCGGCCGAACTGCCACAAAACGGTAAAAGAATTGGACTTTTTAAAGTGAATGCTTTTCTTTTATAAATAAGATGAAAAAATCAGGAAAAATTAGAAAAGAAGAACGCATTTCAAGATAAAGTTGGCTGGAAGAGGGAGCAGGAAGTAAGAAAGGAAAAAAGGAAAGAAAGGAAGGAAGGAAGGAAGGAAGATGAAGAAAAATTAAACTGATTGCAGAGTTAATATGACAAATGAGAGGGTGAAACATACGGAGAATTTAACTAAAAAACTAATAGATTCACAGCAATATACATGGAGGTTGGAATATATTCGCATGCAACATTACTTAGATAAAACAGACAAATAACTGTTAGCTAAAACTGAATGTGAATGTTATTGGCAAAATATCCGAGATATCCTACATACGTAATTAATGAGGGTATAAGGTGGAAATTAAATTCTTATTATATAGACAAACAACAGTTCTTGAATTTAATAGTATTACATTTTTCGTAACGTATATTTCATACGATCCTGAAGAAATAACATCCACAGTAACAGAAACAACAAGCGTAAAATGTGTATAAATACGTAACATGATATCAGGTACAGTTAGGGATAATAGGCTATGGATGTTTGGATGTGGTAACCGATTGAGTTACTGAAGTTTATAATGTTGGAAGGGTTGCAGATGTCTAATTATTACATATCTAGAAAACACCGGATTTTATGGGGGTTTATAAACGAGAATCAATTTTCAAAGCAGCATTAGTCCCTTTTTATACTAGGAAGCTATATATGAAAGCCTCCCTGTGGACTTAATGGCTATAACGTAGACTAACCTTACAAACCTCTCTCTCAGTGCTCCACCATAATATTTTGAACTTTTGACCACATTTTTCCGCGACATTTGTTTATATTTGTTTACTTGTCTATCAATAATATAGATATATTGTAATATTTGTATAACTTCCAGATAGACTATCTGGCCTAGCATGGTGGAAGAAATATGGAGGACGTTTTGATAAAACTAACTTATCATACACAGAAAAGTATATTATACTATCTTAATCATTAAAAATGTAAAATATTATATTTTTTACCACAGCCACTGTACAATTTCCCCATAATTGCATATTATCTGAAAGTATCGCAATAAGTTCCTATAGACAATACACAATTAGAATCAACAATATTCATAAATTCGATTAGCCTATTTTGTTTTCCAATAATTGAAATTTTTATATAAATTTAGCATTTTTTAAAAATATTTCTCTGAAAACATTTTAAAGTTTCTCTCTATTAGGTAAGCAGAGTGCCTGATTGCCATGTTCATATTTTCTTTCGATCACTTAAATAATAAATAATAAAATCTAGAGCGATACGGAAAAACCGAGTAAGTCAAAATACCAAAGTTATAGTAGGGACAAACAATTTATTTCCGCAGTATTGTTACAATATTTAGTTAAGTCCACCAGATATTTTTACACAGTATAAGATACTGTGTAAAAATATCTGTATAAGATACTGTGTAAAAATATCTGGTGGACTGAACAGTATCTTATACTGTGTAAAAATATTTGGTGGACTAAACTAAATATTGTAATAATGCTGTGGAAATATATTTTTTTCTTTCCTGAAACTTTGGTATTTTGACTTATTCGCTTTTTCCCTATCACTCTAGAATTATTAAACGTCATGTACTCTGGGGTCCCCTTGAGATTTCTAGGGGATAATAGGGTATTTCCTGTAATTAAGTCAATCTACTTGTGTTCGTACCTTGGCTATATTATATCTTACATGTAACACTATAGCCTCTAACAAGCAAGCATGAGTTTCGGAAATCGAATTTAGTCTTCAAACCAGGTGTTACGTCGGGCGTAGAAATCCCATAGTCAAATAACGGCATGGCCCGAGGTGGAGTACGTTGTTAGCCTTTGTGTCTGTATAACATAGGTAAACAGCACCGCGATCACACGGCCTAATTAATATGTTAACATGACCAGTGCTACATTGCGGTGGCCCTTGTGTTTAATTCATGCGTATCCTCTTCAGGCACCAGCCTATGCTCCCATGCCTATGGAATACCAATGGTCCAAGCAGTCAATCACAGGCGGCGACGTCCTACAGATGTAAGTATCGATAATGAAGCTAAGTGACATGTTTGTGTATTATGTAGCACTTTGCCTGTTCTTGGTACGGGAGAGGATAAATTATTTAACGATAATAGTAATAATAATGATGACGATGATGATAATAATAGTCATCAGGTTACCTTAGGCCTGATAGGGTCCATAAATCAGGCAGCGTTACTTAACAATATGAGGAGAGATGAAAATGGGGATTGGAAAGAAGCATAACGATGAGATTCATGACCTGTAATCTTCACTGCATGTATTAAGGGTAATTAAATCACGGAGGATGAAATGGGCTGGAGACATCTTACGCTTATGGGGAGGAGACCCGAAGGGAAAAGACCACTTGGAAGACCTAGACGTAGGTGGGAGGATAATATTAAGATAGATTTAAGGGAAGTAGGATCTGCGAGGCATGATTGGATAGAGTTAGCACAGAATAGGGTTGAATGGCGGGCTCAGGTAAGTCCGGCAATGAACTTTCGAGTTCCATAAAATAGATAATATTCCTTTAGCTTCCTTAGGAACTGTCTAATGGCACTGAGTAAGCAAGTAAATTACCGTAGCCCTAGAAAAATAATATGTTATTTGGAAAGAACGCATACATTTATAACTATTATAAATCTATATTAATAAAAGGAAGTGTCTGTCCTCCGTCTGTCTGTCTTCCGTCTGTCTGTCTGTCCGCGATGCCCAGCGAAATCTACTCAACGCAGAGATCTGAAATTTTATAAGTAGGCGGACTAAAGGGTCGGAATGTGCACCTCGAAGCCGGAATTTTAATTTTCGCCTCCGATCGTGAGTTATGAGTGAAAAACTGGCAGAAAACGTGCATTTTTTTGCGTTTTAGAAGTATCAGTTTCAGTAATAAATTTCAATATCAAATAACTTACAGATGGCTTTGGCTATTTTTGTCAACATACCTCATAGCCTACCTTGAAAATAAAAGCAACGCGATCGCTTGATTTTGTAAGTCCATCCTAGACGATTCATTTGTTTAGAGTGTCAAGGCCCACAGACATATGACATTTTCAACCTACACGGAAGAAGGATAATCAACCCTAAATATGGTCAAACATTGTTCGATTTGAACGAAACTCACTATACAGGGGTTTTCTGGGCCAAGGAACTCGAATCTGAGGTCGCTTTTACCAGGGGACGCTACCTAATCGTGGAATGCACTCCACGTGATTTAGGTGTTAATAATTATAATTTGAAATAATTATCGCGGGGGAAGCCGCGGGCACATGCGGGCACATGCTGTTTGTCTGTCTGTCCACGATGCCCATCGAAATCTACTGAACGCAAAGATCTGAAAATTTAAAGATAGATGGACTGAAAGGTGGGCGAATGCACCTCGAAGCCGAATTTTTAATTTTAGCTTTCGTTCGCGAGTTATGAGTAAAAAACTGGCAGAAAACGTGATTTTAGCGCTGTCGAAGCATCAGATTTCAGTAATACATTTCAATGTCAAATCAATTGCAGTTGGCTTTGGCTATTTTTGTCATACCGTGGAAATAAAAGCATCGCGATCGCTTGAATGTTGTAAGCCCACGCTGGTCGATTCATTTGTTTAGAATGTCAAGGCCCGTAGACATATGAAATTTTCAACCTACACGGAAGAGGGATAATCAACATAGACCTAAATATGGTTAAACATCGTTCGATTTGGACGAAACTCACTATACAGGGATTTTCTGGGCCAAGGAACTCGAATCTGAGATAGCTTTTACCAGGCAACGATATCTAATCGTGGTATGTAATTCACGTGATTTAGGTGTTAATAAAATAATGATTTAACTATTATGCTCTTAATTTTTAATTCTTGAAATAATTATCGCGGGCGATCGCTTGATTTTGTAAGTCCATCCTGGACGATTCATTTGTTTAGAATATCAAGGCCCGAAGACATATGAAATTTTCAACCTACACGGAAGAGGGATAATCAATATAGGCCTAAATATGGTCAAACATTGTTCGATTTGGACGAAACTCACTGTACAGGGGTTTTCTGGGCCAAGGAACTCGAATCTGAGGTCGCTTTTACCAGGCGACGCTATCTAATCGTGGTATGTAGTCCACGTGATTTAGGTGTTAATAAATATAATGATTTAACTATTATGCTCTTAATTTTTAATTTTTGAAATAATTATCGCGGGCGAAGCCGCGGGCACATGCTAGTAATCTATATTAATAAAAGGAAGTGTCTGTCCTCCGTCTGTCTGTCCGCGATGCCCAGCGAAATCTACTCAACGCAGAGATCTGAAATTTTATAAGTAGGCGGACTAAAGGGTCGGAATGTGCACCTCGAAGCCGGAATTTTAATTTTCGCCTCCGTTCGTGAGTTATGAGTGAAAAACTAGCAGAAAACGTGCATTTTTTTGCGTTTTAGAAGCATCAGTTTCAGTAATAAATTTCAATATCAAATAACTTACAGATGGCTTTGGCTATTTTTGTCAACATACCTCATAGCCTACCTTGAAAATAAAAGCAACGCGATCGCTTGATTTTGTAAGTCCATCCTAGACGATTCATTTGTTTAGAGTGTCAAGGCCCACAGACATATGACATTTTCAACCTACACGGAAGAAGGATAATCAACCCTAAATATGGTCAAACATTGTTCGATTTGAACGAAACTCACTATACAGGGGTTTTCTGGGCCAAGGAACTCGAATCTGAGGTCGCTTTTACCAGGGGACGCTACCTAATCGTGGAATGCACTCCACGTGATTTAGGTGTTAATAATTATAATTTGAAATAATTATCGCGGGGGAAGCCGCGGGCACATGCGGGCACATGCTGTTTGTCTGTCTGTCCACGATGCCCATCGAAATCTACTGAACGCAAAGATCTGAAAATTTAAAGATAGATGGACTGAAAGGTGGGCGAATGCACCTCGAAGCCGAATTTTTAATTTTAGCTTTCGTTCGCGAGTTATGAGTAAAAAACTGGCAGAAAACGTGATTTTAGCGCTGTCGAAGCATCAGATTTCAGTAATACATTTCAATGTCAAATCAATTGCAGTTGGCTTTGGCTATTTTTGTCATACCGTGGAAATAAAAGCATCGCGATTGCTTGAATGTTGTAAGCCCACGCTGGTCGATTCATTTGTTTAGAATGTCAAGGCCCGTAGACATATGAAATTTTCAACCTACACGGAAGAGGGATAATCAACATAGACCTAAATATGGTTAAACATCGTTCGATTTGGACGAAACTCACTATACAGGGATTTTCTGGGCCAAGGAACTCGAATTTGAGATAGCTTTTACCAGGCAACGATATCTAATCGTGGTATGTAATTCACGTGATTTAGGTGTTAATAAAATAATAATTTAACTATTATGCTCTTAATTTTTAATTCTTGAAATAATTATCGCGGGCGATCGCTTGATTTTGTAAGTCCATCCTGGACGATTCATTTGTTTAGAATATCAAGGCCCGAAGACATATGAAATTTTCAACCTACACGGAAGAGGGATAATCAATATAGGCCTAAATATGGTCAAACATTGTTCGATTTGGACGAAACTCACTGTACAGGGGTTTTCTGGGCCAAGGAACTCGAATCTGAGGTCGCTTTTACCAGGTGACGCTATCTAATCGTGGTATGTAGTCCACGTGATTTAGGTGTTAATATAATGGTTTAACTATTATGCTCTTAATTTTTAATTTTTGAAATAATTATCGCGGGCGAAGCCGCGGGCACCTGCTATCTTAAAATAATAAAAGGACGTGTTTGTCTGTCTGTCCACGATGCCCAGCGAAATCTACTGAACGCAGAGATCTGAAATTTTAAACATAGGCCTAGATGGGCTGGAAGGTGGGCGAATGCGCATCGAAGCCGGATTTTTAATTTTAGCTTTCGTTCGCGAGTTGTGAGTGAAAAACTGGCAGAAAACGTGATTTTAGCGCTGTCGAAGCATCAGATTTCAGTAATACATTTCAATGACAAATCAATTGCAGTTGGCTTTGGCTATTTTTGTCATACCGTGGTAATAAAATCATCGCGATCGCTAGAATGTTGTAAGCCCACGCTGGTCGATTCATTTGTTTAGAATGTCAAGGCCCGTAGACTTATGAAATTTTTCAACCTACACGGAAGAGGGATAATCAACATAGACCTAAATATGGTTAAACATCGTTCGATTTGGACGAAACTCACTATACAGGGATTTTCTGGGCCAAGGAACTCGAATCTGAGTTCGCTTTTACCAGGCGACGCTATCTGATCGTGACATGTAGTCCACGTGATTTAGGTGTTAATAAATAAAATGATTTGACTATTATGCTCTAACTTTATGCTCTTTTTTATCGCGGGCGAAGCCGCGGGCACATGCTAGTAAATAAATAAGCCCATAACATCCCTAGCGGACAAAGGCCTCCTACCTTCCGGTAGGACTAGCTGAATCCAATTCATAGGGAGAGCTGACCTTGTATACTGTATACTGTCACAAGTGCCTTGTACCCACTTCATTATATCTCCCGCGAGGTTTGTCAGCCTGTCACCGGTCGTCTAGCGATATGACGTCACACCTCCAACGTCCAATCACGAGTTTCTTCATAATACGAATACAGAAGAATTCGCTAGATCGTGGTATATAAAAAAAGTGCATCATTTTGGGTGGGTTGGGCAGAATACCACTATCCGAAGGTGCGACCTGTTTTTGGATTTTCCCCATAAATAGCTATTTCATGTTTCATTCTTCTCTTTTAAAATTTCTTTCCTATTATTATTTAAATGAATGCAGGGTAATTGTATATTTTTTACTTAAAATTACTTATGTTTGTATCTGACGAATTTATATCCACTTAAGTTATGCACTGACTGTAATTTTTCGGTAATTTCTATTCCTTTCAGTTTTGAATTTCTATTTTAATATAAGCATTCATCAACTAAAATCGCTAGTGGGTTATAAGTTTTTAATCAACTAGGAAAATTACAATGGAATAGCTGGTTTCCATGGAAGAAAATTTCAACACGTGGATAAATATCACCATATTTTGAGATAAAGCATTATAAGCTAACTCATTCACTGACATAATTGTTTGCCCACTTCCAGAAGAGTTAGAAACTTGAAATTTGGCAAACTTGTAGCTAATAATCTATTATGATTATTTTTCGACATTTACGCAATTTTTGAAGGGATGCATATGTACGTAAGCTACAGTTCACCTAGGAAATATTGTTGGATACAAGCAGTAGAAATAAAATAGGCCTACAGTAAAATAAAAGCATTCCATGATTTCGTGTCGGCCTGTGCCAGCTTAAGCAACGTTACAAAGCTTGTTTATGGCTGCCTAGCCATCACATGTTGTATGTTGTTCTCACAGCCTTCTAGATTGCTCCCCTGAGCCCACCTCCTTCCACCTTACTGTCGTCCCTGTTCTCACTAAATTCCCCATCCCCTTGCCCCTCTCTTCTGCCAGCCTTCAAATTTTAATGAATTGCGTACCCCGTCTTCATTTATAATCGGCTTAACGTTAATTAATCCGGAAAGGCACTTAAACTGGTAGCTAAATATTGCATACGCCCGGAGCATGAGAGACACCGCCGCATCTAAGATAAGAGTTGGCTAACACCTAGCAGACATGTTTTGTTAATATTGTTCTTGTGCTGAGTGGCAACAAGTTGCAATCTCTTATGGTATGCTCAGTTTGAAGAGAAAGCATGGAGCAATGCTGTCAGTCCATAATTTCAGCTTTGAAATTCCGTGAAGACTTCAATAGACCGAGATGGTAGTTTCACGGACTCAACACTTGTAAGGACACGAGTTTGAATCGCATCTGATTTTTTTTTTTTTTGCTTCTCACTTGCAAAACTTGAATTACTTTGAAATGAAATTTAAAGAGATGTTTTCCACCTTATACCCTCAAAAAATATATATAACCTATAAGACCTTCAAATGATTTTTGGGATTGCTTCGAAAATTACACGATTTTTATACAGAGTATTTATTTTGTACCTTATGTAAGTTAGATGGTTAAACATGTGCGTTAAAAATTGTGTGTGTAATTTTCGAAGCAATCCCAAAAATCATTTGAAGGTCGTATAGGTTATATATATTTTTTGAGGGTATAAGGTGGAAAACATATCTTTAAATTTCATTTCATTGATATACCCTCAAAAGGAAAAATGAAATTTATCAATATTGAATTACTGTGTTCTTGTAAAAATAATGTTCAACTACCTTTTGAAATTCGTTTAATGTACCGATACTTTTTTCTGTTTTAAAATCTAGTTTTTATTATAGGCTGATCATTTTGGTTGCCTAGATTTATAGATAGCTTCAATAAAAAGAAGCTTATCTTAGTCATTTTCCATGCACAGGCTATTCATTTACTAGCAATCATGCATATTTTTAAAATAAATTATACATCTGCTCTGAAAACCCGCTAAGCTACTTTTGGTTTTTATTATTAGCGCGCTCTCGCATACCTACAGTTGGAATGTTATTAAAATACATATCCGATACTGTTGAACTCGATCAATGAAATAAAATAGATGTGATACCAACTGCTCAGCGAAAATTTATTTTATGGTTCGCCGCCTAGGCCTTTCGGTGCGCTTGCAGCATCTTCAGGGCATCCTGAAGTTCAGCTTACTGGCTCCGTAAATAGTGTTATCAAATTATGTGACAATTGAAAATGAAATCGCTGGGAAGAGCTCCATATCGTTAAACATTAGCAAATCAACAATCAGCGAAACAGTCAAAGAAGACTAAGAAGCTGAACGACAAGGGACAATTGGTGATTGCACGTCGAGGATCGAATCCGATCCAGTAAGCTGGACTTCAAGATGCCCTGATGATGGTGCAAGCGCACCGAAAAGCCTAGGCGGCGAACCATAAAATAAATCTTGGTTGATCAGCTATTTTATTTCATATTTTATTCCAGTTGGAAACCATTGTTCTACTGATCAGAGATATAATACTGATATCCTTTTAGGGTATTTTAATGACCTGGCACTAATAATAATGTGTAGGTTATCGTGTCCATATGTCCCATTATTCCGGTAGAGTTCCTTTTTTTCGCAAAATGTCCACTGCCCCGAAAATTTCATTGAGGACCCTCAAATGTCCCGCTTTCTTGTGATTCAAATTGGCTGAAAGAAAATTTCATCAGTGAAGGCCTTGCTCATTGTCAAAACACATGATACTGGCACAGTTTTGATGAAAGTTTTGATGAAACTGTGGTAACATGTACAGACTTTCATGACAATCAGTGTATTTTGATAAGATACAGAAAATTTAAAAGTACAGTGACAAAAAGGCATTTACTTCTGCGGAATAAATTATCTACACCAGTTATCATAAGAAATTTAAGAAGTAGTTAGGAAATATTTACAAGGTAAATTTTAAATGTTCTCTAAATTTTGTGGATAACACTTATGTCCCCCTTTCTCCTTTTAATTGGCCAAGGTTTTTCCCGATTAATTTTTAATATATCCAAGCACATAGAACAATTTTGCATACAATCGTGTCCTCATTTTCCGCCCGATTGCACAGAACTTAGTCTACTTAAGATTGTGTCATTTCAGAAAATAAGAAAAGCAGAAAAGAAAAAAAGTATTCAGAAGGAGAATTAATATTTCCGATTTTAACACGACTTTCTTAAACTTTTCCTGCACTTCTAAGGAGGAGGACAAACGATTTCTACATTCTCCATTTCTGCAAGATAACAAATGTAATTTAATAACGGTTTTATTGCGTTTGATGATGTCGGGCGGTAGCATTCTTTTGTCCGGAGGCAACTGGAGACGTGGATTCATTAATCATCATAATTACTGCAAAGTCCTTTTGTTATTTCACTACCGTAGAAACAAAGGAAGATAGAAATCCGCTGTTCCTAACAGGCAAAGCGTTTAAGTTAATAACCCAGGGTATTCCATATATGCTGCATGGACTATCTGTTGTTTTAAATGATGAATAACATCGTTATATGTATTGGATTTTCACAGACAAGGTTTATTGAAATACGGGGTGAAAATAACAGGGGTGGCCGGATTACGTTAAACTATTTCTTCCCATACCATCGTTTTTCAACAAAAGAATGCGTTAAAATAGCGTTGTTTCTTAATCTGAAAATCGGTACTTATTATGTATAATTTAATCCATGCTGGTGAACTGTGTAAGTTAATATCAAAATTACATCTGTATGCTCCTCCTATAACTGCAGACGTACGGGAACATTTTATATAAATTATTCACGAACAAATTATTACAGGAATTCTCCCCTTTTAAGACCATCAATTTTGTACAATAATCTATGTAATGAATTTGATACAGATCTATTTCAATAGGTAGGTAGATAGGTAGGTAGGCTAGGTTACCGGCACTGGGTGCAGGGCATTCGAGTTTCCACCATCATAGCATGAATGTAAAATTGATGAAAAAGCTCGGGTAATTTGCAAGAAGTAAAAACAACAGTAAGTATACTAGCATTTCGAGTGTTATGGCCTCGTATTTCGTCAATACTTTGAAATTAAAAGAGCAATGAGAGGCGATGGGCTTACCACCTGTCCCTCTGCCCTCTCTCGGAAAATAAGCGTATCAAAATTCATGTAGGTAACAGAAACCTCCACTTGGAGGCCCCTTTGCCCCTTCGTGTAAAGTGGCATTAAAAATAAAAGAAAGTCGCCAAACTCCGTGTCAAACCCCCAAAAAGATGCCTAGTCCAGTCACATAATTTTGTTTTCATACGATTTTTTTGCTATGGAGGAAGGCTGCTCACAGACAGACACACACACACAAAGACAGACAGACAGACATGTTTCTGAAAAAATATTTTTTTTTGTATTCAGGGAACCTCCTAACGTGTATTTATGTTAAAAGCTTAACTTTGAATTTCGGGGTCCAACACAATACTTCCTGTACCTGTAGTACCTACGGTACAGACAGAGGAAGTAAAACATATTTCGGTAATGTATCTTTTAGTCAGGATATCTGAAGATCCTCACACAAATAACGGAAGAGCAGCATTCGGCTATGAGCCGTCGAATGGAAACCCCTGGAATATAACACCAAGAGTGTGAAATGTATAGGCATGCTGAACAATTGGTGAAATATTGTGTTGCAATGGTTTTCCTGTAGCAGCTACCCCGCATCCAGTATTAGTATTTAATACAATAGTGTGTTACGTTTTTAAAAGATGTAATTTGCTTCTACCGAATTCTATAGCAAACGCTTTTTTGTCAATCCTGAATGTTGGTTCTCTAAACAGGAAACCGCATACTCATGTTCGTAATCCATTGTAAACTTCACTATTGTTTCCATTCATTGATTTCCGCATGTGCGATTACAATACTTAAAACGTAATGGAGGCTATGCGATCATGATTTCCGTGTAAAATCTGCACTAATTCAGATATCCGAAGCATAAAGCAGCATAGAATAACATAATCATACTTATACATGTAAATATTTAAATACAAACAAGCATGATGAAATGAAGTTCCTTAAGGGGGTATAGGGTATAGGGTAATGCTTTCTTAATCAAACCAAGTTGAATATAATTTTTTTCTCCTGAAGCAGTTTAATTTTGTCCAAAATGATTTATTTTCATCAGCGAGAGGGATATTATTTCTAAAAACTTTTAAAGTAATTTTTTGGGTTGGTAATAGTTATGTTATGGATATAGAAAAATGCAAAATTAAATTATAAATTACTCAATGTGATGAATTTGATTTCAATTACTTCTATTTTCTACATTTTTAAATCTACATACTTGTTGCTTTGTATACTTAGGCCTACTCATGGTGTGATCGGTAATTTTGTGGAGAGGTTCAATTTATGTCAGTTTATAAGTTTTTGAGTTATTCAAAAATGAATATCGAAAAAAAATTCTTATTCAAAAATGAAACTTGTCATTCTATTTTTCAGTAGAATCTGAATGTGTTTTAATAGCACTAATGATATATTTAGAAAAATATTATGCATTAGTGTTCTTATATCTTTGCTACTACAGAAATAAAATTGATACATGTCCCAAATTTTAGAAAAAAAATGGTAATTTATTTTTTATTTTATTTTAAAAGCTAAATCTTAGCGTAAATATTTCAGATTCCTTGCTTTCAATATTGTAGAATGCATTTAGTTGTGAATATACCGAAATGGAGTTTGCATGTAAATTAATTGAAAAATGCTTAAATACAGACTCATTAAAAGTACCCAGACTTACAACTAATGTTTTCTTAATCAACCCAATATGAATATCACCTTTTTCTCCTGAAGGCAGTTTAATTTTGTACAAAATTATTTATTTTCTTCAGCTAGAAGGATATTATTTCTAAAAACTTTTCAAGTAATTTTTTGTTGGTAATAGATACGCTACGGGTATAGAAAATTAAAATTAAATTCTAAATTATTTTATGTGATGAATTTGATTTCAATAATTACTTTATACTTGGAATGATTGATGGATGGAATGACAGTTGAAAAAACGAATCAACATACAGACAGATATTCTGTTAAAATATCACACTACAGCACAACCTACCAGAATACAGTAGATCACTTGGCTAAAGAAACAGCAAACAGCACAGAACTTCCAGAAGACAACAATGAATTACCAAAAACTATAGTTAGTAAACAACAAAGAGAAATTAGTCAACAACTGTGGGAAGCGGAATGGGAGACAACAATAAATGGATGAACCACAAAAAGTTATTTTAGAACAGTCCGCGAACGATTTAAAACAAAACTAACACTCAGCCATAACTTAACAGCAATTTTAACAGGGTATGGGAAATTCGGAGAATATCTGCACCGATTTAAGATAGTAGAAGGCCCTTCATGTGTGTGGGGTGAAAATGTTTAATCAGTGCAACATATACTGTGGGAGTGTAGTAGACTAGGAAAAGAGAGATAAGTTTCCCGGAAAAGTGTAACAAGAATGGGCAGGCAGTGGCCGATTGAAAGTAGTGAACTCACTCAAACATTTAAAAAGCAATTTCAAAAATTTGACAAACTGCAACCCAACATATTAAGTAAATATACTATGGATATAATAAGCTAAGTTATTGCATGTAGTATTACATAGTGTAATGGAGCATGCAGATAATAAAATCTTAAAAAAAAAACTACCAGAATAAATTCGTGGCGATACCGTCAAGTATTTAACAACGTAACATAAGTTATCTTTTAATAATTCTTGATACGAAAGCTGATAAATCTCATCATGTTAACTTATCATATCTGATAAAAATTGGATCAATGATCAGTCACGATAATGCAAGAAGAAAATCCTAACCCAATTCCTTCATTCATTTCACGAATCAGCTGCAATCTGAATTTCATAAAAGAAGGTTGCATCCAAATACTTTTGTGGTCTCAATGAATAGAAACCCATCTTCGAAGACGTCTTTACATCATCACTCCAAAGCCTTCAATTACTCGGTCTTTCTTTTTAAAACCCCCCATCTTTCTTCCCTCATTTAGAGAATAGATTCAGGTGAATAAAGCCCGGAATGTTTGGTTCGCACTCCATGCAGATTGGTTGGAGTCCAGGCGATAAAGTGAGTGAAGACTAGGTGGGAAGGAGGACAAACCCTCTTCACACCCCCTTCGCCATCTAAACAAGGAATGCGTCTCACGTTACACCCATTAGCGCCCCACATTTTCAAATTCCCGAGATTCCACGACCCTTGACACCGGCAGCTCTCACCCGACCTTATTCGTGCCCCTCTACTACCTTCTTTGCAAACATTACACTGCTTGAGATTATTTACTCAACTTCATTAAAGGGCATTTGCCTGAGGAATTTTACTACATTTCCAACAAGTAGTGGATAAAGTAAAGATGAATTAAGCATCTTAACGGTTTGCTCACTTAAAAGAATAAACTCTTTTAAATGACTCAGTGGCTCATGATCCTCACTTACAGGGAAGTTCGTCGAAAAAATAAGAATGAAAATAAATTTATGTTTGATGAAATCGCAATTTCTCATCAAAAATGTAAATAATAGTGAAAAAATTACACTTCAGTTAAAGTAAATGATTGCTTATAAAAACAATGGAAATTTATATAAAAAATAAATGCAAACTGGTTTCAAATTTTATATTTGTAGAAACTTAATTTAAAATGCAAAAATATGTTACGAGACAAATTTATTTATTCACAACCAATGAGCCACGGCATAGTCGGTTCATGAAAAGGAACCGCATTCTGTTAGTTCGCGATCTATCTGTAGCATAAAAAGTCTAATGGGAAGGTTGAAAATAGTAGATAGCTTTCTGAGCGCTTGGATTCCAGTGCTTTTACATCCGGCTTTCCACCTTATTGGTTGATTATAAATTTGTGGAGCGGAGTGTAGACAGCATGTTGAATTCTATGACTGTTAATGACGATTCTATTATCATCCGTTAACATGATTTCTACATTCAAAGTAAGTTACGTATCCACAAGTAAGGTGAAGGCAAGGTTGACGAAAATGTGGGCTTCATTTATCTTGATATGTTCTAATTAAGTATAAAGTAATTGAAATAAATTTCATCACATAAAGTAATTTATAATTTTATTTTTATTTTCCATACCCGTAGCATAAGTATTACCAACCCCACAAAAAATTCGTTGAAAAGTTATTAGAAATAATGTCCTTCATGCTTTGAGATTATTTTAGTTCAAAAATATTTTTGGAAACATGTTACAACAATTGTTACAACGACAGACTGACGAGGCAAGAGAAATATATAGGAAAAAAAGAAACGAAGCTAAAGTTATAGTAAGAAAAGCCCATCAAGAGTCCTGGGACAGATTCATTAGTACTGTCGAAGATGATGTACACGGGAGACAAATGATGGCCTATAAAGTGCTCAAGCATCTGGATAGTGAAGAAAGAGATGTGGCAAATCTAAATGTAATTGGAGAAGAACAGTGGGTACAACATTACAAAGACTTGTGGTACAATGATTCTCTGGAAAAAGTGGAAAACAATGAAATTACTTATGGAAATGCAGATCCCATTACCTTAGAGGAATTAGAATTAGCATTAAAAGAAATGAAGAACAGAAAGGCTTCAGGTCAAGAGGGAATAAATGCAGAACTATGGAAATATGGTGGTGCGGTATTAAATCAGAGACTACTGAATCTAATTAATATGTGTTGGAGTGGATATCATATACCAAGTTCTTGGGCTCATGCTCAAGTTATATCTATATTTAAAAAAGGAGTTAGAAATAGATGTGAAAACTACAGGGGTATTAGTATTTTAAATACAGGATATAAAATATATGCAAGAATTTTAAATAAAAGATTAAGAACTATTGCAGATGTCTTACTGCTAGAAGAACAGAATGGTTTTAGAAAAGGACGATCCTGTACAGATGCCACTTTTTCAGTTAAGCAGATAATAGAGAAAAGAAGAGAATTTAACCTCGAAACCCATATAGCCTTTATGGATTATGAAAAAGCGTTTGATCGTGTAAGCAGGGAAAAACTCTGGGAAATCATGATTCGAAGAGGATACCCAAAACATTTAATTAAGGCAATAAAATGTATGTATAAGGACACAACGATTAGCATAAATGTTGGACATGGAAAGTACAGTAAACAGATATATATAAATCAAGGTGTAAGACAAGGTTGCAGTTTGTCCCCCACTTTGTTTTTAATTTATATGGACGATCTGATCAGAGAATGGTATTTTAGAATTAATGGAGGCATTTGTATTGCACCAAATTTTATATTTAAGACGATGCTATTTGCGGATGACCAAATAATTATAAGTGAAACTGAGGACGAACTGCAAAGAGCAGTGTATACATTGCAGAAATTATGCGAGGATTATAATTTTAAAATTTCGACAAAGAAAACAAAAACAATGGCCTTCCAAGGAAAATATTCTGTTAGAACTAAAATTGTAGTAAATGATACTATTTTAGACCAAGTAACGAGTTTTAATTATTTAGGAACACACATCAGTTATAAATATGAAAATGATTTCAATAATAAATTAACCATGTTTCAGCAGATATGCGGCACAATAAATAGAAGTCTGAAAACAAAAACCAGAAAAGAAACTAGAATGAAATTTTACAAAGTAATGGCAGTGCCTGCCTTCCTTTATGGATCCGAAACATGGACATTAAAAATAACTGATAAAAAAAAGATACAAGCGGCCGAAATGAGATTCCTAAGATCAGTTAAAGGATGTACTCTTTTAGATAAAATTTCAAATGAAAAAATTAGAGAAGAGTTAGAAATTAGTTCTCTGGAAGAAAAAATCACAAAGTATAGAAATGAATGGAGAGAGCATGTTGAGAGAATGGCACCAGAAAGGATCCCAAGAAAAGTATTTTATTACAAACCTAAAGGAAGAAGGTATCCGGGAAGACCAAGGAAACGATGGTCAGATGTATTTTTGAAGCCGGAACAGGCACTTGCCTAATCCATGAAGTGCAGAAGAAGAAGAAGAAGAACATGTATGTGCGCTGCTATCTATAAATCGTTGGGTTAAAAAAAATATTTTTTTAACAAAACGAAATTTTGTATTGTTTATTAACGTCCGAGATATGACAAGAACTTCCTCTTATTCTTACTATAACTATAAAAAAAAATATTCTAGGCAAATTTCACTAAAGAAACCCAAAACGACTTTGTTTAAACTTGTTCGCTGCGTAAACAAGACCAAATTATAAAAATATTCTGTACAAATTCTCTGAAAGGTATCGAAGCTGCTAAAACTCTCGCCAAATATTAATTTGTCTCGCGAACTACAGGCTTTGCGTGAGCCTGAGGTAAATGAATTAGCCCTCCCGCAATGCTTTCACTGTTCTAGATTAGTTTGTGAAGTTAGGAAATCACATTCTCGAAAATTATGGTAGAAAACAAACACAAAAAGTATAAGATATAACATAAACATATGTATTTATACTGTACATATAGGGTTATTCGAAAAAAAGCGGACCCACTCTTGTAGCTAATTTCAGAGCCCTGTTCACACCAATGTCCATGCGTATTCCTTAGACCTGTGTTGTTTCCTTAATGCACATTGTTTTTCCACTACTTTTCGTTTGCCGCAATATTTAACTACTTAATTATCGGATTATTCCCAGAAAATGAATTTTATTAGCTTATTTTCTAATGGGTTTCGAAATGGGCTAAGTCAACAGTCGACACTAGAACAATTTTAAATGCATTCCCTGCTATCCTGTGAATGCCGCTAGGCATGCGCAGTGTCTCACATAGGCAACTTATATGTTTTAGTCGGTCCGCTTTTTTTCCCCTACCTGTAGATGTAGACGTAGGCCTATATCATCGTCAAAGTAGGCCTATTAAAATAAATTTTCGTCCAATAAAACTATAATATCCATTTACATTAAAAATGGGGTTAGCCATCAGTTCCTCCTAAACATCGCTAGGCCTATAGGGAGCCATATTCTTATTGGAAGACTTTTTTAAAAGTTTCGTATGTATGCAGTGAACACTGTTTGGGTTGCTGTACATGTACATTTATTCGTGTGTATCTATATATATATAAATATATTTATACATATAGTTATTGTGCAATAACTATGCACATCAGTATAATTTGTAAAATTATTTCTGACGTAGAAGAGACAGGCCAGGACAAGGCTGAGTTCCACATAATATAGTATATATATATAGGCTATGAATATAGGAATATATTATAATTTTATGTATAATTTTGGATTCCTATTTATTTTTCGCCACTTTTATGAGTTAACGATTTTTAAATTTTAGTTGACGTGAAAATATTTTCATTTGTGCCTCGTCTTATGATTTTGATAAAGGCGTACTGTGTCATGTACAATCTTCTAAGAACCATTGTAAAACGACATCCTGAAACCCGTCATTGCAGTTTCTCGCACAATATTCACTGTCATAATCAATGACGGGTGTAATATTACGTATGGATTCTAAGTCAACAATACCTAAGCTGTCAGGAGATAGCGTTCTAGTATCTATGAGCAAGTGTAAAGGCATTGTTATCTAGGTGGCATTGCAGTAATTGACTGACATGTTATATCGCTGTGATCAAGGCCCAATAATCGTGCTCATAATAGAGCCACTTAGACGGCGTCTACAAAATGAAAATTCTGTAGGATGATTAAAAATAATGGGGTGACATTATGAGATAATAGAATACCAGGGTTTCCTGAAAACCGTATCAATAATAAACAATGGTTTTAATAGTTCCATAAACCAATAAACAATAAGTAATGCAGGACTTAATAAACTCTAGAGGAAGTAATGAGAGAGAATATAATAATAATTATAGCTGCCCTGTCCAGGGTTACCAAAGATACAGCCTAGCTAGATCAGTCTGTTATATATATAGGCCCCAACAATAAGTACCTAGTCATTTTACTTCTCATTAAAATTATTGCAATTTATGAACCCATTCCCGACTGCAGAGAAAACAATTATCACAACGTAAAGTCATATTGACAGTCCTGTGAGATTAAAATGCAGTATCTCCACCTTGTCAATATAAAATTTATTTCAACTAACTTTGGTCATACTCAGTGATACGTCGAACCAACATAATTATTGTGATTATGTAGCTATGCTTGCTGGCCAAAGGATTTGAATCTGGGATTTCCAGAATGCGAGTCTAAGACATTACCATGACGGCTTCCTCGCTCGGTCCACAGAAGTGTTAGGCATTTTTTCAAATATATTTTTCTTATTTTAGTGTAAAAATTAGGCATACCCTAAAGTATAATTCTATCTTCTCAAACAAAAATAAATAAATAGATCTGAATATTCTTCAGAATGTATTTCGCAATGAGTGCAACAAAATAAAATAAATTACTGATAACATGTCTTTGTATAGGCTTTAGTTATTATCCTAATGTTTAGTATCATCATAACTTATGTCAATAACATTTATCGTACTTTTCATTTTCCATGGTAATATATTTTATAGACAAAAAGTATAAACAAGATAAAAATTCATCAGTAATTTTATAAAACAGGCATCGAAGAATGTTGCAAGTTTACGTTTTAATACCTGTCGGAGGATATAGATTTATTTATTTTTTACTAAAACAATTAAATCAATTAACCTCTTAGAAACAAATCTAGGTATTCAACTTAAATTTTAATTAATGTCTGTTCAGGTTTTAGTTAAGTTTGTAAAATTTCAAGTTTATATCATAAATAAACTAGTAAATTCCTCTCAACAACTCGGTCATCCGTTAATTAGATTTTTTAATATTAAATTACATGCATTCTTGCATATTTCTCTCACTAACGTCCCAAACCGTCCTCATCACATTCATGTGGTTGTGCGGATCCTCCAATTTGGAGTTCACCTGATTGAAGAAGGCGGAGGGCATGTTTTGCTGAGTTAGTATGCAGTGCGGCGCCCGGGACCATAATAGGGATTCCAATATGAAGAGGAGGGGGCGGTGGAGGTCGTTCAGCAGTCTAGAAAGACGCCACCTACTGTCACCCGTCCACACCATTTTACCACCATCTCATTTTTCGTCACTAAAGAAGACAATTTCTATACTTTGTTATAGCCAAAGTTCGGGACGTTTTGTGAATTTATATTAGTGAGAAAAAAGTCTGAACAAATGGCATATGAGGATCACATTCTTATGAATAAAAAAAAAAACTCAAATAAACAAATAACCCTTATTGGGGGATATTATGAAAATTCATGTACTAGTAGGACGTTGATAATCCGGCATGCTCGGGATCTGTCAATTCCGGATTATCGAATATGCCGGATTATCAATGTCGTTCTTAAAAAACCTGATTTAAGCTAGGAGTTAAAAATAAAAACAACAATTTTAAAGTTCAAAAACGAATAATTATTATTTATTAAACGCAACAGATGATAGTGATGATCACATTATGATGAGTGCTCTGCCCGAAGGCAGGTGAAGACCCGGGACGAAGCCGCGGGATGATGACCACGACTATTCCGAGGTGATTCAGGCAAGGGTGATCCCGCGGAGATTTGCCATTGCCTCTTTCGGGATGGGAATGATGGGGCAACGTAACACCCAGCCCAGAGCCCAGGAAGGAAATTTTAAACTGCTGAAAAATTCCCGACCTGGCAGGGAATCGAACCGAGGCCACCAGGATGGAAGGCAGTCAATATACCAACTCACCCACGAGCGGAGGACCAACAGAGAATAATATTGTGTAAAAATTGAGAAGCATGTAATACTGTATTGTAAAAATAAAATTGAATTACAAATCAAATACGGTTCCGGTATCTCCCGAACGCATCCGATTCCGTAATAAGCGTCAAACCTCTCAAAATAGAGAAGACATATATTTCTGTTGCGTGTCGGACTATCGGGTCTGCCGGATTATCGAGTGCCGGCAGTGAAGGATGAAGAATAAATACACACGCATGTGTGAATATTTATGTAATTAATATATTGTAATTATTACGTAATCAGTACAGCCAGTTTCTCCGTAGCGCTACATCCCTGGAGGGACTTGGCCTACCACCCGACCGCTGCATCATCTCCCGTAGGTAGATGGCAGGATTGGGGGGCATGTGGTCAGCATGCCGACACCCACGGACGTTAATGGTGGTTTTCTGGACCGGAGCCGCTACTTCTCTATCAAGTAGCTCCTCAATTTGGAATCACGAGGCTGAGTGCACCCCTACCAGACCTCCCTACCTCAGAAAAATCCGAGGAGGGACCGGGAATCGAACCCGGGCCGACGGATCTGTAGTCAGCGACGCTAACCACAAGACCACGCCGGCGGACTGTACAGCCAGTACTGCAAATAAATACACATAAATTTTATACAATTTAATTTTGATCATGTTTAAGGAATCCCTGGATGCTATTATAAATATTAAGCTATATTTTAACTATGCAATTAATCGGGGACCGCTGCACTCTAACAATTACAGGTACACAAGCTTCATTTATGTCGTTGAATTTCATCCTTTACAAGTTTGAGTTCAACAAATTTGAATCTCAACAGCCTAGAGTAAAGTAGAACTTTGTTTTTAATAAAAAAAAGGAAGTTTACGCAAAAGTGAAACCGCTTAGGGAAATGCCTGTAAAAACCGGAAGAAGAAAGGCAATTCTAATGTGACATATGACACATTAACACAGAAGCTTTTAAAATTATGAGTAAATGTAACACATTTCTGGCCTCAGCTGACACAGTATAATGGATTCTGCTAGAGTAAGTATGGGACACTGTATCATGCTTTAACGCATGCTCGCTTCGATTAAAGCCGGCAATATGCTCTGTCCCAAAGGGCTGCCAAGTAGGAATTTTATGTCAAAATCTTCTCTTTCGTAAAAAAAAAAGTATCATTAGAGCTGGTTTTCAAGGATCTGGAGCAAAAATTTAAATATGTTTAAGGGGTAGTGGGTGAAACTGCGTTTTTAAAACTACATAGGCCTACTTGATTTTTCGTACACATACTCGTTGTCTAACAAACTAGTAAAAACATTTAGAGGAACACTATTTTCATTGAGAAAAATCAGAAAACATTCAAAAGTTGCAGGTAGATAAGTTACTATGTTGCACAGTAATTGCCCATGGTTTGTTTATATAAATCAATAACCAAACAAATTTTCCGCGCGACCATAAATGAAGGAGAAAGAAATGAAACAAAAAAGGTGCAAAATCAAAGTGGCCGCACTGGAAAGGTCTATACTTCAAACCCAGTTTAGGTGGTGCAGTTTCTCGATATTCGGACAAAGGGTTAGCCTTCCAGCAGCCCAGATTTAAACCCGATGGAACACATCTGGGTTAGCTTGGGTGGAAACCGCCCAAGAGCCCCAGACTTTACGAGAACTAAAAGTAGGCCTTCATGAGGAATGAGGGAACTTTCCTCGAAGGCTTATCAGATGTATGCCTCGAAGGTGTGCGGCAGTATTAGTGACAAATGGTGGTCACATAAAGTACTAACTTTATTACTGTTTCATCAAGAAAATAGTGACTCATTGAAGTTACTTTTCAGTTTAGTTTGTCACCATCTCATACACTTGCATTTTAATTTTAATAGCCTACTGTAAGTGACAGGTGAATTATATTTAAGTTAATTTATAATGAAATATTGGTTCACTAGAATATACTTGTGTTTTCCCTTAAAACAATAGTTTATGACGTCCGCCTTCTCCTTTGACTAGGCGAATTCTGAACAAATCTTTTCTGACGCTGCCATTGACTGGAACTCACCAACTACTCCGGCCTATATAGGCCCTATACAGGCCCTTCCGCCTTCCCTACCAGTTTCCCAGAAGATGGACTCAGAAATGGAGTCCGAAAGCTAGGAGTTTTTTAAAACATCGACTCGGCTGTTAGCCCGTGAAGAACTTTTACATTAGCCTAAGTATTTGTTAATACTTGCACGCGAAACATTCATAGGACTAAAGTAAACGATTAATAATTAATGAAATAGCTAAAAGTCAGGTTTTGAAGTGCATTCCACGATTAGAAAGCGCAGCATGGGAAAAACAACCTCAGATTCGAGTTCCCTTGCATAATGAATTTCGTCCAAATCGAACAGTGTTTACCCATTTAAGCCTATATTCATTATCCCTCTTCCGTCTAATTGAAAATTTCCGATGTCTGCGTGCCTTAACATTATAAACAAATGAATCGACCAGGGTGGGCTTACAAAATCAAGCGATCGCGATGCTTTTATTTCCAAGGCATGACAAAAAATATGCAAAGTCACCTGCAATTATTTGGCAATTTAAATGAAATAAGTTACTTAAAAACGATGTTTCAAAAGCTAAAAAAATGCACGTTTTTTCCCCGTTCTTCACTCATAACTCGCGAAAGAAAGTGAAAATAAAAAATCCTGCTTTGAGGTGCATTCGTCCACCCTTCAGTCCATCTATGTTAAAATTTCAGATCTCTGCGTTCGGTAGATTTCGTTGGGCATCGCGTACAGACAGACAGACAACACTTCCTCTCATTGAGCTATTGAGCTTAATATTTATGTCTGGATAAATTCCAGTCAGTAGCTGAGCATTGCGTTCCACTACCTAGAACACTGAGCTCACAAAAGAAACATTTCTGCTGTATCTCGTTGTAGCCAAATCCAATTTTATTCCTCCGTTCCTGATTTCCCAGCATGTAAATTGCTGCCCCTGCACCTGTGTCTTGACTTTTAGATAGTCAATTCTCTTTAGAAAATTCCTTGGAATCCGCATAGGCATTGAAAATGACCTTAAGACTTTAAAGTAGAATTGGGACAAGCAATTGGAAAACTGTTAACTGCACAAGCAATCAATTGCAGAGGAGATAGAACAGTTAAATGTTATTTGAACACATGTTTAATTTGATATGCAGTTATCTGAATTTTTATGTCGACTATTCCATTCATACGCCGCGTGATTGATATAGACCAATAATGTTTCGCAATTCCTCGGATATAGACAAATCACGATCGTTTATCTTATAAAATGCTTGCTATTAATATGATGGGATTTTATCTGAAAAATCATCAGCTCGTTACTGGACACGTAAACATCAATGTACCGTGATTAATACGTCACATGCTGCCATTAAGCAGCACGAAATAGATTATTGTATACAATATAACTTGTTTGGAAATTGAAGTAATACATTGATTAAAAATACAATTTCAATTTGGTTCAATCAAGTTAGTATGCTTTTTTTCTGTTCTGCTGTTAGCTTAGCTGAATTAAGTTAACAATGTCTTATATGTTACATGGTAACTCGAATCGATTCATGGATGGTTGATTCATAATATGCCGTAATCTCGCAGCTGTTAGTTTTGTTTTTATGTAACAAAGCACGAGAGAAACTATTATTTGTAAAATCCGTTATATCTTTATTCGTGGAATAGTCTTAATAAATCCAACTCAACTTGACGAGTTTCATCAGATAAATTCTATCGATAAACTCGTAAACTCTCGTGGGATTACCTACAATAACCATCCACAGACAATTAATTGTACCGGCAATTAATACTTACATTCTGGGTCTATGTACTAGCCTATACGCTTTAATGTGTTCGTGTATGCGGAAAATAACACAGTCAGTCACCAGAGGGAGCCACATGATTGCAAACTGCTCTAAAACACACCGAAGTGACTAAACAACTTTCTTGCAACGAAACCGATTATTCAGGCTGTGCTTAGCGTGAATTAAAGTATCTTATTAACAGTTAATTGGATAAATAGAAATACTGATAACCTGTTAAAATTACATCATTATCCAATTATCTAGAAAACTGGATAAAAAGAATGGTTATTTAAGCAATTGTTAGTTCAGTTAATTAGTAAACATTTATCCGGAAAATTCGCAGAGATATTTTAGAAGCAAAAGGACCATGTAGAAATTTAATATATGGGAACACAATATCAAAGGGATGTGTTAGAGTTGTCACATATTATAATAAGAAGTCAAATAGTTCGAAATATTAAAATAAAATGGTTACCTTGATTAATTTTTCGGCCTTGTCCGAAAGCTACATTTTCATTAGCGGAAGTAACCGAAGAAGTCATGATCGAAAGGTACTTAGTTCATAGCAATCAAGGCCTTAGCAGCTTTCTTCATATTGGAGAAATGTCAGATAGCGGTTTTTCCTTTTCTTATCCACTTTTTAAGAAGTATTATTTCTTCCATCACTAGTAATTTTAACATCCAAATAGTTGCATTTAATGTTTAATAACTTCTTTATATTCCACGTCCAAATCTTGTTTCTCTTCTCCTGTTGCCATATGATACACTGTGATTTGTCAAAATTAAATGATAATACACATTTCAATCATTTCTTCGATTAATTTGCTGCACATACATTCTAAATCACCATATTCCTGTCTCAATATAAGATGATCATTTGATTTTTAAACTTTGATATATATATAGAATAACTTAACAATGAAGTTAACTCAGAGTCCTTAGTTACATACACTTGAATTTACAATACCACTGAAAAATCCTAGAAATTTCGCACTTCAACCCTTGATATATAATATCAAACTCTGCCTAGGCATTGTCTAAAATATAATTTTCGGCATTGTTGTAACACACACACCCATTTTATTAGTGAAAATTACGTACGAGAAGTTTTTCTCACTCTCTGTGTCATCTATTGCTGATCTGTTAATGTGACAGTAGATTGATGGATTCTGAAAGCCCTATCAAGCCATCCATCAGTCAGTGCATCGATATGGACTGCAATAATTGCATAAAATTAGATGGGCTGTTTCAGGTATGATGATAAATCAGGCTGTATCGCCATGTGAATTAGAAGCAGTCTCCATCTCGTTGGCTCTGTTGCAATATGTTTCAGCAAATTAATTAAATTAGCTTCAGGGGCTTGGAACAAACGCAAGCATCAGTGTTCAGTTGAGAGGACTCACACATACACACACGCATCCACACGAATTTACTCGTAAGTTACATACGTATATATACAAATGTACATGGGTTGCATTATAGACTCTTCAGCCACAATTCCTAATTATCTTTTTTGCTATGAACTGATCCCTAGTCTAGTGCTATAGCCATTCATGCATTCCTTCTATTTCATTTTCATTTATTCTCTATTGTATATAATGTGCACGTTATTAAGTATAACCCATACTTAAATTTCAATATTAATTTAGAGCACTAATTAATATTTAAAAGCCTGAAATATTTGTTTGTTAGTCAGAATTAGACTATCGTTATTGTAAAATTGATAACGTAATTTATTGGTTTCTTGTTTGAGTAATAATAATAATAATAATAATAATATTTTTTGTTTGTCTGTGTAGGTTAAGTAAATGAAGAAAATTAATATCATTTCAAGCAATAGCCTTGAGACCGGACGGCTTCAACCTTCGTTTCCGGATGGAATCCCGTCAAGCCTTCATTTAGGCCTAATATATTAATGCCAGGAAAGATTCGTACATCTTGGTGCATAAGAGTATTTTCTCCGAATGGATACCTGTTTATTTTGGTATTCTTTATTTATTGTCTTTAGATAGTTTTTCAATTAGTATCTTCTATTTACTAATAGTTCTGTGAACAGTTGGGGCTATACCTAGCGGCCCAGCAATCTGAGGTCTGCTCTTCGTAGAATAATAAATAAAATACTTACAGATATATCGTTTTTCTTTTAAATTTAGTGGCCTCGAGTAACATTTGCTTAAATGTGCTCACATAGAATGGACAGTAAAACATGGGTATATAGGCTGGTATATGTTAAAAAGTGCAGATCAAAAACCTCTGTAAAAAAAATCAGTTGTATAACACAGCTATTTCATTGAATTTTTCCTCAGTGATTTAAAGATTATCTTCTTCTGTCACAATGACGGTTACTATGGTTAAAAAGTGAATGATTTCAAGAAATATTTTAATCTCTAGGCTTGAATTCTGAATAAACATATTATTAGTACGATTTCAAGAAATACTTTTGCAAAATTAAAATAATTAATAAAATATACGTAACAAACAAATTTACAGACGAACAAATTGCCGGTAAACCACGAGAGTTCCGTCAAAAACGCAAGGAAACAAAGCTGTACAAAATATTATATTCAAGAGTGGCAGTAGTCTTCATTTTTTTTTATAGCACGAACAGTTTGGCTAGAATTATTGAAAGGAGCTGAACAATATTTCAAACGGAACCATTAAAACGGCCACCATTTTGAAATGGAATCAATAAATAAAAATTCTTACACATACGTATTTTTAAATGAACTCAACGGACATTATTGGAAAACTGGAAACAAATCGAATCGTCTGATTGCAGACAAATAGACGAAATGTCGATCGGTTAAATTAAAACAGGAGCTCGCTTCGCTCGGTCACTTAAGTTTGTCACTTCTACGCCTGTTCCGAACAAGGAAATAATTACGAGTGAATGAGAATATATTAATAGGCTCTTTATACAGGATGTGAATGAATAACACCGAAATATTTTACCAGTGTATAGAGGGGACACAGACAAACAACTTTTATTAGGAGATGTCTGCTATATGGATTCAAGTTTTCCTATTACAGCATAAAATCTCCCAGGGCATGGCCGCCACTGACTTCTAACATTTGAAAAAAAATGCAAAACAAAGGAACTTCGTTTTTAACACTGTAGTCAGTGGTTATGAATAATAAAAGACTAATGCAGTGGCTGCTAGTCAAGTGACTAGTCTATAAGTTTTGCAGATTATGAAAACTCTAAATTGTGATATAGCTGTGGATGAATGAACAAGAATCAGTCATGAAGTCAATGTAATGAAAATTTTAACCTTATTTTGCGTAATTATTGACTTATGAGCACCAAATTATAATGACTTTAATGCCCTGTAGCATACATATTTTAAGTCATAGAGCAAAAATCTCCTAGTAAAAGTTGCTTGTCTATGTCCCCTCTATATACAAGTAAAATTTTCGATGTTATTCATTAACACCCTGTACAATGCCTATATAGTAGTATGACTAAATTTTGCTATAAATGAGTGCATGTTTAGGAATTAGAATTTTGCTATAAATGAGTGCATGTTTAGGAATTAGACATGGAAATATTATTTAATTCCGCATGGCGTGTGCTAGTATACCAGATGTTCGGCTTGAAATACAGAGCGTCCGCTCACATTACATCCAACAGACGAGAACAAATAAGCCATATCAAACGAAAATTATGTAATACGGCCTATCCCAACTCCAGATAACGAAGTTACAAAATAAAACATATTTTCTCCTCTATCTCCACTGATGTATTTTTACCATCTCCTCTATCTTCACTGATGTATTTTTACCATCACAGAAAGGAAAACATCATAGTTGAAATTCAGATGAGGTAACATTCAGAAGTGAGGAAAATGCTATTTTATACAAACATACGTTGCTTACACACGAAATATATTACAAAAAAAGGAGAATGTTAGACTATTAGCATGATCTCTGATATGCTAATGCCATTTTCAAAATAATATCAAATATTTATATTTAAATGGTTAGAGCCATCTCATGTTTCACCTAGGCCTAAAATGATATTGATTTCCTTAATTTAAAAAGTAATGGTAACCTTTTTATTTATTTAACACTAAAAATTTAGACATGTATACAATTCTTATGAAATGAGAAAATTAGATTACTCTATTTGGATGTTGGGGTACGCCGTAGCGTAGTGGTTTAGGCGCTGCGCTACAAACCGGAAGGGCGCGGATTCGATTATCGATGAGGTTGTTGAGATTTTTCAATTGGCCTTATCCTTCTGGTGGCACTATGGCCCTGGGGTCGACTCAGCCTCTAACAGATATTAGTACCATGGGGGTAAAGGCGGCCGGTGCGTAAGGCTGACAACCTTACCATCTTCATGTGCCGAATGTCCAAAATCTGGGAGCCTCAACCTCCTGGAACCCTCTGGGCCTCCATGACCTGTATAGGGATCACTTTACTTTACTTTTACTACGTATTTGGATGTTATGTGACATCTCTTATCACTGACAAATTAACAAACCGTACTTTTAACATCATTATTTGCGTTGCTGGTAGCAACCTAGTTGAGACTGTTTAACCTTTCCACTGCTACTGACGTATAAATTCGATACCTCAAAGTTGTATTAAAGCAAAAATATAAGATGAATAGAGTAATGCTTTTTTTTATAAATACAAGAATTCTTTTTCTTTGTCTTACGACTGTCATTCGTGGAAACCGGCTGTTCGAATGGAATTTTCTTCTGCAATTTTAAACTTAAATCTCACTGACGATTTCACTTGATGATTGTTTATATTAGTATGTACATTTAGCTCTGAAAGGATGGTTAATAATACTACAATCCTTAATGTTTGGCCTGAATTTCGATAATAGTTGTTTCAGTTCATAAGGAATGTCTACTTTAAAAGATAATAATATTTTTTTGCACTCCTTAGCTAGTAAGTGTTACTTACGAAAGTTGTTTACATGGATCGTAAGTTGACATTCCCACACAATCGTGTTGCTAAGGGCGTTGCGATGAGGTTAAATTACTTACGGTCCAAGCGCCACGTCATAATTCATTACGATACACTTCATAATACAAGCCTTTATGGACACGGCCCCCAGGACAAATATTCGGTTCCCATAACAACAAACACATGCGAATCACTTTCTGAAATAAACATCTATTTTCAAGAATGTATTTACATAATATTTTCAGGTAATATCACAATTAATATAATTAAATTGATATAAATAATCATCGTGCAAAAAATAGCATGCAACACACGGGCCTTAAAGGCATTTACGGGTCTCGAAAACTTAAAAACCCTCGGCTGCGCCTCGGGTTTTCAATCTGTTTCATCGACCCGTAAACGTGCCTTACGGCACTTGTATCGCAATATACTATATTGTGCTTTAAAGTGTACACAGCAAACACATTTTAAATATTCAATAATTTGCTGTCAATTGATACAATACAGAATAATTCCATATTTCCATTAGAAAAAGTGTTAAAATAAATTAAAACGTTTCCGCAAATAGCCTATATTCAGTAATTAATTCCCGTTCTTGTACCACGGTCAATTGTATTGCACAGAAACTTTTGCCAATATAGCCTATTTCTCAGCCATCACCAGGGGATTTCCTTTCGAAAAATGTACGGAATTTTTTATTGGGACAGTCACCTGGTTTGCTGGAAGGCGCACTTGATTTCTCGGCGTCTCCTGATCTATATATATAAAAATGAATGTATGTGTGTCTGTCCTTTATGCATTACTACACCATTCATCCGATCGCCATGAAACTTTGGGAAGTTGTTGGGTACATTCCCGGGAAGGTTTCTGTCATACTACATTTTTAATTTTACCCTTCGTTCGCGAGTTATGAGTGAAAAACGGCAAGAAAACGTGCATTTTTTACGCTTTTGAAGCATCAGTTTTCAGTTATTCATTTCAGTTGTCAAATCAATTGCAGAAGTCTTTGTCTATTTTTGTCATACTTTGGAAACAATAGCATCGCGATCGCTTTGGAAGGCAATGGATATCTCATGTTATTATAATGTCAAGGCACGCAGACATGAAATTTTCACCCTAGACGGAAGAAGAATAATGAATATAGCCCTAAATGGACAAACATTATGCAGGGTTTTTTTAGGCCAGGGAACTCGAATCTGAGATTATTTTTCCCATGCTGCGCTTTCTAATCGTGGAATTCACTTCAAAGCCGGATTTACAGCTGTTTCATTAATTAGGCCTATCAATCGTTTAGTTTAGACCTATGAATGTTTCGTGTGCAAAGTGTTAATAAATATAATAGTTTAATTATTTTGCTCTTAATTTATAATCTTCCGATTAATTATTGTGGGCGAAGCCGCGGGGATCTGCTATAAGCTATAAAAAGATATAGCCTAACTAGCGTTTTCTGAGGGAATTGTTTGTGTGTGATAAGTCGTTCTTCCTCATTTCAAATTCTAAATACCTATATAAAGACCTTAAAGACTAGAGTTTGAAAATCGAAAGTCCTTCATAAGTTATTTTCGCATTTACAAAATAAAAAACCCGAGCGACGCCGGGCCTGTTAAGCTAGTCTATAATAAATATACACATTTGCTGTCTGGTGGTCTTACAATTATTCTAGAACTCTATTAAAAAAAGAAGTAGAAACGTATATTGCATTAAAATGTTATTGTTTATTTTAAAATTACAAAGAAATATGACATGATAAAAAAAGTACAATACTTTTCAGATTCAGGGCTCTTTAAATAGAGAATAACCGCCTTTATGTTTATCAAGCAAGATTATTTTTAAAGGCATAATGACAATGGGCCTCCTTTTAAATATTTGGAGGATAAATTTCTTATATAAATGGAGAAGCTGTGAACGTACGTACATACATATAATAGGCATCTTATCAATGAATGAAACCTGATCAGCTTTCCATGCAATACGGCTCTTTATTCTATCAGAATGTGAAGTGATAAAGTTATAGGCTTAGTTATAGGCCCAGGCTTAGAATAAGGAAAGTGACGGTGTATGAGGGTAATACATCAGATTTTTACGAAATACGATTTTATAGTCACGAAGGCTCAATATACAGCCCTTAGACATTATTTGTTAAAAACTAGAGTCAGTTTGACTTTTCATCTAGTCTAGAACACCTCTTCAAACTTTCAAGTAATTCTGAGCAAACATATGGTATCAGGGACTTTTTACTGTCCTAATTTAAAACATTACATATGAAAGCAATTTGATTTTCAGACAAAGCATTTAATAATCATAATTATATGTACAGCCTACTGTATCGAAAATAGCAATTAAAATTTTCGTGGCAAATGTTTTAGGCAATGTGAACTAGATACGTTTGTTTCTACTCCATATTACCAACACGTCCTGAAAATTTCTACAGTTATATCACACCCATACTGTATGTAGGCTACAAGGGCCAAGAGCTCCTATAGATTGACAATTTTTTCACTGCCTTTGGAAACCTTCAGATACGTCTTTACGTAATATAAAATATAAGGACCTCATTAATTTCGCCTTACGTTAAATTGGCGTTAGTTCGTCTTTTCGGTTATTTTTGAAGCCTTTGACTCATATTGAAAACGAAGTCAAAGGTTACCTAATGGCGGAATGAAACATTAGCTTTCTTTGAATAGCAGAAAACACGTAATTGGGATATACGATATCTGTAAAACTGATTTACTTCCCCCAACAAAAAGAAAACATCACTGAAAAGGAAATATTACTACAAAACTCTGGATACGCATGTTGAAATTTCACTTCATTTACGAGCTTAGCATTCTTGCAATAATTTATCATGTTATTAAACTGCAGCTTTCAATTTCTTTTCATCCCATGTCTTTGAATTTGAAGCTTCTATCTGAGATCCATGCCTGCCTTCTATCTTCGTTTGATATCGTACAATCGTTGGTGTATATTTTACATTCAACGGAAATAAAATAACCCCTTCACCATATGGATAAGATATGGGCTAGATATGAAAATTTGTTGTGTGATCTTTCCGTTTATATTATAATATATTGATCCTCGATATTTTTGATACCTCGATACTCTCAGGTAGTATTGTTATAGAATGATACTACTAAAGGAGAACTCGATAGCTTTTCGGTACTCTATTAATAGAATACTGATAATACTGTCAGCATGCCAGAAGTAGGTCTGCCAAATTTTGAAATGGCCGCAAAGATCACATGTCTCAAGTTTCAAAATGGCAGGTAGCTATGAAATATTGATGTATATCACCAACAACAGTATTCTGTGAGAGGCTATTTAGTACAGCAAGGATCGTAAGAAATAGGCTTGACCCCGGCATGGTGAGAATGCTTTTTTTTTTTTTTTTTTTTTTTTTTTCAAAAATGTGTAACACTTGTTTTTAATTTTTTTACATAGGCCTAGTGTTGAATATTTTTTAACAACTGCTTTGTAGAAAGGTGCGAAACTTTGCCTACTAGTTTTATATATATAACAATATATTTTTATTCAGGTTGCAATAATTACAGAGATATTGGATTTTATCATAAATGTGCCTAATTAATGAAATGAGCATGTCACTATCTTACTTCGAAGTATCGAGACACTGTATACTGTATATAGGTATCGAATACTCATGTCAAGAGTGGCGTAGCTAGAAAATATTTTCGGGGAGGGTCTACAAGAAATGAAGAGTATGGAATACCCCCAGGAGAGGGGATTTGGGGCTTACTCCCTGGAAAATTTTTAAATACTGAACTAATGAAAATCACATTTTACGCTGTTTTGGCATTGCAAAACTAGTTAGGAAATTTGCTTACCCATACTCTTTAAGACATGCCAACTAAAACAAGACATCGTTACCTAAGTTATAACAGTTATTACTAGGGACCGGATTCTTAGGTTTTTACCTATTTTTTTCCTTACTTCCAAAACAAAAAGCGCTCATACAATTTTTCGAATCATGTCCATAGGATTCACCCACATTAATTCTGTGGCACCTAAAAATACCTAAATGGGGTATGAAAACCTAAATATACCTAAACAGGATATAAAACCTAAAATATCTAATTTAGGCTATATTTTGTCTTTTTTGTTCGTCAGTTGAGAAATCGATATTTTGCGGAGAGACAATAACTTTGTCGGGTTGTAATTAATACCACCAGCGTTTCGTTCAACCCATTGTCGTCTGGGATGGACAGTATCAAGAGACGAAGTGTAAGATGACCGGCGTATTCCTTTTAATATATTCGTACGAACAACCATTGTTGCCGTGTATGAACAAGGATATAGATTTCTGTTTTAAAGCGCTTGTTACCTTTAGTAGGCCTACTGAACGGCCTTTTATTCATTCTGAGTGGTCAGACTGTGAGTTTCAAGAAGACGTGTTAATTATGCCGAAACAAATGAAATCGAGTTTATTACGGCAGTGGATTGGCGAAAACCTGAATTTCTTCTTCTTATTCTTCTTCTTATTCTTCTGAGGTTATTTTATGACGTTGCACCTCGCGGGTTTCTACGTCTGCTCTGTCGTTTTCCAAGTTGCTCCTGCTGTAGGCCTATATAACAGACGTTGTCATTCAATACAACTCATAGTTGAGAATCTGGAAAGATATACTGCGATATACGGTAACCAGGAAATGTGAGGCAATCTTATTTTCACTGCTTCTTTTAACTGTGTATACTTTCTTTCTTCAATTGTGTAATATTGTCTAAGCAAGTTTACACAAATTTAAGTCAATTTTGTTAAGTTAAACTTTACAAGTATTACGTATTGAATCCTATGTAGCACATTTAAATTCATTAAACCAATTATTCTACTCGAAAACGATATTTTGGAGACAAAAAACCTAAAAAAAACTATTTCACCTAATGGAAAACCTAAAACAGTGTTTTTAAAAACCTAAAAATCCGGTCCCTAGTTATTACTATTTATATTGAAAGCTAAAAAACATATAGAACAGTGGAAATAATAGGCCTACATTTACAAGTTCAAATTATTTGAAAGTTTAAGTAAATTATTATTTGAAAGTAAATTATTTGAAAGTCAAAGTTCAAGTTTATTATTTAAAAAATTAAATATTTGACAAAATAGAGCTTAAGTAACTTAAATAGAGTTTCAGGTTTTGATTTCGGGGGAGGTCCGGACCCTCAGGTCCCCACTTCCCTACGCCATTCTGTCAAGAATGATTTGACTTCAAGACAATTCACAAATCTATCGTTTGTAAATTACTTAAAAACAAAACATCTTTAAAATCAGTTGTGTAAGACGACTTAAAGTGGTTTCTTCCTGCACCAGTAAATTGTTTCCTTTCTTCTGAAGATGAAGGCTTTGTCTGGTAGCCGTAATGAAATTCGATGTATTAAGGGGATGACCGGGGGGACTGTTCGCTAATTGCATTTGTTTCGACTGTTTGCTGGTTTGCTTCATCCTCTTTGTCACTTCTTCGCCCGCTTTTTTTCATTCCACTTGTTTTTGTGTGGCTTCCTAAGCGCATGCCCATTCCAAAAATAAATAATGCAAGCCCAAGGCCTATATTACTGTTCAAAATTTCCTGACTATTAGATACTTCTATCTCTAGCTTCGCTTCTATAAAATCGTACCAGATTGTCAGCTCCATGAACATTTTTTGAAAGATGCTAATAATTGTACAGTATGAATGAAATAACTTCTTCTTCTTCTGAGTTTGAGCTCCCCCATGTAGGCACGTTTATGCGGCACGCCCTGGCCGGGCCTAATGGGACCCCGCCCTCTCGGGGCAGGGAATTTCTATGGATCACATAATACTTTCTTGACCAGAAGAGCGCAGGGACAGCATTCTCGGATGAGTGATCAGTCCAATGCTGGAACCATCTCCGCGACAACAAAAACACAAAGGACGATATTCGAGACACACCAGTCGTGCACACACTCATACCAAACAAGGCGCGGATGGGATGAAGGTGAAAATGACGGACAGATGATATCCGGAGGCCACAAGGGCCTAAATTTAACCAACATTTGTCTTACTGGTGAGAGAAAATCTCGGAAAATGTCCCACATTTAACTCGACGTCAAATTGTATATAATGTATGCCTACCTAGTGTAATATTTTTGTGCCCAAGTTACATCATATCGAATACAACATCGCCTCTACACAAAGGAAAATCCTATGGTGACTACACTATTCAATCTCACATCCATGTGGAACATCATAATATCCTGTGCAAAGTTGATTTTATTGCATAGTAAGTTGGAAGGTAGAGAATATGATTTGTGAACTCACGAAAGAGGCAATCTCCTTTTCTATGAGAGATTTAAACAGTGATTTCGTTTACAGAGAATCTACCTCAAAGCTGTGCGTGGTTTTGAGCGGCCATCCACTGGCCACACTTACATCTTCAAAACGATACCAAGCCTAAGTCGTCAACATTGTTTATCAAGCTGGGGTCTCCTTCGTTGTTTGCATCAGTTATTTTATTTGAACAGTAGTAAACGTAAAATTGTGTACTTTTCTGAATGGAAATCTGAATACATACTGTAATTCGAACAATAAAGTGTAACTTACTTTCTTATCTGATCGTATGGAGTAGTATACATTTTTTTATTTGATTATATACACCTACACACGAGCATAATATTATTATACAGTGTAATATAAACACAGGATATTGCAAAAACAAATGGTACACATTCAGTGTGCTCCTGGTGAGGCACTGAATTCGTCCATTGTCATCCTGATCGGAATCCCCATCAGAATTTATACTGGCAATATCACTTTCTCCAGAATTCACTTCAAGGTTACTTTCCGATTCTGCTGCATCTCCTTGTGGAATGAAATCCTCATCAGATTCGCTCAAGACATTTTCCGGGTCACTGACATCACACTCAAACAGTATCCGGAGAATATCATCATCTGAGAGGTGTCGATGGGCCAGTTATCAAAATTTACAATGCCCATATTGAGTAAAAAACAAGAAATAATGTTATGTTTTTTAAAAGAACGCAATATAAGTCTAATTATGTAACATGTATCTTAAACTAATGCGGGACACATAGTAAAATCAAGAATAAATTAGTTTGAAGTTAAGTCGCAATCGCCAATAATCAATCTCTGGGGTGTTCCGAGGACCCCTTTGATAAGTTAAGGGTTAAAGCGTGTCGTAACCTATTACCAACAAGAAGGTACCGCTTAGTCTAGAAGGTCGACATTTACAGTGGTAAGTTAAGTCTTGTTATTAGCAGAATGTTAATTTAAAAATAAATATATTAATATATTATTACAGAGAAGTTTAGCCTTTTATAAGATAAAACTCCTTCCTACATAAGATGTTCTGTATAAATAGGTGCGTGTGTATACAGTTTGCATGTGTGAAATACGGAGAACTGTTTAAATTAAACAACCTCTCGTAAATAGAAAGTAACTAGATTAGGAGAGAGCTTGGGAGAAAGCTTTAATCTCAAGGAAACACTTGCACAAAAGAATACTCTTTCCCTGCAGTAGAAAGGAGAATAATACTGTTTTGAGATATGAATGGGTATCTCTTCTGACCTATTATTCCTAGCTCCATAATTCATAGCCGTCTGAGAAGTAAGTAACATCTCCATTATACTCTTAAGCTTGATAATTCTAAGGCGACAGGTAAAGGGGAGTCAACGCTAATAATTCATCCAGAAGACACTAGTTCAGCTCTAAACCCCCTGTGGAACTCCAGCATTGTTGAAAGCTACAGTGGCTCAGCCTGACTTCTAGAAGCTCCCAACTCTTCCAACAACATTTCAAGGCTAAGATCTAAAGCTAAGTTTATTAATATTCATGTCACAGTATTCTGTTATCATATTATACCTAACGCGTGTTATATGCCTGGACCGAACATGAAGGCCAGTTTTACATAACTGGCAAAGGAACTATGTGTTACATTTAGGGTTCGGATGTTTATGACCTAAAAAATGAAAATTATGACTGCAAATATGAACTTATAAATGACTAAATATGACCCAGAAAATCGAAATATGACCTCATAAAGAAATGTATTTTCTAAAAATAAATGATCCAATTTAAAACGTTTAATGACACTAAATTATTACTCCACATGAAATTAATCAGATTTCTCATCTTCCAAATTTAATATCCATTCAATGTTCTGACATATTTTTTAAACTGAAATTTATACAAATGCGATACAACGTTAAAATGAATGAATAAATATTTAATATATCCTCTTAAGGGGGGATAACATACGTTAGACTAGGTTTGTATTGGGTTGTACATAAAATATTAACATCTCCCAAGTTATTTGATAAATTTAAATTATACAGGTATATTAGTAATTAGTAATCAACAAGTAATAACTACTTTCATGTGCATAGTTGATTATATTTCTAAAATTGCAGCCATTTTTATTTTGATTGAAAATCCTGCATGTCAATAAAGAAAGTTTTCTCAGAATATATATCAGTGGCTGATATGAAATTTTCACAGTTTTAAGTCAATGATATAGCAAATAAATTGAACTAAATAAACATGGAACAGAGCCTCGTATTTATTTCAAAGGAAAATCAATTTTTATTTTACAAAATAAAGAATAGGCCTATATTTATGCATTTTATTATCTACGAGGAAACCAGTTATAATAAATGCAAAATAAGTTCAGATGTTAACTAAGTTATTCAAAAGTACTCACAAAAAATTCATGCAAGTTCATTGAATAGCATTTTAGAAAATGAAAATTTTATACATGAAAATGTAACTTGTGAGAAAATTTTATTTACTTGCAACATGTGTTTTCTGCTAAAAATATATTTTACGAAAACATATTTATTTTAATCTTTAGGTTAATGAAGCATGAGTAAATTACAAAATGGAGGTTAAAATATCACCTTTAGTTTTCATTATACTATCCTACAGAGAATTTTCCTTTCATGTTTATATTGGCAGTAAAGTCCTTTTGAATTATAAATGAGTAGCTCTGAAAGCGGTTCATAAAAAAAATAAATGAAAAACTCTCATTGAAGAGCTCTTCAGTAAAGTACAAAATAATAATAAAAAAATAAAAGTTCCGACGAACGTGCTACATAAAATTCGGTTGCGAAAGGATAATACACACACGGACAGGACCGAAATTAATTATTGGTGCACTATATTGACCAGACTCCATCTATCACTGGGATCAAAGGGTATTGACAGAGATTTAACTGCGTTAGCAGAAAATACTCTGTCATCAATGATGATCGGAATTATCTTGTGAAAGGAAAGCAGAGTCGTCTTATTTTGAGAGCAATTTGAACGGCAAAGGGAAAGATTCTGCAATTCCGTTTGAAATGTAAACACGGTTTGAATTATTTGAAATATCACCGTGCCGTCGCTTTAAGTCAGCCAGGATTTTCAAAGAGCATTCATTACAACATTTAATAACAGAATAATATTGTGTAGGTTCGTTGTTTGTGTATCACAGACTGCTGTATTTCATTCCTATGAGAAACAGGGAGCAAAAAAAAAAAAAAAAAAAAAAAAAAAATGTAGTTCATTGAATGCTAAGTGAGTTAATTTCCGTGTCCCTGTTCGATGAACAGTTACTTAATTTAAACTCAAACTAATAATAAAATGCCTTTAAGCTCAGTATACCAAATGAAATAAATAAGATACCAGTTGCTCAACAAATATATATTTTTTTGAGGGTTCAGTCACCTAGGCTTTTCGGTGTCTCTACACCATCTTCAGGGCATCTTTTGCTGGCTTGGAGCTCCAATAATTAAAATGAAACTACATTTCGTCACCATTATAAAATAATATAAAATTTATAAAATCCCATGAAACCACTGTCACGGAACTATCTTTTGTGGCTTCATTGTCAACAGACACGCGACTGACCACAAAAAATGTATATAAAGTATATTTGTTGAGCAACTGATATCTTATTAATTTTATTATATTGATCGAGCTCAACGGTGTTGAACATGTATTTTAATAAATCAGTATGCCTAAATCGAGCAAAGAAGTTGAGAAAGAAAAAAAAACTTAGGAGTACCTAAAGTTTAATTAATTTTTTACTCAGCCTTCTATGAAAATTTATGTTAAGCATTCATAACTCTTACTTAGCCTGTCATTTCTGTCCTATGTCTTTCCGCACCGACAGAGAAAGTAATAAAATCAGGTAAACTGATGTAACAAAGTGCTAGAATGCTTTCGTTCAAACAGTGATAATTGCAATTATGATATGCAGAAAAGAAGTTATTATTGTAATCTATCTCCAAGTTAAGCTGCAGATCGATTCTTTAAGCAGGGAAGAACAAAGGTCTAAAGTTTGATACTTAACCTAATTCATACCCGTATACCCTGATATAAGAAATTCTCAAAGTATGTCAACATTTCGCAAAATGCACCGGCAAAGAAATTATTTCACAGTAATATACCTTCTGTACATAACAGTATTCATGTACGGTACTACTCATTTCAACTTGATCAACGAAATAAAACATATGACTGCATTGGAGTCATGGCTTTCAATGATTAGAAACGCGGCATTGTAATAGAGTCATGATTTCCCATTTAAAAATAATGTGACTTTTAATCATTCGTACCGGTCAACCGATTTGGTCCAAAATAAATAAGCTTCATGCCATGCACATTATAAATGCGTATACCAAGTTTTATGAAAATCCGATCTAGCGTATTTGAGTTATTGCGCGTACAGACACACGAACGGACGGACGGACAGACATTTTCCCGTCCCGCACACAATCTCTTAAGTACCATACTGGCACTTAATAAACTATTAGTCTAACCATAGCATTAAGTAGGAGTTATAATTTTCCCTTTTAATTTTTTGTTACTGTTTTTTCCCTAATATATCTTTAAAATGTGAGATGGCAGTTTCCCTTTCTTTATATTATGCTGTTTACGTTCAGAATTATTTCTTCCAACACAGCCAAATAATTGTATTCATCAGTCTGAAGGATATTTTCCTAAATACGCAATGTTCGGAGACGTATGTGCACTTTAACCGACTAAATCTTACAGGCTTAAAAACCTAAGCTATACCGCAAAACAGTTTCGGAAGCTTGAAGAGTACTGTGAAGACACACATTGTTTTTAGAGGACTTGAATCCGGTAATTATATGCAGAGAGAGATACATTAAAGCCGTCCCTATTAGTCCTATTACTCATTCTGTCTCCTCTTCAAACGGTAATTTACGGCATTGTTTTTCTGAAAACCCTCAAAGAGTGGACGATAAATTTTCCTTAAAGAGGATATCACGGACGTCAACTATCCTACAGCCAAACACTGGCCGTTTACTTTCAAACACAATTTACTATGGAATAAACCACGAACTTTTTTAGCTAATTATTTATGAAGTACCCAAAATAACGCTAAAGCTTAATGCATACGTGATGCATACAATATTTTTATGAAAGCTCTCTAAATTATATGAAATGAGAAATCCCGCATAATTAATTAAAATAAAAGGTATAGTCAGTCATTTGTTGATGTCATATTCTCACAGCCGCCTGAATCACAGAACAATGCAGTTTTATGCAATTTTAGCGGCCTAGGTCGCTAATAGCTATTTATGTATCAAGTACGCAAAATAACGCTTTAGCGGACGAATCTAGTATAGCGGCCGAGGCGAAAGCCGAGGCTGAAATACTGGATGAGTCCGCTAAAGTTTTTGCGTACGTGGTGCATACAATATTTTTTAGTAAAAGTTCTATAAATTATATGAAATAAAACAAAAAATACCGTATAATTAATTATAATGAAATGCAGTCAGTCATTTCTTTAAATTAAGTTGTCATGGCCATCTAGATCATAAAACAACAATGACCGTACGTACCAATAACAAATGTGGTAGTATAGATGCATAATATACGAGTCCCTTGTTTGTAAACAATATTGCATACCAACTAGTATTTATGAAAAGCTTGTGAAAATATAAATGATAATACCGAGGAAATTTCAATCCAAGCCAGAAACATTGAATTGGAGCAACTTCACGGCAGAAATAGGCTATGAGAAGGGATATATTACGGCATTTAAATGCTGTTCGTCCATGGTAAGGAATGTTTTTCAAGTGAACCAAAATGTGAAAAGTTGTTGGCTTATATTTGTTGTCATGTGATGAAGTGGGCTATCGTGTTTTGCGAAAAATCCTGGTAAAGTTTCTGATTATCATAAAGAAACGTGTTGGCTTAAATTTGTTGTTTTATGACCAATTATATGCGTAAATCCATGTTAAAGTTGGTGTGACTGGTCAATGCCGTCTGGGTTTTGTTTATAGATTGCCATGACGACTTTAAAGGACAAGGCCGCTAAAATTGCATTTTGAATGCAGTTTGAATGCACTTTTATTAAATTTTAGCGGACTTGTCCTTTAAAGTGCAGCTTTTCGGCGTGTTACCAGTCCGATAAGCAGCTGTTTTAGAGAGCGTGTACTAAAAAATGATTTTTTAGTACACGCTCTCTAAAACAGCTGCTTATCGGACTAGTAACAAGCCGAAAAATTGCATTTTAAAGGACAAGGCCGCTAAAATTGCATAAAAGTGCATTCAAATTGCATTCAAAATGCAGTTTTAGCGGCCTTGTCCTTTAAAGTCGTCATGGCAATCTATAAACAAAACCCAGATGGCATTGACCAGTCACACCAACTTTAACATGGATTTACGCATATAATTGCTCATAAAACAAACAAATTTAAGCCAACACGTTTCTTTATGAAAATCAGAAACTTTACCAGGATTTTTCGCAAAACACGGTAGCCCACTTCATCACCCGACAACAAATATAAGCCAACAACTTTTCACATCTTCGTTCACATAGCTTACATGGATGCACCAGCATTTAATTGCAATATATTCCCTATTCCTTCTGCCGTGATGTTGCTGGCACCAGCTCCAATTCAATGTTTTTGACTTGGAGTGAAATTTCCTCGGGATTATAATACATATTTTCACAAGCTTTTCATAAATACTAGTTCGTATTTATTATTGTTTACAAATCAGCGACTCATATAACGCATTCACAGCCTACCGCATTTCGTACGGTTCATTGTTGTCTTGCGTTTGAGAGGGCCGTGAGAATATGGTAGACTACCTTTCATTACAATTAATTATATACGGTATTTTGTTTCATTTAATATAATTTAGAGAGCTATTACTAAAAAATATTGTATGCACCACGTACGCAAAAACTTTAGCGGACTCATCCAGTATTTCAGCCTCGGCTTTCGCCTCGGCCGCTATACTAGATTCGTCCGCTAAAGCGTTATTTTGCGTACTTGATACATAAATAGCTATTTTTGGCGTGTTACTAGTCCAGCAATGAGCTTTTTTAAGAGCGTTTACTAAAAAATGGATTAAAGTTTTGTGAGGTATATAATAAATTATATTAGGGTGATGTATTAAAATTATTTTAAAAACGAGAATTTGATAACTAATTGTAAAGAATTATTCTACAATACTCCTTGAAATAAAAGTGGTTTTATTTGTAACCTCCCTACTTTTGGAGATTAGCTCATCACAGATCATAAAGTTAAAAAGTAATTGATTTGAGAAGAATTAAAGTCAACGTTATCTAATACCAGACTCGAACCGTCCTAATGTTTGACGAAAAGGAAGTCGTGAGAAAAGGTGCTGGCTATATTGAGCCTTACATGTGTACATAATACTGTTGATGAAAAAATTAACGGATATTATGAATAAATGAAATTAAACTCGGTAAAAATTACGTATCATAGTTCTTTGAATTTTTACGGGTTGTATTCGCTTACTATGTATATTCAGACATCATTACTACCCGCGCGCCACTTCTTGAGCGCTGGATTTACGGGGAAGTGAGGGTCGGGGGAACAAAACATAGCTATTCCGCCAGTCTTTCTACAGTGTTATCAACCAAAGAAATAATGTTTCAGCAGAATCGCGCGTATGGTATTTTATGTAGTGACTTTAATATACAACGATTTTAATGCAATTCAATAATACAACGTGGTGACGGTATTGCGTGACAATTAATTACACGTCATAAGCCTTTGGTTATCAAATAAGTCATCAAATAAGAATATTATGCATAATATAGGCTCAATATTTTTACACTGGATGACTAATTTTAAGCATAAAGAAAAGTCTTAGCAGAACATGCTTCACCATTTCGTGTTTTAAAACGTAAGAGAGGTAAGGCATCTAAAAGTGGAGAAAGATATAGGCCTAATTTTAAACGTATTTAATACAAATTGTGAAAAGTTCGCTCAACTTTCAGTCCATGAAATTGACATCAGAGTTCACGGGATCGTCAGAAATTAGCACATTCTTAAGGAGGTGAGGAAAGTGTTGGATGTACAATGAAATGTTTGTGAAATCAGCAGTTCGAAAGATTGTATTTTTCCCCATAACTCGATGCGTCAGAAAAGATAATGTCAATAAATAAATAAGAATCCTGAGACAGAATGAAAGCTTAGTATTGAAGCCACTAGATGTCAGGGTGTATAGCGTACTTCGTGTTTCAATGTTGTCAGCTTAACCTACGAAGTTGAACGAAACCTACCGAATGAGGACTAGGGAGCCGAGCGCTCAAGAAATCGCGCGCGGGTAGTACTAGCATCACTTTACTCCTTAAGTTTTACCTTGCAAAATTAATATCTATATTTTAAAGAAATGTTAAAAAAAAATATAATCCTCATCGTAGCTTTAGGGTTGGAAGGGTAATACTCTTTTGATTATGAATGTCATTTAATATACAGTAAGTTGGTATGCCTATGGGACAGAACAGATGTGGGTTATATTCCGCAATTTGTCACACACAGCTGATCGCCCCTGCTTTCTATGGCAACCCTCACAACAAGTACTCATTTGTCATCCGTCCTTCCTTCTCGCTGCCTGTCTTTCAGAAGCAGAGGCGGAAACAGATCCATGTTGTATGTGCAGCATCATCCAGTGAAAAATGTATGCAATGTTTAACCCTTGCCAGGTCGCGCAACTCGTAACGTAAATAAATGGTCGCGCGCGTACTTTTGACCCCTTCGTTACGTTCGATTATGATTTTTATTTTATATAAGTCCTGTTTAAAAATATAATAAAATAAGGTAAACTGATATGACCAAGTGCCAGAATGCTTTGTTTAATTAGTGATAATTGCAATTATGATTTGCAGAATATAAGTTATTTTTAATCGATTTCCGAGTTAAGCTCCATATCGATTCATTTAGCAGGGCTTATGGAAGAACAAAGGTCTAGTTTGATAAGCATATAAGAATATGTGAGTAGTGTTATTTGTCATGGCTAACTATTGCAACTTTGAAATCCGTATATGAACACTATAAAACTAATGTTGCCATGAAAACTGATTTGCATTTGATAACTTCTTTCAAATATAATGCCATGAAATAGGCACTAAATTGGGCATTACTCCGGTACCGGTCAACCGATTTGATCCAATATCAATAGGTTTCTTCCCATCGACGTTTTAAATGCGTATACCAAGTTTCATAAAAATCCCACAAAGCGTATTTCAGTTATCGCACGTAAAGACACACGGACAGACAGACATTTTCCCGTACCCCACTCAATCTCATAATAATCATTGTATTTAATTTTTAAAGGATTATTGAAGAGGAAACTCTACACGAAAATAACTTACCTACGACAGTAGGCCTACGTGTAACTGTATTTCACACCTTGATTGCAGTGTAGAATATAAAATTTAGGATATCTGCGTTAAAAAAATTAAACAGTACTTAAAGTAATTTTTTTTTGTACTAGCATTTGCTTTTTGCTTTACAAACTACAAATCTATTTTTTTCATTTTCGTAAAATGGCGGTAAATGAAGCCTAGTTATTGTCCACGAGAGAAATTTTCAAATAGAGACACTAAGTGTAAGCTTCTCTCTTTCTCTCTCTTTCTTTCTCTTTCTCTCTCTCTCTCTCTCTCTCTCTCTCTCTCTCTCTCTCTCTCTCTCTCCCTTAAAACCTGATTTCTTTGCCATTAAAAGCTATTTCAAATCTTCAAAACGGTCGCTCTACGGTCATTTATAATTTTGACCGATTCTTTGACAACACATGAAACAAACAATCATACACGAAAACAAAAGAAAGATAGAAACCAAATTCCAATGCCACTCTCTTCTTCAAAAACCAGAAGTATACATTAGTGAGGTCACTGGATACTAACATTTTCTTAACAAGAGAAACTCTATGGTCATTTACACCGCGGCGCGACTGGGACTTTTATTAATTATTATACACTTGAGGGAAATTATAGTATTTGGTTTTGTTTACCTCAACAATTGCAACTTGAATAAAAATATATCATCAGCATTATTAGCGATGAAGAATTAATACCTAAGTTTCTGTATAAAATGAGATAACTTTTGCCAAAAAGAAATCAAGTAAATATTTTCGCTCGTAAGTAAGAGTGCCTTGTATACAAATTTTAAAGAAACTGTTATATATCTGTTTATGTTGTGTGTACATCTGTCTATGCTGTCTTTGAAAAACATAATACGGGAAATTCTTATTGTATTAAATATTTATATTCTAATTGGACTACAGACTTGAATGCAACATGCGGCGTGTAGATTTTCTCCTGATAATATCAATTTGATTGTTTTTTTCATGATATCAATAATTTTTGTTTTCAATTGACCTAAATCCTTCTGGTAGAACTATAGCAATGAAATCGACTCAACCTTTAACGGAAATAGCCGGAGCATAAACTGACAGCCTCATCAGCTCTATGTGTCGAATAGGACTCTTAAAAGAACAACTTGTAGCCTCAATCTGCTATAATTCAGGGTCTCCATGACCTGTACTGGGGATATTATTCTTTACATTTTATTTAGAAAGCTAGAGAATTCCTATTTCCAACATATGTTTTTCGGTAAATATCATTTTAAAAATAAAGTTCATATTTTTCGTCCAATAAATTATAATGTTTTACCCCCACCCACCCTAGCTGAATAAACTTAACAGTTTGACGTTTAACACTCACATGGAGATTGAGTGTTCCCAGACATTGAGCCAACCGTAGGAATGCCTAGTTGAAGCTCAATAAACATCAAAGAATCCATTCGCATACCTCCACTATTAGTAGTACCTATATAGCAAATTAATTCTATTATGAATTATTAAAAAGTATTCCATCGCTACGTTGTAAAAGTAAAGTCACCAAACAAGTTCTATGTACACAGTACAGGCCTAGCTGACTTATTCTTAGAACGTATGAAGTTAACTATACACGGCTTCGCCTGGCTCGTACTGACAGGCATCTTCTCCGGCATCGGAGTATTGCGGGTAGTATGACAGATAAGTTGCAGGCGTATCAGTTCGCAGCTCAACACTTTATATCCTGCACTGTTCTAGTCAACATTTCAAGCCCTGCATGGTCTCTTAATTCGTGTCTCGAATTTTAATAAAATAACGGAACAGAAATTGGAAGGAAAATAAATTTCATGTATATTTTTAAATTTTAATATCTTCCTGAAAATAAAGGCTGTCAAATTGATAAAGATTAACGTGAGATCTCCAGCTATTAATAAATTAGCAAAAGTACGATACACAAATTACTACTATGATAATATTAGTTACATGTCACAACAGGTGTAAGTATTGCTAACATGAAGAGTTGCTAACTTGTTATACAAACGGTTTGTTAATATAGCAATACGTGAAGCACTAGGATTTTAAAACTTAAATACAGGAGACACCGAATTCTTTCATAGACTGTACAGTTTTCACTGGTATGTTGCCTTTGTCTCCTATGAAAAGACCTCTCAGAATAAGGAACAAGAAATAAACAACGGGCCTAATCACTGTATTAAGTGTTTTATCTGCGGTCCGGGGATATACGAGAAATTCAGTCTTGCGCATTTAAGGGTTAAATTTAAAGATTTTGAAGATGCATCATTTAACTATGACTAATCCGACGGTATAAGGTCAATGAAGTCACCAACGCCGTCGTAAAATAAGACAGAACAACAATGACAACTATCACTGACAATTTTATTTTTGAGAATCTACGAAATACAATACAAATTTGTATCATATATGTGGACGTTGGTACGATAAATCTTTCCAAATGTTCATGTACATTCAAATGACTCCCGGATATTCTATCTTTTCTGCAGTGTCAAAGAAGGCTCATAAGAAAAGCAAACACACCCATAACTTTGTACATAAACAAACCAGAAAAGAAAATAAACCCGGATACACAGCCATAAGTCACAACTAGATTTTAAACCTTCCTCTGTACTCATATGTTTTATTTCGCACATAACTTTAACCTTGTATACATAATAAACTATCTTTATTTCATTTAGTATTTACCAGGTATAGTTCTTGATATTATATTTGACATAAGCTACCTTCCTATGCATTTCTAAATATATTTTACTGATGTACTTCTTTCTCCATGTTTCTGTGCAACTTAGTAGAATGTTCTGTTATTTAAACAAAAATTGGGAACAAACGGCTGTGTGTATATAACCGTTTTCTAGAACTTTCTTTTATTTAGGTCCAGCAGTTTGGGCGTGATTGACAATATGACAGACAAGAAAAAATAAGTATTTGTGCACATTAGTTGAACAAGATGAATAAAAGTGGGATAGGGTTTTGTTACAAAGTTTATGTAAGATTTAACAAAATTAAGATTTGACCGATAAATTACCCATCACTTCTTTAGTAAAGTGTACTCCAATTGCACAGAACTAATGTTGTTGGAATTGGTTGCACCTTCTAACATTAGGCTTATGAAGAAATGTAGCATAATGACCGCTTGCTTGACCCTGCTTCATATACTTTAGTTTGAGTTTAATTATCTTGACGTTATGATTATTTGGAGGGAGCCAGAAAGTGGAATTGGTGAACACATAATGCTGATTAAAAATCCAAGTGGAGTCTTCGCTTCTTATCAGGGACTTGGAGCCTCGGGCTGGTTAGCTAAGCGCTCTTATAACGCAGCGCTAATGAGACTACACCCTGCCTCAGAACTCACTCAACCACTCGATGTAAGCAGATAATTTTAAGGGGAGACATACAAGTTTGGGTACTGAGAACTAGGTAAAATTCATTATCTTTTTCACAGCAATGAATTGCACTGTATCATCGCAATATGACATAGGCTACTCTTTATTGACTTCTTCTACAATTGTATACTAATTTCAGAATTAATCAAATTATTAGTTACGGGCAAATATTGTTACAGAATGGCAGCCACGTTTCGTGCACTGTAATGCCATTTCCACGATAACTTCCATATGTATAAATATTTTTCAGTGATTATTTTTTATATGTATTTGTTAATATCGTATGTACATCACTATCTGCAGTCATTGATTTAACATTGCTAGTTTATTTTAAAAACTTTTAATATAAGATAATTTTTTAAAAACTCTTCGCTTATCTCTTTTTCAAATACTTATACTCTAGATGTTCCAGAAAATGTAGATGATGATTTTCATATTATATTTACAAATAGATATACAAATAATCACTCAGAAAAATTGACGATTGTGGAAAGTATCTCAGAAACAGCTTTCAGTGCACGAAACTTAGCCTACCTGCCATTTTGTAACGACAACTACCCGAAACTGTAATAGTATGGCTAATTCTGAAAATAGTATGTAATTGTAGAAGTAGTAAAAAAAAAAAGCATTCAAATTGCAAGGTTACAGAAAAATTCACTGCTGAGAAAAAAATAAAATCAGGTAAACTGATGTAAAAAAGTGCCAGTATGTTTTTGTTTAATCAGTTATGACTGCAATTATGATATGCAGAATATGTTTTTTTTTTAAATTGATTTCCAAGTTAAGCTCCAGATTTATTCATTAAGCAGGGCTTACGGAAGAAGAAAGGTCTACCATCTCGGCCACCTGGGTCATTTTAACGGTCTAGTTGGATAAGCGCATGTAAAACAATAGTGTGTTTGTCATAGCTACCTGTATTTTAATTTCCAAGGCCTTATAAGATCACAGTAAAACAATAGGCTATGTTGTCAAGATAACTGATTTACATTTTTTTTATAAATTCTTTCGAATACGTATATTGCCATAAAATAGGCACTAAATTGAGCATTACTCCGAAACAGATCAACCGATTTTATCCATTATAAATAGACGTCTTCCCACGAACATTGTAAATGTGTATACCAAGTTTCATAAAAATCCGGTAAAGCGTATTTGAGTTACCGCGTCTTTAAAATATACACTAAATTGGGTTTTACTCCGGTACCGGTCAACAGATTAGGTTCAAATTCAATAGGGCACTTCTCATAGACGTCATAAATGGGTATACCAAGTTTCATGGAAATCCGTTACAGCGTATTTGAGTGATGGCGCCTTTCTATGAGAAAGGCGCCATAATCTATTAAAATAGGCACTAAATTGGGCATTACTCCGGTACCGGTGAACCGATTTGGTTCAATATCAATAGGGTTCTTCCCATCGACATTACGAATGTTTATACCAAGTTTCATGAAAATCCGAAAAAGCGTACTTGAGTTATGGTGCGTACAGACGCACGGACAGACAGACAGCCAGACAGACGGACAGACATTTTTTCGTCCCCCACACAATCTCATAAAGTACCATACTGGCACTTAATAATGAATTTCATTTATTTCTCAGTACTCAAATCTGTATGTTCCCTTTAAACACAACTGCTCTAAGAAGAATATTACAAGAACAAAATGTGAAGTCATGAATTTTATGTTATTTACTATGGCTCCCCTATTAAGGGCATCTAAAAGAAAATAATTAGATGAAATATGTAAATTTATTTTGAAAGCTTAAAGCAATGTTTATATGAAAAAAAACTATATTTTAATTCTTTAAATAATTTTTGTAGCCTCTTGCCTTACAAGATCCCTATTACATTAACCTTCAATTGCTTTAGCCGTCATTGTGGTGGCGAAATATAATTTTTTATTATTATTGAAAGGACTTCATGAGCCAAAGCTCATTCAAAGCCCACGTAAATACAATTTGGTCATGCTTACAAATATATACAAACTGGTGATAAGTTATTTAATATACGAGTATTTTATCTTATTTTATAGATGTGACAAAATGCGGTTTTGATTTTAATTATTGGAACTTCTAGCTAGCAAAAAATGCCATGAAGATGGTGTAAAGACACCGAAAGGCCTAGGCGGCGAATTTTGAGCAACTGGTATCACATTTATTTTATTTCATAAATAATTAAATTTTCGCATCATTAAATAGAAAAGTAAAATATATTACTAATTTATTTTTTTGTACCTCTTCTAGAGCTAGTGAGAAATATTATCTTTATATAATTAAAAAGTCGTTAACTTTTGAATTTCGAGAGGCAATTCTTTATAATAAATAAATAATATTTATTTCCTTCTATTCCTTCTACTGTAGTCGATCTAATTTTCTGGTTGTGCATATATTTGTGTTTCCTTTTAAAATGACTATGAAAATCACGAAAATTACATCCAGGTTAATAAAATTCAGGTTGTGGGAAATTTAAAAATAATTATAACTGTACATTTTACCCACATTATTTTCGTACTAAGGTACAGTTATTTAAATCATTGAGGAAATTTTCAATAACAAACTGTGTTCTATGAGAACACGAGAATGAAGATTTACACATTTTACTAAAAGTTAGTATATTTTAAAATTATTTTCGACTCTTTGTGTGCACGTTTAAAAAAAAAAACAAATTTTCCTAGCATTGATGGCCACAGCAGGTAAAAAGTTAATGACTAGACTTAAAAAAATGGCGTAGGGCTATTGTGAAGTTCCCATTTCTGAAACACTGAGAAAATTAAAATAGCAGTAGGCCTACACTGCCGTACTTTTAGATTTTAATAGACTAATCACAGTTGAATTACTCAACTGTGGGTAGCCTATCTTCTGCAGAGCATTACAGTATTATAGTCTATATAGAGTAAAGCTTGTTAGTATTAACAGAAACACACAGTGGTTGTGGGCATACACTTTGAGGACAGCGCCTTTAATCCCACTGTTTGCTCATTTGTAATTTGGAGCTCGACTAACAGACAAGAAAACGCAGTGAGTATACCCACCCACATTAGAAAGTTAACAACTTGTACGGACGATGGCATAGGCAATTTCGTCATCGACCAGGAAAATGGGACGCTGGAAGAATTTTAAAAAGCCGAGGCGCAGTTACAGATATCTTCTCTGTGTGACTGTGTGTGTCTTTGTATGAGTCTTACGCTAGAGGGACTACTACTTTCTCTATTTTCAGGGGTGCAGAAAATTTGTCATAGAATACTAAATAGTTATCCTGATTAGGGAATCAGAGAATCCTTATGATTTTGTAGAAGCTTAGAACATTTCAGCTCTTGGATATCTGTTTTGAAATCATCGCTAAGTTTTTGTTTTTTGCTTTATAACTTATTCGGACTAAATGCAGTAGCATCTGATTATGCATTTTTATTGACTCGGTGATTTCATGAGAAAAGCATGGTCAATATATCAGTTTAAAGTTATCTACAATATGTTTGTTTAGGGTAGGGAATTAAGCATTGCATTTCCCATTTTTTACCTTTAAAAATGTACAGGATATTTCTGTACTTTAATGTGTTATAATTTGCGGGTAGTATTTTGCTTTGGGGAAACCATAAGTAAGGTAAATAATTTACTAAAACATGAAAAACAAGTTTTGAGAATAATGACTAATTCAAATAGAAATGCTAGAAATGTAGACGTATTTTTAAAGGCTCGTAGTCATGACCACAATTAATTTATATACGTATAATCATATATGTAATATATATAATATATATACTTGAACTGTTGATCTAGCTACTGAAACAGCATTACCCGACCAAAACATTCAGAAGAGGAAAACAATCTGTTCAATAAATTACAAAATGAAAGCATTAGCTTGTCATTTACCACTTTCAAACATAGATTAACTTAAGTCAATTGCTTACATTTATCCAGGTTTATCATCTTAATGAATTTTATAATAACTTGTAATGGCACGTCTGTATCATGTTTTTAAATTTGTGTATGAATTGTTATTATTGGTATTTTATTGTCTAATTGACGAAGTTTATTGTGACTTACGTTGCTTATTGGCTAATAAATTGATTGATTGATTGATTGATTGATATGTTTTGGGCTAATATCTTCATTGATAAAATAATAAGCGATTTTTAAGAAAATCTCACAGAACTTCATGTTCTCTCACGTTTAAACCTTTTCATGGAATCATAGACTTAAAACCATTACGGGCGACTACACTTGAAACGTGATTTATTAAATATTTAATAAAATAATGTTTATGCAGTTTAATCCTAAATATTTTATTTATAGATGGAAGTCAGGTAAATCGCACCTCTACTGCTCACAGATGGCTCCATAGGAAGGGTTGGATGCTTTAAACAAGATGATCTACATCTCTCCTGCTCATATAGTAATTTTATTAACAATAATAATTTATCATTATAGTTTAGCATCATCAGAAGAAATCTTATTAAACTACAAAATTTCGTTTAAATATGATTTTTAATTTTCAAAGCGGTTAGAAGTTCTCATCATACTTGTCGAAGAGGTTATATTTATTCAGAGGCTTAAAAACCGGAAATGAATATTTTTCACGGTAAAGTGTTATATCTCTTCCATTATTATAGGCATTGGCAAAAATGAATCTGCACGTAAAGTACTAGGATAAGTAAAGAAATAAATACAGTTATACCTTGCAAACGAAAATTTAGGATCCCCTAAGGCTACTATCTTCACATTACCAAAAAACACGTTTTCACTTATAATATACAAATGGTTTATGGTTAACTGGTTTCATTTTGATGCTTGCCTAGGCAGTTTCCACATTTTTAGTTGTATGAATTTTGATTAGCATTCTCATGAAAACATAAAGGGGCAAGGAAATAATGGTTAGGAAGAATAGGGAGATGAAAGAGGGAAGTATGTGCTGGTATTATGCAAAACAGATGGCTCCATAGCAAGGGTTGGATGCTTTTAACAAGATGATCTACATCCCCTGGATATAAGGGAGCCAATCCCAAAATTTAAATATTTCCTCTAAAATAAACGATGGAAAATGTTTTGAATAAACCGACAAACTAAAAGGCCTCCACAGTTGGCTGAAAATTTCCACAATTTCATTATAAATTCTTCCATGCGAGTGAGACTGAAAAGAAACACTGGAATGTTTATTAGAAAGAAAATAATTGGAATCTATGAAAACAAGTAATTATAATCAGGAGAAAGAACAGAGGCATCTTTATATTAAATATAATTAGGAGAACTAAAGTTTAAACTCCATTAACTTTCACCAAAATCAATTATTTACAAAAATTTTACATACTATTATTATTACTATTATTATTATTATTAGACAACAAGCAAACAAATTAATGGTATTAGAAATGGATTTTTGGAGGTGTTCAGCAAGAAAATTCAGGGAAGGAAAAATTCGGAATAAGAGAATAAGGGAAATAATGCATGTTGAAAATAATATTTTGGAAATTGTAGATAAAGACGCTTGAAATGGTATGTACAGGTACTCAGATTGACAGAGGATAGAATACCCAACAAAATTTTGGATTGGAAAGTAGAAGGAAAAAGAAGAAGAGGGAAGCCCAAAGAGTGCTGAATAGATGGGGTAAAAAGGAGTATGGCGAGAAAAGGTTTAAGTGGAGAAGATGCTATGGACAGGGAATTCTGGAGACAAAAGGTTGCTGTGGGATGAAGGAAAACCATTGTATTGTGGAAGATTCCTTAAAAAATATTATTATTATTATTATTATTATTATTATTATTATTATTATTATTATTATTATTATTTAGTCCGAATAATTCAAGGGAGCAATCAATTTTAAAATTGCTTCGACTGTGTTAAATAAAAACCCACAGATTCTTTTACAAGGTCTTTGTTTATTTTATTCTGACTTCATTGTCCTGACTTCAGTTCCAGTCAAGCTATGCGATTACCTTCTCCCCCGGTACCATAGGTTCACGTTGGTAGGGATAGGCCTAGTGTTATGTTGTCCTGAAACTTGGTGTTTTAAAGTTTCATAAGATATCTATGTTTTGAGGTCTTTGACTGTGTGCGTCTCTGAGCTGCACGGAAAGTTATCAAAACAAAACTGTGTCTTGAAATTATAGTTACTTCTAGGTTGTAATACTTTGGAATAGGGTTGCCACCTGTCCCGAATTAGGCGGGACATCCCGCATTTTAAGAACATTTTCAGCGTCCCGAATTATGCCTAAGAGGGACGCATTATATTGCGGGACGCCAAATTATTCCAAAACAAAATATGAGACAGCAATTCTTGGTGGCGTCTTTTGTGAATTTCGTCTCATGGTCAAGACATCGATGTCGTTCCATCGCTAAAATGTATCGTGTTGGCAGCATTGAAATCACCGCCCATGATGTTATTCTTTGTAATTTATTTGTATAAGTCTCGCGGGCATTCTTGGGGTATGTCCGTGATCTGTACAACCAGCGTGCGAGCCATTAACTGGTGATACGACGGGGAAGTACCGAAAACAGATCATATGACACTCTGCACTGATTTGCCAAGTACAGTTCCTTCTGGAATTATAGCACAGCAAGACGTGTGTAGTGTTATCAGTTGTAATTTGAATCCACGTTCTCTGTGTGTTTTATGTGTCGTTCGTTGAGTAAGAACTAATTAAATATTTCTCCTGTTATTCCTAAACTTAGTGGTAAGCCATTATCTAGTCAGTGTCTGGATTGCCAATGTTCATAATTTTTTCGAAACATGTCTATGAGTGTACATTGTTTTTTTGAAATTCTATGAGAAAGCTTTAAGTTCCTTAGAGAAAGTATTTGACTTCACAGAAAACAATCTTTATGGCACACCGAAGAACTTGAATCTTAAGAGTTCACTGTCTTTCAAACATCTCAAAGACTCTGTGAAGGCACATAATGTAGAATCTGATGTTAATTTGGATGAGTTAGGCCTATATGAGGAATTCTGCTTTAGTTCAGATATAATAAATGCTACTAATGTGAACTATACAGAAGGAGAGACTAAGTATGAGTATGAAATGGAAGAAAATTATTAAGGAGATTGGTAAAGAACACATTCCCAATCTCAAATGCTTTGTTCTGAGCATTCCTGGTAGCAATGCCTTTGTGGAAAGAGTGTTCTCTCTCTTGAATCTAAAATGGACAGAATCCAGAAATAGGTGCTCAGCTGACCTCATAAAGAGTGAAATCATTTCTACAAATGTTACAGATACCTGCAAAGATTATTTAGTGAGGGTGAAACAGAACAAACAACTATTAGAAGCTGCCAAATCAAACAAGAAATACAGCTTCAAGTCATGAATTTGCCCAGGTTTTTTTTATTATTATTTTCCAATCTTTTCTTTTCTAATGTTAGTGTTACTGTTACATAGCCTATTCAGTTTTGGCTTTGTAATATATTCCGTCTTTCAGTTATTAATAAATTGTTCCGTGTACAAATTTAGGTATGAAGATCGGCGATCTGCATATATTCGATAAGTGTCCCTCCTTAGCCTTACCAAAAGGTGGCAACCCTACTTTGGAAACTTTATTTTATTTTTACTACCACCTTACTTTAAACAAATGTTTATTTTTAGCAATTTTCTCTATATGGTCGTAACCACCTCTTTACTTACAAGATCACAAATATATTACGTATGGACCCAAGCCAAGCAGCAATGAGAAAGTAATGGACTTCGTTATAAAACATACTACACGCTCTCACGCCAAGAGTCATGCCGTCATTTAAACTCCATGCTTTTTAAACATAAGTCTCTTAACTTTTTGACCCTAAGCCGAACCCGACTAATAAATAAGAACTAGTAGATCTAAATATACGAATACAATTATACATAATATACCAATTTGGTTGTTGAGATGCTTACTACGTAGGATCTAAACACTATTAGTAAGAAAATATATAAAAGAGAAATGATAAAATGTGGAAAGAAATATGTTACAACTAACTTATAAGTAAATGGAAACATTTATTTACAAATGTTGTGATGTATTGTGAGAGTAAGATTAAGGAAATGGATTTGGAATAAATATATTTAATACTAACATTTACCCAAGTCCCTTGCTATGACATCATTGTTCATCATTCGTAAGAATTGCGTTTACTTTTGACACTTCCTGCAGGTCACAGGTAAAGCATTCCAAGAACGAGACATGGGCAAAGGAGCGCGAATAATGGGTTGTTTTGCGACGAGATACAATTTTAATTATTATATTACCATACGTTGTATTACCTTACATTATTGCATGATATACTATTTGTAGATTCTCGGCATATTTTAGAACTATTCAGAGTCCGTGTAGCACAATACATCAAAGTAATAGGAGATCCGGACAAAGAGACAAGGATAAATATCCTAATAACCATGGCATTTGTTCTATTCCTAGGCGTAGATTCAGACCACATGCATTCTGATACCGAGGGTGCGGTTTCCATGCTGTAGAAACATATGAATGCTTTGTGTGATGTGTGAAGTAGATGATAGAGACTGGTGTGTTGTTGACATCATGCAGCACAGTCAGTGTGACAACCCTAGCAGGTCAATCGATTCATATTGGGGAGATACGACCTGTCACTCCACCGTTCTGCTGCGAATATTTCACGCAAATCAAGTTGTAAATTTGCTTGATTATGTTAAAAATTTCTTATAATTCACGACTTCGCAAGATTTTTGAAGTGAAACTTCTTTAGGCGCGTTAGGAGTAAATCGAGAGATAACCAAAAGTTGCGTTACGAATCGGAATCGGAATCGAATTGAGAATATCTGCAACGTACTGTTCATACGTGGCTCCTTCCTCTTTATTGCCCACTATTTAAAAATCGAAAACAAAAATTTAAAAATAAAAAATAAATAAATTAAAGTTCCAAAATTTAAAAAAATTAAAAATTAAAAAATCCAAAATTCCACGCTTAAAAAATTCAAAGGTCCAAAATAAAAAAATAAAAATTCAAATTTAAAAAGTCCATAAACCCAACATTAAAAAAGTCCAAAATTGAAAAAATCGAAAAAATAAAAAAAATCCGTTTCACTTCTGTCGCGTGGCGTTCCACGCACAAGATTTTTCAAGACTAGGAAAGCTTTTAAGACTAGAATTCTATAAAGGTCGTGGCGAAAAAGGATCAAATCCTGTTCGGTCGAAAACTTGACAAGAATACGAAGGAATTAGGTCAATGGGATTCTAGATAAATTGTACAAACAACATAAGAATTTATATAAATGGTTTGAACTTTTCTCGGCGAATACTATTTAAAAGTTCTTCACGGGCTAACAGCCGAGTCGAGGTTTTAAAAAACTCCGAGCTTTCGGACTCCATCTCTCAGTCCATCTTCTGGGAAACTGGTAGAGAGAGAAGGCGGAAGGGCCTGTATATGTAGGCCGGAGCAGTTGGTGAGTTCCAGAAGATGGACTCAGAGATGGAGTCCGAAAGCTCGGAGTTTTTTAAAACCTCGACTCGGCTGGTAGCCCGTGAAGAACTTTAACATAAGAATTTTTAACAATAAAGTAGGGAACATCCTTCTAAGAAAAACGTTTTACACTGTTGAAGTATACTTGTATCGTGATTTTTAATTTATTGCCGCAATGCAATCTTGTATTACTTAATGGTGAGAAATACATTATTATTATTATTATTATTATTATTATTATTATTATTATTATTATTATTATTATTATTAATATTGGTCCAAGTTTCAGCGCCACTTGGACTATAAGAAGACAACAAGCAAACAAATTAATGGTATTAGAAATGGATTTCTGGAGGCGTTCAGCAAGAAAATCCAGGAAAGAAAAAATTCGGAATAATAGAATATGGGAAATAATGCAAGTTGAAAATAATATTTTGGAAATTGTAGAAGAAAGACGCTTGAAATGGTATGTACAGGTACTCAGATTGACAGAGGATAGAATACCCAACAAAATTTTGGATTGGAAAGTAGAAGGAAAAAGAAGAAGAGGGAAGCCCAGATGGATGGGGCGAAAAGGAGAATGGCGAGAAAAGGATTAAGTGAAGAAGATGCTATGGACAGGGACTTATGGAGGCAAAATATTGTTGTGGGATGAAGGAAAACCATTGTATTGTGGAATATTTCTTAATGAAAAAAATTATTAATATTTTTATTATTATTATTCTGTACGAGCATATAAGGCTGTATTTGAAAACAATAATAATACCTAAATAAAACATGTTAGCTGCTAAAAGTCTGAATAGTTCATCATCAAAGTCAACATCATCATCGCCTTCAGTATTGATGTCATCAAACCGCTAAGGATTTATTAACACTAGCGGGAGATGAGAATAGGAGAGCCACAGCAAAGGGCTGTCAGGAGGGAGACAGCCTCAAGGGTTGATTTTGAAGTGATCCCTTATGTACTTGACTGGATTATGCACCCAGGCGTGCAAGGGACTGGCCACGTCCACACACTTGACATTCATAACAGCATCCCGGTCCCTCAAGAAGCGATGCGCTATCCATCCCAAAAGCAGTTTCCACTCTCCGAAACCACAGCGCTCCATACCCAGTTAGTGCATGCAGTACTGACACAATTATGGCTAATAACTACCAATTCATTCCAAACATGTTGACTTTACATTTCAGTAATGCATCTTTTAGTAATGGTTATGTTAGAATTTCATGAATGCTAGGCTGTAGCATTTTGCCGGAAATGTTAGAAAATTTCAGGTACTATAGATATCACTATGTCTTACATTCTTAACATTATATCCTCAAATTCAAGTAATTACTTAAATAATATACTCATAAAAAGTCCTCTACATTACATTATAAAGTAGTACAACATTTATATATCCAATAGTTTTTGTACATAGTATTTTTTTCTTTGTCGTAGTTTTACCTCTCCCTTTTAGGATTTAAGCGACCCTAGCCGCACGGGCCTTACAGGGCCGCGACCTGTCGGGAGAGGGATTATCTTTGAATCACTTGCATACCTTTTTGACCAGACAAGGACATGGAGGGCCTCCCCGGATGAGTGATCAGCCCAATGCCGGGGCCGCCTCAGAGACAACACGAACACATAGGACGATACACACCATTCACACACACTCACTCAGAACAAGGCGAGAATGGGGATGAAGATAATAATGACGGCCAGATGATATCCGTGGATCACAGGGGCCTAAAGTTACCTGACATTTGTCTCACAGGTGAGGGAAAACCCCGGAAGAACTTCACCTAGTTAACTTCTCCCGACCAGGAATCGAACCCAGGCCAGCTGCGTGAGGGGATTGAACGCATCCCCTGAGCCACAGCAGTGGACTTTGTCAAGAATAAAAATTGTTTATTATTTAGCATTTAATAGAGAGTTTTTGCATTAGCATATTTTCTGATACGGTAGCCTATACTCTAATGCCACGTGACGATAGCGTTTATCGTAACTCAAAGTACGGTGGAAAAAGCTCTCTAATGTCTTGGATATTAAAAAAAACTGTAATAAACCAACTAACGATGTAATAGTACATACTGCAACAAGCTGTTGATGGCCTTGATTCGATGTCTCTTACGTTTTCCCTCCGTTATGTCATTATAAATTTAAGACAAACTAGTGTAACTTATACGATGCATGATTGATTTAAGGGTTAATCTCCGACTCTGTCCTTACATTTTCACAAGGAAATCACATCTCTTCTCGGTGAAAGCAAATAGGATACATTTTAACAAAATAAGGAATTGTTCCAGGGAAGGAGAAGTGAGTGTACACGGTCAACATTTTCAGTCCCTCATGGCGAGAGAATAAAGAGGAATATAAGGGAGAGGACTATAAGGGAGAGGATAAATAAAAAAGTGGAAAGCAAAAGATAAAAATGACGAAGATGAAGATGGAGTTTTTCGCCCAGACGTCTTAGCGTCTCGCCTTTAACATGCTCAACCGCAATTCTGCACTCGTACTGGGGAGCAGGAGGCGTAAGAGCTTACCCACCCCTTGAACCCTACTATCTCCAAAACAGTAATACTTCATCTCACCATACAAAACTTGGCCCATTATAAAAACTCATGAAATCTCTTATAGGGTTATATACGGCTTCGATACTTCGAGGCTAATGGTTGAAAATAAACTGAGGGGAAAGTTTCTAATTTCTCCCTCGTGAATTCAGTTTCATAATTAAAGTATTAATTGTTATACGATTGCGTTTCTTCCAACAAAACATTTAAATATTCAAAAGAAAATGTAGATTAAAATAAATATTCGGTACATTATTTCACAATTAAACTCATCAAAAATGTCTTTAATTTAATTTCAGCATTGTCCGTTTATTTCAGGAGCTTCCATACAAAAAAATTAGTCAGGTTGGATTAAAAGTACTGTTCGTGCCATTGAAGACCTCGGCCCAAACCATCATCTATCAACAAAAGAATACAATAGCATAGTTCCCTAATCCGAAAATCTGCACCGACACCAATACCGGCAAAGAACAGGTGCTCTTGTAGTCGCGTGGGTTTCCCCAAGTTGCCGCTGTCATTCACCACTTCAAGTGAATTAATCGTGCTGTGGTACCTCTTTCATTCTCTGATATTTCTTGAGGTGTACTAAAAGATTAAAATCACTGGGAACGAGATCTGGGCCGTAGAGTGAATTTTTAAACACCTCCCAGCAAGTCTCCCGCAGAAGTTCGGCTGGGAAGAGTTTAAACATCCACCCTACAGCCCGGACCTTGCTTCCAGTGATATCCATCTTTTCCTATACCTCAAAAAATGACAGGGAATGACAAGAAGAGGAAATGCTTGTCACTGTGTGGTTCAAATCGCTAGCGGCAGACTTCAAAAGTTGGTCACACGGTAAAACAAACATTGTCAATACCGGTGGCGAATTTGTTAAAAATTGCTGGATACTTGCTGTATATGTTGCAATAAATATTTCCATGAAATTATGTTTTGTTTCTGTAAACGGCCCCAGGGGAACTTACTTTCTGGACGCGCCTCTTATTACCGTGCAAAAAAAGTTGCCATGAGTGTTATAACCTAGGTATTTTATTTTTGGCGAACTAAAGATGTACGCTTTTCCCCTTCTTTAATAATTGCAATTACTCTCCTAGCAACCTTACTGTATATGCTCTATTCTCCTTACACAGCTACACGTGTGTTTTGCTATATTCAAATGAATGACTGTTGTTACCATGGTAGTGCGAAGACAAAGCGCTTTAACTGTGTTGGGGAGTTTTGCATTCGTCTACAAGATTACGACTCTAAACTTACTCTCCAGTCTTACTCTCCAGTTTCTACAGGTTGTTCCTGAATCTAATGCATGAAGCTTATCACTAAAAAGTACCTAATTTCATTTCATTTCGTTATCCTTAATTTGGACACATTGCTGCAATTGACTTCTTAATCGCTCCTAAGTGCAATTATTTTTGAAATTGCCCTTTTTGTTATCTTCATAGACACCTTTTCAAGACCATCATTCTTGCAACACGTAACATAATAATAACACAGCACTGTCTAAACATACTACCCATACTCCATACTAATTATGTTCTAAAATATTTAATTCACTCCCTTCTTATATAACATCACAAAAACAAGTATTTCATTTAAGAATATGCTCAAATGTTTTCTTAAATCAAGCTTATTTTATAGTATAAACAATCTTTGTTCTTTGTAAAAGTTTATATTTCTATTTTAAATATATTATTTCAATTTAATTTTATATTAGCAAGAATATATTACATTTATTCTTTGATTAATTTTCCATGTACGGTAAAAATGTAAGAGAATGTAAAAAATTCAAATGTATAGTGCTAATAGGGTATAAATTTGTAGAATTTAGTATTTTTAAAATATTGCGATATTAATTGCATATTTTGTTTTTTGAAGGAAATTAATAAATTTAAATGTATTACGTTTCAAAATACGTTTATATTATATATATATGTATAAAGTAGAAACACCTTGTAAGCAAACCAACCAACTAAATAATTACTATCTAACATTATCGAATGAATGAGATGCATACATATTTTCACACATTTAAATACATTTTCAATACAATATGCCCAGCTCTACGGGCCTGTTTGGCCTTCGTGTTTTAGCTATGCACAACATAAAGACAAAAAATAACAATATTCAACAATACAGTATAATACGATGCAATATTTCATATCAAGACAGACAGCAATACATACAAGTGCATATGTGGTGACCGTCTTCAGAATGCCAGACATCTGATGTTCACTTGCCCAGTTTTTCAAACAAAAAGATCAGAACTTGAACTACATTTAGACAAGTGCAGTGCTTATTTTCAATTTCCGCTTAACGGAGAAATTTTCAATAGAAAATGTTGTTATTTGTCATTCACAGCTTTTTTAGAATATGTGTTTAAGAGACTATGAATGTATCTTCCTGAACTTTAAATCTATACAGGAAACCTCAATTGACTAAATATAGCCCTAACATACTTAATTGTAAACTAGGGCTCACTCAATGGAGATTAAATAAATAAATAATATAATAATAGTATACAAAGATGACGAGGAAAAAAAATAGAAAAAGTTATACAGACATTCAGTAATAGTGGGAAACTTTAATAGGTCCTTTATCCCATCTTACAAATTTTGAGCAACAAGCTATGTCAAGTACGAATGGTATAAATGAAAATGGCTTCAAAAATTAAGAGTCAATCTAATTCTACTGTGACCGTTCAGGAGAATCAGCTCTGGTGTTGCTTCTCATAGAGTATAATGAGTATGACGGATAGCTACTGGTAAAAGATAAGGGCCAAGTGAGGAAACATCTTCATCCGCTCAGTTTCGTTTAGACCAAATTTACTTGAAGCCGTGTAAAATGACAAAAATCGTAGCAGTTCGTTGCTAACTTCTCATGAATTCTGTTTAACGGTGAGGTTTTATAGAAGATGAAAGCTGTACTAAACTTTATAAAGTTTATGACAATATTTCTCAAGCTTCAGGTCATACACAAGCTCTACTAAATATTTTACCACTCGGTCTACGTGGAAGCAGTACAGTTATGTATATAAACGGAAACAAGGATCGCCATAAAGGCAAAAAGGCTTTTATTTACAAGCAATAACTAGACTGTGTGAAAATAAAAGACTTTAACAATAGTGTACAGGAAAACATAACTAAAGAAGTTGGAGCCGTGCCATCTAAATATTCTCCTTATGCAATGAGGCAGCTACTGTGAAATGCAATCAAATGAAGAAATAAACATGAACGTATCTGAAATATGAATTCGTGCTATTCGTTTTGATAACAAAAAGTAGTTTATAGTGTCTGCATTTACGTTCTATACAACGAAACACACTGGGAAATATTTCAGTTCCTACAAAGGCATGATACGAATAGTTTGTAAACTTTCGAAGAAGTATAATATATCATCAAGCAGTAATGGATCAACCACCACAAGTGCTAACAACATGTCTGGTAGAGTTGGCCTCAAAACGAATTTTTATTGATCTCCTTGAAGAAGAAGAAATGTAACAACATGTAACAGGTACTTAATGCAATTAACATAGCTAATTCACTGAACTGCCTTTATTATTACTAGGGCTCGGACTTTTAGGTAAATACATTTTTTTTGCTATTACTTATGATTTCTGGACTTTGTCAATGTTCCGGTTGGGACATTTGGATTGAAAATACTGAGTTGAATATGACATAAAAAATGTTTTCGATATTTCTTATTTGAATAAATATTTTTGATAACTTATTTCTTTTTTGCATATTTTACCACATATCATGTTTATAAATGAATATTTCGACTGTTTTTTGTAAAATTGTGCTATATTTTCAATGTGTTGCGTTGTTATGTTGAGTCAGACAATAAATCAGGGCTGATTTTGCCTTTATTAGTGCAAATTTCTGTTTCCTCTCACACTGCATTACTAAGTTGGAAACAACAAAACAATTGTTGACGGAATCCAAAAAAAAAAAAAAATCAAACACATTGAAAACAAACTTAACAAAATCAGTGATTCAAAAGCAAACAAAATTAAAGAAAATCCCTGCCATGCATAAATAAGAATGAAGGGTTGCAAGTGTTGCGCAATATTTCTACTTTTGTCGTTCACACAACAGTTCTACACTTGCTGACTAGAATGACTAGATGAGTACTTCTGTAAATATTGCTTTAAGAAGTTAATTAAAATATTTTCATATTTTTTAAACATATTTTCGACTTTTTAACCACATAAAAAATAAATATTTTCGTTTTTATAAGCACATAAAAGTCCGAGCCCTAATTATTATTATTATAATGATATTTTGTGGACGAAATTTGTGAAGTTCTTAATTATTGTAACATTACGTTAATTCATTCTGAACGGCAATTGAAAGATGCTTTAATCACGTTGCGATTTATCAAAAAAAGAATAGAGGTGCTTTGAGTCTACGGCTGGCAATAAATTAATGAGTAATAATTAATCATTCACTTTATGAGCTATTGATGTAACTTATAGAAGGTTAAGGCTGAATGATCGGTTTTACGGTTATTTTTAGGGCAATACAAACAGTTTTTGTGAAAGGTAACTTAAACAAAATTGTTTTAGCCGTTTTCGAGAAAATCTAAAAAAAAGCATTTGCTTCATATAAAATAGAAGTAAGTTTAAGAGACGCGTCATAGATATGTTTTTCGTAACCAGAAAATACTTGACTGAAATATAAAAACGTCGTCTTGAAATGTTTCATTTTTAATATACGTAAACTGTTCACATACGGCCCAAGCAACGATGGCTAGGTTTTACTCACGGGACTCCTAAATGCAGATTAATGCTAAAAGCTAGAAATTAAATTTAAAGGTCGAACCTCAATACTTCCTCTACCTTATAGGAGGTCTACTTCTGCTACGGGTAGAGAAACAAAGAGAAAAATGTCAGACGGGTTAAAAAGCGGGAACTGGAATATGAATTCCAGAATTTCTTAGCTTAGGCAGTGACCGAAAGCTCAGTGGACTGCTGAACGTAATCAGGAAGAAGTCAAAGGGATGAGGTGGACATGCGTAGCCAGGGACACTAGAACATAAAGAAAACTGGGGAAGGAAAGAATAATTTAAAGTGACAGAAAAGGATAGAACTATTAAAATAAAATGTAGCATAAAGTCTTCACAAAGTCAGCGGAGCAGAAAGAAGGGCCCGGCTACTCTATAGCGTTCCTATCAGTAGGCTGTGAGGCTTCTTCTATTCCGCTGATGCGAGCTACGATGTCTAGAATCTCTTTCTTTCCACCATAGAAAATTCAAATAATCCTGGAGGACGTGAAACTTATGACTTCTGTGTTTAATAAGTTAAGTGTGTTGTGAACGTTAATTAATTAATTACTAGAGCAAGGCATTTAATTACCAATAAATAGCAAAGAAAGGCAAAATAAAAAATTTATGTATAACGTAAAATAGTAAAAATATTACACAACATTTTTTAAAAAATGACAAACAAAATAAATTATCCACAATATCTTGTAATTATGTATTTACAAGAATTAAATTAATTTTAGAGAGCAATTTAATGGACGTCTGTTTAATTTAAATGTACAATATTAAAACACTCTTATTGAGGTAAGTAAATTAATGCTACTCGGACACTCTTAATGAAAAAAAACTATTATTTCCAAACTAGCAAGCCCCTAATATTGCCTCTAGCAAATAAATGAAATAACAAAACATATTTAATTTTGCAATGCTTGAACACAAATTGCAAGGACTGTTTAACTTGGCGGAGATGAAAACTTGGCGGAGATTTTCAGATGAAAACAATTTTCTTCTGTCTGAAAGTACCTCTACTGGAGGTTTTCTTAGAAATGTAGGAGATTTATAAACGCACAATCCTTAAAAATATTGGTAACAGATATGCTGCAATTCTGTTTGGTTTCCTGGAGAAGTTATTGACTTATAAAATTGTAATAGATAAGCACTAAAAAGCATAAATAGTAATAAATAGTTCAAAATATAATGTAATGTTACACTGTATTGTAAAAACTGTAAAAATGTCGAAAATCACATAAAAATCACCTATCACTTGAAAATGTCGAAAAATTCAAAATAATGCCAAAACAAACTCCCCTTATTAAATCAATTAATTCTTTATACACATTTGAATACATTCGAGCTGTCTTTCAACCTCCATATTAAAAAGATGCAAATTGATAAAATGCCTTGCCCTAATAAATTTTGAAGAGCATGTTTCTAAGAAAAATTGGTGGAATAAACTTTTACTTGTCAAATTGACGAAAATAGAAAGACTAAGAACATATTTAGATGTGAGAGAGGAACAAACCGAGAGAGCTGACTCACTTCGTGTTTCTGCTAACATTACAGTTGTTCTTTGTTTGTACACCCAGTTTACTCTCAGATGCTGGAAGGGTCACTCAAACATTGACTGGCCACTTCAGCAAGAATGAATATGAGCAAATCAGCAAAGACAAACTTATCAGCAATCACTATTCATACCAACAGGCCTCGATATCTACTCACTTTCTAATAAGAAGTACGGTATTAGTCTTACTCTTTGATATGGAATTTAATCAAAGGAATATATTTAGAAATCCCTGAGTAAAATCTAATTTTCATGAAAATATTTATGTGTCTATGATAACGGTATAACTTGAAACCAAAACTGTACAATTACCATGTTTTCATGGCTAATTCAAATTGATTTACTGTATGTTCTTTATCTAAATTTATGGTGGAACATTAATCTATTAATATAATTAGTGTAATTAATGTCTATTGAGGTTACTAAGATAGGCTTTATATAGCAGCACTGTATTTTAATTTCTATATGTTACAATTCTACTTTGCATAGGCCTATAATTTATTTATATTATTTTTGTACCATTGCTTCTTATGTAGATCATTACAAGTAAACGTGGATTGATTGAAATAGTGTAAATATCGTAAGGTGCGACAAAGAAAGGAGGGATTTCGAGCAAACTCTAAATCAACAGATTAAGCCATTAGTGCTGTTTTTTTGAACACTTGAGAATAATAACAGTATAACGATAACGTATTCGATTATATACAAGTACATAATATATAATTATATACACGAGAGATGAAGGGAGAGAGAGGCTGGGTAATTTACATAAGAATAACCTAAGGAGTGGATTATATCTACTACCTGACATGAACTAGCTACATCAGCTAGAAGGTATTATCAGAGCTTCAAGTTATGTTGAAACCCTGATTTTTCTTTCAACCATTTAACTTTAATGGAAGATCGAGTTGGAACAATTAGTTGTACTATTAGTTATTTACAATTAGTATATTCAAATACAATATTCAACCAAAAAAAAAATATATATATACATATATGCATATTCATTCATGCATATATGCATATTATCAATATTATCAACCAACAAGAACGTAAGGTGAACTTCTAGACGATGTTTGCCGAAGTATCTATCGCAAGGAAAATATTAATAACAGTATAGTATTAATATTAGTAATTAATACTAATTTATTTCAAATGATTAAGATGGAAAACTAAGGACACACCAGATATTGAATGTGAGATCAAACAGATACTGAGAATAAGCTAATAAGGTAAGGTGCACTTGAATAAGCAAAAGAATCGGGTTTGATCAGAATACAGTTTTATAAATACAACGCGAAACAGAAAAAGAACAACAAAGAATATGGAGGATACAATTAAAAATACAAAATAAATATTTATGACGAAAACATGTAATGTTATTACTGCAACCAAATAATATTCTTCATGGATATCAACAAACCTCTTGTTTTACAGTGGAGTAGACTTCAGTAAGAGTTTCATGACGATATTATTAGAGAATTATATAGTTGTCTAAAGTTAATACTAACTGTAAGCCTATTGATATGAGACATTTGGCTAATGTTACAGGAAATTAATATTTCTTCAAAAAGTGTTTGATAATCATATAATTTATTTATTTATTTAATATACAATTTCTTTAAGCCCTATTTCACCATAAGGTATATTAGGGCTGTAGTTTTATGTCAATTACAACTTATAATGTACCTGTTATCTTGTATACTAGAGTAGCCTGTTTTGCTAAAGTTTAAATAAAATCATCGTAAACTCTTAAATATAGAACATGACATAGTGGAATTCTCTACAACAACAATCCTTGCTAAAAATTTTTAAGAGTGGTTTATCATATTTAACACCACAATAGTTTAAGTGTCCTGTTAACGAAAATCTTTTCCTTTCAAAGAGTGGGCAATCGAAAAGTAGATGTTCTACTGTCTGGTTTTCTTTACAAATACGTAAATAACCATTCTCCTTTATAATTTTAAACCTTTCAAAGTAAGAGCCAAAAATTCCATGACCTGACAAGAATTGAGTTATTACAAATTCAGGTTCAATTTTGCTTTGAAGTCGGATTTCAATATTTGGAAAAAATAATTATTTTGTAACTGTTAATAATAAATTAAATCATATAATAAACTTTCTCATTATAAGGCAATGGAGCAGGGTGTTTTGTGGTAACGTAGTCCTGGGAGAAACTGAAACACAGCCACTGGGTGATTCATCACGCACAGAAACCAGGCTTGACATTGCACAAACCAGGCCGAACGCAAAACAAATGTCGGATAGCGAACGTGTTGCATCCTAACAACACAATCCCACAGCTCCAGTCACGCAATTCAAGTGTCCATCCTGGGATGAATATATTCCAATATGTTATTTACCACATGAAAGGTGAAAATTGATGGATTGTAGGGCTAGTATTTATATGTAATGAAAATGCATATGGAAGCACATGCGCACATATTTAGGATAAGATTCTCAAAATATAGAGTAAAATATGGATTATTTTCTTTAATGGTGCAACATAATATAAAGAACGCCTAAATATTATCAACGTTGGATACTTATAAAATGGACTAAATATTATCAACGTTGGATACTTATAAAATGGCCTAAATATTATCAACGTTGGATACTTATAAAATGGCCTAAATATTATCAACGTTGGATACTTATAAAATGACTACACTTAAAGAATTAGCTTTTAAACATGAAAGCCACAGAAAAGAGTAGAATACATGTCACATAATAATTTAAAGGAGAATCATAAGATAAAAGTTTAATCTTCTTATATATATATAATTGGGATTCTTTTGCGTGTTGCTACAATTTGGAGGGCGCATCTTAATATGCTAATGAGAATTGCCTATTTTGAAGCAGTTAGTCTTTTTATCAAAACTGAAATTTCGTCTAATGACTCTTAAAATTGCTTTTTAACTCCGATCACCATCACAAGATCTGGTTTTCAACATTCCTAGAAATTCAGGAATCCAGCATTTAAATACATAACCTACATAACCTACATAACGCTTCTCTGGTCCCACTCATAATGTTTTTTCCTTATATTAAAATTTGATTTAGTTACAGTAGTTTAAATGGCGAACCCATTTTCATATCTACAAAGAACATCAACAATGCTTTGTTTTTTAGAAGCAATATAACCAGCTGAACATGGTGGGCTCTGACGATCGTACCATCGATGACAGTTTCTAGTGTAAAAGTAAAAATCAGCATTAGTGATAAGATGACAGTCGTATTTGTTGTCTTCTACGAGAGAAGGCAGGTCATGGCGTCGGTCAATTCGAAGCTTCCTTTTGGTAATTTTCTTGAAACCATAAGATTTTGACAACATGAAAAGAATACATTTTAGTATGATATTAAAATTAACACGAAAATATTTGATTTGTCCTACGTTATAGTTAAGGAAATTGTTAATATGGTTGTGTCAGCGCCACTCTATGATAGGAGTGTAGGCGTGAATAAATTCGTCTTCGGTAATAAAAACCCTTCCCGGGGTGATTTCATAGCTCCGAGAATGTATTGGTTAAGTTGTGGTGGTTGTTGATGACGGTGACGACGACGACGACGACGAACGTGATGATGATCAGGACCCGGATTTGATGACACATCTTTTAACTCGTACATCATGGACATTTCCCGCTAGTGCAAATATTCTGATAGGCCTAATGACTCGTAGATTATAAAAATGGTAATTTTTTGGGTATTTTTATGGTAATTTTTCCAACATTTTATTTTTAGGCATGTTTTAAAAAGGCGATGTCATTATTTGGCCATTTTTGCCCGTTTTATGACCTTTTCCTCCATTTCATATTTTGTGATTTTTTATGCCTTAAAATCTAAAGTAATTATTTTGTCATTATTGGTTTTTTGGCATTGTTTTTTAGCCGATGAGATAATTCGCAACTCTAACACAACAATGAATATTATCGGAACTCTATCACAATAAAAGATCTCTTGTAATATTAATTTGGATCAGAAAGACAGTGTTTCTGTTACATTAACCGCATGAAATTAACTAATTACCAGCCTATAATTGGAACAGCAACATAAATGTAGAATAGACACAAATTTGATGAATAAATTAGTATTTTCATACATAATAATTGAGTCATTTTTGTTAGTTTTCTGATCATTTTTTTGTATTCTGTAGTCATTTTATAGCTCGCATTTTAAGTACCGTATTTTACGGACCATAAGACGCACCTTAATTTTAGGATGGAACTTGAAAGGAAAATAAATTTAATGCGATTCTAAACGAAACATTTTAAAGGGAATAATATACTTCATTACATAAACAAATTATAACCTTGTACAACGGAATCTGTATCAATCACTTCTAACTTAAAATCTGCATTGTACGAAAATCTCATCTGTACAGGTGGCATCGGGTAAATTCTAACAACTGACCCTCATTTTACGATTGTGACAAGTGCAGTGATGTACAGTCTGTGTTAAAATTTGTAATTGTCTTATTCTTTACAACACCTTGTCTATAACTACGGTATTCCGGCAATATTTACCATAATTTTAATTTGTTTAGTGTACTTCGGACCATTAGACGCACCCAACTTTTAAGGCTTTGTTTTCAAGGTAAAAAAGTGAGTCTTATGGTCCGTAAAATACGGTATTTGTAGATCATCAAAATCCGGGCCCTGGTGATGATATTGATGTTGATGGGAGAACCAGTCTTTTCAGTATTTAGTCTTATTTGCAGTCTTCTCAGTTGATCAGCTAGCATCAGATTCATCAGAAGTTTGAGTTTATCTGGCTGTGGTTAAATCAGGTTAAAGTAACAAAATACTCAAGTGGCGAATGCAAGCTAAGCTACACTACGTATGTCTGCCACCCTGAAAAGCAAACAGAACAAGCCACCGATACGCCGGCAGAACGCCAAACCTAACCTCAACAGTTTAAACCGAACCCACCTCTTTCCAGTCTTGTACAAATATTGATCAGGTCTCAAGATTCAATGCTATCAAGTGATTTATAACACTGGAGGATAACATGGTCTTATTGCTGCAAAACCCCAGCAGTTATTGTTACAGACATTCTTCCTTGGTTGTCTGCCAAAGCACGTTATGCAGAGTTATTTTTCCGTCTTCTTTCATTAATATAAATTTAATTAGTTTTAAAGAGAACTATTGACCTAGATTCTCGATTTCGTTTGGTATGAATACGTTGCTAATAGCCAGCACATTTGCAGGAAGGTTGTAATATTTGTCATTTTTGATCCAATAGCATGCTTCCAAATATAATTCCCTCTAGGATTACCTTCTTGTTTTTAGTCTTCTTCCGCTATTCCTTATTCTTCTTCCATCTTCTTCATCTTATTCTTCTTAAAGATATATATCGGGTATAGTGTTGACGAATATACTTCGCTTCGTCATCGAATGCGCAGATGTTGTCTGTCATAGCAATGGCCGTAACATCAAAGATAAATACGTATAATATCTGACTAGGTCTAACACCCCGGAAAATAAATTATGTTGATAGATAAAAGTATTAAATCCCAGTTTTTAAAAGTCATGAAGTTGAGGCAAGTTGAGGCATCCAGATTATAAACATTCCGTTCGTGAACGTTTTCAGCCTTACGCACTGGCAGCCTTTACCTCCTGGATTATTCTTGGTACTCATTTCTGTTGGAGACGGAGTCGACCCCAGGCCCACAGTGTCAGAAGGAAGATTAGGCTAACTGAAAAACTCATCGGAGACCGAACACGCGTCCTTCCGGTTGTAGCACAGCGCCTCAACCGCTACGCTACGGTGTCATCATCAGGATCTAAAGGCAATGCATTGTTGTAGTAGCCATGTCTTCCTCTTCATCGCTGTTCTCTTCAAAGTTTCATAGGACAGCACGTCCGTATCCTTGATCATGTTTTTAAGAAATGAATATCTAGGACGTCCTCTTGATTTCTTCCCCAGTATTTTCCCTTCAAGAATGTTAATGAGTAGATCATTGTGCCGAAATGTATGACCCACTAACTTTGCTCTTCTACTCTTTTAAACGCTACGGTGTATCCCTTTAAAATTAAACAGAAAAACTATTTCAAGTTTGTACTTTTTCGTTATTCGATTACTGAATGATCTCTATAACAATTTAAGTGTATTTGTAACATTCATTGGGAAAGCTGACATTATGATCGGTAAACTATTTTTTTGCCAAAACCTTAATTACCCCCTGACACGGTACACTTTTTTCTATAAAAACATAATCAGTGCGAGTTGGGAATAAACTCACTTAATAAACTAAAATTCTAAATTCTAATTCCAATTCTAAATTGCGACAAATAACCAACAACGTTTTCAACAGAACGTTTCAAAAACTTCCTAGATTTTCTATTGAATGATGTTTGCAGAAACTCCCCTCTAGTTCTGTGTATGATCTGGAATTAGTAGAATTATTACATATTTTTGGTATGCTAACTTAGCTGGTTTAAAGGCAACGAGTGGAGCGAACTCTGCGTTCACTTGAGAAGATTTAGTTAAATTTGGCTGCTGGGTTTGAAATGTGAATAATAAAATGCCCAGGTTTAATTTTACAGTACTCTCCCCCAGTCTGCGATGAAACCAGTACTTCTTGTGTTTAATTAAATCACTCACTTCAAACAAGACAGCTTTAAGCAATATCGCATAACTTTCCTCGTCTGTGTTTGTAAAATTACGTATTCCCTGTACAAGTTACTCTCTATATTTATATTAAAGTTAAGAAGTGTTCATACTTTCCCATACAGTTAGCAAATATTAAAACTACCCTCAAAAGAGCGAGATTAAATTTTGTCGTTTAAGACAATTTTATTTATTTCAAACATTACAAAATCTTACATAATATTATGTACTGGTACTTTGTTTGAAAGACCCCAGATGAGCAAAGCTCGTGTTATTGGGCTACGATTAACATATATGACAATATTATTATTATTATTATTATTATTATTATTATTATTATTATTATTATTATTACTATTATTATTGATTCCCTAAACAAGTCAAGTTTTCTGCCAATAAGAGAAAACATAAATTTAAAATGATATACAAAAGTTAATGTATTTAAACTAAAAATATAAACAATTTCAGAAAAGAAATTTATGGAATTAAACATTTTACCCAATAGCTTTATATTTATGTTAGTTATTTAGAAATAGAGATTGGTGGTAGAAATCAAATTAAACAAATGAAAAGCGAAGTTATACGATTCGACTCTTAATATAAAAAATATGTTTAATTTTTGCGTCAAATTGATTAACACTGCATTTTATAAAAACAGGATTTTTCTACAGTAGGAATATTATAAACTTTGAAACCATGTTGAACATATCATTATCCAATAATAGTATTGCTTTTTGTGTCTTCAAATCTAAATAGAGTGTATCTTCTTGTAATTTGACAACTCTCGAAGGAATATGTTTTGCTCGGCTTTTACGGTTAGTAAGATAATAATGCAAGCCAATAAACCTGTTTAAATTTCATAACCTTGAATTCAAAATAAAAATAAAAAATTTGGGTATTCGATTAGCTGTTTTAAACAAATTTTATTTATTCTCTTTTGAAGCAAAATTAGTTTTAAGCATTGGTCTTAATCACTCTACCCCAACATAGAATTCCATAGAGTATTTTCAACTCTAAAGAGCCAGACATATTTATAATCCGTAAAGTAGAAGTTGAAAATAAATGATGATGAAAATAATTATGAAGGTTATTAAATTGGTATTATATTGCTGATGATGTAGGCTTAGTTGTAATTTATAATTATAACGATGATAATAGTGACGATAATGTTAATGATGGTGATTATGGAGATAGTGTAGAAGTCACAATTATAGCAGTCATGACCGATCAATTTGAATGGTGTGTTTTCGCAGAGTCGAGGAATGTCGAAGTTACTTCACTTGAATTTATATAATTAATGGAAATAGGACCGAATTACATGGTTGTCGAATGTCATCTAAACGGAGTAAATAATAAATGTATATTAATTGCAGTAGTGTTAATAATAATCCAAGACGGACATGGGACAAACCAAATAGTAATAAAGGTTTAAGGAATTACGTATGACCTACTTACTCTGTGTGGGAAGGAAGAATATTTTTCAGTCCATGTGAATTGAAGTTCGAGCTTACCTGAAAAGAAAAGAAAATAACATTAATTTTACAACTATAGCCAAATAACTTTTTTTAAATTTTAGATATTTATTTACAACCTGCGTTTAACCCTGAGGGTATATTGCAGGATATTTAGTCTAAGTTTACATAATGTTTACATTGTAGGCCTATATCATTAAACACAGTGTCTGAGTTAGTGATCCAGGATTAAACAAAATTAATATTATAGGCTTTACGGTAGCGTCTTGTAGATTTCACATATAAACTTGATTGTTTGTGGAGATGCGATCACTTTTCGCAGAACCATGTTGGAGTTCCTCATATAAGATGGCCTGTTTTTGTCTTCTAGTAGGTGTACAGTATATCAGTTTGGTTGTCTTCTGAGTAGGGACCTGTACGCTCCAATTCTGTGTTTTGTGGTTTAACGGAAAACTCGGGAAAACTCGACCTTGCAGCCTATACATATGAAATAAAAATATTTTCTAAAGAATATATAATAAAAAAGTAGATTTTTCTGCACCGGAATATATTCACTGAAAACTTTCAGTAGACTATATCCTGGAGCTCAGTAGTCCAGTACCTATAACTAGATGTCTGAAGATGGATTCCCGCCCATCAAAAATTATCTTGCAAAGACTATAATACTATTCTATGACTTAAATTTTGTGAATAAACCAGTATTGTCCTTCCAGAATGCTTCAGTTGGTATGAATAAATTATTAACATCTTACTATCAATATTCAGTCGCCTTTATGCATGCACTTTGTGTCAATCTGAAGAGCTTACTCCATCAATGTTATCGTTGCAAATAGAGTTGGTTATTGTGCCTGCGGCGAGATGGGCATAATGACTGCTATATAATTAATACGGGGAATGTAATCAAGGCATCAGCTCTTGGTAATCACAAAGACCTCTAAAATAGTTTCACAACACAAATAGCCGATCGCTATTTGCATTTAGAAGCTGTCCTCTCTCTACAATGGAAGCCACTTTCCCTGTGCTAATATCCTGTGTATGTGTTCGCTAGCCCAAGCAGCACAGATTATAGCTCTTCCTGCATAAACAAATGCACCTCAACCGTTCAGCTGTCGCTGGCTTCCTACCTAGATCAAGAATAGCTTATGGGGGGACACAGTCTACAGCTATCGGTGAAATTCATAGGTGAGAAATAGGTCAATTTCATTATATTTTTCCTCAGCAGTGAATTGATCTACAATCTTGCAATCTGACACGCTCTTTATTGACTACTTCTACAATTGCATACTATTTTCAAAATTAAAGTGTTACAGTTATGGGTAATTATTGTTGTAAACTGGCAGCCACGTTTCATGTACTAAAATGCCGTTTCTCTGATAATTTACACAATGGCAAAATGATTCATTTTTCTATCTATTTGCAAACATCGTGTGAACAACACTTACAATCTTTGGAATATCTGCAGTATAAGTATTTTTTAAAAAATATATTTTTTTAAATTTTCTTTTTCATTAGTTTTCATTAAAAAACTATTAATGTTAAATGAATGATTGTCGATAGTGTTGTTCATATAATATTAGCAAATAGATATAAAAATAATCACTCAGAAATATTGATATCTATGGAAGTTATCAAGGAAACGACTTTTCAGTGCATGAAACGTGGCTACCAATTTGAAACGATAATTACCCGTAACTGTAACAATTTGATTAATTTTTAAAATAGAAGTAGAAGTAGTCAATAAAGAGTATGTCAGATTGAAATATTGTAGAGAAATTCATTGCTGAGGGGAAAATAATGAAATTCACCTAATTCTCACCTATGAATTTCACCGAGAGCTGTATGTCCCCCCTTAAAGGAGTAAGGTACACTGGCTCTTCTGTTTCTGGACAGTACTTTAAGTGGCTCACTACCTCTTTTGGCAGAATTATGAATCTACCTTCATTGGATCGGTTAAAAAATATGCTACACAAGTATAAAACAGGCACACAAAAAATGTTAAGTTTACAACATTAAAAAAGATAGTTAAAATTTATAATGAATCTGGTATCAAAGTAAATCAGCTACCAATTCTTTTTTCGGCACTGACTAACATAAGCAACAAGAAATGTGAGAGACACTTCTCTCAGTTTATACAGAAATGCGCGGGTCTTTGTCGTTTAATTTCAGCAAGAATTGAACGACTGTGCACAAAACGACAAGCGAATAGAGCCCATTCTTGAACATCTCTGGAAAATAAACATATTTAGACCTGCGAAATATTTTTCATGTTGTTTTTCTTCAAATTCATACTGAAACATATTATTTTTATTTATTTGTCATCAAATTCCAGCAAGAATTGAACGACTGTGTACAAAACGACAAGCTGAAATAGAGCCCAATCTTGAACATCTCTGGAAAATAAACATATTTAGACCTGCGAAATATTTTTCATGTTGTTTTTCTTCAAATTTATACTGAAACATATTATTTTTATTTATTTGTCATCAAATTCCAGCAAGAATTGAACGACTGTGTACAAAACGACAAGCTGGAATAGAGCCCATTCTTGAAAATATCTGGAAAATAAACATATTTAGACCTGCGAAATATTTTTCATGTTGTTTTTATTCAATTTATACTGGAATATATTATTTTTATTTATTTTTCACCTTCATTGTTACTGTTGCTTCCAAAGTTTCGTCGAATCTCGCGACCCAGGATTGTGCCGCGGCACACCGGTTTAGAATCATTGCAGTAGGATAAGCAACGAAAGCAATGAATATATGGTGACCTATCATAGTGAATACTATGGGTATTGTAATTTCAATGTACGCTCGTACCGGGCATTAATTAGAGAAATATATCTCCACTCTCTGACGTTGATACAGGCGCATACTATTAAAACAAGCAGTATGCAACTGTGAATGATATTTCAGCTAGACGGGGTGGCGCTCGTATTTCCTGTATGTATGAATATTAACTTCAAAACGACCGGTGTCCCCCACCGAGTCGCACATATTAACATACAACGCAATTAAATGAAAATAAACATTATCCACATATTCAGCACAAATGTATACTTACGAACAGCAAATATTAATTTTCTTCTATTCAGCGCGAATAACAACAATTAAAAATTATTGTCCCCAGTCAAGAATATATTTACATAGTTTTGGTTGTGTTTGTTAAAGATTATTTACACACCATGTTCATGCTGGACCAGTTTGTCCATTTGCGTTGCCTTTATTTTATTGGGAAATATTCATGGTTCATTTTACAATATATTATTATTTTTATTTAAATTTCATATGAACTATATAAATAGTACATACTCTATACATAAAGAGTATATGCCATATTATATTTCCCATTCAGTGTAGTTTTTGCCTGGACGTGTCCTTAACGATAGGTTAAAACTAGGGATGGGTCGATACCAGATTTTCTCGATACCGATACATGATTTTTTCTTCGATACTCGATACTTCGATACTCGATACCTTCAACATTTCCAGTTTCAATAAATAGGTACATTAAAAATTAAAATTTGAGAGAATTGTGTAATACCAACTAAATTAATTAAGTATGCATATTTAATGAGACAACATTTAATATCAACAGTAACCTATAATTATTTTTAAACTCTACATCAAAACTAAAATTAGTTTTTTAAACAGTCCACTTACAAGTTTTTGTTAAAAAATACTAGCATTCTCACTTAATTGCAGAATTGCATAATTACAAAAGTATCGAAAAAGTATCGAGCGAGTTTTCAGAAGTATCGTTCGATGCCGATACCATGCAAGTATCGAGAGTATCGAGGTATCGAAAGTATCGAGGACCCATCCCTAGTTAAAACATTACTTCTGTTTTCAGGGGAAACGCTACTTAGTTTAGGTTAGGGGACTGGTCATTCTTTTCATAGTTCAAATTTGGTGCAAAAACTACGGTTTCATGAAGAATACATTAGTAAAGATTTCATCTTGACACCATTTATTAAGTGGCCCACTTTATAGGATTACAAGGTGGGCGGGGAAACTGTATGTCCTTCTATCAGTCTGTCTGTCCGTCCGTGTGTCTGTAGGCTACACGCGATAATTCGAATACGCTTTATCAGTTTTTCATCAAACTTGGTAGGCTATACGTACTTATAACGTCCATTGTTCTTGGATCAAATCAGTTGACCGGTAACGCAGTAAAGCCGAATTAGGGGCCTAAATTTTGAAAATATTACACTGTGCAATTAGTTCTCATGACAACAATATGGTTTGTAGTTTTTTCGTACGTCTTCCAAGTTTCAATTTTGTTAAATTGCATGAGAATCCAAATTACCGGAATTTATTCTAACTTGTCCCAAATATGGATCTTGCTCGTTCGAAGCTTCTAGTTTGAAGAAAATAGCGGTCAGATGCTAAGCTTAGTCCCTTTAAGGATGCAGCGCCACGGAGTATAGTTTAGTTTATTAAGAAATTTTAGATTATGAATCAGAGACCAATAAAATATAAGAATAAGCTTAAATTGAATTTCAACCAATCGCAAGAGAATGTCGTCATAATTTTGTCGTTTTATTTTTATCACTTATTTTATCGCACATATTGAACATATTGAACACTGAAACATCTTATATAATTATAAATATAATATTATATTATGTTTATATTCGTATAGTAATAGATATAATATTAAAAACGCGTGAGGTTAATTTAAAATACGACAGCTGATGAAACATTGCACGAAGCGCGACTATCGTCGATGGCGAGAGGATCAATATAGTTTTTATCGATTGTCTCGCCATAGAATTTCTTGCTTGCAAAGGCACAAATAGTGTTGTGTTTAAGCATAGTTTAATTTATTTTCGTTTCAAGCTTAATGCTGTAAGTGTTCGCTAAATACTCTTGGTAACAATAAATATAATTCATAGATTTTACGAGATTTACGAGATTCGCCCAGCAGGAACGAATTTATCTGATGATATTCGTCAACTCGAGTTAGATTTATTGAGACTATTCCAGGATTAAAAATGTAATGGATTATAAAATAATAATTACTTTCATGCTTTGTTATATAAAAACAAATTAACAGCTGCGAGATCAAGGCATACTATGAATTCCATCCATGAATAGATTCGAGCTACCATGTAGTGACCAGTGCTACTAATTGCGCATATAAGACATAGTTAACTTCATTCAGGTAAGCTAACCGCAGAACAGAATAAAAGCACACGAACTGGCTTGTACCGAAACGAAATTGTATTTTTAATCAATATACATTTCTATTATTTCAATTTCCCAACAAGTTATGTTGTATAAAATAATCTCTTTTCGTGCTGTTTAATGGCAACATATGACATATTAATCACTGCACACTGATGCTTTCGTGTCCAGTAACGAGCAGACGATTTTACCCGATAAAACGCCATCCTCGCGATTCCTACAAGAATATTGGTCTACATCCGAAGAATTGCTAAACGTTATTGGCCAATATCAAACATGTTGCGGATGAGTGGAATAGTCAATAAAATCCGGTAGCCTGTTTTACTGTAACTAATTAGTTCTTCCCAAACGAAAGAAAACTACACAATAAAAACATGAAGTGATAGAAATTGATATAACCAAGTGTATATAACCAATCATCAAGTAAACCCATCACTGGGCTCTTAGTTTGAAATCAAGAATAAAAATTTCAGTAGAATAACTGATTTCCATAAGTAACAAACCTAATACGACTGTAAAAATCCTCATATTTTAAATAAAGAATTACTCTAATTAGTGTTAAATAGCTACTTTAAACAATTGTCCGAAGTGACGAATGCATACGTCAGTAGCCGTGAAAAGGTTAAAACCGATTTCAGAAAGTCAAAATATTGCTTTGAAGTCCCTAGGGGACAACATAACATTCATTCCTAAGGTCATTTTATTTCTTAGGATATCGACGGTTTTCTCTTCCACATCACAGGATTTGTCAAGAAAAATGTTTTGGTAAGACTGGAATGAGGACACGCAGTATTCCCCCATTAATTTGTTCTGTACTGTGAGGAATTGAAAGGTTCGCGTGTAATTGAGGAAGTTTGTCATGGATTTTCTCAAAACGAGAAGAATTCCAGAGCGCCTCTAGTATGCAAACTTACGCAGGGCTTTAATTTGTTTATTGGATATTGGCTCGCAAATGATATTCGCTGCCGGTACAAGAATTTCACTTGAAATAAAGTTGGACTGGGAATTCAGATACGTATTTCCTTCGAATCTTAAATTAAGTTCCACGTATTTGTTCTTATTTGAATATTCAAGAGTAAATTAACTTACCGTATATTTTACACAGGTCGAAAACAGATATCTTTTCAGATTTTAACTTCCTACTACAAGGTTATTACTGATTTTACCTTCCTACCAGAGTACAGAGTACCGCTGGGGTCATAAAGACTACAAGAAATGTAGGCTACATGGGATATATTGTAGTACTAGCTTAAAAGGCCCGGCGTCGCCCGGGTTTTTTATTTTGTAATTGGAAATTAACTTATGAAGGACTTTAGATTTTTAAATTCTAGGTACTTATAGACTATAGGTATTTAGAATTTTAAGTAGGAAGAACGACTTATCACACTCAAACTATTCCCTAAGAAAATGCTTGATATAGCTTTTATGGCTCATAGAGGATGTAGAATTTTGCATCCCATCGCTTGTACAGTACACAGCAAGCCTGGTAGGGGTTCAAATAAGAAGAAACAGAAATTCCGGTAACATAAAATTGTATTATCGTGGCTGAAAATTTTGTTTCTCACTCTCATGTTACCATAAAACCGTTTAGGGAATGAAATTAAACAGAAGTGCAATATCACTTTCATACATCTCTTCCCAAAACATATTATCTTACCTCGTATTGTTTTCTCTATTTCCAGGCTAGAGGAAGTTATGTGACTGCATTATTTTCGTGGATTTAATTCTGTGATATAATAATATATATATATATATATATATATATATATATATATATATATATATATATATATATATTACCATACCTCGTATTGTTTTCTCTATGTCCAGGGTAAAGAGAGTTATGTGACTGCATTATATTCGTGGATATTGATAGTTCTCTCAATTGTACTGATTAAAGTTAATACGTTTTAAAAGTCCTTTGCTATCAATTATACCATTGATAATTTTATATAGCCTACGAATAACTATATAATAAGAAGGAAACGGAATTGAACAAATAGCCGGAATACCTAGACTAAACATATGTTAAAACATATCTTCTCTTGCTTTCCAAGTATCTTGGAAAGAAGTAGGTCCTTCACTTAAATTTCTTTTTGAATTCATAAAAGAAACTCCAGTTGAAAGTAGCGCTTATGTCAGCTACTTAGACTCTGACCTACATCTGAATTATGTCTAGCAAATACTATTAGTAGAGAAAGAGCAAGCTGTTTAAAGCATCCGTTCTGGATTCCTGAGAGCTCCGTGTTCATGGTTTATGGTGCTCTTATAATGCTTTGATAAAAATAGCAGAGTGTAGAAAAAAAGAGAGCATGTTGAGGTAAAATGGTTGTTACAACACAGAAATGTGTTGAAGGACTTTGTGCGACGCGATTCTGAAAAGGGGAACAGAGGTGTAATATGAAAATGTTATGGAAGAGAAAATGTGCTTTATATCTCTTTGAAGAGAGAAACTACAATAATTTCTCAAGTTTGTCTTTGTGGCTTTATTATGAGTTATATGATCTTTGCAAAAAAAATTATATAGACGATGTTTTTTTGCACTTAGCCACTTCTTACTAATAACCTGCCTCAATAAAGGGTTTAGCCTACCGAAGCAATTACTATTATCTGCACCCAGTTTAATAAAACGCTATATATTCGAATTAATTTCATTCGTCATAGCTTAGCACAAAATGTGTCGAGAATTACTGTATTTCCCGTCATACAATATTATTTTATTATTCACCTTTTATTGCGTCTATCCCTCGCCTTTGGAATTCGTTGACCCAACATATCAGAGACTGTTGAAAAATACTATAATTAAGTAACATACATTTTTTTTTATGAGGCGTATAAAATATTTAACAGTTGAAGCATTTAATACAAAACTATTAATAAATTCAACAAAAAGATACAATGAATTATACTACAATAATAACTAAAATAAATACATTTCATCAAGGGCTGAAGATGGTGGAAAAGTTCCCGTGATACTAGGGGCATTCCCCCTTTGTATGACAATGCCTTAAATATTCACCAGCCCTAGGATCCCCTGTTGAATGCAAATTGAATATTCATTTTATTATTCTTTCAGTAGTTACATAAAATACATCCAGGATAATTGTATTATTTTGGTATTAAAAATAATTTACTTAAAAAAGAATCTAAGTATACTAATTAGTTTTAAGAAAAATTGTTGTTTAGGCCTAATACTCTAAACTGCCATAATTGGTTCCTCATAACTAAGTCTACTAAAATAAAATTTAATTTGATTTTGGTTTTGCGTAAAATTTTGTCATTAAATCGTAACACTTTTTGTTTGCAACATGTATAGGCCTACTGTTGTACTAAATACCTTTCCTGAGGAGCGCACTGCTGTTAAAAGGGCGAGAGGAGAATAAAACTTCCCTGGTGGCAAAGCGGATTCGTATTGTTTGCCGGCTTGCTTCTAATTCAAGTTTTAGCCGGACGAAACTATATTCAAGAAATGGCTGGAATGGTCCAATACGTAAGGATGGAAGTCGAGAATTTTAAAGGATAGAAAAAACATTAAAATGTGCCCAAAATGGATTTTATTGACAAAAATAAACAGGAAGGATCTAAATATCTAAATATCGAAGGAACTATAAATACGCAAAATTAGGCTCTATTATAATAATTATTATTGGGAGTTTTTGCACAAATTGAACTAAACACCAAATGGATTAAATGCTAGTTTTAAGAAACGAGAATGAAAAACTGTCGTAGCAATTATATCTAAAGGCTGCATTTAACCTTTTCAATGCTTCTTTCGTATAGTAAGTCATCTCAAAAAGTGAATAAAAGCATAGATTACTGTTCTATGTAGAATACGGGGATCTTTATTCTCATATCTTATCTTATCTTATCGGCTCAGGGGCTGAGCCCTTACGGGCTCGCGCACGTAGGCCTCATAGGCGGGCCCATTGTACACCCCCTAGGAAACGAATGATGTGCATGCCCTAAGGCCCCCCAGTCAACAGACTCCACCACGAGCCCCCACGGAGCTCCCCTACATCCAACAAGGACCAGGTACCACTCCACGTGCATCGTACCCAGGGTCCCTCGTACAAGAGCCCCATAGGCGCGGCACACCCTGACGTGCGCCACTAACCCAGGGTCCCTCTGAGGTACGGTACACCACCAGCAACTCTTGACCACAAGCAGCGGGGCAGGACGGGGGAGGCCCGCAGCAGAGTCTGCAGCAGGAGCTGGCCCGAAAACCAGTAAAGGGGAACGGGATGATAATGAGGGGGGAAAGGAAGTTGAAGTGGAGAGTGTTGGTGGAATGAATGAAGGGGAAACGGGAGGATCCCCGAGAAAAACTCCCAAAGGTCACGGCTTTGTCCACCACAAATTATTCTCATATCACTTTTATCATTTATGAAAACCAGCAATGCCATTGAAATTTTCTTAATAGTCTTCAAACTTAGTATCCACTGATGATATTACACGAAGACTGTTTATATCACTACAAAAATTCTGCTCTGTAAATGTTATGCACATTCCTATAAGGTTGTATGTATGTTGGCATGTAACTAGAAAAAGATATGTAAGTTCATCAGAATCCTAGTCCTAATTGGAAACTGCTATTCATGGTAATGCAGAGAACACCTCTTCAGAATTAATAAGGCTCCTTCGCCAATCTACATTTGTCCCGAGGGAGGCAACCAGACGGTTCTCCACCAATGCTCAATATTCTCCAGAGAACGCCCAACAGTCCTGACTTCGCTACCCTTGCCACAGGTTATGAAGACACACATGAACACCGAGAGTGTAATGAACTTCCTCGAAATAGTTCACAACAAACTACAGTCACAATAAAACACATTGTAAATAAAATTTATTTTTGTACGACTTAACTAATTAGTGGAACTTACGAATGTTGTTGCCGTGGATCGTAAGTTGACATTCCCGCACGCAATCTTGTTGCTATGTGCGGTAAGAGTTTCCGTGCGGTAAAAGAATTTACTTACGGCACATCATAATACAAGCCTCATGGACAAGGCCCCCCAGGACAAATATTCGGTTCTCATAACAACAAACACATGCGAATCACTTTCTGAAATAAATATCAATCTTCAAGAATGTATATACATAATATTTTCAGGTAATATCACAATTAATATAATTAAATTGATATAAATAATCATCGTTCAAAAAATAGAAAGCAATACTCGTGCCGTAAGCGCATAACGGATCTCGGAAAATTGAAATAACTCGGCGCGAGCGCCTCGTTTTTCAAACTCTTTCCTCGATCCGTATGCATCGCTTACGGCACTTGTATCGCAATCTAATATATAAAGTCGAATGTGTGTTTGTGGGTATGTATGTATGTATGTATGTATGTTTGTTCCTTATACAAATCTACATTTCTTTACCAATTTACACGGAATTTTGCACACATACCCAGTTAAGCCCGGGAAGTATAGCAGTCAACATTAAAATTCAAACAAAATACTCCTTCCCTTGAAAATTATATAATTTCTGAGAATTTTATACTGAAAAAAAGAAATGCTGTTCAGTTCACATGACAACCGTGTATTGTTTACTTTGATAACATTGGGCCTTGGCAACTGGACTTTAACGAATTATGATTGAATCGATGCAATATATTGGCGAAAATAATTACTGAAAAATGAATTACACGAAAATAAAGCAAAGTGTGATGCAGTCACACAACTTTCTCTACCCTAGACATAAGAAATATTTTCTCACTTCACATTTTGATGTAGAATAAGAGGTCGTATTGCAGGTACAACTTAAGTGTGTGAGTATGCTATATCAGAAGTCGGTAAATAGTCAGTTATCCATAGCTGTAGGCTTTGTATTAGTTGAGATTTATCATAGGCCCTAAGCATGGGATGGAACATTTTGAGTCCTATACTCGCAGTATATTATGTCCCGGGTTGTAGGGGAGGAAAGTATGAAAGTGATACTGCATTTCTATTTTATTTCAGCCCCGAAAGGGTTGTAACATGAGAATGAGAAATAAAATTTTCTTTCAAGTCAATACAATCTTCTGTAATTTATGTTTCTTCTTATTTAAACCCCTCCCAGGCATGATGTGTAGAAGCAACGGAATGCAGCATTCGACATCCTCTATGAGCCATAAAAAGCTATATCTAGCATTTTCTGATGGAATAGTTTGATAAATCTTTTTCTTCATTTCAAGTTTTACATACATATTATAGGCTATAAAGACCTAGAGTTTCAAAATCGAAAGTCCTCCATAAGTTAATTTCAAATTACAAAATACAAAGCCCGGGCGACGCCGGGCCTTTTCAGCTAGTATCGAATGCCGTAAATACCTCGTGACATACCTGCAGGTGAAACACGAGTTGTAATTCAAAATAATAAATAAAAACATTTTATGTGAACGTCACATAACTTCCTCTGCCCAAATAAAAGTTAGCGGTATTCACATATCCTTATACAGAATCTCAGGACACAATTGTACGCTAATTATGTTATAAATACCTTATAGCCCCTTCTTTGAATGTTACGACTAATAAAAACGCAGGATATGGACAAACAAAAAAATAAGAAAAAAACAAGTGACTGCGAAGTTTATTGAACTTTCCGCCGTTAAGAATAACTTCCGAAATATATTGAATATTCCCCTCAGATATTTCTTTACGTAAGCATGGCCAACAATACATCTTTCTCACTTCACGTACTTATATAGAATAAGAGGCCGTGAATGCCCGCTCACCAGGCTGTCCAGTTGTACGGAATATAAACGTCTTCCAAGCACACGCTCGCTTTTGCAAGCGAATGCCGCACAAAGTAAGGGATGGGTGGGTGAAACTTTCACGATGCAAATAACCTGGCAAGCAGATATAGAAACAAATAACACGATCAGCTGGAAGTTAGAGCAAACACGGAATAACGAGAAGAGAACTCGAACTGGCATACGCAGAAACATCTGAAACTTGTGTCAACATTTCACCGAAATTCGTTCGTACACGTTGGAAATCCCTGTAAACAGAAATCACGCCGCAAACCAACACGTACATAATATGTAATTAAATATTGTGGAGAAAGATTATTCTACTTTATCAATTAAATATACTTATTACAAAAATTCAAAATAAATACATAATGCGTCACTTTCGTTGAAAATGTAAACTCATTTACAGAATGATATAGCACCGATGAGCTTGATCAATAAAATGAAATAAAATATAATGTATAAATAAAAATATCAGCTCAACAACCTGTATTTTATAATGCCTAGGCCTTTCGATACATACTCTTGTGTCATCTTCAGGGCGTCTTGCTATACTGGTAAAGATAAGTGTATTAAAGATTAAAAATGGAATTCCTTGTGTTCTTGTTATTATGATTAACTAAATGAAATATTAAAATAATTAAAAATATTACAATATTAATTTTTTTAAATATTGATAAAGAAACACAACCATAAAACCCTTAATCTTAGCTTGTCTGGGTTAACTTCAACATGTCCTTTTGTCCTTTTTGAATAGTGAAGAAGATATCTCCAACTGTACAATCTTGACAATTCCCCAAATAGAACTGAAAACGGCAAATCATACATGCCGAAATGTATTTTAAGAAGGGAACCATAGCAGAAGAACAAAAAGTTTTCAATTGAATTCTTAACCTGCTAAGTTGCATCAATTTTTTACTTCGGAAATAATTAAATTTGAAGCATTAAATGTTAGAATTTACTATTTATCATTCAATATTATATGTATCACACATCTGAGATGCAAGAAAAAGCAATTTTTTATCTACCCAATATTATGTGGCTTGCTCTCCTTAAATGAAAAATACGTTAATACAGTACGCCTATATGTTGACATTTTCAAAGGCATTTAAAAAAAATAACGCACAATCATCAAATGCCTTGCTCAGCAATAAAACAGTGCCGATGTAGTAGAATAGGAAATTGTAAAGATAGATACTTTCTTATGAGAAATAATATATGAAGTACAAAGTAATTTCCTCAAACTACCAAACCGAAGTTGGTGTTAGAAACCTCTTTGAGTATGCAGATACTAGTTTGAGGTCGGAAGAGGAGAGGGGGGCTGGTATTTGAACTGTGATAACGCAATCAGCAAGTTAATGGAAGCAATTTTCCTTTCGTGCTCCCGTGGAAAGGGTTAAAAAAGATGTAGCTCGAATGAAGTGGGTTATCGTCCATTTAATGGAAAAAAACTTGCGCATCCAAGCGGTTCATCTACTTAAGGTATCCTTACGTTAATGTCACAAACAGGAGGGAATTTTAACTTCATGCGTAATTTGTGTTCCGGAACGTACAGAATATATGGAGAAACCTTCGCTTAAAACTTAGTTACCTTTGAAGCTTCGTAACTGAAACCAAACAACCTCAAATGCCTTACGATGAGGCTATATCCAGTACAGAAAGAGGAAGAGAGAAGTTGAAAGAGAGAGAGAGACTGAGGTAGGATGAGAAAGATAGAAGACTCTGGTACAGTCAACTCGACAGAATCTAACAGCAAGGAGAAACAAGCAACATAATATTGGTGTGCATTTTGAAATTATTTTTCTGCTTCAGAAGAAAAAAACTATCTTATTTAATCGAAGTCCCTGAATCCAAAGCTATATTAAGGTTTTCTGTACCAAGTCAGGTTATTCTGTAGGCCTAATCCTATTATAAAAATAAAATTAAAAAAAAAAGACAACAAAATTAGCGAAGTCCTAATTTTTTGAAAAGTTATTTTATGCTAAATTTTAACGTAAATGACGGTCTTTAACTATTTGAAGTGTCCTGAATCCAGATCTATATTAAGATTTTCTGCATCGTGTAAGATTCTTCCGAATTTAACACAAAGTAAACTTAAACTGTGAAAACTTAAACTAAAATTTTAGAAGTTGAAACAAATTTTTAAGTATGTATACATTTTAACGTGCCAATCTATTTAGATTAAACAGAAAAAAATTAATCATGAAACCCTAATTGATTAATACGGAAATCCTCACCTAAATTCAAATATCGCACGCTCTATTTTCCCCTTGAAACCTGGAGATGTTTAGATGTGTGTGTAATGGACGGTATGTACAAGCAATAATCCGCTAGCATTATTTCAAACTATTTGCCTTCGTACCTTAATTTCATGCTTCTAATGCCCTGATGAAATATTTCATCCTCTTCCTCGCTCATCCGATCAAGATTTTTGAAGAAGTGGTCGTATTTAGTGTTACGATTTCAGGAATAGTTTATAACACACGATTAATACGCAGTAAGTTAATAAAAAACCACATGCCTCAAACTGTATTTAACATAATTCGCAAAGAATTTAGAATATTACAACCTAAGGTATTAAGTGTGGAAACTCACTGTTATTGCAAATATTTCATAATTGATATCCCTAAATAAGCTTGATTTGCCAAATGGTATTATCTGAATAGCCTATCTTCCCCGCAAATGTAGATGTTTAGAAAGGGGAGCAACGGAAGAGGAGAAAAGACAATGGGGAGATGGGGAGAGATAGGAAAAAGGGAGAGAGAAAAATAACTGTTACGTGAAATAAATAAATTACATAATTATAAAATATATTCTGCAATGCTTGTTTTACAGATAGTTCACCAAATAGAAAAAAATATAATTTATTGAAATTAGAAGAACGTAGGCTGGGTCGTAACTTATACCGCAATAAATGAATCAGGTATTCAATCCCCCCTTGCAAAAACACTTCGGGGAAAATGCTACAACTCTGATTATTTACTTGAAATAAGGTTTCACCGTTAAATATAATATAACCGACAAGAAAATATATCAAGTAATGGTAACAGTGTAAAGTAACTCGTGTACTATAGCTTTCCCACAAGCGAAGAACGGCCGGTTGCCTTTATCTGCAAAATCCTAAGCTTCATCCTATACACATTCAATTTCGAATATAAACATCTGGTTGGTGTATTCTCCGTGCAAGAGCTTAAATGTGTTCTCCTATCCCTTTTTCCGCTGCTCATTAGTTTCTAACGCAAACTAAGGGGATAAGGAAACCTAATCGGTTCATAATTAGTGAACATAGCCTAATTTCTTCTTCGACATTTCTTATTTTCTGTTCTGTCTAAAGCGGTGGGTGCTATTAAATTTTATAGCGGTTACTGTAAACTTTAACGTCATCTCTTTAAACATTTTGTGAGTAAATATTATATTACATGTAAACACAAGGAAAGCAGTACTGGAATCCTGTATTAGTAGCCTATTCAGCGTCATCCTTTCTGTCCTTTCGGTATGTTACAAAAGATCAGATGCCGCTTAAAATGTTACTAAGAAAACTTATGGCACAGGTATAAACTCTTTTTGCATTTAAATGTAATCAAAATATTGGTATTCACTGACTGCCTGCAAGTTAAATTATAGTTGAAGCGTTTAGTTTAATAAGGTCTAAGAGCCAAAATCACTTTACATTTTAGACTATATAGCAAACTTACAGAAAACGAGCGTCAAGTTAAAACTTCCTTTCTCTATAGTTTGTTCTCCTCTATAGTCTGGATCTTCTCATAAAAATAAAATATAAACGAGGATAGAATTATAGTAGGCCTATAATTATGTATACTACACCAGTTTAAAGATATAATAAAATACAATAACAATAATAATAAAGAAAACTCAATTTATGTAAAAAAAATGAATTGAACTTTAGAAAAAGAAATCACATTTTGGGGGTGAAATAAGAGACAAGAAAATTCATAATCCAAAAGTAACTAAATACAAAACTCACAACAGGCCTGCATAGATGGAAGACAGACAAGTTGAAAAACAGGCAAACATCATTCCGAAAATACTTTTTCGGTTTCTAAGCATTGTGAAACATTTTTTCCGGTATTATATCGACTTAGATTTTTAAGAAAATCAATATGCTTTCTCTTAACTATGTATATGCGAGAAACAAAGACAGTAATCATGCCTTTGAAACAAATATAATTGTATTTCGATCACCGGTTTGTACAGTGGTATTAATGAGAGGTGGCAGTCAGATGCGCGTGAGAGAGGTGACGCATATAGGAGGAATCATGGGGAGGGGTAAGAATGTTGAACTGCACTTCCAGGAGAGGAGAAGCGATGGTAACAAGGTCTCTTGTTTCTTCACTGCATTATACGATGTTACCGCACTGAAAGCAACGACACAACTAACCCATACACCCCTCCATGCAGTACGAATGTTTATTGGACTCGTCTGCATCTACTGAGCATCCATGCTTGGACTGCCACGTCTCATTAATACCACTGTATGTACACACTGCAGTGAAATATGATCATTTACAGGGTTTAAGAGTATTTATGAATGAAACTTTATAACGCATGAAGAATTAGTCAACTGATGTACGAGAGGGAGATTTATTGTTTTTCCAGACAAAACAAATGTCGATAATGTACGATAATGAAGTACATCTCTACAATAAATTAATATTAATAACGAGGCTATTCAACATCTGAGTACTTCATCCTATCAAAATCAAATCACATAAATCCGTCCAGTAAACACATACGAATGACCATGACAAATGGTATCTGTCGCCCTATTCATGGATTAGTATTATTAGGTAATAGTTCAAACACAAGCCCTTAATTATTTTCTAACCATCAACAATATTACTATAAAGGGCAAATACACACTATTAAAAGAGTGCAGCTGCGAATTGCTTATCAGGTATGCAGTGCTTGGATAAGACATCGACATCATATCAATTAATGTGAATATATCCTAGTGATATAAATTAGTGATATGATGTAAATTAATGTTTTCATATAGTATATTGCGATACAAGTGTCGTAAGCGGTGCATACGGATCGAGGAAAGAGTTTTTTCAATTTCAGAGATCCGTTATGCGCTTACGGCACGAGTATTGCATGCTATTTTATGCACGATGATTATTTATATTTAAATTAATTATATTAATTGAGATATTAGCTGACAATATTATGTATATACATTATTGAAGATAGATGTTTATTTCAGAAAGTGATTCGCATGTGTTGGTTGTTATGGGGACTGAATATTTGTCCTGCTAAAATCGCTACAAACTAGGGGGCCCTGGTTCCGGTCTCTCATAAAGGCTCGTATTATGATGATTTTACTTACGGCACTTGTTCTTTTTGTAATTTTTACCGCACGGAGATTTCTTTTGTTTTCATAGCAACCAGATTGCGTGCGGGAATGTCAAGTTACGATCCACGGCAATGATATTAGTAAGTACCACTAATTAGTTACGTCGTGCAAAAACTACATTAAATACGTTTAGGTTTTAGGGGACATTTTTTCCATATTGATTTGTCTTCCGGAGGGAATTCTGAGTCATTTTATATGAGGGGTCTATTAGCAAACCCGGCAATCTCCATTCTGAGAAAAGATAGAGATGCTAACTTCTATTGAAGGTTTAATGCATTTCCTGGTACATATTTAGTGAACATGTTGCAAATCCTACTTCCTACATACTTCGTATTTTACATTTTCAACATATTCACTAAATATATAATAGGAAATGCATTAAACTTTCATTAGAAGTTAGCATATCTATTTTTTATCAAAATGGAGATTGCCGGGTTTGCTAACAGACCCCTCATATTTAACAATATCAACATGGACTAGAATAATAGTAGTAAAAATAATAGCAGTAAGAGATAAGAAGACGAGGAAGCAGTGGGGGAGGAGTGGGAGAAGATGGTGAAGAGGAGAATGATGCAGCGGATAGGATGAGAAGGAGAATTAGTAGTGAAAATGGCTGGGGAGCAGAATGAGATACAAAGAATGGACGAGGCGAAGGAAAGAAATATCCTGTTACATGTTAAACATAATAGTTGATTTTTCTTCGCTGCGTTCCCCTAGCGTTTGCTGATTAGACTTCAAGCAGTGCACGGCGACTTGAGATGTCAAATAGAATCACTCAGAAATATTGATATTTCTGGAAATCATCACGGAAACGGCATTTCGGTGCATGAAACGTGGCTGTCATTTTGTAATTATAATTACCCGTAACTATAATAGATCGATTAATTTTGAAAACAATATGCAACTGTAGAAGTAGTCAATAAAGAGCATGTCAGATTACAAAATTGTAAAGCAATTCATTGATGAGGGAAAAATAATGAACTTCACTTTTTTCGCAGTACCATAACCCGATTTTTAAATTTCAAAATGTTCTCCTTTTGCATCCACACAATACTGGCACCTTCTTAGGAAATTTTATTTCACGCGCATGAGTTCAGCTTCCGAGACAGAGTTCATTTCTCTTCTGATAGGCCTATGTGATATTGTATTTAAGTTCTTCTAACAGTATGTGAATATTATTTATGGGGAAACTTGAAAAATAAAGTGTATAGGTCAATTTCCCATACATTAGAAGAACTTAAAGACAATATCACAAGAGAAATTAACTTTATCTCGGAAGCTGAACTTATGCGCGTGAAAGAAAATTTCCTAAAAAGGTGCCAGTATTGTGTGGATGCAAGAGGAGAACATTTCCAACATCTCTTGTGATGAGGTACGTGTTTATTTTCATTGTAATTTTAACTGTAAATGTGAGAACCTGATTCATTACACCGATCGGGGCTTTATTAGCGTAGATATTTCACCCGATCGCTCGGGAGTTGGAGCTGTGCCCGCCGCGCCGCAGGAACCCGCGTCATTGGCCAACTCTTGCGTGGGACTCACTGTGTAATTATTTCTCCAATTTCTCAACTGAGAGTCACCCTAATATTTAGATGTTTTATTTCATTATAGACCTATTATCAACATGGGGATAACTCCATACATAAACATAAAAATCCCCGTTAAAATAGATGCATGCCTTAGAAACCGCAGCTGGTTTTAAAAGATATATAGGACAGCGTGTTCTTTTAAACGGAGAACTCCCAAAGCGCAAGCAGTGTAAGTGATAGTATCAGAGCGTTCTATAGAAGAAGTAGGGCAAAGGGACAGAAATAATATGTGTACGGTGGAATTGTTTGTAGCAAATGGAAGCCTTGCTTGTTGTATGTTTACAGAGGAACCCTTTGCCCAGCTTTCTCTTCCTCCTCCCTTGCTCGCTCGTTCAACTCGGACGCGATTTATCACCTTGTTTACCCCCTTCGCCCTCCACTGAAGCAGCCACAGTAAACCAGAGCTGCGGCTGTGAGGCTCAGACCTCAGCCGAAACTACATGTTCTCTTACCACCAGCAGCAAAATAAATGTCCCTATCTTCAACGGTAATTTGATAGTAACGTCGAAAGAAAAATAGGGAAGAAAAATGTTTGCGAGAAATTCGTTATAGCGCATCCATGAAGGCAGCATAAATTTAAATATCGAGCTCGGGTCTGCTGCAATCAAAACATTTCTCCATATAGAGGATTGCAATTATTTTTATTGCCAGTAATTCTAAAAGCAATCTGGGGTATTAATGGGTAGCGTAAAAGCTATTTTTCACTGTCTATTGATTGTAGAAATATTGGAGGCAATTGGTCCATTCTTTTCGTTGAAAAAGGAAAATGTATTGGAAATGCTTGTAATTTAAAAACCTATGGTTGACACATCAGTTCTTTTCTAAAAGAATCAGACTTACTTACATCACTAATACATATAAAGCATCGCATAGTGTATAAGCACAAGTTCTTTTTCTTTACATTTCTTCTTACTGTTTACAGTTTGGACACATGAAGGTGACATGTGTTTTGCAAATATGTTCATTATAGTTTCCACAAAAGTGTTTGTTTTATTTTCATTGCATGCACGTTTCGTAGGTTATCATGTTGTTACTGATTATGACAATCCCCGTTCTAAAGAAATCTTCTTTTCTCGGGAAATGCATTCTTGATGCAATGTGTTCTCTTAGAGTGATTTTTTAAGTTCCTCCAAGAATATTCTAGTCAATTTGCATCCTTTCCAATTAGCGTCAATCGAAGTTCACAAGACCTGTGCATAAAAAGCAGACACATCAAGAAAATTCCAGAAAACTTTCACTAGCCACGCATAGGATTATCGTTTGCATGTACAGTGGTATTAATCAGAGGTGGCAGTCAGATGCGCGTGAGAGAGGTGACGCATGTAGGAGGAATCATGGGGAGGGGTAAGAATGTTGAACTGCTCTAGCGGGAGAGGAGAAGCGATTGTAACAAGGTCTCTTGTTTCTTCACTGCATTATAGGATCTAGGATCTTACCGCTCTGAAAGCAACTACCACGTGACACAACTAACCCATACACCCCTCCATGCAGTACGAATGTTAATTGGACTCGTCTGCATCTACTGAGCATCCATGCTTGGACTGCCACGTCTGATTAATACCACTGTACCTGCTAGATGATCAAGCGTTTCTATGGCCCTTTCGTTAATTATAGTCCAAAATCAATTTTGGCTTCTAATCACTCTCGTGATTTCCTGATCACAGTGGATGTTTATTAAGTACATTATATTTCTGTTAAGAACATAATTGACCACGTGAATTTTATTATTTATTACCCTCTATTATTAGACCGGGGTCGATAATGGAAACAATAAGAACAGATAGCCAGTTCCTATCAGCTGTTTCATAGAGGCCAACAAGCTAAAGGTCAAAATATCCTGTAAGTATTGGAGATACAGAATCTCATTTTTCACAGAAATGAAATGAATTTTTTTTTTATTAGAAGAACAAAGGAATTAAAATTATATTCACACTAATAGCGCAAGTCCCTTCTAAAATTCATTGGCATAAAAATTAGCATACACAATACATTTTATATTCAATAACACAAACATTACGGACATCTGAAGGAAAATAGAAAGAAGATAAGAAGCGTCCACAGTAACGTCTGTATGGCAAGGTTCGGTGTCGATTTTTGGATCGTGTTTGACTGATATGCCACTACGAATGTCAACCCCTTAAGTCAGAGAGCCAAAATTATGTGACAAGAAGATTGATCGAAGGGTCCGAAGTTGCTACGAGAATCTGATATCACATGTCATGAATTCCCCACATCTTTGAATTTAATGCTACAAAAAAAAACACACCATTTCCACGTTAAAATTTCAACTAAAATTTACTCGTCTTGAAATAATAACGAAAAATAATAGAAGCCAACCTTCTCTACTGATTTCCATTCCATGTTAACCTTCTCTGACCTTTAGCAGTTTATACACGTAACATATTTACATTTGTAACTTCTAAACAAGTATGAAACAGGTCCAAGGAGCAGAGATCCAAGGCGGACAGCCAATTGGATGCTCTTATTTGTTGCATAAGTTAAACAATTATATAATAATGAATACTATTCTATACACAGACACAATAATAACATAAATTCAAAATGATGAGTTGTTACGCGAAAGGCGTTTATCACTATCACTGACGAAATAGGATAATTCGGGGTTAGGTGACCTTATGTTTTAAAATCTTGTACAACAAGAGATTAATTAGATTTAAAAAGTGAGAAAAAATTGTGTTTCTGCAAGGTTACTTTTCATTACTGCAGTACATCAGGGTGAATATAATTTACTATATTAAGGGACAATTAAAATATTAAGTTATTGGTCAACTCTCCTGAAATGTGCGGGTGAGATTGCCACACGAAAATGGGAAAGATGCCCATTGTTATGAGTTAAAGCAATACTTCATTACATACCATTGTGAATTTACATAAAGAGAACTTAAGATCCATAGTGCAGTATTATGGTTGTTTAAAATGTTTATACAGCTAACATTCTTTTCCTATTTTTGTTAATTTTCCTTAAAATAACTTAGAAATAAAACAGTTTGTTCAAAGAAAATTTTTACTCATTCACAATTTTATCCAAAAACTGTTCTTTCTTTCCTGTTATGCCATTAGTTAAATAATAATTATTAATAAATAATAGTGCTAATGATTAAAATAATGGGTATGAAACTAATAATATTAATATAGGCCCTATTACCAAAATTAGATAAAAAATTGCGTTTTAACTCCATTTGGCTCCAAATCTTCACTATGCCACGGTAAAAATATGTCCTTTCCTCCTTTTTACCCATTAGCAGTAACGGAAAGTTATAAGGAAACGAAGATGTTTCGTACAAAAGAAATAATAAACTAAACAACATACTACCAAATCAAGTAATACATTTAAATATTTTCTGTTTATCATATTATTAAAAGTACGGTAGGCCTATACAGATTTATTATTTGTATATATTCTTTCCCCTTTGTAGATCTTTAGACACCGATATTAAAAAATATTCACTCTGCATAAATAGTTTATTTCAATGTCTTAAGGATAATCATGAAGTGTCAAAGCCTTGATCTACGTGCCTTACAATCTTGGCCTACATTTCTTACAGTTTCAGCACTGCTCTGTCAAATGGAAAAGCATGAGTTTAATTAAGCATAAACGTGGCAGAGTAATCCTAGTGACTTAGAGACGGAGGTTGGAATATCTAATACAGGAGTATCAATCTCTGATTAGATCCCAGTAGAGAGAGTGAGGAGGTACTTAGGAGCCTCGATTCCTCGCTCGCAGTACATTAAAGTATTTGCAGAATCTCGCGAGAGGAGGGTTTTACTAAACCGATCTGAAACCACCGTTAAGTTACAAGCAAGGAAAGCCAATTGGCCAGCTACTGTGCGGTTCAACACATCCACGATCGCGTTAGACATTTAGGGACACGTGCTACAGTGGCCTAAAGCACTATTGAGGTTGTATTCAAAGTTATTCCTGAAACAAATATTGACTTTTTGAACTCACTCCTTCAAACATGAATCATGAAAGGAATTTGTAACTATAAAAATGGCAATATTTTAATAATATGTGACACATTAATCCTAAAAGTAAATTAAAGTGTTCCCTATGCAAGCCGTGGAAGCCTATAGGGTTCCAGGAATATGGGGTTCCCAGATTTTTAGACATTCGACGTTTGAAGGCAGTCTTACGCACTAGCAGCCTTTGCCCCAGCAGTGCTCCTGGTAATAATTTTATGTTACAGGCTGAGTGAGCATAGGGCCATATCGTCACCAAGAGGATTAGGGCTGGGGACCTCATCGGGGCATGAATCCACGGCCTTCTGGTAGTACTTTATAGCACATTAATCCCAGGCTTGGCAAATGCATTTATATAAGCATATGTAGGCTAAGCAACATTTTTTATTATGTCAGGGAGGAACAGAAGAAAAGCATAATATTAACTGTAAACATTCCTTAACCCTTGATTTTATTTATTATATGCCTAAGAGAAGTGTTTTTGAATAAAAATAGACTTTGATATTTCAATTACTTGTTTATTGTAAAAAATGATATTCAACAGATGAAGCCAATATTTTAAAAGGTCCAGATACAATAGTGGCCTTAAAGAGTAAAAGACTATGTCCGGATTGCATCAGTTAGGAAAAGACACGAAATTTTGCAGGATATCAAGAAGAAAGGTTCCAATTAAAGATCCAATAAAAGTTATTTCACGGTTATCTATACAGTAATAAGAAGAAATGTTTGTTTGCCTCTGCGCGACGCCCAGCGAAATCTACTGCAGGCAATGATCTGCAAATGCAATATGATGCAAATTTTAAACATAGATGAACTGAAGGCTGGCCGAATGCACTTCAAAGCCGGATTTTTATTGTTTGCTTTCGTTCGCGAGTTTTGAGTGAAAAACTGGTAGAAAACGTGATTTTTAGTGCTACAGAAGGATTAGCTTTCGGTATTACATTACAATTGTCAAATCAATTGCAGGTGGCTTTACCTTTTCTTGTCATAACTTGAAAATAAGATTTTTCAGCATACTGCATGGAATTATCGATAGCTTCAATTTTAGAAATCCATCCTGGTCATTCTTTTGTTCACAATGTCAATGCAGATACCTGAAATTTTCAACATAGGCCTAGACGGAAGGGAGATAATGAATATAGGCCTAAATGGACAAAAATTGATCGAGTGGGACGAACTACTATGCCAGGTTTTCCTGGGCCAGAGAACTCGAATCTGAAGAGGTCGCTATCCCCAGGAAAACTCCAAAGTCGGATTTTTAGCTGTTTTATTATAATTATTAATAGTTTAGTTTATGAATGATTCGCGTGTAAGTGTTAATGAACATAGTTCTTTAATTATTATGCTCTTAATTTATAACTTTTGAATTAATTATCGTAGGCGAAGCTGCTAGTCAATAATAAATTCTAAATTCTTATTAAATTCACCAAAGGACATTTTAATGCATTCAAAATTCTATGCTGAAAATAACCGACCCTCCAATGGGCATTCTGTCAGCCATTGTTTTTTTTGGTAATTAGAATAAATTTGCCGCAGTGATAACATCAGGAATTCATTTAAGAAAACGTCCTTTGCCTGCCTTCAGATTTTCCGCACTCATAGAACAGAGGAATAACACAGTTTACGCAGAGGTAGGCAAAATCTATACAAAAAGGCCTAAGCCGAATGATCTATCATAAAGAAAAGCCTATAAAAATTAACAATATAATATATTATATGGGTATTCCTTCAGATAATAATAATATTAATAATAATAATAAAATAATTGACAATAATAACAACAAACGCATAATAATTTTTAATTTTAATATTTATGTAACAAACACAGCCTGAGAGCAATATAGGAAAATACTCATTATCAGGACGACATACTGAATCCAGGTCGCTCCATTTGCACGAACTTTCCGAAGCGTAAACATCACAATTTTTAATAATAATTCGACCTCATATTGTTAAATGGAATGTAATTTAAAGAGAAGGGAATTTATTTCCATATTTTAACATATTTGGAATTAACTTCAAGCTTCTCTCTATTTGGATGATAATGTAAGTGGAATAAATCCATGAAAAAACAATTCAGGACAGTGTGTTTAAAAATTGCTTTGCCTTGTAGACTTGAACTTTCCATCCCTTTATTTACGAATTTAACGATAATTTATTAAAAAGAGTAGGCCTACTTTAAAAGTTTATTAGATAAGAGGCAAAGACAAGGAAACATGTTTACAACAATTTTATATACAGGTAGGGAAAAAAGCGGACCGACTAAAATATCTAATTTTATGTACAGGTAGGGAAAAAAGCGGACCGACTAAAATATCTAAGTTACCGATATGAGCCACTGCGCATGCCTAGCGGCATTCACAGGATAGCAGGGAATGTATTAAAAAATTTTCTAGTGTCGATAAATTGCTTTAATTGAGAAATAATGTCACGTAATTTTCCTTCCTCGTGAAAACAAACGTTTCCGTGACATCTCTTACATTTATTTACGTATCACAAGGCTCTGAAATTAGCTACAAGAGTCGGTCCACTTTTTTATCCCTACCTGTACAAAGACGATGTATTGCTTAATGTTATTTAAGGAAGATAAAAGTATTCTACACAGAATGCTGTGCAGCTGTAGGAATCCCCACCTGAATCTGAACGACTTTAATCATTATAACTATAAACATTATCTTTAACCACCGTCATCCTTCGCCATTTTAATATCTATGGCCTTAGCTATAAATTTATATTCTGCTTAAGAAAATACTAACATTGATAGGGATAGCAACCAGTGAATGTTACAAAAGAAGATGAAATATGCAACTGTTTAAAATGTTGAAAAGGAGAGTCAGACTGAAAAATTCAATGCAATAACGGCCAGTGTGAAAGAATGATCATTCTTCTGTAACCTTTAGTAGTTTACTAAGAAGCCCGGGCTTTTAAGTATTTACAGGTTGTAAGTCACCACTGGATTGTTATCTCATATTGAGAACGCCTGGTGGTATTTCTGGGATATGTGAGTCAGTTGGAGAATTTAATATTGTACCGGCATGTTGCCATGGTAGCTCAGTTCGTAAGAGCAGCGGCACGGAGAGCCGAAGATCCTGGTTCAATTCCCGGATATGGCATTGAATTTTTCAGTCTGACTCTACCGTTCAACCTTAGCCTACATACGGCCAGTGGAAAGAATTATCATTCCACTTTAAAATATCTCAACTTTGAAACTCTTGAGGAGTTTAATGTTAAAACACTCAGAAAGAAATTGCTTGATCAGGAATTTGAAGCATGGAAATGCCTACCACCATCATTGTAAAGTTGTTTCTCTCTTCTCAGAAGAAATCAAATAAGCTGGATCTTCACAAAGAAAGTGTTCCGATGCAATAAAGATGAGCTGCAACGTCATAGGAGTGCGAAGTGTCCCTGGCAGGAGTCAAGAACTCGTTGTCGCGAATGCAATGAGACTAAAACCCTTCCACATATGCTTGACTTTTGCTATAAAGAGGAGCTTTTAAGAAATAATCAGCACCATAGTCTGAGAAGAAAGATTGCTGTCTGTACCAGACAAACTAACTACAGTGAGATATATGAAGAAGTCACTTGAAGGTTCCCTTAACTAACCGAGGCGGCATCATGATTTGATAGAAAATCCAATAAAGGCATTGTTCTGTTTCCGACCATTGGATCTGAGCATAGAAATAAACATGCTGATGATGTTGATCCCGAAAGAAGAGGCATTATGAACCGTACTTCATTGACTAGGGACTAAAATATCACGTTAACAACTGGTAAGTTTTCAGTAGGCCTATATTATTTGATACACGTGGATCAATTACATCATTAGTGCTCAAGATAGCTGGTTCGATTCCGGCCTAGGTCGATTACATTTATGTGATAGGCTCATGTTTGTATATTTACAGGCATGTAAATGAACTGCGAGACAAAATTCCGGCACATGGCGACGGTCTTAGGCCTTAGTTGCAGTAAATCCCTGTCGTTAAAGAGCCATATAACGCAACATAATTTACTCTGAATATTTTCATACGATTCAAATAAGCTATTACAGTTTTACAAGATATTCCTATGAATATTTTAAACAATTCTCTCCAATTTGTACAGGTGGGGGGGGGGGTAAAGCGGTCCGACTAAAATATCTAAGTTGCCTATATGAACCACTGCGCATGCCTAGCGGCATTTACAGGATAGCAGGGAATGTATTGAAATTTGTTCTACAGCCGATAAATTGCTTGAATTGAGAAATAATCTCACGTAATTTGCATTGCTTGTGAAAACAAACGTTTCCGTTTCATCTCTTACGTTTATTTACGTATCACAAGGCTCTGAAATCACCTACAAGAGTAGGTTCGCTTTTTTTCCCCTACCTGTACATAACCGTTTGTATAACGTCAAGTGAAAAAATAAAATATACTTAGCTTTTGGATAGCTGTCCCATTAGTGATTGATTTTGACCTAATACTACGGGTTTTTCTTCTTTAATATTGAAACGAAAAACTTTTATTTGTATTATTTTTCTTCTATTATTTAGCCTATTGGTAGTGTCAGGGTTTTCCTAGTAATTGGAGAAGATATCCCTTGTGGATGATTTTATCTCTCTATAAATGTTTTATAACTTTTATGGTTACATGGAACCACCATCACGGCATCTTGTTTTGTTAGAATCACATTTTTATCATAAATTACTCTTAATAACAACACTAGTACCGGTAATATTAAATCTCTTCGCAAAACAGTCCCTTTTTTTATAAACTAGTTATCTTTAATACTGTACCAACGTCACAATGTTTACACCACTTGTATAATTACTGTATGCCAATCGTTAATTTTCAGTCGCACATTACGCCTCACATTGTAAACGGCTATTCTGAGTAGCGAATTTAGAAAATGCATAGCTTTTCCGTTGTAGCCTATTGCGTCTACTAAGTAATGCGACAAACGCCTCTATACGATAGTTTAATAGGTACTCGGATAAATTCGTGATAGTTAAACAAAAATTCTAAGAAATTAGTCTTCCAACGAAATTAGTGGATTTTCTCATACAAAAAACTGGACAGTGAATGCATAGTGTATTCAGAATTTTCATGCGAATTATTCGCACTTTCACTCTAGAAAACTTCAAAATAAAAACAACGAAATATTTAGTACCACTAAATTTCAGAGAGATAAAAACATAGAATGAAATCATAAAAAATACAAGTAGTATAACCTCCGACTTCTTCTATTACATCACTGTCTTGTTTCGAAATATCCATATAGGTCCAGGCAAGTGAAGTGACCCTTCTATTTCTCTACTGAAAGCTCGTATAACCGCATGTTTCTAACAGCAGATGGATTTTCTAATTGAATTACAAACTTCTTTGAAGTCCCATATGCCCATTACCTCAAGTTCGCGATCGATGTAATCATCGCTTACACATTTAAGTTAAACAGGATGACGTATTCAAAACCTCATACCAACAAATTAACGTCCTATAACCATTACCTCCAACACTAAAGAGGTTGAGGAGGAAATATTACAGAATATACTACCTAGGTATATTGATGTCCAAAATAAACATAAATTAATGCAGCAGAGGATATTAAAACTATTAATTTATTTAACATAATAAACTTACCAAAAGAAACAATATACGAGGGTAGAGCGAAAAGTAACGCACAAAATTATTTTTTTACAAAAAGTTTAATAGGTACAATTACAAACAAATGCACACATTTAGGGACGTCTTTTGTCTATTTTTCTATATAGTCGCCAAGTTTCTCAACACATTTCTCCCATCTCCCGTGATACCAGTTTCAAAATGCCCTGTTCATAGAAGCCTGTTCGGTTAAGTATAGTCATCTGCGGACTGCTGTTTTCACTTCTGCATCTGACGCAAAGCGTTTATCAGCCAGGAATTTCTTCATTGGACGAAACAAATGAAAGTCCGACGGTGCTAGGTCTGGACTGTATGGAGGATGCTGGAGCAGCTCCCAACCACATTTGTGGATTTTCTCACGAACAGCTGGCATCGTCGGACTTTCATTTATTTGGTCCCATGAAGAAATTCTTAGACGGTAAACGCTTTGCTTCAGATGCAGAAGTAAAAACAGCAGTCCGCAGATGGCAGCAGTCCGAATGGACTTCTATGAACAGGGTATTTTGAAACTGGTAACACGATGGCAGAAATGTATTGAGAAACTTGGAGACTATATAGAAACATAGACAAAAGATATCCCTTCATGTGTGCATTTGTTTGTATTTGTACCTATTAAACTTTTTGTAAAACAATTATTGTGCGTTGCTTTTCGATCCATCCTTGCAACATAACACATAAGGAAAGAAAAAATAACATTTTTGTACATTTAAACATTAGTTCAAAGTTACAAATAAAACTCTGTAAGGAAGAGCAATGAGAAAATCTGAGTCAACGGCACCTCAAAACAGTCGATCACATGTGCCAAAATGTCATCTCGTTACTTGGCAACTGGTTGTTACACCTTGCTGTCGTACGGTAACAACTTTATGCAGAGCTGTCAGTCGTCATGTTATCTCCCCTCATCATTGTAGAGCTTTCTCTATAATGTTTGCTTTCCTCAATGTTATAGGGCCGAAGTCGAAATGCTGGTTCTCTCATGATGCGAATTTTTGCGAAAAAGGAGGAGGCTAATGTTCATTCGTCCAGTTGTTGCCTGTTTTATTTTAGCCATCTTCTTCCAATTAAGTATACCGTCTTCATATTTTTGGTTATAAAATACAATTTCTTTATTTGTTTATACTGTACTAACAACAGGGTAATTTTGCAGACTTTTCAAAACTCAGTTCCAGGGTCCTGCTTTCTGTTGCTTTAATTTTGTACGTCAGTTTGTTTTTTTATATTTAGTATGATGTCTCGATTATATATTTTTGGTTATAAAATACCTTGATATTTTTTGTCCATACTGTATTGGCAACAGGAAATACTGTAGATTCTGCACACAAAAACAGTTCAGATTTTGTTGATTTCAATTTTGGCATCAGTCTTTTTTCTTCCAAATTAAGTAGGCTATACTGAATTTATGTTTTTCGTAATAAAATGCCATGATGTTGATTGGAACAGGATAAAACTGCAGTTTTTGTTGTTTTAATTTTGGACATCAGTCAATTTTCTACCAATCTGAGAGTACCGAATTAATATTTTTGATCATAAAATAATGTCGAAATTCATTCCTTACAATTGTCTCCTATCACCTCAGCTTAAATAATAATAATTTGAACCTGTGATGTCTTCTGTACATAGGGTTTCCTTAGTGCCCCAGACTAAAGTTCTCTGATTGATACACTATTTCCTTCTTGACCCAGTAAAAATATTTTCCCACAATGTTCATGTCAAAGATTACAAGTCGCCACTCTTATCTGGAGAGATAAGGAAGTCAAAGGAAAGTTGACTTCGATATCTTAACTTTCGTCTGTTAAATTTGTTATGGAAGAAAGTTTGAATTTCATTATTGGAGACATCTTGGCATGCCAATCGATATCTGGAGCAATCAAGTCCTCCTGCCCTCTTTTGGGGGAAAGCAAGTAAGAAAAGAGGTTACTTCCCTCAATTTTCCGTACGGACAGATAAATGCATTAGGGGCCCATAAAGACGACTCCACGCACATCAAATACTTGATTGTAATTGGCCGCCTTAACAGATCCCACCTGAAATTTCATCATCTTCTTTCATTCTTCCTAAAGTCCTTTATTTTTATTCTTTTTAAAACATCTCCTTTCTCAAAAGTTTAACTTCTTTCTTTACAATTTTTATGAACGTAATCACTACATTCTTTTATCACTTCTCCACACCCATTATTCTCTTTATGGGCTTTTTTTTCTTTCTTCCCAAACCCTCCTCTAATTCTGTCTTCATCCATTGTGCGTTTTTGAATGTCTCTCTCTATTTCAGAATCTTTAATCTCACAAATTTTGCCTTCCTCGACCTAATTTCCTGGTAGGGTGGTTGGTGAAGCGATAAGGGGTTGGTTAATTCATCAAATCCCCCTCCGGCTTCTCCCGAGTCCGCTATTAAGTGCCTACACGACTGACGCTGAGATTGGGAATGTGTTTCAATGTAGGTGGTTACCTGTCGTAACCAAGTATCTGTGTAGATCACTTAATACAGATCAATGATAACGAAACTCTAGTCTAAGCGTTCTCACCAAGATGGTTTCTAATACCATTATCCTCTACCACGTGTATGGAATATTCCAAATTTGTACAGGGTGGGAGGAGTATAACTGTGCATATGGAAATTATCGAATGAAAGAAACTGGAATTATTCGATTCATGAAAGCTCTCTAGGTATCAAGTTAAGTCGAGGAATTAGGTCGGTTAACTTCGTTAAAGCGGTATAAGTTTTGCAGGCCAAGGCATATATATATATATATATATTTACACACAGCAACCAAGGGCACGAAGCAGTAGCCTATAGTGTTGCAAGGCTGACGATTTTAAAAAAAATCGCACGATAGACAAGAGAGCTTTGTTATCTTATAGATATTTACTCTGTGAACGATTGTAGTAGAATACCGTTAACGCAATATATGACAGCGTTGCATGAAACTAACTCCTCACCCATTCAGTGAGCCACATCTTTTGCGGGAACCAATAGCAGTAGATCTTGTAACATTATGAAATTGCCAAGCTGTACATTTGAATGATGATTTGAGTTATCAATCCTTGCATTTATCCGAGAATATGTTTATATATTTTCGTTATAGGTTTATTACTTAAGAACAGATTACTCGATTCTTAGAATCGTGCATAATTTAACAGTTTGCTTCTTCGGAAGGTTACAAGTTTTAAATGTTTAGTCTCAACTCTACAGTGCAACGGATCTTCAAAATTAGAAATTAATTGACGGATACGCCAAACAAAAAGTACTGTGGATCAATAATATTCTGGAAAATTTAAAAAAATTAATATATAAGGGCATAATGGAAAGTAATAATAAAAATAAAAATAAAAAGTAATAAATCAGAACATACTCTAGAATAATACATTAACTTATTCCCACGAAAAACGATTATTGAGTTCGACATTTAACTCTGTTGGAGTGATCTCTTTCGCACTGGCCGTGTGTAGGCTAAGCTGGAAAGGTAGAATCAGTGTGAAAGACTTACCATTCCACTGTAACCCATTAATGGTTTACTATGAAACCCGGGTCTTAAAGAACTTATGAGTTGAAAGTCGCCACTAGGTTGTTACCTCAATGTTGAGAACGCCTGGTGACACACCGGGATATGTGTCTGTTGGACATTTAATGTTGTATTGGCAGGTTGCCGTGGTAACTCAAGTGGCTGAGCAGCGGCACGGAGAGCCGAAGAACTGTGGTTCAAGTGTGGTATGGCATTGCTCTACCTTTCCAATTTAGTAATGTTATCTTTCGTGTGCAAATTTTCTGATACTGTAGGCTTATTTCAGTTAATTTATTAAGAAACTTCCGTAAGTCTAATAATCGATATTTCTAAGTAAAGAAATATAAAAATTAATATAGCCTACGTCAATTGGGCAGAAAATTTATTCTTATCTAGATTTCTCATTAATACTTCATGAATTCACTTATCACATAATGTTAATAGCCTATAGGCCACTCTATTTTTAGTATTCCTCCGAGATGAGGAGTCCATTGATAAATGCTTAGAAATTTAGCGTTACATTGTCATAAAAATGGCATTGTCTCAGAAACGAATACTTTATGAAAATAATATGAAATTTAGTTCACGTAACTTTGGTTACTCTAAGACTGAAAGATAAATTGAATCTTTTTCTCTGTCCGAAGTTAAAGGGAACTTTTCACTTATTTGCGAGCCCTACAAGAACGTTTTTTTTCTTCAAATTTATTCCTATCTATATTTCTCATTAATACTTCATGAGTTCACTTATCACATAATGTTAATATAGGCCCCTCTATTTTTGGTGTTCCTCCGAGATAAGAAGTCCATTAAAACCAAAGTCCATTGATAACGCTTATAAAATTAATGTTACCCTACATTGTCACGAAAATGGCATTTGACTCAGAAACGAACGTTTTATGAAAATAATAAGAAATACAGTTCACGGAACTTTGTTTACTCTAAGATTAAACCATAAATTGAATCTTTCTCTGTCCGAAGTGAAAGGAAACTTTTAACTTATTTGCGAGCCCTATAAGAACGTTTTGTTCTTCTTCACAGACTAGTTGAGGGAGAAAGATGTCGATAAAAGGAGTGGAACTCTAATACAAAGTAAGGGACAAAGTGAGAGCTGAACCTGACAATATCCACACTCTAAACATACACTGAGGTGAAGTCGAGGACAAAAGAAAATGGGCAATGGGAGATGCAGATAGGTGTTGCGGAGTAAGTGAAAATAAAGCTGGAGGAAATGGAGTGTGAAGCCTTGCATTTGTACCTATGTGCCTATAGAAAATTTTAAATTATGATTATGATTGAGGGACAGAGATATAAAGATAATGAGAGAAGGGGAGAGAGGGAGAGAGAGTAAATGAGTAGGGGAGGGATGGATAGATATACTGAGAAGGAAAAGGAACGAAGTTAATTATTTAGAGAGAACGAGAGAGAAAAATATATAGGGATAAGTAAAAGCCTAAAAAACCTAAAGATATCATTCTAATGAAAGACTGTGTGAAATGTTATGGAGGAAGAGTTAACGTTAGAATTGGAAGATAGAAGACGTAGACAGAAATTGACAAAGAGAGAGAGAAATACAAACAAAGATACAATAATGGATAGTCCATCTCTACTTCACATTAAACAAAATGGCAATCAGTTATTTTATGTACCCTACCTTAAACATTCTGTACTAGTTGCACCAGGTCTCGCATAATCGCAATTCTGAATTACACAACTTATTCGACATATGATAAGAAAACATGTAATTCATAATGAATCCATTTAGAAAAAATATCAAAGGATATGGCGGTATAAAGGGCTTCCTTTACGGTGGCTATGAAAATCTTTAATGACGCTCTTCAGATCTCAATATTTCCTACAGAATTACTCTCATCTCTCCATTAATCTTCTGTAACTTTGTAATTGTAAATCACGGCCATGATAATTGTTTAAGGCAAGAGACGTGAGATTAAAAGCTAAAATAAATTACCAAAGTAAAACTCCGTACCTGCAGTGTAATTACATTGTAATACAATAAGTGAAAATTTTAATAACAAAGCAGCATCAAGACCTTGACCTTCATGGCATGAAACAAATTATTTTATTTTATTTATGTTTACTTACTCGCTTACTTAATGGCAGTAAGTATTAATAAATTTCATTTTCAACTAGCGCTATTGCAATTCTTACACAAATTAAGTAATTTTATGCAAGCTAAAGGAATATTATCTATTCTATGGAACCCGGAGGTTCATTGCCGCGCTTACATGAGCCCGCGATTCAATCCTATTCTGTACTAACTTCAACCATCCCTTGCAAATCCTATTTCCCTTAAACCTATTCTCATTATTGTCCTTCCATCTGTTTCTAGGTTTTCCAAGTGGTCTTTTCCCTTTTGGTCTCCCAGTCAATATTTTTTAGACATGTCTTTCCTTCCCATGTGTGTAACATCTCCAGCCCATTTAATCCTCCGTAATTTCATTATCTTTATAATATTCGGTGAAGAGTGCAGGATATGAAGTTCGTCATTACGCATTTTTCTCCAGTCCCCGTATTTATGTTTACTATACATTTGTATATAATACAATATAATTTCTATATGTCCCATATCATATCTATGATCAGCTGGATTCTACGAATATGAATAGGCCCATGAATATTAAAGTAGATAAAACTCTCATATGCTAATACTGATTTTACTGTCAGTGTATTACGATTCTAATTGGCCGACTTTAAATATTTAAGCTCTTCTGTCAGTCGAGAGCAGTTAAAGTGGGATTGTGAAACTAACGCTTGTAATAGTACCCTGAACCGATAAAGCTTTCTAGGTCAACTAATTATTTATTCTTTGAAACTTTAACACTCTATGGCTTCTGTGTATCAGTAAACAGTTTTGATTCCTCGCTAGTGCATGTAGTTTATTCTTGGATTTTTTTTACTCTTTGCTATTATGTGCTTGCATGATAATAATGTGAATATTATTAAGGAACATCTAAAAGCTCTTACGTGCATGGCTTCGTTGAAATGAATTTAATTTAATTTTGAAACTCCGTGTGTATAGAAAGATAAATTTAATTCTATAATAATTGCAATTCCATTTGCTCTAAATAGAACCTTTAAGTGAGGTCCAGTAATGGCTCCCTGAGAGCGATCTCCTGTTTCTTTTACATCGCAGCTGTATTATTTTGGCCAACTAAAAGAGCATCGAAGTTCATGTAACATTCCTAACTAATACTGACTCCTCAGACCAGATTTAAGTCAATCCTAACTCTATTATCAAGCGCCTGAACTAATAAACATTCTATGTTTGTTAACAACTTTCCTGCGTTATTTCCTTTTCGTACTGTATGGGGAAATTCCCCTGGGTCAAAAATTGCTTTTAAGTGGCAAAGAAAGGCGGTTAGCTGTATTGTTGGCGATAAGCAAACTGAATCATGTAAGTCCGACTTTGTAAACCTTAAAGTGATGTACCTTCTGCACTCATTTTTTATTAAAGAAGATTCAGAACAGTTCAGCCTGACAGCTGATAAACACTCTTATAGTACAAGATATAAGTTTATAATTGATGTTGACTGTGTAAAGCCCAGGCGACGACGAGACGAGCATGTGCATTATTCTTTATGTGAAACTAGTACATTTTGGCCCATTCTTCTTGCAGCCGGCTGTAGGCCTACATACCATATCGGTGGGGAACAATAATATAGGCTATTTATGCAAGGGTCAAGGATGAACTCCGGAATTGTTCATATCTTTCCGCTTTTTCAAATTATTAATCTAAATGTGATTTAGTTATTCAGTGCGTTTCACGTGAGAGTTGGCCAATCATGCGGGTTTCTGTATCGCGGCGGCCACAGCTCTAACTCCCGAGCGATAGGGTGGAATATCTACGCAAATAAAGCCGCTGACGGTGTAGTAATTCAGATTCTCACAGTTACAGTTAAAATTACAGTGAAAATAACCACGTACCACATCACAACAGATGTTGTAAATGTCCTCCTCCTCTTGCATTCATACAACATTGGCACCTTTTTAGTAAGTTTTCTTTCATGCGCAATGACCTAAACACTCTATTTTTCAAGTTCCCCCATAAATGTTATGTTCGAATTTTTTCTTTGTATTTAATGTACGTTTCTTGTATTCATGTATATCAGTTATTTTTAATTTATTATTAATCATTATTATTATTATCATTATTTATGTATTTCATGTTTTTGCCCTGGCTGAGTGGTAGAGAAGGCCTTATGGCCTTAACTCCGCCAGGTTAAATAAATAAATAAATAATAGTCACATACTATTAGAAGAACTTATAGACAATATCACAAGATAAATTAACTCTATCTCGGAACCTGAACTTAGGTGAAAGAACATTTCCTAAAATGGTGCCAGTGTTGTACAGATGCAAGAGTAAGACATTTCCAATATCTCTTGTGATGAGGTACGTGGTTATTTTCATTGTAATTTTATTTATAATTGTGAGAACCTGAATCGTTACACCGTTAGTGACTTTATTTGCGTAGATATTTCACCCGATCGCTCGGGAGTACGAGATGTGGCCGCCGCGAAGCTGAAACCCGCACGATTGGCCAACTCTTACGTGAAACGCCCTGTAGATTGATGGACTCTAAGCTATAAGAACCTTAACATCTGGGCCATACTTAAGAGTTAGGGCGTTGTTCCGGTATTGCACGGTGGTGGCCACGTGGCGGAAAGCACACCGCCACATTGATCTAGCATTCAACACGCCGACCCCTGCTCACAATTATCATGTCTACGCACTGTTACAATTCTCATGACTGTCAGGTTGTGTCGCCTCCACTCAAATTTTCATAATTCACGCATAAATATTCTGTTGGAGGACATCACAATAACACTGAACTTGGAGAGCGTCATAATAACCATCAACCTGAAGAGCACATTGAACTCAAGACCAAATATGATAACAATCAACGTAGAGTTCAAAATACTAACAATAAATCAACACAACTTAACATTGAGTGTAATCCAAAAGAGTACATAAAATTAATCCTATATTGCTAATAATTTTCAAACAATATGTGCGATATTAAAGGTAAAAATAAAATACTTACAGGTTATGTCATGGGTATCGGTATTGCATCATCATTGCAAATGGATTTATTTCTGCCTGTAACCTATACAACTTAGATCTTAACTATTTCGTTCCTTGCAAACTAACTATGATATTTTAACACGATTATCCATTTCATAATCATGCACTCACATAGCCCAATCTAACAAAACATAAAAATGGGTAAATAAGACGTTAAAAACTAAAGATGGCTGAAACTATTTTCAAATTAAATTAAGTTAAAATACTTAAATTCATAATATTAATAATACATAATTAATAATAATTCATCTATTTATTCTAGTTACGGTATACTAAAATTTATTTTTCAAATATCTGCCTATATTTTGCATCTTGCTAATTTTGCCAGTACATTTGTAAGAGAGAAAGTATAGCATTGCATTTTGTCATCCTGTAAACCATTTGTCTCGGTAAAGGAAATCATTAGTGAAACGAAATTCCCGGTTTATTTACAAGCAAATTAAGATCATTCTTAAGAAGCTTACACCTGCAGTTTATTCACAGTGTTTGCTCCAGAAAGACGCCTGCAGTAAAGTATTCTAAAAGTGGGATGACTGAGTGAAAAATATTCTTGTTGAGTTTATGTGGTGGAGATGGAAATGACAGGGACAATTCTAAAATTCTGTTGTGTCGAAAATTAAGCAGAAATGCTCCTATAGTTTTGTGATTCAGAACATTAGAAATAGTAAGTAAAAATGAATTAAACTTATAAATTATAAACTAATAAGTTATAGTTTTTGTTTTCAAAGTGTTTATTGTACTTACTCATTAAAGTGAAACTTTAGGAAAAATATTGTCTATATATGGAAAAATACTTGAATAAAAATATTTAATATGTATAACAAACTAAGGCAGGATTTATAAATACTTAAAAATCTGGACACACCCTATAACCGAGAACCTTCTCTGATAATTTACATCAATTTTTTGAGAACATTTCAATAAAGATCCCCATGATAAATACCATATAAATTTAGAAAATGATAGATTGTTGCTGCAATCTACTAACTTCAAATGCGGTAGATTAGATCTTAGTTTCTCTGCTCGTCTGGTGTTATGAAGGAACCCGTCTCTGAGGTGAGGACAACTTTTGAGATGGATTATAATATTCCAACGTCATTATGTTATCCGGTATTGAAATTGTAGAAAATTATGTAATATTTTCAATGTTTACCAGAAATAAATTGACTATGAATACTTAAATTAAATAACTATTTCAAGCTTAAAAGCAAATAAATATTGTTTGTGAGTTATTTTACTTACTGCTTCTAACGATTATAGAAAATTATATAATATTTTCAATGTTTACCAGAAAAACATTGGCTACGAATCCTTAAATTAAATAACTATTTCAAGCTTAAAAGCAAATAAATATTGTTTGTGAGTTATTTTACTTACTGCTTCTAATGATTGTAAAAATTATATAATATTTTCAATTTTTACCACAAATAAATTGACTATGAATACTTAAATTAAATAACCATTTCAAGCTTAAAAGCAAATAAATATTGTTTGTGAGTTATTTTACTTACTGCTTCAAATGATTGTAGAAAATTATATAATATTTTCAATGTTTACCAGAAATAAATTGACTATGAATACTTAAATTAAATAACTATTTCAAGCTTAAAAGCAAATCAATATTGTTTGTGAGTAATTTTACTTACTACTTCTAATGATCGTACCAGTGTCAGTTAATTCTAGTGATGTTTACCTGAAATGAAAAACAATATATTAGAGTATCCACAGTTATAAAATAGTTAGGTGAAACATTAAGCAGAAGGAAAACACATTAGATACATGTCCATTTAAATGTCAAGTTACATTGTGCGAGAGCTAAAAACAGAGGGAAAAAAAAGTTCAAGGCATATAGAGGGAGAACTGAAGAAAAAATACTAGAGGTCATTTTAATGTTCAGCTATCCAAGGAATGGGAAAGCCCACTTTATTGTGGTTCAAAAGGCGGCGTTCCTTCATCCCGCATGACGACGTAGTGCGGGAAAATCGATCAATTTCCTCTCTTTATACGGTGATCATTGTCATTTCCGGTCTATCCCCTTGCCACGCCTTTAAATGAAACTTTCACCGCAGAGGCAAATAGGTAATTTCCTCATTCCATAACAGCGCCCAACAAAATGATATTTCTCCAATACAATATAACACATTGCCTCATAGGCCCCGAATAATCACATCATATTAGGTCATATATTACATCATATGATTGTATCGTTTAACTCTTTTACAATAATACTTAATAGAAATATTGAAACAGAAGACATGAAATTTTATTCTGATGGCAATTCGAAGTTGTCTTAAGATATCTGACGATTTACAGGAGAATTTAGTTACGATTGAAGAAGCAGTCATAACACGGGCATAATGATCATATATTCAACTTAATTAGTAAGAAACAAGAAACATATTCAACTTAATTAGTAAGAAACAAGAAACAGACATAGGGGCCATCTCTGACACCGAAGAGGTTTACGAAAAATATAAATAAATGTACTTGGCTTAATTGGTTTGTAATTGCAACTATTACGTATTATTCAGTAGACCTATGTTTTATTATTCAGTTTATTTATTATTATGAACTTATTATTATTATTATTATTAATATCATCATCATCACCATCAAATTTATGTATTATTAGTATAAAACTACCACCAGACTTTGGCCTAATTGATGTAAATAAAAACATGCTCAGATATGAATACTTCAATTACATGAATTCTTTCCGTCTGCAGAGTTTCTTCTATAAGCTTAAAATAAAATGAAATTTCTGCGATTAAAATTAACGTTTCCAGTATGAATTAAACATAAAACAATTTATAAGTAAGTTTATTTTAAACCAAACATTGCTGGGGATGATTCAAACCTAGACTTCATTGTTTATAATATGGAGAATGGTTCATGAGTTTCGTACGTAAAATGAAAGCTGACATCATGTAGAAAAAGGATTCTACAATACAGTGTAAATTGCTGATATTGACATGTTGTAATATGTGTAAATAGATAGTGTTCGTTTTGAAAATGCTTACATAAATAAAAAATAGTTTGCGTGGAACGCCACGCGACAGAAGTGAAACTTGTTTTAATTTTTTTATTTTTTATTTAAGATTTTTTGAATTTTGGATCTTTGAATTTTTTTATTTTTTTGATTTTTTAATTTTGGATTTTCGATTCCTTAATTTTGGATTTTTAATTTTTTTAAATATTGGATTTTGGATTTTTAATTTTGGATTTTTAATTTTTTAAATTTTGGATTTTTTATAATGGTGAAGGGTTTACCACGCCACAACCTTGAATCAGTAATAGTCTCCCACTCAATGGCTGATACCTTTCCCCGCGCGCTCCGGTACAATTTTTGTTTTGGGTTTTTTTAATTTTGGATTTTTTAATTTTGGATTTTTGGATTTTTTTAATTTTAGATTTTTAGATTTTTTAAATTTTGGAATTTTTTATTTTTTAAATTTTGGAATTTTTTATTTTTTAATTTTGGATAAGTCTAACCATTGAGTTGATTGTTTCTGTGCAGTCCGTTCCGTCACAGCCCCACTAATTTCGTGACGATTTTGTTCGTAACGCAAGTTTGGGTTAGCTCTCGATTTACTCCTACCGCGGCTAAAGAAGTTTTACTTCGAAAATAGTTTTAATAAAAAGAGTACAGTAGAAAAATTATGTGAATTTTAAGCAAAATAAAACTTTGATAAATGTAAAATTATAATCAACCGGAAAGAGATTTATCCAAACAATAACTTAATTAGTAATTAATACATTAATTTATCTGATATTACCATTATAAACTGTGAACTAACACGTAAATAAACAATGAGCAATTTATGGGAGATAAAAACAAGTAGGTAAAGCGTACGTAGCCCCGTGACTCCTCGAGCACTTCTCCTGCACAGATGTATTGCGTGTAGACTGCATGGTGTATTGCAGGCGTTTATAAACACGGCACTTGAAAAGGTTTGACGTCTAAAAGCAATTGGATGAAACATGGACTCAGTGCATTAGTCCTCAGAAATATTTCTGACTGATGAGTGATGGAGCAGTAAATCCTCATTTGACAAGCAGGTTCTCGTACTAGGTCTGAAAAATTTCCTTTCCATCACCCTCTATCGTTAGTTTCCCCTTTGAGTACTTTATTTTGTCCTTTAAATCGTATAGAAGCTGATTACTCCTAATCATTGAGTCCATTGTTTTCTGTGCAGTCCATTCCGTCACACCTCACTAATATCGTGACGATTTTGAGTGTGACATTAATTTCGTGACGATTTTGAACGTTACTCAAGCTCTCGATTTAGCCCTACCTTGGCTAAAGAAGTTTCACTTCAAAAATGATATTTCTACAAAAATTGTGTTCATCCTTGCACTGTTTTTGCATTTTTTCAGTCTTTGCGAGACTTTTTAATTTTTCTCCTACCATTTATACTGTAACCAGGCCATAAAATTTCAAGTCTCAAGACCGTAGTCAAAGCAATAATTTTAGTCGGCATTATTGTTACGTACAGTACAGCATTATAGAATTATGAAGAGCTACCCCTCCCTAATTTTTTTCTTTACATGATATAAATATTCCAGCGTATATCGCTTTTAAATATGTAAAATAAATAACTAAATGAGTATACACTCAACTACCCCTCATTTAAAACATAGCCTACTTATTACTAGTTTATGTTTTTTGCAAGGAAGCAACTAATTCGTAAAAAATTGTTAAAATAAACTCTAATAATTTCAACTGACTGCAAGCTTTCATGGCTATAACAAACAATAGCCAAACAGACGAAATACTCTTTCTTAGTTGAGGAACTAGAACAACGATTGACTAAAACACAGGGAACCAAAACCAATAAAAATCGCTAGGGAAATTCAAATGATAGGTCTATTGATTACTTCCGGATATTTTCGAACACATAGGCATTTTATTGATGCCAAAGTGGTATATCTACTATTAACTTGGATTTTGTTGTGATCTACACAAAATTATGAAATTAAATAAGATAGCAGTTTTTCAAAATTGAATCTTGTCGCCAGCCTCAGAATTTTGGTCACCAATAGCGATCTGGCTATGGAAAATTTCGCGCTCAGCTATAAATATTTGGTTATTTATTAAGTGCCAGTATGGTACTTTATGAGATTGTGTGGGGACCGGGAATATGTCTGTCCGTCCGTGTGTCTGTACGCGCGATAACTCAAATACGCTTAATCGGATTTTAATGAAACTTGGTATACGCATTTATAGGGAAGAACCCTATTGATATTGGACCAAATCGGTTGACCTGCACCGGAGTAAAACCCAATTTAGTGTCTATTTTAAAGGCGCGATAACTCAAATACGTTTTATCGGAAACTTGGTATACGCATTTATAACATGCATGGAAAGAACCCTATTGATATTGGACCAAATCGGTTGACCGGTATCAGAGTAATACCCAATTTAGTGCCTATTTTATGGTAATATATTATAAAGAATTTAACAAATGCAAATCGGTTATCCTGACAGCATGTTTTACACTGTTAATATACTGCATTGGAATTTGAAATACAGTTAGCCATGACATATTCCTTCACATTGACATATATTTGTGAATACAGATACTACATGAATATTCTTATATACAGAAGGTGTATTACTGTGAAATAGTTAGGCCTACGTACATTAAGTGGAGTTCTTCGCCTGTAAATTTTGTGAAATGTTGACATATTTTAAGAATGTCATATCAGTGTATACGAGTTTGAATTAAGGTTAAGTATCAAACTTTACACCTTTGTTCTTCCGTAAGCCCTGCTTAATGAATCGATCTGCAGCTTAATTCGGAGATAGATTACAAAAATAACTTATTTTCTGCACATCATTGCAATTAATTTATCACTGATTAAGCAAAAGCATTCTGGCACTTTGTTATATCAGTTTACCTGATTTTATTTGAATGGAATTTAGCCTAAGTGATTTTAACCCATGGAATCTTATATTTTACACGGTGTTCATGTTTCGAGGTTATCCTTCATCCCTCTGGACTGGTGTCAAGAATCGTGATTTGAAGTACTAAAAGCAAAGAGAGGAGTAGGAGGTGGAATAGAGAAAAAGGAACAAGTCATTTGTGGGAACGACGAACCAATAAAATGAAATCCGTCCCTGTCTCTGTAGAACCGGTACCGATTTCAACGAGCTTGAAAGTTTGATGAAGCTAAAAGTAGACGACACTGGTTTCGACTCCGTCTCCCTCTCCCCTCCTCTCTCTCTCTCTCTCTCTCTCTACCTACCTATATTCTTTAATCCCTTTTTACCATTCACTTTATTTCTATCTTACTCAAACTTCGTCCTTTGCCAGTCTATGCATCTTCATCTATCTGTAACTTGCCTATAGGCTATTCTTTACCTCGATTCTTTTGGCTTTGCCTTTTCTATTAATCTCAAACTACTGCTATAGAACATAGCCGGTGTTGTTGCTTCTTATTTGTGAGGAAAAAAAGATTTCACGAGTGTTAGAAGAAGTATTCTATAAGTTCGGGTGAATTAAATTTAATTGCACCTTTCAAATAAGACAGATGATTTAACATCACGAAAAGAAGAAAGAAAAAAACAAAGGGAAACCTTTCCATCCACAGGTCTCGACAATGAGTAGAATATTAATGAATTAAGAGAGTATACGTGACTAGAAATAATTATACTACTGAAAACTTATTACACCTAATAGCATTGAAAGAGTTTCCTTCCGAATCGTGTCGTATTCATCTTCATACTCTATTACGATGCAAATGAAGAAGTTACAAGCCTTAACTGTAATATTTTCATTCAAAAAATAGACTTCCTCTTGGTCGAGGAAATAACCTGGAAGGCTTTTTTATATAGTTATAAGGAAGGAACAAAATTAAAATAGGTAAGGGAAAATCATTTACATTCCATTTTATCAAGCTAATTAACCCAGCATTGCAGCTTGTGTCTCAGGCCATGGGTTCCTATGGGTTACAGGAGGATGAGGCTCCCAGATTTGAGACATTCGGCGCTTGAAGGTGGTAAGGTTGTCAGCCTTAAGCACCGGCCGCCTTTACCCCCAGGATTACTGCGTCAACCACTACACTGCGGCGTACCCCCAATAGACCCAGTAGCATAATATAATCTATATATATATAAAAGGCTTTGTCCTGACTGACTGACAGGAATCAACGTACAGCCTAAACTATAACAGTTAGAGACTTGGAATTTTGACAGTACCTTTGTTTCATAATGTAGGTGCTCACTAAGAAAGGATTTTGAATAATTCTGATTTTAAATGCCAAAAATCAAATGTTTTTGAGAATACTTAATCCCTTCTTACACAGAATTATCGAATCCGAATCACATTTGACATTAAAACATATTGTTGCCGGTGGGTTTCAGATGGGTTTGGAATTAAATTAAATGGAAGTTTGATAATTACAGTCGGCTTTGTCTATTTTTGTCATACCTTGAAATTAAATTTTCGCGATCGCTTGAATGTTGTAAGCCCTAAATATGGTCAAACATTGTTTTATTTGGATGAAACTCACTATACAGGGGTTTTCTGGACCAAGGAACTCGAATCTGAGGTCGCTTTTACCAGGCGATGCTATCTAATCATGGTATGTAGTCCACGTGATTTAGGTGTTAATAAATATAATGATTTAACTATTATGCTCTTAATTTGTAATTTTTGAAATAATTATCGCGGGCGAAGCCGCGGGCACATGCTAGTCAAGATATAAATGAAACCATCTCCTACAAAATCCTATAAATTTAGGATTTAATTATCAAAGTACTGTAAAGTATAAATTACTATAAATGTGGATAAACATGATAGAACACATCTGGCCAACAAAAGATAACCCACTTTTGCATACAATCACAGCTACCTGTCCCGTAACGACATTTGCTTCATTAACTGACCCACCGCGTTGAAATATCGCGTAGGAGTAATGGCTGCCCACAAAATTTTGCACATTCAACTATCGCATCACTGTCCCCATTCCTCAGTTAGATGGCTCCAACCACCGAATGTACGAAAATAGAAATCGTACACAGGCCGATAATCAATATCTTACTTGCTGTATTCAGAAACATGTTTCGAATCATGCCAGTACTAGGAATTTAAAATAATCTGATGTGAAACACATAACATCCTCAGCCCAAATAAATGTTTTTCCTCTTAGCACGTACCGTATATGTGTATGCCATTATCTTCATATAAAGAGAATATCGTTATACCATCGCAACCATTAACTTTAACAAATAAACCGTTAAATTCTTTTAAAAAAGCATTATATAACTTGCTGATTACTACACCTTTTTATTCGTTGCAAGATTTTCTTGACACAACATTGACAGTAGACTAATAAAGTTCTAATTTCCTATTACATATAAAGTTCTAATTTCCTATCACACATATCTCTATCCTTATTTCCCATAATGTGATGTCACACATTCTGTATTGTAAACTTGCTTATGTTAAATTAATATCAGTACATTATAAACTACTGTTCATTAATGTTATTTTCTTTGTAGATATTTTTGTAATTTTCTATTGATATTATAATAGCATGTGTTGGGATGTTTGGTCTTGTTTACATGTTTAGGGCATTTCTAATGTAAATCTTTTATAATTTCTCATGATTTCTTCACTTAGTGCATTTGTTGTATATTCTTGTACTTTGACTTTGTCTATTGCTTCTGGCTTAACGACAATAAAATATTTATTATTATTATTATTATTATTATTATTATTATTATTATTATTATTATTATTACGCGAAGGATACAAAACCCAAATAAAATCTTTTTAATGCATTCACGTAACATTCTTTGCCCTAAGCATGGGCAATACACCTTTCTGACTTTACATTCTGATAAAAGATCGTATTGCAAAGAGCGCGTACTCAGTTGTCTCAACCGGATGCAAATCTGTATTGTTCACTGGGGAAGATTACGTTTCTAGAAATAGTGGGTGGCTTATAACTACCCTTCACGGAATTTTGGAAGAAAAAATTGGTATAAAATTTAAACAAATTCGCTAAAGCAGTTTCGAGAAAATTGTGAACAACGAAATTTTCTTCGTGTAAAAGTAAGAGAAAGTTGTCTATCTTCGTGTAACACACTCAGAATATACCTAACCCAAATACAAAACTTTCATTTCATACGATTTTTCGCTTTGAATCTACGGTGTTCACACACACATAGACATGTTTCTGAAAATAGCATTTTTTTTAATTCAGGGGACCTCAAAACACAACTTCGAATTACGGAGTCTAATACAATATTTGCCCCATTTGGAGTACCTACGTTATGGGTAGAGGTTGTAATAAGGTAAAACATATTATATTGCGTTATATAGATTTTCTGACTCCTCACAGAAAATTGAAATATCGGAGTGTAGGCCTATGTCAACTTTATTTTACTTTACATAAAATACCCAAGTCTATACATATCGGAAAGTGTGGAGATACTCCGATGGCAGAGCTAATATGCTGTAAAAAGAAGTGCATAAAGTCATCTGAAAATCTCCAAAATGTATCCCTGAATAACGCAAATCAGTGATAAGTAACTACAGGTAGGCATATGATTGTGTAATTGGCTTAACGAATATGCCTAAACACATCGCTTTACTCTACAGTGAAACAGAATTATTCAGTCAGGAACCATTTATGTCGTGTCTTTAAGGACTTTTTGTTCAACCATACGCTATTACATGAGATGTAGTTTCTTGCACCATGATAGGTTATCCCTTTAAGAACAGAATTTAATTAAAACACTGCTGGGGTGTCGATTAATATCGAATTCTGTGTGTTTTAACGTGCGTTGTAAACTTTAAGAGAAACCCTGCGGCCTGCATGTACTCCAGGAATGCTTTATATTTACATCACAATAAAATTTAAAAGTTGAGTTTTTTGTAACCCAATGAATTAATTTCTTTGAAAAAATGGTTTCACTGTGAGTGTTTTGGTTTTTTCTCCATCAATTTTTCTATTGCAATACGCTCATTGAAGCAATACAATTCCTTCAATCCTAGAATGAGATATTCTGGTTCACCCTATGTACTTAACTCACCATATTTGCATAATCTGCTACACTAGCGATGGTACAATACAAGTGAGTGGTAGGAAGTTTTAGTATTCCGACGCAAAAATTCCCTTCCTCCATGTAACTGTGCTGTAAGAAAACGTGGCTCCCAATTTCCCAGCAGACTGGGGGAGAAGGGGAGGAAAAACACACAAATCTCTACATCCAACAGTTGTAATCCTCTTTGCGTGGCAAGGTGTTCCCTTACATAGTACAAACACCTTAACATCTCTCCTCATTCCACGCTAACCATCTCGATGAAGTGCTGAATGCCTTATTAAATTTCCTTTTCTTATCGCAACTTTCCTTCATAACTACACCAACATTCCTCGTTCCTCCGAAGTTAAAGCACAGAAGTCAAAGTAAAATAGCTCAAGATATGGACAAATCTCTTATATTCAAGCTACTCTACTGTGAATCCGTTCCACTCTCCACTTAACGCATCATCATTCATAAGCAAAGAACAATAAATATTAATGCATTAAAGCAATGTCTATTACGACTTTAAAAATTACAAGATAGGAGAGTGTTGACGGCCGGAAGATAATCATCCCTATTTCCTCAACTGGTGGTGAAATGTAGCTTCTTATAAATTATGACGCGTCTTAGCTCTAGTAGTTGGGAAGAGCATCGAAAGTTAAAATATCGATGTTCAGCAGTAAATATCGATGTGACGATAATATCGACCTGAAAACATCGATGTATTTTGACGGAAACATCGATGTATATTTTAAAAGTCATGGTTTTAAATAAATTAGGCCAAATGCATAAATAAACTGAAATATTTCCATGAAAACTATCGATGAAAAAATCTGTTTTGGGAAATTTTCTGTCAATATCTCCTCAATGTCCGACTGAGTATGCTTATTCATAAATAATTTATCAAAATTCATGCTAGAAATGTGAATATTAAAAAAACAACGATGTCGGGGAGAAACATCGATGTAGCAAAAACATCGGTTGTTTTCCATCGATGTAGAAAACATCGAACATCGACATGAAACATCGAGTTTTCAAAACATCGGCTATCAATGCTCAATCCTACTAGTAGTACACACTGCAACAGTTGACGTATAATATAGAAGAAATAATAGACTTTTAAATTGTGACAGACACTATTGTAATGTATAAATAATTATTGATTTGTACATGAATCTGCTGTTTGAGAGAGTGAGCCCAGACAAGAAAGGCTAAGGTCCATGGTTAATTTGGCCATATCTTAGAACTAAGAACAGCCACTTATTCTTGCATAAGACATGTTTTGTTACCAGGACTGTGAATAGCCTTTTTCAAAATCTATCGATCTGTCAATAGTAGGTGCATGAGAATTGGTTTATCCCGTGAAGATTAGTCTATACATGAGAATGGCGGAGAAGGGGCAGGTTCCTGGATAAATGGAACATACTTCAGCCGGGGTAGAGACGGGTGTGCTTATTTACATATCAGGACTAGACACGCTTCGCCGATACAATTGTTGAATAGACACAAATCTGATGAATAAACTTGTATATCCATAAAAAAATTCGGGTCATTTTCTTAGTTTTTGGGTAATTTTTTGGGTAATTTTTTGGTATTTTTAGTCATTTTATAGCTCATTTTTTAAGTATTATTAGGTCATAAAAATCGGGGCCCTCATTATATTCATTTATTTGTTTATTGTGAAAGTAAGTGTACATATCAACACTTCACTATTGTAAGAAATAAAGCCTTTTCCTAGATGAGAGATACATACTTATAATACACCATAAATTACTTCCATTTGTGTAAGGTTTGAAGAAAACCTCTCAGACAGTTCAGAGGTTCTACGTTGGACATAATATCATAGCAGCAGAATTTTTCTGCATCTCAAGTTTAGAGGAAACTGGAGGAACAAGCAGGAATTTCCCTGTTCCGACAAGGGAAGATGCACCAGTCATAGCGCAGTGAAGAAGATTTACACATCTCCTGTCATGAATTGTGTAGCATGTGGATACAATAAAAAGGGACTTCCCCTTCCCAAGCACGTGTCTGACCCGCTCATACGCACAGTAAGGTAGAACCCAAGGGAAGAGTTCTTTTAAACTCATGTACAGGATTCATCCCGCGATTTTTGCCGTTCCTCCCACTGTAAGCTTCATTGAATCCCATAGGCCACTTAGAAACTCGGCTTGCATACTGAATATAGCTCGAGTTCTTCTTTGTTTGGAGCAAACGTTATTACAGACGGAATTTACTTTCAGACCTTGTAAAATATATAATTAAACACATTTCATACTGTAAAGCAGGGGAAAAATTTCAAGCATGAAGGCTGTAATCAATCAAGGACAGTTCTCATTATTATTATGAAAATCGATTAAAATTTCTAATCGGTTTAACGCTTGACTTTAATCGATTAATCGACAAACACGTCGGTATTTTAAACGAAACCAAAGTGTACATTTAATATTGTTTTACAAGTTTAATAACTACTACACTACAGATAATCAGAAGAAATCCTGAATTAATGAATACCATTATTAGTTAACTACAGTGTTTTGCAGATGAAAAACAGTTTGTCCTTCTTCTTGCTTAGATACGCGATCCAATCAGAGACGGCGAGACGGAGGGAAGACTCTGACTGCTAGCGGCGCTTTGTAAGCTCGTACACGTGTTTGGCGGTGAAGGAATCTGCTTCTCATTTAAAAAATAGTATAGTGAAAAAATACATATATATATAAAACTTACATTTCCGGTTTCTTTTTCAGCCAAGACTTGAGACACACGAGTTTGTTGACATTTGAATGTTCAAGAGACGATCGTAGCTTGTTTACAAAACCGGCAGCACTAAAAACTCTCTCACTCGGCACTGAGAAAGGAGTTTGGTCATTTGACCCATTTCTCGAAAAACGTTTTTCAGAATTCGACTAAACCGATTAATCGAAAAATGTAACTGATCGACGAGCCGATTAATCGATTAATCGGCACAGCCCTAATTATTATTTTGCATAGCATTATGGAAAACAGCATTATGTCCTTTTGGAAATTATGAACAACTATTCCCGATCCTATTTATTCTTAACATAATAAAATACGTAAGAATATTACGGCACATAACTCTTTTAAATATGCATAAATTCAATTTATATTTATTTGTTTATTTATTTATTTAGGCCTATTTTTTTACTTATCAGAGGGTCGAGAAAAATAAATTTGTGTTTAAACAATATATTTTGTAAAACTACACAAATGTGCAGCTAATTTAATTGTCCGTAATCATTTTAGGTAGATTTCGAAGAAAAATCTACCTATTGCAATGGATACCATGTCATGATTTTCGAAAAATTGTTTCATATCTTTACGTTTCATGCTCTCCTGAGTACGAAACCACCGGCTGTTCAAAAAAAAAAATTGTGATATTTATATATATATATATATCTTTACACGCTAGCGGCCGTAATTTTGAAGATATTTGAACCAAATTTTAATATGTTATTTCTAGGCCCAATAGTTCGGACAAGTTCGTTAATGAGCAAAATTGGCCCAAGGGGGTGGTCGGGGGAGGGGGTTGAAATTTTAAAACATTTTTATCTCGGCCCCTATGAAGTATAGAGGGAAACTTTGTTGGAATAAATTAGAGTACTCCCTATGGAGTTCACAGTGACACCAACGATTCGGGGGTTCGAGTAAGGGTGGGGGTCGCCGACCAGTACAGCTTTGCTGGGTTCCTGGGCATGCTGGAATCAGAGGAAATGAACTAGCGGATAAGCTAGCAAGGGAGGGCTCGGCCAATGTCTTTATTGGACCGGAACCTGTCCTTGGTATTACTCCAAGAAGGGCCAGACGTGAGGTCTTAGACTGGATGTCTCATCAGCATGGCACTTTCTGGAGTAATCTCACTACTGCTAGGCAGGCTCGAGCTATGATCGAGGGACCTAGCAAGAAGAACAGCAAGATTCTGTTAACCCTTAACCGGGTACAACTTAGAGGTGTAGTTGGCCTGTTAACAGGACATAACACCCTAAAGAGACACCTACATGTGATGAAGCTTAGTGCGGATCCCACATGTAGGAAGTGTGGTAGAGAAGATGAGTCCTCTCTACACATCTTGTGCGAGTGCGAAGCACTTGCTACAATCAGACACTTTCTCCTGGGCTCGGATAAACTGAGACCAGATGACATAAGGAGAACTAACCCAAGATCTATCCTGTCCTTCCTGAAGGCAACAGGACTTGAATGAATTCTCCAGTAAGAGGGGCACAATGGGCCCAATTATGTGGCCTACGTGCACGGGACCGAAAGGGCCCAACCCATTCATTTTCATTTTCAAGGGTGGGGGTGGGGGATGAAAATTCGAAACTTTTGAAACCACGTCTTGTGGAGTATCGTTGAAAAGCTCTTGATGAGTACTCTACAAATCAATAAATAGTTTCTTGATAGCTCTCATATGACGCGAGATTTTAATGTTTGAAAAATAATAACACTTAAAAGAATTATTATAATATCATAATTTTGTCTTGTTTAGCGGCTTTGCTAATTTTATTCATTGCTAATCTTGCGCACGGCCTCCCAGAATATTATATCCTATTCTTGTTGTCAAAACAAATGATTGTAGGCTCTTCCTCTTTACCGAATTCAGTTCTTATTACTGCAGGTTTACCATGCCAAGGCTAAAGAAGAAGAGTGCTATGCAGCGACAATAAATTAAACCAAAAGCACTTCGAAATCTACCTCCGCCTGTAGGCCTGCCTAAAGGGATTTTTTATTTTCAAACTTGTTTATGAATGTCCACGTGACAGTAGTACCATAAGTACGTTGCTCATTGTTCATAAATTCTGTGAGCTGTATCTATAGATTATATATTTTTTTATCCAATTATGCAGGCCAGTTAAATTGTTAACTTTTACCTCTCTTATGTGGTTAGGTTGTTCTAATTTTGGATAGGAGAGCGAAAGATGACCACGGTTAATGTTAAAATATTCTTCCTTGTCAGAAGATAATTATTTTTGGACCTACGGTTTCGAAATAAATATCAATACAAGAATCATTCGTTCATAGTAATGAAATCGACAGAAAAAGTCTAGCGCTTAGACTATATCGCATTTTAATGGATTAATTGTAATATTAAGTTGACACAAATTGCCCAAATTCAATACAAGAAACATGTATTTTTATAGCCAATTTAGTGTCGCAATAGGAAGCATTGTACGAAATGCTCTACTTTAAATGGTGCTGCATTAAGTTTAACATGAAAAAGAGATGGGATAGGACTACCTGCTATTGATTTGCCCTCCGTATCACTTAGTTATATAATCCTTTGATGCTACGGGGCATAGGCCACATAAATTGGATGATATATTGTGGATTGTATGCCTACTAGATAATTTTGTTTTGTCGCAGTACATAACCCACGGCTGTGTTTTAAAAAAGACAAATATTTTAAATCTCTTCTAAAAACTGCACTAAGTTTTAGTGCATTAAAAACTCAGGTATTTTTTACTATATAATAATTCTTAAACTTTAAGCTATGTTGCCAAATTAGCATTATTTTCTTCTATACCATAAAGCTAAATTCTGATTTCAAATCAATGTGAAAGAAAGCTCGAAGAAAAAAAAACCCTTTAAGCAGGCCTACAATCTGAGGTAGATTTCGAAGTGCTTTTGGTATAATTTATTGTCTCTGCAAAGCACTCTTCTCCTTTAGCCTTGGCATGACAAACCCGAAATAATAACTGCAAAAAAGAGGAAAGAGCACTGAACGGGGCCTAAATACGCTAACGGTGGAGGGCCTGCCGAAAGGATTAATAATTAATGAAACAGCTAAAAATCCGGCTTTGAAGTGAATTCCGCGGTTAGAAAGCGAAGCATGGGAAAATACCTCCAATTCGAGTTCCCTGGATCAGAAAACCCCTGCATAGTGAGACCGTCCAAATCGATCAATGTTCTACCGTTTAGGTCTAGATTCATTATCCCTCTTACGTCTATTTTGAAAATTCCAGATGTTTATGTGCCTTGACATTATAAACAAACGAATCGACCAGGGTGAGCTCACAAAACTGAAGCGATCGGTTATTCCATGAGATATGATGAAAAAATCGGGATGCTTTTATTTTTTAATTATGCCAAAAAAGGACAAAGCCACCTGCAATTGATTTGACAATTGAAACGTATTACCGAAAACTGATTTTTCGATAGCGCAAAAGTTCACGTCTTCTGCCAGTTTTTCACTAATAACTCGCGAACGAAAGCGAAAATTAAAAATCCGGCTTCGAGGTGCATTTGGCCACCCTTCAGTCCATCAATATTTAAAATTTCAGATTAGATTTTGCTGTAGATTTTGCTGGGCATAGCGTACAGACAGACAGGAAAACATCTCCTCTTGTTATTATATAGATGTAGAATATATTTATGTTCTAGTATCCTGAGTGCTCATTTAAGATATTATATTTTAAAATTCATGTATCATAAATGTAACTTATACGAGTATTGGTAGAAAATATTTACGTCCTGGTACTCTGCCTACTCGTCTAAGACATCTTCCTTTAAGTTGAAATTGACATTCGCGAATCCATTAGGCAATTAACGTGGCATAACTTCCCCTGTAAGTCTATAGGTAAACATACGCAGTATCAATCAACACAGAGCACTAATTGAATGGGCTTTAATGGGATTCCTCGTTTGAAGGCTATTCATAGACTTATAGGTGGTTTCTATGCAACACTGCATTAATATCATATCCAAGTCTAAGAGGGAATCTAATTAGTAGCAAAAATATTTATTTCATACTTAAATTCATAAAAATATAAATTGGAAATAAATAGGGTTTATATAATTATGAACTGAATGATTTATTTAAAACCTGACGTGATTTAATTTAGCTAAAAAATGCATTTCTTACTTACCCAATGGCAATAAACAATTCCTCAGCAAGCTAAAGGAGTATTGTCTATTTTATGGAACCAGAAAGTTTATTGCCGAGCTTACCTGAGCCCGCCATTCAACCCTATTTTGCGCTAACTCCATTCAACCATCCCTCGCAAATCCTACTTCCCTTAAATATATCCTAATATTGTCCTCCCACCTATGTCTACATCTTCCAAGTGGTATTTTCCCTTCGGGTCTCCCATTCAGTAGTTTTGAGATGTATTTCCTACCCCATGCGTACAACATGTCCAGCCCATTTCATCCGTGTTTTAATTACCATATATGTGTACTTTTCATGATTATGCATAAAAAATTAACAGTTTAATCATCCACGTATATATATGTATATATTTTATGATACTAATGAACAACATATAGCCGTAGCATACCTGCAATTGGTGAAATAGGGCTCCTTGTATAAGAGAATAATAATAATATTAATGATAATAATAATAATAATCATCATCATCATCATCATCATATCTTAATAATCCTAAATATATTTTTTTATGTTGGTATGGAATCGGCAAGTTGTTGCGCGAAAATTACGTACACACATTCAGCAACACGCAAAGTAGGAAACACCAGAGTGGAAAGAACTTTTCAGTGAAAAAGCTGCCAATTAATTACAGTTACAGCCTTACATAAAATAAATGCCTAATTAAGGAAACTCTCAGATAATGAATCCTTCTCTTCTGAGAGAGAGCGCCATGCATTTGCATATAAATCCTATTCTTATATGAAGATAAGGGTTGGCTAAGCGCTCTAAATTATCCTTGTAACACCCGGACGTGAATTTATAGTCTCTAGGAAGGAGAACAAGCATTATAATGGAAAACAAAAAGGAATGACTCTCTCTTGAAAGTGTTGTGTTCAGCGTATTTGTACCGGATTGATGGGGGGTGAAGCCGTGATTAAACCATTCTAACCTATCCAACAGTTCGGATTTGCAACATCCATTGTAACTGTACTAAGTACAGAAACAGATATGCTGAACAAGAAATCTACGACAGAAATAAATTACATGCATGCATTTGTGTCTCTTATCGGAACAGAACATAAATTCAACATTTCCTGCAGAATTATTGAACAGTAAGAAGAATTTCTGGCAGAAATAAGTAACATCAAAAGGATAGGATATTAAAGAGGAAAAAATATTTTTTGAAAATGTATCTGAGTTAAAGTGAAACGTTTTTATATAGCCTGTACAAGCGTTTCTCAACCTATTTGAACCCGAGGACCTCTAAAATGTCTAAAAAATTTACGGACCCCTAATTTTACATCCCATTTTTAAAAGAAGGGCTATATTCTTAATATTTGGGGTATTAATTATAGTTCATTATAACGAAATATGTGAAAAATTTTACTTCTTTTCTTTCTACTTGCTTTATGATATTTTTAAATTATGTCTGAGGACCATCTGCACCATAGGTTGAGAAACGCAGCCCGGGTTTGTATGCAAATTACATGTTTTACATATATATATATATGGGGGAACGCCGTAGCGTAGTGGTTGAGGCGCTGCGCTACAAACCGGAAGGTCGCGGGTTCGATTCCCGATGAGGTCGTTGAGATTTTTCAATTGGCCTAATCCTTCTGGTGGCACTATGGCTCTGGGGTCAACTCAGCCTCTAACAGAAATGAGTACCAGGAGCAATCCTGGGGGGTAAAGACGGCCGGTGCGTAAGGCTGACAACCTTCCCACCGTCATGTGCCGAATGTCCAAAATCTGGGAGCCTCAACCTCCTGGAACCCTCTGGGCCTCCATGGCCTGTATAGGGATCACTTTACCTTTACCTTTATATATATATATATATTTAAAAGTATGTGTAAATGACATATTTTGTAAGTACCACTTTTCCAGACAATTTAACCGGTATTTGTTAATGCATATAAATGCACACTTTTTGGGGGTAAATCCATATTTTAAGTTTTAAATTAAAAGAGTGCAAGTTTTACTCTTAAATGTGGTATTAAATAAAAAATTTCCCCCTAGATAGTTAATAATTACTGGTACTTAATAAAGTCTTGGAACCAACCTATATATTTTTATTTGTATGTTTATTTATTTATAAATGGATGGATGGGTGGGTGGATATGTACCCTGGAACCCCTGAAGCTGAAACTGAAGAATGAACAACTTCGGAGTTTCTTGAAAAAACACAAACAAAAGGTTCCCGGATGAGTCTACGCTGCGCAAAAACTATGTAACTTACCACAGTGTTTTCAGGATACACTGAAGAAGAGTTGTGTTTTTCAGATCCACATGTGAAATCATGCGATGTAGAAAGGACATTTTCTTTGTGTAAAACCTTCTTCACTGACAGACGTAGTAAGATTATCCCCCAAAATTGGTTTATTTCATTTTTGTTCATTTGTTTTTCCATATTGTGTTGCATACTTTTTTAATTATTCATGCATCCTTGCATGCATATTTTATTATTTCGTTATGCATATAAAATCCCTGCTCTAAAATATTTACAAAAGGCATATATGCTTCTTAATTATATTCATCGACAAATCTATCATTAATATAATGATAGATATATGGCTTTTGTAAATATTTTTATTCTTTTAATGTAACATGTTAACATTATAGCCATTGCACAGGATATTATAATTAAATTCTTATATAAAATATATTTTAATGTAATTTCAAAGCAATTCCAAAACATCCTATGATATTTTGAAGGTTATTTATCCTTATAAGATATAGGACTATTTTTGAGGGTATAAGGTGGTGAAAAAATCGTTAAATTTCATTTCATTGATAATCACCCTCAAAAGGAAGAAAATAATTTATTAATTCTTATCTAAATGGTCTTTGAAATACTGTCTTTTAAATGAATTTATGTATGTCATATTATAGGCTACGGGATAAATTTCTTGATAAAGAGTATATAGATTCCACTGAACTTCTCTTTGATTCAGCTGTATTTCGACATTACCAGTGGTTTGAGTTATAAAGTTACGTCACATCGGAGTTAATCCTTGAATGACAGCTACAAATGACGTCAATTTTGTGCCATCGTGCATATAACAACACTGTTTAATAGTGATAAGCGGATTACCTGGCTTGGCTTCTGCTTCAAATTAATGATTCTACATTCTAATATATTTCAATACTGTAATGGAAGCGCATTAAAAAGTAAAATTGATAATAACTCTTCCTTTGAAGTGCTGTCGTCTGTTTGAAGATTATATTTGTATTAAACAACACATTCAAATGAATTCGTTTGTAATTATATACATTCATTCAGTTGAGTCTAAAACACAGAGATTTCAATTCTCACTTTTAAGAACATTTTGTTAATCGAAATTAATTAAATCTTTGAAGGATTGTAAATTATTTCGAACTTACTCCTTTGGATAGTTTGTGTGGGGTTGTACTCCCAGGGTATTTGATCAATTCCAATCAGTTTTAACTAGTATATAACAAGTTTTTACTTCACTTCTAGTTTTTTAATGGAATTGATTATATTTTGTAAAAGCAGTCATTTTGACTTTTATTGAAAGTCATCCATATCAATAAAGAGAGTTTTCTTTTTCTCAGAACATGTAGCAGTGATAGGTATGAAATTTTTGTAGTTTGAAGTGAAATGAAGTGAACTTGAAAGTTTGTTTAACATAGCCTAATATTTATTTCGAAGGAAAACAATTTTAGATTTTTATAAATTCAGAATATATTTTTATTTACATTTAATTTTTCTATGAGAAAACCAATGATGAAAGATGCAAATTTTTAAGTTCAGATGTTAACTATGATATTCAACAGCACTGACATAAGAAATCATGTAAATTCATTGAGTAGAATTTTTTAGGAAAAGATAGTTTCATAGGCCTACATGAAAATACAATTTCTGAGCAAATGCGATTTACTTGCAACGTGTATTTTATGCGGAAAGGCTTTTAAATGCCACTTCATTCCATAACCAATTATTTTAAAAGCCCACAAATCCGAAAATAATGGACATATTCCCATGAAACAAATATTATTGTGAAGCATATTTATTTATTATTAGAAATGCCTTAAAGCAACAAGTTATTTTTTCAATCCAACTTTTGATAATCCCCTCTTAAAATAAATGATGTAGATCGACACAACTCTCTCATATTTTTCCTTTATTTGACGAAGTTGGAAAGTAAAACTAAAAAATGGCAGGTTAATTTTAAATGGAAATCACAAAAAGGTTTGGCTCTTGATTCTGAGCTTATTGTTGTCCCTTATAGACTGATTTGCCTATCATAAGATACAAACGAAAATTATAATTGCAGGATACCATGGTATGTGAGTGTAAAGATACACAATCAAATAAGGACAAATCTTGTTCACGAATACCAAATATGAATGTTTTAAAATATTTCTTTATCCTATTCAATAGCATTTAAATGGCATCTTAATTACAAGTTCCAAGCTATCATTTTGATTTTTATATGATTATAAATCACTGTTTTTGCCTAATATTTATGTTTTTGTTAGTAATAAACTATGTTTACATATAAATCTTGTAACTGTTTCCACAAGTCTACCGGGCTGTTGCATAAAGTTAGTTTTCTTCCCGTATCTTATAATGTGGTATAAGGGGCGATCTTTCAAATGAATTCTATACTATTTTAATATGATATGATATATTATTTTATTGTACTAAGAAAGAATTACAAAGAGTATACCGGATTCGGCACTTGTCATTTTACCAGTAGGCCTAGACATCTTAAACACAATAATATACATTTTCATGGAATATGTGTAAACATATAGATATAAGTTTCTTCCCTGCTTCCTTTTAAGCTATGTTCATATGCCTTCTTCCTGTTCACATTATGACACCATAATTCTATTACTCTTGCCGTTAAGAAATGCTCTAAATAACTAATCTTATTATAATGACATTTATTAGAAAATTATTCCTATTAGCAACTACTCAAACTCTCTATGCATAATGGCATTTCATTTCACTCGTTATTTAATTTAGCTACCACATTATTTTAATTTCATTTTCGCTGATGTGTTCACACTGCTTTAATTTCACGATCTGTTGCACGCTAAAAAAGTCAGACGCATATTCCTGGTGTTGATCCTAGCAACGAATGGGCACTGATACCTACAAGAGATTAGAAGTTTGTGATTTCTTTTTACTCCTTAAACTATTTCTTGCACTCCTTAACTAATTAGTGGTACTTACGAACGTTGTTGCCGTGGATCGTAGATGACATTCCCACACAATCTTGTTGCTAAGGGCGTTGCGATGCGGTTAAATTACTTACGGTACTTGCGCCACGTCATAATTCATTACGATACACTTCATAATACAAGCCTTTATGAACAAGGCCCCCAGGACAAATTTTCGGTTCCCATAACAACAAACACATGCGAATCACTTTCTGAAATCAACATCTATCTTCAAGAATGTATACACATGATATTTTCAGGTAATATCACAATTAATATAATTAAATTGATATAAATAATTATCGTGCAAAAAGTAGCATGCAATACACGTGCCGTAAGCGCATTACGGATCTCGGAAAATTGAAAACACTCGGCGCAAACGCCTCGTGTTTTCAAACTATTTCCTCGATCCGTAATCATGCCTTACGGCACTTGTATCGCAATATACTATTAATAATTACATTTATTATCAGTTTCATCTTCATTTAACCTGAATGTAGAAGTTCAGATTCAAACTCGTTAATGGAAGACAGTTGATTTTATTAAAATCCTGAAGATTGCTTTACAACGTTTCTGATTTTCTTTACTAACTACCTATGGATGCAGGACAAGATTAAATACAAAAAGATGGAACCTCAATTGCACCAGATGAAGGTTTACATTTACAATTCTCCAAATGCTATGACCTGAATTGATTTCCTTGCAGAATCGGATTTTCCACCCTGCCCATACATTGGGCTAATAAAACTCATTTCGCACGTTTCGATGAAGGGAGAGATATTTCAAGTGACGACCACCTTTATACGTGTGGGAGTGAACGAGGAGGTAGCATCTACATACAAAGTAGTATAACTCCCATCATTGATACCTAACTTACTATATCCCATCATTACTGGAGCATCGTTACAAAGAGTGAGAATCGGATCTCGCCCAGTTGCTCAATTATTGGACATTCATGAGATTTCACATATGGTACGATATACCATTATCCATCATTTAAGTTCTTGACTTTAAAATGCTAAAGTGTTTTTTTAGAAGTTAAATGCTAAGTGTATATATTACAATATTGTTGGATGTTGTTATTTTTATCAATAACACACATATCGGGAACTAGCATCAATGTCCATCAAAATTAAGTTGTCGTGTAATACAAGAAATTTAAAGATCACGTGAGTTCGTGTTTTTGTTATTAAGTGCCAGAGTGGTACTTTATGAGATTGTGTGGGGCACGGGAAAATGCCTGTCCGTTTGTCCATGTGTCTGTACGCGCAATAACTCAAATACGGTTTATCGGATTTTCATGAAACTTCGTATACGCATTTATAACGTCCATGGGAAGAAGCCTATTGATATTGAACCAAATCGGTTGACTGGTACCGGAGTAATGCTCAATTTAGTGCCTCTTTTATGGCAATATATTACAAAGAATTTATCAAATGCAAATCAGTTCTCATGACAACATATTGATTTATAGTGTTCATGTACGGCTTTCGAAGTTGAAATACAAATGACACTATCCACATAATACTTCACATATGCTTATCAAACTAGACCTTTGTTCTTCCGTAATCCCTCCTTAATGAATCAATCTGGATCTTAACTCGGAAATCGATAACAAAAATAACTTATTTTCTGTTTATCATAATTGCAATTATCACTGATTAAACAAAAGCATTCTGGCACATTGTTACATCAGTTTACCTGATACTCACACTGCGATACAACCAATGAACAAAATTTATATTTTTAGGCCTACAGCATAATTTCCCCACACAGTCTTCATAAGTGCTGCCACATAATTTCTTATTCCTGAAATAATCCTGACATAACGAAATTGTCTACGTTAAGGCTTGATCCGCCTGTCTCAGAAGGGACTGGTAAAGCTGAAGGAGCAGACTTGTGGAGCCCTTTAATTATTTCTTGTGTAACGGCGTCTCTGCCTCGCAGGCTGCAAGCTTGCTAGGTGCAGCGCGACCTCAAAATTACCTCCGGGTATACTGCTACGAAACAAATCGTGCCCTTAATATTTCCAATGCTACTGACGTACCTAAAAAATTTAATGAAATCTGGTATGTAAGGCTAATAGAGAAATACTTTATATAAAATATCGGGATTTTTATTTGCGTGTTACGATTATAAGATATGGAAACCAGCTGTTCTAACGAAATTTTCCTAAACGCTTTATAACTTAAGAGCCAGTGATAATTTCACTTAATGATTCTTATACAGGGTGTTAATGAATAACACCGAAATATTTTACCTGTGTATAGAGGGGACTGAGACAAGCAACTTTTATTAGGAGATTTTTGCTCTATGGATTCAATTCTTCCTGTTATAACATAAAATCTCCCAAGGTTATGCACGCCACTGACTTCTAACACTTGAAATCATGGGAAACAAAGGAACAGTGAATATTGTGTAGTGGTCGGGAAAATTGTAAAAAATGACGATCGATATCTTGCAACATTGAGGGAAAAAAAAGACAAACGAAACATTTTTGTTAGCTCTGGAATTAGAAATAAAAACATAATGCAGTGGCGGGCAATCATGGGATTAGTCAGTAAATTTTGCAGATTATGAAAATTCTAAATTATGGTATAACTGTTGATGAATGATTAAGAATAAGCTTTTCATCGATCGCTAAGAAGGCACGAAGTCAATTTCATGAATATTTTAACCCTATTTCGCATAATTATTGATTTATGAGCACCTAATTGTAATGACTTTAATGCCCTGTAGCTTACACATTTTACGTCATAGACCAAAAATCTCCTAATAAAAGTTGTTTGTCTCAGTCCCCTCTATATACAGGTAAAATATTTCGGTGTTATTTATTAACACCCTGTATAAACAGAGTAAAAATCAACAACAATTCTAGGGATGAGCATCGACAGTTAAAATATCGATGTTCACCATCGTTGTTAAAGTCGGCGGTTACCAACAATGTGACGATAATATCGACCTGAAAACATTAATGTATATTTAAAAAAATTAATGATTTCAAAAAATTAGGAAAAAAATCATAAATAAACTGAAGTACTTTCATGAAAACTATGGATATGAAAACTATGGATAAGAAAACTATGGATATGAAAACTATGGATATAAAAAATCTATGTTTTGGGAAATCATGCTGCTGTAAATAAAATTGTTAAAAGCTTTATAAAATCGCTATCACTGAATCATTCTCAGCTACATCACACTCCCGTGGTCTCTTTGTTGTGCGAAGCTTTTAGAGATTTTGATTTTATAAATGTGACAAAGATGTAAGACAATGCAGTTTCGGTTTTAATTATCGAGACATCCATAGGCTACCAGCAAAAGAAGATGCCCTGAAGATGGCGGAAATACTCCGAATGGCCTAGGCAAATACAGTATTAAAATAAAATATTGTTGAGTTGCTATTAAGTCTATTGAGTTGCTGTTAAGTCTATTTTATTTTATTGATCGTGCTCTATGGTATATAACATTTATTTTAATGTCTTAAGCCACTCCAAATATCGTAATTCGTAAAGATAAGATAAAATTTGGATTTTAACTACTTAAAAACAAATAAATAGGCCTATTAACATGGAAACCCTAGTCCTGGTAATCAAGTATTGAAACATTATTCCTGAACATGTACAAAGGACAGTTTGCAGTGGCCTGAAAGCCAGCTGACTTGACCACAAGCTGTGTTTGCTCATTACACCCAGGTGTTACAAAGCAGTTATCAGTGTCAATCATCGCATCCCTTTGTTGGTGTCTAGATTAATTACGGAAGATTGTTACATCCAAACGGAGTTGATAGATATTAACAGCTTGTTTCAGCAATAAATTATTGAGCTGAATCATCTTTAATGTAAGATTAATTGCTCTCAAATAAAAGAGCAAAGAATTTTTGATAGAATAGATGGGTTACTATACGAGGCGAATAAGTAATCCCATTTTTAAATATGACTATTTAGCTCATGGATCAGTGACAAATCAAATATCAAAATATGTGGAAATTAAACTAATAGCAAGTATCTGTCACTTTATCTCATCTACCTTCACTTCTTCGCTGCGCTACAAACCGGAAAGTCGCGGGTTCGATCCCCTATGAGGTCGTTGGAGTTTTTTAAATTGGCCTAATCCTTCTGGTGGCACTATAGTCTTGGAGTCGACTCAGCCTCTAACAGAAATGAGTACCAAGAGCAATCCTGAGGGTAAAGGCGGCCGGTGCGTAAGGCTGACAACCTTACCACCTTCACGTTCCGAATGTCTAAAGTCTGGGAGCCTCAACCTCCTGGAACCCTCTGGGCCTCCATGGTCTGTATAGGTAACACTTTACTTTTTTGTTGTTGTTACCTTCACTTGTTTTTTGTGTAAATTCACAAGGACTGAACGCTAAAACATTTTAAAATCTGTAACTTTTGATAAAAAAATAATTAATCATTGAACACAACGACTGGCTTGTATATAAGTTTCCTATCAATAAAAGGAGATATAAAAATAAAGTATAATTTATTTAAATCTGTAGAGTAGTATGTTGTCTCTCGTATAATAGTAAATACAATATTAATTATACGATATCATTTTAGCAATGAGGTTAATCTGAAAAATGCAATACCTCATAGCCTCGCATAGCTACGCGTAATATAGCCTATTACAACATTTAACAATACATCAACTGTTTACCACAGGCTATCTCGCTTACAATGACACCAGACTAACAGATATAGCACAGTTTTACCATTTTCTTAGTTTATTTTCATTATTCTTGACATGATTGGCTCTGTGAGTATTCGCTAACTAATCACAACAAATACAACTTAAGCTCCGGATTTTCTCAAGATAAATCAGGATAAGCCTATCAATGAAAATTTATTTAATCAGCATAGATCAGTGGTTCCAAAAATTTTCTAACACAAGACCTGCTTTTTGATATTTTTTTATGTTACTAACTTTAACCTCAGAACTCCGTGATTTTTTCCGTGTTACTGAATCCATAGGGGAGGGTTTATCGAACTCACTAGATGAAAAAAATAAATAAATAAACAAACTAGGAAAGTGTTCAACTCATTTCAACGCATTTTAAACAGTTTTTGTGACCTTTAAAATCTTGATTTTGATTAGGACGCATTATTAACAATACATTAACGTGAAGTTACTAAGTTTTTAACATGATATATATAAATTACCCTGATTCTCCATTTAAAAGTAACTGACACACTTTAAATGTTTTCATGAGTGTTACAAACTTCCATCCCTGTGACACTGCATAACAGCACCTCTTTGTTTTGCTCAAATTGTAGCACTTTTCTGGTTTTGGTTCTGATAAACGAATACTAATATTCTTTTCTAAAACCAAACAAATATTGTTTCAAATCAAATTAAGACACTATCAATTAATTTTATACAGTATTCACGAGGCAATAACTCAAAAAGTGATGGTTCTGCGAATTTTTAATCACTCTTGTGTTTCCATTAAGGTATCATAATAGTTATTTTATCTTCTTCTTTCAGGTAAGCATCACCTGTTCTTAATGCAATCACGAGAACATGTAAGTGGAATTATTTATGGCCCCCTTTTCCATGCCGATCCTTTACAGAAGATACGTTCAACGATTTAATATAAATCGACTATCACTGACTTTTTAACCAAGAATAGAGTGCGTAAGAATGACTATCTGATTAACTGTACTGTGTGAATTACTAAGAATAAAAAATAAAGTTTTATATAAGTTAACATATTTTAGTAAAAATTACCCTCAATTAAAAATTACAAGCAGATCTTCCTTATTTTAACTCCTATTTTGGATTAGTATTTCTTATTTCTGAAATTTTATTAAAACTATAGTTCTGTGAACATTAGACCTAGCGTAAAAAAACCCTTAAGATCTGCTCTTTGTCTTGAAACAGAAAAAATTAATAAAATAAAAATCCTACACATAGTGTCGCTTTACATGACTTCAAGCAATATTCATGTCAAATTGGAAAATAATCGAACAACGCATTTAATCGTGACGTTTAACAAAAAAAATTGCAAACAGACGAAATGTTGATAAACCATTAGACTCACATAAAAAATATACTGGAACGAAGTTGTAGAAAATAATACTCGAGGGTGAAAGTGATCTTAAAATGTTGGCTAGAATTGTTGAAAGGATCTGAACGCTTAAAGAACAAGAACCATTTAGGCGGTCATCATCTTTATACGGTATATCCTTACACATAGCCGTTTTAATAACTTCAAGGAGCATCCATAATTATTAAATTAAATGAAGTTTATAAAGTTTGTGTTAAACTTTGATAAAATCATTGCGCATATAAGTAGAAAGACAATGAAAGTATTATTTTCTGCTCTAGTTCATGAATATACTGAAGGGTTGTTATAAGACACGTCGTTCAAAATAGAAATGCATAGTCTGAAAGTACAGTAGAGTCCCGCTATTCCGAACTAATTGGGACCGAACACCATTTGGTTTAGCGGGAATTCGGAATAGGCGGATTTCATTAATAATATCAACGTATTGACTTGTTAAGGGGTAAATTATGTGCGGGGAATTGTATAAATGGAGCCGACATGTGCTGTAAGTAACCAGCTTTTAGGTGTTTTCATCAAGCTTAGGCTCTATGTATGTCTCTATTTAACTTCTTTGTATAACAATAAATTTACGTTTTTTCACACACGTCTTTTTAGTTTCACCTGTTTTTAAGTTTAAAAATATGTATTTTTTCTAAACGCTGTTTCGGAATAGGCGGATTTTAGGAATAGCGGGACTCTATTGTAGCCACACAGTACTAAAAGGACGTGGATTTATAGGTATTAATACTACGATTCTTGCAGGAAGCAGGTATATATTTTAGTAAATGTTTACCTGTACTTCTATCGTAAGTAGTCTTCCGTAAATTCCTACTTCTATGAAGTTGTTCATATTGTTACAATGAAGAGTATCATTGATAGACGTAATAAAGAAGAAGAATTGCAAAACCTGGAAACAAGACTTCATTAAGTGGGATCGATGTAAGGTGGCGCTTGTTTAGCATAAGAGCTAGGGGTAGAGCTAGTTGTCAGTGAACTGTACGTGGCAAAAACTAGCGAGACGAAAAATTGGACACGTTTTAGTTGCGGAAGGAGGAGAGCGCGAAATTATCCATAATTTACCCTTCTTCCTTCTCTTATGTGCTTATACGCCCATCTCGTGCTTCTAGCGTTGCTAGGCGGGCAACAGGGGGCTCTGAACAATGATCGATAGTGTTAGTCGATATGGGGCACTGCCAAGCAGATCATACATCCATGCTCTCTAATATTTATATTCCCCTTGCTCAGAGCTGTAGAAACATTCAATAACCTACATTTTAATGCGTTTTATAAAAGCGCCAGAGGAAGAAATATCGTTGCGGCCTGTTCCTATTTTCATGCGCTACATGAAAAACTTCTCCCTCCATGTAGATTTATTATTTTTGTAAATAATCGGCAAAATCCGAGTTTGGCTCACGCGTTTCACGTACGGAACTTAAAAACTATTTTTATTCCCCTTATAGTAGGCTATGTTATGATGTGTTTAGGGGAGTACATGGATTTACTGTAATTGGCCCTATTGTTGGTTGATATGAAGAACATGAAGTAAATGAGTTTACTTCTTTAGGGAAGTAAATCAATTGATATTGCATAGAAACAAACAAAATGATTATCACATTATAAGAAAATCTTAAATATTAGGTGGTATTATTTGATTACATAGCAAAATTAAATAAATTTTGTTCACAGAACGAGCGAGAGTATCAAACGTTAGACTATAATGCTTCTTGCGATGTGAGCTGAACTCGAAAGCAAGAACGTTCTTTGTTGAAGCACAAAATATTTATAGACATTTACATTCCTTGTATCGCAAATCACCCATTATGGAAGGCCTTCCAAGTCTTTTTCTAGTCAAGAAAGTATGACTGTGATCAAAATCCAGTCAGGTCTCGGTCCTGTAAGGCCCGGGTGGCGAGGCTTTACTACGGGAGAGGGAATGAAGAAGATGAAGGTGAGGTGTTGTTAATAAGTGTAAGTTCAAAGTAACAGAGCTATGTTAGTATAATTGTTTGTTCCTTTTTCTCTGTCTCTGGTTGATTGTAAGAGAAGGCCTTAAGGACTTAACTCTGCCAGATTAAATAAAGTTTTCATTATTTATTAACAAAGCTTATTATAGGAAATTTATCAAACTTTTTTTTGTGAAATACCAATATGAAGGAATATGAAATAAAACATAAGTATTTAGGCACCCATTAGAAATGATTAATTATCTTGTGATATTATAGTAGTGTATGTTATGAGTTATTTTTAAAAAATACATACAGGGACTATCTTTCTGGCAGATTTTTCTGGTAAGACATTCTCGGGTTGAAGTTTATGTTAAATCAACGCATTCTAGGCGTTGAAATATATTTTCAGTGTATGAAAGTGAAAACAAAACTTATTTTTTAAAGCTCGAAAAGAGACGATTCAACCCAACTACTGGTCTGAATACATATTATTATCAACCTACAAAATCTAATATTCAAGATATTAATAAAAGAAAATATATAATTCATTTTTCATTCTTATTAAAAATGTACTTCAGTGAAATTTAAATATTTTATTGCAATTTTAAAACATAATTATCAAGTACCATCTGTATAAAGAGTAACAAATCAGTGAAAGAGTTTTCAAGATAGTTTCATTTTTGGCAATCCTATGACATTTTTAAAATACGCATATTTCTTAAATATAAAAAAAAATAATAATTTAGGGAACGAAAATAATATAGCATATAAACCATTGTGTTAGTATCGTGCCTTCAGTTGCCTGGCGAATATCTTTAAAAAAAATTGTCCTGAAATGTTAATTCACACTAGACTTTTTTAGTTAGTATACTTTAATGTTTTATCATGACACTTTATCGTTAACATACAGTATTTATAAATACTGGTGCCTTATAAGTACATAGAATTTTAGAAATTCAGTAGGAAGAGCTCACAGTATAATGGAGAGGGAAAAAAGCAAGGTATATAAAGCTACTAGAAAAAAGGCTATCAACTTCGCCATTTTAGTGCTGAATTTAGGCCTATACACTGTAAATAAGGCAGACATGAAGTGATATTATCAGTGTGCTGTAAGTTTAAATTCAACGAGGAAAATTTATTTAACAGGTTTCCATGAATGATACCATAACATAGGCCCATGGATAAATATCTTCATATTATAACATAAATTATCACTATTTTTGTCTTATATATCTGGTTTTATACATTTTAGAATCGACGTATTTATACATCAGTAGCACCGAACAGGTTAAGTTTCTAGAACGTAGTATATGTGTACTGCCATGCGCTTTTAAACGTTCGAGAGTTCGACATTGTGCGCTTTTGATGAGGATCCTGCCATAATATAGTTACATTGTTTCCGTGCAGATATTACTGTCATATTTTGTATTAACATAGGCTTGAAAATGAAGCTGCGGTGTTCCAGGCATCGATTTCCCATAGTAGGATTGAGTCGACTTTTACAGACTGAAGTCAAGTGTTGTTGTTCTACATCTCACGAATCATTACGCGGTTTGTGGTCGCCTGCAATTAATTTCGCCTGTACCAGTTTTCCGATAATTTTATGGTTCTGAATTTCCAATAATCGCTATCCGGGTGAGTAAATCGCTCCGGCAAAGATAAAGCGATGCCACAAATACGATGTAAACGTTCCTTTTTATTAATTCATTATGATCCTAATTGCTGCTCCATTGGTGGAAAATTTCAAGTATCATAAACCGACGAAGAGAAACCTCTTGAACAGACAGGTTTGAATTTATCGTGTGTATAGATGGCACTTCATGTTCAAGAGTGTCAACCGCTCAATATGTGAAAGGTCATAGATATATAAATAGCTCTACAAAATGAGAACACCCAGCGTCAACAGCTTGAAAATCCTAGGATAAAGTAAAGCATACTGAAATAATTTAATATAGCCTATTACTAGATAAAAACTTATTTTTATTCTCATATTCTCAAAAACATGTTAAAATATATTTCAGGCAGGGCCGCCACATCTCGGGGTCGGGCCCAGGACCATGTAGGCTACTGGTCGCAGCTCCCTCACCGAACACCGACCATCCTCATTTAGACAGTTGTCTCTTCCTTTCTCCGTGGAGCTTCCTTCTCGTTACTCGTGTAACAGAACATTTTATCAAACTTTTCCAGTTTTCCATAAAATTATATCACATAACCAGAATCCAGCGGGCCCCTTTAAGGCCCGGGCCAGGGTCCCTTGGGTCCGGCAGCACCCCCCATGTGGCGGCCCTGATTTCAGGTACTTAACTTTCATAGAATATTGACTCAAATGGCACTCAAGTATAAGTACAAACTACACAATAAGTGTTTTATTTAAATATAACCTTCATTAGTGGATAGTACAGCTGTTTGATGTAAATTATTAAGATAAACTATTCAGAGAACTGAGGTAAAGATCGTTCACTTTTAATGAACCTGTAGAAGGAGAAGAGAAATGGAAAGAGAGAGACGTTCAGAAAGGAGAATGGTCATGTTGAGACGAGAAAAAAAAAAGAACTTACTGGTGATCCAATTACACTTATACCTGGAGGCTGGCTGCAGACAGAACTGTACAGCTATGTATTAACCTGTTCACAAATATTGACCCTAGACTCTATAAATATGGATGCAAGTGAGCGTGCAAAGGGGAGATGCATTATTCAGAAAGGCGATTATGTATATTGAGCCATGAATTTTAAAGAGAGGAGGACACTGGTATTCAGTAATATTTGTGTTAGACTGCAAAAAAAGACGAGGAAATACATTATCTGTGACACAGTTATCTAGCACTCTACCTGCAGAAGAAGCAGACAGAGCATGTTAAATGTCCTCATCAACTTTGAAAGCAGAATAGTCTATGTTTCTAATCCTCGTCAAACTACCGTACTCTTCCCAATGATTTTAATTCGAAGGTAACATTTTAGTGTATAATTTATCCTTCCTTCCTCTTCACGGATTGGACTTTTCAATCCGTTCCGGCCCCTTTCTGGTCCGACCATGACAACAGTGTTCACATAGGGCTTTGGGAGCTACATGATACTGGACTTTAAGAAATCCTGATGCTATCGATGTAATACACTGGTGTAAATAAATAATTAAAAATAAAATTCACGAAACATATAAGTTTCTCACTTCACATTTTGATGTAGAATAAGAGTTCATATTGCAGGGACAGCATTTTCAGTTGTCTCAGCCTGAGTCTGCCAACGACTATGCTATATCAGAATCCAATAAAAAATCCTATCCACTGATACGTTATTCAAAGCTGTAGACTCAGTATTAGTTGAGAAATAGGTGTGTTTATCATGGGCCCTAAGCGTGTAAAAGGAGACAAAGTAGAACATTTTTAGTCCTATGCGCGCAGCATATTATGTCCCTGGGTTTTGGGGAGGAAAGTATGAAATTGATATGATATTGAATTTCTTTTTTATATCAGCCCCGAAACGGTTGTATGGTAGCATGAGAGTGAGAAATAAAATATTCCGTAAAAACAATACAATTTGCGTTACCAGAACTTCTGTTTCTTCTTATTTAAACCGCTCCCAGGCATGGTGTATAGAAGCAACGGAGTGCAAAATGCTACATCCTCTATGAACCATAAAAAAAAAAAAAACTATATCAAGCTTTTTCTGAGGGAATAGTTTGAGTGTGATAAGTCGTTCTTCCTCATTTAAAATTCGACATACCTATATCAGAACCTAGAGTTTGAAAATCGAAAGTCCTTCATAAGTTACGAAATACAAAACCCGGGCGACGCCGGACCTTTTAAGCCAGTAGGCCTATCTTATATAGAGTACCGGCATCTTTCCACATTGAATGTGTAAAATAAATCTCAAATTTTAATCACACCGGCCATCGATTCGATATTTGTGGTGTGCAGTAGGTCTATTATCTTTTAAATGTGAGATAGAAGTCAATGTGAATTTCAGAACAAAGCAATGAAATTGCAAGTGAAATACGTACAGCAAAATGTATGGTGGGTTACACAGTAAACAGGGCGTGTTTTTGGACGATCCTATTCGTACGTACACAACATTTCTTTCTGAATGAGAGGAGGGGGTTGGTGGCTGAATAAAAAAGTGTACGAATGGAGTGTGTGCCTGTTGTAACGTCAACAAACATCGTTGTGCCATCTGCTACTTGCCGTGCTTCCATTTCAATCGTCAGCATATCAACAGATGCGCTCGGCGCACACACACACACACACACACACACATACACACATGCTGCCCGCCTGCTCTATTATAAAAAAATAACCGAGGTTTGCGTAATTGATTGCCTGACCCGACTATCGTTCTGTGACAACTGTTATACTGCATAGGAAACTTCCATATCGTGGCCATTACGTGGCTGGTTTTATACAGTCATGTGATCAATGTACGAGGAAGATTTACAGATGCAATAGACAGCTAAGTACCTTACTCTTACTTTATTAAATTCATTTATTTGAAAATGTACCCCCTCAGCTGTCTGGGAATAAAAATCGGTCCAGGAATCATTAAAAACTGGCTCTCAACAACACAATAATAATTTTGATAACATCAATGATAACAATAATAATGTTAATACATAGATATTACTTAGGTTCTTTATTCATCCTTAAAATAAAAGGCCTTTCTGTTTGTATGTTTGTTTTCTGTACCCGTAGAACTTAATACCATTGATCTTATGTACATTCAGTTTTCTAAAATGTAAGCAGTACGTTTATTGTCTATTTTTTATTGTTTAATTCTTTCTAGGAGTATAAAAGATTCGCGTGTTCTTTTTACTGAAATAAGGCGACATAATTTTCCTTAGTAAACGCTGCCTAAACCATTAGAGATGTAATTATTTATTTATATTAGTCATATCAACACAATGTGTTATGGAATTGTCAATTTAAGTGTATTTGTACATAATTTCTTAGACATCAGTTAATTGAAGTATAGATTTGAAATTACAAATCACAACGTATCAAATATTTGTTGAGAATTACAAATATATTTTTTTACAAATTTAGCGATCATTTAGAGCACATAATACAATCTTGCCCATAAATATACTCTGGTATACTGTATAATCGCATTTAGTGATTAAAATAATGCAGGCCATATTCCTGGGCTTCTACACTTCACCTAAGGATTCGCTGATACACATAATTTGCAAATAATTCTGCCGCAATACTCACTGTCTGCACCGCCGTAATGCGGTTTGCAAATGCATTAGACTCGGTCAAGAGGATTTACACGGAATAATGCTTTGGTCACACAAACACTACAGTACCAAGCTTCTGTACAACGAAGAGGGAGGTAAGTTCCATGTGATGAAAGAGCGCAGATTTTGCATATTTGCATGTTATTTTTTCCTTAAACGGGAGGAAATGCATACAGAGCATCAACTAATTTCTTGTTCTTTGAAATCACTGAGCAAGATTGTTTTAAGCAATGATAGACCACATTTATATTTTAAGGCCATATATTTGCATATTTCTAGATCTTTAGTACAAAAGTAGAAGCTTTAATTTATTCTTTAGCTTTTTGAAGTGAAACTTCTTTAGCCGCGGTAGGGGTAAATCCAGAGCTTGTATCACGCTCAAAAATCGTCACGAAATTAGTGTCACACTCAAAATCGTCGCGAAATTAGTGAGGTGTGACGGAACGGACTGCACGGAAAACAATCAACTGCTATACGATTTAAAGGACAAAATAAAATACTCCAAGGGGAACTAACGATAGATGGTGATGGAAAGGAAAATTTTCAGACCTAGTACGAGGACCTGAAAATGGGAATAGTAGTAGTAGCAGTAATAATAATAATAACAATAACAATAATAATAATAATACTTACTTGCTCAATGGCAATAGACAATTCCTAACCAAGCTAAAGGGAAATTATCTATATTATGGAACCCGGAGGTTCATTACCGTGCTTAAAAAATAAAAATAAAAATAAAAAAAATATTATTATGAACCGCAAAACTTTTGCCTCTGTTATGAACTCGTATTTTAAATGGAACACCCTTATATTTTGAATACTGCTCATTGAGCGCTTTTTCAGAAAATACTCACACGAGCTACTTCTTTGCAAATTTATTCAAGAAAATAGAAAACTAATAATATCAGTAAAACGCTTCTTTTGTTTACTGTGATTTGCCCCGTCAAGCTCTATGCGGGCCGTCATGACCTCAGCAGAGGTTAAACTTGAATTAAGTTTTACTTTTTGTATGTAAGAGGTACATTTTCTCACCTACAATCTTGAAATTTTTATCATTTGTTTATTTGGATCTTTTACATACACTGAACAAAAAATTTGAATCGATTAATCTCTAAAATATTTTCAGGTCATAATGTAGCCTACTTCAAAATGTAGTTAATATTTTTAAAAATAAAAAATAACATTTCAGTGAAAAAAATTATGAAAAATCTTTTTTTCAGTAGGCCTACTAATACAGGATGGTTATCGTGATCTAGTGTCTAACTCAATAGTAGATTTTGAGAAAAGGTAGGTGGTTGTATATGGTTATATAACGACGGTTATGTACTGAAACTTAGGCCTGTGGCCGTCGTCAATGTGCCGGAATTTTGTCCCGCAGGAGTTCTTTTACATACCAGTAAATCTACTGACACATTTATGAACACACATAAACGACATCGACCTGGGCCAGGTTCAAACCCAGCAATACTAAATAGGCCACCCAGGCCGACGAGAAAATGTAGGCGTACATTGTATTTAACATTATAAAGATAGGCTATTCCGTTTCCCCTGCCTTATACTATTATCGCTTGTACGGCGCCTGAGACCCCTTCTCTGCTACACAGAGCGGCAACTACTCCAGCACCGGTGTACTGCGTGTGCTCTAACCAAGACTTCGCAGGCGGTCATACCCTAGCCTGTTGCGAATAATAGCAACTTCCACGTTAAAGTGATTTGACGTACTTCGATACCCAATGGCATTACCTTTGTAGCAGTGCCCTTCATAACTCCGTTAGCATTGACTACAGAGGGAGACTTTCTTGTAGCAGTTTTACAACAGAAGTTCTTTTTGAAGAGAGTAAATCGAGAGCTAACCCAAAGTTGCGTTACGAAGAAAATCGTCACGAAAATAGCGGGGCTTTAACGGACTGCACAGAAAACAATCAACTCAATGAAATTTTTTCACATAAAAAATCCAAAATTAAAAATCCAAAACTCAAAGATCCAAAATTAAAAAACAAAATTAAAAATCCAAAATTACAGAAGTTCATAAGCAAAAAATTAAAAAATCCAACAACCCAAAATTGAAAAAATCCAATAATCCAAAATTGAAAAAATCTAAAAATTAAAAAATCCAAGTTTCACTTCTGTCGCGTGGCATTCCTCGCACCCGATTTTTTTGTGTGTGTGCGTGTTTTGTTTTGAATTCATTTGTCAAAACTAGCTTTAGAGAACTTCAAAATATGAATAAAACGAATGAATATTCTGCAGATCTACTCGACTGTTTCTCTAGATTCCGTCAAAAAATTTATTTGGCAATTTAAGTAATTTATCTCTTTCACGGTACACAACGGAACGTATGTAAAGAACAGTGCGTTTTCTCAACATAAATATTTATTCAATAGGTTGCCAGTTTTCATACTTTACTAATATACTGAAAAATTGTTTCGGTTTTAAAATATGCAAATCTCTTTCAAGAATAACATATATTGCATTGGAGCTTGTGCTTTTTAGAATATTTTAAATTAGTATGTATAGGCCTATCTTAACAACCCTGAAATTCATTTAATTACGTAAACTACCAATCGTGTTACTTTCATACATGATATCTCACTTCTTGCAACTTCAAACATAATAAAATATGAAAAAAATCTGAGACCCCACAATCACACAATAAAATATGAAAAATATCTGAGACCCTCACTGTCATAACTTTTTAAATTTTGTGTGGACTTCCCCCCCCCCCCTCCACTAGCCCTTCGCCATAGGCCATACTCCGGTCATAACAACTTTTTGGTGCATTTGTTCTATTGCTCCATTTGTCCTTCTTGTATGTCCTAAATCAACTATTTATTTTTGCTATGTCCAGTCATCTGTCTTGCGGGAGTTGTGTTTCCGACCCGGTATTCACTTGATAGTGAGGAAAACCCCGGGAAAACGTCACTTGGATTGGTGAACGAGAGTTCACCCGTCTCGGTCAGGCACATAGAGCAATTGCCTATTTTGTGCTCGGTTTTCCCCAGGAGCCTAAGCATTCTCGTATCTCACTATCGGTTTAGTCTCAATTCCGGTTGTTTCTAAGCATCACCTGTATTTTGTGCGGACTGACTCATATTTACTTTCTGAAGCCTTTAGTATCCATATTTCGACCTTACAGTCACCACACTAAAGCTCGCAGAAAAATAATAAGAGAGATTTGCACAACTACGAACTCAGTATCCGTGTATTGAACAACCTGTCAATACTAGGCAATTTTGCCGTTAATCAAATCACGTAGTTTGTGGCTTCCAACACCGATGTCATATTTCCATCAATAATCCATGCTTCCTAGTTGCATAAATGACTAGTTCGGTGCAGCGGAATTAGTTTCCACTCTCGACACAATCAAGTGAAACATTGGTACATTGCACCATTACCACCACCTCTAACAATCATACACCACCAGGTAATTGAAACAAATGATCGTCGAACGCCTTTACGACTATAGCTGTAGATAAAACGGTCAAATAGATGACGTCATGGAAACCACAATGTAATTCATGTCAAATAACTTTCACATGTGTTCTATGTAACTGGATATGAATATTTCACGCACAAATTCTAGTGTTTACTTTAGCAATAGTCAGTCCTTTCACTAGACGATAGTAACTGGAAATACATTGTTTTCAGTAAAATATCTCGTGAATTCATGCCAAACCTGATTCAATTAAAAAAGGATAATTTAGACAAATAAGGATATCCTACATAACGTTTCAAGAATGAAATGATTATTTTTATGAATTTAAACCTTAAATGCACGAGACTACATTTTCTCATTCAAATTATAAAGTCGTGCCGGACTGCACAGAAAACAGTTAACACAGTGATTAGGTGCATAGTTTATTAAATTTCACATTATACCCTTTGCAGAAAATTTTACCTGCATTTTAACTTATCTTTCTAGTTATTTTTCTGTTACTTTGTTGCTATTAAAACTATTTTATCCAGTAGAATGCATTATGCATGTAAGGGCTCATCTTCCAAATTCAGAACATTCATGACAAATATCGACGAAATATTAAATTATATTATAGGTTCCGGTAAATAAATAAAAAGTGAAAATCACTGTTTTAAAGTATTATTAAATGAGATCTAAAACAAAACACTAAAGTAGAACTAAAGCATTTAAAAATATATTTAGAAATTGTTTATTATACTCTAGGCTACATATAGAAAAGCTGCATCTGATAATAATCAGTTAAATTTATAAGCTGGAGCTGGAACCAAGGAATTATACTAAATTAAAACAGAGTAAAATTATACAGAGTCACGGAGACTGTATAAAAAACTTGGCTTTTGGAAGAATCATGCCTTTATACTTAATGTCATTGAGTATTTTCTGTGGAAAAATATGTGGGGCATTACTTACTTATTCAATGACAGTAGGCAGTTCCTAAGCAAGTTAAAGGAATATTATCTATTTTATGGAACCGGGAGGTTCATTGCCGCGCTTGGCCGCCATTCAACCCTATTCTTTGCTAACTCCATCCAACCATCCCTCGGAAATCCTACTTCCCTTAAATCTATCTTAATATTGTCCTCCCACCTATATCTAGGTCTTCAAAGTGGTCTTGTTCCCTCGGGTCTCCCAATCAATATTTTTGAGGTATTCCTGTAGTCTCCCATGCGTGCAACATGTCCAGCCCATTTCATACTCCGTGATTTAATTACCCTTACTATAACCGGTGACGAGTACAGGTTATGAAGCTCGTCTTTATGCAGTTTTCTCCAGTCCTCATTTTCATCTCTTTTAGGCCCAAATATTTTCCTAAGCACCCTGCTGTCTAACACTCTTTCCGAAGAGTAAGCGACCATGTCTCACATCCATACAGTACAACCGGCAGGATAATAGTCTTATGAGTCTTTATTTTTAGATTCCTGGACAGAAGACGAGAAGATAAGAGTTTCTGAACTACAGAAAAGCAGGCATTTTCTGATTTGAGTCTACACTTAACTTCTTTCTTATCATTACTTGTATCTGTAATGATTGCTCCCAGATATTTGAATTTCTCCACTTGTTCGAACGATTTACCGGCTCTCCTAATATTTTGTAGCGCATTATTTTGACGTTTCAAGACCATATATTTTTTGTGTGGGGCATTATTCTTTTTAATTACCCTCGTATCTAACTGTTAATGTGAATCCAGCTTCACAGCTTACTACAGTAGTGAATACATATTTCCGAGTAGAATTTTATACTAAGTTAATTCAAACAGAGTCTTCATAACTCAACCCACAGAGAATTAAAATCGACATTTTAAATTATTAATTTTAATGGCTGACTAACACTTTTCTTTCAGGCAACAAATAAATTATACAATCGTCATTGTAAAAACTGTCAATTAAGCGAATGAGTAATGTCCACTCCGTCAATTAGCGTAGAATGACGTGTCTGTGACAAAGTATGGTGGCGTCCATTTAATTGTGCTCGCCCGGCAGGTGTGGGGACAATAGCCTCCGGTAATGCTGCCAGCAAAATTGTCATGTCGGTCTCTCTGTGTTATTCCTGTTAATATCTATGTTTGTGCACCACTTTGTGTGGGTCATTGTATTTGCAATGTAAACTTCACTGTCAGTGTCAGCTTACAGAGCAAAATATATTATTAACAAGGCCTAAAGCAGATAATTCACTATTTTATTAATATACTGACACTTAGTGACCATTATAACGGATACAATAATTAATAAAAAAATAGAAAAAAGAGATTGAGCTAAAATAATCTTTAGGGTTGCATGAAAATCTTATATTCCTGAGTAAAAGTATGAACAGTTCCACCTTATATCCCCGTTAATATAAAATATTTAGGATCAACCTAAGAAGTCTAGGCCTAGGAATTAATAAGAATTTCAGCTATCAAAATTAATTAAGTCTATTATTAGGCCATTGAACATACATCTATGATTGCTGACAGAGAGTAAAATCAACCAGATTCCCTTAAAGCCTGTGCACTAACCTGCAGATATATTTAAATTTTATCTTGTTAGTACATGTAGGCCTACATATAAAACTGATTAAAACTTATAAGATAAAGCACAGAATTGTCAATGATAAAATAACTTATACACGTATATACAAAATGAGTGGTATAAAACCATAGTTAAAAAATGTGATGAATCACAAGTCCACAAATAATTTACTGAAAGTTCAGACGTCCGTTGTTAAAAATCTCTTCATGGATTGTATACATGTAAGCACAAAAGATGAAATTCATTAATGCTTATATTTCTGGTTATTATAGTTAGTGATGGGAGTTCTCGAATGAAAAATATCGTAATTATTCGATTCTGGAAGAGATATCAACGATCGTTTAAAAAGTATTCGAACGATCTTATGTACTCTAGTAACCCCCACTATCGTGTGCTCTTGACTGATATCATACACAGTGATTTTGTGTGCACGTCCTTCACAAACGTCATCAGGAGGCGAAGCTGTCTTTCACTGATCTAGATCAAATATCAAGCTTTTCTGAGGTTAAAATTTCTTTATAAAAACCATTATACATACATAATACATTAAACAATAAAATTGTGTAACTCAGTAGCAGTCGTTTCTCTAGATTCTCGTGCTGTGTTCTTTATCTCTACGAAAATCTGCTGTGGAAGCTGCCAATCTGTTAATTGCAGTTCTCTAAATAGAATAGAAAATACTGACCAGCGCCTGTGTTTGAGGAAAAGTCCCCACAATACTAGCAGTTTTTCTTTAAAATATTACATCCATTTAGGTCCAGTGAGTCACATATTACCCAATATACAAATTTTAACTGTTCATTGTTTATTAACAATGTACTTAGAATAAGTTATTGTACTTAGAATAAGTTATTGCAGGAACAAAAATCTTGATATTTTTAAATTCAGCCGTATTTATTCTAACTTCGAGGCCATATCAGAAATTCAGGATTTATATCTACAGCTACACAGTTGGCCATGCAAGCATTGATTATCGACTATTTTCTACTGTTGGTGTATTTTGTGGAGTAAATTTCAGCTGAAATGAATTTAAGTGAATATGATATAGGATGAATAGCGAGGATGATTTATGGTACCATATGTAAATATCTAATTCGGCATTTGCCTTAACGGGGAAAGCATGAAAAACCCCATGTCAAACCCCGGCCACGGAATTTGAACCTAGGCTCTACCGATTGCCAGTCCGAGACCATGAACACTTCGCTCGGTTTTATTAATTTTTTCTTAATGTTAAGCTTTAAATGCTCGAGACTCACACAATTTATAAATCAGTAACGGGCTACAAAGAAAACGTTAACACACGATTAGGCCCGTCGTTTGTTTCTATAATTTTATATTGAATTATAATTTTTCTTCCGACTTATTTTCTGTAATCTTATTTTATTAGTAATATAAGAGAAACTATTGAAATCAATGGAATATTTTGTCAATACATGGTTAGTGAATTATTTCAAAAACAAAATCTACCTATATTTTTTTAAGATTGAACGTAAGGTAAATCTGAATGATAGCAACCCATGAACCCCATATAATAAATAACAATAATAATAATAATAATAATAATAATAATAATAATAATAATAATAATAATAATAATTTCCATAGACGTTTATCATTTCTTTGTATTGCTGTTTAGCTCGATAGTATTTTTCATCCACAGGTGTGACTGATTTATTAAGCTTCATCCGCCAAGGCTTCACTCCAACCCTTGAGTCAATTCACAAAGTGTAGGATTGTTCAGGGTGTCGTGTTGTTGGTGCTGACGCATTGACGCGTGAATACTAGGCTCTTATCCGCCACTTTTTTTTAAAGCAGGCTAACATTTCTACTGGAGACATTCCAGGCCGGATTTTGCGGAAATTGCAAAAAAATGAATACATAAAATAAAGCTGAACCAGTGCAAGCGTGTTCACAAAAAGCAAGTTCAACCAAGACTTCCGAGTAGAGTGGAATAGTACTGAGGGAGGGAAAAACCCTGACAACGGATGTGGCCTAATTTTTGGAGTGCAGAATCTAGTATCCTTTCAAACTGCAAACAGAATATTGATCCGACTGTCTAAAGATGACAGTTAATATTGTTTCCTAGGATAATATTGAAAAGAGGGGGATAGTTTCCCATAATTTTAGATACTGAATTCCATTTATATGAAATAAATACAATATAAATTATAAAGGATAGTGAAGCATTTCATCAATAAAGCATAATTATAAAAATAAAGCATAATGTGGTTTGCTCTCCTTACCATTAAAGCCTTCACGTAAATTGATACAGATGTCTAAGATATAGGCCTACTATTGTAGGGTTGCCACATGCCCGGTTTTTCCCAGACATGTCCTCTTTTTTAGGGTTATAATTTCTGTCTGGGTGGAAATTTTAATTTCGGAAAAATGTCCGGGTTTTTTGAATGGATGTCATTATCAGACTATAAATTCAATTACTTTTTTTTACATGAGCCAACAGTCCTCGATCCTAACGAGTCGAGCAGAGCTTATTGCTAGGTCAATATAATTAAAAGCATTTCACTTGTAAGGAATTCCATGCCTCGCTGAATAAGATAAGAACTACAGAGAAATACGCTTGGTCAGACAAAGGTCAAATTGCATTAAAAGTAAAAAATCTTGAGGCAACTGTATTTCCACTTGTACTTACAGTTGCATGTAGAGTAGGCCTACAGAATGTATTGAAACATAGTATTTTATTCTTTTGTCTTTTGAGTCAACATACCACTACTTGAATATTATAATTACTTGTTAAATGTAAACTAAATCAGTTCAGTTACATAATTATATATAATTGAAAATTTGAATGTTGTTACCAACACATTATAATTCCTTTGCTCTATGAATAATAAGGGCTATAAAATAACCTCATTTAGTTGTTGTGTAGATAGTTATCGACAAATGTGTCCTCTTTTTTACTCTTGGAAATATGGAAACCTTAACTATTGCTCATCACAGGGGAAATGTAGGAGTGTCTGGTAATTTAAGACAAACCAATCACACGCGCGATTTCCAATTGACGCATTTGCACATGCATGGAATTCCTATCATTCACGGCTCTCTCACATAAAACCGGAGAACTGAACGCATCTCATTTCTATTTCCATCTCAGAAGATCCTATTTCTCGCCTTTGTCTTTTGTTTTATTTTCCATGAGAATCGCAAAAGCCAGAGGCTTGCAAGTGCATTGCGAATTCCCATGAGGAATTGGATGAGATGCCATATACACTTCGATATCGGAGTCAAGTTTTCTTATTGTTTAAATCTTTGTGAGGTTACTTCTCAAAGAAAATCAGACTGAAATCATTGCACTTATCTTGAAAGAATTAAATCATAGAATACTTCTCACATCTGACGGATTATTCATAGGGACTGTTCTTATTTGGTAAATAAAATGACTGATTTCGGTGTTAGGTTCCTTCTATTTCGGTGGATATTTCGTATAATAAGTAGAGATGCTATTTTGCGGTGAATAAAAATGTTAAATTTCGATATAAAAATTGGGTCAATTACGGTGTTATTTCGCACAAAAAAAAATAAATTTCGGTGTTATTTCGCATAAAAACTAAATACATTTTTAGCCTTTGTGGTGCAAATAATTGTGTATTTCTGCACATGAGAATGATCAAGAAAACCTGAATGGAAAATTTGCACCAATACCCATAAAAATAAAGTTTAGAGTATTTCTATAGTCCTATTTTATTCTAAATTGCACCCATCCCAAAAGTAAAAACTTAAAGCAGTCTCCACATTTTGAGGAAGAAGTCTTGTCCTCTTATCGGTTAGAATGTCTGAATATCCCGAGAAAGCTCTCTCAGCATCTACATTATTCACCGGAATAAAAATGCTTTTATATTCAGAACATAGGCCTACATGTTTAAGAACAGTTATTAACATTGATTATTGGGTTTTTTATTGTATTAATGAGCACAGATTATTTAGTTATGTTTTCTGAAACCCGAAATTTCCCTTGAAAGCAAAAAAATCGTTTAAAAAAGAGGAATTTCGCGCAAAAAGGACAATTTCGCATAAACACAAAATTTCGCGTTTTTTCGCGGTTAAAACCGACAATAATTCCACGTAGGTATGTTTGAAACACAAGATTATTGCTTAATCAATAGTAATAACAACAATTCGCGAATCCGTCATTCGCGAAAACTAGGTATCTCTAATAATAAGATATTCGCAGTGTTTTCCCTTTGCGCAGTCAAGTTACATAGATTCCCTCAATTCTGTATTATTCTGCTCCTTAATGAACAATCGCAACTTTCGATTTTGGCATGATTTATGGAGGCCTACAACATATAAATTCGAAATTACTATTAAACAACTTCAGATAGCCATTAGCAAACAGAAGTTCCAAAAACTGTGGATAAAATACAAAATCTTTCAAACTTTAAAAAAATTTTAGATTCTACGCTGAAATTTGAAATTAAAATTTTAATGACAATGAGATTTGCAAAATCAGAAATTCCGTGTAAGATAGAAATAAGAACCAGCGGGGAAAAATCGGGACTTAAAATTTTCGGCACTTGTCACAAATTCATTTGTGAGCTGCATATTCGAAGAATATTGCACACGTGGACGGCTAGGTCACATCCACATTGAAGGAAAATTAAAATAACGGATTCTAAGAGTGTATCCTAGTTTTGAACTTGGTGTACTAATACGGTTTTTGTAAAACATACTTTCATAGCTAAAACACGGTTTCATTTAATTTGGTGTAGGTGTAAAATAGTAGTTAGTAACATGAAATTAAAGAAAGTCTCTACCTTTGGTTTCCATTATTGGCGCTCTCTTGGGATGCTGAAGTTTTCCAGTTTGTGAAGGTGCTGAAATCCTGCAAAAAACACAAAAAGTCATAAGGTCACGAAGTTGTTCATATTGTAACAAAATAACTGACTGTGAAAGTATAGAGAAGGTGTTACCATAAAGATCTTTGCCCAGAAAAAGGTTATTTTTTAAAAAATACGGTATCTAATTTGCCGTGGGCATCGAGAAGATGCTATGGACCATTTAAAAACAGAATAAATTACAAATTACAAATACAAGTAGGCCTACACTAAAATGACAAATCAAATACAAATACAGAAATATAATTAACAATGTACGAGTACATGTGGGGTACGCCGTAGCGTAGTGGTTGAGGCGCTGCGCTACAAACCGGAAGGTCGCGGGTTCGATTCCCGATGAGGTCATTGAGATTTTTCAATTGGCCTAATCCTTCTGGTGGCACTATGGCCCTGGGGTCGACTCAGCCTCTAACAGAAATGAGTACCAGGAGCAATCCTGGGGGTAAAGGCGGCCGGTGCGTAAGGCTGACAACCTTACCACCTTCGTGTGTCGAATGTCCAAAATCTGGGAGCCTCAACCTCCTGGAACCCTCTGGGCCTCCATGGCCTGTACAGGGATCACTTTACCTTTACGAGTACATACATATACATAAGAATGTAAGAATATAGATTTATATGGAAATTTATCGCCATAGAAATACGTCATCAGTGGAGTCGGAAAATGTCTTTATATTATAAAAAGGATATTTATAACGAAATCATTTTTTTGGTTCAGATATTTCTATTGTCGTTTTACGATTTTCAGATCGATTACTAGAAAAATAGGTAGAGTGAGGTATCAATTGAAAGATTTTTCATTCCGATTTTACTAATTTGCAATCTGTTGAGTTTGGCTAAAACGTCTCATTTTATTTTTTAAAGTTGAACAGAATGTTTCGTTTCTATAGTTTAAACCAACATGTTCAGTGAATAAAATACAAACATTATTAATTCCACTACTTTCTGTGAAATACGTTTAAGGATTTCTTAAGTGATTCCGCTTTTCCTGGCTTTTGTGAAAAATGGGGAAGTGCGAAAGCTTGGTAAAGATTTATTATTTTTTAGTATATTGTATAATTAATTAATTTCTAAGTAATTAGTTTCTTAGTACAGTCGCTATGCCTTGAAGTTGAGGCTTATAGATGTTTTAGAAATTCGGATCGTTAAAATGATAGGGTTTTCTGCCCTACACATCAGCCCCTTTTACTCCCAGATTGCACTAAAACTCATTTTGTTTTGTAAGATGGTCGACACTAGAGTCATAATGCCACCAGAAGGACTAGGCAATTAAAAGAAAAAAATCACATTACTTCATCGGGAAACAAACTCTCACATAGTTAATTACCTCATACTTGCTCATTTTTACCATTTTATACCCTCTAGTTTATTACTTCCATTATATATTTTCTTCGAAATAGCCCTAAATAAAAGTTTGAACAATATAAGTAAATAATAATAATAAATAACAATAATAATAAATCTTTATTTAATCTAGCAGATTTAAGGCCTTAAGGCCTTCTCTTACACTCAACCAGAGACAGAAAATATTCATTATAAAAATATTATTATTACTTGATATGCATTACGTTGGTCGTATCTTATACTACTTTTATAAAATGTTAAAAGGAAACAATTACAAATTATTCTTGCATTACGCCTATTCTCAATACAGTCGATTCTCTTTAAAATCTACGTATTCATAAATATTATGTATGTTAGTTACATAACGGCATTCTATAAATACACATCTTCATCAGAATAATAACGAGTGAAGCATATAAACCTAGCAGAGGTAATGTAGCAGCCTAAATCCTCTCTCGGTCTGAGGGTAAATGTATTTCCCATTACCCCACGAAGAGGGCCTTAGAACTTTTAAAGGAAGAAGAAGCTTTAGAACTGTGTGGATATACAAGTTTGCTGACGAATTGAAGTGGGGAGAGGACAGAAAGAATGGAGAATTATGATCACCAAGAACACACCCCTTTGCAGCCATACAACATATGCATGACATCGCATCTTTCCGATCAACCAAGCTAGGGAAAAAGGGAAGAAGGAGTAAGAGGAAAATCTTCTTTCTTTCTTCCTTTCTGCCTAGTTTCGTCACGCCAGCAATATTTCAATATTTAATGCGCCTCTCTTCCATCCGTGGTAGTGTAAAAACAAAAACACATTAGGCTGTGTGCCCATACTCAAGGCTTTGCGCCAACTTCTTCTAAACTTCTTTTTTGAGAGTAAGAATGGAAGGAAAGAGACCGAGAAGGAGGTTTTGTTTGTTCATGGTACGTTGGACCGGGATAGTGCCCATTTGAATAGAACTACGATGAGAAAAACTGTTTATGTACAAAAAAAGTACATCATAATTTGCAACAACTAGGCGTTAAATGAATTTAAATTTGAACTAAGAAGAACGTAGAGGGGTCTACTATAGCTAGGGCTCCGTGAAAGTGGTTTTATTTGAAACGAAAATTCCTTTTAAAAATTCAGGATTTCGGTGTTGTATTGCCTATATATTGCTTACATAAATTATAATGCACGTTCTATAATTCATCAACTAATATTATTATAAAATACTCAAGTTGTTTCTATTGTCATTCTCAGCTTTATTAGAACCTCCCGCCGCTTTTATCGTAGGAAATATTTTTTTTTTTCCTAAGCTCGCGCTGCTTTTCAGGTAAAATCGCCAAAACTTTCGAGTTTCCTGACCGCCATTACCTGTCATCTATTGCAAAAGACGAGAACTTAACTAATAGCTGATCACCGAGATCAGCTGATTCGTTTGATGAATTACAAGGTATTCCAAAAACTCAAAACTTATATATTGAGTTAGGAATTATATCTATTGTTAATTAATAGACCAACTTTCAAGTCTTGGAAATGATATATAATACTCGTAACCAATCTTGTGTCTTAGATTATCCATTTATTTGTCTCAAAAGTATAAGAGAATGGATTTGTACAAGCCAGTTAAGTTAGGAGTATTCAACTCTTTTATTTCTAAAACAATTCAAACTGCAGAATAAACAACCTTAAAATAAATACTAATAGGGGGGGCGGATTTCTATGACATGTCATATTTTTTCCCTTTGCATTATTTCAGGTTTCCGACTAATTTATACCCGATTCCAATCATCCTGGTGAAAATATAACGGCTTTTATTGTGCACATAACTGCATATTTAGCAAATTTTCAACTATTGTAGTATATTTAGTATGAATATGCATAGGCCTATTTAGGTCATATTTTTTGCATATTTGTGTGCATTAAAGAAATTTTGAAGTTTCATATATTTTGTAAATTTTGCATTATAATGATATTTTTTAAGAATTTACAGATATTTTAAATAATTAACATTACATTTTAATAAAATGAATTGTAATGAAATTTTAAAAAATATACACAATGTGTAAGTGGTAAAGTCATATTTAAAATTGTATTGGTCATATTTTATTTTTTTCTGGTCCTAAATGTATGCATATATCCTATTTTTCAGGTCATAGAAATCCGCCCCTACTAATAGCTGATCGCCGAGATCAGTTGATTCGTTTAATGAAATACAAGGTATTCCAAAAATTCAAAACTTGGGTTATACATTGAGTTATTAATGAAATCTACTGTTAAATAATAGACCAACTTTCAAGTCTCGGGACTGATATGAAGATATATATATAAAATAATCGTAAACCATTCTTGTGTCCTGGATTATCCATTCGTCTCAAAAGTATAAGGGAATAGATTTGTGCATGCCCGTTTTTTTAAGTTCGGAGTATTCAACTCTTTTATTTCTGAAACAAAAGAAGAAAACGCTAACAAGAATATACCTAACTGAATATAAAGTCAACAAGGAATTAAGAAATAACTAATGGCCTGCATTATAAAATTATATCCACTAGCGTCACTTGCCTCTTTTTTATGGTAGTGATTTATAAGTATACCGTTACGTGCTGCATTCATTAGCTATACAAGAGTCCTCGCTGAAAATTAATTTTGATCAAGCAAAGCGTAAGAAGAAAAAGGAAATGTTAAATAATAACAACAGGAGACAATTCTTTGCAGCTCTCAGCCGGAATATTAATCTGTAACGGAAAGAAAGTCTACACTTCAACTAATTTTATGAATTTGTGCCAAAAGATTGTACAAGACATTATATTTTTGAGCAACAGATTTATTACTATTAGAAAATGGGAATTATTATGGATTCCATTAAATTCCAAGTAACTATTATTTCTCCTGCTATTATACAGAGTGTTAATAAAGTACAGTGCTTGCATATTAAGGAGAATAGAAGAAACATAACGAATAATTAATATAAAGTATGGAGCTTAATCTCCTCGAGATGAAATCTTGGCGTTACACGGTGATGGACTATTATTTTGAAGCTAAATGTTAATCATTAGGTTTTGAGCTTTTTACTTCTACTGACGTATAATTCCTTACTACAGTAAGGTATACAAATATAAATATACAGGCCCTTGCGATTCCTTTACAAGGCAGTTTTTAAATAAAATTACTATATGGCAATAATCAAATAAAGCATGCACTAAACTGGGCATTACCCCGGTACCGATCAATCAATTTGGTCCAATATCAATAGGCTTCTTCCCATAGACGTTATAAATGCATATAAAAGTTCCATGAAAATTCGATAAAGCGTAGCCTATTTGAGTTATTGTATGACAGACACATGGACAGACGGACAGACATTTTCCCGCCGCCCCCCCCCCACACAATCTCATAAAGTACCATTCTGTCACTTAATAATTGAAAGCATGTTTCCTGATCTAGTATTTTCACATCCTATTCAATTCTAACGATGTATATTCATAGAGATATTATGTAATAGTAGACACAGTAGACATAATTCCATGAACTACGTATTAATTTTTTTTAAACAAGTATTCGCAACACAATAGTAAATCCGAAGTTTAATAGTTAAACGCTGGACTAATTACAGTATTAGTCACTTGAATGATTTACATTCCCACACAATGATTAACAGAACTGTCACGGGAACCATTGTTTGCCTCATTATGTACGTTTAGTATATTTATCATGTACAGTTCATTTGTCCTGTTGAATGTCTGTTCATGTTACATCAAACCTGGGCTGAGCAAGTGTTTTTATTCTATATGATATGAACAATGAGCCGTGTGATTACGTAATTTAATACGTCCATCTGCTTCCAGGTTGTGAGGATGTTTGTTTCATTTACAGGTATGATGCAGTTACTGATTACTAGGGTTAGGATGTTTATGAGCTAAAAAAGTTAAAAATATGACTACAAATATGACCTTAAAAATGACTAAACATTACCCAAAAATCCTAAATATGACCTCATATAAGAACATATTTTCTAAAATTAAATATTCCTATTTAAAATGTTTTAGGACACTTTATTACATCAAATGAATTCAATCAGATAATCACCTTTTCAGTGACCGATTACTAGGGTGAGGATGTTTATGACCTAAAAAAGTTAAAAATTTTAATACAAATATGACCTTAGAAATGACTAAACATGACCCAAAAATCCTAAATATGACCTCATATAAGAACATATTTTCTAAAATTAAATATTCCTATGTAAAACGTTTAATGACACTTTATTACATCAAATGAATTCAATCAGATAATCACCTTTTCAGTGACCGATTACTAGGGTGAGGATGTTTATGACCTAAAAAAGTTAAAAATTTGAATACAAATATGACCTTAGAAATGACTAAATATGTCCCAAAAATCCTAAATATGACCTCATATAAGAACATATTTTCTAAAATTAAATATTCATATTTAAAACGTTTAATGGAACTATTACATCAAATGAATTCAATCAGATAATCACTTTTTACAGGTGATTTGCAGTTTTATTTCTAATCTGTTAATGTTTCCAGATACCACTGCAAATGTGAACTGAAAATATTGGAAGTTGTTAACAACAGGGAGAGGAAGAGGTAATTGTGCTGTTACTTGTTACTGTCCCTTCACATTTCAGTTACAGTAAACCAAAATATCCGTGACACTTTTTCAGAAAAAAATTTAAATCCACAATTTAGTACAGATACTGCATAACTGTGTTCTTTTACCGAATTTAAAACTGAAATGTGACGTTAAATTACAAATATGACTGAAATTTGACTAAGACCATGAAAATGACCAAAATATGGAGATCAGGATAAAAATATTACTTGTCATAAACATCCTAACCCTACTGTTTACTTTCATTTACAAGAAACATCTGGTTTTAATACTCTAATATAGAAAATTATTTATACTCACCTAAATTATAAAAATTAAAAGTAATTAGACTCGATTAATGACACGATTACACGATTGATTTAAATGACAACAGAAGCTCTTTTAACACCTTAAATCCGATGAAATAAGAACAGTACAGCGGTACCGAAGACATATTAGAATTTCTTTATGTATAACAATTTCCAACAGAATCCTCTTTGAGTGAGGCTGAGTCTTATCTCGTGACACTATTCCGCACGTTTCTGTTTAGACTTCAGTTATCAGAGGAATTCTACTGTTTTTTCAGAGGTTGTTCACTAATTAGCGATGAAATACACATTATTTGGGCTGATGCTGAGATGATTATTTATACAGATTTCTTAGATGGTTCTATCTAACCTATCTGAAATTAGAAAGTGAAAGTAACTGGATATTACATAATGCATATTAAGATGTTTTATTATATTAGCTATTTGACTCTTCTGTTTGTTTTTCTTTAATTTTTAATTCATTTGTTTAAGGTCGCTTTTTAACTGCCAGGGTCACCAGCGACCAGAATAATCAATACATTAAAGCTGAATAAGTGGTGCAAGAAGTGAAGTATCTAGAAAAAACATATATGGTAACTTGAAATTTACTAAAAAAACACATTAAATACTGATCTCCATTACATGTTCTGTCTGTTTTATTAAGTGCTAGAATGGTACTTTCTGAGAATATGTGGTGTACGAGAAAATTTCTGTCCGTGTGTCTTTACACGGATAACTCAAACACAATTTATCGGATTTTCATGAAACTTGGTATATACATCTATAACGTCCATGGAAAGAATCCTATTGATTTTGGACCAAATCGGTTGACCGCTGCCGGAGTAATGCTCAATTTAGTGCCTATTTTATGGTAATATATTAGAATTTTTCAAATGCGAATCAGTTCTCGTCGTGGCAATATACTGTTTTACAGTGTTCATACACGGATTTGGAAGTTACAATACAGTTAACTCTGACAAATAACACTACCCACAAAATCCTCCACATATGCTTATCAAACTTTAGTCCGTTTTTCCGTAAGCTCTGCTTAATGCATCGATCTGGAGCTTAACTCTGAGACATATTACAAAAATTACTCATTTCCTGCCTATCATAATTGCAATTATCATTGATAGTTTAAACAAAAGCAACCTGGATCTTTGTTACAACATTTTACCTGATTGTATTAATACATATAAACCGATTCAGTAAAACCGTAAAAAGTTAAGAAGGAAGTTGGATGGTTCTATGGTATATTATGGGAACTCAGGGTGTGTAAAATCAGATTAAGGAGATATTTAGTGCTATTGTTTATTGCTTATCTCTAGTTATAGGGTTCTTTAGGCAATATTATATCCTGTTTATAATTCATAAGTATGATTCTGTGGTGAACAGGGACATTAAACTAACTGCAAAGATTGTAGCCACACATGACATGGTTCAAAACAAGCTAGGAATGTTTGAAACTGTTCAACAGAATCTCATAGTTAGCATCATACTTGTACTGAAGTTCGAGCAACTGTGTGTAAGGTAAAAGATGCTAAGTTTGTGTCTCAGATGTGTCAATGAACTTCAAGAACTTACACGTAGAAACGTGTAACTACAACTAAATATACAATAAACGTAGGTAAGACATATAATGTGGCAACAGAAGCAACAGTAAGTAACAGTATAGGCACATCTTCTTAATCTGGCTTTGAAAATCTCTGTTCCTATCTCGTAGTGTTCAGTAGGGCCTTCCCTATTTCTTTTTAATTTTGGCACGCTTTTATTAAAACTCACTGTATGTATACGTACAGACATAAATAAGTGTGGACATTCAAATCAATGCAAGATTTATTTTGTGAAAAATATGTTTTATTAAGAGTAATTTTTAGAAACATCGAATGCAAATTGTCATATTTTTATAATTAATTATAAAAAGTTACTAGTTTTTATTTTTTAAAGCTATTTTGTTCCGTACGGTATTTTTTGCCTTTATTAGGCATTGGTTAGAAGTAAACTAATAAAATAAAATACTTTAAAACAAAAGAGCACCTCCATGAAGAACACACAGTGTATCTCCAAGCGGGAAGGCACTGTTTCAATTTACCTCGTTACTAAGCGATGGCGTCCCATAATGAAGCGCCGAGTGCAACTTTTTTTTTTTTGTTTCCTAGATTAACTCCTTTATTAACTAATCACATTACTGACTTGTTTTTGCTTACATCTTCTTGCTAATCGTGTTACTGGCATTGACTCTTGCATACTTCCTTGAACTACCTACAGGGGTAATCGCATTTCTCAAGATATTCTTTTTGTTTACCAGCTTCACCTGTGAAGGACATTAAACACAACATAATTGATGTAAGAACCAAATATAAGCCTAATGTTCGGTATGCATCATAATTCGAGTACCTTGAAAATTTCTCCATCATATAATGTTTTCTTGATAAGAGGGTTGTAAATCTAACAGTGGCAATACATCTGTAAAATCACGGCGAGTCAAAACCTTAACACCTTGAGGCACGACAATTCCAACAACTTTTGTCTGATGTTGGGTGGAAATCCTCAGGGAATACTTGAAGCCCTCCGTCCGTATGTAAGCCTTCACAGTAGCAAGAAGGAAATAAACAGTCCTCAACTGCTTCCCCAGAATGAATTAATTTCTATCAGTTTTCCCAAATGGTGGTCCCTGGACCACTGAGGATCTGATATTGAATATGCGTAGTTGGAATAACAACAGTACTTTAAGGAATGTCAGTACCTGTTATTAAGATACATTTATGTCTCGTGTAATTAACGTATTATGCAGCAGAAAGTTGAACAAAACGTTATTTAAACTTCGTATTTTAAAATAATATGATACAATCTACGGTGCAAGACGTCCATTAATAGTAAAGATTTCATTAAATACTCTTGAAGATCAGGATATTTGTTAAGTAAATAATTTTACTATCAAAAACATTAACGGTATATGTGTTTCTTTTTATTTATTCACCTATTAACTAAAAACTGCTCAGTTCTTATGCATAGAATATAATTATATATATATATATATATATATATATATATATATATATATATATAACTTTATACATTTTGTATGATAAAAAATAATTTTCTTAAAAAACTAGATTAATTACCGTACCATTATACAACTACAAGATGATTCAGTTATTTTGGATATGGACCAATATTCCCATTGTCGCGGAACTGAGTACTTTTGTTTGGGACCTGCAGACAAAGTGCGCAACATTAAAATTCAGCAGTTTCTATATTCTGCTTTTAATTCCTGAAAGATCATATCCGTCAGACTTACAAAGAAACCTGTCTTTCGTAAATTGAAAGTACAGTTCGGCAACATTGCTTATCTCCCTGTAGTGTTGTTATACTCGTATTTCCTTACTTTCTAGTTACAACATCCAGTGTTTGTAATTCCCAAATTCCAAATGAATCTGTGTTTCCTCCGGTAGCGTTGATTTTATTGACCTAACAAAGCACGTTGTAGCCCCAGGATATAATCGACAGCGTGTTGTACAAGTTATTGGCTCAGTTCTCATTTTGGCACGATGACATGACGTAGTTTGTTCCTACATCTGTCAGATTCTCAAACTATGTCTCACGAATATTTAATATGCGTTGTGCAGAGTTCTATTAAAACCTTGGAGGTACTATAATAGTAGTAGATTTATCTCTGCCCTCTTTTCGAACCGAAGTGTGCTACAGAAGCAGGCCAAAGGCATAGTATAAATTTCTGACCAAGGTTATATAACAATTTTACAAAAATAAACCCTCATCTGATACCACTAAATAATAAATTATTTTAAAAAAAGTACTCGAATTGATTAAAACTTATTTGTGATTGTACGTTTACTCACTTCGTTTTTCCATTGTTCATTCCATTACTCATTTTTAATTGTCATTTTTATCATGAGGTATATTTTTATATCCCAGTTGCCATTGTACTTTCTTTATTCGTATCATTATTCATGTATTTATATGATATGAAGAATCTCATTGTTTCTGCTTAATCCTATAAGGTGTTTGTTTTGAACTCTCTTATAAATTTTGGCTTACAAATTTTCTACCTGTTCACCAACATAGGCCTACTTGTTTTTTCATAGGCCTACTTAGTCTACTTGTTACATAAATTATGTAAAAATTATGTAATATAATTTAGTATGACTGAACTGACCCCGAACACGAGCTATCCTCTTGCGGGGTAAACAATACTCCATTTTGTAATCGTAAAAATTGTGTTTATAATATGTATATTTGTAATAATCTATAATTTGTAATAATAAAGATAATTTCAAATCTTAATTTTCAAAATGTTATCGCGTACAAACATGGTAAAATCTTACACCGGAATTTATAAATCACAATCAGTATCAATATTTATATATAATATTTAGATATAATTTTATTTAATGAAAATAACGTGTATTTGCATTTTATATCTTTATCTAGCTGAGAACGGTTCAACTTATTCGGGCAGGGCCAACTAATTCGAATACGGGGCACAACAAACGTATTCAGCGGTGTATCGTAAGTAGAGGAAGGGTAATTGTAATAATTAACTGTAATAGTTACAATAATTATATGATGATTTTTTCCCCCAAACATTCAAGTGTTTATCATAAGGCCTATGTATAACTACTGGAAATCCAATTGTTGCCCCCCAAAATAAATATTTTCAAGTCGGCGTCTATGATTGTGTGTGAAGTTGATATTTATATTGCCTCCCCCCCTTAATAATAACTTTTCATTTGTAAGCTTTGTTTTTATGGCAGTCCTGCCTGTCGAGAAAGCCGAAATAAATTGTTCATTTCAAATAAAACTAGCGAAAATAGTTTCGTAATATAATTAAAATATTTGAAGCTAATTATTTAAATCAATTATTTTGCTATTTTACCTGACTTGTGAACTATTTTTCTGCACCAACGGTTAATTAAACATGTTCAATTAAAAAATATAATTTATGTTGTCGTTTTACATCATCCCTCAAAGTATTTGATACTATTACTTTTATTATTATTAATGTGTTTGCTACATTTGTTTTAAGTATTTACTACTTTTATTATTGTTTTATATTATTACTTCTATTATAATTATGTTTACTATATGTATTAATGAATGCTTCATAGCTAAGGAAATATTAGATCGCTTTATCTGTAATATTTGAAAGTCCATTCTGAAGACAAAATACGGAAAGTACAACGAAAGAATAAAAATTTTCTAAAAAATGACCAGCAGAGAATAAAATGCTGCAAATGCAAAAAAAAGTGCACAGTAAAAGCATGCTATTTATGTTCGTTTTATGGCGATACGAACTTATACTACCTACTGCATTGTCTATTATGTCTCAGAAAAAATATATTTTATAAGTTTCCGAGCCCAAACCATCAGTAGGGCTATAATTTACGATGATCTCATTAAATAAAGAAAAACAATAATTTCTTACATACAGAACCGAATGTGTTGAACAACCCGGTAATGACGGAATGCTTCAGTGGAAACAAAACATAGAACAAGGATTCACGTTGTTTAACGAGCTTGAAATCTCACACTACTAGGGATATTTTTACCCCAACAAACCTGGACCATGGGGGTTCTTGCCAAAAATTTAAATGTCGTCCTGAATGTGACAGTAAAGCATTGAGTATCCGTTGCCGAGTTCGCGTATTCGATCCCAGCCCAGTTTAGAGAACATATACGAGTATGTGTGCGTAAATTTGAATGTCCCGTGTCTGTATATTTAAAGGCATATAAAAAAGCTCCGAGGGATAAAATTCCAACAAACCTTGGTTAAAAGCTTATGTAGCAGTAGTCAACTGTCGTTAAATAACAATAATGAGCAAAAAAATCCCTAATTTGTATCACTAACAAATTACTTCCTCAAAGATTATTCGGTAAATGCGAAAGAAAATTATTCCAAACATTGAATATTATTTATTTATTGAGTATTATTTATTTATTGAATATACAGTTTAATGAACTCTATTTTACCCGAAGGTACATTAGGGTTATAGTTTTAACAAATTTAATTTGTAATTTACATATTTATCTTTCTCTATTTGGCTATGATATACCATTCCGTTCTATAACTATCAGTGCTGAGCATTACACCCAATCACCCTGGTAATTTTAAACTATAACCGATTATGCACATAAGAAAGAAAATAATAAAATTGTCAAGAACAGCATTTTCTTAGAAATATATGAAATAATTGTTTAGCGTAAGGAAGTTTACAATAATCTAGATGTCCTTCCAAAATGTGTCTTTCTCTTTCAAACACTGGACAGTTAAATAAAAGATGTTCGACAGTTTGTTGTTCGCCATATATACACAAGTATCCATTTTCTCTTGTCACTTTAAATCTTTCGAAATAGGAGCCAAAATTCCAATGTTCAGACAGAAATTGTGTCACTATAAAGTCAGATTTAACAACACTTCTTAGACGTACTTCAACCGTTGGAAAGAAAGTATCCCTAGTAACGAATCATTTTGTGGTACTGAGCCAGTTGTTGTTCCATTTAACCAGAATGTGCTCTTTAATGCTATTTTTGACAGTAGTTTTCGAGTACAATCCAGTTAATCTGGTAATGATTTAAAGCTTTGAGTTCTGTCTAGTAAGAATCGTTGCCACGGTGGTTAATAACGACATTTTCTTTGCCTTTTTGCCATGCCATAAAACACTACCATAACAGGTGTGAATTTCAGCACGGGAATGATGCTCTTCATATATCAGGGAAGCGTTTTTGCTCCATCTAACTGGTGTAATTTTGCTATGACGAGCTGGAAACTCCGAGCAGCGGGACGGCTGGCAGTATATCTAACCTGGGATTCCTAATGGTATACTTTGCTTTAATGTCGCGTTCAAGAAAAGAAAGTAAAACTTTCATTGAGGAAGAATAAAAGATACGAGCATAAGGACGTGCTTGCAGTAATAACAGTGCGAATATTTACTGTTTAATGTTCACCGTTTCCATCAATATATTAGTCGGGAGAGACTAATAGCCGTTTCCATTTTTAATCAGAAAAATTAAACGTGTTATTATGCCCTAAATTTTTTTAGTTTTTTACCTCTCCCTTTTAAGATTTAGGCGACCCAAGCCACCAGGGCCATACAGGGCCGCGACCTGTCGGGAGAGGGATTATCTTTGGATTACATAAATACTTTTTTGACCAGACAAGTCACAAGGCTCTTAGAGACAAACAAATTTAATAGATTGGTGGTAGTTGAAAGAAATGTTGGGGTCCATGGATCTCACTACTTTGTTGAGGGTTGAACTTCCTTAATTTTTATACAATATCACTCTCTTTCATTAGCCTCACTGCTTGTTTATTAACAAAATTGATGGCTCACAAATCAGGGGGGAATTCAACAAAGGCAAGTAGTAATGAACATGCTGTATGTTAAAACATAACTTCCGCTGTCAAAGTATTTGTTGAACCGTTGCATACATATATTGGCATATAGGCCACGTCATTCTTTGCTGACTGACCACAAAATACACACAAGTAAAGGTTTGTTCACGTTTAATTGGTCAGAACTAAATGAAAGAGTTTCTATCAAATAATTTATAAACGTGAAGTAAAACAAAAATATTTGCTAGCAAAAGTGATTGTAGAAGCGATGCAAGTAACATGTTTAAATGCAAGTAGGCTACTCATTGAAAGGGAAAATTCCGTTTCTCTTCTTCGCTTTTATAACAAAAATATCAAATCCATGTTCGTCACACTGATCTCACCAATAGTTAATTAAATAGTCATAATAGAAAATCCATAAGTAAACTATGTACAAACTTTGGTCGGTCGTTGGAATGTAAGTAAGAGGTAATTAATGATAGTTTCGTGCGTTATAAACTGAGTAAAATTTTCTAAAAGAATCAAACTTTCGGTCACTGTCATCTTTGTGGTAGAAAGTTTTGCTCTTTTCGAGATTTCTACTGATCTTATAGCTCATGAAATGATCATTACTAAAACAGCGCCGAGGAAGCTTCAAATTTTACTAACTCTAGGCCTATATTTAATTTCCTCTAATAATGTTATATTTTAACATAATACCTTCGGGTGTTTTAACAAAAGTTAATTTTACCAATCTACTCGTAATTTACCAGCACAAACTGACTGCGATAAATCTTAAAGTAACTGCAAAGCCTATTATCTTCGAGCAGATTATGATGTGCAGTGATGGGAAGTAACTGAGTAAAAGTAATCGGATTACAATAACAATTCCTTTTTTGGTCCCATTTACTTGTAATCAATATTTTTAAGTAAATGTAATTTCTACTTGTAATTTACTTCTGGCAATAAAATTGTAATTGTTACAATTTAGTAGTTGTTAGTATTAGTATCATTCCGCTTGCTATATCGTCATCATTACTGTTTTTGCAACTAATATCCAAATTAGAGTTAATATTAACAAAAAGTTACTCAATGTTTCCGAAAATATTCTCATTGGGTTTTTTGTTTGTTCATTAATAATTTGAGCTTGTGCCCAAAACAAACCAAAAACAAGAAATTTTTAGGTACTGCCATTTTGTAAAATAATTGTAATTTGTACTGATTACTTTTTTAAAAGTAATTTATAATTGTAATTAAGTAAAATGTCTCTCAGGTAATTGTAATTCAGCCCAATTACTTTATTTTTGTACTTTTCCCATCACTGGTGATGTGAGACAATTGTTAGCAGCTAGAAATTGTTGGGATATAATTTATGTTAACAACTAGGGCCTGGACGCCCCAGAGTGGTCACTGTTCCGTGTCATGGAGGGATGCTAGGGAAGGAGGAAGGGATGGACCGAGTATAACTTGAACACTGCAGCAATTCCAATCACGACCAAATTACGTGATCTGTTTTACTGGGAGTATGGCCACGCAAAACTCTATGCAAACAGCCACGCGCTAGCTGACGATTTATTAAATGCAATATCATGTTAAGCCTTGCTTCCAACGCGATACAAACTCTTGCTTCCAATGCAACCGAATGAAAGTCTCTGTAAGTTCAGATACAAGCTTACTTTGTAGATGGACCCTATGTTTTCATTATTCGTTGTAAGATTCTGTTACAATGATTTAGAGCAGCGTTTCTCAACCCTTTTGAACCCGAGGACCTCTAAAATGTCTAACGTTTTTTACGGACCTCTAATTTTACATCCTATTTTTAAAAGTAGGCTATATGTAGGCCTATATTCTTAATATTTGGGGTATTAATTATAGGTCATTATAACGAAATAATTCTAAATACATTTTTTAATTCTACGGAAACACAGTTATTGAATTGGAAGTAAACTATGGACAGTAAAATTATATTTTGAACAGACTTAAATATTTATTACCAATTTGATAATATAATTAGGAATTATAACACAGGTTTACCGGTATCAGACACTCGGGCACCTCCAACAATAAAACCCTTGTTAAGAGAGCGCCTCTAATAACAAATTCCAACAAAGTTTTATTTTTCAGGGTTTTGAATGAAAGAGGGAACCATAGACGTCAGTGCATCAGGGGTTTCAAACTGTGGTTCGTATCTGCAAAAGTAAGGAAACTTGCAATAGGACCTGTATTTTCAAAGATTTTAATAACTTTGAGATCTAGTGTCAATTTTATGTGACAATTTTTACTTCTTTGCTTGCTTTATTATATTTTTTTAATTATGTCTGCGGACCATCTGCAACCATAGGTTGAGAAACGCTGATTTAGAGAAGTGAAATGTTATAGAACTGCAACAAGTGCAAATATAGTGAGGTTGTTGTTTACTGTAGGTCATATTATCGATAAATGTAAGAGTGGCGCAGTCAGTGGGATAATATTTCTACGTAGAAGTAATAAGGTGTAATTGAAAATTAAAATAAAATTTTATTCCTGCTTATTTCACTATTACTGTACACATTTAGTCAATGCAAAGATAAAAAGATATAAAATATAATAAACGTGCCCATCTTACACACTCATTAAAAATATAATATCTTTGATGGTTTACCTATAACTCACTCCAGTTTATTCTTGTAGTATAAAATTTTGTTATTATAATATACAGAGAACCCTGGTTTAAAATTATAAAATTAATTTTTGAGATCCAATGGAATTAGGCCTAATTTTATTTTTTGCGTCTACGATTTTAAAACTGTCCAATAAATATATCTGCTAAAAATTTTTGGTCGATTCCTTATATATACATACTAAAAACAACAAAAGATACTAAAACAAACAGTATGATAAAAGTATTTGTCAATCTTGGTATAGGTAATATCTTTATTACCAGTCAAAGTATGTATAAAAAGTTGTGTAGACCTATTATCACTTAGCCTATGAGGGTATAAGGTGGACACGTATATTATATTTTTTTTGTAATAACATCCTCATTGGAAAAACGAAGTTCAAGTTTGAACGTTGCATGACATACATACAATTTTACTGAATTTTAAGATCTTTCCAAATTTTGTAAATACTATATTATTTCTGTTAAGTAGTCAATAAATAAGCCTACATTTGTATCTTATGAGACCCTTTTCGTACACTTGTGGTTATAGTTGTATGGAACTAACTGGAAGCCCGTTTTCGACCAATGATATCTCTTCCTAATGGTCTTAGGTACTACAGTCATGGAACATGTACTCTCAGCCTCATACTGAAGATAATAAACAAGATCAAGAATTAGAGTAAAAAAGTAAAGAAATGAGATTGACAGGCTGAGTGCTGACCATCCTCAAATGTTGTCATCTACCAATGGAGTCGAAGGACGAGACTTGCTGTGGCGCTGTGGTCCGATGGTGTGTGCCTATCCATGGAATATAATAATGATAACGGCGCATAATATGCATGTTAACCTAAGACTTAAACATAAATACCCAGTCCTGAACCGGCGAAAGGAATTTTTTTAGTCTTAAAATCTCCAGGTCAGGTCAGGAATCGAACACCGACCATCAGAGTGGAAGGTAGTCGCGTTACCAACTCACCCATGGCGGGTACTATCCATGGGATATATATATATTTTTAAATGTAATTATTTTTATTTTTATTTTAAAATTACATGAATACACAGATAATATACAGGGTGTTAATGAGTAACACCGAAATATTTTACCTGTGTATAGAGGGGACATAGACAAGCAACTTTTATTAGGAGAATTTTGCTCTATGGATTCAATTCTTCCTGTTATAACATAAAATATCCCAAGGATATGCACGCCACTGTCTTCTAATATTTGAAATGATGGGAAACAAAGGAACAGTGAATATTGTGTAGTGGTCGGGAAAATTGTAAAAAATGACGATCGATATCTTACAACTCTGAGGGGAAAAAAGACAAACGAAACATTTTTGTTAGGTCTGGAATTAAGAATAAAAACATAATGCAGGGGCGGGCAATCATGTGATTAATCAGTAAATTTTGCAGATTATGAAAATTCCAAATTATGGCATAGCTGTTGATGAATTGTTAAGAATCAGGTTTTTATCGATCGCTAAGAAGGCATGAAGTCAATTTAATAAAAATTTTAACCCTATTTCGCTCAATTATTGAGTTATGAGCACCAAATTTTAAGGACTTTAATGCCCTGTAGCATACACATTTTACGTCATAGAGCAAAAATGTCATAATAAAATTTTCTTGTCTATGTCCCCTCTATACACAGGTAAAATATTTCGGTGTTATTCATTAGCATCCTGTATAAGGTCCTGAAACCCCGAAAGAGCAAAGGCTAGTACTCGGGGGCGGTTACATGTTTATATTTACATTTTTTAGATTATTGAAATATAATCTTATCCTAAAATTATCTTAAAACTAAATAGTCAAAATATTGTGAAATAGTACTTGGGGAAAATACAAAAGCTCAGAGTAAGGGTATGACTCAATTGATATAAAAAATAATTATAATAATGAAAAATTAATTATAATACGAGTAATAGTAGGTACTAAAAGATAAACCTATTTTAAAAGGCATGAAAATCTAAGTTATACAGTATAAGTATTTTAATTTTAGATTTAAAGATTCCATAACTTCATTTGGCTAAAACTAGATATAAAGTGATTTTAGAATTATACAGACGAGGACCTAAACTAGCGCTATGTGGTAGACCAACGGAAGTGAAATATTTGGGTTCTACTAATGTACTATATATTTTATTTGTAGGGACACAGATTTTGGTTAAACCATTATTGCATAATGTATCCTTAAGAATAAATAGTTTGTTTTAAATTTGTAATAAAATAGCGAAAAAAAATAGAAATAAAATTTTAAATTCATGTAAAATTTACAGAATAGGAAAATAGTATATTGCGATACAAGTGCCGTAAGGCACGTTTACGGGTCGAGGAAACAGATTAAAAACCCGAGGCGCAGCCGAGGGTTTTTAAGTTTCCGAGACGGTTACTTATATCAATTTAATTATATTAATTGTGATATTACCTGAAAATGTTATGTAAATACATTCTTGAAAATAGATGTTTATTTCAGAAAGTGATTCGCATGTGTTTGTTGTTATGGGAACCGAATATTTGTCCTGGGGGCCTTGTTCATAAAGGCTTGTATTATGAAGTGTATCGTAATGAATTATGACGTGGCGCTTGGACCGTAAGTAATTTAACCTCATCGCAACGGCCATAGCAACAAGACTGTGTGGGAATATCAACTTACGATCCATGTAAACAACTTTCGTAAGTAACACTTACTAGCTAAGGAGTGCAAAAAAGAAATAAGCTATAAGCTTAATCATTTGTTAATTCGTTTTCTTAGCGGTCCGCCACGGATTTATAATTTGCGTGAATGGGGATTCTTCCAAAAAAATCTACAGCATATTAAATTTTCTTTTCGTCCTTCTTCATCGGCAGAAAGAACTTGAGAAAGAACACTAGCCTGTTGAAATATGAAAGCACGTTTACCTCGCTGCATGAAGGTATATTAGATCGTTAATTTGGATAGCGGTATTAGCATCTTTCTTCGCACCTAGCCCCGCCGCCATGTTGCTTAACATCAGCTCTGGAGCTACCTGTTGTTAGCTGCAGATTACAGCTGGTAATCCCAGGGTTAAGTCCCGTCCCAGTAGCCTAGGGGGTTCCTGCAGCAAATTAAATCTCGTGCTATGCTTTATTGAGACAGCTGCCTGTTGGATCTGCCCGAGCTCTTCATCTTGCCTACTCACTTATTACTATAGGCTACTTGAGTATTATAGTTATCACTCGCTACTGTGGATTAGTACGCGTGATATATTTCACCCCAAAAATATTGCTAGTTTTAATCCTTACGAGGCGCGCAATTTGTTGTATCGCAAGAGGTCGTGCGGTGCTTTTGACCGATTTGTTTGGACTGATGTTCTTGCTTGGAATTTTATACGTCTTATTCAAAAATACAATATCATTGTTTTTAATTATTGTAACATTATTTAACATATGGGGTACGCCGTAGCTACAAACCGGAAGGTGGCGGGTTCGATTCCCGATGAGGTCGTTGAGATTTTTCAATTGTCCTAATCCTTCTGGTGGCACTATGGCCCTGGGGTCGACTCAGCCTCTAACAGAAATGAGTACCAGACGCAATCCTGGGGGTGCGTAAGGCTGACAACCTTACCACCTTCATGTGCCGAATGTCCAAAATCTGGGAGCCTCAACCTCCTGGGCCTCCATGGCCTGTACAGGGATCGCTTTACCTTTATATATATATATATATATATATATATATATATATATATATATATACATATATAAGAAATTATATAAACGAAGCCAATCATTAGTGGGGTCTATGGTAAAATGGTGCCTTAAAATCGTTACGAATCCTTTCGCGTGCTGGAAGAGCAACATTGTGGATAAACATTTTCAAATCAAATTAAGAGGAAGATATTAATTCATTTCAATTTAAATGACTCAATTATTCAAGAAACATGGTATATACTTTCCCTTCATGTATTCTTAAGAACACGCCTAATTTTGACACTATAGTTATTTTCTTGAGTCCACAAACCTAATTTAGTGATTACGGATTTAATCACATTTCAGTGTTACTACATATTAATGAATTCATGAAAATGTATTCTATGCAGAAGGGCATTGTTCTTTGCATAAACGACAGATAGAATTATTTGCTATTTTTTTTTCCGATTTGATGTTTTCAGTGATTGACAGCACTTGTTCTAGATCCAAATCTGTAGTGTGAAATGTATCTTCAATAGTAGGAAAGATATCTAGGATATTATCCTTTTTGTAGAATTTTTGCATTACTGGGGTTTGAAGTTCGGCAATTACAATGTCGAGAATGGAAAATTACGTTTTCGGAGAGAAGATCTGCGGCAACATCTTACCTCTACTTTGAATGATCGTTCCTTGCCAAAAGCTCAGCATACATTAAATCCACTGTTACGTTCATTAAGATTGTAAAATAAGTATTCCCAGAATAAATACGATTATTAAAACATAAAACTTGGTTACCCTTTTCTACGAGAACTGGAGCACAATAAAAGAAATCGTTGTTCTTTCAACATAAAATGATAGAAACTTCAAAAGGAGTGACTTGAATATCTTGCAAATAATAAGGCAGCAAGGGATTTTTGAAAGTGTAACCCAAACATATACTAGGCTTCATGTGAGATCCAAATCATCGTATAACGAAGTAAAGTACGTCATGAAATTAGGTAGGTTTACCCTATATATCGTGTTTCTGATGTATAATATATCCACAGCAGTTCAGGACGCTGATCATAAAAATAGAACAATATTAATCCTAATCCTTCCATGGAATAGGTAAGTAGGATTTTTGTAAGCTTATAACTTGACATATAATCAAGTGGGTGCTGGATGGTTCTAGGTTCAGACTCCAGTGAAGAGTGGAGTTTTTATGGCAGTGGAAAGCAAGCCTAGCATGCTTCTGAAACTCCGGCGCTACCTGGAGTACGAGATAGCGCCGTGATTTATTAACTCATTTACAAAACACACCATAACTCACAGACAATGGCGAATACAATCCTGCGACTTATGCAGACCCGCTCTGTACAGCCCAAATACCACGGAAATAAAACAATGAACAAAGGTCACCGCTTCGAGTTATTATTAAAAATATAAATCACAGATTGTTATTATTGTTATTATTATTAGCATTGTCATTATTATTACTGCCTGCCTGCTATTTCAAAGATGCCTGCTATTTAAAATTTGTAAAAATTGTCTGTAGCATCTTTAAATAAATAAATGAATAAATTATTACTATTATTATCATTATTAGGTATTATTATTACTAATATCGTCATCATCATCATCATTTGGTTTCTGGATAAAAGGGAATACTTACCTAGGTATTGCATGTACTGAAAATATTGATTTTGTTTACTTAGACTAACCTTACTGATAATTTCTTATAATATTTTTAAATATTCCATTTGTAAGTAATGTAACCTAGAGAATATCTTTCTTTAACTCTTTCTATTTTTTTACCCGTCTTACCTCCCCGAACGTGAAATTATTGCCCTTACGAGGGCATACTAGAATAGTACAATAACAGTATTAGTAATATTAGTAATAATAATAATATTAGCAATATTGTACATTAAAGTCGTTTAATTATTATTATATTATTATTATAATTATTATAACTACTGCTATTATTGTGTAAAGAATTCGACAATTTATAATTACAGAATATCTTCCTCTGCCCGTACCATAGGTACTATAGTACCTATCTACACAATCCAATGCTCAGCGCGCCTGCTGCAAGCGACTAGACTACCCGCACAACAATTTTGTAGAATTTGTTGTGCAAGTAGTCTAGTCGCATTCAACAGGCGCTCTGTGCGTAAACCAATCCACAATATCAAAACATTGCAATTAAAAGTTTCAAACAATGAATTTTCAATGTGCAATAAAACATTTTACGTCATTAGGTTGAAACTTTCATATTTTTATATCCATTTCTTTCTTATCAAAAATAATACTTGGCCTAATTTTTTAAAGCTAGTTCCTTTTTTGTATTAATTTTTTATTTTCCACGTTGCTAAGAATTTCTTATCTACAAACATTTCTCCCGCATTTTCATTTGAACTGCAAAGTGGACACATTCCATTCTCATATTCTTTCTTGTATTTCTTCACGTCCGGATACCTAATCTCTACCATGCTAAACCTATCCTCTCTACTTTATTATTATTATTATTATTGTAAAAATAAGTTCCTAACTTTCAATTTGTTTTTATTTATCTATAAAATAACCCCAGTAACAGTATATATAATTACACTAGCAAGTAATATGAAATATGAAACGAAGGTACTGTCAAAATTCCAATTCTCTACCTATTATAGTGATGGAATTAAAGCTACCACTTTAATTAAGCAGCAATACATAAATTAATAATATGGGAGAATCCAAGTAAGTAATGCGGGCTAAAGGGGAATAAGAGAAAGTATAGTTAAATAAGACTAACACTCCCAACCAGACAGTTTACTGGGAATCTTTCAATAGCTAGCATAAAATTTGTATGGGAACACTATGGGATATTGGCGTCAAGTATTCATAACTCGTGCACAAGTCTTTTCATAAGTTTTTACTGCCATTATACTGCCATGGGAGAGAAAGAAAGTATTAAGGAATGAATGGAGAATTCTCAGAATATGGATTTGGGAAAAGACTGTAGTGCGTTACCAGGAACAGCCTGCAGGCACAAGCTGCGTACGTTGTTCAAGAAGCAATAAAATGCGGAGGGAAATAAGAGCCAATGACCATTAGTTTTAGAACTGAAAAACATGATTTTAGCTCTAAGGAAGGATATGATTAGCTATAAGGAATATTATGAATCTTGGAAGGGATGCTAGTCAGATGGTGGCGGAACGAATGCATTTACACATACTTTGCAACGGTACCGAGGTCGGACTGGACGCATATAGCGTGCCGTTCCCTCCTTGCAACTTTATATTGTCTTATTGGCAGTAAATCGCCAATTCGACTGTTTTTTATTCTAAACTCTGTGTAGGTGAGGGTTATCTTAAAACCTTACACCACTTTAAGACGACTGTGCTTATACAAGTCATATTTACGACTTGTACAATAAATTCAGTGTGTGAAACGCAGTAAGTACATTACGACCTTCAAGGGTATAAATAGGCCAGTGATATCACAAATCATTGTAGAACAGAAAATATATTCGTGAAGCTACCAATATTGCCAGACTGACTTTCTTCCGCTCCGCAATATAAACTATTGTTATTGAACACTTGTGAATTAATTTGTTTCTGGTAAAATAAACATTCTTAAACCCACTATATACCTCACTGTTTTGAATACATGAAGTGTAATTTAGAACCTAACCACACCCAATAAATATGCCCCGAGAAATGTAAAGAGGTAAATCTCGTTGTTCGCGACTGATGCTGCCGTGGTACACAAACATAAAAAATTCAGTGGGATCAAATAAAACATTTTTATTCCCCTAAATTCAAATTATATGAGCGAACTGCTACAATAGTTTAGGCTCTACGTTGATTCTCTGTCAGTCAGTCAGTCAGGACAAAGCCTCTTATATATATACAGATTAGCGTAAAATTGTGTCTTGTGATTCTGTACAAGGATATGTGAATACTACTAACTTTTATTTGGGCAGAGGAAGTTATGTGACTCACATCAGATTTTTAAAAATGCATGCAACAGTATTTAGAAATTGATCCACAGTAGGGCAGAAAGATGTCAAGTAATTGTTTTGTAGTAGAGATTTTAAATTGTTCACAAAATGAGCGTAGAGAATATAAATCTGTCACACTACAAACAAGAATGTTATCATAGCACTCAAGGCAATATGCGGTTTATGGATCGCGTTAAAAATATTGAGGTGAAAACGCATGTCACTTCTAGGGAATAGACAGGTGGCTTTGGCTATAAATAAAGTGCTCAATAACTCTTAACATCAATCCCTGCTTTGACTCGAAACGTGATAATATCTGCTGTGGCAGTTACATCCAGCCAGAATAGCCAACAATTTTTCTTCATACTGAAACATTTACAGCGAACAGTTTGCTTTGTTAACTAAAGTGCCCTAAGCTTTTAGTGTAAATGCCAATATTCAACTTTTTTGTTGCGCATTCTGACAATTATGTATTAGTTTTCCTTTGCGTAGACGAAACAAATTGTTTATGACTTTTGATTTCTATGTACTGAGCGACAGTGCAATGGCAGTGAGGATAACAACAACAACAACAACAATAATAATAATAATAATAATAACAACAACAACAACAATGAGTTATGGGGCCTTTTGTTATATAATACCATAAAAATGCACTAAATTGGGCATTATTCCGGTACCGGTACCGGCCAACCGATATGGTTCAATATCAACAGACGTCTTCCCATGGACATTATAAATGTGTATACCAAGTTTCATGAAAATCTGATTAAGAGTATTTGAGTTATGGCGCTTTCAAATAAAAACACTAAATTGGGTTTGACGCCGGTACCGGTGAACCGATTTGGTTCAATAACAATAGGGTTCTTCCCATGGGCATTATACATGCGTATGCCAAGTTTCATGAAAATCCGATAAATCGTATTTTAGTTATGGCGCGTGCAGACACATGGACAGACAGACAGACGGACAGACATTTTTCGTCCCCCCACACACAATCTCATAAAGTACCATACTGGCACTTAATAACAATAATAATAATAATAATAATAATAATAATTTCTGCATTGCATACCCAAGTGGATTCAAAGGAATATACCAACACAAATCGGTGTTTCTTTATGTTAATCGATCTGACCAACTCGGTTTCCGCTTTTCAAAGCAAAAGCAACGTTGCAATATTCTCCATGCGGAGTAGACGAGTAGCTGTCACAAAAAATTCTTAGATTTCTATTGGCTGAGGTAACTATCTGAAAGGTACGGTGACAATAAAAAGCATGGGTTGAACTGGGGGCAAAATTCTCCTGCTAACGAAGGAAGCCGCTTGGGTATGGAATAAATAACTGTACTATACTTCGTCCTGATATTCCACACATCATGCCAAATTTTCCCGATATCGGTGGGAAAAAATTCTAAGAGAGAGAGAGAGAGAGAGGGAGAGAGAGAGAGAGAGAGAGAGAGAGAGAGAGAGAAAAAAATAGTATCATACATCAGCATCAGACATCTTCATTTAGAAGTTAACAAGCTATTTTTAAGTCAACTATGTACAGACCTATTATTGTTAGCAGTCTACTAAATAGAAAAAGGGCTCTGTTCCAAGGAAGATCAGAAAAAAACAAGAAAGCGAAAACAGTAAGAATTACCACAGAGAAGTTACCGCAAACCATTAAGACGGCACCATCTTACAGTGGTAAACATTTCGAAATGGTACAAGTCCTATGTTCATTTCGGGCATATTTTCAACTCTATCAGTTGAATGTTTCGCGTCAAAGAGCGACAAGGAAGACTCACAGAAACTACTAGATTCGTATATCACCAGAGATAACATTAAAGTGTTGGTGGTACTAAAGAGCCTGCCATTTAACAGCTACGAAATCTACCTCTATCACAGGCAACTATGGAAGGACTGGGAAACATGCATATCGATTCCCGATAAGGCCTATTCTACTTCTACATATTATATTTATTTCTATATTTATGTTTATTCTTCCGTTGTCCAAACGAGCCTAAATACATAGTATTCTAGAATCCATTCTTTTCAAAAATCAGAATTGATCCCTGGGATCAAACCCGGTTCTTCACATCCATAGTCAATGACCTAAACACGATAGTTCGGAGGCTGTAATAGCCAGTTATCGCTTTCCAAAAACAGTAGAATAAAAAGTTGTGAAGTTGTAAAACGTATCCGGCAAAGGTTTTCATGGTTAATATTTTTGATTATGTACGCAATAGCCTACTGTTCATACAGACAAATAAGTTGTTATTTATGATTTCTATAACGAAACAGTACATTATGCAACAAGCCTATAATAGCATGTATTAAGACATGGGTATGCTTGTATAAAACAAGCAACGCGAGTTTTAAGATTTTCATACAAGTTTCTTGATTACCATTATAGGCAAGTTGCATACGGCCATTTTTCATCGACCATAATTAAATGTATAAGCTTTTTGTTTTTTTAATACCTCGTAATTGATTAAGCAGACGACTTTCGCCATAAATTGTTGTAGTTCTTGTCTTTTCTGATAGGCATGCAGGCTTGCAGCGCTTCTCTTGAGCATTAATGTCAAACAACACATATTCAAACACAGGAAATATATTCGATGCAGTAGGCCTATAATATTACATATTTTCGATGTAGTAGGCCTATAATATTAAGACGAACAGATATTTTTGTTTGAAATACAGGTTGTTTAAGTACGAATTTTCATTTTCTGCTCTGAAAATTCAAGATCGTTTTGTGATCGATAATAATCGATATTACACCACTTGTGAAATGGAAATCAGTGTCGAAATGAATATCTTTACGATACCGTTATGTTATGTGTCGAACAAAAAGGGAATTTCTGAATGAAACACAGGCAAATAAATTGCTTTCCACAAAGAAGGATAGGTCTACATTTGTGGCGATAAAAGATAACGTGATAGATTTATCGCCTACAAAATGCGATCGGCGTAATGTATCGGGAGATAAAGTAGGCCGACAAATGGTTGATAAATGAAGCGGAAAACTTTAGCTATTTTTCAAACACTGGAAAATACTGCTGTGTACCAACAGATGTAAACCATCATATGTATTGTGCACTGTACGGCATGACATGGCTTAAATGATTAGATCGTAGTTCGACCCCCGGGTGAATCCAGGAGATTTGTAGGGGGCAATGCAGAAGGGATGGCTTTGCCTTAACTAATTATCCCTCCGTCAGTGATTAATTTCGTTATCTGACATACACTGAGGAGAGAAGAGCCTACTGCCAGGCCTAATGTATCCCATGCTTAAAGGCATATCCCTTCACAAAACCTAATGCTAAAGATTAATAAAATATGTATAATAAAGTATGTTAATGACCAGTGGATTAATGAATCATGTTCCAGGTTATTTTCAATGTGAAGCAATCAAAGTTTGGTAACCCTGGAGTGTTGTCATTTTACACAACTCAGTGGCATATTTTCTCTTTTTAATTAATAATCTACCATTAAAAGGCTTATTTTACCTTTGACTGTCTGGAAATGAAATTTATGAAATTTTTTTTAAACTACAGTGAAATATTAGTATACTGTAGTAAAATTCCATTCTTTCATTAGATTGTAAGGATACGGACAAGGAAGCCAAAGTAGTTCCATAGGAATAAAGTGCGCGTTGTTTAATTGGACTAATAAATTATAGGCGCCTCTCAATGTATGCCGTGAGCAGGCACCGTGTTATTAACAACAAGGATGCCACCACATTAAATGAAGAACGCCCAGGCTTGCCACAATGACGACATCTCATTTCTCTGCTCCGACCTAAACTTTAATTTGTTTGCTTTAATGCAAGTCTGGTTTTCTTTGCTAACATTGCTCACGACAAAGATCTGGCCTGCTTTCATCTGCATTTTATCTCCCTCGAGAATTTGTTTCTCTTTGGTCCTACATAAGTTTAAAAGGACTAAATAAAATTGAAACCAAATTGCGCTATTGGTTGGTTGATTTGTGGTTATTTAACGACGGGGCTATACTGCAATTGACGCCTGAGATCGTAGCCGGCGTAGCAAAAAGTCCTAAGAATTTCTTTTATATGCATGTAAATCTACAGAAATGGGCATGAAACATTTTTGTACACATAAATGCCATCGACCTCGGTCGGGTTCAAACCCGTCCCCATGGGCAGGGAAAGCAAGCGTCATACAGACTGAGCCACCCTGGCCGACACATTACACTACATTACTGTTAAATTGCAAAATATGAACAACAATGACATTAATTTGTGATAGCCTATAAATAATAAGTTAGTTTTGATACAATATATACAGCAGCCATTTTCAATAGCTTTCACGGGAAGCTTTCTCAAGCACCACTAAAAACACTTCGATTTAGCCTATAAAGGACCGTTAAGTTTGCAACTGCAACGCTAGAATAGAAATACGATCCTCACTAGATGATACAATATTATCTACAAAATTAATGCAATGTAATTTCCTCGATTTGGACTGAATGATTTGAATGAGTCAGTGTGGAGTTTTCACCATAAATACACGTTTTGAGGGCTCTATCATTTTCTCTAATTTCTGTTCACATGATGCTTATACCACATACAAGCGATTCTTTTCTATTTAAAAAAAATCTTTAAGGGTATTTATAAGCCAGTCATTGTTTGCAAAAACGATTGCAAAATTGAAGCTATGATACTTGCACACCGTCTAGGATGTCAAGCGTGAATTTCAGTACAGTCCCGTAGATAAATAACCATTAATCAACTAATCAATAGCGCAATGCGTTTCCAATTTTATTTAGTCCTTCTGAATTTATGTGGGACCAAAAAAAAAAACAAATTCTCGATGGTGATTAAATGCAGATGTTGTAAGAGGCTGAGACAACTTAATATACGCTTCTCGGAACATTGTTTTTGTTCCAAATCAGAATATAAAGCGGAAAAGTTACTTGAGGTAGAGAGTTATATTGAAGTATAGTATATCAGATTTGTAAAAACACAGTTAAGAGGTTCATGACGAATGTTAATGATAACCAGAGCCCGAATTTTGATGACCTAAAAATAATTTTAAAATGACTGCAAAAATACTAAAAATTGACCCAAAAATTTGTATGTAAATACTAGTTTATTCATCAGATTTGTGTATATTCTACATTTATGTTGTTGAACCTATTGTAGCCTTGTAATTAGCTAATTGGTACATAAAGTTACATGAAAATAGGAAAAATCGTCTTTCTGTGTACAAATTATAATTACAACAAGATTAATTAATTTATGCTTATTTAGAGTTCCGATAATATTCAATGTAAGCGAATGCATAAAAAACTCTATATAATGCGAGAAACTACACTAAGTAAGAAAATAATGACTTTATATTTAAAAAATTGCCTAAAAATATGAGATATGCAAAAAAGACCGTAAAATGACCAAAAAATGACAAATAATGACATTAAATTCTAAAAAATGACCATAAAATTAAAAATGGGAGAAAATGACCAAAAATGATCATAAAAATTAGCATTTTGCTAATCTAGGAGTCATGATCAGAATATCTGCGCTAGTGAGCAAAGTCCATGATGTTCCAGTTAAAAGATGGGCCCTGATAACATTAAAAAGCTTGCTTTTTAAAATAAGCTAGAAGAAATGGGTTAGTACTAAAATAAAAAGTCCACTAAAAGGGTCATTCGACAAGGCAGACCAGCTTAGGAAAAGTACATAGATCCCAAAGTTTGCTTATTAAAATAAGTTAGAGGAACAGAATTGCCTGATGCTTGGGAAGGGATATAAAGTTAGTAATATTGTTCTACATTGCGAGTCGGTTGCGAGATGTAGAGTGGTGTTTTCCTCAAGGAAATTGTGTACCTCCAGGTTTCTTGTCAGCGAACAAATATACGAGAAGTTATTTTCCACGTCCAAAAAACTTTCCTTGCAACAACCAAATTTAAAACTCAGAACAAGTTGAAAATAAGATTCAAAGTAGGAGAGAGGACATACGGGCCTACAATATTTAGAACTTATCTCCTCTTTTCCAATTTATTTATATCCGGTGATGTCTAAACTCCACTCTAAATCCAAAAACTTGCATTCCTTATGAGTCTCGAACAACTTTCAGGTCGAAACGAATGAAGAAGATGAGTTTTATGTAATTTCTTTATTGTCTGCATGGAAGGTAATTTGAAAACATAGCGAAACAGCTTTCAACAATATGTTTCCTGTCGACTTACGACTTGGCTCACGCGATATTCGAAGAATACTTTAAAACTCCTTATTGAGAAAACTTATCTCAAAATATCCAGATGAACGTCTTACAGCTTTTAATATTCTCACAAAATACTAGATTGAGAATCCAATATATTATATGAACGAAGTGGAAGACTATTTAGGCCTACTAAGCAAATTTTAACAGATAATTCAGTAAAAACAAACAAATGAAAGTTCAATGTCATTCTTGCCTATTAGAAGAGAATCACCCTACTTGACCGTGCTATACCCAATGTGTAGGCCTATTGTCCTTACTATTAGCCTATATTTTACTTACTCCGCCCGTACTATAAGTCGTCTACTATGGGTGAAGGAAGTACTGTGATCGAGACCAAAGTTTGAAGTTATTTTTAACATAAATACACGTTTTGAAGTCTCCTGAATACAAAAATACTATTTATAGATACATGTATGTGTGTGTGTGTGTGTGTATCTGTGAACAGCGTAGATCCAGAACGGAGAGTCGTATGAAAAGAATTGTTTTTATTTGGGTTAGGTATCTTTGGGAGATGTGACACGAAGATTGGCGACGACATTCTCTTACATTTAAGGTCACTTTACATGAGTAAAATTTAATTTTTCGCGATTTTATCGAAAATGACTCTAAGATACTGTTCAAATTTTCATAACAGCACTTCTCGAAAAGTCTAACATGAGGTGCTTATGCTAAGAGCCAAAACTTTTATTTGAAAAAAAAATCTCAAAAATTCCTGGAGGGTAGTTATAAGCCACCCACTGTCCGTAGAAAGTCAGTCTCGCCTGGTGAACAATAAAGCTTTGCAACAGATTGAAACTGAATACGCGCTCTTTTGCCATGCGGTCTATTATTCTATAGTATCAGAATGTGAAGTAAGAAAGGTGCATTGTCCATGCTTAGGGTAAAGAAATTGACGTGAGTGCATTAATAAGATTTTATTTGCTTTATGAACCCTTCGAGAATGTGATGCGATGTGGTAACGACATTCTCTTCATTTTTACAACCATTTTACAAGAAGAGAATGTCATACATAATATATTAGACTAAGAATAGGAAAAATATTTATTTTTCCAGAAGAAATTATGTTTCACATTAGATTTTTTAAATACTAAACTAAACTAAACTCCGTGGCGCTACATCCCTCGAGGGACTTGGTCTACCACCCGACTGCTACATCATCTACCACAGGCAGAGAAGAAATAATAAAGTAATAAATATCCCCTTTGCGGTTTTCAATAGCAAGTTTAAGGGGATTCTTATGACTATTACTAGTGAGTGACATGAACTTCTGAGGCGTTATAACTCTATCGATTTATTTTATACCCAGACATCAAGTTTGTTATAATTATGAAGTGTTGTAAAAATATATTGCAGAAACTCATGTAAACTACATATTTATTGCAATGCCTTAAAGCGCATACATTGTACCAATATATTCTTTTTTTCATTCCAGGAGCTATCTTCACAGAGGACCAAAAGGATAGCAGTGCGGAACTAGCCTTCAAGTACGCAGTCTACCGCATCAACAAGGATAAGGATCTCCTTCCCAATACAACCCTCGTGTATGACATCCAGTACGTGCCTAGGGACGACAGCTTCAGGACTTCGAAGAAAGGTAAGCACCTCAAACCCTTTGTCATATCTAGGTCATCCTGACTAGAAATAACTAATATACTTCTGTGAACTGTAAAGAGTTTAAACAAAAACGTGAATGTAAAATGTTTGCAATAGGCATTTGTACAGAGCCATCAAGTTATTCTCTCAAGTTAGCATTTGTAGCAGGTAACATGACACCAAAGTAGGCCATGTTAACTATTGGTGAGCATTTGTTTGCTATTGTCGATAAGTCGAAAACTGGAATAAGTAATTGCATCATATCTTTAATTAAAGTTTCCGAAAATAAATTAAAGCGAAAGAATTTCGTCTTCAAGAAAACTGTAAATATTTTCAACATCTACTTTAAATATCCGTGTTTTATCTTGATTTAATTTCTTAGTTCATAAAATTGTAGCAGAACATTATAACTAAACACTAGTACTGCCAACTGAATTCCGTTTCTTAGCGGATTTTCGCCTGCACAAGTGCTGCGGAGCGACTTCTTGATGGCACTGCATAATCGACAGACGAGATTTTCTTTGCCTGATTATATACAGACTATTTCAATTTGAAGGTGTAGTATGTCGAAACAATAAAAAATATTCATTTAAAAAAAGGCTTTAGTATAGGCCTACAGGATGTTAATGAAGAACACCGAAATATTTTACCTGTGTATAGAAGGGACATAGACAAGCAACTTTTATTAGGAGATTTTTGCTCAATGATGTAAAATGTGTATGCTACAGGGCATTAAAGTCTTTAAAATTTGGTGCTCATAAGTCAATAATGAAGCGAAATAGGGTTAAATTTTCATTATATTACTTAATGGTTTCTTAGAGATCGATAAAAACCTGATGCTTAATCATTCTTCAACAGCTATATCATAATTTAGAGTTTCTATATTCTGCTAAATTTATAGACTAATTACATGACTGGCCGCCACTGCATTAGTTTTCTTTATTCATAACTCCAGTGTTAATAACGAAGTTCCTTTGTTTCGCAGTTTTTTTCAAATGTTTAGAAGTCAGTGGCGGCCATGCCCTCGGAGATTTTATGCTGTAACAGGAAAAATTGAATCCAAATAGAACAAAAGTCTCCTAATAAAAGTTGCTTCTCTATAACCTCTCTATACACAGGTAAAATATTTCAGTGTTATTCATTAACACACTGTATAACGGTTAATAACATAGTATATTGCGATACAAGTGCCGTAAGGCACGTTTACGGGTCGAGGAAACAGATTGAAAACCCGAGGCGCAGCCGAGGGTTTTTAAGTTTTCGAGACCCGTAAATGCCTTTACGGCCCGTGTGTTGCATGCTATTTTTTGCACGATGATTATTTATATCAATTTAATTATATTAATTCTGATATTACCTGAAAATATTATGTAAATACATTCTTGAAAATAGATGTTTATTTCAGAAAGTGATTCGCATGTGTTTGTTGTTATGGGAACCGAATATTTGTCCTGGGGGCCGTGGCCATAAAGGCTTGTATTATGAAGTGTATCGTAATGAATTATGACGTAGCGCTTGGACCGTAAGTGTTTTAACCTCATCGCAACCGGCCTTAGCAACAAGACTGTGTGGGAATGTCAACTTACGATCCATGTAAACAAAGTTCGTAAGTACCACTTACTAGCTAAGGAGTGCAAAAAAATATTTACAACCATTACATTACAAAAATGGGTTTATAATAAATTTCTAGTTTTGAGAATTCTAATCCAGAATGATGATTATACTGATATTATCACGAATTACTTGAGTAATTTAAATCTTTCACATTATTTTCGTATCAATAATTTTGAGCAGGAATATCTTCTTAGAATATGAACTTTCTTACTCTCTTACAACGTAAACAGATGTTGAGAAGCGTTTCTGGAATACACGTAGTTGAACCGGGGGCTGTTTTGTTGGCATTTCGGAAATCCTATCTATCCTGCAGCTCTCTGAAGAGCCCTTCTGCAGTGTTTCCTCACAGCAGCTATATAAATCAAAGTTTGTGCCGGACGCAAGTTGTTCACAGTTTAAGTTATCCCTACTTGCAACACGTAGCTTCCTTATCAATGTAAAAGTCCAGTGAACTACATGCCTAAGTTTACAATATCCACTAGCACTTTAGGTGTAGCTTGCAACTCCTAGGAACTCCAAATCCAAACTAGAGGAGAAATGTTTAAAAAGTAACAGCAATATCGATAAAATCAATTGGTATCTAATCAGCTGATTTAGGATTTGTAGGTGTGCGCCTTATTTCTTATGAACCACAGTAAGAAATGGTGTTTCTAGTTGAGAATGAAGGAAATTTTCTAGCACCTTTTCCCCTTTTTAGGACCTTTATCCCTTTTTTCCCCACCGTGCCCATAATCCCTTTTTCCCCCTTTTTTATATTTTACACTGCAGCTTTTTAATAATCTCCTTAAGCGCATTTCATCGTTTATAGCCTAGGACTTATGAGTTTCGTCCCAATATCTAAGATTCAGGGACATCTATAACAATGAAAAATAATTACTAAATATTCAATTTTTCTTTTTAATTTCACTGGGATTAGTCAGTAGCCTGCCATTTGTGAATATCGTTTTTACTCGAATCTAATGCGCACCCCAATTTTGAAACTTCAAACCATAATGAAATGAGCATCAATTGGAGGATATTTATTTGATATTTTACCTTTTTATACTACAATAGATTTGTGAATTTAGGTGTTTAAAGGTCGGTTTAGCGGTTTAGGTGGGATAGTGTTCAGTTAGCTTGAGTAATAACTACGGTTCGGATGTTTATTACCTAAAAAATTGGAAAATATTATTGTAAATATGACCTTAAAAATGACTAAATATGACCTTAAAAATGACAAAATATGACCCAAAAATCCTAAACATAAAAGGACGTAATATCTAAAAATAAATGTTCCAATTTAAAACTTTTAATGACCCTAAATTATTACATCACAAGAATTCAATCAGATAATCACTTTTTAACAATATTACAGGTGATTTACAGGCTTATTTGTAAAGGATTTCTAATCTGTTAATACTTCCAGATACCACTGCAAATCAAATGAAAATATTTTAAAAACATGTATTTTGGAAGTTGTTAACAGCCGGGAGGATAAGGTAATTTTGCTATTACTTGTTATTGTTCCTTCACATTTCAGTTAAAGTAAAACCAAAATATTCGTGACTTTCTCGGTAAAAAAATTAAGTATACAATTTAGTGCACATACTGCATCATTGTGCTCTTTTACCGAATTTATAGCTGAACTATGACGTTAAATTACGAATATGACCAAAATATGACCAAGACCATGAAAATGACCAAAATATTACTTTATATGCAAAATAAAAACGGTCCGATTACGATAACAAGCATGCAATTCGTGTTTAATTTGTGTTTTTTTCGGCGAGAATGAGGTCAGGATAAAAATATAACATTTCATAAACATCCGAACCCTAGTAATAACGCTGACTTACATTCGAGACGTAGCAAGTTCTAATCTTGTTACCTGGATATGGGGATTTTAGTGCTTTCTTGTAGTTCGCAAAGATGAGTGCCGGATTTTAATTGATTGTAAATGTACTTTGAGTGTTCAAAAATAAATTTACTTAATTTCAGTTAGTTTCACAAATAGCTGTGGAATTTAAATTTATCTCTTTGACGTGTGTAGAAGGCTATATGTAATTACGAAATGCCTACACTGTTTCATGAGATTTGGTTTCTTTGTAATTTATATAGACCCCGTATCGTGGAAAATTTAACGATCTAGAATTGAGAGGACAAGAAGTATGAAGTAGGCCTACATGTGTGCTTTATTAATGATTTATGAACCCCACTCCCCGTCCACAAGTTGATCCTCGATACGAACTCCAGGGCTAACCATATCCCAAGTTCCGTAAATCTTGAGTAAGTTTCCTCACACCTACACTACAAACTACTGGCCCATGCTCAGGAGACCATAATAAGTTTCTCGCCGCAGTATAAGCTTTACGCTATATCTCGATTTTTACGTTAATGTTCAAGAAGTTTCGCGTATGCCTACGGAGACAGCGATAACAAATTACTCTCTTCGTGGTTTGGCCAGATAAGTTACTATGAGGGTAAATCGAAAAATAGCGCACAATAATTTTTTTAACAAAAAGTTTAATAGGTACAATTACAAACAAATGCACACATGAAGGGACATATTTTGTCTATTTTTCTATATAGTCACGAAGTTCCTCAACACATTTCTCCCATCGTGATAACAGTTTCAAAATGCCCTATTCATAGAATTCCGTTCGGTTGGAGTATAGCCATCTGCGGACTGCATCTGACGCAAAGAGTTTACCAGCCAGAAATGTCTTCATGGGACCAAACAAATGAAAGCGTAACGCGATAGGTGATCCAAGCGTGTCATCATTCGCTGCCCCTTCTGGTCGTCTGTCACGTTCTTGGCATCCAGCGAGCACTAAATTTACGAAACTTCAATGTATCAAGCACAATATTATACATCGCACCGTATGAAAATGTTGAACTGCTGAGATTAGAGGCTCGTGTAACTATCCGTCATTTCAAAGTCACACTTAGCATTAATTCTTAAATTAATTCTTAAATTAAGGATTAATTCTTAAAGTAATTGTTTTCTATAACTGCAAAAAGTTAAGCGAAGTATGTTTGTATAGTTTTGTGGTTCAGAGCCATGGAAATCGTAAGTAAAAATAAAATTAATTAATATATTTGTTTTAATATGTTTATTGAACGTATTAAAGTGAAACTAAAAATTAAAACTTGTCTGAAATGGTAAAAATCTAAAATAAAACTATTTAGGTAAAGTGATCCCTATACAGGCCATGGAGGCCCAGAGGGTTCCAGAAGGTTGAGGTTGTCAACCTTACGCACCGGCCGCCTTTACCCCCAGGATTGCTCCTGGTATTCATTTCTGTTAGAGGCTTAGTCGACCCCAGGGCCATAGTGCCACCAGAAGGATTAGGCCAATTGAAAAATCTCAACGACCTCATCGGGAATCGAACCCGCGACCTTCCGGTTTGTAGCGCAGCGCCTCAACCACTACGCTACGGCGTACCCCATAAAACTATTTTAATATGTTAACAAAAAATTAATACAGGGTTTATAAAAACCTAAAAATCCGGGCCCTACTTATCATTATGATACCCTTACGTCATTTGTTATAAGCGTATCATAGTATGCTCGAACAAAAGCTATTGTTAATAAATATTATAAGCTATTTATGTAAACATTAACGGAACTTAAATAAGCCATTCCTTAAGTAGAGACCTCCATAGATCTTGTTGCATCCCCTAGCTGCCATTACTGTTCCAGTCGCCGCCGTCTTGAGGGCTAATTGAGGGGATAGCTGCTGATGGGGGTGAAAGGACAGCTCCTTTAACGGGTCCAGTGCGATGCTGTCCGAGTAATGACAGAGCACTAACGAGCATCTCCCGTAATGGAGCCGATTAGCGCTAAGGAAAAGTAAATAAAAACCTACGCGTATCTCGTCCTACAACCCACACCATAGTCAACGTGCTATCAGCAAGCATCACTTGGCAGAATCCCTCTAATCTCACCATCACGATCCATTCTACACCATGCATTTATTTTTTTAAATCATGAAGTCATCAAGTCGGTATCATGTGTGACAATAAATTCTTCAACTACTTCACTTATGGACAATAAAAAATTATTGCTCAGCATTCATTATCATGTTCCTTCTTTATCCTTGTTCCCTGTTACAAAACAAGCGCAGTAAAAACAAGCAATATTTTTTCGTTGAAAATAATTTTTTTGAGATTAACGGAACAAGCAACTGTATCGTCACAATAATCAATAATGTTTAATAATTTAATTATAGGAATACTTTGACTTTATAGTTATATTGCTGATTTGGAAATGTTACACTCTGTCTATATTGGCAGCCTGTATCTGCAGGGAGTTGTTGTTTTAATAAATATATATTTGTCATAAATAAACAAATAAAAAAAGTGTGCGTGGAACGCCACGCGACAGAAGTGAAACTTGTTTTAATTTTTGGATTTTTTCAATTTTGGATTCTTGAACTTTTAAATATTGGGTTTTTACTTTTTAAATTTTGGATTTGTTATTTTTTAAATTTTGGATTTTTTGTTTTTATTTTGAATTTTTTTATTTGTTTAAATTTTCTATCCTTGGTTTTTTTAATTTTAGATTTCTTTTAATTATGGATCTTTGATTTTTTTAATTTCTTAATTTAGGATTTTTGAAATGTTTTATCTTTGATTTTTTTTGTTGGATTTTTAATTTTGGAATTTCAATTTTTAAATTTTGGACTTTTAGATTTTTAAATTTTGGATTTTTTAATTTTGAATTGTTTAATTTTTTATTTTTGGATTTTTGGATTTTTTAAATTTTGGGTAAGCCTAATCATTGAGTTGGTTGTTTTCTGTGCAGTCCGTTCCGTCACACCCCACTAATTTCGTGACGATTTTGAGCGTAACACTAATTTCGTGACGATTTTGAACTTAAACATTTGGTGACGATTTTGTCCGTAACGCAAGCTCTCGATTTACTCCTACCGCGGCTAAAGAAGTTTCACTTCCAAAATACACTTACAGTTTGTTATTCGTAATACCTATAAAATCAACAAAATAAGACATATGCTTACGTGATTAATAGAAAAGTATTCAGATAATCCTTTCTCATTACAGAAATAAATAAGAACAAACTCAATCAATATACCAGAATATTGAACTACCCTGGTATAAAACGTAAATTAATGTTTGAACAAACTTAGTCTTTTAATCTTGTTAGTGGGTGATATGACCTGAAACTCATTTATCTTATTACACATCAGAATCTGAGTTATAGCTGACAACTTAAGATACACTGAAGTGCTCTTCACAACTACAGCAAAGTCTCGGCCCAACTTCTTGGAAGAACAATATTGCCACAGCCTCAAGAAAAGAGAAGTGAAAAATGATGGAGCTTTTATCGCGGATAAACAATTACTCAAAGACGAAAGTTAAGAAGTAGGCTATAGGGTTTCTGCCATTATGAAACAAACTGCCTATGATTAAGTGATTTTACAAGACGACATTTAAACATACGTATGTCAACTCTTGAAAAAAAAATAACTGATTTTTATATTGTCTAACGTAGAAATAGTTTTATGCTAACTTATCACTAGACCTGGGATTTTAAGGCAAATGCCTATTTTGTTCCTTATGAAATAACATGAAAATTTTTAAATATGTGGACGTTTCATGATAAATCACTTACATTTATAGAGTTTTATAGTGCTCTAAAATGCCTAATTGGACTTTTAGACAATATTTTACTATTTTAGTGCTTAAAATGCCTATTTTGTACATTTAAAATAAAATTCAACTTCTGTAATTTTTACAATCTTATAATGGACATCCCACAATGAAAAGCAGAACAGCAGAGGTGGGGTTTTCACAGAAACTTGTCCATTCCAAACAATTTCTTTGTCCTAAAGCTTTTCGTTTTGAATTAAATATATTTCAAATGGTTAATACTACAAAATTATTAGAAATAGTAAAGGGTCATTTTTTACGGGTCCGCAATGACAGTGGTCCTCGAATAAAGGAAGTTTGAGAACCCCTGACATAGATGACTAGATTTTCTTTAGCATTGTTCTCTTATTGTATTGTGTTACTGTATAAGTTAACGTTATTTAAGTAAGATAAACTTACCTTACTGTCACAAAAAATAATATAAGTTTATCTATATGAAAGAAATATGTTATAAAAATAAAGCATAATAAAGCATAATCATCAAAAAGAAAAAACATCATGTGGATTGCTCTGGTGATAGAAGCACCGCCTTATCGTGTTGAAGTCAGTCAACGCTATTAATATTGTGTATTATCTCCTTATATAACTGACCTGTCCAGATCCCATTGAACTGGCTGGAATTGTCTGGTTATAAAGAGAATGTCTGATTCAGGTGAGATCATTAATAATAATTAGAGAGACTGCATTGTGCCAACACGACACCAGAACACATTGAGGTAGTCCACTGACATTCTGCCAGGACCTGTTGTCACAGACGTAGCACAAGTTCACTACAGTCTCCTCTGATTTACTTATGTGAATTTTAGGTGACAAGATTAAGTGAATTTTTACAATAATAATGCTACGAATTACAAAAAATCTAATGTGAAACGAATAACTTCTTCTACTCAAATAAAAGGTTTGCTCCTTCAATAGGTTGTAAAAATGGAGAGAATGTATTTACCACTCATCACATCGAATTTCCGAAGGATACATAACATAAATAAAACCTGATTAAGTCACTAATGTAATATTCTTTACCCAAAGCATGGGCAATACACCTTTCTCACTTCACACTCCGATATAGAATAATAGGCCGTATTGTAAAGAGCGTGTTTGTTTCAACCTGATGCAAAGTTTAATTGTTCACAAGGAAAGATTACGTTTCTATAAACACTACAGTGGGTGGTTTATAATCCCCTTTAGAGAATTCTTGCGAAAAAAAGTTTCAAATGAAAGTTTTATCTCTTCGTGTAAGCACTTCATGTACAAAATTTAAACACAATCGTTAAAGCCATTTGAAAGAAAATCGTGAAAAACGGAATTTTCTTCATGTAAAGTGGCATTAAAAGGAAGAAAAAAGTCATCGCCAAGTTTCGTGTCATATCTCCAGAACGTATCTAACCCAAATACAAAATTTTGTTTTCATAAGATTTTTCGTTCTGTTCTCAGATACACAGACACACACAGATTTTGAAAATAGCAATTTTCGATTCAGGGGATCTCAAGACGTGTATTTATGTTAAAAAGTCAACTTAGAATTTCAGGGCCGAACACAATAAGCTATTTTCTCTACTTATAGTACCTGTGGTACTAAAAAAAGTAAAAAACGATTGGGAAAACGATTGAGCACAATTTTCAGGTATATGTATAAGTAGTGTGATAATTCATTATATTAAATTAGTAATTATATAATACCTTGAATTCTGCAGTCTTTTTAATTTACAATAATAATAATAATAATAATAATAATAATAATAATCGTCTGTTTGAGCATAAAGCCATAAGACTTGTCACTATATCTAAGATTAAATATAAATCATACATTGCCCACATTTACTTCATTAATACTGTATGGACACAATTGAATTAAAATCTTTCTGATACGTCTTTTAAAAACTTTCAGTTCATTAATAACTCTAATGCTAACAGGCAGATCGTTGTAAATCTTCAAACCATACACCATGATGAATTGTTGAAACTGTTTAAATTATGTTGAGGAATGCTAAACTTATTTCTATTTCGAGTATTGTAGGAATGAAAATCATTATTGCAACTATAACCGGGGCCATCAATGTATTACGATTTTTTCGCTTAAAAATCCAGTTTAAGTAATATTTATTAACCACAGAACCATGTTTCCAATTATGATTTTTATTACTGTTTATGATCAAAATAACAAGCTTAATTCGGAACTCTGCAGGAAGAAACCAACTGGATAAATTAGAGTTACACAAAGACACACTTAAATGATAAAATTTAATGGAAAGTTAAAACCCTGATGCATTATGAAGGTAGGTAAACCTTTCAAGCGAGATCAAAGGACGGTGATTCTTGGATAAATTCAGTAGGTCACAATGTATTCCTCTGATGAAGAGCAAATTATACTGAAATCCCATTCCGACAGAAATTTACTTAACGCGAGGAATTTTAGCAGAAAAAAATACCTCTTCAATTAAGCAACAAGAACAAGAAGTTAATTGTAATCGCGTGAACAACATCTCGAGACGGGAAATTTCATCTTGTTAGGAATGGGACTGCTTCAATAATTATTTGATACAGTGGTGCGTACGAGAGGCGCCTCAAAGGACCTGCGAGGGAAGATTAGACAGTTGAAGTTGGTAGTAATAAGGAGTGATGCAAATTAGGTCTAAGGCTAGCTGATGCTTTTGGATCGGAGCCAGGTCTTGATAATGGTAATGTAACTCCCTGCAATTGTACACACCATCATGTTCCACCGTTATGAGACAATTATACCTACCAGAGACTAGCACGTTATTGATTCTCTGCTATGAGGACACGAATTATCGGACAACTGTACTTAGGTATATGACCACCTAGCCTTGCTAAACGCATCCTCGTATATTTGTCCGTTAAAACTACCACTTTTCAGTTTCATAAAATGCATTATTATGTGACTGACTGATTGACTCTGTCCTAAACCTCAAATTGGAGGTTTCTGATACCTATGTGAATTTTGTTACGTTTATTTTCCGAGAGAGGGCAGTCTATGAACAGAGGGACAGGTGGTAAGCCCATCGTCTCACAACGACCCAGGAAACTAAGGTATTACGTGAACGTGAAAGGCCGGAAAATTTTGTCCAGAGGCTCTAATTTAGACTTGGAGTTCTTTAACGTGCATTAAATCTACGACACGGGCTCACCAGCTTAAAGTCCCTCCCGGAGAACTCCGTGCCCCGATTTTTACGTCCGGAAAAATCCATCAACTGCAACCTAAGGATCTAGAGGCGGGCACGCTTCCCCTAGACCACCACGGCATCGTAATAATAAAATCTGATGTGAAATACAAAACTTCCTCTGCCCAAATAAAAGTTTTGCTCTTAGTATAATATGCTGTGTATGACATTCACTTCGTGTAAATTAACCAATTTACACCAAAAGTGAAGAGAATGTCCTTACCGCAACGCATCCCCGAATGATAATGAAAAAGGACATTTGATTAATGATCTCATGTAACTTGCTACCCTTAGCATGGGCAATACACCTTTCTCACTTCACATTCTCTAATAGGATAAGTAGCCAGTTGTAAAGAGCGCGTATTCAATAATTTGCAGTTGTATACAAAGCTTTTATTATTCAACAGACAAAACTTTTTTTTTAAACAGTGGGTATGAATATATTCTATATCCGCCATGCCCACTCCCAACCCTGCTCCTTCCATTTTTTTTATATGGTGGATACGGTGGAACCTCTAGATTCGTTGAGAGAACATAATTATTTAGAATTATTCTTAACCTTTTTCGATAGAGAAATAACTTTCGGTTTATTGTCAATGTCCTTTATTCACTTCAAATTACTTTATGCATAACATAGAAGACACTATTTACAAGGAAATGTTATCCAACTATTCACAATATGTGTGTCTTATTCCCCCAATCCTTCACTACTGGACCTGAAACCGACATGTGTTTATAGGTTAACGTTTGACTGCCAGGCATTTGACATTAAACCAATACCAGTTGGACACATCCAGTGGCTGTGACACGCCTTCCAGCCCCTTTCACTGCTCACCTCTGCGTGAGCGTTGTTCATAGTCTAGTGCATGTGATCTGCCTTGAACTCAAACCAACAAGAGATTGGTTCACTCTGGGCTGGTGTGGAACACAAATGAAATTGCCAACATTAAATAAAGAAAATCACTAGAAAAAAAAACCAGAACCATTGGACAATTTCAAGTGTTCTCGAGTGTACCGATAGCCACCAAGATTAAAATAGTCACTACTTTTTAAGGCTGGTACCTTTTGCAACTTGAAGGCTATATTGAACAGCTGTTAGTGGGTAGTACTTTTCACGTACATGGTCTTTAAAAATTGTTTACTTCCTTTATTATCGGCTCCTTGTTGAATGTTTTGTAACATAGGTGCGAACAAAAGTTCATTTTGGAGATTCAGAGAAATATGCTATGGATTATTTACTAGCCTATTTTATTAAAAAAATTAAGCTAATGTTATCCGGCTGCTTAATTATAATTTTCATTATCGAACACAATGCGAAAGGAACCCTCAGAATGTTTAATATTTATGGTGCCTTTGTCTCTGGTTTCTGGAATTTGTATGGAAGTGAAAGGGGTGTGTAATGCATGAAACACCGGAATGACAGAATGTAATTAGAACTATACAGCGTGTGAATTTTTATGGACAGCGGTTCAATTACAAAATTCCTAAAAGCTGAACGATTCATCAATTACAGACCAAGAGAGTGGGACGGAAGGGAACAGACTAGTAAAATTAATTAAACGAAATCAATTTGAAGTGTTTTATATATATCAGATGGGTATAAAATATACTGCTGTATCACATGTCAACTATATTCCCTTTCTCTTAAAACGGGACTCTCGCTGGCTGAATTCATCAGGAATTTCCATTTTATGGCCCAAAAGACTTATAGTGGCCCCAGTGTATTGTTACGCCTCTAAATAATGGATTTTGTGCACCAATCTGTATAGAAAAGTGTCGAGCGAAACACTATTGTTTATATCCATCGCTGGAGAGCGAGCGATAGTGATTTAAATTTTATCTCAAAGTTTAGAAACATGTTATAAATAAACGTGAACACTCTTTCCAAGCATTTCGAATGGGAATGTGAATAAGTCATATTAGACTTCTTACTGCGACTATTCCATTCATACGCCGCGTGACCAATGATGTAGACCAATAACGTTCAGCAATTCCTCGGATATAGACCAGTCACGATCGTTTACCTTATAATATGCTCCTAGAGCCGCAAGGATGCAATTTTATCTGATAAAACGTCAACGAGTTACTGGACACGTAAGGCATCAACATGCAGTGATTAATTCTTCACATGCTGCCAGTGAACAGAATGAAAACACATTATTTTATAAAACGTAACTTGTTTAGAAACTGACATAATGTAAACGTGTGTTGAATAAAAACCATTTAGATTCGGTGTAAGCCAGTTCGTGTGCCTTTATAGCGATCTGATGCCGACGCACTCCATCTTGTGGTAACGCACTATTGGTAGCATTGGGAACTCGAATCGATGCATGGACTGTTCATTCATTTAGTACGCCGCGATCTATGGTATCTTTGGGAATAACATATATAGCCATCTCACAGATAAACAGGACCTGCTATGTCGCATAGACCCATGTCCCGACCGGCGTGTTCACCTGACCCTTCCCCATTTCACAGGTTTCTTATAGAATTTCGAATACAAAAACATGGTTGGCTATGGAATTTAGTAAGTTTCTGCGATACACAACTACCTACTATCATTTCACAACACCACCGAAAAAGTTGTCAATGATCCGTAAGAGAACAGGCTATTGGTTACTGCAATATAACTAGATTGTTTTAAATTACTGTACACAGTAATGTTTTTTCTTTCTTTCTTTTCAGAACAGGACTCATTAACTTCGGATGTTCGTCTTCAAAACTTTTAGCATTAACAATTACATGATCTTTTCTCAATGAACAACTTTCAGTAATGTTTTAAAAATTACAAAACATGAATATCGTAGAATGTTCCGTCATTTCATAATCATTATTTTCATTGCCTAAAAGCTTTAGCTGTAATTATGTGCAACCGAAAATTGCGATAAATTATGTTTCGCTGTATTTACTACGAGGCGCGTCCATAAAGTAACTTTCCCCGGGGCCGTTTACAGAAACATCACAATTTCAAGGAAATATTATTGCAACAAACACAGTCAGTGTTCAGCTATTTTTCAACATATTCGCCACTGGAATTCAAACATTTGTCATACCCTGTAACCAACTTTTGAATACCTGTGTCGTTCAAGTCTGCCGCCAGGGATTTGAACCATTGTGTGACAAACATCTCCTCCTCGCTGTCATTCCCTGTCATTTCGTGAGGTGTAGGAAAAGATGGAAATCACTGGGAACGAGGTCCGGGTTTTAGGGTGAATGGTTAAACACCTTCGAGCCGAACTTCTGCAGGAGGCTTGCTAGGAGGTGTTTAAACATCCACCCTACAGCCCGGACTTCGCTCCCAGTGATTTTCATATTTTCGTACACCTAAAAAAAGTCAGGGAATGACAGAGAATGACATAGAATGACAGAAGTGTGGGGATGTTTGTCACACAGTGCAGTGGTTCAAATCCCTGGCGGTAGACTTTTACGACACAGGTGTTCAAAAGTTGGTTCCACAGTATGACAAATGTTTCAGTTCAGATGTGTTGAAAAATAGCTAACACTTGCTGTATCTGTTGGAATTTTATACGTCTAAGATATTGTGTTTTGTTTCTGGAAACGGCCCCAGGGAGACCTACTATATGGACGAACCTTGTATTTAACGTTCAAATCTTCATGTTGCCTTAACAAGGAGACAACATACTACCACTGAATTCTACTGCCTGTGTTCGGTTAGTTTAATGGTCATTTAAGCCTGTGTTTGTCAAGAATTATGTAATTTGAAACCTAGAACAGAACGCCAATTTGAGCAGTAAAAGGAAGAAACAAAAAATGGCGCTTGAAGCCTTGGTTATAAGCCTATCAATGCACATGTTGAGGATGCCTAAGAGGAATTTTGTTGGAAGTCACCTCCACGTGGAGGGATGGAACCCCAGCTCTCTCTATATCTGTAGTCAGTATGTGCGGCGTGGTTTTCTAACTCAAAACGTCCTAATTTATAGTACTCTCGTCGTACCATATTTCATTCTCGACCCCTCCACAACATCATCTGCATTTTTATTCGGCCAGTTCTCAAAACTTTAGCATAGCCGCCCAGATCAATAAAGCAAATCCATTCTCTACATGCAAAAAGTAATAGGGCGTATAATTAATTTTATACGAAGGAATGGCCTTAAGACGGAACAAAAGAGGATAAAAAATATTTATTTTTTACAATATTATGCTGGAAGCAATTATGAATACGACACAATATTTTATTTTGACACAAAAGGTAATTAAAAAGTTTAGTTGTAACATGACTTTTTATGTACATTGATATTTGAATATGCATATAATGATTTAAAGGTATTTAGGGAAAGACATTTATTCAAACTGCTAAACTGCTATTCAACTGCTAAACTTTTTAAACGTGACATCTTTGAAGTTCTTATTACACTATAAAACCTTTTCTGTTAGGCCTAAGGCTTTAACAATTGAATTCAGTTAATTTACCTTAAAATATTTCCCCGCCAAATTATTCCCTAAATAAGTTATTAAAACTTCGAATTATAAATCCTTTACATCCCCTCAAGATTTACAAACTCATTAAAAACCATTTTTAAATAAAATTTCATCAGTCTTCCAGGTTCAGATTTTTTCTTGTTTCATAGGATTTTCAGTTATCCTTCCTAAATATAGGCTAATTACTTTATCATAAAATATTTATAATAATCTATATTAATAAAAATGAATTTACAAAAGGGTTGTTGCCGCATCACTTGAGAACGGCTCGGTTGATTTGGCTGATTTCTCTTTTGTTGTGTTCGTAATTGTCAGGACAAGGTTTGTATGAAAGAAAATTTTTGGAAAATCCACTGGAAAAGTCGGAAATGTGAAATGAGGCACAGTTAGAGAGTTCTGCTCTCAATTGTTTACATAACGAAAGTATTGTTTACGTTGTTCACATAGGGCTTTGGAAACTATATTATAACACTGGGCTTTAACAAATTCTGATACTATCGATGTAATTAATACATTTGTGAAAATAATTCTTGAAGAATAAAATCCACGAAAATAAAGCAGTCACATAACTTTCTCTACCCTCGACGTAGAAAATATCATTTTCTCACTTCACATTTTGATGTAGAATAAGCGGTCGTATTGCAGGGACAACTTAAGTGTATGCCACTGAGTATGCTATATCAAAAGTCGGTAAAAAATCCTATCCACTGATACGTCACTCATAGCTGTAGGCTTTGTATTAGTTGAGAAATAGGCCTAGGGATGTTTATCAGAGGCCCTAAGCATCTAAAAGAAGACAAAATGGGATGGAACATTTTCAGTCCTACGCACGCAGTATATTATGTCCCAGGTTTTTGGGAAGGAAAGTATGAAAGTGATATTGAATTTCTTTTTTACTTCAGCCCCGAAACGGTTGTATGGTAATATGAGAGTGAGAAATACAATCTTCTGTCAAGACAATACAATCTTATGTAACCGGAATTTCTTTTTCTTCTTATTTGCACTCCTCCCAGGCATGGTGTAGAAGCAATGGAATGCAACATTCGACATCCTCTATGAGCCATAAAAAGCTATATCTAGCGTTTTCTGAGGGAATAGTCTGAGTGTCATATGTCGTTCTTCCTCATTTCGAATTCTACATACATATTATATAAGGACCTACAGTTTCAACATCGAAAGTCCTCCATAAGTTAATTTCATATTACAAAATACAAAACGCGGGCGACGCCGGGCCTTTTAAGCTACCCATACACTCATAGCTGTAGGATGTTTATCATAGGCCCTAAACATCTACAAGAAGACAAAATAGGGTGGAACATTTTCAGTCCTATGCCCGCAGAAGGCCTATATTATGTCCCAGGTTTTGGGGGAGGAAAGTATGAAAGTGATATTGAATTCTTTTTTTTAAATTATAAATTTCAGCTCCGAAACGGTTGAATGGTAACATGAGAGTGAGAAATAACAATTTCCATAAAGACAATACAACCGTATGTAATCGGAATTTATGTTTCTTCTTATTTCAACCTCTCCCAGACATGGTGTGTAGAAGCAACGGAATGCAACATTCGACATCCTCTGTGAGCCTTAAAAAGCTATAGCTAGCGTTTGAGTGTGATAAGTCGTTCTTCCGAATTTCAAGTTCTACATACATATTATGCAAGGCCCTAGAGTTTAAAAATCGAAAGTCCTTCATAAGTTAATTTCAAATTACAAAGAAAAACCCGGGCGACGCCGGGCCTTTTAAGCTAGTCTAATTATAAAACGATTAAAAGTTAATTTTAAATAGCATGCACATAAATAACATAAGTATTATAATAACAATGACATTGGTAGTATAGCCTATATTATTTACAGTTTCGCCTCGGACGGGAGCATATAATATTATGCCTACGATTAGAGGTTTATTTACGCTTATTTTCCTAAAGAACAGATGGACAGTGGCGTTAAGCCCATCGCCGATGACCGGAAACAGGTAACTAGGTAATTAGCCTACTTGGACATGAAAGGGCCGGGAAATTTGGTACAGAGGGTTTAATTTAGTCATTACAATTACAATTACAATTACAATTTATTGTTTCAAATTACACGAAAAATATACATAAAAAGTTGATACACTACCCGAAGAAGCAGAGCTTATGTTCGGGGGTGGTTCAGTTCTATATATGAGAAAACTTATACTAAATAATTACTTAAAACAATACAAAATTTAGAGAAGTATGACAGAATATTATGTATAAAAGGTTTTGAACATGTTCTTTTTACAATACAAAGATACGAGGTAATACAATATTAATACATAACAATTTATTTGTACAAATTTTAGTAAAAAACAAAAAAAATTAAGTTCTATCCAAATTTTAAATTTTAATATGAAAAATGTTATAACAGCAATAGTAGAAAACAGAAGTAATAATTATATGAATTTTCTAATTTTAGACCTAAATTGTTTGTTGTTTAAGCTATTTAGATCAGGATGGTTGGTAATAAATTAATTGAATAGTCTTGGGCCATTAAGTTTTCATTTGCCGTAAGTCGCACGGTGAATACTAATATTCACTTGATTAACCCTTAATCCCTACCAGGGGTACGGAGTAACCTCTTGTACATGACATTTATTGTTTCTCTTACTCTGACATATTATCCAGATAAATTATTCACTAGGATTGTGGTAGAGAAAATGTGTGCACTATTTTATACATTTATTCTAAAACTAGTCCCTTCACTGCACTCGAATAATAATTAATACATGGAAAGGAACTCGGGAAAATGCCTGAAGGGCTGTCATAACTGTAAAGGTTGTGTTAAATGAAGTTATAGTGGTGAACCTAAATGTAAAAGTTTAAAAACAGATGAATACTCGTGAGAAAGACATCAGGTGTAGATGTCAGGAGCTATCACGACAGAAAACAGGAGTGTGATAGGTTGATACAGTAATCGTGTTCTTTCAGAAGCGGGAACATTAATATGCGTTGAGATATGCGGGCTCTGATCTCCATGCTTGTGTAGGACAAGAACGGAATATAGTTCCAAATTCCTGAACTTATCCTAATGTTTGTAATACATGGTTTAACTTATTTTATATCGCTTTTAAATTAGACTTGAATTATGCTGTTTGTTTGTTATTGTCTGAAAAATGGGTAACGTTGTAATCATATCAATTTGTAATAAGCAGTCATGAAGTGAAATTATCAGTGGGCTCTAAGTTCAGAAACGATAAGGACAATTTTCTTGAAGATCTCATACCCCTGAATAACAATACAATAAAAGAGGAAAAAACTCACATTTTACATAACCTAAAACAATAGCCTATTATTCTTATATTTCTGCTTGTATAAAAAAAAGACTGAAGCGATACGTTGTAATGTGTTACGCCTATGTTGAAAAAAATCGATTTCAGCGATGCTCTTTCTTTCTCGGTTAATAATATGGCAGCAAAACAAGGGCATCAGCAATTCATTTTTCAATTGAAATATTCGTACATTAGCCAATACTGGTACACATTTTCTGCATGTTTTTCGCTCATAACTTGTGTTCAACAAAAGCAAAAATCACTAGATTTTTAAATAAATTATTTAAGAGAAAAATACTTAATACATATTTATTAATACATACAAGTGAACCATTCATGAATTAAACGATTAATAAACAAGCAGCTAAAAATGCGCCTTTTCATTGCATTTCATGATTAGAAAGGGTCGCCTAGGATAAACCTCAGATTCGAGTTCCTGGTCCAAAATACTCCCGCATAGTGAGTTTTGTCAAAATCGTTCAATGTTTTCCCATTTAGAGGTACATTCAATATCCCTCTTCAGTCCATTTGTGCAAAAAATTAGATCTCTGCGCATGCTCTCCGTTCCATAACCTTATAAACAAATGAATCTATCACAGCAAGGCCACCTGAAATTCATTTTACAATTTAAATAATTTAGCGAAAAATGGTATTTCGGTAGCGCAAAAAATCATTTTTTGTCACTTTTACACTAAAAAGTCGTGAACGAAAGCGAAAATCCAAATTCCGGCTTCAAAATGCATTCGGACACCTTTCAGTCCATCTGTGTTAAAAAATTTCACATCTCTGCGTTACACAGATTTGGCTAGGGATCGCGCACAGACAGACAAACACTTCCGCTTATTATATAGATTAGATCAATCTCTATGTTTAGTTATCCACAAAGCTAAAACTTTATATTTTACGTTCCAGTTTGCATTCGTCTCCGCATGATGAGAAAAACACGCGAGGTAGAAAAATAACGAAGCAGTAAGATGGAAGTAATGGAAGAGCAGGAAATTAAACTTTCAAGAATAACAAACAGAAAAAAAAGCGAAAAGAATTGAAATAAGTGAAGCTTGTTGAAAGGGAGAAAATACAGCACGTGTGGCTGAAAAAGACATCTGACAAGAATGGGGACAGTGGAAATATAGTGAACTAAATTAATTCTGTAACTTGCTTTCAGTGACATGTCTATGCATGCAGATAATCATATAGTGAAGATAGAGATGAACTTCGTAAGAAGTCAATCTTTATGTTAAACTGCCATTAACAAGGTTATCTGTAATAACTAGGGCAAGGCTTTTGATGATTTTGCATCTTTTGTATATGAAGGTTAAAAAATAGCTCGAATATATATAAATGTGTATCATGAAATAATTGATTAAATAAGGGCAATTTGTTTTTGCATCTTTTTGCTTTATTTCGCATTTTTCGTCATTTTCAAGAGAAAGGTCATTTTTTGGCAATGTTTAGGCCATTTTTGGCATTTTTAAGTCATTTTTGGCATTTTAAAGTTATTTTCGGCATCTTTAGGCTCTTTTCGGCATTTTAGGTCATGTTTCAGTGGAGATAAAGAGGAGCTTTTCCATGTACAAGTCGTTACTTCAACATAACAGGCAATCGTTTTTATTTGAGAATCTCCGCCAAGTGTCCATAGTTAATTTTAATTCAGGTTTGTTTAAAGACTATAGTAGTTTGGCTTGGAGCAATAAAGAATTATTTTTTTCTTTCTTTGTAAATGGTACATATTTTCTAGGGCCAATTTCATGGGCATGCCAGTTAAGAAATAATTTTTTTCGCTAAAGGTTTCCAAGTAGTATACATTTACCTACTTCTTTATTAATAAAATAACATGAATTCATATAATATATGAATGGTTATATTATAACGCACAGTCAACCATTAAGCTTCCTTTAGCAATTCATTATTTAATAAACTAACTATAAGCAATGATGGTAAATTTATTGCTCTTTCTTTAAATTGTGTGTCATTTTTCCACTATTTTTAGGTCATAAATTCATTTTTTTATTTTTCATTTTTCACTATTGTATGGTCATTAAATGCCTTCCCCTAGTAATAACGAACAGCTTGTATGTACACATGCACAACACTTGGTGAAATGTCGATTAATTATACTAAAAAGGCTAAAAAAATATTACCTTATAAATGCCAATTACAGTCACTGCTATGCAAATTAGAATAAGACTGAAACCTTCCAGCACATGTACAAATTCACAAAATAGTTTGCCGTTTAAAAATACATATATACTGATACTCGCAAAAGTAAAGTGGATACGTTATTCAGCCTAAAAGCACTAGAATTAAACCTAACAGAATCTATCAGAAAATCTGAGTTCTGGAACGCAGAAAATTACAGGTTTAATTAAAATTTATTGATGAGAACACAGTATTCCGCCCCAAAAAATTTGTAACATTAAGCACAAATTATTCGAAATTTACTATTCTAATAATTTTTTTTTAAAGACAACATAACCCAAATACTTAAATTAAAGCAACGACATTCATTATATTTTGAAATACATTTGTAATAAAATGCTGAAATGTTCATTTTGATTTCAATTGTGTACTGGGAATAATTAATTTTTATGAGTAAAAACTTCCCTCTCTACTTTGGTTCCCCCCCCCCCCCCAAAATGTCTCTCTGGATCCGCCCCTGTTACAAACACGTTAATCAAGTATTAAAAGAGTTCTTGCTTTACATAGGCTCTACCAGTGTAGATAGGCCTATATTATATCACTGTGAATATATATAAATTGATTTTTAATGAAGTTATCTTTTCACATTTGTCACATAGTCATTAAAAAATAAATAGATAATAATATTACATATACAAATAATATATACATATACTGTATAGACATATGTTATATTACATATAATGTGTTCTCATCAATAAATTTCAATTAAACCTGTAATTTTCTACGTCTCCAGCACTCATATTTTCTAATAGATTCTGTTATGTTTTATTCTAGTGCTTTTAGGCTGAATACAGTCTCCACTTTACTTATAATCAGCAATAGTGGAATGAAATTCATTAATACTGATACTCGCGACTGGTTAACGAAATCGTAGCATTACCACAGTGAATAAGAAATCGCTCACATGAACTCAGAACGCGTACAAAATGTTTTAAAATAGTGTTGAGAAATTCACACTTCTTTTTTTTTAACAGAAGAATTTAAAGCGTACGTTACACAAAGGTGGCTGTTATTGCATTCATCGCTCAATAAAATCCCTACCTTCACATCAATGAAAATGGACAGGGAACTAGCAGATGATAATATCGCTGTGGAGATTTGTTATGAACCATACTCATTCCCTATCCACCCTCACAGAAAATAACGTCTATGCTCGTCATCTTTGTTCTTCTGCTACGTGAACGACCATAAACAAACAAATGAAACCCGTGCATGTTTGAAATTTTTCAGCCTACGTTGGAGAAAGTCAATTATACTTTAAACACTGTAGTAGTCCGGCAACACAAACGTTTCGGTATGAATTTATGCTCTGTGAAAGCAAATTGTGTTTCCTTTACGACATAGCAGTGCCTACATCACACGGTAAATAAGTTAGTCAAACGTTTAGCGTTCTGATTCAGCAGCACTGTGAGGATACAGTACAAGCTGAAAGGACTTCATCCAATTGCCATCAGTAATTTCCATGAATCGTATGTCGTATAATACGATGTCTGTATTTTCTGGTACCTTCTGATAGTCTTTCACTCGTGTGATATTAATGAACATAATAATAATAATAATAATAATAATAATAATAATAATAATCATAATAATTTCTTCATCTTAGTTTTACCTATCCCTTTTTAAGGACTTAAGCGACCCAAGCCGCCCGGACCTCACAGGGCCGCGACCTTACGGGAGAGTGATTATCTCTGGATCACATACATACTTTTGCGACCAGACAAGGACATGGAGGGCCTCCCCGGATGAGTGATAAGCCCAAAATGCCGGGGCCACCTCCTAGATAACACGAGCACATAGGACGAGACACACCATTCACACACACACACACACACTCACTTCAAACAAGGCGATGATGGGATGAAGACGATAAATGACGGCCAGATGATACTTGAGGAGCACAAGGGCCTAAAGTTTGCCAACATTTGTCTCAAGGTGAGGAAACCCCCAGGAAAAAACCCACCTAGGTAACTTGTCTCGACCAGGACTCGAACCCGGGCCCGCTGCGTGAGAGGAGCGAACACATCCCCTACGGTGGACTACAACAATAATAATAATAATAATAATAATAATAATAATAATAATAATAATAATAATAATAATGTTTTACTTGGCCTGGCTGAGTTAAGGTCATAGAGCTTTTCTTCCACTCAACCAGGATGAATACAAAAAATTGTACACGTTCAAAAATACAACAATACAAGTTATAATACAATACAATGCAATACAATAAAATAATAATAGTTGGTATAACCACATTTAGACCATCAACGAGTTAAAACTTGGAAAGAATATAGGAATGAAAATGAAGTGAATTAAAAATTATTTATAATTATGTGTACTTGTATAGGCCTAATATGTGTGTAAACTAGGAGGTGCCCGTGGCTTCGCCACGATAATTCTTTTAAAAATTAAAAATTCAGAGTATAATAATTATTAAAGCATTATATTTATTAACACTTGCACGCGAATCATTCATAAACTAAGCCATTAATAATTAATGAAACAGCTAAAATTCCTGCTTTAGAGTACATTCCACGACATGAAAGCGCCCCCTTGGAAAACTATATCAGAATCGATTATGCAGTTCCAAAGAACCTGTGAACAGATAATACGTAGGCTACTGTTTCTCAGCTGTTTATTGAATATGATGTGAATTTTATTTGATCAATTCAGTGTAATTTTCAGAAATTATATAATGTTTCAAGGGAAGGAATAGTTTGTTTGGATTATTATTATCAGCGATATTTCAAGAGATAAAACCATCAATATTTTACAGCTGTTGCCCCCGGCTTCGCCCGCCATTATTCATTGACTCCAGGATTTTTAAGAAAATTACACTGGTAGATTATTAAAAATTTGTGTGGTTCAGAGCTATGAAAATTGTAAGTAAAATGAATAAAATTAGAATATTTGTTCATTGTGTTCATTTCACTTAGGCCTTATATAATAAAGAAACGGTTTTCCTTCCTAATTTTGTAGTCGTCATGAAAGTTTAGACTGCGAGAGACGAACATCGCCGAGTATACCCGATGTCTCACGAAGCGGGCGAGCAAGCACGCTATTTAGGGCCGTTGAATTGTATAAGAGTAGATGTGTAAAATGTTTTTGCACAAGATAGTTATACAGCACCTGAGTTTTCATCAGAAATACATGTTTATAGGTCCCCCAGCTGCAAATTGAAGAGCATATTGAGATATGTTAATGAATTATTATATTTCACGTAAGTAATATTTTTATTATTGTTGAAAAAATAGTACGCAATACACGAGCGTTAAGATTTTCGCTCATTAAAAAAGTGTAAGGTTGTGTTAAATAATACCTGACGTAATAATTTTATCCGTACTGTAGCATAAATTGAATCGAAAGATGCACATCTAAATTTTATTCCTCTTTCGCTTACAGCAAATGTAAGATTAAAAGGAGATTCTGAGACTAGAAATGAGAAGAAAAAAGTGTTTCAGAGATATCTTACTAGCCTTCTAGCCAATTACACAATTAAACAGAGGCTTATAGAGGAAAACTCTTAAACTCTTGCTAAAGTTAAAAGTAAAGTAAACTTTTAAGGAGCAGAAATTAAAGCACATCTCTCTGCTGTATTTTTACACGTCTTGCTCTGGAAAAAGACTTAAGCTTGTCTTTAGAGGAAAAAACTCAATTGCGATTTAGTAGAAATTAATGCAAGGAATACAATGAAAGGAGAACAAAATAAAAATTATTTTAATCTTATTGATCTAAAAGAAAAACTTATGTGAAAAAAACATTTTTCCATATTTCATGTCACATCGCTGGAAGATGTCTAACTGGATTATGAAATTTCCTATTATAGGCCTATTTCAATTTTCCGGGCTTATTCTCTTAGAAGAGACACAGAAACACATACTTTTTTTTTCCTGAAAGTAGTATTTTGAACTCGGCGTACTTCAAACCATGCATAAATAGCCTACACAAAATTCGACAAGGAATTTCAGGATCGAAAACTATGCTTGTGCTACTTATAGTACCTATGGTACGGGTAGAGAGAACATAAATTTTGCATTTTTAGATTATATATTTTTTTATTTTTTAAATTTCGGATTTTGGAATATTTTAATTTTTTTTAATTTTGGATATTTGGATTTTTAAATTTTGGATTCTTTATTTTTTAAATTTTAGATTTTTGGACTTTTTAATTTTAGATCTTTGATTTCTTTAATTTTGGAATTTTGGATTATTAAATTTTGGATCTTTGATTTTTTATAGTTTGGATTTTTTTAAGCGCGGTAATGAACCTCCGGGTTGCAGAAAATAGGTAATATTCCTTTAGCTTGCTTAGGAATTGTCTATTGCCATTGAGCAAGTAAGTATTCTATGTCCAGTTTAATAATAATTAAGGAATCGCGCACAATGTGCATTATCTTAACCTAAGACTTAACCTACCCAGTCCTGAACCCGGGGAGGGGATCTTTCACTACTGAAAAATCCCGGGCCGCCGGAGTGGAAGGCAGGCGTGCTACCGACTCACCCACGACAAGGTTTCTGTTGTATCATTAAGATCGTATTGAGATGTTTCCATTGCGCCTGCAAGCGCGCGACTAGACTACACGCAGTACTGGCATGACGGAGAAGTGGTCTACCGCTGCACAAGCTAGGAGGAATTCACGCACCAATTAATAATATTATAAATAAATTTAGCCTACGATTCATCCCCTAAGGCCCAAGGCCTCGTGTTTTCACAGGGAATTTATCTTTATTTGCTCCTTAAGTGAGCAAGATTTAAGGAGCTGTTCGGCTGACTTGTTGAGATATCCATAACAGTGACAGGATTAATGACTGGAGCACGTGGTACCATCCCAAAACTATTGTTTGACTTCTCCAAAAAGTTCGGCCTGCACAAAGCCATCCTTGTAGAAATATCACTGGTGGCATTGAAAGGGTCTATTGCCATATTTCGCAATCATACCTGTGGTCCATGACTTCTAATTTTAAGTTATTATCTATATACTAATTGTTAAAGCTGCAATATTAATTTAATCTGTTTTCTTTTACTGTTTACATAATATTTGTTGTTGGTACTCTTTGTCAATGGCAACCTGCAGGTGTTGCAGGAAGAAATAAATATTATTATTATTGTTATTATTATTATTTTTTATTCATTTATTACATTTCTCCACATCACATATGGGTAGTAACAGGGCACGGGATGCACCAAGTGCCTCACAATAATATAAAACATTTACATATAATTGTAATACACAATTATTATTATTATTATTATTATTATTATTATTATTATTATTACTATTCCCATTTGCAGGTCCTCGTATTAGGTCTGAAAAATTTCCTTTCCATCACCTTCTGTCGTTAGTTTCCCCTTTGAGTATTTTATTTTGTCCTTTAAATCGTATACCAGTTGATTACTCCTAATCATTGAGTTGATTGTTTTCTGTGCAGTCCGTCCGTCACACCTCACTATTTCGTGACGATTTTGAGTGTTCATAAAAAAGGCAAAGTTATATTATGAATTGTTTTAATAGTTTCTGCATTATTTGGATAAGGTTCATGAGTGTTTCATTTCGAATCTTCGTGCCCATACGAAAGTACCAGATTTTTTCTATTAGATTAATTATTTATATTTCTTACAGAAAAACAGTATAATTAAGAATATGATTATGTGGAAGAGAGTGGGTTTGTTTTAATGAAGAAATGCATTTAAATATGTTTACTGAGCTACAACACACGAAGACTATGACAGCGCGGTCCCAATGGGGAAATGAAGAGATGCGAAGTGCCAATAACATTCCATCGCCACCGTGCCTTCTCGTCTCCATCGTCGTCTCTTTTCTCTCTGTCCTGCTGCTCACAAAGTTCGTTAGTAAGAGGCTAAGACGTGTACTAATCTGAACGAGTGTTTCAAGCGCTGCGGGTGATGGTCAAATTCGCTGAAGAGTATAGTATGGTACTGGCAATATTTTTTCAGCGGCTAAACCGAGCTAGTCGAACAGTACTCCGAAGTTGTGAAGTCATTATCCTACTTCTCGTCCCTTCGTGGCCTCCAAAGCGTAGCGATTGGTTCAACTGCCTGGGCTACACAGTTGTAAATATAGAACGTTAAATACAAGTTTTCAAGGGTGAACATCTTTATACAGGGTGAATCAGAACTCTACCGGCTAACTTTCACAGGTTAAGGGATGTGTTTCTGAGCGTTTTTCATATAAGGAACCCACATAGGCGTACCGAGGGGGGGTTTTGGGGGTTTGAACCCCCCTCCCCAATTGATTAAAAAAAGGAAAATTGTATAATTTCTTTAAGTCTGCCCATAAATTACTTAATACAAGTATAAAGCGTGGGAAGCTTAAAACTCGTTATTTTGCGTCTTAATTTTTAAAATTTTCCGGGGGAGGACCCCGGAAGCTTAAAACTCGTTATTTTGCATCTTAATTTTTAAAATTTTCCGGGGGAGGACCCGGTATTCCATACCCCCCAGACCCCGCGGATGTTATAACCCCCCCCCATATGGTCGGCCTGGTTACGCCTATGCGAACCCATAGTCTCCGTTGGCTCAGTACCGAGTAATTACATTACTTTCATTTCTAACCCATCTAGCTTTGCACAACCCAGATTACACGCTGCTCAAAGTAACTGTTCAACATGTCGACCCTCATGATCACGACAAACTTCACAGTGACGCCTCATGGACTGTAGTATAATACTATAATATTATAATACTGTACATAATAATACTATTTTTTTTATTAGTAATGCTTCCATAATTTTGAACAATGTAAAGCTATTTGAGGATTAAATTAAGTTATTGTAAATGGGATGGAGAAGAAATAATATTTTCGGCATATATCTTGTCGATGCTAGCACCCTCGGTATCTTATCTTCTTGGTATTTTTCTACGGTTTCAGAGTAGAATACGACATACAGTAACAGAACTAGCGATCCATCTACCCATCACAATAATACTTTCGAGGAACTGTTCCTAGACTATAGGATATCATATTTGGATAGTAGGATAAGATTTTTCTATAAATGTTTACAGCAAAAAGTGCCAGAGATATTAAGTAGAATAAATTATAGGCCTATACTGTAATTCCTGTAAAATGTATGAGAATTGTTCTCTTTTTCATAAACTTGTAATCTAATTCCGGGATACATACATAAATCCAGCGATTCCATAGCCTCATCAATACGCCCGCTCCGAGGCAATCATATGAATATATTAGGTGTGCCCTTTATTTCCTATAATCCTACCTGCCTCCGAGCTTTTTTCTCCATATTCCAATGATTTAAAACTCATTTTATCTACCGTGAAGAGTTCCATTTATCTGCTTGCATTTCGCGCGCGGAAACACACACACACACACACACTGACCATGAAATGGCATGTATGTGAGGAGAACTTTGAAAAAACAAAGGCCTTTAAACCTTTTCATCAGCGAGAATCTTTTTCGCTTATGTAATAATAGAAACGGATAACAAAAAGAGATTTAGAGAGATGGTCATTCTGTTCCTCCTTAATTGGGTGAAACACTCTTTGTGCTGCAGTAGTACAAGTTGCAGTGACCACAGATCAGGTGACCTCAAAAAGTGTTGCTCCTTCATGTACCGGAGTTTTGTGGCTTTATAACAATGATTTAAAGTTGAAAATCCTTTTCATATGTGAAAATAACGATGTATAAACCCCGATATACCAAATTTAATTTCACCGTGAATATAATCTTATCTCACTGGGATATTTCAGAACATAAGTTACATTTAATTTTATTTATGAGATTAATATGTGTATTTTACTTACTTTATCCCAATACTCCAATAATGATGTTTTATTTCAGTGGAAGGGATTAGTTATTAAAGCAGGTAAAGTGGGTAGACAAGTATGGTAAAGTCTTTAAATAGAATTACTGCCTGGAAACAAGTATAGTAAGATAAACAAAACATACTACGAGGCCCGTCCATAAAGTAAGTTTCGCTGAGGCCGTTTACAGAAACAAAGCACAATTTCGTTGGCATATACATTCCAACAGATACAGCCAAGTATACAGGTATTATTCAACACATTCGCCACCGGAATTGAAACACTTGTCCTACCGTGGAACCAACATTTGAATACCTGTCTCGTTCAAGTCTGCCGCCGGGGATTTGAACCATTGTGTGACAAACATCTCTTCCTCTCTGTCATTCCCTGTCATTCCTCGGACCTCGCTGTGATTTCCATATTTTCCTGCACCTCAAGAAATGACAGGGAATGACAGAGAATGACAGAGAGGAGGAGATGTTTGTCACACAATGGTACAAATCCCTGGCGGCACACTTGAACGACACAGGTATTCAAAACTTGGTTCCACGTTATGACAAATGTTTCAATTCCGGTGAGAATTCATCGAATATTACCTCAATACTTGCTGCATCTGTTGAAATATATATCCACGAAATTGTGTTTTGTTTCTGTAAAGGGTCCCAGGGACGCGCCTCATATAAAACAGCGGAACAATTCCGGGGTGCGCCATCCTAAAAAATTGAGATATGTCCATAGAGTTATAGATAAACATGTTCTCTACATTTGTGTTAAGTCCAGTAAGTCATATTCAAAATTGTTCGGTAGTTATGGATGTGCGCCTCATGAGTTTATCCATCTCTAAAGCTATGTTGGGCTGGTAGAGTGTGTTAAGTCACTCTAATTCTCAGTAACAAGAAAGTGGACTTAACTCTCTTTGCCCGCCCACCCCGGAATTGGTCGTTTTAAATGTGACAGAGTTATCGTTTCCTATAAAGAGAAGCAGCATTATGATTATAATTACCTATCAGCTGATAGGCTATAACTTCTGTGACGAGTCATTGACGAATTTCATTCCGCTAATGCTCAATGTAACTTACAGTACTTACAGGCTGATATTCCTAACCATATCTATTCTATGACGAGTAAGAGAAAACGCTAAATTGAACAGCCTAAAATTGTTTTACCTGAAGTAGGTGAAACATTTGCAACAGTCGTGTTTATTTTAGATTATTCAGGTGTCTGACGATAATATGCAAATGAACAGTGTGGAAAGCTAGTGCATTTTGCAAATTTAGTTGGAGATGCTATTTGCAGTATCTGTCGTACTTCAATTTCCAACAACGCTGGACCGCATTATAAAAACATGTATGAATTAATATTCACCTGAACTATGTAACCTCACACAGTAACTGACCAACTACTTCTTACTTTACTGTTTGTAATGCGAACAGTTTTTGTGCAATAGTTAATTAATAAAATACGATTGAAATTTAAATATTATTTCTAATCTGTTATCCATTTGACGCAATTAGTATTACACACTTATAATTTGAGACTTCAGATTGTGTCAACAGCTGCTGAGAGTGTTAAATTCAATTGTAATGTTCTAGGTCTAAACTAAGTATCTAGTAGGGCTGTACCGATTAATCGATTAATCGGCTCAATTAATCGATTAAACATTTAATCGTCGATCAATTACATTTTCCGATTAATCGGCTTAGTCGATTTCTGAAAAACGTTTTCGAGGAATGGGTCAAATGACCAAACTTCTTTCTCTCTCTTCTACGGCCTTGGCACATCATGTGTCATTCAGCCTATTGTGTCTACACAATTCCCGTTATTCAGAAACCTGAAGGGTAGTTTAGTCAACAAACTCGTGTGTCTCAAGTCTTAGCTGAAAAAGTAACCGGAAATGTAAGTTTTGTATATATTTTTTCACTGTTAATCGGTCGATTAATCGATTAAAGTCAAGCGTTAACTCCATTAGAAATTTTAATCGATTTTCATCCCTAGTATCTAGCATACCATATTGACGATTCTTGACCAGGGACTGGAAACTTCGATGACAAGGAATGTCTATTTACCTTACTCACTGAAAGTCAGCAGCTATATATGTATACATATATACCATACACCGTACATACATATATAGTAAGACTAGGTCATTCGGAAAAGGGCATCTACTTTTCTCCCAAAATTATTTATTCTTAAATTTGTTTACTTTAATGTAGACGCGTTTAAATACGCGAAAACTACTTCATATGTTCTACCTACCTATAAGCTATTTGTTCTTTCCTTTAAGAAGCTCACATATTCCACAGCATGTACTTCTCCAACGACTCTTTCTAATGCAAAATCAGTGATGGAAAAATTCTTTTTAATGCACAAAATAGTTAATGACTACTACTATCTATTCATTACTTAGTTCTAGCCTATTAATCTTATATTGGAAATATTCGATGTAGTGTAACTGATTTCCTTGTGAAGAAAATTATGTGCCTTATTTGAGAGTTCTAATTGATTCTCTAATTTATAAATGCTACAGTTTTAATTTGGTTTAATTATGTGCCTTATGTGCCTTATTTGTGCCTTATTTGAGAGTTCTAATTGATTCTCTAATTTATAAATGCTACAGTTTTAATTTGGTTTTAGAAATTATAATGCCACTACATAATTAAAACAAATTTAAAATATAAGTCACGCCAGCTAATTAAAATTAATTTTTAATATTACATGCAAATATAAATAATAATATACAGTAGGTACAAGTAGTAAATAAATAAGTAGGTGAAACTTACCAGAGTCTTTTCAACGTGTTTTCATTTTTATATAATAGTGAAGTTCTTTACAGTAATTGTTTGAAAATATCCAACACAGATAATCAAACCGTATTTTTTAGGACGCAATTGCTCAAGTCATTGGTTTATTCATAATTTATAGCATTATTACATATGACTACTCAGTGGGAATTGAAAGTATACAGAAGTTTTATCTCTCAACATAATTGGCATTCGTTTCAAAGTACCAGCATCTATGACACTTTCTCTTGGCTATAGAAAATGAGAAATCCAGGAAAACACCTAAGTTCGTGTCATCAGTTGGCGAGAGAAGTAATATATGACGAATACACAGAGCATGCGAATTTGTCTACTGCACTGAATTCCAGGTTCGCTGGAAATAGTCCAGCATATACATAGCATGTAGAATGGAGCATGATCCCCTCCAGCATCCGACAAACAAAGCGTAATGTTTATTCGTGGTGGCAAGAACAGCTTCGAAAACAACTCCACAGCTAGAACTTGCGGTGTCCACTTCTGCCGTCACTTCCATAGCTAACACTTTAAACCGCAGTATATGTCAATACAATTATTACTAAACGCAATGCCATAGGTTAATTGTGTTGCCGTAAATGAAACGTTAAATTATTTTTCTATACATTACACGCTAATGCGCACATCAATGTCACCATAAGATATAATAATATTTCTTCTACACTCATTTTTCCTTCCACAACAGTGAAGTGCTACTAACTAATCAAAGGAAAGAATTGGATAGTTTTATAACTTATAAAAATAAGATTAATTTATGTAAAATCCTTACTTAGGTAAAAATTAAACTATTTCGTAATTTCTTTCTAATACCCCATTATAGATATAGGTTGAAGAAAACAGTATTGCATTCAACCCCTAAATACGATGTTGAGTCTCTGACATTAATAGACACTATATGTTCCTTGGAACTAAAAATACAATATTTAGACATGGTTTTTATGTTTCTGTGAATAAGTATATCTCAAGAACGAAAAATTGTACACAAACGAAATGTTACATTTGGATTAAATAAAATATTTCAGAGTTAAGACATACATCATGACGACTACATAAGTTTTAGTTACACTGGTACAATTTAATTGTTCGCAAAATTTTCAATTTATTTATTTATTTATAGGTTCTCCAAAAAGGAAAACCCTAATGTACATAACATATACAGGTACCTGACATACAGAAATAAATAAATGGTGCAAAAATACGTTGCACAAACTTTCTCGCATATACGTGTTAAAGGCTAGCACAGAAAAAATTACATTAAAGAGACAATTAAATTTAGGCTACTTATTACATTTTCATAAAACTAAGAAGTATCTAGAACGGAAAGCATCAGGGTCGATCTTTATGTTCAATGCTTTTACCGTGAAATAATAATAAGAATAATAACAATAATAATAACAATAATAATAATAATCAATGACAGTAAAACTGCATATTATTAGTACTACTACTACTACGGGAAAATTCAAATATAAGTCGCACCTTGGGATAAATCGGTCCCACCCAACCTTTCTTCACCGATGCAGCTTCTTTTATACCACGATCTAACGAATTCTTCTGTCCTAGTATTATGAAGAAACTCGTGATTGGACGTTGGAGGTGTGACGTCTTACCGCTAGACGAGAGGTGGCAGGCTGACAAACCTTGCGGCAGATATAATATGCCACATTTTCGAAACCTACAAACAGTGTATCGTACATTATTCGAAAATTCAAGGGCGCTTCGCTACGGCTGCCGCCTCCGCTTCGCGCACTTAACTATGTGGTTAGTGTTATGCATTATTTAGCTACAAGCAACAGTATACAAGGGCAGTTGGTCACTCTGCTTCGCTCAGAAACAAAATACATCACACAGTCTGTGCAAATGTGAATATCGAATGGTGAAGCTTTAGGGGCGACTTATATTTGAATTTCGCCACTACTACTACTACTACTACTTAGGTTATATTGCACGCTTTAACTGCATGTAGGTCATACCACGTGTTTAGTAAGTTTGCGTGAAACATTAGTCTATATCAGCGTTTCTTAACCTTTTTGAAGCCGAGGACCTCTAAAATGAGTAAAAAACTTTACGGACCCCAAATTTTACATCCAATTTTTAAAAGTAGGCTATATGTAGGCCTATATTCTTAATATTTGGGGTATTAAATTATAGGTCGTTATAACGAAATAAATTTTTTTAATCCGACGGAAACACAGTTATTGAATTGGAATGAAACTATTGACAGTAAAATTATATTTTGAACAGACTTTAATATATATTACCAATTTGATAATATAATTAGGAATTATGTTATTACTCACTTTTAATGAGACGGTTGAGCTTGACGCCTCTTGCAGAGTTCCTGTTTTTTTTTTTTTTTTTGCTCAATATTAGTCAAATTTAGTCGATATGATCTGTATTTTCGAAGATTTTAAACCTCTAGAATTTTAAACCTTTAAAATGGACATCTAGTGTCCATTTTATGTGAAAAATTTCTACTTCTTTACTTCCCACTTGCTTTATGATATTTTAAAATCAATTATGTCTGCGGACCATCTGCACCGTGTTCGCGAACCACCAGTGGTACGCGGGACCATAGGTTGGGAAACGCTGGTCTATATTAACAACTCATTCGCGTCATGTTTCTATTGTTTAGTGATGTCTTCTTATGTGATATTCAGTTTAAGCGATTATAATATCCAGTGACATAGCGGCAATGAGTTATGGAAAATAAGCAAGTCCTACAAACCCGGCGTTTGCCTTTGAGAACGACGGAACCATGAAAAACCCAAGTCAATTTGGACGGCCACGAGGTTTGATTTGAACTCAGGACCTCTTCCCTGTTAGCCCATAGGCCTACCACCTCGCTGTAATTGGTTTTAGTGTGTTCATTGCGACTGAGCTAAACTGATTGCATTTCACAACAATAAGTACATTAGGCCTATAGTTTTCTTGTTACTAGGGGCAACAAAATGTCATTCATATTTTAATTGACATTTATGTTCTGAAATTCGCATTTAAGCTGTCCTTATTTTGTTTTTATCTTGATATCTATTAAATGTACAAAGAAATGTGTTAAACAAAAAATGTTCATTTTAAATTTTTCTACAACTTTACTGTGATAGGTTTTCATGTATCGCCTACTGTAATGGATATAATCTAGAAAAATTGAAAATGGATACGAGTAAAGTGCCCCTTAAGTCATTTTTGCGGAAATACGGATATAGCCATTTTATTAGTCATAGATAAGACTTTACAATTTTAAATTTTTATTAAAATCGTTAGAGCCATTTTTTCAAAAAACAGTTTTTTAAAAAAAGTTTTCATGAAAAGTCCCCTTAATATTTCAGTTGTAAAACTAAATTTCTGGGCGGTTCGACAAAATTTCGAAAAAGTCCTTAATTCAAAAAATGAAGTAAATACAATGAACCGTTTACCCGCTGTGCTTGTCCACGGACAGACGGACAGACGGACAGACGGACAGACGGACAGACGTCATTCCAAAAATATTTTTTTCGGTTTCTTGGCTTCATGAAACGTGCTCTCCCGGTGTTATCTCAACTTCGAATTTTTGTCACGATCACAATACTTTCTCTATACTACGTATAAGCGAGAAAGTAAATAAATGGTGCAAAAATACGTTGCACAAACTTTCTCGCATATACGTGTTAAAGGCTAGCACAGAAAAAATTACATTAAAGAGACAATTAAATTTTAGGCTACTTATTACATTTTCATAAAACTAAGTAGTATCTAGAACGGAAAGCATCAGGGTCGATCTTTATGTTCAATGATTTTACCGTGAAATAATAATAATAATAATAATAATAATAACAATAATAACAACAATAGTAATAATAATCAATGACAGTAAAACTGCATATTATTAGTACTACTACTACTACGGGAAAATTCAAATATAAGTCGCACCTTGGGATAAATCGGTCCCACCCAACCTATCTTCACCGATGCAGCTTCTTTTATACCACGATCTAACGAATTCTTCTGTCCTAGTATTATGAAGAAACTCGTGATTGGACGTTGGAGGTGTGACGTCTTACCGCTAGACGAGAGTTTAAATCTTAGTAAGTAGCAAACTATTTTAACTTTTTTTTTTAATGTATTGTATTATCTCTAGTGAACTAGTTCTAAGTCTTAAATGATAATAATATAATGATGTTCCTGTGTATTTGTAACTTTGTACTTGTATCATACTTATTTTATTGTAAGATTGTAAAGCTAAGTTGTATTAATCCTGGTTGAATGGAAGAGAAGGCCTAATGGCCTTAATTCCACCAGGTAAAATAAAACAATTCTAATTCTAATTCTAAACCTTGCGGGAGATATAATATGCCACATTTTCGAAACCTACAAACAGTGTATCGTACATTATTCGAAAATGCAAGGGCGCTTCGCTACGGCTGCCGCCTCCGCTTCGCGCACTTAACTATGTGGTTAGTGTTATGCATTATTTAGCTATAAGCAACAGTATACAAGGGCAGTTGGTCACTCTGCTTCGCTCAGAAACAAAATACATCACACAGTCCGTGCAAATGTGAATATCGAATGGTGAAGCTTTAGGGGCGACTTATATTTGAATTTCGCCACTACTACTACTACTACTTAGGTTATATTGCACGCTTTAACTGCATGTAGGTCATACCACGTGTTTAGTATGTTTGCGTGAAACATTAGTCTATATCAGCGTTTCTTAACCTTTTTGAACCCGAGGACCTCTAAAATGAGTAAAAAACTTTACGGACCCCAAATTTTACATCCAATTTTTAAAAGTAGGCTATATGTAGGCCTATATTAATATTTGGGGTATTAAATTATAGGTCGTTATAACGAAATACATTTTTTTAATCCGACGGAAACACAGTTATTGAATTGGAATGAAACTATTGACAGTAAAATTATATTTTGAACAGACTTTATTACCAATTTGATAATATAATTAGGAATTATGTTATTACTCACTTTTAATGAGACGGTTGAGCTTGACGCCTCTTGCAGAGTTCCTGTTTTTTTTGCTCAATATTAGTCAAATTTAGTCGATATGACCTGTATTTTCGAAGATTTTAAACCTCTAGAATTTTAAACCTTTAAAATGGACATCTAGTGTCCATTTTATGTGAAAAATTTCTACTTCTTTACTTCCCACTTGCTTTATGATATTTTAAAATCAATTATGTCTGCGGACCATCTGCACCGTGTTCGCGAACCACCAGTGGTACGCGGGACCATAGGTTGGGAAACGCTGGTCTATATTAACAACTCATTCGCGTCATGTTTCTATTGTTTAGTGATGTCTTCTTATGTGATATTCAGTTTAAGCGATTATAATATCCAGTGACATAGCGGCAATGAGTTATGGAAAATGAGCAAGTCCTACAAACCCGGCGTTTGCCTTTGAGAACGACGGAACCATGAAAAACCCAAGTCAATTTGGACGGCCACGAGGTTTGATTTGAACTCAGGACCTCTTCCCTGTTAGCCCATAGGCCTACCACCTCGCTGTAATTGGTTTTAGTGTGTTCATTGCGACTGAGCTAAACTGATTGCATTTCACAACAATAAGTACATTAGGCCTATAGTTTTCTTGTTACTAGGGGCAACAGAATGTCATTCATATTTTAATTGACATTTATGTTCTGAAATTCGCATTTAAGCTGTCCTTATTTCGTTTTTATCTTGATATCTATTAAATGTACAAAGAAATGTGTTAAACAAAAAATGTTCATTTTAAATTTTTCTATAACTTTACTGTGATAGGTTTTCATGTATCGCCTACTGTAATGGATATAATCTAGAAAAATTGAAAATGGATACGAGTAAAGTGCCCCTTAAGTCATTTTTGCGGAAATACGGATATAGCCATTTTATTAGTCATAGATAAGACTTTACAATTTTAAATTTTTATTAAAATCGTTAGAGCCATTTTTTCAAAAAACGATTTTTTAAAAAAAGTTTTCATGAAAAGTCCCCTTAATATTTCAGTTGTAAAACTAAATTTCTGGGCGGTTCGACAAAATTTCGAAAAAGTCCTTAATTCAAAAAATGAAGTAAATACAACGAACCGTTTACCCGCTGTGCTTGTCCACGGACAGACGGACAGACGGACAGACGGACAGACGGACAGACGGACAGACGGACAGACGGACAGACGGACAGACGGACAGACGGACAGACGTCATTCCAAAAATATTTTTTTCGGTTTCTAGGCTTCATGAAACGTGCTCTCCCGGTGTTATCTCAACTTCGAATTTTTGTCACGATCACAATACTTTCTCTATACTACGTATAAGCGAGAAAGTAAAAGTAATAACCCAAGACTCAATTTCCCATGTATTTAATAGATCTGTGCCGGACTGCAAAGAAAACAGTTAACAAAATTATTATGCTCATGGTTTATTTCTTGTTCCCTATTGTAAAAGTTATTCGAATTTTAAACTTTCTTTTGAGTTATTTTCCGTTACTTTAGTACAAATCGAAGGTAGCTATTTTATCCTGTAGGATAAGTTATGAATTTAAGGATTAAAAGCTGAAAGTTTTATTTGAAGCATATAATAAGCTACACCTCCTTTATGGACAGTGCAGTGAGCAGGGCGTTGGTTTTCTGTGCTGAAGGTCGCGGGTTCGATCCACGCCCAGGTCGATGACTTTATATAAATATGACTTAGGCCTACCCATGTCTGTAGATTTACAGGCATATAAAATAACTCCGGCACACCGGTGACTGTCATAGGCCTAAGTTACAGTACAGGCCCATATATGCCCGGTTCCTATAAACTCGTGAAATACCTATGGGTAAATTATCCATGGGCAAATTAGTTCCATTTCACCCACAATGATATAATGAGCAAGGCCTTGGAGTTGTACAGTTAATTTAATTCAGAAGGCTTTGATTCTCATTGTTTAAATTATTATTGATCTTACAAGAGGTTAAATTTTATCCAGCCATCCATGAAAGGATAAATTAACCCGACGATTTACCCTTGGAAAGATCTAGCCCGAGTTTGTAGGAACATTTTTTCTGTCATTTTCATATTTACTCAGAGGACATTTATCTAGAAACTCGCCACAAGTGTATGTGATTGCTATCTTTAAATTATTTGTGTTTGTATGGTGTTTTCTTGTGTAAATTCTGTCCATTGGATGATTTACCTATAGATATTCCGCGAGTTTATAGAAACCGGGCAATAATCAACCAACCAACCTCATTTATGAGACAGCACAATGTCTTTCCCAAACCATCCGTTAAATAACGTTAGAGAATCACAATCAGTTAATTTATGTTTGAGCAGAACGGGTGGGAGACATGACAGGTCTGGATGTAGCTAAGCAACTGAAATGAAACTGCAAGCAATGGTCGATTATTTCAGTTCACTGAATTCACTTCCACAGAGAAGCTGAGGGATGATCGATTGTCAGGGGCAAGAGGAGAGCGCGCCGTTAGTTATTGTGTTGGTAATTGACTTGTTCGTACTCTTGATTTCCTGGAACCCACCCTCTCCAATCTACTGTGCTGCATTGTTAGCTTCTCTGGAGAGTATAGGCCTACTCACCACGCCAATTCCTAGTCCGCAATTTAAACACGCCGATCAGATCGGCTTCACGCCCTGCATTGCTAGTTCATTGGTGTAACTATCCTCTCTATAGCCCCTAAGAGTCACGTTGAATAGTCAAGTTTGCATTGCAGTTGTTTGCTATTTAGGTTTCTATCTGGTTAAATTTGAAATACAAGTTTCTATTTTTCCATGGTATGTGTTCGCCACATCTTTTGTAGGAATGGAGACAGAAAATTGTTTGTGTGTGTTAATGCTCCATTTTATCAATACATGTGGGTACATGAAATAGTTAAAACAGTTTAAATTAGTATTATAATAGATAAAAATTTAAAATATATATATAAATTACATTCAATAAGTAGATATTAACTCAACTAATATAGAACGTCACAGTTTACACATCTAACAGCACAAGTGATCATAGGCCTATTCAGAATAATGTGTTTCTTTAAACAGGAAAGAATATCATTTAGACTTGAATTTGTTAAAATTGTAGATTTCCTACAGCTTGTTAGGTAATTTCTGAGTTCTAATCATTAAGTTCAAAACAATTTTCAACACACTGAATCCTTAGGGAGCAGACCTAATTTATTGTAGCAGCTTTTTTGCACAAAGTAACAAAAAAGTTACTCTATAGTCACCTTACATAAGTTACGGTTCAAAAGAACGAAGGAACTGATGATGGGGAATACTTGTTGCCGAAATGCATCTTCTTCTTAAATCCAAACACAACACACTGGATACCAATATAGGAAGTTGCAACCCACCGATGGAAACCACTAGTTCATCATAAATTAGCTGTTGAGAATCAAGAAATTCTACTTAACAAGTATTCTTCTTCTGTATGTGTGTGTGTATGTGTATTTTTACAATTGTGAATCAGACTGGACTTTTATTTAAAGTTCTGGACATTCTCAAATTTAAACAATAATTTATAGTGTATTCAACTGTGTAAGACACTCCATACATTACGTTTGGTAAGCCTATGTGGCTTAACTATATTATTATAGTTTTATCTTTTAACTATTTGACAACAAGGGCCAACATAGTAATTTAACTTATCTCTTTTTATTATTTTTTAATTTGTACATGTTGATTTTAATTAACAGAACATATATATCTCTATATATATAAAAGGCTTTGTCCTGACTGACTGAATAAATGACTGACTGACTGACTGATTGACTGAATGACAGGAATCAACGTACAGCCTAAACTATAACAGGTAGAGACTTGGAATTTTGACAGTACCTTCGTTTCATAATGTAGGTGCTCATTAAGAAAGGATTTTGAAAAATTCTGATTCTAAATGCCAAAAATTAAATGTTTTTGAAAATACTTAATCCCTTTTTACATAGAATTATCAATTCCAAATCACAGAATATATAATATATAATGGTATCAGGTGGGCTTGGAAAAAACAATTGAAATGCACTTTTGACAAATAAGAGAAGTTATCAAAATAATTCATGTTATAAATAAATATTACAGAATGAAATCCACTAAAATAATGGAATCACATAACTTTCTCTACCCCGGACATAGAGAAAACAAAACGAGGTATGGTAATGTGTATATTATTATATTATATCGCAGGTTTTTGGAGAGAAAAGTATGAAAGTGATAATGCTTTATGGTAACATAAGAGTGGGAAATTTCCCGCCTCGATATTATAATTTTATGTTACAGGAATTTCTGTTTCTTCTTATTTAAACCTCTACCAGGCTTGCTGTGCACTGTACAAGCGATGGGAGGCAACATTCTAGATCCTCTATGAGCCATAAAAAACTATATCAAGCGTTTTCTGAGGGAATAGTTTGAGTGTAATAAGTCGTTCTTCCTATTTCAAATTATAAATGCCTATATAAGGACCTAGAATTTAAAATTGAAAATCCTTCATAAGCTAATTTCCAATTACAAAATACAAAACCCGGGCGACGGCGGGTCTTTTAAGCTAGTATATATATATTCATTGACCTCCATTGAGCCTAACAATTCTTTTATGTATGTAGGCCTAGTGCTTAATTTTAATATTACTTTGCGCAAAAAAATCTGCTACAATAAATTAGGTCCACTCCCTAAGGATTCAGTGTGTTGTCATTGGTTAATATTAGAGGGTATAAGGGGAAACATCTATTGGAATAAATCCCCCCCTCTTAAGCTACAATGAAGTTCGTCAATTCATAGTAGCTATCGTAGCGACAACAATTCACATCGTTAATCATAAGTTAGTCTTCCTATACCGTAGAAAACCACTTCAGATTTGTAAAATGCGTAAAATTTTATATTCAAATTGAAATATGTCAGACGCAAAGCGCAGAAAACACAGAAATTATGTTCCCTAAAGTATACATGAGTGCTGTATTGACTTGAGACCATGGCAGGGCAAAGTTAATTATATTTGTAATTTTAGGAAACATTAGTAAAGTGAGAGGACAAGTACGGCACCCAAGTTGAGAATCACGTCTTGTGAAACATCCAGCTTCTTTCTCTTTTAATATTGTCAACTTGGGACTTATTTAATTTCAGTTCTTTTTCTTTTATTTCTACTTTTACTTGCAGGGATTAGTTCACAACAACTACGTACCTACTTGAGCGACACGGTGTGTAATAATAACCAGCGCCCGGATTCTAATGACATGTCATCTTTTTATTGATGCTGCATAAACATTGCCAACTTGTATATATTCCCTAATCAAGGCCTCTAGATTATAGAAATGCATTTTTATTGGGTCATTTTTTGTCATTTTATGCAATTTTATATTTTTAGGGCATTTATTTCAATTTTAGGTCATTATTTTGTCATTTTCGTGTCATTTGCTTCCTTATTTAGTCATTTTCATGTATTTATAGTGAGTGTATTAACTTTTTTTTTCGTCGCTGTCTTTGAAGTGTTGTTTGTTTAATGCAAGAAAAAAAAATCGGCGTTGAGTGTTGTCATGTCTTAGTCGGAAATGAGGATCCAAAATTTTGTATGTTTACCCTCAATTAAACAACAATATAATCCTGCAGACCACAAAATGAAATGCCGAATTTTGACTCGCCAGTGCCTCAGTGCCAGTATAAATTTCCGTGAGATAAGAACATTCACAACATTACAGTTATTTACAGTTTTTACAATTATGTACAAAGTAGTCTATAACTTTGTGTGTACAATAATAATTTTTTATAAATAAAATATCAGTTTTTAGGTCATTTTTTATAATTATTAAGTCATTTTCTTTCAAATTTAGGGTCATTTTATAAGTCATTTTTCAAACAATTTTAGGTTATCAGAATCCGGGCCCTGATAATAACAAATCTATGTCAGTACATAGGCCTACTTGAATACGAGGTAAAATACTTCATCCAAAAATAATGAAACCTTAATTTCTCGACTCGTACTGTAATTTGTGCACTTATTCAGCCATTTCCTACAATTACCAAGAGAATTTTGAACCACAGTGTGAAACTCGTGAAGGTAGGTATGACGAATTGTGGATCCAATATGGTTCCCGCATTTGTACGATTATTCCAGGACTTCAATACTTGTCGCCTGCAGGAACGTGGTACGATATTTGTGTTAGAACGTTATTATCGGCTAGTTAATATGGAACAGGTATTGTCAGACTTCAACTGGCTTTTACAGTTCTGAAATTCAATATACATACGCATGATACCTCTTTCCGCACACTCGTGATTGATTCCTATAGAAAAGCTTTCGTCGCTTGTGAAATCTGCCTAATAGGTATCAGAGAAGGAGGTACACAATATTAAATCGAGAAACTGAAACCACAGTATCGTTGCATAGAACTATCAAACACACATGCATACTGTTCCAAGACTTATTACAGTAGACGATATTTTGTACAGGCATAGGTTGTGTAGACTTAAGTTATAAAGGAAACGTAAGATCTCTGTAATTTTACTAGTAGTGCGTGAGTAGGCTATATCTGTTTCTGAAGAATATAAGACATAGTAAACACATTATTATCAACAAACAGTGCACGGTTCGATGTAGACTGATCGTGCACGGGAGGCCGAAGGTAACGATTTCGAAACCTGGTGTCAGACGAATTTGTCTCCTAAAATTTTCTCATTACTGAAAATGACTAAAGTAATTAAATTGTAATTTTTTTGTAACTCTGTAGCTTATTTCTGAGACATCTTGAGAATTAAGGCCTAAGAATCCCTTATTCAGGAAAATTCAAGGACGTATGTCTTGTTAACCAAACCACTAAAATACATTAATCCTTAAATGCGCGAGTCGCAATTTCTCATTCAATATACAAACACATGCCGGACTGCAAAGAGAACAGTTAACACATTGATTAGGCCTATAGTTAATTTCTTCTACCTTACTGTGAAATTAAGTTTAAATTACCGATCGCAATGGCCGACATGGTAGTCTCTTGAACTCGCATTCGGAAGGTCCCGGGTTCAAAACCATTGGCCGATCAATTTAACTTGAGTGTTTCATGGATTCCCCAGTCGTAAATGCAAATTCCAATTGGATACTTACTAACCAAGAACCACAAGGATATTTCACTCTGAATTATATCCATTAAAAATATCAGCTGAACTTTAAGAGATGCCATAAGCACACCAACAGTAGAAAAACAGATGAACAAAATTAGTTGCATGTCGTACGGGTACATACACAGAACCTGAATGTCTGGTATGATCTCGATGCTGAAAGGAGTATAAATAAAGTTGAATTAATTTTTTCCCCCACTTTCCTTTCCATCATATTGTTTCAAATTTAGAAAAATTACCGTGTACGATATATTACGAATGTGAGGATTAATCACTGGTTTTCTGAGGCTGTCTTGAATGAATAACTATTTAGTAAAAAATTCGGGTTATGTAATTTATAATCATGACCGCCGGCGTGGTCTTGTGGTTAGCGTCGCTGACTGTAGATCCGTCTACCCGGGTTCGATCGCCGATACCTCCTCTGATTTTTCTGAGGTAGGGTGGTCTGGAACGGGGTGCACTCGGCCTCGTGTTTCAAATTAAGCAGCTACTTGATAGAGAAGTAGCGACTCCGTTCATGGAAACCACCATTAACGGCCGTGGGTTTCGGCATGCTGACCACATGCCCCCAATCCTGCTTTCTGCCTGTGGTAGATGACGCAGAGGTCGAGTGGTAGGCCAAGTCCCTTCAGGGATGTAGCACCATGGAGTTTAGTTTTTTTAAGTTCATAGTCACCTCGTAGGCCTACATATTTTCAATAGGTACCTTTTATTAACATTTCAATACCTTAAAGAGATGACCCGGTGTAACTTAGCACGTAATAAGATGAATGCGGCAGAACGGTAGCGCGATCACATATATAATGATATGATGGATTGTGCGAATTGTCACCACAGCTCCTTTTTCTGAACCGCTGGTGATCAATCAATCACTTTGCAGGCCCTTGTCCTCGTGTCACGTCTACAACTGCTAATGGTTCAATAAATTCAACTCTACAGCTACACAGTTCCTATACTTAAAATTCTGATATTTCCTATTTGATAGCACATTTCTGTTTCTAATTAATTGTTTTACATATGTAGTTAGAATTTCAGATTCTCCTGTTTAGATTACTTTCAACTTAAGGAATGATGGAAGTGTTGAGAGTGGCTTTCTAAACTAACTTACTTGTCCTACAAACCTCAAGTTGTTTTTGATATATTAATTATTTTAATTTATTTTTAAGTACTAAATCTATCTCCTCCGCAAGATATTAGTATAATATCAAACTGAATTTTTATGTGAGATTCTTTTACAAATTTACTGATGAATTTTTTTATATTGTTTATACTTTTTGTTTAAAAAATATTTTATCCAGCAACATGAAATACTGCCCTGGGATTATACTTTTATTTTTATGAATGAAGGTTTATACAGATAATCTGGTTCGACATTTTATAACACATATTGTAAAATACAGGGTGGCGCACGAAATGTCATACCATTTATTTTACACAAAATGCATATTAATTTTTAATATAGCTTTACATAGAAAACCTAGAATTGATCATTAGGACATGGAATTTTGTCTTTAATGCAGAGTTTGTTCAATATGACCGCCGTTTTGCCTCACAATCTCTTGTAAACGAACCCTTACATTCGTCACCACTTTTCGAATCAAGTCTTCAGATAACGCATGACACAACTGCATTACATGCGCTCTGAGCTGATTCCCAACTCTGCAGAAGCCCTTTAGACGGACTTGGAGTCAAAGAAACCCGAAACGCTTCAATATTTTCAGGTGTACGATCACTAGCCTGTCGCGATTGCTTTTTTTCCAACACAAACTGCTCAGTTAGTCTATAAATTGTCTGCTTGCTAGGAGCCCATCTTGTATTATAGTGAGCACGGAAACGTCTCTGAGTCAAAACTACACTATTCGTTTCGGCGAAAACCAGAACAACTTTCCCCTTATGTTCACCATTCAAACGCCCGTTGTGCGTCATTTTAAAAACTAATGTTTGTGTTCGTAGTCATGGTGAAATCCGACATGTGATGACACGTATCGGATTTTCCACGAATTTCGGCTTACACTAGTACTGATAGAAACAGCGAAACTCCTATATTACAATATTTATGACATAATTAAATGGTATGACATTTCGTGCGCCACCCTGTAGATTGTGGAAAAAATTACAGCTGTAAGTCTATGTTATTGGGATAAGATAGATTTTGAATGTGGAAAAATAACATTCAAATTAAAGCCAATACAGTGGCGATTAAAGTTTGCATGGATGGGCAGTTGAAAGTGCACTGAGTTTGAAAAGATGTCAGCAGTAGGCCTACTGTTCCAAGCGTCCAATGGCCAAATTTTTGCATAGGTACATAAGCTTGAACTATTTTCACACTAATTTTTTTAAAAATCGCACTATACTATCAACATGGCTAAATCAACACTTCTGTCATCAGTTAAAACCACCTTACCGATCCCTAATATATGTTGGGTTTTTATTAAGGAGATAGAATTCAAGGCTAGTGAAGGAATTGTTTTTCAGTCAGATGTACCATTGAGGAAAAATATGGAACACTATGCCACACTTATTATCGATTAAGTTCCTCAACCGTTGGTCATATTATTTTTATCATCGATATTATGGAAAATCAGCTATTTAATAGACTAATTCATAGCCTGATTGTGTACATAAGTAAAGAAAATGGAGATTCATGATAGGAAATAAAAGGTGATGAGGTTTATGACGGTAATAATTATAATTTTTTTTCATGAAATTGACTGTATAAATATATTTTTTTATTCAGGTACTTGTAGCAAAAAACGAAAAATATGGTATTTAATCACAAAGAGATTGCCAAACTGCCAAACACAAACATGGTAGTGTAACAATACAAAATAAATATGGCAAATATAGGCTAACATTTAAAATGGTTGATATGACCAAGAAAATAATCATATTATTATTGATATCAAAGACAGGACAAAAATAAGAGGAAGTGTAGGCCTATAAGAAGGAAATATGATGATGCTGATAATGATGACATCGATAGTAAAATTGGCAATTGTGTAATTAAGAGGGGGGGGTAATGAACTGAGACAGAGAAAGACAAGCTGATAGAGAGGTGATGAGATTCATAAAGAGCAAGAGAGAAAGACTAGAAATTCTTCACTTTCATAACATTCCCGTTTGGTGTGTTTAATATTTAACGGCGTGGTGTGATCATTAAGTAGAGATGGTGTAGGAAAGTAAGCCAGTCCATCATTTGAAATGACGCGCTGAAAGGAGATAACGGGGAAGTGTCAGTGTACGTAACAGCGTTACTTAGTAATTCCATAGAGATTGTGAAGTTGTTAATATAACACGTCACTACACGTATCTTCACGCCCATCAGATGTTCAGCAAATGAACACTGCACACACAAAAAAAAGTTAGATAGCGACACGAGATGTATGGAAATCCTTGGGACTGCGTGCAAATCTGTGTACTAGCAGCCTATAAAAAAATTAACAGATAAAATGGCAATAGTCAATTCCTAAGAGAGCTAAAGGAATATTATCTATTTCAAGGAACCCAGAGGTTCATTGCCGCGCTTACATGAGCCCGCCATTCAACCCTATTCAGTGCTAACTCCAATTATCCCTCGAAAATCCTACTTCCCTTAAATCTATCCTAATATTGTCCTCCCACCAATGTGTAGGTTTTCCAAGTGGTCTCTTCCTTTCGGGTCATAGAGTTAATTCTTTATAGATAGGCTAAATCTCTCCTCCCCCATGCGCGCAACATGTCCAGCCCATTTCATCCTCCGTAATTTAATTACCCTTACTATATTCCGTGAAGAGTACAGGTTATAAAGTTTGTCGTTATGCAGTTTTCTCCAGTCCCCTTTTTCATCTCTCTAAGGTCCAAATGTTTTCCTAAGCACTCTGTTTTCGAACACTCAGATTATGTTCTTCCTGAAAAGTAAGGGACCATGTCTCAGATCCATATAATACAACCGGCGCGATAATTGTCTTATTTATTAATTTCTGGACAGAAGTAATTTTACCATGTGTATCATACACTATTTTTGGACAGCCTTTAATAATTGTGAAATAATAATAATAAATATTACATTTATTCTAATAATTTACGTACTGGGTAGCCATATTGGTAGCATGGAGCTGCCCTGCCGCCGCATATACACATGCACTTGCGCAGAGATTAATGACATACTGGCGCACGTCTGCTAACATAAGGAATATAGTCGACAACGCGTTTCAACACTGCCTTCTTTATTTCTTACAAGCCATGCTGTTAAATCTTGCAACATCACATCGGTAGTCCTATCGGCTATGAACATGTTGTAAATAAAGCAATGAACTCCATCAGAATCATCGAAAAATTAAGCATATTTGAGCTTAAAGTAATCCCAGTCATCGCCTATTGTTTAGAGAACATCTGGATACACCTGAAGAGCAACTGGAGAGCATAGGGAAGGAAAAAACCGTGTACATAATGAGAGATTTATATACACCGTCACCTCTAATTGAGTACACCAGAGAACAGTTTTTCACAGAAGAATTTCGTGTTCATCAGCTACAAACGAATACCAGAGTGAGGTACGGTATGATATTAGTGTCCTTAAGGAAGAATTGGCTGGTATTAAAGAAGAATTGAAGAGAAATAGAGCCACTTTTACTGGTATAAAAGCTGCTCACAGTAGGCCTAATTCATCTTAAAGTGGCAGACGCCAAATCGTAGTATATGCAATCTCCTATCCTCCCAATATTACTACCAGCGTTTTCCTACAGTTTGGTGAAGGTAATGAACGGGATTCAAACCTTAACCTCAAAAGTGCTGGCGAATCAACACAGTTCACCACCGGAGGATGAACGAATGAATGAGTTGACAGCAAATAACGGAAAGCTGAGTGTTCCCAAGGAATTAGGCAAAGTTATTCTTTTTAGTGACAGTCATGGGCGTAGTCTTCCACAAAGTGCATGTGACAAGAAAAGAGATATCAGTGTTCTAGGTTACGGTATATTAAACCTGGGACAACTAGCTCAGTGGTGGTACAAAGAGAAGTGTAGTAGCTTAATAAAATATGACTCTGTTGTGGGTCAAATAACAGAGCTCGTAGGCCTAACAGGAAAAGTGAGGTTATTACCAATAAAATAAGAAAAACGAGACTTCATAACTTATAATGAGGAGACACTGAAAACTACGAATTCCTTCAGATATGTGGAGTCACGGCACGTTACGTTATTATGCACATCACAAGTATAGGCTATGTAATATAGGCCTACTGATTTGGCCTAAATAAAGTCAGTATTTGTGATGAAGAAAATTATCTGCAATAAAAACTTATTCAAATGCTTCCCACAGACCACCACAGATAGGACTACCTCCTGTGTTGCAAGATTTCAAGCAGCATGGCTTGTAAGATATAGAAGGCAGTGGTTTCAACCTCCATTAACTTTTAAAAAGAATGAATTTTAATATTTTCAATGTTTATAACACTGAGTCTAGGCTATTTAATGAATACACATTTTTACATATTCAATGTTTATCAAACTGAGTCTAGAATACATAAAATAGTATTTTCCGTATTATTAAAACCAAAGCTTGTTTCACTGGATTTTTTTCCCATTACTACGACAATGTGCAACTTTTATTTCGTGTGTCTTGTATTAGAATTTCTACTTTTAATTAATTTCGTCTAGAAATATACAATAGTGACCATGGTATAAGAACAGATAGTGAAAATAGAAGTGAAATGGATATTCTGTAGTCTTAGAAGCAAAGACCGTATAGGCTTACGTTAATCACTAATCAAAGTAATTCATAGATTATTATGTGCAATTGCAGTGGTCAGACTCTTAGCTTTAATACTGTATAATACAAAGACTCTACAGCGACCCTATTATGAACTATGAACATGATGTAACTTCAACGCTGATAAAATAACTTACACATCTGTTCTACATAATCAATAGATGTTCGTATACAAAGGATTACTTTTATCGACTAAAGAAAGAATAAACTTATGAAACAGACTCCATGGTTTATAAACACATTGTATGTATCAAAAGTTTAAATACAACTTGACATTAAATTTTCTTAAAACCTTTCTCGTGTAAACATGTCCATATGTATATGTCAGGGAGCATTGTGACGCGAAAGTAGACAAGAAGAATGGAGAAATAATGTAATTCCAGTTTACAGGGAAAACATCAGCGTGTCCATTAGTTTGCGTCACACTAGCAAATTAGTCTATTCCTAGTATGAGGTGTTGTACTCAGATCCTGGGAGGGCTAAGTGTTTCAAGGTTAAAACTAACTACATACTTCAAGTTTTAAACGTGATAAGGGATTATTAAATCTCTAGGATTACATGATGTTTCATGATGATGGGTTGTACACCCGAAGGCAAGTACGTTCAATGGGCCGTATCATGGGGTGAAACACAATATTGTAATTTAAATTATTTTAATGTAAACACAAGAGCCAAATATTCATATTTATATTTACTATACCGTCCTTAGGAAAAAATACAGTCATTTCATTGCTTACAAATGAAACGCAAACAAAAAAAATTAGGCTACAACATAACCCATTTACAGGCACTTTTAAGTTTAAAAATTCCTCACGAGGATAGATGGGAGTTCTTATTAATCATTTGTAGATTATTTTTAAAACTTCTGTTTGATGCAGTTTTCTTTTATTTCATCAGACAACATATTGTACAAATGGGGCGTAAATGTAAAATACGAGTGTCCTGTTTAGCTTAATTGAAAGTTTGGAGTGTTAATGCAAGAATTTCTTCATAAAGATATTTTCGAAGTTTATAATCATTCATATTTGAGCTAAGAGATCTAATAAATAAAGGTTTACAATTGTTAAAATTTCATAGTAAATGAAGAGAGATTTTCAACGAGACCTACTGGCAAATGTTTAATGATTCTAAGAATTATCTTTTGTAACATCAGGATATATTCTCCATAACTCCATAACTCATGACTGACTGGAAAGAAAATAGACATCAGCGGGGAACTTTTATGTTACAAACGACCAAAAAGATGCAAGAAAGCATTCCTTATAAAGATTTCCTCATTCCCATGTGATTTAATAAAAAGCAACATGCTGTTTTGAGATACGGACCCTGTAAATGATATTGTAAAGTTTTGGGTTGTTATATTTTTATTAGACTTGAAATATGTTGATCTAATCAGAGGTTCATTGACTTAGTTTAATAGTCGCGAATACTATTTATGGTTTTTACACAGGTTGCTACTTTTGTGAAATTCCGAGTTTCCGTGTCTAGCCCTTACCCTATTGGCTCTAGCAGAGAAATAAAGCCTTATCGGTATATAAATCACATGGTTGTCAAATGTCCTCTAAACGGAGTAAATAATAAATGTAAGTTATTTTCAGTAATGTTAATAATCGAAGACAGACATGGAACAAACCAAATAATAATAAAGGTTTAAGGAATTACGCATGACCTACTTACTCTGTGTAGGAAGGAAGAATATTTTTCAGTCCATGTGAATTGAAGTTCGAGCTTACCTGGAAAAAAAGAAAAGAAAATTAATTTTACAATTACAGTCAACTGACTTATAAAGCCGATGTCCCACGATCCAATTATTGGTCCAAATTTCTACAAAACATGAATTTGGATAGTGTGACATTGAAAACTCTAACAAGTTATAAGAATTTTAATTCAAGTTGTCTAAGAATAACTATTCCTATACCATCCAATTCTGGGTTTCGGGGTTTAACGGAAAACTCGATCTTGCCGTCTATACTTTTGGAATTAAAATATTTTCTAAAGAATATATAAAACAAACAATACACAAATATTCACAGTGACATTAGAAAACTAATATTAAGATTCTGCGGACACATTAAAAGAATTAACCCAGACAGACTTACAAAACAAATAGTCGAGTTCTACGAAAACAGGAGTAAAGCGAAAACAGGCCCTATGAAGTGGATCGGTGAAATCAAAACCGATTTGAAGCTGGCAGGAATTACATCAGAAGATGTTTAAAATTCAAAAATTGAAAGTTGACCAAGAGGAAAAACCAATGAAGAAGACTGGAACAACGTGGTCTAAAAAGATAAAGGAAGCCCACAGTAAAAGAATGAAAGAGATATGGGCACAAAGGAAGGCAAATGCACACCTCTTAGTACTTTGCGTAGTCCTAGTGGGCTTATTCGCATATATATATATAACAAAAAATAGTTTTCTGCACCAGAAAATATTCATAGCAAACTTTCAGTAGACTATATCCTGGAGCTCAGTGGTCCAGCACCTATAACTAGATGTCTGAATCGCCTTTGTGCATGCACTTTGTGTCAATCTGAAATCTTACTCCATCAATGTAATTTCTTTAGGTGTACGAAAATATGGAAATCACTGGGAGCGAAGTCCGCTGTAGGTGGATGTTTAAACACCTCCTAGAAAACCTCCTTCAGAAATTAGACTGGGAGGTGTTTAAACTAGGGCTGGAAATCGATTAAAATTTCTAATCGAGTTAAAGCTTGACTTTAATCGATTAATCGACTGATTAATCAACAAAACAGGTCGCTATTTTAAACGAAACCAAAGTGTACATTTAATATTGTTTTACACGTTTAATAACTACTACACTACAGAATATAATAAGAAGAAGTCCTGAATGAATGGATGCCATTATTAGTTAACTAGTGAAAAAATATGCAAAACTTACATTTCCGGTTACTTTTTCAGCCAAGACTTGAGACACAAGTTTGTTGACTAAACTACCCTTCAGGTTTCTGAATAACGGGAATTGTTTGGATACAATAGGCTGAATGACACATGATGTGCCAAGGCCGGAGAAGCGAGAGAAAGGAGTTTGGTCATTTGACCCATTTCTCGAAAAACGTTTTTCAAAATTCGACTAAACTGAATAATCGGAAAACGAAATTGATCGACGATTAAATGTTTCATCGATTAATCGGTACAGCCCTAGTTTAAACATTCACCCTAAAGCCCGGATCTACCTTCCCAGTGATTTCCATCTTTTCCTACACCTCCCGAAATGAAAAAGAATGAAAGAGAACGACAGAGAGGCGAAGGTGGCTGTCACACAGTGGTTCGAATCCCCGGCGGCACACTTCTACGACACAGGTATTCGGTGACACACAGGTGTCACGGTAAGACAAATGTTTCAATTCCGGTGGCGAATATTTTGAAGAATAGGTGAACACTGGCTGTGTCTGTTGCAATAAATATTTCCTTGAAATTGTGTTTTGTTTCTGTAAAGGGCCCCAGGGAAACTTACTTTATGGACGTGCCTCGTAGAAAAGACTCCTCTCTTAATTATATATGTTTTCAAACTTTCTTTGTAATTCTTTTACACTTTTATGACAGGAATTTGATATCATTTGAGAAGAGTGGAAACGCCAGTGATGTAAGGTCTTCAGTTGTGAAGAGATGCATCGGAAGTTGGAAGGGGGGAGTATTTTGCATTGCAGAACGTGTCAGGAGCTTGCAGCCTTGTATTTCTTCATCCACTCTTCTTGTTGACACTTAGTCGGTCTGCTATCAATCATGGACTTCATCATCCTAAGTGTCTACTTACTTCAGCTCACATAGAACACTTTGAAGTGAAGCGTTCATATCAATCTAACACAGTTCCTATTTATATTACTTTTGTGTCCTTAAAATGACGGATTTCAAACCATAAAATATTCCTACAGATTCTATCGAATACTTCTTTATTGAATACACTGTAGGCTACAACATGATAAATGTCCTTTAAATGAAAGTACGTGTTTCTTGTATATTTTTGGATGAAAATAACGAATCGGTAATTATTTTTTTGTTTATCACGCAACTTTTCAAAAAAAATCCACATTTTTTTTCTTTTTACGTACAGGGATACACAAAAATTCTGCTGCATTCTTTGTGAATGAGACAGCCGTGACAGAAAAATCACTACATCCGTAAACAGTGGCCTTCAAGAAAAAAAAAATCATCCCTGGCACCAAAAACATATCACATGAACTAACTTAGCCTACTTGTGAATCCGCAATGTGTTTTTCTTCCACCATTGCACATTAAACTCGGTTTGATGAAAATATTTGTAAAAGCTCTGGACAGAGAAGGAGTGACTTTCTTTGCATCTCAGGAACAAATTCAAACATTCAAGTGAGGCAAAGGTAAAAGAAAGGGTTGGCCCACAAATTAAAGCAGTCTTTCGTGATGAAGAGTTTGAAAATAACGAAAACTGTACGTGATGGACCATTTTGGTTTTGATATATGAATCAAGAACCTTTTTTTTGTACAGAGTCACATAGTATTTCATATAAGGACAGAAAAAAATTCAAATTTGTTGTATAGTGATATCCACTTAAGGAATTAATCCATAAACGTCGCCCTGGGTGGAACGGTTCAGCATTGGCTTTCTGTTCGCAAGTTCACGTGTTCAATCTTGTGTAAGTATTTATTATAGACTCCTTCAAAATCACGCTCAACGGTCCTTCGATAGTTGAGATTTCTAGACTCTTATTTAAATGATTTTTAATGCTACGACACACTTGGAACTTGCGGTAGTAAAAAAACATTTATAATGCTGATTATCAGACTAGTTTATTACTTTTGTAAGCGAGAAAGATCACTGTACACTAGAATGTCTCACAATACTGTGTGTATGTGTCTGTCTTTTGGTGAGGTTGATCATTAAGGGCAGTCATAGGGGAAGGCTTCCATTTACAATCGTGCAACGAACTCTGACCGATTCAGTTGGTAGAGGATCTGCGCGGAAATCCAAACGTCCCGGGTTCATTTTCCGGTGTTAGAGGCATTTTTCCCTTAAATAGCCGCAAATTTTCGTTAGGTTAAGAACTTTTCATGAAAAAAGGTAACAGTAATTTTACTACACTTAAGTCTATATTTATTATTAATATTATTATTATTATTATTATTATTATTATTATTATTATTATCTTGAAAAGGATCAGTGCTATAGAGTGGTGGAGAAAAAAGTTTCAAAATTTAGAACAGATATCCTAACCATTTTAATTATTTCTCTTGCACTCACTTCTATATCCATGATCAAAAGGACATTTCTTGAAGAGGTCTAAATATATAATAAATTTCCGCTGAAACTAAAATATAGGCTAACGTGTTTTGGGAATATTATCGATAACATTTTTAGAATATATTGAAAATGCCCAACAGAGACAATAGTCTGTGGTTTATGAATGCATATATCTAACTTCTTTTCATTTCAAGTATAGACAATGGAAAATAATGTATGTGAATCTGTGTGTATTCTTATGTCAGTATCTTAGGTGTATTGCAGTATATAATAAATAGGGCCCGGATTTGAAGGTTTTAACCTATTTTTCCCCCGGCTTCCTAATTAAAACATTTTACCGTACTTTTCCGTTTCATGCCCCTTGCTTCCGAATATATGAATCTTATAGAAACTAAAAAGGGCTAAATCGGACTGAAGGGCTTAAAAGGGGCTAAGGAGGATTTTTGCTGAAAAACTAGTAGCTAATGAGGACTTTTGTAGAAAAACACGATTTTTAAATAGGCCTAGATTTCCCAATTAATGCAAAGGAAAATAAATATGTGAATTGGTGCATTTTAAGAAAAGACATAATAAAAATAAATTTATAAAACGCATTGATATTAACAATATGTAAGTTTATATGTATATGTCGCTTGTCTTTGTAACTCGAAAATGCGCCGTCTCGTCGTCGCAGGAAATGAAACTTGAGCCTTCTGCAACACTTTGAAATCTGCAACCAATACATTGTCGTTTCAACTTTAAAATAACAAGTTGCGTCCAACGACAGAGAGGTATATTAAAGAACAAATTCGTGACATTCGAGTCTACTTATTATTGTATATCGGAAGTGAATTGAGTGGTGCATTGAATAATTATATCATTAAAAGGTTAATATTTCAATTGTTTATGCTATTTTTCGAGTGCCGATATAAGGAATAGTTATTTGTTTATTTTATTAAAAAATCTAGAATAACTTTGTCAAAATCATAATACAACTTTCGGTGCTAATATCAGTGTTTTATTAAGACGACTAAAATAACTTTTTAAAGCCTAAAAAGGGATATTCCACGAAAATAAAAAGTTAAAATATATTTTATACAAGCCTAAAAATCCGGGCCCTAATAATAAATACTACAGAATCATTTGTGTATTTTGCTTTTAACATTCACTATACACGGACTTAGCAACGGGCTATTTTAGCGAGGAACTGTTTATCCTTGCAGCAGTTTACATGCAGGTCAGCCGATCCAGTATTACCATATGTCTCAATCAGACATGCGTATAATGTTTCCCCAAGGAGGATCCTCTCTATCATAACCGTCGCATCCTCCCCCAAACCACACGAGTTTTACTGAATCGAGAGCGAAGGTGAAACCACCATAGACACATTTCTACAACCATAATTCAAACCACACCAACTGCTACGGACAGAAGTATAAAATGGCATTTCCGTTTCCAGTCCCTGTAGCAACATTGTAGCATGTTCTTGCTGATCGCATTCGACGACTTCTCTACCTCCCTTCTAACGGATGCTATCCTTTTCTATCTGAAAGGAAGTATTAATTTATAAGAACAGCTAACTTTTTTTTCTTATCCATTCCTGACGTTTACATAACTGAGATCGATTTAACCAAGATGAGTATATTAGCTGCCCTAGGAAATTACTTTGTTTCGAAAGACGGTATATTTTGTTATAAATTATAACACCAGTTTTCAGCTTGTAGGATGTTCACGATGAGGTCAATCGCCTCCTTAAAAACGCACTTCTCTCAACCTATACAGCCAAAATTCCCTGAAACCAATCAAAATCTTTGAAACTAAATAATAAAACTACTTATGAGTGGTAATCGGCAGTTCTTTCCTCATAACGAAAGCTGGGATAATAAGGAAAATTAAGAATCGTTTTATGATGGTACTATTATTTTAAGAATATTTGGTTATTTGTTATTTTGTTACCATGTAGGCCTATATTATCAAGAGTTGACTAAAACTAAACTAAACTAAACTATCAGTGTCATAAAAGTAGGCTATTATTCCTTCCTTTAAAAATCAATATTTTGCTCTTCTCCCGTGGTTTTATTTGAAATGTACAGATATACATATTTTTACTTCATCTTCCCATACTTTAGGTACTATAGGTAGAGGAAGTTGGCTATTGTCTTCGAACCCTGAATTCAAATTTGAGATTTTAACATAAATACACGTATTGAGGTGTCCTGAATAAAAAACTACTATTTTCGGAAACATATCTGTCTGTATGTGTGTCTGTGAACAGCCTAGCTCCAGAATGGAAAAACGTAGGGAAATAATGTATTTGGGTTTGGTACCTTCTAAGGATGTGACACGAAAATTGGCGACGACATTCTCTTCTTGTTAAGGGGACTTTAAATGAAGAAAATTTCGTTTTTTCGCGATTTTGTGGAAAACAGCTCTAATGACTTTGTTTAAAATTTATACATGAAGTGCTTATACTGTGAGCTAAAACTTTTATTTCAAACATTTTTTTTTTTTTCGAAAAAATTCTCTGATTGGAAATTATAAGCCACACAGTCCTAATATGCGCTCTTTGCAATATATATATCTTGTTCTATACATCAGAATGTGAATGTGAGAAAGTTGTATTGACCATGCTTAAAGTAAAGAAGGTTACGTGCGTACATTAATCAGATTTAATTTGGGTTTTGTATCCTCCGAGGATGCGATGTGATGTGGTAACGACCATCTCTTCATTTTTACACCACATTTACATGATGAGAATCTCACGCATAATATATTATACTACGAGGCTAACTTTTATTTGGGAAAAGGAAGTTATGTGGCTTTCACGTAAGATTTTTTTTTTTTGGTATAATTTCTGGCTACCATGGAAACGTGGATTTAGGTTGAGGTAGAGCGACACATTCAAGAGTATCTACATAAAGAGTAGTAGTCGGTGAGCCGTGGGTTGGCCATCCCTGATGTAAGGTATACTTTGTGGTTCCTGTTACTTTAAAAAGAACGGTGGACATGGTCAGTGAGCTAGGCTTACTTCTTTTTCAATAAAGAAAAAATGAAGTGGTGAGTTGGGCTTGACAGTTGTAGAAGGGAACTGAGAGAGATGTTGGGGATGTGAGAAATGCAATTTTAGCGCTCGCTGCTCCGTGAGTCTGGAATGCGACTCCGGGTTTCATATCTTCATTCTCAACCCCAATACGCACCTTTCCTACTTAAATCATCCACTAGGAATTTGAAATTTAAATCAACAATTTCAAATAGCATAAATAATTACTGTCCATTAGCGCCTTACACATATTTTATAAACTTACGGGAGGAAGGAAAAAAGATGAATTTTTCTAGACAAGTTTTTCTAGTTGAAGGATTCTAGAAAGTAATTAAGGAGTTAGTGGATAATATTTCGCCTTATACCTTCAAAATGATATCGATAAAACAAGATCAGCAGTAGCCTCAGATATTTATTGTTAATATAGTATAATCAATTCTGAGTTGTGAATCATACTAAAAATACACATGTTAAAAATTACACATATTTACACAATCAATAAAAAAATACCTATTTACAATGTCATAAAATCAATTATTTTTCAAATTCATTAAAATGTCTATTTACATTTAAAACATACACCTTTAGGTAGATTTCGAAGAAAAATCTACCTATTGCAATGGATACCATGTCATGATTTTCGAAAAATTCTTTCATATCTTTACGTTTCATGCTCCCCTGAGTACGAAACCACCGCCTGTTCAAAAAAAAAAATTGTGATATATATATATATATATCTTTACACGCTAGCGGCCGTAATTTTGAAGATATTTTAACCAAATTTTAATATGTTATTTCTAGGCTCAATAGTTCGAACAAGTTCGTTAATGAGCAAAATTGGCCCAAGGGGGAGGTCGGGGGAGGGGGTTGAAATTTTAAAACATTTTTATCTCGGCCCCTATGAAGTATAGAGGGAAACTTTGTTTGAATAAATTAGAGTACTCCCTATGGAGTTCACAGTGACACCAACGATTCGGGGGTTCGAGTGAGGGTGGGGGCGGGGGATGAAAATTCGAAACTTTTGAAACCACGTTTTGTGGGGTATCATTGAAAAGCTCTTGATGAGTACTCTACAAATCAATAACTAGTTTCTTGATAGCTCTCATATGACGCGAGATTTTATTGTTTGAAAATAATAACACTTAAAAGAATTATTATAATATCATAATTTTGTCTTGTTTAGCGGCTTTGCTAATTTTATTCATTGCTAATCTTGCGCACGGCCTCCCAGAATATTATATCCTATTCTTGTTGTCAAAACAAATGATTTACCGAATTCAGTTCTTATTACTGCAGGTTTGCCATGCCAAGGCTAAAGAAGAAGAGTGCTATGCAGCGACAATAAATTAAACCAAAAGCACTTCGAAATCTACCTCCGCCTGTAGGCCTGCCTAAAGGGATTTTTTTATCTTGTGTGCTGCAATTACTAATAGTAGTATTTAGTCATACATGTGTGTAATCTGTTAAAAACAGAAGTTATTATTGAATATAAAATTGAATATGAAGCAAGGCTTATGGAGTAGCTTGTAAGAGGGTTTTTTATTTCAATTGAGGAGTCTTTATGCTTTTTAACTGAAGCAGTTAGCTTCGTCTCATGATGAAAAGAGGTCTTCACTGCCTCACAAAGAAACAGAAAGTCCTCTTTGCTTATTGTTAAGATGTGACTGACATAAAAGACCTCTCCAATCTCCTTTTCTTTCATGATTTGCTGCTCCTAACAATCGCATTTATATTCCCAGTTATCACAGCAACATAACTACCTCTTCTCAGAACCTTCCACTTCGTCCATCTGCGGTTTTATAAACCACGAAAAGACATTAAGAGAGCTGATGTTTTCAACTGGATTAATATCCTTAAAAAGAACAGAATTGAGATGGTTCGTTGGACCACTATAATGGTTTCTCTTGGAAAGCGAATTTAGTAACCGAGCCAAACCATTCGCTGGTCCGAAAGGACGGTCCGGCCAGACTCAATGAGGTTTCTGCTGTACGGACGACGCCAATTGACTTGGAACATAAAAGTACGGTCCCGGGATTCCAGCTCACTCCTCATCCCTCTCTCTCTCCCTCCTATCAAAGGGAAACAGTGAGACATCCTCCTCTTTCTCCTCCCTCTTTAAAATGGGATGAATGGAATGCCGCTCAGGACTGAAGCGATTCTTCCTTTACAAGCCTACCTTGTAATTCGTTCTCCAATACCAGCCCCTCCCCGCAATTCCTTTCTATCGCCCCGCAGATAATTATAATGAAGTAATGAATGACAGAAGAACAGATAATAACAAAGCTGAATAGACCAAATGAAAGAAAGCTTTAATTAAATATGTTCGTTCTTGTATTCGATATTATTTTGTGGACAATGCACTGACAAAACTTAATGAACTTATGTGGTCATTTTAAGAGGGTAAACTTAAATTTTAACTTTATAATCACTCTAAAGGTCCATTCTATATAAATTCAGTAGGGTTTATGATAGATTCTTTCTTTCTAAAAAAACAAAACAAAATACTCAAAATATTAATTTACTAGTTTCTGTTCATAATATTTGATGAAATTAACTATTTTGCGAGCAGTCGGGGTTTGTTTCCTTTCTGTAGGTTACTCCACAATTTTTTTTGTTAAAGATATTCAAAATTTTCTCTACCTGGAGTATATATAATATATACTGTTTAATATTTTGATATGTTTGTATTTTGATTAAAATTTTATCAAATTGTTTTTCCTCATGGTTATTGCTTACTAAATATTCTAGGCAAAAACCCTAATCATATTTAGATACCAGCCAAGCAAGGAAACTTTCAAAACCCAAATATAAATTTCCTCCAAAACCCTTTCAGTTATTAGGAGATTGTTTTGAAAACAAAATTTATGGTAAATTAGCAAAACAATAAGTGGAAAAAGTCTATACATTATAAACGATGATCAGGATAAAGCATGCTGCTAAATGGATACTTCACGAAGACACTTCCTTTGTCATTAAAATTCACTGAGACAAAACATAAAATAATATAAATATATTTATATCAAGGGAAAAAGATAAACAACGCCATTTCTAAATCATTGTTATTTTCTAATTCGGATTTTCCTCTTGAATTTGGTGAAAGAAACAATCTCCCTGATATACTTCCTGAGTTTTGGCGATTAACATTACATGACGTCATCCGCTTAAGAAGGCAAGTGGGTATTTTTGCCGCCTGTTTTCCATAAGTAGCTATTTTACAAAGCTTACATCATACCTCGAGAGCCTCGAGAACCGTTCAAGAAACTGTATCGAAATTTTCAAAATATGTTATAAAATTGTTTTTTCAGCTGTGTAGTTCTTTTTTTTAAATTGTCTCATTTCATATTTCCATTACCGTCTGTAAAAAAAAAAAAAAAATGATTTTATTTGGAGAGGTAAACTCCAAGTGTACGTTTGTACGTATAAGCAACCATGATGTAAAAGCATCAGTGGGTTCTAAGGTTCAAACGTACTAGGAAATTTTAGTAGGAAAGCTGATCTCCATAAATGATAATACATCAAACACGAAAAAAGAATCCTCACATTTTACGTAAATAATTTCTTAATTAATCTTACATCTCTGATTTTTTAAGTTTTTATGTGACGCATTTATACGACACTAGCAGTTAAAAGGTTAAGGATTGAAGCATACATTTTATAGGAATGTTTACTGAAAACTATCCTGTTACATGGGCTGGGAAAATTGTTATTTTACCAACAGGCTATGTGAAAATTAATGACAAAACTGAGCTCTGCACGTAAATAAACTCACAATGTGTAATAACACAACACTGAGGTTCCGAAAAAGGAATGATTGGTGCGCTCACAACTCTCATTACTAGGGCCCGGATTTCAATGTTTTAACCTATTTTTCTCCCAGCTTCCTAATTAGAACATTTTAACGTATTTTTCCGTTATATGAATCTTATAGAACCTAAAAAGAGCTAAATCGGACTGAAAGGCCTAAAAGGGGCTAAAGAGGACGTTTGCTGAAAAACTAGAGGTTAAAGAGGACTTTTGCAGAAAACACGATTTTTAAGATTTTCAAATTAAGATTTTTAAGGAAAATAAATATGTGAATCAGTGCATTTTAAGAAAATACACATTAAAAATAAATTTATACAAATCACTGAAATTAACAATAGGCCTATATATGTCGATTTTTCGCTTGTCGTTATAACTCGAAAATGTACCGCCTCGTCGTCGCAGGAAATAAAACTTGAGCCGTCTGCAATACTTTGAAATCTGCAACTAATCCATTGTCGTTTCAACTTCAAAATAACAATTTGCCGACCAACGACAAAGAAGTATATTAAAGGAAGAAATTGAGTCTACTTATTTTTGTAGATAAGAAGTTAATTGAGTGGTGTATTGAATAATTGTATCATTAAAGGGTAAATATCTCAATTGATTATGCTATTTTTCGAGTGCTCATATAGGGAATATTTACTTGCTTATTTTGTAAAAGAAAATAGAATAACTGTCAAAATTATAATACAATTTTCTGTGTTAATAATAGTGTTCATTATTGTGTTTTATTAAGACGGCTAAAATCGTTTGTTTAAAAAGCCTAAGAAAATAAAAGTCTAAAATACCTTTAAGCCTAAAAATCCGGGCGCTACTTATAACTCAACAACATCACTGCTTACATACTGGTAATATGTAATCTGTACCATCATCGCAACAGTACGTTGTATGAGCTCATACCATGAGTAACAGGACTGTATGCAACATAACAAATAACCTTAAAGAAAATTTAAAATTTAATTTTCACCGAATGGGCATGTTAACAGTAGGAAATTTGAGGTAGACACTTTTCAGGTCATGGAGAACTTACGGTAACAATATCAGACCTCTATGTCGAAGGGTCTCTGAGAGTAAGCGAATATACATACTTCTTAGGACACATTTAATATAATAAGTATATATATGGAGAACGGGTCTATTAACCCGGTGTTACTTCTTATTTTTATGTACTGGTGTCTGTAAATTTACATTATCTTGTCGTTACTTTTTTTATCTATCAAGGAATCAAATATGTTAGTTGTTTGAGTGTTTCTGATTCATTTTTAGTTGACTTGTCAATTAGTATGATTTGACTTCGTTTATTGGCGATAAAGTTTTTTATGTAGCCTCGTTTTCTGTTTGTTCCCACTCCACCGATCCACTCAAACCATTATCATTGCTACACAAAGCAGAGCAGGAGTTGCTACTTCACTTCTACTTTAGTTAATAAGTTTATAAGAAGGTCTAGAAAATGTTGTGACACCATTTTAGCTCAGGTAGAGAAGAAAGAAAGCACTTCCTTCCTCCTTGAGAAAAAAGTAAGAGTTTAAAATGCCAGGAAGGAAGGGAAGCGTGTATAAATATCATTATGAAGGTACATCAGCCACTTACTATGGGAGCTCGTGTTAAGACAAAAATGAGCATCATATTGTATGTCTTCTTCTTAATGAAAAGTTGAGATACACAGGTACGTGTGAAAGAGGAGAAGAGTTTTAAAAGGTGCTTATAACACTCTTCAGCTTGATGAGGGTTAGCTGAAGCAGATAATGAAATGAAGCTAGACCCAAGGCATTCTGTAATTTTGTCAGGATATACCTTTTTACTTAAGTTAGTTTAGTATTTCTCATAACTACTGTGCTATTTTTGCTATTTATGCTTGGCTTTTGCATTTTATAACTTCTTACCAACTGAAATAAGAAATATGTCATTCTATATGTTTAAAACATCAGTCAGAAAGACAATGTTGGCAAACCCACTGTATAACGTCCATGACTTTAATAATATTGAATTTTAAATATTTTTTAAATTACTGTTTTAATAATGTTATAAATTAAATTAAATTGTACTCTAAACCACGACATCTCAATCTGTACATTACGTATGGCAGTGAGGAAAATAAATATTATTATTATTATTATTATTATTATTATTATACGAGTTTCATGAATCACATAATTTTGTTTCGCTCTTTACTTTGACGGTAGCAATCACGTTAGGTTGTGATCTACACGAGCTCTCAAAATCAGTTGTACGTCATTATAGCTGACGATTTTTATGCCGGTTGTCGACCAAGAGCTAAGCTAAGTTAGTTTAGCTTAGCTAACATACAGTGCGGATATTTCATGTGTAGTTGTGCCGACAAAACTACATATGAAATCCGGCACAACTATATATGAAATCCCTCACTGTATGTGAGCGAAGCTAAGCTAAGTTAGCTTAGCTCTTGGTCAACACCGGCATTACTCTTTTATTGCTGATATCTTATTTAAATGCATACTTTTTTATTCCATTGTACATTTATGAACCTTGTGTTTCGTTCCTTTTATTTATTTTCTGTCTGTTTGTTTAGATCTTAAAGTAACTTAAAATAAAATATACTCCCTTTAGCTCATTTTTCTACTACATTTTTACCTAATCATTTCGTTGCAATATTCGGCGACAATTTTTTTTTACCGCTTTATATTATGAAAATTCCATTCTTCGAAATTTTATTGAAGACAGCTGTAATAATTTGCTTAAATTTTGAACACAAGATGCTTATGTTAAGAGTTAATAATTTCATATGAAACATTTTTTCGAAAAAATTCTGTGAAGGGTGGGCCTAATTATAAGGTACAAACTCAGGTTCTAAGTCTAACTCAGATTCTAACTCAGATTCTAATTCTCCTTTACAAAAGATTGCAACAATTGCAACTGAAAACGGCCTCATATTCTTAACCAGAGTGAGGAAATTCCAATGCCCGAGCTTAGGGTAGAGAAAGTTATATGAGAGTAACAATTCACAAACTGAACTGCACTTCGTGGCGCTACATCCCTTGTGGAACTAGGCCTACTATCCGACCGCTGTGTCATCTGCCAAAGAAATATGGAAGCTTTTGGGATTTTGGTCAGCAAGTCGACTCCCGCGGTCGTTATTGATGGTTTTCGTGGCCGGAGCTGCTACTTAGGCTATGTATCAAAAAGATCCGCAATTGGCTTCACGAGGCTCATTTTACCCCGTTCCAGACCTCCCTACCTCAGAAAAATCCGAGGAGTTCCTGGCTATCGAAACCAAACCTACGGATCCGTATTCAGCAACGCTAATAATAAATAATTAGATCCCGCATGCAGTCAAGCATAACGCATAGTGCGTGCCACGTCTTAAAGACTTCTTTTCCACGAACTGCTTCTACCTGCTACCAGCCTTCGGCCTGTCAGTGAACAGAAAGGTAATTAGGCGTATTAGCACTTGTCTGAAGTCCGGTACAATATTGCCAAATACGTATCACAGCACGTTTACTTCACTTGAAAAGTGGTGAATGACAGCGGCAACACTGTGAAAACCCACGCGAATACAAGAGCACCTGTTCTTTGTCGGTGTCGGAACCGGTGCAGATTTTCGGATTAGGGAACAATGCTCTTCTTTTTTGCACGATTTAACTAATTAGTGGTACTTACGAATGTTGTTGCTGTGGATCGTAAGTTGACACTCCCACACGCAATCTTGTTGGTATGTGCGGTAAGTGTTTCCGTGCGGTTATGAATTTGCTTACGGCACATCATAATACAAGCCTTTATGAACAAGGCCCCCCAGGACAAATATTCGGTTCGCATAACAACAAACACATGCGAATCACTTTCTGAAATAAACATATATTTTCAAGAATGTATATACATAATATTTTCAGGTAATATCACAATAATTAATATAATTAAATTGATATAAGTAATCATCGTGCAAAAAATAGCATGCAATACTCGTCCCGTAAGCGCATAACGGATCTCGGAAATTGAAAAAAAACTCGGCGCAAGTGCCTCGTTTCTTCAAACTCATTCCTCGATCCGTATGCATCGCTTACGGCACTTGTATCGCAATATACTATTGTAGATGATGTTTTGGGACGAGGTCTTCTTAAAATGGCACGAACAGTACACACCCTTGAAAATAACATTAACAAGAGTTAGAATATTGTAAATATATGCAAATAGTAAATATAAAATATGAAAGAATGGATACACTTAAATTTAAAAAATAAATGAATTTGGCTAGAATTCAGAACAAAGGAAGATAACTGTATTGTTTCACGGCACTAAACCTGAAGTTGAAAGAATTCTAATGCAATTGGGGTCAGCAGTTCTTGTAAAGATATTATAGAACCTAAATTCGCTTACATGCTCTTTTCGAATATACACTGAGGTTTGCGCAATGGATTTTATGCACTACTAAACCCTATTTTCAACTGTCAACTGTTTTGACTAAACGAGGAACTATTTGCAGCGAGCGGAATGCAAATATGAGTGTAATTCCATCTGGTAAATTAAATCATACAGAGTACAATAGCGTAATATTTGATTAACATGTTATTATATTTCCAAAAAAAAAAAAAAAAACATTTTCGTGTACAAAGCAGTGTTGAAGCCGTATGTAAATTATCACTTGTTAACATTGATGTTCATTGCGCGGAGTGGGTCTAATTTACATACAAGCGTGCCAAACAAAAAGACCCCTGGTTAGCACCGAATGTAGCTACACCCGACAGTTCATTCAGAATTAACGATGCCAAGTCAAATGTGACGCCTGCATATTCAGTGTAAGTCAGTTTTAGTTATTATTATCCGTACATGTAAAACGTTAATATTGTTGAATAATCTTCTATTATATAAAAGGCTTTGTCCTGACTGACTGACTGACTGACAGGAATCAACGTAGAGCCTAAACTATAAAAGGTAGAAACTTGGAATTTTGACAGTACCTTCGTTTCATAATGTAGGTGCTCGCTAAGAAAGGAATTTGAAAAATTTTGATTTTAAATGCCAAAAATAAAATGTTTTTGAGAATAGTTAATCCCTTTTTACACAGAATTATCAAATCCAAATCACAGAAAACTTGACAACAGTATTGTTGCAAGTGGTATCAGATGGGTTTGGAATTAAATGAAATGGAAGTTTGACAAATTAGAGAAGGTATCAATATAATTCATGTTATAAATAAATATTAAAGAATGGAATACACGAAAATAATGCAGTCACATAACTTTCTCTAAACTGGACCTAGAGAAAACAATACGAGGTAAGGTAATATGTTTTGGGAAGAGAAGTATGAAAGTGATATTGCATCTCTGTTTAATTTCATCCCCAAAACGGTTTTATGGTAACATGAGAGTAAGAAATAAAAATTCTCTGCCACGATAATACAATTTTATGTTACCGGAATTTCTGTTTCTCCTTATTTGAACCCCTACCAGGCTTAAGGTGTGCTGTACAAGCGATGGGATGCAAAATTCTACATCCTTTGTGAGCCATAAAAAGCTATATCAAGCGTTTTCTGAGGGAATAGTTTGAGTGTGATAAGTCGTTCTTCCTATTTCATATTATAAATACCTGTATTAGGACCTAGAATTTAAAAATCTAAAGTCCTTCATAAGTTAATTTCCAATTACAAAATAAAAAACCCGGGCGACACCGGGCCTTTTAAGCTAGTATTATATAAATCAGCTGTATGAACGTAAAATACCATTGAATAATGCCATTTTAGCGAATGAGGTGGCCAAGTTGGTAAAGTAGTAAACTCACATTTGAGTGGTTGCAAGTTCAAATCGAGAGGCTAGACAAACTGATTGCTAGTTAATAGGACCAATTATATTTTTAGAAGAATGTCAAGCATTAGTTTTCCTACATCTTTACTACAAATGGAGAAAAAAAAAAGAACTCAATGCAAGTCTCAAATTTAAGAAAACTCCATGGTCATCGTGCTTTTATATTTTTTGTTTCAAAACCTATTATCATAATGAAAAACCCATGCTGTATTTTGTTAGTCATACTTTTTTAGAACTTACAGTTAAAATTTCAGATTCCTTGTTTTAAATCTGTAGAACCCATTTAGTTCTGAATATATACAAAGTCAGTAAAACTAAAACTATGTGGAAATGATATTTTTTACGAGTAAATGAAAAATGTGTATTTACAGCCTCATCAGAAATACTCAGCCTTATAACTGGTGATTTTTTTAATTAAACCAACTTTAAAATAAGCTTTAGCCTTTCTTTTTCTTAGTGATAAACTTTTGAAGGCAGTTTAATTTTATCAAAAATCATTTATTTCTATAATTTAGATTTAAACAGTTAAAAAACGTAGCTTTTTAATATCACTTAATTTGAGAGACCGAAAAGTGCCTGAGGCCTTTGGAACTTAGCCAACATATACATTAAAATACATAGTTCTTTAAAGTACATACCATAGCATAGCATAAAAAGACAAATACTAATTTGAACTAAAAATGTTGAATATTTCACCCAATGCTCAATTTATTTATTATTTTTATTATTTATTCGTATATTGTGATAATATTTGCGTCAGACCGGTAGATTGGAAAGTGCAATAATTGCTTATCGACAACAGGGATGGGTTGATGAATCAATGGTTGAATCAATTTAAATACGGTACTTGTTTAAAAGCAAAAGCAAAAGCAAAAGAGAATAAGTGAAATAGAATTATCTATTTACCGAACTATTTTCTTTGATGGGATGAAGAGACAAGTACACTCATATATGCTAATTCCCAACATAGGCTGGGCTATTTAGCATTAATCGAATTAGCTGGGCAATTCCAAGAGGGGTTACAGTACTAATCAATTAACTTAATATTAACTAATGTGATCACATATAAGCAGGTTAGAACAATTATCGAATTAATAAGCAAGCTGATGTGTGCTTAATAGGGCTGTATGACCCTGGAACTGGAAGGAATGAGCACTACATCAGGTACAAAGGGGGGGAAACTTCATTGTGCCTTCGTGGACTTTCGTAAGGCTTTCGACACTGTGGATAGAAATGCACTCTGGTATAAATTATGGATGAAAGGATTGTCGGGTAAAATGCTTAGAGCCTTGCAAGCAATATATAGGAATGTGGAATTTTGTGTCAAGTACGACACAGACAGAGTATCTGAGAGCGTCGTCAGTCACCGAGGTGTAAAGCAGGGCTGCATACTCTCCCCTTTACTCTTTAATCTTTTTATTGATGATATAGTGGATGTTATGCAAGGGGAAAACATGGACGCACCAATTATGGAGGAAGTAGCTATCCCAGTATTGTTGTACGCAGACGATTTGACTTTATGCTCTAGAACGATCAACGGTTTACAGAGAGGACTGGACAAGCTTGAAATATACGCTAAGGAATGGGGAATGACGGTGAATATAGAAAAGACTAAGACTATGACTTTCAAGAACGGCTGTGTTTATAGCAAACTAGAGACTTGGACATATAATGGAAGGACGCTTGACAATGTGAAAAGTTTTGTGTACTTGGGTGTGACAATGACGATGAACGGGAAGTGGAATAAGCATATCGATGTGACGAAACACAGGGGTAGGGTAAAAGCTATGGAGACGGTGAAGATACGCAACAAAATTCCGGAAATCTCTCTCAACTTGTTAGATACGGTGTATAATGCAGTAGTCAAATCAACAATTACATACGGGGCAGAGATTTAGGGGTGGGAACGAACAGAAAAACTTAACCAAGTGCAAAGTGGTTTCTTGAAACAGATAGTGGGGGTGGGGAAAGGAACGGCTAATAGTGGCATTCTAAGGGAATTTGGGAGCCACAGGGTATCAATAGATTGCAGGATAAAGGCACTAAAATACTACCTGAAGATTATGCATGGAGATCAATCTCTTATCAGGGCAATATGTTATAGGGAACAACTGAAGTTGAGAGGCCAAATAACGTGGGCGGAAAGAATACGCAGAGGCTTGGAAGAAATAGGCATGGGATTTATAAACGAAAGAGGCAGGAGGAACAAACGAAATGTTTGGCGGAAAGTCAGGAATCGTCTAAGAGATATTGACAGGCAAATAACGGAAGGGGAATGTAGGGACAAGGTTGCTCTGGAGATCCAATCAATGATTAAAACCAACTGGGGAACAGAAAGATATCTATATGAGGGGAGCGCTGAAAGCAGGACGGGTTTAGCCTGGTTTCGTCTAGGAGCCTAGAAATCGCTGAAACGCGTCAATGCAGAAGGAACCAGAATATGTCCACTATGTGACAAGGATGAGACAGCACAGCATATTCTCTCGGAATGTGAAGTCACTGAGATACTTAGGCAACGATATCTGCCAGACTCTTTTGTTGTCTCTAGAAGAGGTCATATGGCCATATTCGAGCTGTTGAGTGACACAAAATTTTCTGAAGGGGTGGGTAAATTCATGTCTAAAGTCCGACAGCTCAGGGTAGAAAAGGATGGGAGGGAGGGGCAGGGGGAGTAATCTTTGTCTATGTATTATTATGTGTTATATTGTATTACTATTGTATTATTATTGTCATATACAACTTTTTGTCTTCTTTCTTTTCTTCATCTTTATATAGCATTATTATATAAGTTATCGTATTATATTGTTTTGTATTATTAATGTTACTTTTCTCTTCTTTTGTTTGTTTTTGTCTTGTGCATAGTAAAAGCACGAACGGCCGTCTAGGCCCGTGCGTTGGATTTATTCTATGGATAATGTATTTAACATGTATATAAGAATAAAGATGCACCTTACCATACCATACCATACATCAGGTACAACACAGTGGTCATAAATAGCTGAAGGCATTTCATTCTCTATTAATAAATTCTGGAACCCTAAAACGATGTTTGTTTTTGAAGGCATGTGTCCCGGGGCGTTGAGAGCAAATTCTATTACGCATATGTTTTTTTTTTTTTCCTGGAAGGGCTGTATAGGGAGAAAAAGGGGGGAATCAATCATCTACGAATTAACCCATAATTTATAACATCCTTCTTTTCTTACTAAATATAGTTTACATTCCTTTCCAAAACGTTTAAACATCTTGTTTTCAGTCCACATGAATCTTAACACAAGAGCACAAGAAAGTAAATTGTTTTATTTTTTTTGCTTTAAATGCTTTGCTATTACATAATTTAGAGTTATTTATCTTATAGGCCTAAGCCCACGTATTATTATACGAGATTTATAATGTTTCACCAGCCATAAAATTGTACATTATTTTCGTACCACCTTTTGCTATTATGCCTATGTGTATACCCAATCGACGTGTTCAATTATGAATTTGTTTTTATCAAAGAAGGTGCAGGTATGAAGACATTTCAGTGTCCAGTCCCCATGCATTTACATAAAAACAAAGCACGCAAAAGGTTCGATAAAATGAATGCGATAGAAATATAACGATAAAATTATGACGATAAACACTCTTTCGATTGGTTGGCATTTCACATAGTCTTATACTGGATTGGTAAATATTTAGTAAGGTAAATAAAGACATTATAATTGTCATTATTATAGGTGCTATTGGCGAATTTAACAAAATTTATATTCGAAAAACTTACAAATTCAAGGCGAAAAAAGAACACATATACGGATACTTCTTTAGGCTTTAGGCTATATAAATAGTTAAAATGTTTCTACTAAGGAATAAAACTTTGATTTGAAACATTGTTTTCGCAAAAATTCTCTGAAAGCAGCGAACATAATAGCCTACTCACAACTTTGCGCGAGGTTGAAACAACTGAATGCCTAACCCTTGCAATACGGCCTCTTATTCTATATCAGAATGTGCAGTAAGTGTAATACTTTAGATTTTGTTTCGGTTGAGTATTCTTCGGGGGTGCGTCATGAAGCGTGGCAACGAGTTTATCTATTTTTTAACTTTAAATGAAGAGAATTTCATCAGTTTCTTGAAAACTGTTTCCAGAACATTTATTTTAAATTCAATAAATCCAATAAACTCTCTGAAGGGTAGTTATAACCTACTCATCCCAACCAGAATCTAAGGGTTCAATTCTTTCCTCACGACAATGCGACTTTGAAAGAGACTTAAACAATTGAATGAGCACTACAACAATTCATTCATTTGCCCTATGTTAGAATATGAAAGATAAAAGTTCACGTCAGCTTCCTTACATTGGATTTAATCTAGAAGTCCCTAGACGGATCTGAGTTGTGAATCGCCCTGTGAATTCGCCAAAGGCAGTCATTAGTGCCACGTCAGTGTCAAACAACCCCCTTCGGAAATCAAAATTTAGCAGCAGCAGTAGAAGAGAAGTTTTGACGTTCAGTTATGTTGTCAAGTTTTTAATGCAACTTGTTGAATATTTATATTCCTTGTCAATTTCGGTTGCCCGCTCCAATTTACATATCTCCCAGTCCGGTGTAGGATCACTAACTGTACCACAACAAATTATTTCATTGACGTGCTATGCATTGTGTTCATTGAATTTTGTTTGAGCTTTGAAAACTGGAAACCCTGACACATTTATAGAGGCTAACTGTACCATTAATTAATTTGACTTTTGTTAATTTTGACAGAACTAAACTAAACTAAACTCCGTGGCGCTACATCCCTGGAGGGACTTGGCCTACCACCCGACCGCTGCGTCATCTCCCGTAGGCAGATGGCAGGATTGGGGGGCATGTGGTCAGCATGCCGACACCCACGGCCGTTATTGGTGGTTTTCATGACCGGAGCCGCTACTTTTCTATCAAGTAGCTCCTCAATTTGGAATCACGAGGCTGAGTGCACCCCTACCAGACCTCCCTACCTCAGAAAAATCCGAGGAGGTACCGGGAATCGAACCCGGGCCGACGGATCTGTAGTCAGCGACGCTAACCACAAGACCACGCCGGCGGACAATTTTGACAGAATAGAAATTCATTATAGTGAGTCTATATTTGCAATTAAGATATTTTTAATTAATGACACCATCATAAGTTCCGTTAGTTGGAAGGGATAAAATGTCAATATTGGAACAGAATGATGAAGGCTAGCGTATAAATTAACTGAGAGGATCCTTCAGTATACAGAATGTAACAAAAAAGTAAGCCAAAACTTCAGGGAACATTACTTGCATTTTAGAGGACGAATTTATGTCATATGAACATGGATCCGAAAATTATTTATTTTCTTCTTATCGCATTATCTCTTCACTTGCACTACTTAGCAGAATACGCCTACACGAAAACAGAACTGTATAAAACAGAAAATTATGTGAAATAGTATTAAAAAAATCCCTTTAGGCAAGCATACAGGCTGAGGTAGATTTCCAAGTGCTTTTGGTTTAATTTATCGTCGCTGCGTAGCACTCCCGCAAACCCGCAATAATAACTGCAAAAAAGAGCACTTTTTCAAACATTCAAATCTCGCCTTATATGAGAACTATCAAGAAACTAGTTATTGATTTGTAGATCACTCATCAAGAGCTTTTCAACGATGTCCCACAAGACGTAGTTTCAAAAATTTCGAATTTCGATCCCCCACACCCCACCCCCACTCGTACCCCCAAACCCCCGAATCGTTGGTGTCACTGTGAACTCCATAGGGAGTACTGTAATTTATTCAAACAAAGTTTCCCTCTATACTTCGTAGGGGCCGAAATATATATGTTTCAAAATTTCAACCCCCTCCCCCGACCACCCCCCCCCCCGGGCCAATTTTGCACATTAACGAACTTGTCCGAACTATTTGGCCTAGAAATAACATAATAAAATTTGGTTCAAATATCTTCAAAATTACGGCCGCTAGCGTATAAAGATATACATAAATATATATATATATACTGTATATAAACATCACATTTTTTTAACAGGCGGTGGTTTCGTACTTAAGGAGGCATGAAACGTAAAGATATGAAAGAATTTTTCGAAAATCATGACATGGTATCCATTGTAATAGGTAGATTTTTCTTCGAAATCTACCTAAAAAGAACTGTGGACGACAGAACATTCAAATTAAATGTTCAAAATTTCCTCCTTTAGCATGAATACATCCGTCAACCCGCTGTTGCATGGACTCCCTGATATGCTGATGTATCCCTGGAGTATCTCTTTTTTAAATGCCTTAACAAATAAAAATCTAGTGGAATCAGGTCAGGCGAGCGTGGTAGCCAAAGATTTGGTCCACCTCTTCCTATCCATTTATCCACACTTCAGGAAGTGACGAACAGAGAGCCAGAAATGCGCAGGAGCTGTCAGCAGGGATGTAACTAGGAAATAATTTTGGGGTCCATGTTCATATAACATAACACCTTCTACATGCAAGAAATGTTTCCCAAAAGATTTGGCTTACCTTTTTGTTACACTCTTCAGAATAGTTGTAACCTGAGGGCCATCATATAACTATGCTTAGCATAATAGCGAACCGTCGGTTTCAGCTTTGTTCTGTAGAAATTGTTTTTACGAAGTAAATAATTTATTGTACAAAATGGATACAGGCTGTAGAGAAAAGTGATAAAACACTCCAATAAGAAAACTCTAACTGATTTCTATTGCTCTTATCAGAATGAAATTTTGACACAATGTGTTTCGGGTAAAAGTGTAAAAAAAATTCAAATTTGAAGTTTCAGAGTTAATGAGTTCTTTTTTAATTTGTTAATATTATTTACAACTATATTTTAAAACCCAACTTTATTTAGACTTTTAATTATTAGGTACCGGTACACCTTGAAATTTTCATGATTTGTTTATTTAGATGTTTTACATACAATGAAAAAACTTTTTGAATCGGTTAATCTATAAAATATATTCAGGTCATAATGTACTTCAAAATGTAGTTTTTTTTAATTAAAAAATCACATTTTAGTGAAAAGAAATATTTATGAAAAATCCTTTTTTCAGTACTGACAGCTTTACCAGATTTTAGGAAAAGGTAGATGATGGTATAATATGGTTATTTAACGACAGGGATGTACTGCTACTTAGGCCTATGACCTCCACTGGTGTGCTAGAATTTTCTCCTGCGAGGGTTCTTTTACTTACCAGTAAATTTACTGACATAGGCCTGTCACATTTAAGCACACACATAAACGACATAGACTTGGGCCGATCCCGCAACCTTGGGCACAGAAAGCCAGCGCGATACTAAATACGCCACCCTGGCTGACGAGAAAAGGTAGGCCTACATTGCATTTAACATTATAAAATAGGCAATCTCGTTTCCCCTTCCTTATGCTTAAACGGCGGCTGAGACCCCCTGTCTGCTATACAGAGCGGCAACTACTCCAGCACAGGTGTATTGCGTGTGCTCTAACCAAGACTTCGCAGGCGGTCATACCCTAGCCTGTTGTGAATATTAGCAACTTCCACATTAAAATGATGTGACGTACTTCGATACCCAATGCATTATCTTTGTATCAGTGCCCTTCACACTCCGTTAGCAATGAGGATGACTTACGGAAGAACAAAGGTCTAAAGTTTGATACTTAACTTTAATTCAAACTCGTATACACTGATATAAGACTTTCTTAAAATAATTATGTCAACATTTCACAAAATACACTGGCGAAGAACTACACTTAATGTATGTAGGCCTAATTATTTCAGAGTTTATATCTTCTTATATAACAGTATTCAACTTTATGAACGAAAAAATAAGGTAAACTGATATAACAAAGTGCCAGAATGTTTTTGTTGAATCAATAATTATAATTGCAATTATGATATGCAGAAAATAAGTTTTTTTATCAGATTAAAATCGACCAGCGTCAGCAGAACTACATATTTCTGATATCTTGACAATCGCGCACTCACATAGAAATAAAAAATAAAATTAAAAAAATCCATGTCAAATCGTCCGGCTCCGGGATTTGATCCAGGGACCTCCAGGATACGAGTCCAAGAAGTTACCATTTGGCCAACTCAGTTTGGCGTTCTAGTTTTAAATATATAGTTTAACAGTTCTGTGCATCCACATCTTGAAATATTTGATTTATTACTTTAATGTATTTAAAATTAAATTTTTTACTTACACATACTTTACAATCTACGTGACACAGTAACAAAATATTATTTTGCATAATATTAATGCAAAGAAATAAGCGGATATCCCATAGCTACTTGACGTAAAAAAATTCACTAAAACTGATTAACATTTAGAACAAAAGTGACATTTATTAAATAGAAGAAACTTAGAGAAATGGATGTCCAGAGTCCTTGCTAGTTGTTTTAGCCCTATATTTTGACAAAACGTCGAGTAGTCCTATCACAACCCATATTTTAATACAATAATTATATTAGACATATTTCTTACTCTAAAGCAAAACCATCCTTTTGGGAGATAAAAATATACGTTCCAAAGATGTGAAATAGTCAACTTAAGAAAATTTTGTAAGCCAATTGCAGTGATTATATTAAAAATTCTCTAAGAATCTTAAGGTCAATATTTCGTTACAGGCCGTTTCTTTGGAATAACATTGAAACACGTTTCTGCAAGAAGTCATATGAACTGCAACGTTTCTGTTTTCATTGTGATTGACAACACTAAAGGGGTATAAAGAATTCTGTTCATACTTTGGAACAACGTTTCCTAGCTTGAGACATTTCAGTATCATCAGCGCATAAAGATCAGGATTGGCGTAGATTATTGCGAGAAGTTACTGATGATGATGGCAAAGAGCTGAAAGTTAGAAGGTAGAGTGGGGGCAGAAGAGATGAAAGTAGCATTATAAAGATACCGACAAAAACAAGAAAATGAAGTTGAAAATGGAAAGTGAAGTCTCCTCCTTTCTACCCTTCAACAACTTCTTAGCTCAGTAGTCTGTTAGAAGGGGAAAAATCGAAGTGTTAAGTCGTTTGAGAAAATCGTCTTGTCTTGCTACCTCTTGCAAAAGTAAAGGGAAGGGGTAGAGGTGTTATCATGGGGATTAAAGCCCTGTGTCGATCAGCTTAAGTTAAATCTCGCCTGGGGGTAGAAGCTACTCAAAAGTTCATCCCCCTTGCTCCCTCTTTTCTTTCAACACTCACCCGCAGAATACACAATAAGACATTGTTTTTTCTTTAGCTGCTCTGGACATGGGAATTGTACAAACAACAGAGAATCAATATTATCTAATGAACAGCAAGGATGGCTCTAAGCCAGAAACAAATGACTGAGCAACGTGATTGTAGGTAGATCTTTATTTTTTTGCATTGTATCTAGGGAGATCTTATCATCTTAGCCATTTTGGAATTGTACATAAAAGCAAAGTGTAAGTTCATTAAGGGAACAAGATATTCTGATATGGTAAAAAATCACTTTTTTAGCAGAAAAAGCTCTCTAAATCTCTCTGAGCAAGAACAGATATACGTTTATAGCTTTATGCAATATTTTGTCTACTTAAAATACATTTAAATGGAATTTTCATTCCTTTAATACAAGAGAAGGCATTTCAACTGATCGACCAGAATCGCATCCACCATGCACAAACAGCAGCACAGACAAGTAAGAAAGGAAGCTAGGATCAGGAGAAGCCAACATGAGAGGAAAAAAGAGGCAGAGAATAAAGGTGATAATGGTTATGGTCCTAAAATGCATTAAGTCAGATAACTTTAAAAAATGTTAACGCATTTTTAATATCCTGCTACTTCTTGAGTCTTGAGGCTTAGTCAACATAAAATAAGAGTTCTAGAGCTGATGGTTTTAATTATACATTTTATTTTACTATATTTTATTGACCGAGCTCTATGGTTATGCATCATGTATTTAAGAACTAGTGTTATTTAATTAAAATATATTTAAAAAATATAAATAAGTCCATAATCTAGATTCTAATGTCCTCCTGTAATTCTAGAGAGAAAACATTACATTTCCATCCCTTCCCATCCTTAATTCTAATACACAACTGCAACATTAGCTTGCAGAGGTAGTTAATAGGGCATATTTCATTTTGCAGTGCTTTACACAAACAGACGTCTAGTCTGTCAAATTGTCCTGTATCTTGAGGCATTCTGTCACCTTCTTGACGCGGACAACATGATTGATTTATTGTGAAGAGAACTCCTAGCTGTGACGTTCATACAACCGAGCTTTCCGCTAACTGAAGGGCTGTGTGGTATAAGGGGAAGTTTGTACAAATAACACACATAAAGAATAGTGTAATTGTTAGGGCAAGGCATTTGATGATTTTGCATCTTTTTTATTTGAAGGTTAAACGATAGCTCGAATATACTTGTATATAAATGTGTATAATTAAATAATTGATTAAATCAGGGCAATTTTTTTTTTTTTTTGCTTTATTTGCATTTTTCGTCATTTTCAAGAGATATATTTTGGCAATTTTTAAGTTATTTTCTGTATTTTTAGGTCTTTTTGGCATTTATAGATCTTTCTTGGCATTTTAGATCATGTTTGAGTTGAGGTAGAGAGGAGCTTCATGTACAAATCGTTACATTCAGACAACAGACAATCGTTTATATTTCAGAATCTCCGCCAAGTGTTAATAGTTAACTTTAATTCTGGTTTATTGTAAACACCATAACAGTTTGTCATTTTAATTCAGGTTTATTATAAACACCATAACAGTTTGTCTTGTAGCAATAATTTGTTTTTCTAAATGTCACATATTTTCTTGGGGAAATTTGAAGGGCATGCCAGTTCAGAAATATTTCTTTTTTCGATAAGCGTGTCCAAGTAGTATAAATTTACTTACTTCTTTAGTAATAAAATGAGTGTGTTTTATATAGTAAATTCATATATAATGCACTGTCATCCATTAAATAATAGCTTTTAGCAATTCATTACTTTAAAAAAACTATGTATAAGTAATCATGAAAAATTTATTGGTCATTTTTAAAATATTAGGTCATTTTTTCACCATTTTTGGTCATAAAAATCTATTTTGTTTTATTGCGAAGAACACTTAAATAACACTATTTCATATATTTACAAACGATCAATTATGTATGCTATGTTACACATATTTTAAAAAGTAAAGTTTTATGTTTAACATCAAAAATAAAATATTTCTTCTAATGAAGAGGAAGGGGGAAACGTCCCCATAACACTAGCAGCATTTCCCCTTTGGATGGCTATGCCTATGCGTTGCTTCAGGTATTCAGTGGCACGATGATCGTTAGTAATGGACTGCAGATGTTTGCCCAATTCACTAACGAAGGCTTTGGCTTCAGAGCACCAGGGACCAAAGGTTTCTACTCCGAAGACGACAAAGATGTAATTATCGATTATAGCACGATACTTCGACCTCTTTAGCTGGACAGCGGATTCAGCAGCAGACCCAGCAAGTTTACAGGTGGAGGATAAATGGGATGGTGCTACTGTGTCTACATATGTTGTGTCCCACATCAAGAATTTGCCTTGTCTCCATGGAATTAGTGTCAAACCGTCTGGGCGTTTGCCGTCAGAGCGGCTGATACCTACGGGTTCCAAGATAGCAGGCACTCCAGCAGAAGTCAAAGCTCTTTTGATGATGTCGTTCAAGGCAGAATGCCTGGAGAATCTGCCAGAGTTCTTGGAGCAGCTCAATGCATGGTGACCGTAAGAGTCAGCAGAGGCCCCACAAACACAAGTGTGCTCCTGGCAGATTTTACAGCCTAGACGAAGTGCTCCAGCAATCCGAAATGAGCAATTATCCATAAGTGTGCCAATTTGAGTAGATGGTATGGCCGAGAGCCAAGAGCTTGCTTATTTGCATTTTTTATTTTGCATTTTTTCAATTTTTTATGGTAATTAAATGCCTTGCCCTAGTAATTGTAATTGCATTGAAGTACAATTGATAGGTGATTCTGTTATTAAATATTCATATATATGACACATACATATGGCATATGTTTTTAAATGTTTTGTTTCATAGCAAAAGGCTGCTATGAAAGCGATTTAATTCCACAAATTGAAGTTCGCGTTATTATGGACAACCGGTTTGAATTTTCACAATTTCTCTACATCCACTTCGGAATAAAGTTGAACATAACAGAAAACTGCTCGCAGCAAGTTGCTTCGAGAGTGGACATGGAGTTTGCCAAGTGGCTTTCCAAACAACCTCCATTGTACGGCGTTAGGCATTACCTGCACAATTCATATTGGTATCGCAAGAGGATTAAAATCAATATTAAAAATACAACTCCGTCATACTGCTCCTCAAATAAGCAGAACCAATATTTTTGTTCTTTTACTAACCTAGCTTAAAGTACCCAATGTTACCGGGTTTTCTTTCCTTGTATATATATTTAAGTACAGTAGACATTAAGTCTTTCCAGTGGGCTTTTGATTTTAGCTCCTTGATTCTTATGAATAATTGAGCTCGACGAAAGCAGGAAAAATAACGTATTTCAATTTTTATCGCAATCAGAGGACAAATATTCTAATTCTTTGCTTCTAATCTCCGCTTTGAGGCTGAAACGAAATGACCAGTATCATATGTACCTTTCCAGCACTGAATTTATATTTACATTAATATATTAATTAATATTAATATGATAATATAATTATTATTTTATTTATATTAATTTATTAATATACCTGATTTGATTTTATTAATTTATTATTTCAGAATAGAGATGCACATACAATTTTTTTTTCTAAGGCACAAAATCAAATAAACATTTTTTTGCCCCCAGATGAGTAAAGGTCGTGCTTATGAGCTATAAATGAAATTATAATATACAGAAACGGAGATATTTTTCAAATGAAGATATAAATTAAAATTTTAAAGGAAAATTTAACCCTGTTTACAACAGCTAAAATAAATAATACAAATTATGCTTCCAAAATATTGAATAATTTTACAAAACTGTGTTTATATTTTAAAATATGAAAATAGAAGGAACAAAATTAAATTGAGAAAATGGAGGACATAGTGATACGTTTTTAATATTAATATTAAACAGTTTTTAGATTTTTATCTTTTCAAATTCAAATTCAAATTCAAATTCTTTATTTGTCCAGACACAATACAATTACAAAGTAATGTTTGTATAGACATCGTCAATATGAAATATAAATATATAAAATATAAATATATACAATATATACAATCTACATACGCTACGTTAGAAACTAAAATAACATTGTACACAACACTTACTGGTATGCTAATTTAAAGCCTATTTTCTAAAACTCATGTTCAAAATACTCTTCTAATTTGTAAAAACAATTTTTAATCAATAAATCTTTAATGGACTTCCTAAAATGACTTAATTCTAGGCTTTTGATTGAGTGAGGTAGCTTGGTATATAGTTTCACTGCTGTAAATTTAAAACTTTTTTGAGTTTTGGTAAATGAACAATGTTCTGTTTTAATTTCATTACAAGTCCTAGTATTGTAGTTATGTATATTTGAGTTCAAAACAAATTTGGATAAGTTTTTCTTAACATATAAGAGGCATTGAAAAATATATATACAAGGTAGAGTCATAATATTAAGACTAATGAATAAATCTCTACAATGGCTACTTGAGGGAACTTTACATACCAGCCTAATAGCAGTTTTTTGAGCTACAAATAACATTTGAGAGTGGCAGCTATTTCCCCACAAAATAGTTCCATAAGTCAAATGCGAATGAATATAACCATAATAAATCGAGAGAAGTATATCCCTGTTTACAGTTGCTTGAAGTCTTCTTATCATAAAAGTACCCTTTGATAATTTAGGTAATATATACTTAATATGTTCCTGCCAACTTAAATTATTTTGCAACATAATGCCTAAAAATTTTACAGGTTCACTTTTTCCATTTGCATTATTGTATGAAATGTTTAACTCCTGAGTTTTTTCTAAATTCAAAGCTAGGCTATTTGCATTACACCAGTCAGTTAACATATCCGTTCTGAATAAATTAGTTACACCTACATCATCACTATCAAGAGGCATAGCTGTTAAATTCAAACAAATATCATCTGCATACAAGAAACACCTTAAAGACTCACTTGATATATTGTTAGGTAGGTCATTCATGTACAAAATAAATAACAAAGGCCCAAGAATGGATCCTTGTGGGACACCAAATTTGACGGGCAATACATTTGAAAATGAATTATTAAAAAACACAGTTTGATTTCTATTAGATAAGTACGAATGTATGATTTTTACAGCACTTCCTGAGAAACCCATTGATTCAAGCTTGAGTAACAAGGTACTGTGACAGACTGTATCGAAAGCCTTTGATAAGTCATAAAATTTTGAATTTACCATAAACTTATTTTCTTTAGCCTCAAGACAATTTTCTACATAGCTCATAACTGCATCACAAGTTGATAATTTTTTCCTAAAGCCAAACTGACATGGTGTGAGTAGGCTGTACAGCTCTAGGTATTTAATTATTTGAGAACTCATTATCTTTTCAAAAACCTTTGACAGTGTTGGCACCAAAGAGACTGGTCTATAATTATTAGCTAAATTTTTGTCACCCTTTTTATGGATTGGTATAACCTTGGATGTTTTGAGTTTATCAGGAAAACATCCTTCATCAAAACAATAGTTTATTATGTGACAGAGAGTTTCTGATATACTATAACTACTAAGTTTTAAGATCCTGGAATTTATATTATATATATCTAAAGAGTTAGTATTGCTGAGTGAAAGAATGACTGAATTTACCTCTTCAACACTAACATGCTGAAAACTAAACCAATGATGAACAGTGTTATTATTTCTATAAGCCTTGTTTAAGTAGTAGCTAGGTGTATAATTGCTAGCGGGAACATTACAGACTACATTAATTACACTATTTACAAAAAAATCATTAAGACTACCAGCACTTAAAGAGGAGTTTGGTTCTTTGCTAGGCTTATTTGGAATACTGTTTTTAATAATCCTCCAAATTTGCTTTGGCTTGTTGATCACATTTGCAACTAACCTATTATGATAATTTAATTTTGCTTGGGCAATACTCTTACGGTATTGATATTTTAATTGTTTGTACTTTTCTCTAGTATACATACATAACGAATTGTTTGAGACTGTATTTTAAGAAATTAGGCAAGACCATGTTATTGCCCAGTAGTAGACCTGCATTTTATTTCCGCGAAACGAAACATGGTTATTTCTTCTGTTATTCTGACAATGTTTGAAGAAAATAAATTTTGATCGGTTTTAGGGTAATAAGATAGTAATGTAAACTTATAAAGCTGCTCAAATTTTATACCTTTGAATTCAGAGTATCATAGCTTTATAGGGTAATCAATAGGGTTTTTAAAACTAACTTTTTATTATTCTCTTTTCAATAAAAATTTGTTTTAAACAAATGGTCTCATATACGCTACTCCAGCAAAGAATACCATATTGGATTATCTACTTTACTAGACCTAGATATATTGTCCGCAATGTAGAAATTGGAAGAAGATTCCGAACTTAAATGCTGCTTAGTATTTTCTTCTGATCGTCGGAATAGAAGATTGGTAAACATATATCAAGCCATGTAGATTTGTATTGAAAGCTTACATATATGCAAACCCACATATACCCTTTGACTTTTACACATGAGATATGCCGCTCACATAAATAACTCTAGGACTCCACTGGATGTCAGCCAATATTTGAATTGTGATACAATAATATAGTATAGGCCTATACGTTCTTGTATTTTCCTTATATTTATTATTGATGCTCTAGATTTTTTGGCTCTAAATTATAGTTTCGATGCGATATTGTGGAATGAGGAATACGTGCACTTAACCCACTTTCCTTAGAATGTATAACATAAACAAGTTCACTGATCATTTGCCAAAACTGGGAAACTTTTATATTTACTACCAAGTTTTAATGCTTACACAAGAATCTAACAAAAATGTTCAGTAATAAAATATCTCGAATATTTTATAACATATATTGATCCCATTTTGAGTCAAAAGACCAATGAAAAATTAACGGTAGTGAAAATGTAACGAGGAAATCCAGAAAGTAGCGTATAAAATTTACAGAAACGCAGGTAAGAAACCTAAACAGTTAAACATAGTTCAACCTTAAAACAATATGCAGATAACAGGAAAGAAATGGCGATTAAATAAATTATAATTTCTTAGGCTTTCATGTCCGGAGTCTTGTTGGAACATTGGAATAAATGACTGAACCAGAAGAAGCAGGGAGAAATGGTGACAAGCACAAAACACGAAATATACAAGTATAACTACAAAGCAGAAGAATTTAAATACCCATAATGAATTCGCTTGAAAAGTGTAATTCATTACCGGTTTGGAGCAGCTCAGCCGCTGATTGGCTGCCTTGGAGAGCCAGTCAAAATGCTTCGGACACCAAACATCGCAAAACATAATAGAGATGTAAAGGAAACAGATTGTAAAATAATATTTTAGTACGACCATACTGTAATACACTTATTACGTGTGACGTAATGATATCATACTTGTATCTATAACAATACAGATTTCCATTACGACACAGTTGTGGTATCGATTATTATCGAACACGGAACGATCTTGAAACTTTGAGAGCAGCAAATAAAACTGCGTAACAAATAGCCTGTATTTTAAATAAAATCAATTCTAATCGTGTTAGTTTTAAAACCAAACTAAAATGAATTCATTTCGTGTTGTCAAATTCCGCTGGTTTCAAGAAAACGAGTAAAGGGAAGATTCAATTTGACCGACTCCGTAAGCTGCCATTTGTCGTAGGAAACAAGAACTACAACAACCAGCAGCCAGCCAGCGCGTGTTAAAATTATGCTAGGGGGTGGATTTCTATGACATGTCATATTTTTCCCCTTTCCATTATTCCAGGTTTCCGACTAATTTAAATCCGATTCCAAGCATCCTGGTGAAAATGGAACGGCTTTTATTGTGCATATAACTGCATATTTAGGAATTTTTTTATTATTGTAGCATATTTAGTATGAATATGCATATTTAGGTCATATTTTTTTTTGCATATTTTTGTGCATATTAAAGAAATTTTGAAGTTTCATATCACATTTTGTAAATTTTGCATTATAATGATACTTTTTGAGAATTTACAGATATTTCAAATAATCAACATTATATTTTAATAATAAAGTCAATTGTAATGAAACTTAAAAAATATATACACAATGTGTAAGTGGTAAAGTCATATTTTAAATTTCATTAGTCATATTTTAATGTTTTTAGGTCATAAATGCATGCATATATCCTATTTTTAGGTCATAGAAATCCGCCCCTAATTATGACCAATAGAAAGACTCCCTATCATATCCGTGTACACGAGTGAAATTTTAGTACGCAATATTAATTATTCTAACTCTACGATATTCCTACTTGATTTGCAGGGCTGTTACTTTATTTCGTCCATTACCTCGCCTGATTAACGAACCTTCTTGTAGTAATTTCTTAGCATAGCGAACTGCATTATGCTTCAGCCGTGTTTAATAGGTGAGATTAAATATAGGCTTGTAAGTTGGTAGCAAGGCGTGGATTTGGGCCCACTCTCGCTAATATTAGCAGCAGAAGCACGGCTAGGCCTTACTAACCCCATGACATAATGCAGGAGGGTGTAGTTACGTAGGGTTATGACCTCACATTCTTCCTCCTTTTAGTTAACCAACTTCCAGTGTTAAAGGTGCGTAGTCTACACGTGTATTATATAGAGCGCTCCGTATCTTATCAGTTAATACTATTTTATTATAATGTTGCAATGTAATGCTATAGAAGCATGGAACCGTATAAAGCTAAAATTACATGGCTTTCCACACGACTTTCTCATGCCTAAAGGTATGCTTGATATCGACTAATAATTAGCTAACAAGCAACGTTTCATAAATAATGCATTATGCTACAAGCGTATAATGGCATATATCAAGATTTGAGTATTCTTCTATAAGTTATAATAAGAGAGAGTGTTTGTCTGCCTGTCTGTCTGAACGCGATGCCCAGCGAAATCTAATAAGCGCAGAGATCTGAAATTTTAAACATAGATGGACTGAAGGGTGGGCGAATGCACCTCGAAGTCGGATTTTTTATTTTCGCTTTCGTTCGCGAGTTATGAGTGAAAAACGGGCAGAAAACGTGTATTTTTTTTTTGCTCTATCGAATCATCAGTTTTCAGTAATACATTTCAATTGTCAAATCAATTGCAGGTGGCTTTGCCTGTTTTTGTCATACCTTGGAGATAAAAGCATCGCGATCGCTTGAATTTTGTAAGCCCACCCTGTTCGATTTATTTGTTTATATTGTCAAGGCACGCAGACATCTGAAATTTTCAACATGGACGGAAGAGGTGTAATGAATATAGACCTAAATGGGAAAACCTTGATCGATTTGGACGGAACTCACTATGCAGGGGTTTTCTAGTCCAGGGAACTCGAATCTGAGGCCGTTTTCCCAGTCGACTCTTTATAATCGTGGAATGTACTCCATGTGATTTAGGTGTTAATAAATATAATGATTTAACTATGTATCATGCTCTCAATTTTTAATTTTTTAATTATTGCGATCGAAGCTGCCGGCGCCTGCTAGTGTTTAATAAGCATGTGCCTCAGTAGGTTCATGATTGTGCGACACTTTCCTAAATCCTAAACAGAAATTATTTTCAAAACAGATTTTTATTTGAGCTAAGACATCGTCCAAAGGAGTGACATACCGGTACTTTTATTTTTATTATAGTTTTACATAGGCCTAATACTGTTTATCAGGAATGAATTTCTTGAACAAAACTCAAACGACATTTAAATTTTGTAAAAGTAACTCGAAACTCATCCCCAGATAACAACTATGGCTAAATAAAAGTGGGAAATAAAATGAATAACTCAAACGGTCAAAGATAAAATGCGACAATATGATTTTTAGGTTTAAAACTAATTGTACTGAGACCTACGACGTCTATTTAAAAGCCTAATTTTGTAAGAATTCCCTGGAGAGTAGCTATAAGTTAGCCACCTGGAACACAACACTCGCAGTAGAAGTGCCGCTACATGAACAATTCTTCATTGCTCAATAAGAAGGAACTGTTATGTATGAGTGAGAATTCTGATTCTAAGATCAATATTCATCTTAGACGGTCTTCTTTATGTCAACCCCATGAAAATTTGTTCTTTGTTCTTCAATTCATAGCTACTCCATGAGAAATAGTTCATACATATATGTTCCCAAATGCAAATATAGTAAAATACACAATAGTTTTGATGTTACATCTTTAAATATATACAATAGATTTTCTGATAACATTAAAAATCTTTCTTTACCACCATTCAAGAGGACAGTTAGATCAACATTGATTTCAAATCCTACGTATAGGTTCGATGAGTATTTTAACAGCAGATAATTTCAAGTAGGCCTACTATTTTATCAAACTTTGTATGTGCATTTATAACTTTGCTATACATTTTGATGTCTCTAACAAATGAAGATCTATCTATCTATACTCCTGTTAAGCAACTGCTTATTCTATGCGGGGAGAAAGCTTAAAGGTCCTTAGAGCAGAGAAATACCATCCTGTCGGATAAGTTAAATCTAATACATAAACTTACTTACTTACTTATTCAATGGCAATAGACAATCCCTAAGCAAGCTAAAGGAATATTATCTATTATGGAACCCGAAGGTTCATTGCCGCGCTTAACTGAGCCCGTCATTCAACCCTATTCTGTGCTACCTTCATTCAATCATCCCCCACAAATCCTACTTCCCATAAATCCGTTCTAAGATTGTCCTCCCATCTACGTCTAGGTCTTCCACGTGGTCTTTTCCCTTCGGGTCTCCCAGTCAATACTTATGAGATATGTATTTCCTCCCCATGCGTGCAACATGTCCAGCCCATTTCATCCTTCGCGATTTTATTACCCTTACTATATCCGGTGAAGCGTATAGGTCCTGAAGCTCGTCGTTATGCAATTTTCTCCAGTCCCCATTTTCATCCCTCTTGGGCCAAAATATTTTTCTAAGCATCCTGTCTTATACAAACACTTACATATATAAAATTCACTGTACATTAATCGATGTATTTAAGGTAGAAACTGCTAACATATTCCTGGGAAAAAATATGTGATATAGACTATTTTCAGAACGCCTTGCTATAAAACAATTTTACAGTTGATAAATCAGTAGGTTCCGGACTTCACTTGATCGACCGTGTCGACAGGAATGACAAACCTCTGTTTTTATCGCAGCAAACATAGCTATAAAGTTTCCACCGACGGGAAGAGACAATCCTCTTTTTTTCTCAGGAAGCGCATGAACCCTAAACTAAGTTGTTTCCAGAAGGCTGTGTTTCCCGCTCGCCACCTTACAGTATTTATAGACAGCTTTGTTTTTCCTTAAACTCTAAAGCAGCAACAAGAAATAAGAATTAGAGTGTAGCGACAACTGTGAAGTAAGTCTTGAACTTCAGCTGTGTCAAGGGAGGAATTACTCAAGATACACTTTATCGTATCTTTTTTGTGTGTCTCATCTTCCGCACAGAAGTAGGTTACGGTACCATAACCGAGCTGTTACAAGCGTTATATTGCTTCTCTTGTACAAGTGAAATAAAACACTTTTTCGAACCAATATGACATATGATTTAAAAGCAATATAAATTCTTCTTTCCAATAAGCTAGCATAATCCTTCGCGAAAAGTACCTTCTGCATTTTATAAAAACTAAAATGTTCATCCGTCAACTATTTTAAAAGTAATCTACCTTTTTCGCTGGAAACTTTTAAAATCACAATTCCTCTGGGGGGGGGGGGAACACTAATTTTTTTGTCGCCCACTTCGTGTGCATTTCCAATGAACGATATTTTTTCTGCCAACTTAGTTTTAAAAAATCACCGACGCTGAAGAACTGAATATATTAGTTTTATTAATATAATTTTTAAAAGTTATATGGATATTCAACTATTCATGTGTAAGCTTATTTTGAAAGAAAAGCTTTCCTTCCTAACGTGTTATCGGGCTATCTCCCAGATGATGCTTAATCACTCCTAGTTTTCGGCAACACACTCTACTGCCTAGCTCAGGGACATCGAAAAATGCTATGATATAACAGGATTACAGTACAGAACTCAGTATCCCTCACGATGGCAACTGGGTTCGCTGTCAAAAGCTTGAAGTGTGTAGATATCAGCCTTCAGTTTGTCTGTAAATAAAGACACATAAGGAATTGAATCCACCTAAATCAAATATTAATTGTAATGAGCAATAATTTCTGTGAAAAAATAATATTATTATTGCAACAGAATGATGTGGTCGTGACATAAATGACGTAATGGTCCCCGCTTCTTTAAGCTTTTGGGTGTCTGATTTCGAAAGAATGGTTTTAAATGAGCCAATCTCTCTATCGACGTTTCTAATACCTAGCAGTTTTCTGCATGGTCACGAAAAATCTTTTAATAAAGATTGAAAAGAGTTCTTCAACCTACGTTATACTGATTGAGAATTGTAATAGTAATCACCTATACAAAAATATTAATGAATTTGGGGAAAGAGGCCAATAAAAACTTCATATTCACAATATCCGTCGGGAAGTTCTAAGCCTGAAATGATTAATGTGTCTATAGGATACATTACATTAAATTACAGAAAATAAATTATTGAAATATTTGTGATATTACAGAATTATTTACAAGAAATAAACTATCGTCGTTTCAACTGTTTTCTTTGAAGTCAGGCACGGTTTACTAAATTATCCACTTTATACAAAACACAAGTAGAAACACAAACTCAATATTAATTTTCATTAATAGCATGTTAAGGATTTAAAATTAATTTTTTTCTCGAAACTGCTCAATAATTATTTATAGAAAATTTGCATCATATTTCCATTACTTACGCAAAAAATATCGTGAAAATATAAAAATAATGGTTACATAGAAAAAGTTTTAAAAATGTTGAATATTGAAATTTTATCCTGTGGACAAATCTGTTTCTTTGTAATATTACAAATTATAAATAAAAGCCAATACAGAGTGAATTGAGTTTATTTAAAAAGAGACTAAAACAGATGAAAGACTAAGGCAATAATAATAACGAAAGTTACATACAAAGAAATATCGTAATTAAAAAATAGATATCCATCGATATATATCATGACAAGTAAGACTATGACGCCAGAATGTGGACAATTTTAAAAATAGCTGAGTATAAACTTTGATGCCGGTTGTCCACCAAGAGCTAAGATAAACTAGTTTAGCTTAGCTCACATACAGTGCTGGATTTCATATGCAGTTGTGTCGATAAAACTACATATAAAATCCCTCACAACTATATACGAAATCCCTCACTGTATGTACAGCTAAGCTAAGCTAAGCTAAGCTAAGTTAGCTTAGCTCTTGGTCGACAACCGGCATGAATGTTGAACCATGAGATCGCAAGATATGTTTTAAAGGTGAAATAAATTATGCCTACATGAGACTATGATGTTTTGTTTTCGTATGCATAAAATTTATCTGACTTTTACCGATTTTCTTTGTTAAGACTGTAATAATATATCCTGCGTCATAATGCTGAAAATAGTCAAGTTAGCTTGTATGGACGAAGGTCATACACGTGCTAGCAAATGCCAGACCCTGAGGAAAATTTTATGGTCAACTGCGAGCATCAAACGTGGTATTCATCTTGCTTTCTATTTTGCAGAATTAATTATTAATATATCTTGCGTTAGGCCTCTTTATTATGCCAAAGTATGCAGGCATAAAGACGAGGTCACTTGAACTTAGCTCTATAATGAGGACGCATAAATATAAATTATATAAAACAAGGTCTGTACGTTTAAAATAAAAAGCTGAGAAAATTTCAAGTGACTTTGTGTATGGTGAAGTATGACTTTCAAAATGTTGTTTAGGAAATTGAGTCATCTCGCTTTTATGGAACAAGATGAAATTGTGTTTGGCTACCACATAAAACGCAAAGAACGCGCGCCCAGAATTTCAAAAGAACTCATAAAAGCTACTAAGAAATCCTTCAAGCAAAGTCAACATTTGTATGCAAGTCAATGTACTCAGAACAGAAAGCGTGATTATTTGTCTGTAAAATTGAGAGACTTGGAATATTTTGTCTTATTGCATTACTGAAGACAGCTGTTTACTCCTTTAGAACGTAATATGCATTTACATTTATAATTGAAAAAATGAATACCACTATGAAAGCATTAGAGTACTTTCTATTATGATCTACGAGTTTTCATTTCTCTTTATGTTTACTTGTAACGACGGTTGTGTGCCGGAATTTTTTTCCCGAAGGAGTTCATTTATTTACTTACTCAATGGCAATAGACAATTCCTAAGCAAGCTATTTTATGGAACCCAAAGGTTCATTGCCGCTCCTACCTGAGCCCGCCATTCAACCCTATTCTGTGCTAACTCCATCCAACCATCCCTCACAAATCCACTTCTCTTCAATTCATCCTATTATTGTCCTCCCACCTACGTCTAGGTCTTCCAAGTGGTCTTTTCCCTTCGGGTCTCCCAGTAAATATTTTTGAGATATGTCTTTCTTCCCCCATGCGCGCAACATGTCCAGCTCATTTCATCCTCCGTGATTTAATTACCCTTTCTACATCCGGTGACGAGTACAGGTTATGAAGCTCGTCGTTATGCAGTTTTCTCCAGTCCCCATTTTCATCTCCCTTAGTCCCAAATATTTTCCTAAGCCCCTGTTTTCGAGTACTCTCAGAATATGATCGTCCCGAGGAGTAAGTGACCACGTCTCACATCCATATACTACAACTGAAGGAGTTCCTTTACATGTCTTAATAAGCGAATAGCAGATGCTGAAAAGGAGTACGAATTAGTGTAAATTAAAAATTGTCTTATTTATACAGGATCCTCAAAACAAAGACGTTATTTATGTAAAAATGCTTTTGAGCTATTCTCTAAAACAATTCTATGAAAACGTCGGAATTTTCCCCAAACGATGCAAGCATTCTTAAGATCCATTTTTATAGGAAAACGTCCTACGGAACTTCAATTATTGCTTCTAGTATTGTATTCTTACCTATAACCGTTACGTAAATAGTGTATAGGGTACAGATATTGCTCTATGGTACTCCTTGCTTCTTCACGTCATAAATACTCATTACTTGTTCGTCACGCCCCATTAGGGCTTAAATGAACTGACCATAACGGCCTTTATTCCTGCAGCAGCTACCCCCATCCCAACTACAAATACGTGCAATTCAGCGAAATTCACCACCGCAACTTCCACGAACCGGAGAGAGAGAAAGGGAAAAAAATGCACGTTTAGCCTCTTAGATAACACAAAGTGCTGGATGCGATTGTTTAATTTTGTCATCGCTTAGAAGTGGAGTGGAAATCCCCGTGATTGTTATAATTATAGGTAATAGCGAACAACTTTCAGTAACAAAACAAAACAACCAGCAAACTAATGGAGCTTGTATTCAATCTCGGGGATAAAAAGATAAGGCACTAACTGTATAACTGTTTCTAGTTTGTCGGAAAATGTAATATTACTTTTATTTTGGTGGTTAGTCTCATTAGTGGACTACAGAACAATCATAGTTACTTTTATGATGTATGTAACTGGTAGTAATAATATTGTTCCTTGCCTTTTTAGGGTACCGGTTGATTGGTTGATTATATGACGTAGATATACACTCAAATGCACGGAATCTTTGAGTCTGTCACATTTATGCATGTAAATGCCACCGACCTGGGCCAGGATCGAATCCGCAACCTAGAGAACAGAAAACCAGCGTCATACTCTCTGCGCTACCCATGCCGATATTTTTGATTCCGTTGTGGAAATAACCTTATTTATTCAGTATTTAAGATTACCAGATTTATTATGAGCTCTACCGAGAAATGCAATAAATTTACTTTAATTATAAGTAAATTTTATTATTTTGAATAAAATTATGGAAAAGAAACTGGAAGGGAAAAATCTTGGGTGGGTTGTATAGGGGACACAGACGCAGGGTACGTAAAACGTCTTGTGCCTGAAGTCTAAATCTACCGCGCTTTGTATGTTATGAATTGTTTTAATATTTGCAATAAATAGAAAAGGCAGTACGTATACACGTATGTTATAGCCTACGAAGTACGGTATAGCGATAAGATCCTAAACAGGTCTATAACTAATTTTCCGTTAACTAATCAAGCTTTCTGACTTTTCCCAAGTATGGTACACGAAATTTGACTCTCGGTGGGGTTTGACACATGGACAGTGTTGCTTATTCCACATGTATCGTAAACAGGAAGAAAATATATGTAGTGTAGGTGTATTATAACTTACTTCAATAGTTAATGAAAAATTTAGTCTTGAATTTCTGACACTGAAATAAATATATTTTTTATTCACACCTAATAAAGTAAAATAAACTTTCGTGCAAGACTAAGGCAATCAAATAAGCCTTCCCTACAATGTGGTCTCTTATTCTAAAACAGAATGCGAAGTGAGAAAGGTAGAGGTAAAAGAAAGTTTGATTGATTGATTGATAGTCACATGTAAGTGTAACACATCAGACTTTTTGTGTTTGTATTCTGTTATTATGTTCGTAAATTTATATTCGTATCATGTTCGACTGTGTAAATATAAAAATAAAAATTATACATTCTAAAATTGTTCTTGAGTGAGATTTTAAAAATCGTTTGGAAATAATCATAGAAAAATAGTTATTTAATCATGCTGCTAAATAAAATTAATTGTTTTAAGAAGATGAAATCTTTGGTGTACTTCTTCGAATCGAACAATTAGGGCTATTATGCAAAAAAGTGAATTTATCATACCGCCCATAGTGCAAATTCTTTATAAGAAGAAACTATTTTCTACGTATAGGCTAATTCTATCCTGATTTCTTCTTAAATAAGACGTTGTAGAATACTAGTAGGCCTACTGTTTTCGGTGCCATCTGCTACAATCGCATATTTATTTATTTATTTATTCTGCCAACTACAGGAATAAATCCCAATTACAGTTGGCGTAGTTACGCCAATACGTGTTGTACAATATAAAAATACAATACAATAAATGAATGAATGTGTGAGGATAAAGAAGAAAATACATGAATAATTTGTAATAACTGCAATCAATTTAACAAGACAATCTAAAAACTAAGCCAAATCATATGGAATATATAACATTCTATGAAGAAATCCCATGTTCTGATTGAATGATAAGTCAAAATCCAGAAGAGCATTTTGAAGTGATAGAGAATTATATTGTTTACATATTTGAATTAAAGATGAATATTCTAATTTTTTTACTTAAAGACATATACGAAACAATTCTCTATTCCTTAAATTTAATTGTACTACATTAAATTAAATACGTTTTAAAAGGTCATTACTATCAATTATACCATTGATAATTTTATATAAGAATAACTGTTGTGCTACCAACCTTCTACCAATTAAAAGTAACAGAATTAAATTTATTTATTAAAGTATTATAAGAAATTCTATCAATTAAAGCAGATCTACCATATTTTTTAAAATACATGTATCGAAGAAAACTCTTCTGAATTTTTTCTATATCATTAATATGAGTTTTATACAATGATGACCATATAACTGATACATATTCTAACTAACTGCGTACAAAACTATACAAATGTATAGCCTATATCCGTGGTGGTAGAAATCCGAGCTTGATGTTTCAGTTCTGATTGCTGCGATGTCGTTCAACCTCTAGTGAGTTTATATGCTTTGCATTCTTCGTTTATTCTTTTTTCAGTTTGTTGTAGATCCCGCTACTAAGAGAGAGAATCAGTTGTGCAATGATGGGAGGCGGAAAGTGGAGAACCTTTTTAGCGTAATCCTAGTCTCCCATAAAACTGACTAAAACTTTAGTTTGGCTGGAACGCCCATGGAAAAAATAGCGAGGTATACAGTAAACACTTGTGCTTTTACAGAACGCTGGACACTGTGCGCCTCATATTATGCAAACTACTTTTTCCTTTTCCCTGCTTACACTTTCAGGTCTCATTCAGAGTCGGATTTAAAACGAGGAGATAGGGGGAAGTATGGATATCATAGACCTTGCAGTATAACCACCTCAACCATAAGCAAAACTTCAACGCATTACGCGTTACGTGTTTTACTGCTCAGGGATATACAATCTTTCCTTGAAAACTAAGTTTCTAGTAAACTCGGTTAAAATATTAGTCTTGTGATTGGATAACCATAATATTGGCGTTGGCAAACACATAATTAACACGAAAGCTCTAAATATTGTTGTAAATATTGTTGTTGTTGAATATATTTTTATAATTCTTGGCGTTGTTAATACACAACGACTTCTTTCTGGTCTGTTGTGACTGCTCACTTTAATTTTAAATTATCCTGTATATTTGTCTATTTTACATATACAGTAGAGGCCTACATTACTTATAGGAACTTTGACCAAAATTATAGCGAGGATTTCATATAGAATTCTCGTTGCAAGGAATGTACTGTTTCATAGAAAATATGCCTAGAATAATAACGGATTGTTTAATAAACGGATTGGTTGTTGTCGACTCTTTGTTAAGCTCGTACGGATGTCGGCATTGCAGGCCATTTATAAAGTATATTCCACATCTCGACCAGTTATTGGATATAAGCAAATGCTGTTCAAGAACGGGTTTAACGGCAACCAATCCTAGCCCTGCTTTATTCAATATTTAAGGAAATTTCATTTTCACATCCTGTAAAAATTTCGCATTTTCTTTAACGGCTTAATATATTTCGACCAAAGCATCGCTGGGAAGTTATCAGGAATGAGAGTTATAATTTTATAATTGGCCTACTTTGCAGCAATGTATTACAACTTTCAGAAATCAATGCTTGAAATCTATTTTGTTCACAGAGAACAGTTACATACGTTATGTGTGATGAATTATTCTTAATAGTATGATCGCAGTCTAGTATGGTATTCAAACAACTAAATAAACAATATAATTGGTAAAAATTGTACTGGTATCATAAGTTATGTATTATATTTTATTTGTCAAGCAGTCGTTATAAACAGAATCCGTACATTTGAAATTTCTCAGAAAAGTATCCTCACCCGCGTATTTACTGGTAATTTAAAAAATACTTGTTACGTTATCTATGAACATATTTAACCAGTAAAAAGAATTACTTGAAACTGCAGTCAATTACTTTAACGAGGGAAGAATGAAAACAGAACGAGAACTACAGTAGAACTACAATTATCCGGATTAATTAGGACCGTCCGGATAACCAAATATCCGGATAATTGGATAAATCATTAAACATAGGTAATTTATTGAAAAAAGAACTAAATTTTAATGTATTGTATTTACATAAAGTGCCACATCTTGAACATATCGACCTGAGCCAGTTGTATTGCTTACCAAATGTCGAATTTGTCGGCAAAAAGGTTGGCTTTTTTTCGCAAATAATTAGCCCTGAAAGAGGTTTTTTCCAATATCCACTGCTGTAAAATCCGCTTGAATACGGCCTCAAAGGGATGCGTATAATTTGTAGATCTGAACAATGATTAGGCTTGATCACTTTTGCGCTCTTTATATTTTTAATAAGGCTATTCATACGCATAACTAAATAAAAAAGCGTTCCCTAAGGTTGTAAACCTTACGCACCGGCCACCTTTACCCCCAGGATTGCTCCTGGTACTCATTTCTGTTGGAGGCTGAGTCGACCCCAGGGCCATAGTGCCACCAGAAGGATTAGGACAATTGAAAAACTCCAATGACCTCATCGGGGATCGAACCCGGACCTTCCGGTTTGTAGCGCAGCGTATAACTAAATAACCAAATTGATAATACGAATTTTTACAATTGGCTGTAAGGTAAAAATGAGAACAATTCCTTTATCTCTTAGTATATCTCTTTTATACGAAACAAACTTAACATCGCAAAATGTATACAGCATACCGTACCTCTTTCTCAAAGGCATGGGCATGTCAATGTTTATTACTTCACGCGGGAACCAGGCATGGCCTTCTATGAAGTGCAAAATCACATCACACCAATTGGGAATTGAACCGGAGCCTGAGTCCCACTGCAATCTCATCGGAGAAATGTTAGGTGCCCCAAGATCAATAGAGCAACTGTACCACCCTTACTTCAGTAACACACTACCGGTAGGCTTACAAAAAAATTTTAAGACGATTTAATGATACAAATAACTAGACATTTTAAATAATTTAAACATATTCATATACTGCTAATTTATCCTCCCATTACACTCAAGGGTCGTGGGTTCGAACTAGTGGTAAATGTAATAATTCTCGACACTTCAAACTATTATCTTCTTTCATTACTTTTATATGACAGTTGCAATATTAATAACTCTCAAGTGATACACTATAGAAATATACAAATAAAAAAGATTAAACACATAAACTTTGTAAAGAAGTTCCTTAAAACTGTCTATGTTTATCCTCTATACATGCACCTAAATACGGTAGCAGAATTATTAATATATCTTAATATTTAATATCTTTATCTTATATCTTTAATTGGATCAGTTCATAAAAAATATAACACATGTACAAAAGCTGTCTAAAAATAGTGACTGGGGTTGTATGGAAATTGAAAGCATTATCGTAATACAATAAAATTTACTAATGAAGTGTCCATCATTCTGTTTTCGACACGTCAGATGGACCTATTGCCAGTGGCTCGCTCAGTCGTAATATATTTTACGCTATTGCATTATTTTTTGAACCCGTAGACCATAATTTTCTTTTCTGAAAATGTTTGTCTGATTCGGCTCTACTATCTTTCCAAATGTATCGTTTAATTCTAGGATATCCTGTAATATATTGTTGTGTAATAATAATTTAACATATTTATATTTATTTTTACTGTTAATATTATTATCATTATTATCCTTATCCTCTGAAAATATTAACAATCAATTAGGAGTAGATTAAAACCCTATAGATCTATTGTGTTTTCTCAAGAATCTTCTACTCTTATACAGTTCAACGGCCCTAAATAGCGTGCTCACTCGCTCGCCCGCTTCGTGAAACATCGGGTATACTCGGCGATGTTCGTCTCTCGCAGTCTAAACTTTCACGAAGAGTACAAAATTAGGAAAACCGTTTCTTTATTATATAAAGCACTAGCGTGTGCCCGCGGCTTCGCACGCGATAATTATTTCAAAAATTAAAAATTAAGAGCATAATAGTTAAATCATTATATTTATTAACACCAAAATCACGTGGACTACATACCACGATTAGATAGCGTCGCCTGGTAAAAGCGACCTCAGATTCGAGTTCCCTGGCCCAGAAAACCCCTGCATAGTGAGTTTCGTCCAAGTCGAACAATGTTTGACCATATTTAGGCCTATATTGAATATCCCTCTTCCGTGTAGGTTGAAAATTTCATACGTCTGTGGGACTTGATATTCTAAACAAATGAATCGTCAAGGATGGACCTACAAAATCAAGCGATCGCCCGCGATAATTATTTCAGAAATTAAAAATTAAGAGCATAATAGTTAAATCATTATATTTATTAACACCTAAATCACGTGAATTACATACCACGATTAGATAGCGTCGCCTGGTAAAAGCGACCTCAGATTCGAGGTACTTGGCCCAGAAAACCCCTGTATAGTGAGTTTCGTCCAAATCGAACAACGTTTGACCCCATTTAGGCGTCGCGTGGTAAAAGCGACCTCAGATTCGAGGTACTTGGCCCAGAAAACCCCTGTATAGTGAGTTTCGTCCAAATCGAACAACGTTTGACCATATTTAGGCCTATATTGATTATCCCTCTTATAATAATAATAATAATAATAATAATAATAATAATAATAATAAAATCAGGTAAACTGATATAACAAAGTGCCAGTATGTTTTGTTTAATCAGTTATGATTGCAGTTATGATATGCAGAATATAAAGAGAAGTCAAATTGGCCGGTTTCGGGATTTGAGCCATGGAACTCCAGAATGTGACGCCAAGACGTTACCATCTTAGCCACCTGGGTCAGTTATGGGATAAGCGCATTTAAAGCAATAGTGTTGTCATAGCTAACTGTATTTTAATTGCCAAAGCCTTAGAAATCACAGTAAAACAAAAAGTTATGTTGTCAAGATAACTGATTTTCATTTTTTTAAAATAAATTCTTTCGAATACGTATATTACCATAAAATAGGCACTAAATTGAGCATAACTCCAAAACAGGTCAACCGATTTTATCCAGTATCAGTAGACGTCTTCCCATGGACATTATAAATGTGTATACCAAGTTTCATAAAAATCCGGTAAAGTGTATTTGAGTTACCGCGTCTTTAAAATAGACACTAAATTGGGTTTTACTACGGTACCGGTCTACCGATTTGGTCCAATATCAGTAGACTTCTTCCCATGTACATTATAAATGGGTATACACACTTTCAAGAAAATCCAATAAAGCATATTTGAGTTATCGCGACTTCTTATATATTAACATAAAATGCACTAAATTGGGCATTATTCTGGTACTGGCCAACCGATTTGGTCGAATATCAATAGACGTCTTTCCATGGATATTATAAATGCGTGTACGAAGTTTCATAAAAATCCGAAAAAGCGTATTCGAATTGTTGCGCCTTTAAAATATACACTAAATTGGGTTTTACTCCGGTACCGGTCAACAGATTAGGTTCAAATTCAATAGGGCACTTTTCAGGGGCGTCATAAATGGGTATACCAAGTTTCGTGGCAATCGGATACAGCGTATTTGAGCTATGGCGCCTTTCTAATATAATCTATTAAAAAACTAAACTCCGTGGCGCTACAACCCTGGAGGGACTTGGCCTACCACCCGACCGCTGCGTCATCTCCCGTAGGCAGATGGCAGGATTGGGGGGCATGTGGTCAGCATGCCGACACCCACGGCCGTTAATGGTGGTTTTCTTGACCGGAGCCGCTACTTCTCTATCAAGTAGCTCCTCAATTTGGAATCACGAGGCTGAGTGCACCCCTACCAGACCTCCCTACCTCAGAAAAATCCGAGGAGGTACCGGGAATCGAACCCGGACCGACGGATCTGTAGTCAGCGATGCTAACCACAAGACCACGCCGGCGGACTATAATCTATTAAAATAGGCACTAAATTGGGCATTACTCCGGTACCGGTGAACCGATTTGGTTCAATATCAATAGGGTTCTTCCCATGGACATTATAAATGTGTTTTCAAAGTTTCATGAAAATCCAAAAAAGCATATTTGAGTTATGGTGCGTACAGACACACGGACAGACAGACAGACAGACAGACGGACATACATTTTTTCGTCCACCACACAATCTCATAAAGTACCATACTGGCACTTAATAATAATCCTCTTTGGTGTTGGTTGAAAATTTCATATATCTGCGTGCCTTGACATGATAAACAAATGAGTCGACCATCGTGAGCTACAACATTCAAGCGATCGTAATGGTTTTATGACAAAAATAGCCAAAGCCTACTGTAATTGATTTGACATTGAAATGTGTAACTAAAAATTGATGCTTCGAAAACGCTAAAATACACGTTTTTTGCCCGTCTTTCACTCATAACTCAATAACGAAAGCAAAAACTAAAAATGTAATATGCCGAAAACCTTCCCGGGAATGTACTCAACAACTTCCCAAAGTTTCATGGCGATCGGATGAATGGTGTAGTAATGCATAAAGGACACACACACACACAGACACACATACATTCATTTTTATATATATAGATAAGTGAAATGAACACAATGAACAAATATTAGAATTTTATTTTTACTTACAATTTTCATAGCTCTGAACCACAAACATTTTTAATAAACTACCTGTGTAAATTTCTTAAAAATCCTGGAGTAAATTAATAATGGCGGGCGAAGCCGCGGGGACCAGTTGAAAAATGTAGATGGTTTAACTCTTGAAATATCGCTGTTATTCCCTTGAAACATTATATAATTTCTGAAAATTACACTGAATTGATCAAATAAAATTCACATCATATTCATCTGTCAAGAAACAGTTGAGAGACAATACGTATTATGTGTTCACAGTTAGGTTTGGAAGTGCATAATCAAATAATCTGAGACCGTTTTACCAGGCGGCATGGAATGTACTCTGAAGCCGGAATTTTAGCTGTTTCATTAATTATTAATGGTTTAGTTTATGAATAATTCTTGTGCAAGTGTTAATAAATATAATGCTCTAATAGTAATTATACTCTTCATTTTTAATTTTTAAATTAATTATCGTGGGCGAAACCGCGGGCACCTTCTAGTACCGTACAACCCACTAGAAAATAAAGGCACGTTTGATGCCATAATCACCGAATTGGTAGTCCTCATTATACTAACTTTCCTTCATAGCATGAAATGTAGAGGTGAAACACTGGAGCTTGGGTGGAACACCAGTTGCATCCATCCTCAAGTCCGTGTAGTGTATTCGCCAAGCATCTTCCAGCAAATAGGATAACAAGCTTTCCCCGAGGTACAATTTAAAGCAAAAGCTTCTTATTCTTTCCTCTCACCCATCTCTTGTCTCAACTACCCCTTTCTCTACCCTCACCACTTGTATACTTGCCTTGCTTAACGAAAATATGAAAGGCAAATTTGTGGCGGCAGAAGATGATACGATATTTATATAAGAGGCTACGAATTTGCTACAGAAACACGAAACGCGACCTGTAAGATCTTAAAACATCAGATGGAATAAAACCTTACTCACAATTTCAGATTTTCTGTTTAGACAAGTCAACTTGAGGGCTATGCCAGAATTACTTAATTTTGATTCATATTAAACTCACACCAGTTGGCTAATCACTTAAGAAGAGCGCCCATGAATCGTTGTTTCAATGGTAGATGTACTAAATCATTTTAAAATAATTTTCCAGGCATAGTTATGAGATAAATTCAGCTGATTCAAATAGAATCAAGTCTTAATGAAAGAACAGACTACGGAAGGTTTTTTCAACAAGGTCGATATGTCCACTTCTCTTATTCCGAAATTCTTTAGGAATAACAAAGAACAGTCCTTGAGGACAGTCCTACTTATTTTAGATAAATTTCATACTAGAAAATGAATTTTCACAAAGATATGTGCTTACAAAAATATTTATTTTAAATGGTACATTAGAGGACACCAAAACATTGATCAGAACTTATATTACGAAGCACTGGGATTAAACATGGAAATCCACTCCTTCAAAACTAACTTAGCAGCTCGTCCTGAAATCAGTTACCGAGTCAGTTATCAATTATCAGTCCGAACCGAATACTCTCCTCCGAGGAAGGCAACAAGTCCTGCTGACCAGGCTGAGGATTTGCCACTTCAAACTTAGCCATGGCTTCTTTACGAAGAAGTTTGTTAAGGATCCATGCCCGAAATGTAAAGGGGATGTAACTTCCTCCCATCTAATTCTGTAATGTTCAGGATTATTGCATCTAAGAAGTGTGATAATATCAAAGGAAATTTATATAATTTGTTTTGTGTTGAAGGATGTGTTAAGCTTATCTCATTTTTGGAATTATCATAGATAAAACCGTTTATTTAATTCATAGTTTAATAGTTGGAACATTACTTACAGCCCTTTTTATATTTAATGTGTTGTTCTTTTACTAAATTTCAAGTTACCATATATGTATTTTGTACTACTTACTCAATATTAATCTATTAATTATTGTGGTCGCTGGTGACCCGGGTTGTTAAAAAGCGACCTTAAATAAATAAATTTAGAAAAACATGATAGAGGTGAACAGAAAAGCAAACAATTTCAGCTCAGAAAACCTGTCATCAGCCATCCCACGGAAAGTGAGCCTGAAGTGTCCTTTTAATATTAATTTAAAATATATGACATCACTGAAAAATTATGAAATTAATTTTGAGAATTATTTCTACAGTAGACTAATACTGAAAATTAATTTAATAATTGTTCAATGATGACATAAATATTTTTAATTAATATTAAAAGGTCGTTAGGGTCTGGACACTTCAGGCTCACTTTCCGTGGAATGGCTGTCATCTGAAAGAAGCCTGAAAATTGTGTCGTTTTTCGTTCTGTTTTGAAGAAATTATGTTGAAATCTGTAGAAGGTAGTAAACTCAGCAGTCTTTCCCCTTAAAAGAAGATCTTTTCCTTGTGTAAGATCTGAGATTTTGTATCAGGTGCGCTGGCATCGAAACAGAGTGTAGTGAGTCTTTACAAGTGCTGTTATTAGGTCTTGGTGCAGGTGATCCCAGCAATTGGATCAGCACATCGTGTTCGCTCGCGTGACACATCAGTCTCTCGGAACATCCACTTGCTAATTAATTTCGCACGCACCTTGACCCAACAAGCATTAAACAATAAATTATGCCTCATATTACAACAGCGGTTCCCAACCTGCAAAACGATGAAAGGATAATCATAATTTAACTTACGATGTACCTAAAAGAATGTGTCCGCTATGCACTAAAGCAGAAATCACCAGACATATGGCTTTAGAATGTAACTCGCTTCGCTCATTGGGGGCTCTGCCCCCAAACCCCCGCTGAGGTTCTCAGGAAAGGAGTTAGTGGGTAATATTTCGCCTTATACCCTCAAAATGATATCGATAAACCAAGATCAGCAGTAGCCCAGATATTTATTGTTAATATAGTATAACCAATATTGTGAGTTGTGAATCATCTAAAATATTTGGAAACAATATTTTAATTCCTAATGACAAAATTAAATTGCTAAAAAATACACATATTTAGCCTACATAGTCAATAAAAAATACCTATTTACATTGTCATAGAATCAGGTATTTTACAAATTCATTAAAATATCTATTTACATTCAAAACATACACTTTTTATCTTGTTGATTTGTGCTGCAATTACTAATAGTAGTATTTAGTCATACATGTATGTAACCTGTTAAAAACAGCAGTTATTATTGAATATAAAATTATTTTAGACTGTAGTATTTATTTTCACTGCTAACTGCAGTAGTCACGCTGGTAAAATTCAGGTTATTAATGTAGAAGTACTATTGTTCTAGTAGTATGATTACAGTATATACAGATGTAGTATAGAGTACAATTTACAGAAACTTCTTTTTTACTTCTTCTGTGCTCATTCATGGAGAGTCCTATATGAGAGTCGTGGATCAGATTTGCAGGCTTACTGCTTCCTTGGTTTATCATATTAACTATATTAACAATAAATATCTGAGGCTACTGCTGATCTTGGTTTATCGATATCATTTTGAGGGTGTAAGGCGAAATATTACCACTAACTCCCTAATTACTACATCCTCAAAGAAGAAAAATGAAATTTATTAATTCTCAGGAAAGGTTTGTTTAAAAGATCTATGGGAGATAGAGTGCGTGTATTTAGTCTGCTGTATTGGCTATTACCTTTCAGAGCCCTATGTGAACACTGTTTAATAATACCATTGCCATGGAAACCGAGCCCTTTTTCGGGTTTTTTTTAGCGCTAAGGTTAAAGAAATAAACTTTTTTGGAATTTTCCTGTGGTTTACAGCCTAGAAGCTATACTTGTACCAAATTTGAAGTTTCTAGCTCATCTGGAAGTGAGCAAACTTTAATGTTAGTGAGTGAGTCGGTCAGTCAGTCAGTCAGTCAGTCAGCCATGCTGCTTTATATCATAGGGATGAATCAAAATATTTAGGAATAGCACATTATGCAACGAGCCAATAATGACATTAATAAGATATGAGTATGTTTATGAAACGAGAGACAAATATTATATTATAGCTATAGTTTGTTAGTTAAGCTATAATTCTTTGTTCGTCTACTCAATTTTCCTACCGTTCTGGAAGATTAGGTCTCTTACATAAACTTGCACGATACCGTTTTTATCGTATAAAGCTTCTGTAATTTCAAAGTACATGTCAATAAACGCACGGATATCGGAAACCGATACAAATATTATGATATATATCGTAAAAGCATAAAACCCTGTTCTCTAAGCATGAATATTGAGTAATAAAAACGAACATCTCTCAAGAATTGACTCTCTTCCATCCAATCTATTAAAGTGTAAAGGAAATGGCGCAGTATGAACCAATGCTAAGTGCCTCATTCAAAATCTGTCGACAATATAATTGCTGGTATTCTGTAGAAGTTTACATAATATTGCACACATCCCTTATTTCTCTTTAACATAAAATGTAATACTATAAAGTATTGCTTACTCAATGACAAAATAAATGCCTATGCAAGCTACAGGAATACTATCTATTTTATGGAACCCGGAGGTTCATTGCCGCGCTTACCTAAGCCCGCCAATCCACCCTATTCTGTTCTAACTCCATCCAACCATCCATCGCAAATACTACTTCCCTTAAATTTATCCAAATATTGTCCTCCTACCTACGTGTAGATCTTCCAAGTGGTCTGTTCCCTTCGGGTCTCCCAGTCAATATTTTTTTAGATATATCTTTCCTCCCCATGCGCGCAACATGTCCAGCCCATTTCATCCTCCTAGATTTAATTATCCTTACTATATCCGGTGAAGAGTACAGGTTATGAAGCTCGTCATTACATAGTTTTCTCCAGTCCCCGTTTTCATCTCTCTTAAGCCCAAATATTTTCCTAATCAGCCTGTTTTCAAACACTTGGAAATTATGTTCTTCCCGAAGAGTAAAAGACCACGTCTCATATCCATATAATGCCACCGGCGTAATAATTGTCTTCTAAACGTTTGCTTTTAGACTTCTGGACAGAAGACGAGAAGATAAAAATTTCTTAACTGTATAAAAACAGGAATTTCCTGACTTCAGTCGACACTTAATTTCTACTTTAATATTATCTGTGTCTGTATATTGCTCCCAGAAATTAAAATTCCTCCAGTTGTTTGAAAGATTTACTGGCTATTCTGATATTTTGTAGCACATTATTTTGACGTTTCATGACCATATACTTTTTTTTTATATAATTTCCAATCCGATATTCCTGTAGGCATCGAAAATACTTTCTGCATTTTCTCGACTGGGTTTCTCATCGCCCAACAGGCAAACATCATCTGCATAAGCTAAATTCGGGTGCTTGGCAATTATTTCTAAGCCTTAAATTATAAATATTTTCTTTTAAAAATAATTTGAATTCATTACTAAACAAATACCCTAGTCACCACAATGTAAATATCAATTCATTAAACATTACCATTGTTTGGGGTACGTCGTAGTGCAACAGACTGAAGCACTGTGGTACAAACATGTCATTAGTATTATTTAATTGGCATAGTTCACCTTGTGGCGCTATAACCGTATTCAGCGTTGAACTTAGATTATTTCCAAAGAATTCCTCGCGGTAGAGGCAGAATATATTCTATATTCTATTGGAGGCAATCAATGCGCAAGGCTGACAACCTTACCACACCTCATGTGCAAACTGTCTTAGGGTCGTTTAATTTTGTATAAAGTCCTATTCATAGTCGTTACTTTCGAGACTTTGGCTACGACTTTGGAAAATCGAGATTTGGCGATATTTTTCTAATGTTGGCAATGTTACCCACTGCCCTCTAAACGAATTATGTTTACAAACAGATGACATTGCTACAAATTCAGTAATGTAGGCCTATCAAGTAAACAAAACAACATCGAAGGTCACATTACATTGTAAAGTGTGTCGTTTTGTGTAAAAACACTTATACTGTATAGGCCTATATATTATACAGTGAGTCCCACGCAAGAGTTGGCCAATGACGCGGGTTTCTGCGTCGCGGCTGGCACAGCTCCAACACCCGAGCGATCGGGTGAAATATCTACGCAAATAATGCCGCGGTCGTTGTAATGATTCAGGTTCTCACATTTACAGTTAAAATTACAATGAAAATAACCACGTACCTCATCACAAGAGATGTTGGAAATGTTCTCCTCTTGCATCCAGACAATACTGGCACCTTTTTAGGAAATTTTCTTTCACGCGCATAAGTTCAGCTTCCGAGACAGAGTTACTTTCTCTTTTGATAGGCCTATGTGATATTGTCATTAAGTTCTTCTAACAGTATGTAAATATTATTTATGGGGAAACTTGAAAATAAAGTGTATAGGTCAATTTCCCATACATAAGAAGAACTTAAAGACAATATCACAAGAGAAATTAATTCTATCTCGGAAGCTGAACTTATGCGCGTGAAAGAAAATTCCCTAAAAAAGGTGCCAATGTTGCGCGTATGCAAGAGGAGAACATTTCCAACATCTCTTGTGATTGGGTACGTGGTTATTTTCATTGTAATTTTAACTGTAAATGTGAGAAATTGAATCATTACACCGATCGCGGCATTTTTAGCGTAGATATTTCACCCGATCGCTCGGGAGTTGGAGCTGTGCCAGCCGCGACGCAGAAACCCGCGTCATTGGCCAACTCTTGCGTGGGACTCACTGTACAAGCGCGGCCTACACAACTAAATTACCATCTTCTCTGTTCGTATAACCGTACTTCACAATGCTACCAAATAATGTGTCTACTACTATAAATGCCACACTCACCCGCGATATTCAACATCTCTTGGTAACATCGCCTTACGTTGAGAAAAATAGTTGTGACGACTTATGCTCCAGCTCTCATATAATTATACTGTGTACATACATACTTAAGAAGCGAGGTAAAGTTGAGCTACGTAAGTATACAAGTTCAAAAAAAAGTTTATGAACTGATATCATAAGATTTCTTTACGTTATAGCTAAATTTAACAGCAAATAAATATTTAAATTTACTATAAATAAATATTTAAAACCACTTGGAAGACCTAGACGTAGGTGGGAGGACAAAATTAGGATAGGTTTAAGGGAAGCAGGATGTGTGATCGATGGTTGGATGGAGTTAGCACAGAATAGGGTAGAATGACGAGCTCAGGTAAGCGCAGCAATGAACCTCGGGTTCCATCAAATAGATAATATTCCTTTAGTTTGCTAATTAATTGGTTGTTGCCAATGTCTTATATTTTATGCGTATACCCACTGCTGTTCGGTTCTAAAATCTATCAAGAAGTCATTGGCGGCCTGAATATGTTGCAGGAAGAAATAAAATAAAATAAAATTAAATTAAATTAAATATAAAATAAAATTTAAAATTAAATATAAAACGAATTATACGATAAAAAGTAAAATATAGGCTAATATAAAATATTATAAAATATAATATAAGATATAATATAATATGAAATAAAATAAAATAAAAACACTAAATTTTCATACTTAAACATGCCGATGAAACTAAATATATGAAATAAAATTTGAAAAGTACGAGTCGGGATTCGAACCCTGCTACCAAATAGCAAAAGTCCAGTCAGAGCTGGTGCTTATTCAGCACCTGGGCAAAGGGGGACTAGGAGGGGTGGGCTATGTGCGTGGCTTTGTGGGTGAGTCTAGTTGCACAGTTGTACAGACTGTTTAACAGTTGACGAGCCCACACCTTGCTAGCCCTACGAGTAGCCAGAGGCCAGGGTCGTATCTGTCCACCCTTTAAACCGCGTGCCCACTCTGACATTCATAAAATTTTAGTTAAAAATGACTTCATTACATTTGCGATACGCGTTACCTGGCAATAGCTCAAAGTACCGGTACGTGTTACTAAGTATTCAATACTGCCTGCTTATCAAATCTGTAGCTTGATTTTAATTATTTTCCCTATAAAATTCCACAGGGTTTGGCGCATGTCAAATACTACGCGAAGGAACTGGTAATGATAATTTTCTGGATGTCATCTCAGTAAATTCAACTCCCAGAATGTCAGCCGTGTTATGTGAATATACCAAAGTCAAAGTCGAAATAGCTTGCGGCTTCGAAGTAAAGTCACAATCGAAGTTTAATTTCATCAAAGTCTCAACTATGAATAGGAAAATAGTGACTTGGTTCTTTGCGAAGTCAACATTAATCCAAAATATTGTTTATGAACACCGGCCTTAGAATGTGAGTGTCTCAGTGTCTTGCAACCCTAAAGACTTATTTGACCTCAATTGGGAGCACGTAAGTGGCTATATCGCGGTGTAGTTAGTTGAAGTACTAAACCAGAAGGTCATGTTTTCGATCCACGGTGAATTAGTAGAACTTTTACTTTTAATTGAAGCTGTCTAAAAAGGTGTTTTACTTTAGAATGCATGGTAAATATTGTAATCAAATATACTTCAAAACTATTCCAAATATAGGCCTAAAATTAGGTCTAAAATAGTATTGTGAATGTTTATATGGAATTTAGAATATCTATAACAGTCTAATCACAATATTATATATAAAAAAATTACACATAAAATTCAAAGAAAATTATAAAGAGAACACCCGGAGCTACAAACTCCAAGTAAACTATGAAGATAGATAAATCGGTGTTGCATGATTCCTAATGCACTCCGTGAAGAAAATTCCCCAATTTTGGATGAGTATAACAATGCCTTTAAAAAATGTCCTTTCACATTGTTTTATTTTGAGGAGACAGAGTATTCTAGTATCTTCTGCACACAATAAAGGTTGCCCGCTGAAATCCAATTTGATTTCATTGGCAATTTTAGGCCAATCTCTCAATGCAGTAGACCTCCGCTATATATTTTCGGCAAGTAAACTAAAAAGAAACTTAAAAGTACCCCTGTACACGAAGTATTCATATTACTCAGTTTTAAGTGATTCTGCATGTTATATGGCAAACCTTTACCATGAATATTTTCATGAAAACAATTTTTCTCAGTCATACGTCATATTGCTCATATGAGAGCACTTGAACTTTTTTTTTCCAAACAGAAAAACGTCGCTATAATAACATTCTTTTGTTTGATATTATTCCAGCTTGCAGGCAGATGGAGTTCGGCATCCAGGCAATCTTCGGTCCGTCCGATCCACTTCTGGGCGCGCACATTCAGTCGATATGCGAAGCGCTGGACATTCCTCACGTCGAGGCAAGGATAGATTTCGAGCCGGCTTTCAAAGAATTCTCAATTAACCTGCATCCTTCTCAGGAACATATGAACCATGCATTCAAAGATGTCATGACCTTCCTCAACTGGACAAAGGTTGCCATTATCTACGAGGAAGACTATGGTGAGACCAGCTTGCTTCTAAATAATCCATTAATTCTTAATTTTCATTTCACAAAATGGTTTAGGTGAACGACCAAAAATGGAAACTTTTTAATAAACTGGTGCATAACGTCTTCCATAAATACTAGGGTACTTACAACTCGACTATGCAAAATGTTCTGAGACAGTCAACACAGTCATAGGTGGTCTAACCCTCTGACTCAGATATTAAATAATGTCCTGGTCAATCGCTTAGTACTTCCAATGGTTGTCTTAGTTCTACATCCTCTTGTTTTGAGGAATGTGTTGCCAAAGATTAAGGGGGACATACAGCTTTCGGTGAAATTCATAGGTGAGAAATAAGCTAATTTAATTATTTTTTTCCTCAGCAATGAATTGCTCTACAATCTTGCTCTACAATTTCATACTATTTTCAAAATTAATCAAACATTTAGAGTTAATGGTAATTAACATTACAAAATGGCGAGCCAAGTTTCGTGATAATTCCGTGATAATTTCCACAAATCGCAATATTTTTAGTGGTTCTTCTTTCTATTTGCAAAAATCATGTGAACATCATCTAAAATCTTTGGAATACCTACAGTGTAAGTATTTAATGTTTTTTAATTATCTTTTTCATTAAAATATGCTTAATTAAAAAATAAGCTATTAATGTTAAAAGCATGATTTTAGATAGTGTTGTTCATATGATATTAACTAATATACAGAAAAAGAATCACTCAGAAATATTGACATTTGTGGAATTTATCAAAGAAAGGCATTTTAATGCACGAAACGTGGCTGCCAATTTGAAAAGATCATTACCCGTAACTATAACACCCGTAATTTTGAAAATAATATACAATTGTAGAAGTAGTCAGTAAAAAGTATATCAGATTGCAAGATTGTAGAGCAATTCATTACTGAGAAAAAAAATAATGAATTCACCTATTTCTCACCAATGAATTTCACCGAAAGCTGTATTTCCCCCTTTAAGGTACACTATAAAAAGCTGGTGTGATACATTCAAATAATTTTCTGTACCCTACGCTTTGGAAATGCAGCGTTTTCACTATAAATTCTTATATACGAGGGATGGGGCACATTCCATCGCACATTTTGTTTTGTTGAAAACGTGGGATTATTTCTAAATTATGAAAAATACAAGTGAAAGGGCAGAGTGTGGAATGTTTGCATGATGCAGATTATGTAGGAAGCAGACACTCATTAACATGCACACACGACGGCATCGTGCCACTCCAGTGTATTAGAGTACTTGAAGCTTGAACGAACGCATAGCCCAACGTATAATACCCTCGGAATTCGATACGGAAGGTCCTTATTTGCATAATTTCTCTGTGGACACGTAAGTTGATGACACTTTTATACACCCAGAGAGATTACGTTGTGAGTCAGCCTCCGTGCGGATTGGATGTAACAAGAAATCAACAGCGTTCTTACGTCAGAATACCTTTCTCTCAGAGCAAAAATGCCAAGATAATTTCACATGGAGCTGGTACTAAAGGTACTATAGTTAGAAAAAGTATTGTGTTCGTCATACGAAAAACGAACAGGTTCGAAGTATGATAAAGTCATTTCTACATATAAACGGCATCGACCGAGGCCGGGATCGAATCTGCGAACTTGGGAACAGAAGGCCGACAACTGAGCTACGCGAATTTCTCTTCTATAAAGGCTGCAATTTCTCTTCTATAGAAAAAATATTCCTGCTTTTGGTCAGTGTATTTTTAATTTACTGAAGCTGTTTTAAATTGGTTTTAACGTCATTTTCCGAAACATCTAAAACTTCGTGCCCTATTTTTGTGCAAATTTAAAATCAGAGGACACAGCAGGAAAAGGTTCGAGAACCACCTACATAAAACATACAGAAATGTTAAGGTACTTCAGTTGGCCTCTATCGAAGCAATTTACCATAGCCAGAAAGAACAAACAAAAGTCAAAGTTTTGAGAGCTGGGGTGAAGTGAATGTTTGCCGGGGGAAACAGTGTGGGTAGAGTGGATGTACAGGCAATCCAAAATGCGGGCAGGGAGTAGGAGAGATAATGGCGAGTGTTATATGCGCCTACTTGTGCCATATTACAAAGCACGGGCCCCAAATTTATTTAATGCAATAACGGAGGTGTATAACTCAACCTCCACCACCTCCTACACATATGAACATGGATGACGACAGTAACCCAATAAAGCCAGGTTAAATCAAACACTACAGGGCCACCCACTTTGCCCTCTACTATCCTAGAATCCCTCATGTGGAGAAGTCTGGTACTTTACTCTCCATGACTGCCTAATACCTCAAGGCTGACGCAGATGTAAGGCGGACTTTATTTCCGTTAAAGTGGGATATACAGCTTTCGGTAAAATTCATAGGTGAGAAATAGGTGAATTTCATTATTTTTCCCCTCAGCAATGAATTGCTCTACAACTTCGCAATCTGACACACCTTTTATGTCTACTTCTAAAATTGCATAATATTTTCAAAATTAATCACACTGTTACAGTTAAGTAATTATCGTTTCAAAATGGCAGCCACGTTTCATGCTCTGAAAAGCCGTTTCCTTGATAACTTCCACAAATATCAATATTTCTGAGTGATTGCTTTTGTGTGTATTTGTTAATATCATATGAACAACATTATCTACAATCATTCATTTATCATTAATAGTTTTTAATATATGTATTTTAATGAAAAAGACGAAAATACAAGGTTCCAAGACAGGTCGTCACTGAAATACAAACCTATTATCTCTGAAGAAGAGAGGAAAAGAAGGTCAGAAAGAATGAAGAAATACTGGGCACTTAGGAAGGAACAACACACAAAGAAATGACTGGTTCAACGTACCCCAAAGAGGGTGAAACGAAAGAAGAAGAAGAAGAAGAAGAAGAAGAAAAATACAATTTAAAAATTTGATTTTTTAAAAATACTTGTACTATAGATATTCCAAAGACTGTGGATTATGTTGTTCATATGTTTTCAAATAGATAGAAAAGAATCACTCAAAAATATTGCCATTTGTGGAAATTATCGGCAAACGGCATTTTGGTGCACGGATCGTGTAGGTCCTTAACGATAATTTCCCATAACTGTAACAGTTCGATTAATTTTGAAAATAGTATGCAATTGTAGAAGTAGTCAATAAAGCGTGTGTCAGATTGTAAGATAGTAGAGCAATTCAATGCTGAGGGAAGAATAATTATATTCACCTATTTCTCATCAATGAATTTTACCAAAAACTGCATGTCCCCCCTTAAGTGTACAATTCATAAGATACCATGTCAACCGGTACAGTTATAATACAATTACTAAGAAGTGTAAAAAGTCTTCAACTTTTGAGTAAATATTGAAAATTCAGAGAAGTGAAAAGCATTGTTGAAAATGTTTCGTTTTTAGACATCTACTAGAGTATACTTTGGCAACTACAAAAGTATAAGAAGCAAATACAATAATAATAAAAAAATAAAATAAGAAAGCCTAACTGTTATAAGGCCGAAGTTAAATGTACACTCAAATCAGGAAATGGCTGCTTTTATGCAGTTCAGAAACTCTTATCACTTAAATCACGGAGGGTGAAATGGGCTGGACATGGTGCGCGCATGGGGGAGGAAAAACATATCTAAAAAATATTGACGGGGAGACTCGAAGGGAAAAGGCCATTTGGAAGACCTAGACGCACGTGAGAGGATAATATTAGGATAGATTTAAGTGAAGTTGGATTTGCGATGGATGGTTGGATGGAATTAGCACAGAATAGGGTTGAACGGCGGGCTCAAGTAAGCGCGGCAATGAACCTTCGGGTTCGATAAACTAAATAAAATTCCTTTAGCTTGATTACGAATTGTCTATTGTCATTGAGTAAGTAAGTAAGTAATGGGTTTTAACATTATTTTCTCTATTCTCCGAATTTCTTCAAAAATTTTGGAACCGGCTGGGCCTACTATGACTTATGAGGGCTGTATTTTCGGTCAGAGTAAATTAATTTTTCAAAAATATTGACAAGTTCGCATAGAAGAGCGATTTTCAAAAAAACTACTTTTTTCTTACTGCTTTCTGTAATTATTCCTAAAAGCTGTAACATGCACAAGAAAAAGCCAAAGCAGAGAATACAGGGAACAGAACTTGTCGATACAGCACGTGGGAACCAGATCATTGTATCCAGTAAAATGTGAGAGTGAAAAGAGCTCAGTAACTGCACGCTTGAGATTCTGTTCAACTACTTCTGCTGGAAAACGTTCTGCTCCTCTGCAGTTAAGACAGCAGAAGCAGCTCACACTTTCCTGCAGATGTAACACAGAACGGAACATCCATATTATATTTATAGTGAAATCTGTGGTTTTAAAGGGATACAATTTTTTACGTTCTATCTGTTACTCGTACACGTAATACAAGGAGTGGTGTTCTAAAATTTTGAATCTTATAAATGACTTACTTCACAAAGTAAGAAAAATGGTTATTTTCTGATTTGAAAGAATTGAAAAATTGTTTAATTATTGCCGTATCATATACGAATTAATGTAGCCTTTCTGTCTAATCTTAAGAGTTAACAACCAGAAATTATATTCCTAAGTCTACATACAGTAAAATAATTATACAAAATCTTAACTTCAATATTGTTTATTTATTCATTTATTTAGCCTAGGCCTCTCTGTTACATACAATCATCTTCAGGGCATCTTATTTTGTAGAATTACATATAAAATAACTATTTATGTATCAAGTATGCAAAATACTAGATTCGATATATGATAATCATAGACTTAAATACCAATGGGCCCATACAATTACACAACTACTGCTCATATTTTCAGTATTTTAAGACAGATGTGATCGCTCAGCTTAGGCACTATGTAGCTTAAAATATATGTGAAAGAAACCAAGGAGAACTCAGAAGGAGACAATTACATTGTACGAACATGATAAAGTCATATGTAGATAGCCTATTAACATTACGTTAATAGTATATTGCGATACAAGTGCCGTAAGGCACGTTTACGGGTCGAGGAAACAGATTGAAAACCCGAGGCGCAGCCGAGGGTTTTTAAGTTTTCGAGACCCGTAAATGCCTTTACGGCCCGTGTGTTGCATGCTATTTTTTGCACGATGATTATTTATATCAATTTAATTATATTAATTGTGATATTACCTGAAAATATTATGTAAATACATTCCTGAAAATAGATGTTTATTTCAGAAAGTGATTCGCATGTGTTTGTTGTTATGGGAACCGAATATTTGTCCTGGGGGCCGTGGCCATAAAGGCTTGTATTATGAAGTGTATCGTAATGAATTATGACGTAGCGCTTGGACCGTAAGTGTTTTAACCTCATCGCAACCGGCCTTAGCAACAAGACTGTGTGGGAATGTCAACTTACGATCCATGTAAACAAAGTTCGTAAGTACCACTTACTAGCTAAGGAGTGCAAAAAAGTTATAAAGATTTACCTGATTTAACAACAATTTAACAACATAAAGGATGAAGTACGTTATGCACCAGGAGCCTACAATAGATTTACAATTAAAATGACCTTAAATTAAAATAATTGTATTCTAGTGAGAATTGAGAACTTTTAGTTTGGTGGTAATATTTCAAGAAGCACTGGGTGTTCCATCAATCACTGTTCTAGCAATATCTAGGAATTATGAAGGACACAGTGGTAAGAACATGAGTATACATTATGAGAATATGAAGATATTTGAATGTACCTTTTGAAAAGATTAGTAGCCTATTATGTTAACATGCATGAATATTTATAATAAGTGAAGGTTTAGCGATATACCAGAATTAGACTAACAGGTAATATAATTTTAATATTTAAATACCACCCCAGAGAGAGACACTGTAATTCATACTCATACTTCTGCTATCATTCTCATTTTGAAATTCATAGTTAATAATATTTTTTAATCTTTATAGTTAGTTCTATTACAGACCTGAATGCACATAGAGGAAAATTCCACAGGGTTGTTATTTTTTCCCTTCTACACTCAAATAGTCAATGCAACAAGTTTACACGTTTAAATGCCTAGAACAGGAAATTTCACTCATATTTATGCCCATCAATAGTTTTCATTATAAAAATGTCCATAAGAAGCGCAGCAATCTTATCCACGTTTCAGACAGTACGTGTTGGTATATATATAGGAAAACCTGAAGTACTAACAGTCTAATTTTTACCGAACCATTATAGCCTAATAATATTAATTTCAGCAAACTCTCTTTGTATTGCACGAAAACAGGTCGATAATTTACTACATTACGCCATATATCTGTAGCACATCCTTGTAAATGGGAGAACAAGTCAGATGTAGGGCTACATTATTATAATTCTAGAGTTATAGGGAAAAAGCGAATAAGTAAAAAAAAAACAGGAAATACAAAAAACAATTTATTTTCACAGTATTGTTACACTATTTAGACCAGCCCACATAGTATAAAATACTGTGTAAAAATATCTGGTGGGCTGAACTAAATATTGTAACAATACTGTGGAAATAATTTTTTTTTGTCTCTCCTATTTTGATATTTTGACTTATTTGCTTTTTCCTTATCACTCTAGAATTTTTAAAAACTGCTTCAATATGAACAAAAGTACTGTATAGGGATGTTGTTAAAGTTCTTCGTATTAAAATCAAAACATTGTTTGAGCTCATAATATTAATATTTCTAAATTGTTGTTAATTAAAGAGGAAAACCATTACTGAGAATTGAATGATTACACTGATTCATTTCACACAACCAATCAAAGAAGGACAGAATAAGTTGTTCCAATGTAACAAGAATGTAATGCAAATTACTATTTTCTTCTAAAAATACACAAAGAAGTAGATAGACTCTGAAAACTTGACTTCAATATCTATCAAAGCGATATTTTTCTGTGCTGGGCAGCAATTTAATTAATAAACGAACTTTTATTACTTAGCGCTTTATGCATTTAATTTGTATGGGCTTAGTCACTTAAGGGTATTAAACTACTGAGATTTTTATTATGAAGATTTTGTACTGTACTGATGTGTTTTCTACAACACCGCATTAAGCTTGCTGTTTCAAATTCTGTCCCGTAATTAATTTTCCTCTAAGTGTATTCACCTCATACCTCAAACACTTTATTATCATTTAATAAGCCATCATCCAGTTGTAATTTCAAATACACCTGCACTAGTGTTGTTTTATTTTTTTTATTAAAACTGCTCTTCTCTTCCAGCGGAACTTGTTGGTGCTAAAGGTTAGACTTCTTTATTTTTAGTTTAAAGCAAATTGGAATTTTACACAATAGACTCTCTAACCTAGAAGCCAATTAATTTCCTATTTGTAGTTGTTGATACTGTATACAGTAAGCTTACATTATAGTCTTCCTGTAGCCTTGCAGATTTCCCCATTAACACTGAACAATGAAACCCCGTTTATAACATTCAAAACATTATCCCGCATTATACACACCTTGGTATTGTTTAACCTACACACGAGTGCTTATAGTCACCTTACTGAGTCTCATATAAGAACAAGCACTTAAATGTAGATACCCTTAGCAATTAAATTAAAATGTACTGCATGCGACATTAATAGTAATGGGAAAATTGCAATAAATTTTATGTGGCGAATCTACACTCTCCCATATTTACAAAAATAATGTAAATTGTCTATGGAAATATGCGATACAGAGAGGGAAATAGTTCAAGCCAATTCGTTAAACGGGTACGTATTAGCTTTTTACAAGAGATGTGAATTTTCGTGATTCTCATAAAACTACATTTCAATATTTTTGATGGAATGTTCGTCATTTTACTTGATAATTTTTTATAAATAACATTTATTATATACTACTTCTATATTCTATAAAAATATCTTAATAGTGGTATATAGACGGATATTTCTCAACACATTTAGAAAATAAAATAAATTATTTTCCTAAAACCTGTCTATATTTTTATTAATGAAATAATATAATAAAAGTATTTTCCACATTGAGGTTAATAAAGTTTTAGTTATACAGTTAATTACACAAAAAATGGCTCCTTCGGTGGAACATTATAAATGGTAGAATAATTATTTTTCTATAATGACACGTTTAAAAATTAAATTCGCAGACAAAACTTTTCACGAGAGTTTTCATTGTGGCTTTCGGTTTGATACATTTTATTTAAATAACAACTGTTCATGACATAAATAAATAGACATATGGAAATATATGTTTGTTTACAACAGCTGTGTTTATCAACGGCTGGAGCACTACTATGATCGTGTGTCGGAATTTTCTCAAGCTTGCACACATGTGAATATCACATTTATGCACATGTCATTAAAGCGGAAAGGGGATCAAACCCACGAACTTAAAAATAGAAAAATTAGAGCCTTACCGACTGTTATAACCAGGAAAACTTCTGTAAATCTAGAAAACATAGGCCTACATTTAATTTATGCGGAATTATTAGATCGAAAGGCAATATTCACTGCAGAAAAATTGCTATTATGGTTTATAATGTTGTACCAGTTTCTAACGCTAGTAAAAACTAGTAAGCATTTGAGCACTTCCAATGTTAAAATTACTGTAAAATGAACAGGCTTCTAGCTATTAAAAATATTTCTCTATATGGTGCAACATAAGAAAAATTCTAAAGAAGTTGAAAATGTGACGTTCATTTTTTATGTTGCTGAATATGCATGATATAGCAGTCCGTGATGGATGCGTCTCCTTCCTTACATCTTATGAGCCCTGGCATCAGTCCAAAAGGAATGGAAATTGTCAAATAAAAATCACCTATCCTGCCGGCACACAGAATATGTTCAGTGTCGAACTGAACAGTTACAGACAGCTTACTTACACTAATTCAGCGAAAGCGAGTCAATTTTCAAAGTAGTTAAAATAATGAAGACTCCAAAGCTGCATTTAATATGGAAAGAGGTTGAAGACAAAACATATTATTTATATACAGGTTTACTGTTTGTAGTACCTTTAGGTGACCCTATTATATATTATACGTAATAACATTTATCGATACTTCTCAGAACAATTTTTCGTAAAACCCTAACTCATACATACTTAAAGAGAGATATAGGCCTACAGGTTCCGGCATTAAAAAGTACGTAAATTTCGGTTTATTTTCCGAGGACTAGCAATCAAGTTGTATTTTGATGTCTAGAGAATTACTGAATACTTATTTTATTTATTTATTCCTAAATGTCATATAAAGAAAATGAAATAAAATCTTTTAAATAACTTTTAGTTTTAAATCTGATAATAACAAAAACTAAACAGAAATGTCTGCAGCAGGATTGCAGTGAACGATTAGTTATAAATGAGGTTTCATTTCAGTATGTTATGCCTATACAATTTTTTGAAGTTATTATATCTGCCATTAATATTAAAAGGTTGAAATTTACTATCATGCCTTGAAATGCCAAAGAACAAAAATAAAATTAAAAAGTGCCTTAAGAAACAAGAAATATGAAAGCCAAATCCAAGGCTGCAACCCTTTTATTCCTTACGCATGAAATATATTGTACATAATTGAAGTTTTACATTCCTTACATACCTGACAATCAACTAACCTAAAATAATATGATTTTAGTTTTCACGTATCGCAGGACGCTAAGAAATATAAACCACACTCTCATGAACTCTATCGGCTCATTTGATAATTTGAATGGCTACTTTTGATTGGGTAATTAGGGAGACGGTTTAACCCTCTTTAAAGTCATATGCAATTAACTGATTTTATTAATTCTCTTTATTGTATTAGTTTTCTGCTTCGATTCTCTATCTAGCCTAACGCCATTTTATTAAAAGGAAACTAATTATGAACGATGATAATAATAAATACAATTATTAAATATTTTAACTTCAGTTTATGTTACATTAAAGGCCTTTACTACGATCGTTAGAAAATCTTCCGGGCAAAATCAATCAACTTCTCACTCTGGACTTATTTATCTTCCAGAATGGAATTATTTTCTCCTGTACTACCATACGGTATTAACTATGGAATTGTTATCTGGAAGTGAGTAATGACATTTTTATAATGTTGGTAATGACGGTAGTCACATTTTTTATCCTCTAGGTTGACTGCTTCGTTCTTATTTCAAATCTGAGGGTAGATCCGCTACATGACATGGCAAGGTAGCAATTTGCTTTGTATACAACGAATTTACGGATCACCACTCAGACTAGAAATAAGAACGAAGGAATCAGTCTCAAGGCAGAAGATTCTACTACTTTAAGGTAAATCGTTAATCAATATTTCAAAAACGTTATCGTCGTCTTCTAGGCAGTAATCCATAAGTTAGAATCCGGAGGTCATACAAGAATAGGTTACCTTGCAGATCGGGAAACTGCAAGACAAATTTCTGGATGTCTATTTACTAAAAATTGTACAGGCTCTTAATGCTCTATTTTCGGGCGTATGTCAAGGAAATGACTATGACTTCGTTTGGATTCAACCATAAATAAAAAATATTTCTAAGTTACAAGAATTTTATAGCTCTTACATTATTTCGATTATATATGTTTAAATAGCAAATAATTCTAAAAGCACAGAAATGTGACATTTTAATATTGAAAGGCAAGGCAATTTGTGAAATGCAAGTTATTTTAGCTTTCCAAACGTTTTACCGTCATCACCACTAAATCTTCATTTCGTTAAATAATCTCTGAGCAATTTACACAGCAAAAAACAAACAGATTGTAATGTGCAATACATCAGCAACGAAAACGTACAGTGCCGTCAAGTTCTTCTTTGTTTCTTTGTTCGTTCTTTTGTCTTGTTTTAACAGTCATGTGTGGCTTAATTGTAATGTATTAGTCCCTGCAGGATGTAATAATGATTCTGGAAAGTGCACACCATACCTGATAACTGCATTGCGGATGCACAATGTATCTTGTATTTACATCAGTTTCTCTTAGTAATTTTTTCATCTACGCTCTTATCATGCAATAAGTTAAAAAATACTCTAGCAGTCGGATTTATTGGCTTATAGAGAAACACATCAAGTTGTCCTTCAGATGGACGTATAATCGAGTGCACGGAAATTTCCCGATATAATGCTCAGTGAATTATGTTTGTAAGGAAATACATAATCAACACCACCAGGTCCATTCCCCACCCCTGCTCCTAACATATTTTCGCATTGGAGAATACGCAGCAGAACCTAACCCTAAACTTAAAATGTTTCTTATCCCCTCCCTCCTTCGTTCCTGAACCTGAAACTGACATAGCTAATGTAAGAGTGCCAGACTTCTGACATCAAACCAATACGGGTCAGGCTCATTCATTAGCTGATGTGGACATTCCTTGTGAGGCACGCTTCTAGCCACTCAAATGAAACGTTCCCATATTCTATCCTATTTCAGCGCTCACCTTGGCTTAAGCGTTGTTAACCGGCTAATGCATGAATATAGGCTAATGACGTGAATTCAGACCAATAAGAGCTTAACTTACCCAGAGCTGGTGTGGAACACATGATTAGAAGATTCAATGCCAACTTCAAACAAAGAAAAACACTAGAAGAAACCAGAAAGAGCAGAAAGTTTCCGTGCACTCTACTGTGTCCATGCCAAATATATTGCAACACTTAGGGCCTGTACGACGACAACCTGATACCATATTTATCTGCCAGATAGAGAACCTATCTGGAAGTTGGCCAAGGATTGCGTATTATGATCTCCAGACAAAATCTGTCTGGCAAGACAACTTCCAGATAAGCTAGCAGGAGGATGGAGTGGCTGACAAATTTCCAACTGCTAGTTAGGCAAGCTTGGTTGAAACAAGATGGCAGCACGCCGAAGCGTCCGGGGCATCTGAATTTTAGAATTGATGCCGAAAGATTTAATCTACATAAAAATGTCATTTTGTGCTCACTTATGAATGAGACAGAATTGCACAAATCGATTAATGCTCTTAAAACGATATGTTATTGTGTAATTTAACTGTACAAATACAAATCCGAGCTGCCACACCAAGTGGAGCCTACCGAACTACAACAAACACACCTCTTTGCTCAATCAGCTAAGGACCATTTTACAAAATTTTACTGCGTTCTTCCCGATAGCAGTTCAGCGGTGGTATTACAAGACATCTTCTAGTTAAGCTATCTGGAAGTCACGTATCGGTAGGAATTGTCGGCAGGTGGTAATACAGGCCCTTAAGCTCGGAAGATTCTACGGTTAAGCTTTGAAATATCTAATCCTACTAGACCAAGTCGTTTGAAATTATTTGTTTAGCATAATGTGAAAAAGTATCAATAAATCAAAGAGGCTAATATTGATCCTCGTGGTGAGGATTTGTAATTAATCAGTCATGGCCAAATTAATAGCAGACATTTGCATGTTGATCAGGCCACAACGCTACTCAATGCAGATCCCACAATATTATCATATACATTGATGGACTCAACAGGCTATTAGCAGCACTAAAGTGCCTCCAATTGATGTATCCTCGGTTTTAGACACATATTTGAAATCATTAATGATTAAGAACATTCAGTGTACTAATTTTTAATAGTAAATTCGCAAGTAACAAGCATACGCCACGAAAACGAATGTAGGGTTTGCATCCAACTTTTCTAGACAGACTTTTTAAATTGGTTTTAAGGCAGGAATAAATTTATAAATAAAGTTAGTAGTTTCTCAATTAGCAAAGAAAATTTTCCACATACTTAACCTCAGTTGTTAGACGAATTTCGGCAAAATATTTTTATTTGGAGGAAACCTTACAATTAATCTATCTTAAACAATGCTTTCGAAACTTGCCAATCCCTTTTTTCATCTGAAAAAATATGAATTACTGCCCATTGAGAAATCCACAATAATAACAATTTAACTTCCAAACAGGTTTGTCAGGTTTTTCAACGCCACTGTAGCCACTTGCAGAACAAAAAGTAGCCAAATGTCGCCATACCATAAAGCCAAAGTATAAAAAGTAGGAAAGATTTCATATCACAGATTTTGAAATTCTATATTTAACTCTTGCACTAGCATACAGTACTATGGTAAAATTAGGCTATTACACTCAGAGATTTTATAATAGCCTAATAAAATAATATCATAACAGAAGTAACAAATATAACATTTAACAATTATCTTATATTAATTTGAGCAAGTATCATTATTGTTTGTCATATCACTTATTTTTTTACTGGCTAAACTTAATCGCCAGTCGCCAAATAACTTTCAATGCCTTTGTTTTAAAACATAAGAAGCCAAAAAAATCGAAAAATCGCCTGGTTTCAAGGAATTTTTGCCCTAAGGTCTTACAGAGATTCATTATGAACTTACAAAAAAAAATAATAATAATAATAATATTAACTGCAATACAAGTGGCGGGAAGTTCGAACAACAATAGAACGACTATTTGTAAAACTGTAGACATGTATCAATAGTAGAGAAATCATTTTAACAATCGATATTGATATGGGTTAACTTGTTCTGTAACCCGTGAACACTATTAAAAGCTCTCCAAGATTATGCTCCATTCATTAAAAAAAAACCTTAATGAAATCAATTTGACAACTTCTCATTAAAATAAATGTTATATCCGTAAAACGTTTACGTTGAATGGCGCGACATTTCAAATAACCAGTAACATTTTACAAATTCTAATGCATAATTCGCATTAAAACACGAGGAGTTAGGCTTATAGTTTATAAAAGAAGCGAAATCTATAGAAACTAGTCAAAAGCATCGAAATTGAATTCCCCAGAATTCAATACGTACAGAGATACAAAAATCAGTCCGCTGAAGTTTCTCTGTAATCCATTTATTGTTACAGAGAAACAGAAGCTTTGGAAGTATCTCTTCACATAGATTAATTTCAGCGGTGGCTCTGTAAATAAATCTCATGTAACAATGAAGTGGCGCATTGACTAAACCACAAGAGATACGAACGGAATCGTGTTATTCTGTTCCGTTAATCTTGTGTGTTATGTAAACATACATTGGCAGCTCCTCTTTGTCGGGAATTTGCGGTAGCTGGTTGTAATTAGTAAAACTGTATCGAGTACTTTATTACAAGCGATCATCATCTACATATTGATGCCAATCTATTACAGTTGGCAAATCATTAACAATTCCGCCCCACACCATCAAAATTGTTGCCCATAGAGTGTTCTATTAATTTTGGATTTTTAAAACGTATTTCTCGTGCACACCACACATGGGTCTCTATAGATTCTGTTGGTTATTTGCAATATATCCATCCCGACCACTGTTACATGTGATTTAATCTTGCCCTGTTCGCAAAAAACCTCGATCCAAAGTTGTAAATTTATTCTCTTTTGTCCATCTTGTCACTCCGCTGAAATAGTTTCGAAATGTTTTAAAAGAAGAATCTTTTGGTGTTGTTGTGTAATAGGAACACTTTCTAATGTTTTTACCTGTGATTCGTGTTATTTTTGTAAACTTTTTGAGAAATGAACTCAGATTGATTAAATGCAAAAAAAAAAATCAAATAAAAATAAAAAAAACGATTTAATTGCGTGTAGAATAATATCCAAGTTTTTTCATTTCCTGCAGTCAATATTAATTAGATGATTTCTGTACTGTCATGTATACTTGCTATTATTAAATAATAATAATAATAATTAGGGGGAGGATTTATATGACCTAAAAAATAGGATATATGCATGCATTAATTACCTAAAAAACATTAAAATATGACCAATAAAATTTAAAATATGACTTTACCACTTACGCATTGTGTATATTTTTTTAAGTTTCATTGCAATACATTTTTATTAAAATATAATGTTAATTATTTAAAATATCTGTAAATTCTCAAAATGTATCATTATAATTTAAAATTTACAAAATATGATATGAAACTTCAAAATTTCTTTAATAGGCACACAAATATGTAAAAAAATGTGACCTAAATATGCATATTCTTACTAAATATGCTACAGTAGTTGAACATTTCCTAAATATTCAGTTATATGCACAATAAAAGCCGTTCCATTTTCACTAGGATGTTTGGAATCGGGTTTAAATTACTCGGAAACCTGAAATAATGTAAAGGGGAAAAATATGGCATGTCATAGAAATCCGCCCTCTAATAATAATAAATTACTCTTCGGGAAGAACATAATCTGAGAGTTAATGAATTTCATTTTGGTCCAACAGAGAAAAATATAAATTTTAAAAACCACCTTATACCCTCATTAATTTTTCTATAATCTGAGAGTGTTCGAAAACAGTATGCTTAGGACAATATTCCTACCTAAGAGGGATGGAAACGGGAACGGGAGAAACATTTCACCCGGTGTAACCCTTAAACTGGGATTATGTAGAACTTCCTCAGTGATCAACCAAACAACCGTTCAACTCTCATATAAGCAAGTTTTATTATAGTCCGTCCACTCTAAGAACCAAACCTAAAGTAAATAAAATTCAGTCTGACCCAGTATAGCACATTACTCGTATTAGCTAAGAGTGAGACAGTCATATGTTTACTTTAGAGTTGGATCTTAAAATGGACAAACTTTAGTAAGGCTGTCATCAATTTAATCAATTTGCAAGTACACGTACTGTTATTTCTTCAACACAAAAGTTATATTAGTTAAACACTTCCTCACCTGCACCATTAACCCACAATCCTGCTTGCTGCTGTAATATAGCCTACTCGCTTACTATATTCACTTCACACATATAATGCTTACTTAAGATAATTTTATAACCATATGCTTACAATTCTACTCACTTCATAAATCACTCATTTGTTAATAATTCATCCAAAATAAAGAATAGAGGGGGTATAGTGTAGCTATAGAGTTTTATGTTTTAATGTTACACAATGAATATTGGTTCTGATCTTAACTTTAACATGAAAAACATATATGTATTTCACAAAGAACTTCAAAATTTATCGATATCGGTAATGAAATGTCTCAGAAAAAGCTGACAATTACATTTTTCATTATATTCTGCGTTAATAAATACTAATGAAGTAGCGTGTAGCGTTAAAATTATATTGTGGACATTCATCTCGTGTCTGGATTAGGCTGGAAACCTCATTCAGACTATGTAGATAATAAGTTGAAAAAAGGTATTTTCATGTTAATAATTTTAGTCTTTAATATTAATAACGAACATTGTTAAATGTGTGTATGTATATATATATATATATATATATATATATATTATAGAAATATATATTATAATCATATATATTATATACTGTATATGACTATAATAAACATTTAACAATGTTTGTTATCAATAATAAAGACGACACATTTTATCATATATATATACACATATATATAATCTGGATTACGATCTTCTAAGGAGAAACCACCCTGCCACAAATAAACTTTTAATCCTACAAAAGTGAACAATTAGGTTAATTTGTGGAGTATCGCCAAAAGAACGTTGTAAGGCACTTTATATACAGCTTGATATTCTTACATTTCCCTGCATTTATATTTTAAATTGCATCTGTTGTGTCAAAAAGATTTAGATAGTTAGACCACATCTCCTTCTGTTCACAAATATCCCCCAGGAACAATAAGAATATATTTTAAAAATGTACATATAATAACAGTTTACCGGATAATTTCAAGGATCTCACAATAACCAATTTTAAAGAAGAGTAAGAATGGTTCTATCAGCAAATCCTCTTAATGTACGCGATTACTTTAATGTTCAATGGTAATTTTAGTTATTTTGACGTTGCTATACATGTAAAATGTCTAAAGCAATACAAAAAATATATGTATATATATGCATATATATGTATATATATGCATATATATGTATATATATGCACATATATGTATATATGCATATATATGTATATATATGCATATATATGTATATATATGCATATATATGTATATATATAAATATATGTGTGTTTTTTCAGTTTGACCCCTTTCGTTTCGAAGGTTCCACGACTTACCTGCCGCATCTATAGGCAACAAAGCAACATGCTAATTTAATTACTCACTAGTTTTAAGGGTTCACTTTCGCAGCCCTAAAAAGACAACATCCAGTGGGTTATACATGGGAATAGTTTGAATTCTGCTGTATGATTATAATATATGATATCCCTCGCAGGAAAATAATATTAAATTCATAAATAAAGAAAGGGTTTTGTATTGAACTCTAACCATATTATTACTAATAAATATAATGGGTCGAAGTGTAATTGTCAGTAACACGGATCATAATCCTAAGATGGAAATTACCGAAAATTAAAATTACTCTACTAGTAAAATTTTAAAGGTGGAATCTATATCCCTTCCATTCTACATGATCTCTATTTATATAATCGCTTTCTTTATTACACTTTGTACATAAACCGATTCTCTCTTTAAGACTGACATTCCAGATCTATTTTCTGTTTCTCAATATGAAAATCGTTTGTTTGTGTGTGGTATGTTTCTAGGGCTGTTCAAACTACAGGATCTTGTCAAAGTGCCTCCAGCCATGCGCACTGAGATGTATATAAGACAGGCTTCGCCCGGTACTTACCGTCAAGTGCTCCGAGAAATCCGCCAGAAAGAGATCTTCAAGCTCATAGTGGACACCAATCCCAGACATATGTACCAGTTCTTCAGAGCGGTGAGTTTCAGGTTATTCTGAAAAAATAATGGGAAACAGAGAGTCAAAAAATTATTACTGGAAAATACAAATAAGAATAAAGACTTGCACTGAAAAAAGAAAGAAAGAAAGAAAGAAAGAAAGAAAGAGAAGCTAAAGCAGTTTGCTGATAAATTGCAGACAAAGGGAAATAAATAATAATAATAATAATAATAAATATTTATTTCATCTGGCAGAGTTAAGGCCTTAAGGCCTTCCTCTTACACTCAACCAGAGATAGAAAAAAGGAACAAACAAATACACTAACATAGTTCTAGATGTAATAAGAATACCCTAATCCTATACATACACAATAGTTAATTGAGTCTATGTTACGTAAAATTAAACTATTACAGAAAAATTTGTGACCCTGAAAAAAGTAGTAAGTTAACTTTAGACCTACAATATACAAGAAACAATAAAAAGTAAATGTTTTATATCTAAAAAAATAGCGTTTATTTAATAGACATTCGTTTAGCCTAATTATAAATGTTGACTGCGTTCAACAGACCCTGATGCTGGAGGGAAGAATATTCCAGGAACGCGCAGAAGTTACAGTGAAAAACCGGGAATATATGGATGCTCTATGGATAGGTACTGAAAGTAGAGAATCATATTGTGATCTTGTATTTAGTGAGCGGTTATAACCTAATTCTTAACTAATATTTAATTTTTATGATTACGTCATTAAGTGAAATATAGAGAATGGGTCAACAACTAGCCTATAATCTTATAGTTTTTCCGGGTAGAAAACCTAGCCTATGTGCATACAGAATTTAAGCTCTATTAGGTTAGTAGATATTGCGGATATGAATCGTTAAGTTTTTTATATAAGTATGTAATTATAAGAGTTGTATTCCGCCCTTCTTGCTATGCAAGTTGTTGAAACAGTGCAGACAGGTGAAATGGAATTTCATATTTATTATTTCGCCTGTCTGAACTGTTTAGACTACCTGCAACACCCTGTTATGCACGGAAGTCTAAACAGGGCAGAAAGGCGAAATGGAATTTTATATCTTATTATAAAAGTTTAATTTCGCCTGCCTCAATTGTTTAAACTACCTGCAAACCCTTGTTATGCATGACAGCGCAGACAGTAGGCTATCATTGGAATTTTATATCTTATTATCTGGTTACCCGTCCTTTTAACGGATAAAAAAGTATTATGCACGGTTTTTAGCAGTATCCGAGAAACATCACGAAGAAGTAACTGTACTTTTTTTTAGCTTGGCATTCTTCCGGAGTTTAAGAATGACGCATTTCTTCATCTAACTTCATTCTTCTTCATTTGTTTATTTGTGAAATAATATTTCAATATGTAAGCTGGAAAATGTGACAAAATACCACATGCTCTTAATGAATGTTTCTTCATAATTATTTCGATTCAATAGTCATGTAAAGGGCTGTGACCAAGTAGGTTTGTCTACTTCTATTGGTTTTACCAGTAGGCATGAAATATTGATGTTCAACTGTTTATATTGTCATTGTACCATGGCTGGTGTTCATCTATATTAATAAAAGGAAGTGTCTGTCCTCCTCCGTCTGTCTGTCCTCCGTCTGTCTGTCCGCGATGCCCAGCGAAATCTACTCAGCGCAGAGATCTGAAATTTTATACATAGGCGGACTAAAGGGTCGGAATGTGCACCTCGAAGCCGGAATTTTAATTTTCGCTTTCGTTCGTGAGTTATGAGTGAAAAATGAGCAAAAAACGTGCATTTTTTGCGTTTTCGAAGCATCAGTTTCAGTAATAAATTTCAATATCAAATCACTTACAGATGGCTTTGGCTATTTTTGTCATCATACCTCATACCTTGGAAATAAAAGCAATGCGATCGCTTGATTTTGTTAGTCCATCCTAGACGATTCATTTGTTTAGAGTGTCAAGGCCCACAGACATATGATATTTTCAACCTACACGGAAGAAGGATAATCAACCCTAAATATGGTCAAACATTGTTCGATTTGAACGAAACTCACTATACAGGGCCAAGGAACTCGAATCTGAGGTTGCTTTTACCAGGGGACTCTACCTAATCGTGGAATGCACTCCACGTGATTTAGGTGTTAATAAATATAATGATTTAACTATTATGCTCTTAATTTTTAATTTTTGAAATAATTATCGTGGGGGAAGCCGCGGGCACATGCTGTTTGTCTGTCTGTCCACGATGCCCATCGAAATCTACTGAACGCAGAGATCTGAAATTTTAAAGATAGATGGACTGAAAGGTGGGCGAATGCACCTCGAAGCCGAATTTTTAATTTTAGCTTTCGTTCGCGAGTTACGAGTGAAAAACTGGCAGAAAACGTGATTTTAGCGCTGTCGAAGCATCAGATTTCAGTAATAACTTACATTTCAATGTCAAATCAATTGCAGTTGGCTTTGGCTATTTTTGTCATACCGTGGAAATAAAAGCATCGCGATCGCTTGAATGTTGTAAGCCCACGCTGGTCGATTCATTTGTTTAGAATGTCAAGGCCCGTAGACATATGAAATTTTCAACCTACACGGAAGAGGGATAATCAACATAGACCTAAATATGGTTAAACACCGTTCGATTTGGACGAAACTCACTATACAGGGATTTTCTGGGCCAAGGAACTCGAATCTGAGATCGCTTTTACCAGGCGACGCTATCTAATCGTGGTATGTAATTCACGTGATTTAGGTGTTAATAAATATAATGATTTAACTATTATGCTCTTCATTTTTAATTCTTGAAATAATTATCGCGGGCGATCGCTTGATTTTGTAAGTCCATCCTGGACGATTCATTGTTTAGAATATCAAGGCCCGAAGACATATGAAATTTTCAACCTACCCGGAAGAGGGATAATCAATATAGGCCTAAATATGGTCAAACATTGTTCGATTTGGACGAAACTCACTGTACAGGGGTATTCTGGGCCACGGAACTCGAATCTGAGGTCGCTTTTACCAGGCGACGCTATCTAATCGTGGTATGTAGTCCACGTGATTTTGGTGTTAATAAATATAATGATGTAATTATTATGCTCTTAATTTTTAATTTTTGAAATAATTATCGCGGGCGAAGCCGCGGGCACATGCTAGTGTTAAATAAGCGAGAAACAAAAATATGATTGTCTAAAGCCCAGGACAGATTGTTAATGTGTTCACCTGGTATTTAGTGTGTTCATAACATAATGCTTAAGTCATATTTAATTTTTATGATTATGACATTAAGTGAAATATAGAGGAAGTGTGCATTCAGCTCCGTGAGCATCATGCAAAACCAGAAAGAAAGTAAAGCCTGAATTCGTGGAAGAGGTGACTAGCTTGTAACTACCTCCCAAACATTTTCTAATAGAAATATTACATTATAATTTTTTTAACTTACATCAATGAAGACTCATAATTAATACAGCCAATTTTCATGAAGAGACTGTCATAATTATATTATACTAAGAGGTTGACTTTTATTTGGGCAGAGGAAGTTATGTGATTTTCGCAGCAGATTTTCTTACTGTATGTCGGAACGTGAAGCAAGAAAGTATAATTTTTCTACACCTGGGGTATTATTTTGGAGTTATGAACTACATATAAACAGAGATTTTTTCAGATAATATTGTTGAGGATATTAGAAAATATGGAATTCTATTCAGAACTAGTTAAGTTACTTCTTTTCTTAGTGTAACACATTTTGCTATAATAGTTTAATTTTACGTAACATAGACTCTCTTATTACTTATAGAAATATGTTAGTGTATTTGTTTGTGCTTTCTTTGTGCCTCTGGTTGATTGTAAGACAAGGCCTTAAGGCCTTAACTCTGCCAGATTAAATAAAGAGTTATTATTATTATTATTATTATTTATCTTTGTGATTTATCAGCAAACTGTTTTAACTTCTCTTTCTTTCTTTCTTTCTTTCTATCTGGGTCGCATTCAATACTTTTAGTACGGATAAAGAAAATAAATCGTTTATGCTGGTATTTTCATTGGTAAGATTTTATTGATATAATTTACTTTTGAAATCTGGATGCTTTGGCACACGAAGTGAAAGCAACTCATATCATCTGTTACAATGAACATCACAGAACCGGAGTTGCGTGTTGTATCTTGTGACACATAGTGATAGTTCAGAAAGATTAGTTCAGAAGGAAACTTCATCTCAGCAGAGAACATGACAGCCACTTGCAATATAGAAATTCCAACACAGCCAGATACGTAGGATAAGCTACTATCCAGTACAAGTTTAGGATTTCAATAGTCCACAATAGTTTAAATCAGCGATGTAGCAAGTTCGTATACTCTGAAGTTTACGAATTGGTTTGATATTAATGTCCTTGATATCTATCAAGGGATTCTACATGCAACAAATAAGTTTTATTTTTCACCTTACTTACACAATGGCCATAGACAATTCCTCCGCAAGCTAAAGGAATATTATCTATTTTATGAAACCCGAAGGTTCATTGCCGCGCTTATCCGAGCCCGCCATTCAACCCTATTCTGTGCTAACTCCATCCAACTATCCTTCGCCAATTGTACTTCCCTTAAATCTATCCTAATATTGTCCTCCCACCTACGTCTAGGTCTTCCAAGTGGTCTTTTCCTTTCGGGTCTCCCAGTCAGTACTTTTGAGAAATGTCTTTCCTCCCCATGTGCGCAACATGTCCGACCCATTTCATCCTCCGTGATTTAATTACCTTTATTATATCCGGTGAAATGTACAGGTTATGAAGTTCGTCGTTATGCAGTTTTCTCCAGTCCCCATTTTCATCTCTCTTGGTCCAAATATTTTCCTAAGCACCCTGTTTTCGAATACTCTCAGATCATATTCATTCCGAAGTGTAAGGGACCATGTCACACATTTATATAATACAACCGGCAAGATAATTGTCTTATAAATCTTTACTTCTAAATTTCTGGACAGAAGACGAGAAGATAAGAGTTTCTGAACTGCATAAAAACAAGGTTTTCCTGATTTTAGTCGACACTTAACTTCTGCCTTAATATTATTTGAGTCTGTAATTATGGCTCCCAGATATTTTTCACCTAGTTTATATAAATATTCCACTTTCACGTCTGGTTACTGTGGACAATAAACAATACCACTCCGAAATTATCTCACTTTCCTTAATGAGGTTATGTATCGCTTAATGTACTTTTTTTTTATTATAGACACTATACTGTCATGGAATCTTAAAAAAAATCTTCACAATATGTTTAAGATAAACGTTTTAGTTCTCACTATGTCTCATTGTAAGTAGTTACTGTAGAAATTCTAAACAAAACCGTGAAACCAATTTTCAAGGAAATGACAGTAGTTTATACTGATTTCATTTAACTTACATTCATTATAATTAGAGACCGGAAGTGTATGAAAAATCATATTTTTATTCATACACTCTGTGCTATTGCAAAAATGTATGCAAAACATGAAATAAGAAACAGAAAGTTAATGTTTTATTTTCCATTTATTTGGATTGTTATCTATCTTATTAACAATCCAAAAACAAGAGATATTACTGCAGTACATTACAGAATACAAAAGAGAATGCAATTTCAAAGAATTTGTTTAATAACTGGACAGGTGAGGTTTAAATATAAGAGTTTTATATTAATATTGACAACTTCTTTGTGAAATTTAAGTGTACAAAGTAGGGCAGTTAAAATATCAACTGGTCTTGCCTAAGTCATTTAAATATCGCTTCAAACTACCCGAACTTCGGGTGATATGGCAGCATCGAATAATCCTGCCAGACGGCCGTGTACTTTTGCTCAAATCTATTAAGAGAAATTCGGAGCATCATGGATGGTGTACAAGAAATTCATGTGAGATAAGATTTTTCTTAAGAAATCAGTTATATAGCCATATACAACTTCGTTGTTCTTGGATAGTCTATGTCCCAACTAGCTGCAAAGAAAGTTGTGAAACTCTTTCTCTTTCTTACTGACTCAGTTCATTGATTTCACTTAACGGGAGTCTTTTTGGTGGAAAAAAAAGAAAAGGAGGTTGAAGGGTGAGAGGGAGAGGAAGTATTTTTCCTGAAGCATGGGACAGTATCTGTTATCAAGAAGAGTCAATGGTCTGGACGGACGAGCAGTTCAAGTTATGGAACGCAGTCACCAGCCTAGCTGAAAGGAACAACGGGTTTTCAGTGATAAAAATGTTGCTAGACCCCTACAATCAATATCCCGGCACGGCTAAAAGAGGTCTTAATTTTTATATGGCAATCTACTTGACATAGAAGAGGAAGCATGCAATAAAATTACAAGCTAACGAGCAGGATAAAGGACCACAGTTTGTTCTTTTCTCTAATAACTTTTTTTCCGTAAAATCTTAAAAATTTATTTTGGTTATAAGAAATTAACTATAGCAAAGTCTATTAGAAATAATTATTTATTCAATAAGAGTTCTGCAGAAAATTATTTACCGGTATGTATTTACTTACTTAACCTGGCGGAGTTAAGGTCATAAAGGCCTTCTCTACCACTCAGCCAGGGCAAAAACATGAAATGTATAATGATAATAAAAAAATTAAATGAAGAACAAGAAATTATATACCTGAATACAAGAAACGTACATTAAATACAAAGACATAAATTCAAACATAAAGTACTTGAATAATATATAATGCAAATTACTAAAATAAAGAAATGAAAAAACATATGAAGACTAAACAAATACATTTAGTTATTACAAGTAATGAAAATTTTCAAAAAAAATTACAAATTAGCATCAATTCCTAAATGCTATTGTATACTAAATTTATTAAATGATTCTTGAACTGTGAAGTCGTTTGGCAGCTCCTGAGATAGATGGCGATGAATTACAGTGACGAATTACAGACTAGTAAATAAAAAGTGTAATTTATATAATTATCCAGTGTGACGTGGTCTCTTACTCTTCGGGAAGAACATAATCTGTGTTCGAAAACAGGGTGTTTAGGAAAATATTTTGACCTAAGAGAGATGAAAATGGGGGCTGGAGAAAACTGCATAACGACGAGCTTCATAACTTGTACTCTTCACCGAATATAGTAAGGGTAATTAAATCACGGAGGATGAAATGGGCTGGACTTGTTGCACGCATGGAGAGGAAAGACATGTCTCAAAAATATTGACTGGGAGACCCGAAGGGAAGACCGAGACTTTGATGGGAGGACAATATTAGGATAAATTTAAAGGAAGTAGGATTTATTAGGGATGGCCGGATAGAGTTAGCACAGAAATGAGTTGAATGGCAGGCTCAGGTAAGAACGGCAAAGAACCTCCGGGTTCCATAATCAGATTTAGCTTGCTTAGGAATTGTCCATTGCCATTGAGTAATTAAGTAGTATATGAGTTACCATACACAAATAATTTGCAAATAAATAATTAAGATAGCAAAGACAACTAAAATCAGATGTGCACTCACCAATTAAACAAACATTTCAATTAATTTAGCAAATAATTTAAAATGTAGTCTATTGCCACGTTTTCAGTTTTCTGGTAATAGTCGCAATTACAACTTTACGGGGCAATGGACATGACTATTTATCAAGAATGTCTATAAAATATGTACAAACAAAACACATATACCAACCAAAGATTAAACCTGAATAAAAGCCATGAAAGAAATTCTTTACATCAACAGACGGCAATATAAAAGAGGCTGGTACTTCAGAGAAGACTGAAACTGTTCAGCTAGAATAGGCTTCTGGTTAGAGAGGGGAGAAAATGTCAGAACCTAGCCTTCAACTTTTAATCACTGGTAATTTTCTAATGGGTCCATCCACAATATCTTAGAGCTTTTGGGGCATGCAGCCGGGAAGCAAAAATAAAACGCACTCCCTTTCTCTTAGACATGTATCTACACAGAAGCTCCATCCGAAAAAAAATAGATGACTTCGCTACATAAAAAGAAAATAATCATTAAAGAGGAGGCGAAAATGCTGCTTTTTCGAACCTAATGGATTGCTAGCATGTCGATGTGGAGAGCTTCAAGGGGCTCTTTGGGTCCATAAATTATTCTAAACAAAGAGAACTTCTTCAGTGGCTCGCAAGCAAACACTCACGTACCCAAGTTCGGGCAGAAAAGTTTTACGTACTTTATTTATTTCATTATATCCTTATGTATAAATGACTTATAACTAGGGGGCGGATTTCTATGACCTAAAAAATAGGATACATGCATGCATTTATGACCTAAAAATCATTAAAATATGACCAATAAAATTTAAAATATGACTTTACCACTTACACATTGTGCAATTTTTTTAAAGTTGCATTACAGTACATTTTATTGAAATATAGTGTTAATTATTTAAAATGTCTGTAAATTCTCAAAAAGTATCATTATAATGCAAAATTTACAAAATATGATATGAAACTTCAAAATGTCTTTAATATGCACACAAATATGCAAAAAATATGACCTAAATATGCTACAATAGTTGAAAATTTCCTAAATATGCAGTTATATGCACAATAAAAGCCGTTCCATTTTTACCAGGATGCTTGGAATCTGGTTTAAATTAGTCGGAAACCGGAATTAATGCAAAGGGGAAAAATATGACATGTCATAGAAATCCGCCACTACTTATAACCAATGCCCGGAAGTTAATGCTCCATCAGAAGACGTAATATGCATGCTTTAAAATGCTAAAATATGCTCCGAAACCGATGAAATGTGCTTTCTCATTTAAGTAATTTTAATAATTTACGTTATCTTGCTAGCTGAAGTACGTTATAAATTACAAAAAAATAGTAGATATTCTATAAATTATACCACAAGCTATTTAAAAAACAAGTCACTCCTACATATTTTGAAAAACTGAAAACCAACGAAGTGAAACGCAGCTTTAATATTTTTATACAATCAGTTCCAAAAACACTACACTAAGAACTTACAATTATTATTGGACAGGTTGTTTTCAAAACATTCAGTTAGCAAATACGCTGTAAATGTTTGAATTGACAGAGATGTGCAGAGTGTTTAAAATCACTCAGAAATATGTGTTTAAAAATGTGACAAACTAATAAAATATTAAAAAATATTTTAGTATCAAGCAAATATGAACTACCGCAAAACTCAGAAAATATGCAACGATATGCAAAATTCTTGTCTTTGTTTCAGATACTGCAGCTTCAAATGAATGACTACAGATACCACTACATGTTCACTACTTTTGTAAGTATGAGAAATATACATAAGGTAAAAGAAAACATTTAATTCCTAGACATATTCTTTTCCATTCCACAGTGTAGCGGAGCTAAATATTTCACCTTAGGCCTAGATAATTTTGTTATAAAAAAGAAAGACGCTATTAATAAGCTAATTACAATTAAATTACAATTAATAAATAATACCTGTGGATGGTGGGGACATAGACAAGCAAGTTTATTGGGAGATTATTGCTCTATAATTTTAGGTAATTGAAATAACTCTAGAGCATCGACAGAGCAATGGTAACGTCTGAACAGCAAACATAATCATATGGAAGTATAATTTATTTATATTTTATCTTTAATTTAAGTGCATTGATAATGGCTATAAAGCCGAAGGCTTAGACGAACACTTTCGAAAAAAATATTTATGTAAGAGACGTGGGTATTACTTCCATTACAGCTAAAATAATAGTTCCTCTTTTAATTCTACGTTGGAATGAATGTTGCAATTATTTGTTTTCCTATTCTGTACAATAATACCGATATTTAAAGTCAATGATTCAACATGAATTTTTAATGCCTCACATAAACAACTCATTGACAATTAAGAACTCAAGAGTTCAACACCGCATTTTACTGCTTCTTTTATGCAACCTGTTTCTTCTAATCAAGATCTTCCTTAGATCGGTTATAAGAGTATCCTCCCGTATACGTCTGGTTTTCCTACAGGAGTTCTACAAAAATTGTTTATACTAGATGTGATTTCTGTAATAGGCTATATTTGTAATGAAAATTGTAATTTTCCTGGGGTATGAGTATATTAATAACCATTAAAAGGTAAACTCTTGTTTGAAATTGTAAACCTGGCAATAAAAAGAAGTCATCTGCAGAGTACAATATCAACAAATGAACGAACTATACCTAAAACTAACCTTTAAACAGCATGTCATTTCAGATGTTGCAAACTAATTTGTAAGTTTCGCTTATCAACCTCCTTACTTGAAACGGAAAGTGTTTAATGTAATTTTTCTTTTTAAGCAGGTTTCTTTAGAAAAAAATTCAACCTCTCTACAGGTTATAAAATATTTAATAAAATGTAAATAGTAATGAAATTAGCCATGTGTAAAACGGAAGAAGAAACCCCTGCTGCGATCAGACAGATATTAATGTTTTAGAGATTCTTGCAAGTCAGCCAAGGGGAAGATGCACTGATGAAATATGGTTTAACAAGGTAAACAAAAAATGTGAATACAGTGTAGATATGAACATTGTATTAAAACCAGATTACACAGTTTCTTGAAGATAGGCCTAAAGATGCGAAAGTCGCGCTTCAAAACTTTTGACAAAAGATGAAACCACGAATCTGAAAGGCAGATAAAATTCTTGCAGTATCAATATAACTTACTGGAATGTGAAGTTATACAACTCTGTGTAAATGTTCATGTTCGTACTTTAAGTTTTATCCAAGTACCGTATTTAAAAGGAAAAAAATGCGCATTTCAATAAAATTACTCCTTTCATCTCTATAATGTCAATGTTTACGAAGCTGTCACAAGACTGGGCTAAATTGGAGAGCCAGGCATCTTATAATTTTGGCTCCAATGTCCTTTTTGCCCCTGATATGTCCACCTCTAGCCAACATGTCATCTACCCAATTTTGCATACAGTTAATTCAATATGATGGTTTGGATAACATCAAGCCAAGAGTTCTCCATACTCAAACATGTATGCATAATGGCACATCGTGGTAACGTAGAGAATCTTGCTTAGGTATCCGACCTGTGAAATTTAGGAGAAGTGGCACGAAAATATTTTTTAATATCAATTAAAATCAATTCTTTTCTAATCAAAGAAAAGAACACACTTTAGCATAGACGGATAAATACGGATATTTATTGGTAAACCTCACTAAAAACTTTACCAAAATTTACTAGAGGTGCAGTATTTCACAGTGTCATGGTCATGTGCAGTTAAGTAACAAGTTTAAGAATCCCTTCTTACCTAATATTATGTTTCCTATCCGTTGTTTCCATAGATTACATGACGGTTATATATAGAACGTATAGAATTTACAATCCACCGTGCATAAATCTGACATTAAATATTCATGCAACTTAATTCCAACTAAATAAGCTCGTACCGTCATAATTCTGGCTGCATAAAAATCAAGAATATATAACCTTCACTACTTCTTAGAGCCATAACATTATTTTAACCTGCCAACTTTTTTCTCTTAACGGGCAGAGTTAAAATTTTATTCCCAGCCCTTGTCGCTGGTGGCTGTTTTATTTTTTCTTTAAACGCGGTCATCAACACCGTCATTAACTAGCATTGGATGCTGAAGCGTTATGGAGTCGTTAAAGATTCCAGCACAATTATTGTTCTGGCCCCAGCTTCTTTACTGCGCTCTCACATGCCCTGGAATTGCTGCTCACTGGAACGATCTTAATTTGCAGAAAAATGTCTCAGCCCAGCTCAGCATACGAAAAGCGGTTCCAACACTTTTAAAAGATCCCGGTTTGCTTTGATTCTAGAATACGCGGGCTCAGGTTGCTGGCTATTAAAAACAGCGCTCTTTAAGCTATACCGTCTTTAATTCTAGAGTGATAGGGAAAAAGCGAATAAGTCAGAAAACCAAAGTTTCAAGAGAGACAAAACAAAATTTATTCTCACAGCATTGTGACAATATTTAGTTCACCCCACCCAGATATTTTTACTTAGTTTAAGATGGTATGTAAAACTATCAGGGTGGGCTGAATTAAATATTGTAACAATGCTGTGGAAATAAATTGAAGGGGCTAGTTCCATAAGGGCGTAAGGCACGTCTTGAATTCTGAGCTTTTAACATTTATGCCTTCTCCTCATATATCTTAAATACTCAGTGAACAATTTATACTTGTACCTTAAACCTCTGCTCAGTCATAAGAAAAGACCTGTGCTTGTAAGTGGTAACATTGCTTAGAAACATTAAGATTTCTCACAACTTTGCTGTTGTGCCTTACGCCCTTATGGAACTAGCCCCTTCAATTGTTTTTTCTCTCCCTAAAACTTTGGTTTTCTGACTTATTCGCTTTTTCCCTATCACTCTAGAATTTCTAATTATGCTAACTGTAAGTACAGCAGCTGTTAAAACGAGTTATCAGGTTAGTTTTTTTAATAGGTTATAAAGAATATTTGGATCATAGTATCCCATTATTCCAGTGCCAATCTAAGTAGTTTCAATTGGCCTAATTCTTCTGGTGGCACTATGCCCCTGGGGTCGACTGAACCTCTAACAGAAACGAGTACCAGGAGTAACGGCCGGTGCTTAGGGCGACGACCTTGCCACCTTCCTGTGCTGATGTCTCAGTCTGGGAGCCTTAACCTCCTGGAAACCCTACGGGTCTCCATGCCCCAAACAGGGATCGGAACGGAATCTAAGTAGCCTTTCTTTAACCTTTCCACTGCAATTGACGTACAAATTCATCACCTAAAATTGGAATACCTTGTCATATCCCCAGAAGATACCAAATTTCGGTTTCATACTAACTTAGTTTTAGTTCTGGAGCTAGGCTGTTCACAGACATACACACGGACACACAGACATGATTGTGAAAATAATATTTTAGGGTTAAGGGGATTTCAATATGTGTATTTATGTTAACTCAACTTAGAAGTTTGGAGTCGAGCATAAGATTTGCTCTACCTAGGCTATAGTACATTTGGTACTGGCAGAGGAAGTAATAAGAGAAAATATTATCAGTTAACTGATGCTTATGAATATGATGTTATATAAAAATAAACTGAGTTTTTAATTCCTCTACTGGTAAGCCTACATCCATTGTGTATTCTTGTGTTAAGAGAGGATGAGGATGAAAATTATAAATAAAATGAGAATGGGATAGTTTCTAATCTTAATTCCTTCACAATTTTTTATATAGGCTATTAGGCCCATCCTATATATTATTTATGAAGATATGAACACTCAGTGATGAATATATTAAAAACACGGACAAGTGATGTTCAGATCGCATCAACGAACTACCGTTTTAATGTAAAATGTCACTAGGTTATTTAAAAAGGATGGTATCGCCCGCCTCTCTGAGCGAAACACGGATAATGACTTTTCATCTGTCGTAGACTGACTAAATTGAAATTCAATATTATCAGTCTCTGACAGATCTCTAGCCAAGTTTGCCCGTAATGCATCTCTATGCACTTCTTTTACAAATCGTCTCGCTATATTAAAAATTCTTCGAATCTCTTCTCGAATATTGCCATAAATTTAATATAGTCAGTACAACTAGATTTAAAAACTACATGAATTAATATAATATCATAATGTAATATAATCTAACTTAGGCCTAATACAATACAATATAATATAATTAATAATAAAGACTATGACGTAATGAAATAATACTGATAATGACGGCAATAATAATAATAATAATAATAATAATAATAATAATAATAATAATATATTGTTTTTATAAAAAAAAATATGCACAGTATAATGCGAGTAATAAGAGAAATATTACAAATATATCTAAAAACAAATCTTCTAACATTGACCTTAATACTTTGAAATAATGTTGATACTGACCACGTCATCATCATCTTGTATTAAGATGGTAAAGTTTAGACACCGAAAATATATATATTACACAATATTTATACGCCTCTACAATATTTCTCTTCACACTTCACTACAGTTTATCACAAGTACTTCTTCGTACTTAGTCATGTAAACATAAAATGTATTTATGTAGTATGTATTTGTATTAAGTTACCATATTTTAATAAATAATACAGAATTTGCACATTGCTAATCTTAAAACAACATTAGACCTATAAGGTCTAAAAAAGAATCTAGAACTTGAGCTCAAATCAAAGTTATTCAACTCCTTAAAAAATACACCGGATTAAATTTTTATATTATTTCTGTCTTATTTTTTAATGTGTGTTTAGTTTTCATAAAGAATCGGCACTTAAAAAACACATACATTATAAAGTAAAGTAAATATGCACCAACCCTCTGGCTATCTATGAACCGCTAACAGGTAAGCATTCCCTGCCAGCTATCTGGCAAATAATCTAAAAGGGCTGCCACGTTCCCAGCCTAAAATACAACTGTCATTTGAAGCAGACGGGTTCTTACTGGTCCCTTAAACACGTGTTTCCTACGATCTTTGCCAAAGGCGTTCTTAGTGGGAGATATTCCGCGCGGTCATAATAGCATATCACTATTGCCAACATCAATTTTTAATAATGCAATGTTCTTATGCTTAGTACTACTAAGATAGTCTCTTATAAAATGGTAGATTTTAAGAAAATATTTAGTATTTCTCATAAATGCTTAAAAAAAACTACATCTAGTAAATATAAATTCGTGTTCGTCATTACGATACAGCCGGTTCAGCCTGACGTCATGTTTACGCAGTTGCCATATCGCTGTAAAATCCCTCTGCTAGCTGGCTAAGCTAAGTTAGTTTAGCTTAGCTCACATACAGTGCGGGATTTCATATGTAGTTGTGTCGACAAAACTACATATGAAATCAGGTACAACTATATGAAATCCCTCATTGTATGTGAGCTAAGCTAACTTAGCTTGGTCGACAACCGGTATTATAGACTCCTTCCCATAGCAGGCCGCTAGGAGTCTGCCAACAAAGTGTGGGTATGTTGATAAACTTGGCATGAGATTATAGATTCCATGGTAAGAATTTTAACAGTATAAGTTCAAAATTGTTTCTTTCTCTCTTTTCAGGATATCGAAACGTTTGATCTAGAAGATTTCAAATACAACTCCGTGAATATCACAGCATTCAGACTGGTGGACGTGGAGGATTCCAGAGTTCTGGAGACACTGGACCAAATGGAGAGATTCCAGCCCATAGGGCACGCCATATTGAACAGAAGCGGCATCATACAGGTGAGGGGGTTTCACTCCTCTACTAGCAAACTTCAAAGTACTTACAAAGAAAAGAGGGTGAATTTGTAAGACTATTCCATTCAAACGGTAACGTTTAGCAATGCCTCGGAAACAGACAATCGCGGTCGTTTATCTTATAGTATGCTTGCTAGAAACACAAGGATGCTATTTTATCTGATAAAACATGAGCTTGTTACTGGAAACTCAAGATATCAATGTGTAGTGATTAATACGTTACCTGCTGTCAGTGAACAGAATAAAAACACATTATTTTATACAACTTGTTTGGAAATAATTGATTAAAAACACACTTTTGATTCAGTGTACTTTTATTCTATTCTAATGTCAGCTAATCTTTATTGGTTAGAATCTAGTAACTCATTGGATTCATCGATTGTTAATCCACTAGGAGGTGTATTTTATACAACTTGTTTGGAAATAATATAACTATGTATTGATTAAAAACACACTTTTGATTCAGTGTACTTTTATTCTATTCTAATGTCAGCTAATCTTTATTGGTTAGAATCTAGTAACTCATTGGATTCATCGATTGTTAATCCACTAGGAGGTGCCCGTGGCTTCGCCACGATAATTCTTTTAAAAATAAAAAATTAAGAGTATAATAATTATTAAAGCATTATATTTATTAACACTTGCACGCGAATCATTCATAAACTAAGCCATTAATAATTAATGAAACAGCTAAAATTCCTGCTTTAGAGTACATTCCACGACATGAAAGCGCCCCCTGGGAAAACTATATCAGAATCGATTATGCAGTTCCAAAGAACCTTTGAACACATAATACGTATTGTTTCTCAGCTGTTTATTGACATGAATATGATGTGAATTTTATTTTATCAATTCAGTGTAATTTTCATAAATTATATAATGTTTCAAGGGAAGGAATGGTTTGTTTGGATTATTATTATCAGCGATATTTCAAAAGAAAAAACCATCAATATTTTACAGCTGTTGCCCCCGGCTTCGCCCGCCATTATTCATTGACTCCAGGATTTTTAAGAAAATTACACTGGTAGATTATTAAAAATGTTTGTGGTTCAGAGCTATGAAAATTGTAAGTAAAAATAAAATTAGAATATTTGTTCATTGTGTTCATTTCACTTAGGCCTTATATAATAAAGAAACGGTTTTCCTTCCTAATTTTGTAGTCGTCATGAAAGTTTACACTGCGAGAGACAAACATCGCCGAGTATACCCGATGTCTCACGAAGCGGGCGAGCAAGCACGCTATTTAGGGCCGTTGAATTGTATAAGAGTAGATAGTATGCCGTGATCTCACAACTGACGTCTGATTTGAAATAACAAAGAAAGAAAGTAATTGATCATTATATTTTATTCATGGAATAGTCTTATATAACTCATACATGAGATTACGAGTTTCATCAGATAAATTCGCTCCTGCATTGCAGACAATTCTTAGCGGAACTTGTGAAATAACTGCTTTTGTAGTGCAATTTGTTTAGTGCATTTAACATCTCAGGTCAGTCTATCGATTGGTCAGTTCTTAACCCTTCAATTTTGGATACAACTTGCTTACTTTGTTTTTCTTTTATAGTGAAAAGAAACTGGAATAGAAATCATATTTCATACATAATCACAGAATATGCTGTACAAGTAATATTATTTAGAACTAATCATTGTGGTAACTATTTTCTATGCAGTCCGACGTGATTTCATATTATTTGAGAAATTGAGTCTCGTAAAATTAAGGGTTTTCTTATGCAGCTACCTCCATTTCTCACTTCGTACCTTTCTCTGCCTCCAATCTCAAACATAAAATAGGAGCCGTTATACAAAACCTTAACGGAATCAATATCTTAATGAAGTTTAACAATTATCTTGTCATCCAAACTAGAAATCTGGAAATTGAGGCAAATAATTGAAGGAAACTGAATACCTATGAGCTGAAATAAAACCTCAGTTTGTTCAACCAAAAGAAAAGAAAATTACTCCAGGGGCACATGATTTTGGAATTGATGTAATCAACAACAGAAAGGAAAAAGAGTATGTTTATCCAAGAGTATCCTTTAGTCAGCATATGGATAAGACAACTCAGTGGATTATATAATTCTGGATGGAAATGTGCCTTGAAAATAAGAGCTAATGTGGCCCCAGTGCTAAAGGTACTAGGCAGGAGCCGAGAAAACCACTGCAGAAGATGTAGTGAAATTGAAACCTTAGCCATTTATCTGATTAAGTTCTTATATTATTTGTCATAATGTATATCATTACTGTCCTATTTTTTAAAAAAAGTGTGTTTAGTTTTCACAAAGAATGGGCACTTCATAATTCATACATTATAAAGTAATGTAAATGTAAAACAACCATCTGGCACAATTTTTCACTGTAACATCTCTTATATCGGCATTTTTTGTTATTATAGGCAGAACCTGCTCTGATGTATGACTCGGTGCATGTTTTTGCGAAAGGATTGGCAGCACTGGACCGAAGTCATGTGCTCAAACCTGCCAACTTGTCCTGCGAATTGGAACAACCTTGGGATGATGGTCTCAGTCTCTACAACTACATCAATTCAGTAAGTTATCCGCAACACTTCTCTACTTTTCTTCAAAGAAACCTTTAATTTAACTTTTCATATAATTTTAAAAGGAACATCCGCTTTAACTCAGAAACATTCTCATAGAAGTTTAAAGAAACTGATTATATCAGATGGCCCACATTTTTTCTGGTAAAAGACGGAATTACGAAAGCTTTTTTCACCGCTCAACCAATTCCTTCCAAAAATTAAGAAAATCTTCACAAGATGTACGCATAAAGGGCTTATTTGTGTTGGAGAACGAGTAGCAAAAACGACTCAAGGCCCCTCTGACGTCCCATACAGAAGCGTCTTCTATGAAGAATTTTTTTTAATCTAACGAACGAATATATTCAAAGAATAAATTAGTTCACGTGGAAGAAATGGAAAAGGGTAGAGTGACTGGGTGGGTGAGGGAGATCTGCCTGTTCTAATTGACCTGTCTTCTTCCTTCTTCCTATACTAGGGAGCAACTGAAAAATGGAAATGCCAGTAAATTTATTTTTTCCCTTCCATGTTTTAACTATGAAGACTTTGTGATCTCAATCAAATTTCTTCAACTTTGTTTTACATTGCGATATAATTTATGCCTTAGTACAGGAAGGATCTATCAAATGAAATGAAGGGTAGGAGAAACTAGCTGGGTAACGAATTCTGATCGCTTGAAATTAAATAACTAAGGACAAAAATGGCCGATGTCACAGTAATTTTCTCCTTTAATGTTGATTTCCTCATTTCTTTCAGTTTTTCCTTCATCCTACAATTTGTCATAAGAAACATATTAAATTTAGTTCTAAGAACGCTTTCTAAAGGAACCTCTATATTTATATGAATGAATAAATTTGTCAGTTATGACAGGTTGCAATAAAGGACGAAAATTTAGCAGGGATATTTTTCGCAGACTTTCAATTTTACGTGGTAGTACTCTTTGCAGTTAATAGACTTTATGAAAACGTTATGAAGGATTCTTGGTTATAATTTTACGAATAACAGCTATTTATTTCACATATTACTAGGACTTTATGTATAAATAAACCTTATTTTATGTTTTATTAATAAATGTAACAACTGATATCAACACATGTAATTTTTTTTCGTATTCAGCATTACACTCTGCTCAGATAAAGATACTAAAGATACTAGTACATTGGTGGAAAAAACCTCTTTTAGATTACTCATAAAACGTACTAGTTGGAAAATTAATAACTTCATAATGAAGTTCATCATTGAGCTTTAATGTAATTCAGAATAAAACACTGTTTCCTAAACATACCTAAATTCACGTTATTTGGGACGGTATTTAATGACAGTTGTTTATTACTATTAAGGCATATAGCAACGTGCCTATGGGCTGGAATTTCGTCCCGCAGGATCTCATTTACATGCCTGTTAATATACAAACATAACTAAACTAAATCCCTTCTAGGTCTAGGCCTATCATTCAATCGCTGCATCACCTATCGTATGCAGATCACAAGTTTAGGGGGCATGTGGTCAGCATGCCGAATCTAAAAGAACACGACTTTGCATTTACGAACATATACATGCCATCGACCGCAAACCTGTTCCAATACCGCCAACTTGGGTACAGAAATCCAATGACTACCGACTAACTTATTCTGTCCAGGCCTACATTTATTAATTCTACCAACTACAGTTGGCGTAGTTTAGTCAGTAAGTGTTGCACAACATTACAGATTATGCACAATATACAGTTATAAGTAGTTATGTGTGAGGATAAGGAAGAAGATACATTAATGGTTTGTAATAAATACAATTAATTTAACAAGACAAACTACAAACTAAGTGAAATTGTATGGAATATATAACACTTCCTAAAGAAAGGTTATGTAATAATTTAAAGAAAAAACAAAATCCAGAAAAGCATTTTGAAGTAACAGAGAATTATGTTTTTTCACATTTGAATTAATTATAGTTATGATTAATCATACAACAATAGGACTAACTCTTTGATTTTAATTTTTTTGAGTGCCAAAATAATGTCTGTGCATAGAAGGATTCAAAGAGTAATAGTTATACTGTCTGAATTTTATTCTACAAATAGTGAAACTTGAGTGTTATCTGAAAATATTAAAAAAAATACTTTAGCGTCCATAGCTTTGTTTTTTATTTATTACCCCAGGCTGCTTATTAATGAGCATAGACTTTGTAAACAAAACAACAACAACAATAATATATGTTTTATGCGTCGAGTCAATGAATTTGCTTGCAATTATTATGTAAGTGACTTCAAAAGTTTACTGTAGTAATTATTATCTGACATGTAGGTTGAACTTTACAAGACCGCTTTTAGTCAATTATAAATATCAATGTAATTTTATCTATCTGTATGACAGATTCTATAAGTATACGGTACCCTGAAACCAGATGTCGATTTTTTTACATAAGTACAAGTTTTGAAGTCCCCGTCAGGTGAAAAATGCATGGAAAAATGTAATTTAATAACCAGTGATGGGAAAAGTACAAAAAGAAAGTAATTGAGCTGAATTACAATTACCTAAGAGACATTTTACTTAATTACAATTACAAATTACTTTTCATAAAGTAATCAGTAAAATTACAATTACATTTACAATTACTTTACAAAAGTAGTACCTAAAGATTCCTTGTTTTTGGTTTGTTTTGAGCACAAGCCCAAATTATTAATGAACAAACAAAAAAACAACATGAATGAGAATATTTTCAGGAATATTGAATAACTTTTTGTTAATATTAATTCTAATTTGGATATAAGTTGCAAAAACAGTAGTGATGATATAGCAAGCGAGAATGATACTAATACTAACGACTATTAAATTGTAATAATTGCAATTTTATTTCCAGAAGTAAATTACAAGTAGAAATTACATTTTGTAAAGTATTGATTACAAATAAATGGGACCAAAAAAGGAATTGTTACTGTAATCCGATTACTTTTACTCAATTAGTTCCCATCACACCTAATAACTATATATGAGAGGAATTCATTAAGTATCCGCACTTCTTTAAATTTATTGCACGAACAATACAAAAATGTCAATTACTTCATTTTCAGCATAGTCCCCTTGATTCTCAATCGTTGCACAAGCTTCCTGATGCCTTCAGAAAAAAAAAAAGTTTTTCGGCTGAGTAGCAAGTCACTGAAATAAAATAAAATAAAATATTCTTTAAAAAAAACTCCACTCTCGGATAACTGCAAGGTGCAAACGCTTAGCGGTGCAGCTATGTTTAATGTGCAACAGCGCAACAAACAGTGGAGTCATAGCGGTCAAACAATCCACAAGCGAAGATAAGTGAATAACATGTCGACGTGCGCGAGCACAAAGCGGTACAGCCAACCTACAAAAGATTAAACAAAAAAGTGCGGATACTTATTGACTTATCCTCGTACATGATCATTAAAAATAAAAAAAAATAAAAAATAAAAAAAAAAAATACAAAAAAAAAAAAAAAGAGATCTCAATAGTACATTGTTAGTGCTGTAGAAGAATTGCAATGAAATTTAATGTCTTTAAAAATCCGTTTCGAGAAACATTAGTACATTTTAGAATTTTACCACACTTCATAATATTGTATATTGTATTGTATATATTTCATTTCTGCAATTGGGTAAATGCCCGGTGGCAGAACAAAAAAAAATTACAGTTAGCAATTACAAAAGTATAACTTACAGTTAGGATTACAAATAGATTACAGAACGAGAGAAAGAAAGATCATAGAGAGGGAGAAGAAAACAAACAACATAAGAAAAATAAAAAGATCACTAATCCCTATGCTTAACCCTATCGTAGCTCATTATTGAGTAGTTCCTACATTCTTCTAAATTATAATCTAGCTGCTATAGGTCTTAACCCACCAGGAGGCAAAAACCCAACTCTCCAAGGAAGCTCACCTTGGAAGAGTAAAACAGAGCCAGCCCTACCATGGTAGGAGGCCCTTGCCCTATAAGGGATTGTGACTGGCTTATTTATTTATTTATTTATTTAATTAAATATTTGACAACTTGTTTTTAAATGTTTTCACTCGTAGAGGACTGTCTTGAAAAACTTCTGCAGGTAGGTTATTCCAGTCTGTAAATTGTGCGATTAACAAAGGAAATTTTTCCAACATCCGTTCTATTATGACATTTATTAAAATAATACTTCAGTATTCATCATTTTCAGTCAACAGAAGATAGGATATCTACGTATACCTAGAAATGGGACAGATTTACTACTTGGCACAGATAGCCAAATTCATTCGACCTCAATGCAGGATTTAAGATAAGGCAATGAAAAGTTCAGCATTACGGCAATTCGGTCTCTTGTCGGATGTAATATATTTTACAAAAGTTTGAAAACTGTTCCAGTTCGAAGTTAACATCTCACTTTACCCAATGAAGCATAAAATATTATCCAGAGACGGAAATCATTTCCTCATAATCTGTGCAATAACTGTGTTATTACTTTCCACAAATTATTATTCCACAATCTAATCAAATTAGATCTCGCAAAAATTAGCTCAAACTTGTACGCAGGATCAATTAGGTAAAAAATAATGTGAGAGGGAAAGTAATAGAATCCGAAAGGATAGTTTCAGAAGAGAATCATGTTTATGTGCAAGGAGTTTTCATGGCGCGGGTTGCTTGATAGTGGCTTCGGGAGGGGAGGTTCTTTCGCTTACGATGTTTCCTGGCTTTAGACCAAGACTCTTTTGGACTCAGCGAGGGGTTAGGAGAGGGGGAAGGAGTTATCTCGGACTTGCAACTTCGTACAAAGTTTCGCGTGAATTGCACATTCATGACCAATAGCCCACCCAGTGAAGGCATAAAGAACGAAGTGCGTGTGTGTATGGAAGAATCGCAAAGGGGTTCCACATTAAAAGTATCCATTTCCAAGATTAAAAATGTATACGAGAAAGGACAAGAGTACAAATAAAAAATATAAAGAAGTGAAAAGGAGAGAAAAGAAGAGAGATAAAATAAGAAAAATAAGTAATAGAGAAACTAAAAGGGAGACGAAAAACAGCAATAAAAATAGATAAGGAAAGAAAGAAGGAAAGAAAGAAAGAAAGAAAGAAAGAAAGAAAGAAAGAAATTCTTCTGCAAATGTACACTATATGTGCAATTTAGTATTTTCTACATTTTGTTTGTACAAAGGACAGGGCCGTAGCAAGGTCCTTCTGCGCCCTTGGCGAGTTTGACAAATCTGCGCCCTCCAACACTAGGGGGTCTGAACAATTTTTTTAAATTTCTGTAAAATTGTTTATTATTTTAATATAAAAACACTGACATTATCAAATAAAACCTAAACCTCAATTTGAAAATGAAATAAGTGTTGGACTTTCAATGTACTAAAACCTTATTTTCAGACGATTGAACTACTTAAAACATAATTAAATTAAAAAAATCTGGTATCAAAAGTAAAGTAGCCCACATAAAAGGCCTGAGGCCTACTAAAATGTTTAACACATATATAATTAATACATTAATATAGGTAAAAGTATTTATTTAGAATAGAAACTTTTTAAAACAGCTTCTGCAATATGCAATGAGAAAATGAAAAAATGATTAGTATTTATTTGTAAATTGCACCAGTCTAAAAAAGGCGGGATTTTTCATGGTTAATTTTGCGCCCTCTTTGTACCTGCGCCCTTGGCGGGGACTCATCTCGCCACCGCCTAGCTACGGTCCTGACAAAGGATTAAAATATTATGTTTTCTCCCAACCCACTTTTACTTCATTGCCCGTACTATATTGTATTATAAGTAGATGAAGTATTGTAATGGACCCCGAAATTATAAGTCGAGCTTTAACGTAAATACTATTTTCAGAATCATGTCTATGTGGGTATGTGCGTCTGTGAAAAACCTAACTCAGTTTATTACTTTAAGACCATACGCACAGGCGAGTAGAACAAAATGTAAGATTGTCACTATCAGGCTATGCTATTTCTAGTGAGCATATAGGCTACGTAGATAAATTGCATTGTTTGCTTTGACTGGATGGCTTAATTTTAGCAAACTAGCATACTCTAAATAGAAACATTCCAAATATGTTTGCGTTTAACGTCATAGTATAATCAGCTATGTTTGTGGTAGGGGATATGTGACATGCGGTCACTATGCACTTACTGTGATCATAAAGTGACAAGCGTGCGATGTGCATAAACTTGTTACAATTTTGTGGCGTTTCCAATTCTCTCATAACACCTCATTTCTGGTTATGCATTCATACTTCGTTACGTACAGAATGCTTTGTGTGATAGAAATACTACTAGGAAATTGCATAACATGCTTTTACCATAACGTAAACCAACATTTTCGCGTAATTACTATTTCAAGGAATAATTGAGAGGATTAGCGCAACAGTAATCAACTCCACTTTTTTAAAGTTTAGAGAAAAAGCATGTTAAAGTACTACACTTGTGGTTTGTCATACAATTTGAAAAAAAAAAGTTATATGGAGCTTGTCACAGTGGCGGATCCAGAGAGACATTTCGGAGGGGGGGGGGAACCAAAGTAGAGAGGGAAGTTTTTACTCATAAAAATTAATTATTCCCAGTACACAATTGAAATCAAAATGAACATTTCAGCATTTTAATACAAATAAATTTTGAATAATTTTTTTTGGAGGGGGGGAATTCCCCCCCCCCCGTGGATCCGCCCCTGGCTTGTTATCTTAACAACGACGTTACATAGTCTACTGTTGAGATGTTTAAATTATATTATAATTTTTATGAGACCCTGCAACATTTATTTCTTGGTTAGACTACTGTTCACTGACATTTATTTCTACTTGACAGAGAAAAGTAATGGAACATTACTTTAAGACTTGTGTTAGTTTAATTTACCAAGTTCCAATGATTAAATTATTCAATCCTACCCAGGATGAAGTACATGAAATAGCCCAGTGACATTCCTGCAACACTTGCCTCCGTAACAGAAATCAGATTATCATTAATTTAACGTTGAATGAGCGAGACATATTTGAGAAGATCGTAAGTAGCCTTTACTTTCTTTTCTTGGTTTTAAAAATTTTGATTGCTCTAATTCAAGAGAAAGTCTGTTTCAGGAAACAGATTAAAAGTGCCTACACTAGACTAGTAGGTCCTACTTCAATATAATAATAAAAGCTCGCCCGTAAAGCATCACTATCTAATTTTCCATGTCGGAGGGGTTGGACCATTGTTGCCCTCTATTTTTCTTTCACAAATTTACCCCCCTTTTCATGAACCTTAAGGGTAACCAAGTGCTGAGACTGATTTTCTGAAAAAAATAATTCCCCAGAAACTTTAAATTTTGCATATTTGATTAAAACAAACAGAAATTAAAGTTCCCAGCTTAATGTTAATGTCTCAATTTATTTGTAATATAATAATTAATTTAGTTGATTTTTAATTGAAATTGAAATCCATCTTCGACAGATATTAAAATCTGAACTTGATTATTTATGTGAGATTATTTGATGCCTGCTTTACAAACTTACTGAAGGATTGTTTTATGATTTGCATACTTTTTTGTTTTTAAAAAATATTTTACCCATAAAAGTGATTTTTTTAAGTTGACGTATGAATATAATCAATATATTTGTCTATCTTATAAAATTTTACAATTAATTAGTAACAGAAATTTAACTAACTGTATTTTACTTTTTAATTCATTTGTTCAGTACTTGATAATGAGGTACGTAAAATAAATTATAAATAACCCATATCCTAAAATAGTATTATATTATATAACAATAGCAAATTGGTAAGTTTACTAGGTAAATAATCTAACTAAACTAATATGTAATAAATAACTTATAATTGACACACCTAACAGCACAAGTATTTATCAACAGCATGGTATATTTCTTTACACAGGAAAGCAGATAATTCAGTCTTAAATGGTTAAAATTGCCGTTTTTTTTAATTTGTTGAAGAGTTGTACTCATTATGTGCAAAAGAATTTTCAAATCATTTTTTTTTTCTGACAAATCAGAACTAGGTTAGATTTTTCTCTTGTATTAAGAGAATGGACCATTGAATTTTTTAAAAATTAATTAATGAATAATTTTATACGCAAACATATATATATATTACATACATAATATCATAATGTTTAATTTTTTCAATAATTATCATTTACAGCTATCGGATCTTGAAATATTACAGATATACTTAAAACTATTTTAGGTACTCGGAAAATATTATTAGAAATATTTATTTACCCTACAAATAATATTACACGAACTTTTAATAGGCAATGAAAATAAGCAATGTATGCTGTTCGAATAACATTCGATTTTTAAACGTTTTAAAAGGAAATTAAGTTTGCCATTTTTTGTCAAATTTCCAACATGGATATCTCTATTTAAATTATCATATAATTTAAAATAAGATGAGAGAAAACAAACCCTTTTATTTAATGTATGATGAAAACCAATATATACTGTTTTATCGGCATGTACAATAAGACAATTTTCGTGAAACCATGGTAAGAAACTATATTTTCTTTCTGAATATAGCGGTATATTATTCATATCGTTGCTTGCAGTTAAAAGATTAGTGTCATCTGCAAACATTTTAATTTGATATAGGCCTAATTGCAGTTTTCGATAGTTTTATCTTATCTTATCCGTAGTTAATATACTTGGAATTCCTTATAACGAACTACCTCTGCAATATCGTTTGGTTCTCTTTGCTTTGGAGTCTCATTTATTATAGACTGGGTTTATTAGGTGTTGAGAAGGAAGTATGTACTGTGAATCTGTTATAAAGAAGGGGTGGAGGTATATGCCTAGAGGTAGCGAACCAAGTAACAGGAGATCAGAGGTGGGGAAGTTGCACTCAAGGGGGATGAAGGAAATATGTCCTCAACAACTTCTTTTCCTTCCGGAAAGTTAGTTGTGAATTCGCCTCGACAGGCAACACGAAACAAGCCGTAAAAATTTACAAGACTTTTTCTATATTCCCCTCCCCCTATATTTTCTTATATTTTGTTGCATGTCAACTCGTCATGAATAGAGAAACGGGGGCAACGTTCTCTTCATGGTCACCACAAAGGACGTTGTTTTCTTCTGGAATACAGGTCATATTACACAAGACGTCATGTTTCATGTCTTCGAGAGGAAATCTTGTATCTCACAAGGGACTGAAGAAGACAAGTATTGATTTCTCTCTAAAGCACGGTGAATAATAAAGCGGGAAAACGATAATATGAAAATTTAGTATTTTCTTAATCGTAAAAGCTTTGGACTTATACCAGCAGTAGGCCTACATAATTCTTTAATAACTTGATTATTCTTATGAGTTGTGGTTTTCATTTGATTCTCCCTCGTAAAACTTGTAGTATGCAACATGAATAAAACGAATAGGCTAAAATAAAACAAAAACGATACAACTGAATCACTTAACATTCACAAACGTAACATTGACCTATAATCTCATTGAAATACAAAGAATTAAAGAAAAAAGTCCAATAACTATTCATGTTCATAATGTTAACATGCCAATACTTTATATAAATAAATATATTATGCAACAGGGCTTTTATTAAAATATGAGCAAAGCGAGTTTCATAATTTTCACACGAATATCTTACTTACCATTATAGGCAAGTTGCATAGGCCTAGGACTGTTTTTGTTCGACCATAATTACATGTTTTGAGATTTTAAACACATTAAAACCGAAATCGGTTGATCGGTTAGCGCTTAATCAGATGTTAGCAAGTTCTCGTAGTTCTTGTCTTCTGCAAAATATGGCAGCTGATAGTGTACGATCAAGCCGAAGCTTGTTCTTTGCCGTTTTCTTGAAAAGAACAGATTTTTTTTACAAGACGAAATTAACTCAATTGAATATAATATTAAAATTAACATGGACAGAATTGATTTTATATTAAGCATAGGCTGTTTAATGCGCAGCTTGATTTGGTACTCTCAAGTGCACAATTTAACAGTTTTATATTCAGGTTTTGACAGTGATTCGGCGACAAACATGTTGGAATTGATTTTTTGTTGAACTCTCCTATTTTAACTCAAGATCTGCTGCTTATGACGTCCCCTCTTCCTTTTCCAGTTTTCTTCTCGTCCTTCAGCTTTCCATATGGAATACTTTCCATTCTTCCCCCATACGATGCACGTGACTGCATCAAAGTAGGTGTTATCTTTCAATGATGTCCCTCATGAGACTTCGATCTCAGCCTATAGATATAGCCATAAAAAGGGAATGTCCCGATAGTAATGTTTAAAATTTTTAACGAAACAGGGCTATTTTAAATCACTTGAAAGAAAAGATTAAGAAACTGCAATTATTACCAGCAAAATTATCTCTTAATAAAATGCTTTTAACGACTATAATTATAAGTAATAATATTGGGCAGATTATATCAGCTAATCGCTCTGCTTCATTATTCAAATATGACTCCCAGTCTACGCTATTGCCCGTGACCATAACAAAAAAATTATGTTTTTAATTCGTAAAAAATCACTGAAAAGTTTCCCTTCTGAAACACAGCTAATGCACAAAAGAATCACGATCTGCTTCGAAGTTGTCTGAAAAGATTTTTTTTTAATATATATATATATTTTTTAACAACATTCGAATTTGTACGTGTTTATTACGTGTACATATTGGGTGTAATACACTTATGAGCTGCAGACATTAGCACATAATTATATAATACGGCGGAAAATAACTCTACTTCTGATGTTAAATTCAATACCATGGATTTATGTCATGACTATTTTTTTCATTTATAATTATCTCACTATAGGCCTAATTTTGAGAGGATGATGATGTCTTCTGAGACGGGAAAGAAACCTGAACCCAAGACAAATATCCTCTAAACAGAATTAAAGTTATAAAGAAAATCTTTTCAAATAATATCTGATAAATAATTAAAATTTAACCATTAATTAGTTTTATTAATATTCACATCTCCGTGACAAATAAGCCACATACATTACAATTCAGGATCAATTTTGTGCCTAAAGTCTGACCTGAAGTAAACAAAAACCAATACATCTGTCTCACTGTAGCACATTACTCTTATGACTTAAGAGTGAGACAAACATACTGGTATTTGTTTACTTCATGTTTCTTTCTTAGCTCGTCTCGGATATAGATCATTTTCCTCAACGCCAGAAAACAACAAAACGCACTGATGTTTGATTTACATTTTACAATATACATATAGAGTACACTGATATCTGTGCAAGACACTTGTAAGTACCACTAGTAAAAATATCTAAACTAAAACTAAACTGGCGCTACATCCCTTTGAGGAAATTGGCCTACCACCCGACCGCTGTGTCATCTACCTAAGGCAAATGGTAGGACTGGGGGCATGTGGTTAGGACGTAGACTCCCACAGCCGTTATTCATGGCTTTAAGGAGCTGAGTGAACCTCGTTCCAGATCTACTTACCTCAGAAATATCAGATGAGGTACCGGGGATCGAACCCAGACCTGCGGATTCGTAGTCAGCAACGCAAGCGGTAGTAAAAAATATCGCACAGTATAACTTAAAACGACCGCTGGAGTGGTCTTGTGGCAACTATAGATCCGTTGGCCCGGGTTCGATCCCCGGTACCTCCTCGGATTTTTCTGAGGTAGGGAGGTCTGGAACGGGGTGCACTCTGCTTCGTAATTCAAATTGAGAAACTACTTGATACATAAGTAGCGGCTCCGGTCATGGAAACCACCATTAACGGCCGTGGGTGTCGGCATGCTGACTACATGCCCCCCACTCCTGCCATCTGGCTATGGTAGATGACGCAGCGGTCGGGTGGTAGGCCTTGTCCCTTTAGGGATGTAGCGCCACGGAGTTTAGTTTTTAGAATTTAAAACTGTGCTGTCTGTTAAGTCTGAGGTAAGAGTATGTTTTATCCGTTATAGTCAAAGTTATAAAAAGTTATATTTTGTAGATTTTAAATTCATTGCTGTAAATTTAAAGCTCGAACAACATCCACTTGAAGATACAAAACACTGAAGAACTAATTATTTCGAATGGTTACTCTTACCGAATGGACCAATTTTAGTCATTAAATATATTAGCATTAAAGTGCCGTGAGGTAATGCAGTGTCTCGTTATCTTTATTTCAATATGAGTAGGTAAGGAACGTGCGGTTGTGGGGGTGCAAGTAGCTTTAAGTTTCGGGTACGTGGTCTTCCTCCTCGCAAGAGATTCCGCGTCACGTTTGAGCTTTCCGATACACATAAAGAACAATGGCCTATCTGAAAAGATGTTTAAAATAAACACCGCAGCATTTGTGGTGAAAGAAACACCCCGATAAAACCGAGATGGCGACAGACTTGCAGAAGCTAAGTTACAGTCTGCCCAAAAAGTATATAAACATGTTTTATTGTTCATTCACAAGTTGTATCTCAAGTCTGCTTAGGGAATTCTAGTAAATGTTTCAATAGAAGAAATGGTAATAAAATAGCAGAAAAAGAATGAATGAAAGGAAAATCGAAGCCTGAAAATATTTGCTATATTAGTTTAAGAATATACCACCAACATTATTACCCATTTGTTACTATATTTGTTAGAGCACCACTGAAGTCCACGGAAGTTTATTTTTTATTTATTATTATTATTCAGCTGTGTTTATATTCCTTTTAGTTGCGAGGCCACATCAGGAGTTCGGAATCTGTGTCTATACAGTAGGGTAGGCCATGGAACTAGTGACTGTCAATGTTTCTATTATTGGTGCATTTTCATAGAGTATATTTCAACTGATATTAATTTAAATGGGTATGATAAAGGATGAAATGGTGAGGTGATTCATGGTATGTAAATATCCAATTCGGCATTTGCCTTTACGACTGGGGAAACCATGGAGAAACCGATTTCAAATTGTCCGGCCACGGGATTTGAACCTAGGACCTCCCTAATGCGAGTCCAAGATGTTAATATCTGGGCCTGCTCGCTCGGTGGTTTAAAACTGTAATAATTGTATTTAGCCCTGTGAGGTAACTTTCCGAAATCGATAATATATTAGCCAATTATGGCAGTTGTCCATATAAAAAAATACAGCTTTTGTGTTACCAATATTCCCCAAGGGGACAAAACAGTATTTAAAATTTAGAAATTCTCATTTTTAGAATTACAGTATAACCTTTCGGAAAAAGTTTCACGTGTTCTGTCCATATTCCTGCCAGCTCATAATCACATTTATATGAAAAATAGTAAACTAAAGTAAAAAATCCACTCATCAGACAACATAATAGTCCCAGTTTAACCTCACTTTACCAATAGAATAGATTGACACTTAAAATATTCAAGGAAAATCGTACTAAACGGATCATTCTTAGGATAGTTTGTTTCATTCTCCGAAGTTCAAGATTTCGTTGCTGCTTTCGCGGAATCGATTATATCATTCCATTATTGCATAACAAACACGGCTAGATTTGGTAACGAAAACATCACAAATATCAGCTAAGCTATTTAACAATTAGCATAGTTTGAATGCGATTTATTTAATATTGCGACGAAATAAATTCCGATGTTCAACAGACACTTACGAATCCCAGTATTATATAGACATATTATACTGTAATCTTTGCTTTGGAGGAAAATCTCAATTTTTGTTTCCTATCTTGTGGAATGATCTAGCCGAATATCACCTTTGCCGAGATATACTTTGGTAATCAAATCTTGCTTTTAAACTTATGTGTCTTTATATCAGATAAATTATATTAAACAGTAAAACTAACTTCCCCCCCCCCTTGGGTTGCCTTGCACAGACAAAGTAAACCGTATAACTTGTTCAATTGTCAGGTATATTACGTAATTATAAAGTAATAATGTTGTGTCAATAACAATCTTCTTGGGATAAACTCAATGATAGTTGAATATAGATGGTATTTCGATGTTATTGTACAAACCCTCCTACGATATAAAAATTCCAAAACAATGTTTTCATTAATAAAAATCTCCCGCATAATTAACTGTTAATAGTTCAACTATTAAACGTCACTTAAATACATCGGTTGTAACTTGTGTGAAGGAAGGGTAGTGTATACAACTACCTTGGGTAGTCTTATTAATCCTGTTCGTTCTTCGTCCTCCTGTAACAAGTTAGTTAATTCATTTACATACAGTATTTATTCCACATTAGCAGTCAAGATTACCAACATATTTACGTAAAACTTTCAGAAAACATTGTCTGTTACTACCAAATGTTTAGTTAGTTTACATCTCTTAAAACATTGCATTTACTTTTATTTATCATGTTTGAGTTGAAGATGGAGTCGAAAGTTTAGTGTGATCTGCTCTAAATAACTTCTTACTATTGAAAATTCGCCGAAAGTTTTAAAAGTTTAAATGTAGCTGCAAGTGGTTTGATTCTGGAATTACTCATTTAAAACGAAAATGTTTATATTTCATTACATTCGGAAAAAAGGGAGATCGAAGAAAAAAACATTCATGGTATCTTGCACAGTATAAATATTTACTTAAAAGCTGTTGACTAGGCAAAATCCACTCATTCTAAACCAAGTTTTCAAGTTCTGTGAGAAAGATCTCTTCTCTCTGGCGTTTTCTTACTCCCTCATCATCAATTTTCTTGTCGTTATACAGTTGTTCGCTACTACTTCCTATCTCATTTTTCTTCTACCTTCACAAGTTTTTCTGCTTTACATCTCCTTGCCTCAGGGTTCTTTGCTGCACTCTATCTGTTTCTTAACACAATTTCCCTACTTCATTCCAGAGAAGTGAAAATTACATCAATTAAAATTTTGATTGAGTTTCGCAACAACTGACAGTAGGAAGCCAGATGCAGTAGCTTTTATCTCTCTCTTTTTTACTTAGTTTGTCTCTCGCTCTCTCTTTTGAGACCGCTCTTTAGAACCAAACTGTTTTAAGTACTACATTAATATGTATGTCTTGCGTTATTTACTTTAAAGCAACTTAATAATAATAATTCCTTGTAAACTGAGAGGTCTAGGGTTTTGTTATTTTCTTTTGCGCATTGTTATTAACCACCACAGCAGAAAAAAGGAACATTCCAGAACATTTGGAATAGTTTGGCTTTTATTTACCGCAATAGCTAATGCTAGAACTTTTTACACAGGCCCCATGTTCAAATTCCGTGACCGACCCATTTGAAATGTTTTTTTCATGGTTTCCCCAGTCGTAAGGGCAAATGCCGGATTGGATAATTAGTCACCATGACTCATCCTTACTATTTCATCCTGTACCATAATCATTTAAATTAATATCAGTTGAAATTTGCTGAAATAAATACACCACCAATTGAAAATAGTTGACAAGAAACAGTACACAGGCCCTAAACTCCTGATATGGACTCGAAGCTCAAAAGAGTGTAAATAAGCTGAATTTTAAAAATACAGGCTCAGGCAGAAATTCATATGATTATAAAAACACTATTATCTTTCAGCGTATCGTTTTTCTTCTTAATTCATTAAACCTCCCCTTTCGAAGGTCATACACAACAGTGCATGTAGGGGAAGAAAGAATATCTGGATCAGCACTATAGGACTCAGAGATTCTCTGGTGAGGTGCAGCTCAATGCAAGGCTACCTCCTAAGACCATACAACATAATATAGGACTACGGACAGGGCTATTCAAGATAATGAAAATAAAAATAAAAATAAAAATAAAATAAATAGAATATAAATTCAATCTGGCATTCCCCTTTACAGGTGGCAAAATCCAACACTCAGATAGGCCGGCCTATGAGATTTAGCCTGAATTTGAGTCTGCAAGTAATCCCATGGATCTCTTAACTAACCAGGCAGAGTCGGGCGGAGTTCTGTTGAAATCTGCCATAGTGTTAATTCGTAGATATGATCAGCTTTTCTAAATTCTCTTAGACCCCCCACACGATTTAAGCGGGTTTCCAGTTAATCTCTTCATAGTGTGGGTTTTAGTGGCGTCGAAGATCACAATCAAGATATGGCTGACTCAAATTCCCAGACCAGAAACTCGAAATAAGCCTATAGATTTTCAGGACTTTTCACCGAAAATGAAAAAATGTCGGATAGAAATTTAGACTGTTCTTGGACCCCTATCCGTGGTGTTCAATCCTTGCATGACTTAAGTCATTTGCCGAAACCAATTTGCTGCGCTGCTGTTAGAATTTATCTTGATTAAATTCAAACTATTTGAATCTCTAAGTGATGAATTAGGGTTGTGTCATCTGCAAACAATACGGATTCACAATCGATGGTTATTGGAAGATCGTTTACCATATCATTGCTCTCTTTTGTATAGAGGGTAGGAAAATAATGTCCAAGAGGCCAATAAGATGCAAAAATAGGAAATACAGTGTTTCTGACCTACATGAAAGAGATTCACCCAAAAGTCTATAGCAGCTAGGGTTTCCAGAGGAAAGGCTTTAAAAAATTAGCCATTCTATATATGATGGAGGCATACATGCAGCATAGTAGCATATATGCTGCTACCCTACATGGAACCCGGCCATCCAGTAGTTTTTTATCCTACTGATTTGGCCTTACGAAATACCAGTAAAATATAGAAATTCTAGAAAAACTGACTTAGTATTGTTCATATACTCATAATTATTTTTAACTAGCATGTGCCTGCGGCTTCGCCCGCGATAATTATTTCAAAAATTAAAAATTAAGAGCATAATAGTTAAATCATTATATTTATTAACACCTCAATCACGTGGACTACATACCACGATTAGATAGCGTCGCCTGGTAAAAGCGATCTCAGATTCGAGTTCCTTGGCCCAGAAAATCCCTGTATAGTGAGTTTCGTCCAAATAAAACAATGTTTGACCATATTTAGGGCTTACAACATTCAAGCGATCGCTAAAGTTTTATGACAAAAGGTATGACAAAAATAGCCAAAGCCAACTGTAATTGATTTGACATTGAAATTGAAATGTATAACTGAAAACTGATGCTTCGAAAACGCAAAAAATGCACGTTTTTTTTTCGTTTTTCACTCATAACTCACGAACGAAAGCGAAAATTAAACTTCCGGCTTCGAGGTGCATTTTCTGACCCTTCAGTCCATCTATGTTTAAAATTTCAGATCTCTGTGTTGGGTAGATTTCGCTGGGCATCGCGGACAGACAGACAGACAGAAGGAAGACGGACACTTTCTTTTATTAATATAGATTTACTTGTTTGCGAATACATTGTAATAAGCTAATATTCTGCCCGTTTACATCCAGATCCCATTTAGAACGACATTGCAATACAAGTTTTAAAAACCTGGAAATAATGTTCAGTAGCACAATCGTACACATCAAGGTTTTCAGAGCTTTTTTTCATGTGTTCCAGGCAGGACTTCATGGGTTGACGGGTCACATCGAGTTCAACGAGGGCAAGAGAAGCAACTTTAAACTCGACTTGCTTAAACTCAAGAGAGAGGAACTGAGAAAAGTTGGGCATTGGAGTCCATCAACTGGCATCAATATCACTGACCCCAATGCCTTCTACGAGTCAACTATGACCAACATTACCTTAGTCGTCATGACCAGAGAGGTGAGCGGGCAAATCGCCTATCATCTCCAAGGAAATGTACTAGACATCTTACAATGCATGCATGCAAGAACTCATTTTAAGAGAAAATATCCAGCTTTTGCAAGAGCCCTAATATATTATGTGATCTTTTATACGATTTTAACTCCCTAATGTCTTAACTTAAATAAATTTCAACTTTATAGAATTAATTTCCAGTTCCTACGAAGTTGTTATTTCACATTATATTATAGAAAAGTTTATACTGGGTTATATTCCCTACTGAGAATAGATCATTCTGTAAACATATAATGTAAATCTCCAAAATGATACACAGATAATTGAAATCCAATAATTTAAATCTCATAACGTACTTCACATAGATTTTTCTCTTACAGAACACAGAATGCGGGGAAAATGTCTTAATATTCTAATAAAAATGCATAAAGTAATATCTGTATGGCTCCTTCGCCCCATTGATGAAACTTAAATAGATATGCTTTAAGTACTTCGCGACGGAATACCTTCATTACGGTCCCCTGAAACTTCAATCCTAATTGTCGTGCTCCATGAAGACATCGTTCCAGAATGCACTCAGGAAACAGATCTTCTCTCAAGAAAGCTCATTATGTATAGAAGCTACGAGTGTAATAAGCTTTATTAAGACACTAGATTCTTTGCAAAATTGAATCATTTTAATTACTTCCAGACGAAGTTGGAAATGAAAATATTCTAGTATTCATTAAAAATAAGCTACAGCTAACAGCCTCCATTTTAAAATGCAATCTCTACTGCATTAACACCTTCATTAAATAGTTTCAGAGGAGAAAAAAAGAATCAGACCAGACGTATCATCTCTTATAGGGAAAAAAAGAATCAGACCAGACGTATCATCTCTTATGTCAGTTTCTGCAAGAGAAGTAATATTGCATCTTCGACTTTTCTCCTTTCTACCATCAGGTGGATAGCTGTTGCGATATTTAATATGTAAGTGTATGTATAGTGTGTCAGTCTTTAGAGTTAAAACTATCTGGATCATAATATTTCATCATTATCAATAGGAGCTAAGAATGGGATATCGATATTATCGAATATCAATAGCCTATTTTGTCTACGATATCAGACATTTTTATAGTGCTCTTCGAAAATATCGATTTTTTTCAAAATGGAGGATGAGAGAAGGACTTAAGAAATAAACTAACTTCTAACAAATGGGCTAATAAGGGAATAAGAGTAGTTAAAAGTTGGCTTGACTGCAATAGGTTAGTATTAAATATAGATAAAACAAACTGTGTTCCATTCTCATTAACTACTGCTGGTACTCCACAATTAAAAATGGATCAAAACTTGTGCGTAAGACTACATGATATCAACTGTGAATCTGATTCATGTACCTGCCAGGATGTGAAGGAGACAAATCAGGTCAAATACCTTGGTATTATTATAGATCATCATCTGAAATTCGACAAACACATCACATATTTATGTACCAGATTAAGAAAAACATTATACAAATTTGTCTGTCTAAAACAATATTTACCGACTGAAGTCTTAAGAACAGACTACTTAGCTCTAATACAATCTGTCCTCCAATATGGTATCATTGGCTGGGGGGGGGAAGTGGCACATCTGTATTGACTCCTTTGATTCTAATACAGAAGAGAATTATAAAAATTTGTTTAAAAAAGCCTATAGAATATCCAACAGAATTGATATTTCCTGAATTTAATGTGATGACTGTAGAACAAATTTATAAGCTCACACTTTTAAAATACTTTCAAAAATACCGCAACGTACATGTATCGGATCCTCATAACTACAATACTAGAAGAAATAAAACATTGTCTTTAATAGAACCAAAATACTTCACCTCTTCTGGCTCTAAACATAGCATTTATTATGGTCCAAGACTCTATAACTCTATAATTAGGTCACATCCAGAAATAGTACATATGAACAACAAAAAATTCAATAAGTTTATCAAAAATCTTATTTCATAGTTCAAAAGTTACTTCACTCTGTACTTAGTACACAATTAAGGAACGATTTTATTTGTAATAACTCAGGGTTTCAATTTTTGTTCTTACTACTTTTCCTTTTTTCTTTTTACTATTCTGTTCTTTCTTTTTTATTATTATTTTTTAGGTATTGATTTAATATTATATTTTCTTTATGTATTTGTAATTTGTATTTTGTAATGTAAATGGCTGAACTGTGCCCGAGCACGAGCGCATGCTCATTCGGGTGGTCTTGTTTTGTTTTGTATAAATATAAATAAAATAAAATAAATAAATAAATAAATTATAACATAATCAAGGTCAAAATCAATGTTTTAGGTAACGTCGAGTAAAAATGTAATAGCATTAAAACATAAATATAACATATTGAACTGACGGCCATCAACATTTAGCTACACTTATTTTTAGCATTTCTGATCGTGAATTTGAGTTTCGCTGCCACAGGGGCGTCTCAGTTACACACTCGTCAGAAGTAACAAGTAGTGATGCTAAACCATTTCCTAAATCGCTATAGGATGCAAAATTTCATTAAACGACAGTAAGTTTGTTCCTAGAACGCTCAGAAACCATTAACACACAGTTCACGCAAGTGCACACTGACAGTTTCCATTGCAGTGTGCAGCGAAGCCGTCAATGTTAGAACTATAATTGATCCCATTCTAGTTTGATCCTAGTCAAAACAAAGGGGAGGAGAACTCACAGAGAGTTCGCGGAAAATTCGCATCATGTGACAAAACGTGATTGGTTAATGTCATTAGCATGCGCCATTAGCAGGGTGTGCCTAACGAGTGTTCGTAAGTTCATGCAACAATAATATCAACATTTACACGTGAAATAACACTCTCACTGGCATCGTCATCATTATAGTATATCAATTAGCAAACATAACAAAGGATTCATTGTTCACGACGACCCTGCGGGTGAGTTGTACTGAGAATAAACAAACTAACATTAAACACGGTGAACACGTGCGTTCTCACGTGCGGGCTATGACAACCACGCCTCTTTGTGTTGAACAGGATCGTTCTTAACTGGGATAGAGAATAGTATTTGTTTGCGGACTGCCAAAAATTAGTCACGGACCGCGGGTTGATGACCGCTGTCATAGGGGATACGGTATCACAATAAACAGAAATGTTCACTTAGTTGACTGGAAAGCGTAAATGTGTTTGCAGGAGAAGCCATACGTAATGGTGAAGGAGGACAGCAATCTGACGGGCAACGCGCGATACGAAGGCTTCTGCATCGACTTGCTCAAGTGGGTGGCGACACAAGTGGGTTTCCACTACGCCATCCGTCTGGTGCCTGACCACATGTATGGTGCATACGACCCCGAGACCAAAGAGTGGAATGGCATTGTGCGGGAGCTCATGGAGAAGGTGAGTTCATTTACAAGGGTTGATTTTTTAGTAGGGGCAACTAATTTATTTCTCCACATATAGCATACGTAAAGATCCCGCACGAAATCTGTGCCGATTGCCTACGTCATTGCATTATGTTTTCGGGGGGACTGTAGCGTCGACTGGCCTGCTACCTATCTCTCTCGCACAACAGTATCTCCCTTTCTATTTGTGAAGTTCAAGCTATCTCTCTCTCTCTCGCACAATAGCATGTCTCTCTCTAGCGAGTAACGGTCGTCATCGGCACAGATTTCGTGCGAGATCTTTACATGGTTCTAACTTTTATAGGCCTTCGATGTAATCACCACCATTGCGTACAACATGTTTCCAGCGACGTGGAAGTCTTTGGATCCCGTTGACACTGCCGAATCTGTTGATGGTACGAAGAGAGCGGTCGGTTGCCTGTAAAACATGATTGGGATGGTGTGATCAAAACATACCGTTGAACTGTTCAATCGCTGGGCCTGGGAGGAGCTTTATCACCCTCCTTACTCTCCATATTTAAGTCCCTGCGACTTTGATCTAATCCTGAACTAATTCGTATGGTTGAAAATGTTTTACAGGCAACCGACCGCTCTCTTCGCACCATCAACAGATTAGACAGTGTCAACGGGATCCAAAAACTTCCGCATCGCTGAGAACATGTTTTACGCAATGATGGTGATCATATCGAAGGTCTATAAAAGTTAGAGCCATGTACGTATGCTATAAGTGGAGAAATAAAATAGTTGCCACTACTAAAAAATCAACCCCTGTATTTATCTTAATTCGATGTTACCATGTATGTTTTGTTAGAAGTAGATATAATTTTTTCATTCTAATTTCTTTATTTTCGCTTACAGAAAAAGGAGCCACTTCACAAAAGTCCTTGGAAATCTCCTTTTCTTCTTTGAGGTAGTTTTTCGTAATTTATACTAGTGTTTCTGTCAATAGTCGATCTCGGGCCCAGAAAAAGTCTATGATCTGCTCTTCGTCAGTTAAAACCGATATAATCTTGAAACGAAAACAAAATTAAAAAACCTTATGCATACCTAATTTTGTAACTTCTAGGAACATTCACGCCAAACTGGAAGAAAATCGGTCAACGAGTTTGGTAGTGAGTGCGAACAAATAAGATATACAGACAAACAGACGAAATGCCGACAAACTATTAGATTTACGTCAAAAGTACTCGAACAAAGTTGTATAAAATTTTATACTCGAGTGTGGAATTAAAATCCTTATAGCATGAACCATTTCATTAGAATCGTTGAAACGGGACCTTAAAAAACTCCTCCATCCGGAAATGAAAAAATAAACCCTTACACATACGTCGTTTTTATTGACTACAAGGACATAATGCCAAATTGGAAGAAAATCTAAACAGGAGTTTGACCGAGAGGTGAAATAAGCATTCGTGGATTCAACAGCCTTTCAGAGACCTCTCCCAACTATCTCTCTTTTTCTCCAAGTTAGAATTTATCTGCTTCTATTCAACCAAAATACTTATACAGTAGATATTCCAAAGATGTTTGATGTTGATGTTCATATTATATTTACAACTGATAGAAGAAAGAATCACTCAGAAATATTGATAATTATGGAAATTATCATGGAAACGTGGCTGCCATTTTGTAACGATATTTACCCGTAATTGTAACAGTTTAATTCTGAAAATATTATGTAGTTGTAGACGTATTTAATACAGAGCATTTCAGATTACAAGGTTAGGACCTACAGAACAATTCATTGCCGAGAAAAAGAGAATGAATTTAATTTATTTCTCAATACCCAAACCTGTATGTCCCCCCTGAAGTTATTACAATCACAACTTAAAATTTTTCGACATTATATTGTTTTTTATCAAGACACCACCCGAATGAGCACATCCTCATGGTTCAAAAATGGATACTACAACTTTAACTAAAAAAAATTCAATTAAAAATACAATCATTTGCAATAATTTACAGTAATAATAGGAAGGAAATTTTAAAAGGAGAGAAACGTGAACAATAAATATTTTTATAATGAGCTTAATTATTTCCTAAAATTTTTAATTGTTCATAATAATTAATTCAGGGGTATTTTTAACAATGGAATTGAATAATCTGGGACCAAAACTACACCTTTTCAACCTCAATTTCGGAAAAAGTAATTCCAATTTCGGAAAAAGTAATTTCGATTTCGGAGAAGGTAATTTCAATTTCGGAAAAAGTAACTTCAATTTCGGAAATACGAGGGCTATGAAGAGGGTGTAGTAAAGTTGGTACTACGCTAGGACAAATGACTCAATCGGAGCGAGATTATGTAGAGAAGTAGCTAGAAGGTGTACCTAAATGTTCCAAATAAAACAGTTTTGATTTTCACTGTGGTTTTCATTTTATGCCCCATCGAATGTTTTAAAAAATAGCCCTCGTATTTCCGAAATTGAAGTTACTTTTTCCGAAATTGAGATTACTTTTTCCGAAATTGGGATTACTTTTTCCGAAATTGAAATTACTTTTTCCGAATTTGAAATTACTTTTTCCGAAATTGAAATTACTTTTTCCGAAATTGAGGTTGAAATGGTGTAGAGCTGTGTTTTAGACCTGGAGATGTGAAACGTTTTTGAAATGCGTATTTTGTGAACATTGTAATTTATAAAAAGTCTCTTATACATAAACCTTTCAATTATAAAATGAACAGAGGTAAATTAACTCCGGTCTTTTGAAATTGTTAAGTCAAGAGATAAACATTAAGAAATGTGTATATTTTACAGCTTTATTATTTGCAACTATAAATTAATAGAACCGCGTTTCAAACCTAAATAGTACAAGCGTTTGAAATCCAATTTTCTCATTACATAAGAAACTTGGTAACATTCCCATATACCCCTTCCACTGTCAGTGCATAAAAGCCATCGTAAAATGAATCCCTAACTTGCGTCCACTTACACTGAAATCTGAGGTCCTCGTTCAGAAAGCCTCTAAGGATAAATTACGTAACTTTGAGTTACATTGCATATTTAAAATTCAAACACGCCATTAAACCAGCGTGTATAATAATATTATTCATAAGAGAAAGCCAGGGCCAGGGCGACATGAATCTAATACAATGGCCGCGAATTAAAATAGAGTGCGGAGATGACTCTCTTTTGTTTTAATGGATGCGAGCTCGCTTGAGGGCGCCATCTGGGACGCCGGATATTGCCGCAGCTTCCTGCGTCACCATACCGACATGATATTGTAATTGCCTTGCTACTAGTCAGTGCAACAATGGATCACCAGGGAAGCATCCTCCCAAGAAGATAAACTATGTCGTTTCACAGCCGACTCCACTTCTTGGGAGTAGGCCTACAACTTACCCAAAAACAATTTTTAAAAATAATAGTTTTTTATTATTATAGCTGTGTTTATACTACATTTAGCTTCGAGGCTATATCACGAGTTCTGGGTCTGTGTCTGTACAGTAGGGTAGGCCATGGAACTATTGCTTGTCAATTGTTTCTACTGTCGGTGTATTTAATGGAGTAAATTTCAACTGATATTAATGGACTATTAATGCACTGGAAATGGACTTCTGGAGACGGTCTGCCAGGATATCTAGGAAAGATAGGATTAGGAATACGGAAATACGACGTATTATGGAAGTAGAAGAAGAGAGTGCAGTCACAATTGAAAGGAAACGACTTCGATGGTATGGACATGTACGTAGAATGGGAGAAGAAAGAATACCTAGAATCGTACAGGAATGGCAAAGTAAGAGAAGAAGAGGAAGAGGACGACCTGCTACTACCTGGATACAGAATGTACACATGTCAATGGAAAGATTTGGTTTAGTGGAGGAAGATGTACAAGACAGGGATAAGTGGCGAAATGTAGTGAGCAGTGTAGAGTTCTGAATGGTGGTATCATATTTTGTGTGTCAGGATGAGTTATGTGATAGTGCTTGACTGATGTATTTGTTTGGTTGGAGACAAACCTCTGTTTTGAGGAAATTTCTCATTTAATTAATTAAAATATTAATTTAAATGGATATGGTACAGGATGAAATGGTGAGGAAGATTCATGGTATGTGAATATCCAATTCGACATTTGCCTTTACGACTGGGGAAACCATGAAAAAACCAATGTCAAATTGCCTGGACACGGGATTTGAACCTGGGACCGCCGAATGCGAGACCAAGATGTTGCCATCTCGGTCACCTCGCTCGGTAAAATAATAGTTATAGGAAAGTATAATCAACATTGAAGATTAGGTTAATTCAGATTTTAATATGAACCACAGTTCTGAAAAAATAAATTCAACCGTTTGTTACACACGTCCTTAAAATGGTATGGAACTTCTTACATTCATTTGCACGGGCGGCCGGTGGTAATGTGCTAATGTGCTACAGCACTAAAATTGATCCTATTCTCTTAGAATGCAAGCCGTTATCCGAACAAAACGGACGAAAAAATATTTTGTAGCGCTCTCTCTGGGAAAACTAAAAGTAGTGTCGAGTGCTAAACTAGCTTCAGCCGTGACGATCTCACTCACGGCTACAGTGAAACTTCCACTGTACATGCTCTGCTGAGGGATCCTCCTTCCCAGCTCTGATTGTGCTAAGGTACGGGAAGCCACTATGAGTCAAGATTGGTTGTAGGCTGTTAGGTAGATTTCGAAGAAAAATCTACCTATTGCAATCGATACCATGTCATGATTTTCGAAAAATTCTTTCATATCTTTACGTTTCATGCCTCCCTGAGTACGAAACCACCGCCTGTTCAAAAAAAATTGTGATATATATATATATATATATAATTTACTGTTGATATATATATATATATATATATATATCTTTACACGCTAGCGGCCGTAATTTTGAAGATATTTGAACCAAATTTCATTACGTTATTTCTACTCCCAATAGTTCGGACAGTTCGTTAATGAGCAAAATTGGCCCAAGGGGGTGGTCGGGGAAGGGTGTTGAAATTTTAAAACATTTATATCTCGGCCCCTATGAAGTATAGAGGGAAACTCCTTATGGAGTTCACAGTGACACCAACGATTCGGGGGTTTTGGGGGGTACATTTGTGGGTGGGGGTGGGGTGGGGGGATGGAAATTCGAAATTTTTGAAACTACGTCTTGTGGGGTATCGTTGAAAAGCTCTTGATGAGTACTCTACAAATCAATAACTAGTTTCTCGATGGTTCTCATATAAGGCGAGATTTGAATGTTTGAAAAAGTTCTCTTTTCTCTTTTTTGCAGTTATTATTGCGGGTTCTCATGCTAAGGCTAAAGAAGAGTGCTGCGCAGCAACAGTAAATTAAACCAAAAGCACTTCGAAATCTACCTCAGCCTGTAGGCTTGCCTAAAGGGATTTTTGTATCTTGCGGTGGATATTAACACATTGCTTTATAGTTAGGTCAATATTGTCGAATCCTTTTTAATAGGCTACATAATTAAGATGTATACCCTCTGCATTATGTAAGTGGGCTTAAAAATATGACCTTTACTAAAAATTTACGCTTATGAAATGGTATATGCAACACGCCCTCGTTTTAAGCCACAAGCCGTGACTGTTGATTTGACTTTGTACTAGGATGTGCCCGCGGCTTCGCCCACGATAATTAATTGAAAAATTAGAAATTAATAGTATAATAATTATTAAAGCATTATATTTATTAACACTTGCACGCGAATCATTCTTAAACTAAACCATTAATAATTAATGAAACAGCTAAAATTCCGGCTTTAGAGTACATTCCACGATTAGAAATTGCCACCTGGGAAAACGATCTCAGATTCGATTATGCAGTTCCAAAGATAACTGTGAACCACTGCCTTCTAAACTGTATAGACTAATTCTCGTGCGTAATTCTCGAGACGGCGGTGGATAATACGTATCGTTTTTCAACTGTTTGTTGACAGATGAATGAGATGTGAATTTTATTTGATAAATTCAGTGTAATTTTCAGAAATTATATAATTTTTCAAGAGAAGGAGTGATTGATTTGGATTATTATTATTATCAGCGATATTTCAAGAGTTAAATCATCAATATTTTACTGCTGGTGCCCCCGGCTTCGCCCGCCATTATTCAATGACTCCAGGATTTTTAAGAAATTTACACTGGTAGATTATTAAAAATGTTTGTGGTTCAGAGCTATGAAAATTGTAAGTAAAAATAAAATTAGAATATTTGTTCATGGTAAAGAAACGGTTTTCCTAATCTTGTAGTTGTCATGAAAGTTTAGACTGCGAGAGACGAACATCGCCGAGTATACCCGATGTCTCACGAAGCGGGCGAGCAAGCACGCTATTTAGGGCCGTTGAATTGTATAAGAGTAGATAACGTAGAGCTGGAAAATCAGTCCAGATTACCAAATACAGAAAGCGGGATTATGAGGCCTAACGTGCACAATTTAAGAAAATCGGTCCTGAGATGCGGGTGGCCATTTACGTATTTTTGACCTCGGACGGCAATAGGCCTATCGTTCGGGCTAGTGAGCATGTCTGGGAATGTAGCTGTGCTTGCTGCAGCAAGCCGTACCATAGGTACTACAGGTGTTGAAAGAATGATGTTGAAGGAACTCGGAAAATTATACCTGTAACTTCGGAAGAGTCCACCGCTGTGGCTCAGGGGATGCGTTCAATCCTCTCACACAGCGGGCCCGGGTTCGATTCCTGGTCGGGACAAGTTACCTAGGTGAGGTTTTTTCCGGGGTTTTCCATCACCTTTGAGACAAATGTCAGGTAACTTTAGGCCCTTGTGGTCCCCGGATATCATCTGGCAGTCATTATCATCTTCATCCCCATCCTCGCCTTGTTTTGAGTGAGTGTGTGTGTGTGAATGGTGTGTATCGTCCTATGTGTCCGTGTTGTCTCGGAGGTGGCCCCGCGTTGGGCTGATCACTCATCCGGGGAGGCCCTCCATGTCCTTGTCTGGTCAAAAAAGTATGTATGTGATCCAAAGATAATCCCTCTCCCGACAGGTCGCGGCCCTGTAAGGCCCGGGCGGCTTGGGTCGCTTAAATCCTAAAAGGGAGAGGTAAAAGTACGACAAAGAAAGAAAGAACTTCGGAAGAAAGGAGACTACTATAGAGAGGAACACCTGTTACACTAAAACAAGAGTTTGAACTATACAGGTAGAGAAGTATTGTATAGGTATTCGACCCCAAAATTCGAAATTGAGTTTTTAACATAAATACATGTTTTGAGGACTTTTGAATCCAAAAGCACTTTTTTCAGAAACATTTCTGTGTGTGTGTGTGTGTGTGTGCCTATTTGTGTGTTAACAGCCTAGCTGAAGATTGGAAATAGTAAAGAAATTTTACTTGAGTTAGGTACCTTCTAAGAGTGTGGAAGGAAGACTGGTGACGACTTTCTCTTATTTTTAAGGGAGCTTTACATGAAGAAAATTTCGTTTTTCACAAGAGCTAAAACTTTTATCTTAAACATTCTTTCGAAAAAATGCTCAATGTGAAGTGTGGGTTATGTATCCACAATGTGGTAACGATATTCTTTTCATTTTTACAACCAATTTATATGAAGACTAGCTTAAAAGACCCGGCGTCGCCCGGGTTTTGTATTTTGTAATTGGAAATTAGCTTATGAAGGATTTTCAATTTTAAATTCTAGGTCCTTATATAGGCATTTATAATTTGAAATAGGAAGAACGACTTATTACACTCAAACTATTCCCTCAGAAAACGCTTGATATAGTTTTTTATGGCTCATAGAGGATCTAGAATGTTGCATCCCATCGCTTGTACAGTGCACAGCAAGCCTGGTAGAGGTTTAAATAAGAAGAAACAGAAATTCCTGTAACATAAAATTATAATATCGAGGCGGGAAATTTCCCACTCTTATGTTACCATAAAGCATTATCACTTTCATACTTTTCTCTCCAAAAACCTGCGATATAATATAATAATATACACATTACCATACCTCGTTTTGTTTTCTCTATGTCCAGGGTAGAGAAAGTTATGTGATTCCATTATTTTAGTGGATTTCATTCTGTAATATTTATTTATAACATGAATTATTTTGATAAATTCTCTTATTTGTCAAAAGTGCATTTCAATTGTTTTTTCCAAGCCCATCCATATACCATTTGGCAACAATATATTCTGTGATTTGGAATTGATAATTCTATGTAAAAAGGGATTAAGTATTTTCAAAAACATTTAATTTTTGGCATTTAGAATCAGAATTTTTCAAAATCCTTTCTTAGTGAGCACCTACATTATGAAACGAAGGTACTGTCAAAATTCCAAGTCTCTACCTGTTATAGTTTAGGCTGTACGTTGATTCCTGTCATTCAGTCAATCAGTCAGTCATTCATTCAGTCAGTCAGGACAAAGCCTTTTATATATATAGAGATATGTCATACAAAATGAATTATACTAAGAGGCAAACTTTTATTTGGGCAGAGGAAATTTTATGAGTTTTCGATTAGATATTTTCCTTTCCTATGAACCGCTGCCCAGCAAATCGTATAAATTTTCACAACAGAGAACGTTGACAATAAACTCCCTTAATCCACTAAAAACATCATTCATAAATGTACCACAAAATATCAATAGTTCAAACTAGATGTAGACCTATGTTTCTACATATAAATCCTAGTTCTGCTAATAACTACACGTAAACAAAACACGTAAAACAAACACGTTAGTAAACACGTCTAATCGACTCTGGGAAATACTGAGTTGTCACAGAGAGGATTTAATTACTTGCTTGTGTGCCCTTCTCCTCTCTTACCGCAATATTTTAATATCGAGACTCCTGCAAACTTCGCGATTCTTTGCACGCGGCCATCATGCATGAATGACACAAGTAGAATTACATGTCGAATCGGCGGTACAGTATTCAAATAAGGCATTTAAAGCATGGACTACTTACACATTAAGAGAGAATGGTGTCATTCTATAGCCTACACCGACTGTCCAAAAATCAATTCGTGAGCTAGCAATCTAATATACTGTATCTTTATAATAAGAGGATGTGTTGGTTTGTCTGTTTATCTGTCTGTTTGTGGGCGATGCTCAACCAAATCTATATCCAGCAAAGATCTAAAAATTTTAACACAGATGGACGGAAGGGTGTCCAAATGCACCTCGAAGAAGGATTTTTAAATTTTCGTTTTCGTTCGCGAGTTATGAGTAAAAAAAACTGGCAGGAAATGTAATTTTTTAGCGATATTGATGCTGCAGATTTCGCTGATACTCATCGATTGTGAAATTAATTGGAGGAGCCTTGCTCTCTTGCCTTTGAAACTGGGAAAGAAGAGCATCGCTGAAATAGAGCAATGATCATCACAAGATCGAGAAGGACAATCACTCAAAAGTGTAGGACTCTAACCTCGGAAAGTGCTTCTTCCATAATCAACTATACTTGGGTTATTCAAGAGTTGGAAATCCAAACAACTTGTACATCTTAGCACCAAGCCGAAGGACACTTATTATACTTTATCCGGGATCTCTGTAAGAAAAAAGTAAAAACTGTTTACATAACGTTTACATAAAGGTTGCTATGGAAATAGAGAGAGGAAATAATATGACATGTCATAGGCATGTAAACTCTAGCCATTAACGTTTAATTTAGATGTTATTATCTCTCGTAAAAGCTTTAAACTCGATTTAAAAATTTGCATCTGGCTAAAATCACGTCTTCTGTATTTTTCCATAACATTTTAATGTAGTCTACCTGTTCCAATTGTTGTTCCTATATTTCTATGCATTAAGCACTTGGATATATATATATTTACTACAAACAAAAACCTCGTTAAAATAAGACTGGGATGAGAGGTACAAAACTGTTTTTTTGCGTTCACTAGAATGGCCATGTCACCTTCCGAAAAATTTGAAAAGATCTTAGGGGGAAATTTAAGTAATGAGGTAATGTAATTTCTGATACATTATCAATTGAAACAAACAGAAATAAAGGATATTATTTTAAGTGGGATCGTAAAATCTATAATAAATTCGGTCACACTTTTCTTCAAAAAATCGGAAACATGCAAACTTAATACAAGAATAGACGGTCGGTAAAAAACTATATTGATAAGGATGGAACGGGGACATCATTAGGTGTACAGGTACATTAGGCCTACGTTAGTGCACGAATTGAAATATGCATCCACCTATATTCTATTACTTTTTATTCGGTTAAATGTACTCTAAATCAATCTTCCCTTTGCCTGACAAAGTAAGTTATTTTCCTTTGTTACACTGCGATAGAGATTTCTACACAGATTTAGTTACCTATGGCTGTAGGTAGTAAGTGTGATAATTAATTCACTCGTTCTCTGCTTTGCTTTCAGAGGGCGGATCTGGCAGTGGCTTCCATGACAATTAACTATGCCCGTGAAAGTGTGATCGACTTCACCAAGCCCTTCATGAACCTCGGCATCGGAATACTCTTCAAGGTAGCCTGTATTCAGTATAGTTATAGTAGTAGTAGCTACAACATTGTTTAGGAAATATAGGCCTACTAGTGGTGATTTTCTTCTCTCCCATGCCTGGTGACCATGAAAACTTAGACCTATAAGTTTATTGTTTAATATTTTATTTTTAAACCCGAAGGAATTTTTCCCTTTTGCAAAATTGGCAGGGGACAATTAACCGGTATAACTTTCACTTTTTGGTATGTACCAAAATATATAACCTACGTGGCATAGATACAAAATAGTATAGCGGAATATTTTTGCAGCATACTGTACATATAATTTATTTGTTTGCATTGTTATCCAAAACTGAATTCTAGATACCTAGGTATAATCAGAATGTACCCTGAGCACTCAGCATACCCCGTTACTAAATTTAATATGTTTATAAAAAAAATTATCTGCCATTTATTAAAAATTATCCTATGTACGAGGGATGTTCTGAAAGTAAGTTTCGTCATTTTTTTTTTCACATGGAAACTTTATTACCAAAACAAATACACCATGCAATCATGAAATATACCCCTTGCACTATTTTTCAACATAGTCTCCACCGACATTGAGACATTTGTCATAGCTTGCAATCAGTTTGAAGAAACCACTCTGGTAAAACTCGGTGCCCTGCTATGCAAGGAATTGTCGCACAGCCTTCTGCACCTCAGCATTGTTTTGGAAGTGACGTCCCGAGAGTGCGGCTTTCATTGCACGGAACAGGTGCCTTCCTTCACTGAACATGCAACACCAGCGACCAACAATTTGATGAGACATGACCTCTTCACCATACACAGTCTGTAGGCGTCCATGGATGATGGACACACTAGTCTTACATGCCCATTCATACCGGATAACAGCATGTACTTCCATTGTCGACCACGTTTTCAGTACACGTCCATCTGCCATCGTGATTTGTACTCAAATAACCTCGGGCACGCCAGTCTACTGCTACTCTCTCTTCTTCGGGACTCTACTCATGCATCGTTTCTCCTCTGCTGACGCTCTTTCCGTCGTTGAACCAGTAATAGGTGTCGATTCTTATGGCAGTTGTTTGCTTCATCTGCTTTACCATCTTCACTTTTTAAAAAAACGACGAAACTTACTTTTGGAACATCCCTCGTATTTATGTTTTGTTTTTCTTTTAAGGCTTTATTTTTTTAAATGTATTTTACATAAGTTACATCACTTTTTTCACTTTGTTCTTTACCTCTCCTTTTTCACTCTGCTCTTTGGACTTCCACCCGAAGAGTCTTGCTCATTCAAGTGTATTTCTTAATGTTATATTTATATTCTTATTCTTATTCTTATTATTATTATTATTATTATTATTATTATTATTATTATTATTATTATTATGTAACATATCACGTAGCTAACTCTGTGAACACAAGTAAAATATTATGTTATTATATTATATACTTAGATACAATTACTTACAGTTTTAGTCTAAGTAAGTCAGTAAGTTAGTAAGTTTTAGTCAATTATTACCATCCAAGACTCTTAACACAACATTTTATTTACATTCCTTCTAAACATGAAACTTTTATAATCTATCTTTCGAATTATTCGGAGCTAATAAAGCAACAATTAATACGATATACATTTTATAAAACATAAGTGATAATAAAGTTTGCACCTCAGGCTTACTTTTTTAAATTTCCATTGCTATTATGAGATTCATTAACAACGATGAACGAAATCGGAAGTTTCGGACTAACTTGGAGTATGTTTTATTCACAACTAAGTAAAAATAATCTCAAAACTAATGAATAATTCTATACAAAATGTGAAAAGTGGTGTAGTATTTCTTACTAAATTCTGTTCCTTTACATTTTTAAAAATTGGCCTAATACTTAAAATGGGCATTCATTAATTGATTAGGTAGGCCATACTTTAACTAGTAGGCCCTATATTCAAACTTATTTATAAAAATAAGGTTGCTGTGAACGTGGTTTCCAGTTTTGGGAATGGCTGCAGGAAACAGGGCAAGCACAATTCCCAACATGTCCGCCCTACAATCAGGTGAGGTGATTAGTTTCTTCACCGAAGCGTACAGATTAATCAGTCGATAATTGAATCGAGACGCGCTGATGAAGTTTCTACTTTTTGTGCTTCAACAGACACTAACATTTCCATTCTCCACCGACAAAACAAAAGTCATGAACGAAATACAAGGAAATACACAACCCTTTTATGAAAACATTTTAAGAGTTTTTTTACAAAGACAAAAAATTCACTATTTCAATTTTCTGCCAGATGTTTCAAGTTAAGGAAACCTAAACTGAGAAATATTACATTGGTTGATTGTATTCAATCTGAATTTCTTCCTAAGATATTAATTATAATAACCAGATTTATGGTTTATACAATAGTAAATTACGCTTTTAAGTTTTATGAATTATGCTTTATTACGTTTTCTATTAACTTTTCACCGCTATTTTTAAATCGTGCATTATTTTGATAATCCTTTGTACAAAAATTAACGTACTCACAAATTTTAATGCATTTTTGTTTTGTAAAACTATCACTAGCCTTTATTTAGTTCACTTCCCAAATTTAGTTCACTGTATTAATATTTAAACAGAGGTAAGTTGTGATTGATTCATTTATGAAGAGGATTTTAGACAAAAGCAATGTATTTCAAAATTCAAATGCCGTAATAATCTTCTTCAGTTCACTACATGACAGCAACAATGAACAGGATAACATTAAGAGAAAATAGTTTAGGTTTCACTATTCATATGTTTTTCCTTTTTAAATTGCATTCTATAGTTCTTAAATATAGTTTTTGAATATGAAACGATCTTGAATGAGGCCTAGAGAGATAAAATGAAATTTCGCTAATAAACATTCTGTATTTAGAATGCAGTCATACTTTTTTTGTAAATCTAAAATCCTAGAATTTAAATATTTAATTATGGTCGAATAAAAAACATGATACTATTGGCTTATAGCAGCGTTTCTCAACCTATGGTCCGCGGACCACTAGTGGACCACATAATTTAAAAAAATATCATAAAACTAGTGGAAAGTAAAGAAGTAAAATTTTTCACATATTTCGTTATAATGACCTATAATTAATACCCCAGATATTAAGAATATAGGCCTTCTTTTAAAAATGGGATGTAAAATTGGGGGTCCGTAAAATTTTTTAGACATTTTAGAGGTCCTCGGGTTCAAAAAGGTTGAGAAACGCTGGCTTATAGCGATAATGGAAGAAATAAAAACTGTTGCCTTAACTATATTTTCTCTTAACAGTATTTGGTATATACAGTTATTTCTAGGCATGAGAGTGTGTTATATGTGGGGAAGGTAATTTTAGTGGACAAGAGGAATGTCTAACCCTGGGTAGCTACTTACACAGGTGCCGACAAGTCAACCCACACGGCTGTTCAGCTTCATGAATCCTCTAGCAGCTGAAATCTGGTTGTACGTGCTGGCAGCCTACTTGCTCGTGAGCTTCACCCTCTTCGTGATGGCACGTTTCTCGCCCTATGAATGGAACAACCCCCACCCCTGCCTTGCGGAGTCGGATGTCGTGGAGAATCAGTTCTCTGTGTCCAATAGCTTCTGGTTCATCACCGGCACCTTCTTGAGGCAAGGCTCCGGCCTCAACCCCAAGGTAGAAGATTTGATGTACATGTCTGTGTGTATGTGTTGTGTGTTGTCATTTGTTCACAGCTTCCAGTGAGTGCTACTGTGGCGTTGTTGCTGCTTTAAGTTTTGGCTGGATGTCGTGTTTGCCTGTTTGTGTATCCTGTTTTATCCACCTTTATACCCTTCTCCCGTCTTAAAGTTACTTCATAAAATCCCGGCATTTCTAACGAATGTAAGCAAAATAGCAATGCACTTAAACATGTAAAAATAGGATGTTATCTTGGCTTTTCGGGTTAGGCCACATCACGTTATTAAATTATGTTGTTTGGAAGATTTTAAAGAAAGATGGACGTTTACACAATGAGAATATTTTTTAACCAAAATTTCTTTGACACTGGGATTCGAACCCATGACCTTCGGCTTTCCGTGCCACCAACGGAGCTATTCAGAGTTTAATTCACAGGATCCGCTGAACGAATGTTTTTCCTGTGACTCGTTACCCTAATGGTATACCACACTTAAAGACACATCATATACAGTATTATAAGGTACCGTACACTAATTTAATGACTGTAACCAGGTTTCCACTGTTATGTTATTGTTATCATTACTGTACATAAATTTAAGATGTAGATACGTTTTCATGAATCCACAGAATATTATCTCATGTAATGTTCAACAATATTAAGTGGTTCATGAAAACATTGATATCATGTTTTATCATAAGTAATCCCACGAGAGTTGACGAGTTTATCGATAGATAGGCGACTGCGCAGCAGAGTTACATACATCCTCGCTGCGAGATTGCTAAGAGTCTTGAAGGCAAGGTCTTGAAGAGCCGAGAGATTCATGTGCCACAGTACCATTCTGAAATCCTGGTTTCTATTCCCGCACAGGACAAATGTACATCTAGATAATAATTTAAATAATGATTCGATTTATATACGAATGTTAAGGAATTATAAAGAATTAAGTTGATAAAACCGTCATCTGCAACTGATGAAGTAAACAGTGAAGTTTGTAGTGTTTTATCAGCATAATTTCTTTAAATATAATATAATTGCTTCACTGTAAAAACTTGTACTAGTAAAATAATAGTTCAGTTGTTAGTGCGCTCTAAAACCCGTGGATATTTTGTGTGTATTTTAAGGGTCATGAAGTAACTAACCTATCCCAAATGAAGCAAATCGCGTTGACCTTCCCTTCCCCTCTCGTCCTTCCCGCTTTTGCATACTGAATGTGTGAGTACACAGTGCGTTCTTCCAGGTCTCAGAGAGCATGCCAAGCAGGCTGTTCTCCTTCCTCAATCCACTAGCCATCGAGATCTGGCTTTACATGTTCGGGGCTTACATCATGGTATCCCTTACTATATGGGTGGTGGCACGCTTCTCGCCCTACGAGTGGTGCGAACCCAACCCCTGCAGTGCGGGAGGGGTTGGGGGGTGTGGCTGCCAACCCCGGAACTCTATGGGAGACTGCCATGCCGCCGCGGCTCTTCTTGTCATTGAGAATGACTTCACCCTGGCCAACAGCTTCTGGTTCACAATTGGCACCCTCATGCAGCAGGGATCTGACCTCAACCCAAAGGTAGTACCATGGAGTCTGAGTCGATATTCACATCGATTTGTTTCCCCTCATAAGCATATCGATTTTATATAATTTTTTTAATGCCATGATTTACAACAAAACTTAACATAGAATCTCCATATTATCATAATTGGTACAATTTTAAGTTTTCACTTATTTCTCTTATATCACTTGAAGTTGAGTGACAAACAGCATAAGTTGTTTATGTCATCAACCTAATAAATATAGCGTATGGTTTATGAGAGCCAACTTTTACAAATTTCATTTACGATTTTCTTTTTTACAGTAGGCTATGTAGGCCTTACAGAGTTTAATTTAAGTATTGTATAATAGGCCTATGTCTTTATATGTATAATGTTTATAGCAGCTTTAATAACTAACAAATAATAATAATAATTTTGGAATGATAATTCTTTTGCACTGGCCGTGTGTAGGCTAAGGTCGAAAGGTAGAGTTAGACTGAAATCCAATGGCAAAGCCGGGATTTGAACCAGGATCTTCGGCTCTTCGTGCCGCCGCTCTACCATTGAGCTACCATGGCAACATGCCGATACATTAAATTCTCCAACTGACTAGAATGTCCCAGTATACCACCAAGCGTTCTCAATATGAGATAACAACCCAGTGGCGATTTACAACCTGTAAGTACTTTAAGGCCCGGGCTCCATAGTATACCACTAGTAGGACACAGTGGAACGATAATTCTTTTGCACTGGTCGCGTGTAGGCTAAAGTGGAAAGGTGGAGGCAGACTGAAAAATTCAATGCTATAGCCGGGATTCTATCTTTCCAATAATAATTATTATTACACATAATTTATTACACAATTATACAATAGGCCCATTTCTTTATTGTTTAATATTTTAGCAACTTTAATAATAATTTACTATAATAGTCATTATTATATAAAATATAATATTAAGAAATTTCGCTATTTCAGAATGTATTCAGTGAAACTAGTATGATTTTCCTTGTAAATTATTTGTAGTTCAATTGTTTACTTGTATAAGAATACAGACATGCAAGTCATGTCCATGGAGTATAACAGAAATAATCGAAATCGATATGAATATCGACTGGGTAAAAGCTGACCTAATTAATACCCTCCACTCGAAGGCATCAAGTGATTTTTTCTTTGTAAGTTATAACGTGAAGGCATAGGTAATTAATAAACGGTTAGTTATAAAACTAGGATTTTAAAAAATGTCACGAAGTATTCAAGTGTAGCACATGCCTGGTTGGATATATTTCTTTTACGAAGGTTATTCACAAAGTAAGTTTTAAAGAAGTTGCTTTACAATACTTTGAATCTGCACACTCTATTTTCCCGCTTAGCTTCCAGCCACATTGAGATACTTGTCATACCATTTGCTTAGCTTTGAAACTCCGCAGTCGTAGAATTCGGTCGCCTGCGACTGAAGACAACCTACGAAGCGTCCATGAAGAATAAAGAAGTAGTCAGCCGAGTATCTTGAATGCAGATCTGATCCGGATGGTAGACGAAAGGGTTAGAGAAAACCGCAGATTCACCATCTCGGAGCTTTCTCATTTTCCACAGATTTGTCGTACTCCTCTGAACAAAGCTATTACCGAAGATTTGGGCTACAGGATTTTTTTCCAGATGGTTGTCTAATCTACTTTCTCTAATCTCCTTAAAAGCCACCGTCGTAGGTTGGTTTCAGTCGCAGGTGGCCGAAATCTACGACTGAGGAATTTCAAAGCTTGTCAAACGCTACGATAAGTGTCTCAGCGTGGCTGGAAGCTATGTGGAAAAATAAACTAAAGCGTGTTGTCTCAAAGTATTCTAAAACAAATTATGTTAATTCATTCACACTTTTCTAAAAATTAAAAGGAAGTTGCTTTATGAATAACCCTTGTAAAATGTTAAATCTCTCATTTAATTTATTTGTGTAACCAAAAATCCACTCTTTGTTCATTTTTTTCTACGTACAAACCTGGATGTAACTTTCTTATATACAGTTTTAAAACTTCGAGTGGGGGAGTAATTGCGAAATCTAAAGAAATAAGCACCCTTGAACCCCTATTTAAGACAGTATTGTTGACCTTGTGCATTCATTACATGTAATCTTCCATTAGCAGCATGTGTGTACTATGGAGTTTTGCACGAAATAAGCACCGAATTCTCCAAGTGTATGTAAAGGTAAAGTAATTATTGCACTTATCTGCACATCACCGTAGGCTATATCAGTAACTGCCCGCTAAGTGTTTAAATTAATTTGAATAATTTCAATAGTATAAATTCCATATCAAATTTCCCAACGTTAAGTAGCAGATATGCAAAGTATAGGCCTATACCGGTACCAGCTTTGCCAGCTTAATGATTCAGACGATCAAGCAACGCGAAACTATCGAAATAAAAAAAATCATAATCTTCTGTTCGTTAACATAGTTCTGGAGATAATATTACGTAAATTAAACCATGCCTATTGAATATCTCCCATTCAAATTTTAATATTCTAGGTCTCCCAGTACTTTTGTTAAGTAAAACGTTATTTACGGACAGTCTTCAGTTTTATATAACTTATAAGATGTATATTATATTCTTTAGAGGAAAATTTGTCCTGGGCAGGAATTGATCCTAGTTTATTGTTTTTTGCAAGCTGACGCTGAGACAACACGACTCTCCTAGAACATATTCAATCTCATATGAAATAAACATCCGAGTTAGATGCATCCTCGCTAATCTGTATATGTGCTAACATCTGGAAATAGGTGACTAGTGGTCTAAGTAACTGGGATGAGACTGGGTACATCTTAGGGATCTTAGATGGGTCGCATCAAAAACCACGGGATCTACATTATTCTCAAATTTACCATAGATCAGAAAAATAATTTCGTAAATTATCTATCCGCACCATTTCATGAATGATTGTGAGAATGTTGACTGACAGGTCCACTATGGGATAAAAGAAGTCCCGTTTTTGTGAGGCAATTTTTAATGAATTTTTTAATGCATTAGCCTATTGTTAAACAAGGAATCACTTTCAATAGAATATCCCAATCTGGGAAGAGAACTAGCATGCTTTACTTCACTGTCAGAAACAAAGGATTTGTCAGCCTATAAAATCCACTCACAGTTTTCAGAATACCGAAACCGAAACTCTATCACGGGAATAAAATCTCATATATAGCAGACGTGAAAAGCTCTGATAACAATACGAAACAAATAAGTTAAACGGTGAATTGGTACGGTATTTAATATACCTGAGAAAATTCCGGATTTTAATTCTTTCCGATAAAATGAACAGACTTAATAGAAAGTAATTAAAAACATTTCTCTATTTCTTCATACTTCCAAAACATAGCCTATATTACGGCTTTTGACAAGAAGCGCCGTAACCATGCGACAATTTCTCCAACAGCAGTGCAGTGCGTGTTACATAGTCAGTTGTCTTGCAGGCGGCGGTGTGTTCGTCCACGAGCCGATTAATAGTTGGTTCCTTTCATCAGCGGTATATCTGCATAACAGTCCTATCCAACAATAAAATTTGTAGTAATTAATAACATGTCAGTTTTTTTTTTATGAAGAGTACTTAAGCTTGAAAATATAGAAGTCTGTAGAATCAATGCAATGGAATGAAAAGCAGATACAGAACACAATCCCCCATATCTACCCCCCCCCCCAGTTCAATACCGCCTATTATTATAGTGTGCCGTTGACGTTGCATTTCGCAATGTTATGTAATCGTAATGCTTAGAGTTTCTTCAAGAAAATATGGTACATGTGAGAATACCAGTCACGTTGTTACATAAACAAGTTCTATGCACCTATTGTCTAATATTCGTTATCTACAGCCATTTAGTCAAATGATAAATATAAGGTATGTTTGAGTTTAATTATGTCTACTTAAGGGGGGACGTACAGCTTTTGATGAAATTCATTGGTGAGAAATATGTGAATTTAATTTTGTTTTTCTCAGCAATGAATTGCTCCACAGTCTTGCAATCTGACTTTATTGACTACTAGCGTGTGCCTGCGGCTTCGCCCGCGATAATTATTTCAAAAATTAAAAATTAAGATCATAATAGTTAAATCATTATATTTATTAACACCTAAATCACATGGACTTCATACCACGATTAGATAGCGTCGCCTGGTAAAAGCGACCTCAGATTAGAGTTCCCTGGCCCAGAAAACCCCTTCATAGTGAGTTTCGTCCAAGTCGAACAATGTTTGACCATATTTAGGGCAATATTGAATAGGCCTATCCCTCTTCCGTGTAGGTTGAAAATTTCATACGTGTGCGGGCCTTGATATTCTAAACAAATAAATCGTCCAGAATGGACTTACAAAATCAAGCGATCCTCCGCGATATTATTTCAAAAATTAAAAATTAAGAGCATAATAGTTAAATCATTATATATTTTATTAACACCTAAATCACGTGAATTACATACCACGATTAGATAGCGTCGCCAGGTAAAAGCGACCTCAGATTCGAGGTCCTTGGCCCAGAAAACTCCTTTATAGTGAGTTTCATCCCAATCGAACAACATTTGACCATATTTAGGCCTATATTGATTATCCCTCTTATAATTATAATATTAGTAATAATAATAATAATAATAATAATAATAATAATAATAATAATAATAATAATCCTCTTCGGTGTAGGTTGAAAATTTAATATGTCTGCGTGCCTTGACATTATAAACAAATGAATTGACCAGCGTGAGCTACAACATTCAAGCGATCGCGATGGTTTTATGTCTAAGGTATGATAAAAATAGCCAAAGCCTACTGTAATTCATTTGACATTGAAATGTATTACTGAAAACTGATGCTTCGAAAACGTAAAAAATACACGTTTTCTGCCCGTTTTTCACTCATAACTCACGAACGAAAGCAAAAATTAAAAATGTAATATGCCAGAAACCTTCCCGGGAATGTACTCAACAACTTCCCAAAGTTTCATGGCGATCGGATGAATGGTGTAGTAATGCATAAAGGACAGACACACACATACATTCATTTTTATATATAAAGATTTCTACAATTGCATACTATTAATCAAACTGTTACAGTTATGGGTTATTAACGTTTCAAAATGACTGCCACGTTTCATGCACTGAACAGCAGTTTCCCTGACAACTTCAACAAATATAGATATTTCTGAGTGATTATTTTTCTGTGTGTTTGTTAATATCATGTGAACAACATAATTTAGGATCTTGCTTACCCATAATCTAAAAAAAAAACTTCATAAAACGAATGCATATACACAGATTCCAATTGTTATGCCTACGATTTGCCTACATCTTTGCAGTTCACTGCAATAATTATTTACATAAAGAAGTATAGTTGCCATATTTACAACGAATTCCTGTTTCGCCAATTGTATGTCTTGTGTATCGCAAAATCGTCAACAAATGTTTAAAAATTCCACAGTAGCATTATTTGCTATGGTGTGTAGAATTTAACAAGGGCGTTATTTAAAGCTGGTAAAAAGCTATGTGTGACAATACAAAATGTGCTGCAGTTGTTTGATGTTGTAAGATTAGCGTACTTTTTGTGCGCAAAGCTTCTGCTTGTATTTGTTGTTAATGGAATTATTTATTACGTAATCAGTGGTAACAGCATGCATATATGTATTTTGCTTTGCAGTGTTGTAATCTATGTGTCACTATGTATAAAATCATAACCTATGTCATTTGTATATATGTTTTCATCGAATTCAAATCTCATGGGGTTTACAGGTGCTTATTTTCTCAAGACTCTATGGTACAAACATTGTTGGGTTGAAAACAGTAACGATCATGTAAGATGTTCTTACATTTTAGGATTTATTACTATTGGCAAGCTTGCAGAATCTCGGAATATTCCGTGTTGTTTCTGTAATACTTTCCGGTCTGATGAATTCAGCGAGTATATATAATAATATATATATATATATTATTAATAGCTTCTGGCGTCAAAAGAATTAAAGATATCGAGACATTCGGCATGATAGAAAGCGGTGCAACACAATATATGAAAATATGTTTTCAGTAGAGCCTTTTTACTTTACGAACTAAGTATAAACAATCGAAAAAACCAATCTTGTGCTGCCAATGGGCATACAGATTCGAAATGAAACTATTAAAACGTACCACACATTCATGTACCTTACCCAAATTATTTATAATCAGTTAAAATCGATTGACGACGACGCAGACTCAGAGGCAAACAGGAAAACAAAGAATACACAAATATTCACAGTGACATTAGAAAACGCAGATTGAGATTCTACGGACACATTAAAAGAATGAACCCAGACAGACTTACAAAACAAATAGTCGAATTATACGAAACCAGGAGTAAAGCGAAAACAGACACTATGAAGTGAATCGGCGAAATCAAAACCGAGATAAAACTGGTAGAAATTACACCAGAAGATGAGCAAAATTCACAAATGGCAAGTTGACCAAGAGGAGAAACTAAGGAAGACTGGAACAACGTGGTCTAAAGAGAGAAAGAAAGCCCACAGTAAAAGAATGAAAGATATATGGGCACAAAGGAAGGCAAATGCGCAAAGTACTTTGCGTAGTCCTAATGGGTTTATTCGCATATATATAATCGATTGATAGTGAAAACGCTAAAAATCCGGCTTCGAGGTGCATTTCACGATTCAAGTGTGCCACCCGAGGAAAAAAAATCTGATGTGAAAGTCACATAACTTCCTCTGCCCAAATAAAAGTTAGCAGTAGGTTATTCACATATCCTTGTACAGAATCGCAAGACACAATTTTACGCTAATTATCCTATAAATACCTCTTCTTTCAATGATGCGACTAAAAGCGCAGACTATATAACAAACTTAAGAAAAAAAAAGAACAAGTGACTGCAGACGTTTATTGAACTTTCCGCCGTAAAATATAATTTCCGAAATTTATCGAATATTTCCCTCAGATACTTCTTTACTCTATGCATGGCCAACAATACATCTTTCTCACTTCGCATTCTTATATAGAATAAGAGGCCGTGAAAGAGCGCGTATTCAGTTGTTCATCACGCAAGACAAACTTTCTACAAACAGTGGGTGAACAGTGGGTGGCTTGTAACTACCCTCAGAGAATTTTTTCGAAAAAAAGTTTCAAATAAAAATGTTAGCTCTCAGTAAAAGAAACACATGTGCAAATTTTAAAGAAAATCGTTAGAGCCGTTTTCGAGAAAATCGCGAAAAACGAAAATTTCTTCATGTAAAGTTCCCTTAAAAATAACAGAAAATAGTCGCCAATCTTATCCTCACATCTTCAGAAGGTACCTGACCCAAATACGAAATTTCGTTTTCATACGATTTTCCGTTTTGGAGCCAGAGTTTTCACAGACAGACAGACACACAGACATGTTTCCAAAAATAGTATTTTTGGATTCAGGGGGCCTTGAAACGTGTATATATGCTAAAAACTCAACTTCGAATTTTGGGGTCGAAAACAATACTTCCTCTACCTATATATAGTACCTATGGTACGGGCAGAGGAAGTAAAAAAAGACTTCAGAATAAAGTTCCCTAGCTCAAAAATAAAAAACCCCGCATAGTCAGTATCGGAATCATTCAATGTTTTCCCATTTAGTCGTGCATTCATGATCTCTACTATCCAACTATGTAGACCTAAAGAAAATCAGATCTCTGCGTCTTAAAATTTTATAATCAAGGTAATCAAGTAGCGGGTTACGAAAATCGAAGCGATTGACAAACTTACGATTCTATTTTTCCCCGGTTGCTATGGCAACCGACCAAGGCCCCGTACAATTACTTTCACATTCACGGACTGCACGGAAACACCAGCTCAAAAATTATATTAAGATAGATGCATATCAATTCACTTCTCTTCGTTATTGCAATATTAAGAAATACTTATACAGCAATATGCATGCCATAAAAAAAAACCGGGATTCTGCAACTTTGCAAAGCTTTCATATTCTGTTAGATTCGAAAAGCTTTCTGAAAATAGTCGAGAAAAACGACTCTGCGTGCCAGATTATATTATATATTATCGAAATGTATATAACTTATATATTTTGTTTTAATTAATACTATATTTGAACGTGAAGCTCGTCCATGAATATAATAAAAATTCAGATAGTACAGAATGTTTGGGTTGCCAGGCGACATCAACGCGCATCGTGGGCGGCATCTGGTGGTTCTTCACACTCATCATCATATCCTCGTACACTGCCAACCTCGCAGCCTTTCTGACAGTGGAGAGGATGATCACCCCGATAGAGAACGCAGCTGATCTCGCAGAGCAGACGGAAATAAATTACGGAACGCTGGAGGGTGGCTCAACCATGACATTCTTCAGGGTATGTATCATTGTGTTCATTTATACAATAATTGGAAATTTAACCATTGACAATGGATGAGAGGTCTGTGGGACCGCAGTAAAAATAAAAGCCACTGCTACCGTCAGGATCTAGTCTTCTCAAGACCCTGTGTCACTTACTCATCAGTAGACTTCGGATTTTAGGTAAAAACCTATTTTAATCCTTAAGTGATATATGGACGAAAACTTGTATATGCACGTTTCATAAGTGACTATGCCTAAAACTGATACTTTTATCGGACCTAAATCAGCTTATTTTTACGTTAGAGCCTAATATTGCCTTTTTGCTTGTTTTTCCTCTAAAGTTCAAAATAAATTACTTTTTTTAATAAATTCTAGCATTTATTTTCAGTTCGTACTAAATTTTTAGCTCGGAATGTGCAGTACATTACACATTTGTGATGTGGTTAAATAGTGAGAAATGTTTCTTCTTAAGTAGAAAAATTCCTTGGAATTCCCAAGACAATGTAGTGTTTTTCTCTCGACTCCCACGTCCCCCCCCCAAAAAAAAAAGTAGTTCTCTGAATCACTGAGGGATACAAGGGGTTGAATATGCTAGTATGATATGCATAGCTTCTGGGCGCAGGGATTAGGTTTTCACTGTTATGGTAGTAATACAGGCCCTAGTAATAGGCCTATTTACTATATAATTATGTGTACAATAGGCCTATATCTGTGTTTTATCATGATTATTGATTAATGGTGACTTCAATAAATATAATATTCTGCATTACAATTGAGATATTTCAGAAAATTTGCAACTTAACGATTTTATAACAGACTATTTTACGATTTTTAGAACCTATTTTCCAATTTTTAGAGCCTATCTTAGGTACCTAAAACAGCATTTTTAGCGACCTAAAGGTCCGAAGTCTACTCATCAGTGTTAGTGGAGCCGTTCTAGAAAACAGTTTATTTCGGGAAGCGGTCTATGAGACTTCACGTCCATGATTACGTAGGTTTTTTCAGTTTATTATTTTGTGAATATCAATGAGTGATTGGCCGGGACCCAGATCCGTCGGCCCGGATTCGATTTCCGATACCTGTTCGGATTTTTCTGAGTTAGAGAGGTCTGGTAGGGGTGCACTCAGCCTCGTGATACAAAATGAGGAGCTACTTGATAGAGAAGTAGCGGCTCCGGTCATGAAAACCACCATTAACGGTCATGGGTGTCTGCATGCTGTCCACATGCCCCCCAATCCTGCCGTCTGCCTGTGGTAGATGACACAGCGGTCGGGTGGTAGGTGAAGTCCCTCCAGGGATGTAGCGCCACGGAGTATAGTTTAGTTTAGATTGGCCGGGACCATCAACAACCGATAGGGCGAGAGTTTTAAGACTATATGATTACAGTTATTATCGCCTCGCTCAATTCGTTGACAGTTAACATCAAAGAAGTCGCCGCCGCTTGGAGTAGTTGCCACAGTGTTAGTAAACAGAGCGGGAAGATGTAGATGCAGCAAAACACTTACGTGGCAATGACATTGAGCAATGAGAGAATTGGCAACACGAATTCAGTCAGTGGTTTCTTTTGAGAAAACCTTTTACAGTAACAACAAGCATTGTAATATGAGAACAAAGCGAGCAGCCCGTTAACGTTGTGAGTGAGACGATAATACTGTATGATGACTTATTTCGCTAAAATTTTTCAGTGGATGTTTTAATAGAATGACAGTAGCCTATGTCTCATTTCTAAGGGGGAAATGTTGTAAATTAATCTACTGCAATTTTGAACACTACCATGGGCAATACAACTTTCTCCTTTCACATTTTGATATAGAATAAGAGGCCGTGTTGCAAGGAGTGCGTTTTCAGTTTTTTTTTGTTTAATTCATTTTTACCCTTATCGTTCGCCAGTTCCTATGAACGCTGGTTGACTTAAAATTATACTTCCAACAATTTTAAAGAAAAATATTAAAATAATCTTTTAGCTTTTAATAAAAGCACCTCAAATACAATTTTTTTTTTTAAATGTTAGAGAAGTTTTGAGAAAATCACGAAAAATTAAATCTGATTTATGTAAAGTGGCATTAAAAGTAAAAGAAATTAGGCCTAATCGTCATTCTTCAAGTCAATCCCCAGGACACATCTAATCCAAATATAAAATTTTGTTTTTGTACGATTTTTCGTTCTCGAGCTACGTTATCAAAGTTACACAGAGAATAGACATGTTTCTGAAAATAATATATTGAATTCAGGAGGACCTCAACACAATGGTATTGAAAACACGTCGAAATTAGGGATAGAACTTAATACTTCCTCTTCCTTAAGTACCGGTACCTATAGTAATATAATTTTAGTACTCAGTGTTAGTTCTGGAGAACTATTATATCTAAAACTTTTATAGATTTCATAGCTATTAAATTTTAAATAAAATATGGTATCTAACAATTCATGTCATAATCTAAGTTAATCATGAGAATATTATAGGAGAAAAATTCCACTGACACTGGGATTCGAACCCAGTACCTTTGGCTAACCGTGCCAATGCTCTACCAACTGAGCTAAACCAGATTTCAATTCACAGCGCCAGATGGAATCCCTCTCCTATGACTGGCACGGACAGCCAAAGATCCTGTGTTCAAATCCCAGTGTCAGAAGAATGTTTCTCCTATAATATTCTAATGTAATGTCCAACAGAGACAATATGTGGTTCATGAATACATATAGGCCTACATATATCCATCTTGAATGTTAACTGTACAATAACAGTGGAATCCCGGTCACAAAAATCACTAATTAGTGTGCCTCACAGTACTGCATTTGACATAACTTGTCTGTCAGTGAGGTAGACCATTAAGGGCAATCAGTCATCGGAGAGAGGTTCCATCTGGCACTATGAAGTGAACGCTGGCTTAGCTCAGTTAGTAGAGCATTGGCACGGATAGCCAAAGGTCCTGGGTTTAAATCCCAGTGCCAGAGGAATTTTTCTCCTATAATATTCTCATGTAATATCCAACAGAGACAGTAATCTGTGGTTCATAAATAAATATAAATATAAATATAAATATAGATATAATATAGATATATATATATCGATAAGCCAATGATGTTATAGTTACTCTGCAATCATTGACTTATCCATTATATCCAATACAAATTATGTTTTTACCTACAAAAACTTATTAGGAACTGGATCGTCAATTAAAAGATAAAGCGCTTTAACTTAAAAAATATAAGGTTTGTTCAACTTTATATAACTTGGTCTCCATTCAGAACTGAATAATTCGTTTAACAGCTTGAAGAAGGTTCATTGCCTTTCTTTTTTTCCTCACTAGCTCAACGGTTCAATATTTCGTTCTGTGGAGAAACTTTCGTTTTGAGTTTACTGCAGATAAGTTATGTACTCGACCCATTTTCTCTTCGTATTCTTTATTCCTATTCTTCCTCCTTTTCGCTGAAATACTCAACAAAGAACGATGACAATGGAAAAGGACAGATTCCTTGTAATAAACTTTTGAACATTTTTATGTTCTTATTATAGGAATTTATATACAAAAAGGAAATCAAGTTTAGTTGGAAGTTTCGTTACACCGTTTTCCTTTTTTTTCCTTTTCTTTCTTTCTTTTCCTCTCACTTTTATGAGCAGTGTTAATGGGATGTTCCCCAAAGTTGTTTCTCTTAACCGCGTTACAACCACCCCTTTCTTAACAACACAGTATAATAACGAGTTTTAAAGTTGCTCCACGAAACAAAGCCATAAAAGTAAAGACGTATAAAGTATTAATGCTTTCCACCTCTCCTACAATATTGTCACTTCACTCCTAATGATTTTGCCGATGGAAACGGATCAAGGGAATCCTGTGTAATAAAGGGTTCTATTTTTGTATACGTAATTTAAAATCTTCTTAAATTAATAGCATTCGTATATTTCTTTTCCGTATCGAATGACAGAAGGTAATAAAATGCCATGAAAGAGTTTACGAGGATTTAGGGAAATGGTGACGATTTTCAAATTCGCGCTTATTGTGATCGCTTCGGGACGCAGCTAATCTGATAATATTAACCGACGGATAACAGTAGCCGAAAGAATTAACTGAAGGTTATTTATTCATATATAAGATAATACACTACAAAAAACAGAATTAAAAGCTATTTATTCATAATATAAAACGTAACTGCGAATCACTGAACCACTCGCAATACAGTAATAGACCACAAGAAAGAAGTTGCAATACAGGTAGGCTTGACAGATATCCATACTTTTAAGAATGCAAGTTCATGAAAACAAGTGCACTTGTATCCAAAAGTACGCATTAATAATTTAAAAGTTATTCATGTAAAACTTGTTACGGCCGTATCGTGGTTCGGATTCACACTAAAATGTGTGATCCGGACACTGTAACACATTATTTCAGTAGTCGTTAACCCAAAACAGATCTTCTTTCCCCATGGTAACCACTATCCTTCAAATTATTCGTACAACAGTTTATAGCCTAGCGAAATGTACAGGTAGGGGAAAAAAAACGGACCAACTATATATCTAAGTTGCCGATATGAGCCACTGCACATGCCTAGCGGCATTCACAGGATAGCAAGGAATATATTAAAATTAACATTGCTTGAATTGAGAAATAATTTCACGTAAATTGCATTGCTTGTGAAAACAAACGTTTCCGTTACATCTCTTACATTTATTTACGTATCACAAGGCTCTGAAATCAGCTGCAAAAGTCACCCTACCTGTACAATCTCTTAGTGTTCAAAAAAAGGAAAAGTTAGATAATTTATAGAAGTTTTAAACTGAAATTCCCAGTCTTAATAAAAGCAGAACTATTGTAGAAATGTTCAAGAAACCCAGTTAATAGTTTTCTAGAAAATGGCTAAGGTTTCCAAATAAAGTGCTTTAGGACGCATGGAAAGATGAGTAAAGCAGTTTAATTAATTATTAGATGGTTAACTTATATGGGGAAAAAGTTCGTGGATTTATAAGCAGTAGCCTATACACCGTTCAGAGGTCGAAGTATTGAGGAAGTTGGGACTGGACTTAAATCAGATGGCAGAAAACATCATCGTTGACTTATTCGGCATTTTGTATAATACTTATTCAATTCAATTATATTGTGTTCAAGCTGCTTGTTAGTAATTGTTTATCTGTTTCCATACTTATTAACTGCGTATGCTGGTATGCTGTGTTTATGGCAACTTGCTGAAGCAAGTAGTTCATTTTGTCCAATAAAATGTTTATCTGTTATGCGAAATTTCGTTTTCGAGTTTTGCAGTTCACACTCACGCACTGAAAGATATAAAAATGTACAGGTAGTGGAAAAGAACGAACCGATTCTTGTTGCTGATTTCAGAGCCTTGTGATACGTAAATAAATGTAAGAGATGTAACGGAAACATTTGTTTTCACAAACAATGCAAATTACGTGAAATTATTTCTCAATTCAAGCAATTTATCGACACCAGAACAAATTTCAATACATTCCCTGCTATCCCAATACATTCCCTGCGCTAGGCATGCGCAGTGGTTCATATCGGCAACTTGGATATTTTAGTCGGTCCGTTATGATTGGAGATCTGGTGGAACGATATATGGCAGGGGAAACAGGAGCACCCCGAGAAAACCTGCCCCGACCTTATTTTGTTCACCATGAATCCACCGAGATTCGATTCCGGGTCCCAGCGCTGGAAGGCGAGTGATCTAACCACTCAGCCACGGGGGCGGAATAAAGAATATATTACAACATGCATAACCACAATGAAGCAAATCATAGCTAGGCAAGCTGTTAAAAGATGCCATTCAATGGTTTCCTTGTCAGCTCTATGTATGCTTGCTCAGTAGATCTTGATTTTAAAAGAACATGGAATAATTTCGTTTCATCACAACACAGACCAGAAATTACATAATCTAATACGTTTTCGTAGTACTCTTTACATATTTTATAAAATAATTGTCTCTCTAACTTGTGTAATTTCATGTCTTTACGCTCTGAAAGGCATGAAAACAATGTGGCAAAGTTAACTACTCTACGTGACATTCTGCTACGACTTTATTTATTGCTAATTAATTATTAAAGTCAACTCTCTCAAGGCCTGAAGCAAAACTCATAGTAACAACATATTTTGCACTATTCTTGTCTTTCCCAGATTTACTTCTCCCTTCACAATCAAGTGCCGTAAGCGGTGCATACGGATCGAGGAAAGAGTTTGAAAAAACAAGGCGCTTGCGCCGAGTTTTTTTTTTTTTTTCAATTTCCGTTATGCACTTACGGCACGAGTATTGCATGCTATTTTTTGCACGATGATTATTTATATCAATTTAATTATTTTAATTGACATATTACCTGAAAATATTATGTATATACATTACTGAAGATAGATGTTTATTTCAGAAAGTGATTCGCATGTGTTTGTTGTTAAGGGAACCTAATATTTGTCCTGTTAAAGTCGCCACAAACTGGGGGGCCTTGGTCCATAAAGGCTTGTATTATGATTTTACGGATTTTACTTACGGCACAGTGTGCTTTTTGTAATTTTTACCGCGCGGAAATTTGTTTTGTTTCCATAGCAACAAGATTGCATGCGGGAATGTTAAGTTACGATCCACAGCAACAATATTCGTAAGTACCACTAATTAGTTACGTCGTGCAAAAAACTTTTTTCTACCTTAACCTGCTCAGAAAGATACTTACACGGGTTGTCATGTCGAAACCTACCCTCAAATTTTGCACATCGACAAGTCTTCATTACAGACAGATACAGAAAAAATATTAAGTGCTCACAAGAACTTACTTGCTTACTCAATGACAATAGATAATTCCTCAGCAAGCTAAAGGAACATTATCTACTTTATGGAACCCGAAGGTTCATTGCCTCGCTTACCTGAGCCCGCCATTCAACCCTATTCTGCGCTAACTCCATCCAACCATCCCTCGCAAATCCTACTTACCTTAAATGTATCCTAATATTGTCCTCCCGCCTACGTCTAGGTTTTCCGAGTGGTCTTTTCCCTTCGGGTCTCCCATTCAATAATTTTGAGAAGTCTTTCCTCCCCCATGCGCGCAACATGTCTAGCCCATTTCATGCTCTGAGATTTCATTACCCTTACTCCATCCGGTGAAGAATACAAGTAATGAAGCTCATTGTTATCAATTTTCTCCAGTCTCCATTTTCATCTCTTTTAGGCCCAAATATTTTGCTAAGCACCCTGTTTTTGAACACTATCAGATTATGTTCTTCCCGAAGAGTAAGCGACCATGTCTCACATCCATGTAGTACAACAGGCAGGATAATAGTCTTATAAATTTTAATTTTTAGATTTCTGGACAGAAAACGAGACGATAAGAGTTTCTGAACTGCCTAAAAACAAGCATTGCCTGATTTTAGTCGACACTTAACTTCCACCCTAATATTATTTGTTTCTGTAATTATTGTTCTCAGTGAAGGTCTGGAACGGGGTGCACTCAGCCTCGTGATTCAAATTGAGGAGCTGCTAAATAGAGAAGTAGCGGCTCCCGTCATGGAAACCACCTTTAACGGCCGTGGGTGTCGGCTTGCTGACCACATGCCCCCCAATCGTCTGCCTATGGCAGATGACGCCGCGGTCGGGTGGTAGGCCTTGTCCCTTTAGGGATGTAGCGCCACGGAGTTTATTTTTAGTTTTTCTTATGTTCCATAAGTATCAACGGCAGGAACTTGTAGAGCTCACTTGAATAGCCTACATGCTGGGTACATGATAGTGGGATCTGCGACGAAGGACGGGAGGAGCTATCCTGTTACTCATTGATTGTGCTTCACTAGATAATTTTTAGATAAACATTTCTTATCATTTCCTTCCTTAGAAACTATATAATCTGTATAGACATTGAGGGGTCAGTTATGATTAAGTGTTTGTGTGTGTTGGTTTATAGAAGTCTGATCACTCTACTTGTGTGGTTTTTTCGCCATGCGCAGCAAATCTAGCCCTTCAATCAACTTGTTCTCAATGTTAACATTCACTGTCCTGACAAACCCCTTTAAGTATTAAGAACTCGGACTTTCATACTACTGTACGTATTGTGCTCGTTATTATAGGCAAAATGAAAAAATAATGTATGGGAAACTGACCTATACACTTTATTTTTCAAGATTCCCCATAAATAATATTCAGATTACTGTTAGAAGAATTTAAAGACAATATCACCTAGGCCTATCACAAGAGAAATGAACTCTGTCTCGGAAGCTGAACTTATGCGCGTGAAAGAAAATTTCCTAAGAAGATGCCAGTATTGTGTGGATGCAAGAGGCGAACATTTCCAACATCTCTTGTGGTGAGGTACGTGTTTATTTTAATTGTAATTTTAACTGTAAATGTGAGAACCTGAATCATTACACCGATCGCGGCTTTATTAGCGTAGATATTTCACCCGATCGCTCGGGAGTTGGAGCTGTGCCCGCCGCGCCGCAGGAACCCGTGTCGTTGGCCAAGTCTTGCGTGGGGGTATGTTGTTGTAAGTGTCCATTTCACGATTTTTTTTATGTTACCCATATTTTTAAGAACAAACCGATTTTATAGCAACATGAATTCTGTAGGTTTTCAAGAACGTTATAACTTATAACCTTAAATCTCCCAGCCATTATTACCCCCCAAGAAGTACTGGCAAAGTAAAATACAATTAATTTATTTGGGGTGAAAATACTATAACCTACAATGTCCTGTGGAATAATTATTCTTTCACACTGACCGTGTGTAGGCTAAAATGGAAAGGTGAAGTCAGACGGAAAAATTCAATGCCATAGCCGGGATTTGAACCAGGATCTTCGACTCTCCGTGCCGCTGCTCTTACCAATGGTGTACCGGCATGTTGCATGGTAGATCAGTTGGTAAGATCCTGGTTCAAATCCCGGCTATGACATTGAATTTTTCAGTCTGGCTTCTCCTTTCTATAATGCACTGTGTCATCCAATCTGCTGACTAATTACGACAGTATTTGGTGAATTCATGGCACTAATACTGAAAACGGTTAGTGAGTAATCGCCATGTATTAGTGGGTTGAATGGGAAACAACATCTGCCGCCTTCTTTAACGGCGGCATGCCTTATGATGATAAAGTAGAAAGTGCACCTAACGAGCTTTGGGAAATAGTTTAGAACTCTGCTGTATTCGATCAGTGATTTCTTCCTTTTCTCGCAGTGTATGTGGTATCGCTCACAATGTCTGTCAAATTATAGCATGCTTGACACAGATTAGGCTACTGTATTTGGTTTACTTACTTTGAGGTTAGGTCCATGACGTAGCAATGCAGACAACATTCCACTTTAGTTCTAGTATTAAGTTAGGGGTATTAAAAAACCCCATCATATCGCATGGAGTAAGTCATACAGTTCAAAATATCACTCATTACAGCACACACGAATAGTTGTTACAGTAGTGAACATAACGAACTTCGTACAACGCAAGAATCAACAGGTTGAAGTCACATCTCACTAGAACTTAAATAATCACTATTGAAATCATTAAACACACACACGAATACTTACACATATAAAAGTAAAATCACACGAATACACACAAATGTTAAAGTAAACTCACACGAATAAAAGACTACCGCACTATCACAAAACATAAACACACGATCCGTTCACTACTGTCGAGGGAAGATTACGTCATCCATGCCGTATGACAACCTACAGACACTGCCGTGGCTATCAAGGGGGAAGGGGAAACAAAATAAGCACGTGATCAAAACTCGCTAAAGAAAAGTGAACCCATACATATAGGGGACATTAAAAATATCATGACCTGATCAAAATAACATATCTCATACACACTGGTATATGGCACAAATTTAAAAAAAAATACTGGATACTTGTAAAAATTAATGGTGCACACAATCATCTCTGTAAAATCCCCAACTCAGCCGGGAATTGAACCCAACCTGCCCAGGTGGCTGACAGTCATGCTACCAACTCACCAACGGCAGCAGACAATATATATATGTATATATATATATTGTAAGCGATATTACTGGAAACCTCTAATGTATCCACCAGCTATTTTTAATATAAGAGAAATATTTTTACTACCAACGAAATTACTTTATAATATTGGCAAAAGATAGATTTATGCTGCACCCCAGCCAAGCTCCGCCGTTTTGTTAGGTTGGGAACGTTTATGTTAGTTTAGGAGCAATATACTGAATAGCACGAGGTTTATTATGTCTCACATTGAATTTCTTCTGTGACGAAACCTTAAACCCCACCTTCCCAGGCGGGCCTCATTAGAGAGGAGCCTAGGGTGCAGCATAAAACTATTTTTTCCCAAAATATTATTCTGTACGGTACTTCATTATGGTATGAAAACACACAGCATAATGTAATGTTACTATTAATTCCACACACCCTTATAGATCTGACTTCATGGGAAGTTGACTAAATTTTGATGCACATACATAATTCAATTCTCAATTCACCTGAAATTTTTGTCTTTTGCTCCTAACATTCTTAAATCCTATAAAAATATGTATCAATTTTATGTTGAATTCTCCTAATTCAAAATATATTTCTTATAGCAGTATTTTCGATTACCTGTATCTATATATCTATCTTTGTATCTGTAAGTTAAGTCTATTTTTAAATCCAAGATTTCATATGTTTCAGGATTCTAAAATTGGGATCTACCAAAAGATGTGGAGATTCATGGAAAGCAAGAGACCCTCAGTTTTTGTTTCAACATACGAAGAAGGTGTAAAGCGTGTATTAGAAGGAAATTACGCTTTCCTCATGGAGTCCACAATGTTGGACTATGCAGTCCAGAGAGACTGTAATCTTACACAAATTGGTGGGCTCCTCGACTCCAAAGGATATGGAATAGCAACTCCTAAAGGTTAGTTAAAATAGGATAAGGTTACTATATTGTTTAAATGAATCCTGGTACCGTACACTTAGACAATTTTATGAAAGTAGTTTTTTACATGAATGGATGATTTAATTATATTCTAATTCCTACAAAATGTATAAATTTATGTCTTTAATATAAAAATAAAATAATTAATATACCTATTTAATGTAATTTTATTTTAAATCAACACAAATACCTAACAATATCTTCCAGTTTATCTTTAGATATTAGAATATCAAATAAAAATTACTGTTCATGTACTATCACAGACTGTGAATTACTAATTAACTTACACATTCTCAGTTTTTTTTTTTCTTTTTAACATTTTGCTGACTACAGAATAATCAACACGTAAATTCACATTCACATGGCAAAATACCACTAATAAAAGTAATCAAGAAAGCTTTAATACAAAGACAATCAATCAAGCCACAAATTAAGGAGGAAATAGAAATGTATTGCGATTGTCACACAGGCTAAACAGAATCTCAGTCTTCTATACGAGAATCATTGCTGTATATGGAAGCCAATCAGTGTTTGGTAAACACACTTCAACCAAAGATAATACAATCGCCATTAGGTTTTGAAATTATTTATTTAAATTTAAGGTTAAGGAAGATTTGTAAAGTTTTAAATCTAGAAACATTATGATAAATCCAGGGACAAATATTGCTGGATCAGAAAGTCAAATCTGCTGTTCACAGGGAATGGGGACATCTAGTAAACTTAGAAAGTCTTACTCAGCATAGCATAGCATGCGAATAGTACTACCTGGATGCAGGCTGCATGGTCTACAGTTTTGCGATCATACTGAAGTAGCGAATGCGATCTGCAGTTTAACGTAAATTATAGGCCTATATTTTCACTTGAGCTATTGAGATACCCATTTAAAATAATGTAATTTACCTAAAGAGGATATAGTTTCAGCGATTTTAATCCAGGCTTTTTTCCTACTAGTTTCAATTGCCATATCGTATAGCCTATGCATATACAAATTGCAGCTCTCTTTCCTGCAGTTTTCATGACACCTTTGCCATAATTTACCGCTACACAAGTGAATATGTGTTGAATTTTCTTAACAATTAGAAAATAGCTGAAAAGGTAACTGTAGGCATGTGTCATTCCGAGTAGCGTCGCATGAAATAAGTCCAGATCTATCTGAAGAAATGAATGTTGCACTCTGCGAGATTCATTATTGCCATGCTACTTCGGTATGAAGACTTGAACTTGTTTATTTGAGATTTAAAATGAGTAGCCTATGTAATCTGAAAAAGACTTATTTTTTTAGGATCACCTTGGAGAGACAAGATATCATTAGCAATTCTGGAGCTGCAGGAGAAGGGGGTTATACAGATTTTGTATGACAAATGGTGGAAAAATACAGGGGATGTGTGCAACAGAGATGACAAGAGCAAAGAGTCTAAAGCTAATGCTCTAGGTGTTGAAAATATAGGTACGTATTGGTTATTCTGTAGTGCTTTGGAAGCTTGATATGAATTGAGCATTTGGTGTCTTTTCATGGCAACCAATATTTCATCCCAATTCAGTATTTCTGCAACTTCTAGTGATAATATCTAATAGCATGCAATGCACTCTGAACCAATTACTTTAAGCAGGCCTTGCTCACTTTCAGCCATTATGTTGTTCTTTTTTAAGAACCAACCATCATGTCTTGAAGTGTTTAAGTCTAAACATGTCAATCGTCTTAATGTTAAATTAAATAACATTAATTTTGACATCAATGTAATATAATATTCACATACTTCAAATTCACATTCTATTAAAAACTATTGAAAAATGGACAGTATTTGAAGAAATTCAGAAATTCACTTCAACTGATGATTCACAAAGATGTCAAATATCATTGCCATTAATTCGAAAATGTTAAAAAAGCTATTACTCTTGATCCCATTATCAGGTTCGAGAAGAATATATAACAGGCTAATGATCTTGAAAAGAAAGCAATACATGTACTGGGTCATCCTTACTTAAGTAATAAAAATATAGCATACAACTGAAAGATGGATCAGTCCAGGGTTACTCTTTGACACCTATTTTATATTTTTAATTTTTTAATTCTCTTTTGAGTTTCATTGCAACTATTCTGAAAGATTCTTTAGGCATCGTACATCATCTACATTTTAATACTCGATTCACAATTTTTAATTTTGTGTTTATAAAAAAAATCCTGATGTATGAATCTTATGTTGTACCAGTTTTACAATATTGATTGTTATTAATTTATTGTACCTAATAATAGTCTATTATTGGTAAAATTTTTGTAATGTCTGTTTATTTTGTGTTCTTGATCCTTGTGATCTGTAGTTTATAGGCAGATGGAATTGTTTTAAAATAAATATTAAAACCTCATCATGGCATGTCCTAGAGAATCGTCAGTACATCTAATCTCCAGAAACTGGAAACACAATGTCTTCAAAGTCTGGAATGTAATACTGATCCTCTTTATTATCATGTATTTAAAAATACCAGTATCAAAGTGGATTATTTTCTTTCAGGTGGTGTGTTTGTTGTACTACTATGTGGCCTTGCTTTAGCCATCCTCGTAGCTATATTGGAATTCTGTTGGAATTCTAAGAAAAATGCCCAAACAGACCGTGTAAGTATTTTACATTAACCAGAGATGAAGATTAGCTATATTTATCTATTAAATAATTATTAATTACCCAATTAACATACTGCACATGTGCACTGAAAGATTATTTAGGCATTCTACATCACCATCTATATTTTAATAATAGATTCACAATATTGTAATGTTCTGTTTATTAAAAAATTAGTGTTTTCTTAGTAACAATAGTAGAAAGACTGAAGTGACCAGAATTCTATGATGTTCAAGTTATGTGAATTTAATTCACCATAGAAATGCTAGTCAAGAAACTCAGAAGCACTCTTTCTGTTCTGTGTTTGGATCTCACTTAGGCAGTATGGCTGGGAGTATTGGCTACAATTTCGGTGCATTTTAACAATTTTTTCCATAATGGCCACCAGACTTTCAACCCCATAGGAATTAAATGCATATCTCAACCAAAATACCTTGTTCTCTAGATCTGAGTCAACTTTAGCCAGGCTACAGAATATAGGGGCTGTCACACTGGATTGATCGAGCGACAGCGACCGACCGACTGATATAATGAACCTATAGACAGCAGTGGTACCAGTCACATAGCATCGATCACCAGCGATCAACAACGAGCAAGAGGGATGAACTGGTCTGTGAAATCAAACCTGTCCGTTTTTCAATCGACAGTTGATGGCAAATTGTGGCATCTTCGTACCCACCTGAATTTCAGAATTAATGCTGGAAGATTTTACTTACACAATAATGTCATTTAGACTCACATTTGAATGAAATAGAATTGCATGAATCATTTAAGGCACTTAAAACAATATCTTCTTATGTAATTTAATTGTACAAATACAAATATACATCGAGTTGTAGCACCGCTATCGAACTACAACAAACAACAAACCTCTTCACTTGGCCGAAGCTTGAAGTAAACAGATGTAGCTTGAGATAGTAGGCCTAATATTTAACCCTACATGCCAACACATGTAGTATGATACTGTGCAGGAGATAGGCAGACATAGGCCTAATAAGGTAATATACTTTACCTCTAATATACAGTGATGAGCAGACCCAGTAAAATCATATAGGTACATAACCTATAATATTTCCGTTGATCGATGACGCTTGATGCAGTGTGACAAGGAACAGAAATTTAGTCAAGAGCGCTTGATGGCAGTCTGTTGGTCTTGATCGATCGAAGCTCAGTGTGACAGGCCGCTAAGACTAAGGCATTCCATGTACTTCATGATTACCTTGATACGAGTGTCAGTGTTTCAAAATATGTTGAAATATCTAGACTTCTTATAATATATAATGAAAATTTATTCCATTGAAATATTACATTTTATATTATTATTTCAGCAATCATTATGCTCAGAAATGGCAGAAGAGTTGCGGTTTGCAGTGAGGTGTCATGGGTCAAGACAAAGACCGGCACTCAAAAGATCTTGCACAAGGTGTTCCCCAGGCACAACCTACGTGCCTGCAGCGTTAGAAATGCCTCACATCAACGGGGTCAGTGAGTACCTCCATCCCTATCACTTTCTTCTCCTTTCATTTTGCAAACATTGCATGTAAAATCATGCCTTCCTTTAGAAATCCTTTATACCCTTCTTCATATTTATACAATGTAGGCCCTACTGTTTGGAATTTTAAAACTATCTCCTTTGCATGCTAAGTGTTTTGATGACTCTACATCAATGTTCTGTTTCTTTTTTTTTTTCTGCCAGTTTGCTTTCTAAAAAATGGTTAGGCTACTGGTATAAGTTATACTAATTCTTTTAATGTCTTACTTAAATTAGGTATGCAGTAATTTTTTGCACCATTATGTATATAAATTCAAGGAAACATTTAAATTATTACTGATATTTTTAAATTTTGTTTTACAGGGTAAATCTACGCCAGAACAATAAACATCAAAATATAAATACGCCATTGTGTTAATAACTCTCTGTAGTGTGTGAAACTAAAGTATAAATGGAAATTTACATAATATCTGCATCACATAGTAAATGGATTAGGTGCGATTAAGATGAGGGGGCCCAAGAGTAAATCTTGCAGGGGGTCCTTGAAATTCTTTAAACCAGCCCTGGTTGGACCGTATTCTGAGGACCCGCATTAATTTTTTAATTTATTTTTTTCTAAGAATGGTGCACACAGCCATAAAAATTACAAATCTTTTTTTTTTAAAGGACACTCTTTAGGTCCTAATATTGCCCTGCTTTATAAATTAGCAAAAATCATGCAAGTTAAAGCATAAAGTTAGGATTGGGATGACTTACCATTACTCATTACTGCTCATTACTAGCGTCATAACTCTCATGTAGTGCCACTTAATAGCAACATATAGTGTGTTTAATCTACTATACGAGTTGACTACACACATGTTTGCTTCACTTACATTACTTTGGTAGGCCTATGACTTGTTTCAGGGATCCTTATCCTCATTCTCAAATGCATTGTCAACTGCCAAATCCTTCTCAGGAAGATCCTGAAGTGCACCACTTAGACGATTTATGAACTTCTTGATCGTATCAAAATTCATCGTAGATTTTAAAAATGTTCTCCATATTTCTAGTTGACTGATTTTACAATAAAATCTGTGTCGGTCATAGTGGCATAGTTAGTACTGTGCTGGCTTTCTGTGCCCAAGGTAGTGGGTTCGATCCCAGCCCAGGTCGATGGCATTTATGTGTGCATAAATGTGACAGGCCCATGTCAGTAGATTTACTGGCATGTAAAAGCACTCCTGTGGAAAAAAAAATTCCGGCACACCAGCGACAGTCACAGGCCTAAGTTGCAATACATCCCCGTTGTTAAACAACCATATACCAACCAACAATAAAAGTTCTAAAGAAGCAAAATTGTTAAAATCATCAACAAACATAAAGATCTAAAAATATGGGAAAAATTTATAGACCTATTAAAAAATTTGAAAAATGTTTGATGAATTGAAGCGGTCGGGGAAAATAGTGCTAACACACCAAACTTCTTTATGAGATATTATATTTCTGAAGTTCTCAAATTTGCAATGTTTTAAAATGTTTTTCTGGTAGGCCTACATATTAAGTTACTAACAAGATTTATTGACAGAAAAATTCTCAGCTCAGAAACATTGAAATAAATAGTGACTAAGAAAAAATATAGGCCTAGATAGTGCAATAATCTCAACTTTTAAAAAATGAGGGCTAGCACTATCTTCCCCCGACCCCTTCAATTCTGATATGCCGGGAGAAGACAATCTGTTCAGAAGTTCATGAAAAGTCCACCGGATGTGCTTCAGGACCTTCCTGAGAAAGAGTTGGCAGGTGGGTGTGTATTTGAAAATGGTATGAGGATCTCTGAAATGCATCATGCCAAAATAATGGTAGTGAAGCACAGAAGTGTGTATAAGTCAACTCAAATAACAGATAAAATTTATTATATTCATTTCACTGTGTAAGTACCATAATATCAATGTACAAAAGTGTACTACTTCTTATTTCAGGAGACGGGGATTCTTCCAATGATCGAGATGAAGAAATCATCCCTGAGTTATGACCCTGATACCTAGTGTCAGTTGCATTCAACTAATTGTGAAGCAATGAAAATCAAAACTAAAGAGACCATGCAAATGGAACAATTTTACTGTGATAACGGGAGCGATGAAATACAAGTGCATAATGCTGATGTTTACTTATGAAGTTTGAACATCATAAAAGACAATTTTTTAAAGTTACAAGAATGCTTTTCAACAGAAGCTGGTGTTGTATGCTACAGGAACAGCCTCGTGAAAAAGTGCTGCAAGTTACGTTATAGGATTGCTTCATAGAAAGTGTTGTTAAAAAAATAAACAGATTTTAAAATGCTTCTAAGTGAATGGAAATGAAGAACAAGATTTATATGAATTTTCTTATTGGTTGGTAATAAAAAAGAGTTTTTTTATTTGTTAAAAAAGAATATGCCTTTAAGCACGAATACAATTTGTGTGAATGGACTGAAATATTTATATCGTAAAAACAATAAATTTGCTAAAGTTCCACATAAAAATGTGAGTGATACAATGTTATAAATGCATTGAATGCTGTCTGCTGTGGTACAGAAGATGTGTGTGTCTGTCATCTGAAATTGTTCATTATGGGTTATGAGGCTTGGTTTGCACGGCCTAACACACTATTTCATATAAGTACATAAATCCAGTATGAAAGAACATCAAGGAAATATTTACTGTGAAACTTAGTTCTAGTTTGTAGGCCTATTCATACTGTGCAAAGATTGTGTGTCTGTTTCCCCCCCCCCTTTATGCCAAGCATTTTGAAGCTCCCATATCAGTGGCATAGGGATGGAGGGGTCCAGGGAGTCTGGACCTCCCCCGAAACCGAAACCTCAAATTCTATTTAATTATTTTAGCTCTATTTTATCAAATAATTTATCATATAATTTAATTAACTTTTCTTATAACCAGTAATAAGTGTTATAACTTAGGTAACGATTTCTTGTTTAAGTTAGCATGTCTTAGATTATAATTAGTAAACAAATTTGCTAACTAGTTTTTCAATGCTAAAATAGCGTAAAACGGGATTTTCATCAGTTCATTATTTAAAAATTTTCTGGGAGGAGGAGGAGGGAGGAGGAGGGGGAGGAGCCCATACAAACAAAATTTTTTGAGGGGTATGGAATACTCCCCATACACCCCAGCACTTTCGACCCTCCCCAAAATTATTTTCTGGCTATCCCAGATTTTTAGACATTTAACAGTAAGGCAGTAAACTTACACACTGACATAGGCATCACTCTGAGTGTGCCAGGAATGTCTAGTTATGACATAAACAGTGATCATCTGTCTACTGCAAATACTGCAAGTAACGGCACACTCTGGCTAGCCTATGTGCACTGGCTGTTGTCACCTCCAGGATTGTTCATGATGCCTACAGAAGAATTAGACCTCATAAGGATCAAACTGTATATTCCAGTTTGCAGCATAGTGTCTAAACAAATTGGACCATATATATTCCCTTTACAGAATTATAGCATTTTAAGGAGACACACTACTGAGTTTTGGTAAAAAATAGTAATTTTCCTTATTTCAAATTTGACACCAAAACGTACGGTTTCATGAGGAACTCAGTTAAGATTTCATCTCCATATTTTTATTCTAAGTGTGTTTAATTTAGTGTTTTTAAAAGTGATGCTTGTAGCTGTAAATTTTTAATCAAGAAGCTTTGGCACTTCATGTTGATTTCTTATATACTCTTTATGTCATATGCTTCTTTATTTTAATTTTAATTTCTAATTTCACAATTCTTGGAAACACATTATTCGTAGCACCATATCAGAGGGAAACAGCCAATAGAGCCACCGCCACTGAATCATTGGCAGGGTTTTTTTCAAAATAGTTTATATTTTGTGAATTTATTGAAAATTTTATATTGACAGTAATTATAATTAGTTTTATTATTCCTTGGAAGGTAATTTAGGTAATGGAAGGCTGCAGTCATCAGACAAGGAGCTTCTAGTAACGTTAGAAATTCAGTTTACACTGTGTTAGTAGTTTTTATGCAAGCCCTTCATAAACTTAGTAGTAGTAGTGGTATTCAAATGTTCTGGAGCTCTTGATTTGCCATCATTCGCTTGACCTTCATAAACTTTTAAACTTTTAAATGTTTTTACAGCAAATCATTTTTATTTTTATTTTTACTTATTGATTATAAGGTTTCTTCTAATTGAAGAACCTATAGTTATGAAACTTTGCATAGGCATACATAGGCCTACAACAGATGTGTTCATGAAATACATAGACCTATTTATTTACAACAGGACATGCTATTTTTTATGTTGAGTAATGAGTTTAAAAAGAGAAAAATTACAAAATGTTAAAAGTTGTCTTGTATTTTACCAATGATCTCTTTGACTAGCAAAGGACGCATAATGTGGTCTTGGCCTATTTTTTACTCTTAAAAAATTGATTATCTTTAAGTTATGTGTTAACAAAGAAAAATGAATATTATTATTATTATTATTATTATTTATTTATTTATTAAAGTTAAACAGAAAAATTAAATAAAAAATTATGGGTAGGCCTACATTTTTAATATAAAAGTTTCAAAATAATTGTGAATATGTACTTTAACAGTAGGTCTAACTAGGCTACTTCATAAACATTTCATGTGAATAGCCTACATTGTAAACTCTGGGAAACAAAAACTCAGTAGCATATCCCCTTAGATTCAAAATACTTGGACTGGTCGGTTGCTTATATAGAATAGAAGGACTGATGGAAAGCAAACAATGAGAATGAGAGAGAGGGTGAGATGGGGCAGAGTTCTCATTGGCTGAAGACTATTGGATAAATTGAAATTCAGACATACGAGGTCCAGATATAGCAAAGATACCATCCCTAAAATCATATGCCTGCAACAAATACTTGGCCCAATTTCTTTGGTAGCCTCCAGCTAATGAGAAAGCTCTTTCCTTTTCATCCTCCCTACTGTATAAATTATAAAAGAGCAAAAATTCCTAAAAAGCCAATTCTTCCCTACATGCCCTATGGCATGCCTACAAAATATTCAGCCCACTTCAAGCTGTAATTTCTCCAACAGTCTCCTTCTGCAAATGAAAAGTAACCCTTCCACCATTGGCCATTTTTCCATCAGTCCTTCTATGCTATATAAGGAACCAACTGGACCATGTCTTCTTCCCGGAAGATGAAAGCTCAGAACAAATGGTTGTTGTAAGCTCAGACGCCTTGAACCACTCACCTGAAGCAAGCCTGAGAATATATCATCAACTAGGTATAGCTTAAAAGGCCCGGCGTCGCCCGGGTTCTTTTAAATTAACTTATGGATGACTTTCGACGTTGAAACTCTAGGCCCTTATATAATATGTATGTAGGATTCGAAATTAGGAAAAACGACATATGACACTCAAACTAATCCCTCAGAAAACGCTAGATATAGCTTTTTATGGCTCATAGAAGATGGCGAATGTTGCATTCCATTGCTTCTACACACCATGTCTGGGAGTGCAAATAAGAAGAAACAGAAATTCCGGTTACATAAGATTGTATTGTCTTGACAGAAAATTGTATTTCTCACTCTCATATTACCATACAGAAGAATATTTGACCATATATCTGAGTTTCGAGTTCCCCGACCAATATTACCATACAACCGTTTCCAGTCTGAAGTAAAAAAGAAATTCAATATCACCTTCATAATTTCCTTCCCAAAAACCTGGGACATAATACACTGCGCGCGTATGATTGAAAATATTCCATCCCGTTTTGTCTTCTTTTAGATGCTTAGGGCCTCTGATAAACATCCCTAGGCCTATTTCTCAACTGATATAAAGCCTACATCTATGGGTGACGTATCAATGGATAGGATTTGTTACCGACTTCCGATATAGCATACTCACTGGCACACACTTAAGTTGTCGCTGCAATACATCTACATCAAAACGTGAAGTGAGAAAATTATATTTTCCATTCGAGGGTAGAAAAATTTATGTGACTACTTTATTTTCGTGGATCTTATTCTTCAAGAATTATTTTCACAAATGTATTAATTACATCGATAGTATCAGAATTTGTTAAAGCCCAGTATTAAAATATAGTTCCCAAAGCCCTATGTAAACACCGTAAACAACACTTTCGTTATGTAAACAATTGACAGCAGAACTCTCTAACTGTGCCTCACTTCACATTTCCGACTTTCCCCGTGGATTTTCCAAAAATTTTCTTTCATACAAACCTTGTCCTGACAATAAAACTTAAACACAAAACAATATTAAATTCACAATGGATATCACTAAACTATTAATATTACGACGTTTCGGCCCAAACCACTAGGCCTTCATCAGGTACATCAAAAATAGAAGGAATGAAACAGTGCGTTTCTGTTTAAAGCGGAGCTAAAGCGCTTTACCATTGCTGCATCAAAACCGTTCTTTTTTACATTTTGCTGCAGCTTCGCTTTACCCCCACTCTACTACCCGTGCAGCGAACTCAAATCTCGCTTTACGACTGCTGCATGGTTTCGCTGCACGAACTGTCATGGCGGACTAGGTGATCATCGAAAATTTCGTTGATGGATTTAACATCATTGTTCAAATTCCCGAGTATGAACGCTTTCTTCAGCACAGTTAGTATCATTTGATTTTACCTGTACATCATATTGCACAATAATTATTATTCCCATCCCCGTTGTTAACCATGTTAAAGGGATGTAAACATTGCCGGTTTCATCCAGCATGCTCTCAGCTCATCGACTTTGCCGTTCTTTTTTGTCTGCAGCAATCGTAAAGCGATCGCGCATCACTCGTAAAGCGCTTTACAGGTTTGCTTTAAAAAGAAACGCATTGAAAGTTCCAACTGACGAACAAACAAACTCGCGGAGTTTCCTTGGCAACGACTTGCGTTCACAAAGTCGGACCGCCGGTTCCAGATGTATAGAACCAATAGCTGTCTAGAAGATATCTGGAGCTTTTATGCAACCGGGCATAAGAGAAGATAATATTTGGATGTCGCGACATAATTCTCAGCTCAGAAACATTGAAATAAATAGTGACTAAGAAAAAATATGGATAGGCCTAGTGCAATAATCTCAACTTTTACAAAATGAGGGCTAGCACTATCTTCCCCCGACCCCTTCAATTTTGATATGCCGGGAGAAGACAATCTGTTCAGAAGTTCATGATAAGTCCACCGGATGTGTTTCAGGACCTTCCTGAGAAGGAGTTGGCAGGTGACTGTGTATTTGAAAATGGGATGAAGATCCCTGAAATGCATCATGCCAAAATAATAGTAGTGAAGCACAGAAGTGTGTATAAGTCAACTCAAATAATTTTTAAAATTTATTACATTCACTATGTGAATACAAAAAAATTTACGTACAAAAGTACTACTGCTAATTAGCAGAAGACAGTGATAAAGTGCATTAAGTTGCACAAAAAATGAAGTATAAAGTGACAATGTCTTTATGATTAGTCTGCAATTCAGTTAATATTGTTTAATTAAGTACACAAGTATTATATTCTGTTCCAAAAATTTCATAAAAAACAAACTAAGAAATGATCAATAGAGTCGATGAGTCCTTCCTCATTTAGTCTACAGCTTCAACTCCCTTAGGCATTTTAATGCCAAAGCCTCTTTTCCCTTTTGTTCACTGGTAACAGAGTAGGGAAGGGACAGCATCGTGTCACACACGTACACCTGTAAATAAATTGAACATAAGGCTGGAATTCCACTATCCATGAATAAAAATCCAACAGATTATACAAATAATAATTACTTTCGTGCCTTGGTGTATAAAAACAAAACTAACAGCTGCGAGATCACGGCATACTATGAATCAATCATCCATGAATCGATTCGAGCTGTTTTGGTTTAATCAGTGCTACCACCAGTGCATATAAGACATAGTTAATTTCATTCAGTTAAGCTAACAGCAGAACAGAATAAAATCACACCAACTGGCTGGCACCGAATCGAAGTTGTGGTTTTAATCAATGTACATTTCTATTATTTCAATTTCCAAACAAATTATGTTGTACAAAATAATCTATTTTCGTTCCGCTTAGGGGCAGCATCTGACTATTAATCACTGCACACTGATACTTGCGTCTCCAGTAACGACCAGACCATTTTACCCGATAAAATGCCATCCTCGCGATTCCTACAAGAATATTATAAGATAAACGGCCGTGATTGGTCTATATCCGAGGAATTGCTAAACGTTATTGGTCAATATCAAACACGCGGCGTATGAGTTGAATAGTCTAAACAAAATGAACTTTATGTTCAAGAAAGATGAAAACACCAATGAATTCTATCCTTTTGTTGTATAAAACAAATGTATTAAGCAAATATGAACTATAAAGGGGCGGCAAATGGACTTTAGCCTATATATCTTCAAAGCTCATACTTACCACATACAAATGGTCCCTCTCATTAATAGCGATCCCTGGTACCCGCACATAGAGAGGTCTTGGTGAGTTTAACAATGACGTAAGAAGGTTCAAAGCCTGGACAGCTCCCTTTAGTCGTAACATATCCTTAATATCTCGTCTTTGATCTGGAAATAAATTAAAATTAAAAATATAAATCATTATAACGCCGCGCTCTTGTGGGGGAAATTACGTACTATATAAATCCTATCTTAGGCAGATGGCAGGATTAGGGGCATGTGGTCAGCATGCCGATATCCACGGCTTTTATTGATGGCTTAGGAGTCGCTACTTCTTTATCAAGTAGCACCTTAGTTTGGATCACGAAGCTGAGTGCATCCTGTTCCAGACCTCCCCGCCTCTTAAAAATCCGGGGATTGAACCAGGGACGTATCCAAGATATTTTTCGAGAGGGGCTATAGGCCTATAAGTCTAACATGTTATCACTAGGGCCCGGAAATTTATGAAAATCATATTTTTAATAATGCCAATCATTACAAGGTGTCAAAGAAATATAGTCCGCCGGCGTGGTCTTGTGGTTAGCGTCGCTGACTACAGATCCGTCGGCCCGGGTTCGATTCCCGGTACCTCCTCGGATTTTTCTGAGGTAGGGAGGTCTGGTAGGGGTGCACTCAGCCTCGTGATTCCAAATTGAGGAGCTACTTGATAGAGAAGTAGTGGCTCCGGTCCAGAAAACCACCATTAACGGCCGTGGGTGTCGGCATGCTGACCATATGCCCCCAATCCTGCCATCTGCCTACGGGAGATGATGCAGCGGTCGGGTGGGTGGTAGGCCAAGTCCCTCCAGGGATGTAGCGCCACGGAATTTGGTTTAGTTTAGTCAAAGAAATATTAAAAAAATGGATGATTTAATTTTGCATATTTTGTTAGTTTTGCAATGATGCATCATATTTCCTCAATATTAAAATATTTGTGCATATTTAACCAATTTGTCACATTTATGAGAGATGTCAAATATTGTGCATATCTCTGTTAATTAAAAAAAAAAAAAAAAACTATTTGGCTAAGTGAATGTTTTGGAAACCGACTATAAAATTTGTTGATAGTAAATAGACTATATTTTTTGTAACCGATTATATAATATTGAAGCAACGTTATATTCATTATTTTTCAATTTACTAAAATTTATTGCAATAACTTAACTTGTTTTATTTTAATTTTTATTATGTAATTCATAAGACTTATACTATCTTTTAAAATTCGTGATATAATTCAGCCAACAACAGAAAGTCTAGTACAGTATTAAATTTACTTAATAGAGTTACCAATAGAGCATAACCTACCTCATTTTTCCGAAGCATATTTCACAAATTTCAGGTAAAAATTCGATGTTAGGCTGAATTTTGTCAGGATGTGCAATTAAAATGTCTACTAGACCTATTTGTCAAATTAAAATGTCCTTATGTGCAACATATTAGCATTACTTAACGTTTCGGGGGGGCTGTAGCCCCCTCAGCCCCCCTCTGAATACGCCCCTGGATCGAACCCAAATGTTGATTACTGTTACGTAGTCAAGTTAGGATTTTAAACAGTAAATCTTGTAGGGGGCCCCAACAGTAAATATTGTAGGGGCCCCAAACACATTTTTCAATTGCTATTTATTAGCTGCTTTTTAAGCCGCTTAACTAATAAATAAACTTTACGTAGGAAATCTGGCCTACTTACTTGCTGTCAACTGTGCGGCGAACATTTCTAGCCGGGTCAGCTTCTCACTCTCACTCGCTTCTACAACATTTCCTTCTGCTACAATTTCCGTTTGTGTTTCAGATTCTGTTGTCTCCATGATATCAGTTTGAGTTTCTGATTCTATCGTCTGCATATCAGTTTGTGTTTCTGATTCTAGCGTCTCCAAGTAGAGGGCGTCTGTTGCGAAGCGTGCGAATTCATTTCCCATTCTGTGGAAATAAGAAGTGATTTTATTCTTCAAGAACATGGGTTATTTAAGTGTGTAATTATTGTACGTATTTGTCATTGTATGTCATTGTCTGGTATTTGCAACACTGCCGTCGGGTTGTTGGCCCACTTGTAGTGTAACAAAATAAATAAATAAATAAATAAATAAATTAATAATAATAATAATAATAATAGCTAGTAGCATCACAGTATGCGCATTCTATCTATCTATTTTCTCCCCTTGTATGTTCATATTTGGAAAACTCGACGAACCCTGGCAGCACCATACCGGCTATCTCAAAAGCTCTACCCACTAACTCCTCAATTACTACATCCCTTAAAGAAGAAAAATTAAATTTATTAATTGCTACTGATAGTCTAGGGACTTTTTTAAAATTTCAAAGCAATTGAATAAATATTGCTATGCAGGGAATAATTTAAAGTTTACTCAAGATTTCAATAACGTATATACATCTAACTTATAGTTAAAATTCTACTTACTTTACGGAGAGGGTAGCATATGTTGATTTTAACTGTTTGATCAAAAGGAACTAATAAATCCACTATAAATCACTAATATATCCACATTAATAAATAATGTTACGCAAAGAAGACATATTTTCAAATGTTGTTACCACCCAACAAGAGAAGTCAAATCAATAATGTTTGCAACAATCATATTACATGACCTTCTGAATATTTCGTTAGGAAAGAAGTCAGAGGGCCAAGACCTTGCCTACGTTATTATTTTATTCATGGCTAATAATAATAATAATAATAATAATAATAATAATAATAATAATAATAATAATAATAATATTTTATCGCCATTGAACTTACAAAGCTAGGTTTATCATTGATTTTCTTGTGTAAGAAGTGCTTTGCAACTTTGAACTCTTCTGCTCCTGTAATGCGAATAAATTAACTGAACTGAAAAAATGGCTTTACTATAAGCATTACCGAAAGAAGATTTTGAGGGTGGTGGGATATGAACTCATGGCCCTGGCCTCTTCTGACTAAAGGCCTGTTCTCCATATTTTTGTCGCAAAAAGTGAATTCTGTTTAAATATAATAATCCCCCTCCCCGTATTTGCTTCCTGCCAACTTACTGTGGACAGAATGGACAGGTGGCATTTTGGGAGTTGAAGTAAAAAATAATAAAAATATGAATTTAGATTAAAGCAATAGTTAAAAAAATGTATGGATAACCAATAGGTTAAAAATAAAATTGTTGATGGTTATATTAAATGATTACCAAGAAGAAAACTAGATTCTCGCAGAGCCTTGATGACGATCTTTCATCCAAATTTTTTCAACATATAGGCCTAAGCATAATGTTGTGGAATTTTACCACGATCACAGACTATGAATCCAACAATTCTCTTAAAGTGCATATTTCCCTACGAAGTAAACCTATGTGATTGAGGGGTTGTAATTATTTTGCTTTTCCACATGTACTTCTTCAGGTTGCCCTTTGTGTTTCTCCATGATATATCCCTTGTCGCTGGCTAGAGGGATAGCAATTATATCGATTCTCCTTGTGCTACCTTCGATGCTAGGCTGTGGACTTCCTTGTAGACTTGAAAGTTTTGACGATCTCTTGTGCGATGATTGATCGAACGGAGCAGTTCTCTGCAAGGCAGAAACTCAGAACCTGCACAAGTGTTTGGTCTCTCTGAGGCGTCGCCGACGGAGGTGGTTGTCATATTTTTGGAAATGGAAGTTAGGTATTTTCAAGTAAATGCACGTTGGGTTCTTGAAGTGTTTAAGTGATTCTAATTGTTTACAATGTAAGTGTATTTTAGTCTTATATATAAATTTTGAAATGCGTTCAAAATCTTGAAAAATTAACTATTTTTTCGATATGAAAAAATGCAAAACAATTTAGATCCATAATCCGCTTGTATTTCAGTACTTCAGTACAGTACTTTATGGTACTTTATGCGATTGTGTGGGGGGCGGGAAAATGTCTGTCCGTCTGTCCGTACGTCCGTGTGTCTATACGCGCGATAACTCAAATACGCTTTATCGGATTTTAATGAAACTTGGTTTACGCGTTTATAATGTCCATGGGAAGAAGCCTATTGATATTGGACCTAATCGGTTGACCGGTACCGGAGTAAACCCCAATTTAGTGTCTATCTTAAAGGCGCCATAACTCAAATATGCTTTATCGGATTTTCATGAAAATCGGTATACGCATTTATAATGTTCAAGGGAAGATTCTATTGATATTAAACCAAATCGGTTGGCCGGTACCGGAATAATGCCCTATTTAGTGCCTTCTTATGGTATTATACAACAAAAGGCGCGATAACTCAAATACGGTTTATCGGATTTTCATGAAGCTTGGTACATGCATTTATAACGTTCATGACAAAAAGCCTATTTGTTTTGGGACAAATCGGTTGACGGGTAGTAGAGTAACAACTAATTAAAGGTCACATTTTTTTAAATCATGTCTATACTACAATGCCGCATTTTTAACATTGAGGGCTTAGTCTGCAATTTTTTTTTTTTTTTTTTTGTGCCCACCCTTACCCCCGGAGTGCCAAGCAATTAAGCCTAAACCTCCGGTCAGACCAAATTTTTGTAACCATATGTGATGTGTGTATACCTATTGTGCCCTTATGTACATCCGTAGGGGATGTTGATGGTGTGACGTGTTTGGGCTGAGTACTTGTGTCTTTGTACTTTGGCGCAGGATAGACCTAAGTGCGGATAGGTCTTATGTGCAATATTTCCGAGTGTGATTCTTTTTAGTGACATGTAGTTATGTATTCTAGAGATTTGTAGTGCGTGTATCTGTTTGAGGGGATTATTGACCAGTCCGGCATTCGCCTAAGAACGAGGGAAACCCCTCAAAAACCTCGTTCGGACTGGATCAGTGGCCAAATGACCGTCTACTTTGGTGTGTTAATTTACTATAGACTTTTCGTGAAGTGCTGTTTTTGCAAAGGTTTTAAGGGCTGGGAAGGTGTTTTTACGCGTCCAGAACGTGAGGTCCGATGCCCAGGCTTCCTCTTCTGCCCTAGCGGCTTCGTGGAGGAGTAGTCGAGCTTCTCGATATCGAGGACAAGTATACATCATATGATACATGGTGTCTGGTTCGCTGTCCTCACAAGCGCATAGATCGTCGTCTGTGAGATTGAAACGGATTAAGTTAGCGGCAAAGTTGCCGTGGCCAGTTAATACCTGTGTGACGAAGTGGTCCAATTTAATCCATGGCATTTTAAGTCTATTTCTGATATTTGGGAAAAAGTCACGAGTGATTCTACCATTTTGGGCAACTACCCATTTTTGCTGCCAAATATCTATTAACTGTGAGTGAATGCGTTCATAAAGATGTGATCGATCTATGCTCTCAAATTCCCTTGGTCCGATTTGAAGGGCACCTAATTGAAAATTAATTTGCTTCCGCACTTTGTACCTGGCTATCCGTTCCTCAAGCAGAAGATCAACAGGAAGAACACCAGCTATGACTGGTAGAGCATCATTCGAAACAGTGGAGTAGGCTTTAGTTATTCGCAAGAGAGAATGTCGCTGGGCAGATTTGAGTTTGCGGATGTGATGTGTGTTAAGTTTAGTGGCCCAAGCGTTTGCAGCATTCGAGACAATAGCCTCAAAAATAGCAGAGTAAAGTATACGATAGTTAGTGAATTTGTATCCCCACTGCTGTCCAGAAAGTCTGGCTAGGGCCTGAAATAGGTTGTTAGCTATATCACTGATTCTTTGAATATGAGCGGTGAATTTATTACCTTCTTGTAAAGTTATACCCAAATACTTTGTTTCTCGAACATATGGGATCCGGTCTTGTCCTATCCTGATGATTGGAGGGTGATTTCCTATTTTCCCCTTGAGGAGCATTGAGTTTGTTTTAGTTTTAGAAATCTTTAGCTTTGCTTTGTGGGACCAAGTTTCCAGAATTGTTAGTGCTCTATTAGCTTTGCGTTCGAGATCTGTTCTGTACTCACCTTCGATAATAATTTCTGCGTCGTCGGCATAGGCTATGACGTCAGCGTCTTGAGTCTGTCCAAGTTGTCTGAGGGCTTCATCAAACACCAGGTTCCAGACCTTGGGTCCCAATACTGAGCCTTGGGGACACCCTTTGGATGCGGCCTTTGTGAATGAATGAAGGTTATCCCTTAGCGTTATTCGTCTGGACCGAAAGTAGTCACTGAGGACGGCATATATGTTCTGTGGACAGTTTATATTACGAAATCTCTCCAGGGCGTGTGGCCACCAGACGTTGTCAAATGCGCCTTCTATATCTACGAAGATGGTAAGCACGTATTTAGAATTAGATGGGGTTACTATTTGCTGGAGCAGTGAAGCTGCATCCTCAGTACATCTTCCAGGGCGGAATCCAAATTGCCTGGGCGAGTATGATTCTTCTAGAGAAGTGTCTATTTTGGAAGCTATGAGATGTTCAAAGATCTTTCCCATGACAGGGAGAAGACAGATTGGTCTGTACGACTTGGCCAGAGATGGATCTTTGGTGTCAGTTTTCAGAATAATTTTGAGTAGTCCCATTTTCCAGGCGTTGGGAAATATACCAAGGCTAAGTCACGCATTGTATATCTGGAGAAGTTTCTCTTGAAGGAGCGGACCTCCTTTCTTAATGAATTCTGGGTGGATTTCATCAATTCCGGGGGCTGTTCGATTTTTGGTTCGGTCTATAGCTATTTCAAGATCTGTTGAATCGAAAGGGGTGGCGTTATACTCATTCTGGAATGGTCTTCGCGCAGCCCTGCGGAGTATCTGCTGTTGTAGAGTTTCCCCTACATCAGAATCATCGGGGACCAGGGCGTCTGTCAGAGTGGTGGCCACAGTGTCCCACGTGTCGGCAATCGTGCCATCTGGAGTACGGAGACTATGGATGACTGTGCGCGGGTGCAGTTTTTTCGTCATAAGTTTATAGGCAATCCCCCATGAGTTGATGACACTTTGCTCTGTGACAAAGTTCAGCCAGCTTTCTACTTTCGCGAGATAAATCGCTCGTGAGTATTCTCTACGTGATTGAGCGTATTCTGCGTAATATCTGTCCCGGTTAGGCTGTTCGCGAGCTCTATTGGCCTTTTGGAACTTTCGCCTTTTCCTGTTAGAGTCTCGCCTGAGTTGATCAAGAGCATCGCTCCACCAAGGCACAGCTTTCTTTCCAGGGAGTGTCATGGGAATACTTTTTCGTGCTGCTTGGGAAACGGCAGCAGTGAGTAGATGCACCTGATGAATTACTTCCATAGTGGAGTTTAGGGGAGAGTTGAGAGGAGTTAGGTTAGTTTCTACGTTATTATAGAAAGCTTGCCAGTCTGCATTTTTGAGATTATAGCGCCTGGCATGACGTATTGTATTTACAATAGTGTCTTCAATAACTATTTCTAGAACATTATGTGCACTGGTCCCGATTTCTGGCTTAATGGTCCATTGAACATTGCGGCGGCACATGTCTCGTGAGATTAGCGAGACATCGATGTGCGATTGGCCTAGCCTAGTTTGGAAGGTGGGTTCAGTATTCTGTCCATTGAGTGTAAACCAGTCCATTTCCGCAAGGAGCTCCTCCATAAGCTCTCCGTTATGGTCCGTGTAAGGGACACCCCATAAGGGGGATTTGCCATTCGCATCAATACCGACAACAATGTTGGCTTGCGATCTTCCTATTTCCCTTAGCTTGTTTAAGACTGGATCAGGGGGTTCAGCGGGTTGGAACGCACTAACTAGTGTAAATTCGCCGATTACAGTAGCTATTTTGACGCACGTTAAATGGGGGATAGAATAGTGAGTTTGCTTAAGGCACTCAATTTCCGGGTTTAGGATTACTATTCCCGTCCACGGGTATTCGTCAGGGGAATTTCCAGTGATGATTTGATGACAACAGCTAAATCCAGTGATTTTATTCCCGTGGTATGCGTAAGGTTCTTGTAAAAGAAGGATATCTACGTTGTGTGTGTGAGCTTCCGCGTGAATTTGGTCAGTGACTACTCTGGCCCTGTCAGTGTTGATTTGCCAGATCTTGATTGTTTTCTCAGCCATCGCCGTAGTCAGTCATTTCCTTAAGTCTTCTAATCGCGGTTTCCCGCGAGGGACAAAGTGGGTCAGTCGTTGAGTGTCGAGCGTCCTTTTTATAGCGGGTGCACAGAGCGCAAGTAGGGGGGTCAATCTGTTTGCGAGGGCACTCTGTGTACCTGTGCCCCTGTTTGGCACAGTAGCCACACGTCTCAGCGTCCGCTCTACAGACCTTGGCAGTGTGTCCAAGATTGTGGCACCGATAACATCTCGCTGGTACAGAATGGTCTTCCACACGACAACTGTGGAAGCCTAGGAATATTCTGCCCTTGTCAATTAGCGAGTGTCGGACTGCATGGTGTGTTTCAAACACCCAATGGTCTCGGTCAGTGAATTTCCCGAGTTTGAATCGGAAAGCCACTATGTCATCAATTATTTTAAGGTCAGGATGTTCTGGCAACGAGTTGCTGATTGCCCGTTTTAGTTCTGCTTCAGTTTTTCCGCGAGGAACGTTTTTAATAATGATTTTGGGTCTTCTTTTCTGAGGTTGCATGGTACGGTAGCCCTTGTCCTTTAGAGATTTACAAGTCATTATTTTCTGCACCTGGTCTAAGGAGGTCGTCTCTAAGATCAGTCTGGGTCCCCTGGCTCGTCTGAGGCCAACGATCTTCCAATCTTCTGCTGTGGGGTCGTCAATGTCTTTGAGGAAGGATTTTTTTACATCGTCAGCAGTCTTCAGTGTAGGGTCTGCGTTTTCAATTAGTACTACATGTTTTCCCTTCCTAGGAGAAGGTGATGGGATTTGATATGACTTGCTTCGGAGGATTGGCGAGAAGCGCCCTGTTGTACGTTAATGGAGGGTTAGTCGTCTTAAGTATTTTGTTTTCACTTCTTAATTCAGCAATTTCTGCAATAAGGTCCTGTTGCAGTCGAGCAATTCGACCCAGTGATGTGAGGACCTTCTCCTTCCTATCGCGGGAATCCTTGGAGAAGAGCATCAGGGTGCTGATTTCCACTAGGATATCGAGCACACTTCGTTCGTCTCCCTCCTCCTGAGGGAGGGTAGATAGGTCGAAATCAGGTTTGTCAGGCATATGCGACGAGATAGCGCTGGTTACAGAGTGAGCATCGTCTTCCCTATCCCCGCGTTTACTTTGGGTCTGTCGGGGGGTTCGCTGTGAAGCAACTGCTGCTTGCTTTTTTGCCTTTCCGTTAGTCTTGCAGTCCATTTCTTTGCGTTGGGTCATTTCAATGCAGTCAGATGTTTGTTTATTTCGTTGATCTAGTTGAAATTGAGTACTACATGAATACTGTTATATACAGAAGGTACAGCGCGCGCCAATAAAATGTACCTGTTTTTCTCGTTTAATATTTCGTGAAGTTGTTAATATATCTTTTTGTTCTTTTCTACACATTGTTGTGCAAGCCTGGAAAAAATTCCACAATGGTTTTCATTACGCCAGAGATAATTATAATAGTCAAATTTTATTTGGAAACAAAATGTATAGTAGAGACACAGAGGAGATTCCGCAATCACTTCCATGTTCGAGAAGCTCCAACACCAAAGACAATTCCCAGATTTCCTCTTGTGGGGCTACAAAAGACAATGTGTATACACGACACCCGAACACAATCAGTCATCCCAAGAGAAGAATCGAAGAATTTATTCTTACAATTCCGGTGGAAATGTATGCTAGAGTGATACACAATTTTGGGTTTCGTTTGAATCGTTGTATAGGCCTTGCAGGTGACATATTAAACATGTTGTTCTTAACAGATGATTCTCCCATCTTTGTTCTCCATGTCTGTATTTTTACAATTTATTTATGTCATTTACTCTCGAACTTATGTGCATTTAAAAACGGGTACATTTTATTGGCGCGGTAAATTTTATTGTGAAATAATTAGCGGAGTTATTTGCCTATGAATTTTGTGAAATGGTGACATATTTTAAGGATTACAAGTTGCAACACATATAGATTGTCTATTAACACTATTCCTTCACAGATGCTTATCAAAGTAGACCGTCAAACTGATTGAGTTGGCCGAATGTTAACGTCTTGCACTCGTATTTTGGAGGTCCCTGTATCAAATCGCGGAACCGGCCGATTTGACATGGATTTTTTATCTTTATTTTTATGTGACTGTGCGATTGTCAAGATATCACAAATCTGTAACGTTCTGCTAACGCTGGTCGATTTTAATCTGATTAAAAAAACTTATTTTCTGCATATCATCATTACAATTATAATTAATTCAACAAAAGCATTCTGCACTTTGTTATATCAGTTTACCTGATTTTATTTATTTTAGGCTTGGCTACTACAGCCTCTATAAAACAATTAAACAATAAAAGTAAATATTTATGAAGATTTATTTTTTGCATAAAGCTTGATATTATTACATTATCATCATGCCATTTGTTTTAAAACTATTTCTCAAGAAATTATACAGAAATGTTTTGGAATAAGAATATAATCCATAAAATTGGAATTTGTTAACATATATTTTCAAGTTTTTCCAACTTTTGCCCGGTATTTACCAATTAAAGGTATTTACCAGTTATTCCCACTGGGACGGTATATGTTAGTTTTGGACGGGAAAATGCCGAAATGGTCGAAATACGTTTGATTTTTAAAATGGTACAACTTCTATATTTACAAGGCGGAGTTACCGCATTTCTAACTCATGGCTCTATTTTACCTACATTGTTCTGATGTAGTATGGTCACTTCATAGTCAATTCAGATATAGCCCGGGAGCCGATCCGGATGTAATTTTATTATACTATGGGACCAGTTGGAAGATAAGACCCAAAGTATGTTATTTTCACTGAAGAATGAACCTGAGAACTTGATCCAAAACTTACTTAGTCTGATCACATGAATTATGTTTGTGTGAGACTGTCTCGTGTTCTCTATTTATTGCGTCACTTGAAGCCAATAATATTAAAAACGTATTTAAAGCAAGCGTACTATGCGTTTTTCCATAGCATATTAATCTATGGCATTCACATATGGGGGAATGGAACTGGAATTGATAAAGTCATCATTTTGCAAAAGAAAGCTATCCGCATATTATCAGGTGCTTGCTATGATGCCCATTGCAAACCATTGTTTCTAGAAGAAGGTATTTTAACTGTTACAAATCAATATATTTTGAACTCTCTGAGCATGATAAAGATGAATCTGAATAAGTTAACCACTATGCAAGTTGTACATAGTCACTCCACTAGATTCAATTATTTTCTTGTCAAGCCTTCCGTTAGACTCACTAAGAACAAAGATTGGTTTAGTGTAATTTATTGCTATTGACATGTTCACCAAACTGCCATTTGAAGCTCACACTGCGAGTCTTAACAAATTTAAGAACATATTGACAAAGTGGCTTACACTACGTCCATTTTACAACATCAATGAATATTTTAATGCCAATTTTGATATGATTTTTTAATGTGTTATATTTTTATGTGTTTTGTGTTAAACATTTGTAATCGACTTCTATCCATAACACCATAGTAGTGTTTATGATAGCAATAAAGAATAATAATAATAAATAAATAAATAATAAGTTAGTAAATACAGTGAGTCCCACGCAAGAGTTGGCCAATGACGCGGGTTTCTGCGTCGCGGCTGGCACAGCTCCAACTCCCGAGCGATCGGGTGAAATATCTACGCAAATAATGCCGCGGTTGGTGTAATGATTCAGGTTCTCACATTTACAGTTAAAATTACAACGAAAATAACCGCTTACCTCTTCACAAGAGATGTTGGAAATGTTCTCCTTTTGCATAAGCACAACACTGACACCTTTTAAAGGGAATTTTCTTTCACGCGCGTAAGTTCAGCTTCCGAGATAGAGTTAATTTAACTTGTGATATTGTCTTTAAGTTCTTCTTGTGTATGGGAAATTGAACTATACACTTTATTTTTCAAGTTTCCCCATTAATAATATTTACATACTGTTAGAAGAACTTGATGACAATATCACATAGGCCTATCACAAGAGAAGGTGCCAGTATTGTCTGGATGCAAGAGGAGAACATTTCCATCATCTCTTGTGATGAGGTACGTGGTTATTTTCATTGCAATTTTAACTGTAAATGTGATAACCTGAATCATTACAACGACCGCGGCATTATTTGCGTAGATATTTCACCCGATCGCTCGGGAGTTGGAGCTGTGCCAGCCGCGACGCAGAAACCCGCGTCATTGGCCAACTCTTGCGTGGGACTCACTGTAGAAGCCAATTCGGATGCACCCTTTGGAGAATGTTACCTGCATATTTATTCAAGCGTAGATATATTCAAGTTTGCAAATTTATAAGACAATATTATCCTGCCGGTTGTACAGTATTATATGGATGTGAGACATGGTCGCTTACTCTTCAGAAAGAACATCATCTGAGAGTGTTCGAAAACAGGGTGTTTAGGAAAATATTTGGAAATCAGTTAGATGGAAATGGGGACTGGAGAAAACTGCATAACGACGAGCTTCATAACCAGTACTCTTCACCGGATATAGCAAGGGTAATTAATTCACGGAGGATGAAATGGGCTGGACATGTCGCGAGCATGGGGAGGATTCCTTTAGCTTGCTTAGGAATTGTCTATTTGCCATTGAGTAAGTAAGTAAGATGTAGTAAAGTCATGTGTCGCACCTTTTTTAAATTTTATTTTAAAATTACATAAATATTTACACAATATATAAGGCCCTGGAATCCCGAAAGAGCAGGAACTCGTGCTCGGGCAGTTCCATGCATGTATTTACATGTTTTATATTATTGAATTATAAAACCTAAAATTACCTTGAAACTAAATAGATAAAATAGGGGAAAAGACAAAAGCTGAGTGTAATAGCATGATTCAATTGATATAAAATAATGATAATAAAATCACGTAAACTCATATTACAAAGTGCCAGAATTATTTTGTTTAATCACTTATAATTGCAATTATGATATGCAAAAAATGAGTTTGAAAAAATAGATTTCCAAGTTAAGCTCCAGATTAATTAATTAAGCATTGCTTGCGGAAGTACAAAGGTCTAGTTTAAAATATCAGATTAAAGACGTCCAGCATCAGCAGAATTATAGTCTACAGATTTGTGATATAATGACAATCGCACACGCACAGAAAAATAAAGAAAGTCAAATTGGTCAGCTTCGGGATTTTAACCAAGGACCTCCAGAATGCGAGTCCAAGACGTTACCATCTTGGGCACCTTGCTCAGTTTAACGGTCTAGTTTGATAAGCGTATGTAAATGAATAGTGTTATTTGTCATAGCTAACTGTTTTGCAACTTCCAAAGCCGTATATGGACATTGTAAAACAATACTGTATGTTGTCATGATAACTGATTTGCGATTGATAAATTCTTTCTAATACATTACCATAAAACAGGCACAAAATTAGGTATTACTCCGGTACCGGTCAACCGATTTGGTCCAATATCAATAGACTTCTTTCCATGGACGTTATAAATGCATATACCAAGTTTCATGAAGATCCGATAAAACGTATTTGAGTTATCGCGCTTTTCTAATATATTACTATTAAAATAGGCACTATATTGGGCAGTACTCCTGTGCCGGTCAACCGATTTGGTCCAAAATTAATAGGCTTCTTGCCATGGACGTTATAAATGATTATACCAAGTTGCATGAAAATCCGATAAAGTATATTTGAGTTAACGCGCCTTATGTTTTATTACCATAAAAAGGCACTAAATTTGGCATTATTCCGGTACCGGCCAACCGATTTGGTCCAATATCAATAGACGTCTTCCCAAGGACATTATAAATGCGTATAGGTCCTACCGAGTTTTATGAAAATCCGATAAAGCCTGTTTGGGTAATAGCGCCTTCAAAATAGACATCAAATTGGGTTTTACTCCGGTACCGGAGATTTTGAGGGTGGTGGGATATGAATTCATGGCCCTGGCCCCCTCTGGCTAAAGGCCTGTTCTCCAAAATTTTGTCGCAGAAAATGAATTCTGTTGAAATATAATAATCCCCCGCCCCCCGCATTTGCTTCCTGCCAACTTACTGTGGACAGAATGGGCACTTCAGATATAGCCTAATCCGGGAGCCGATTCGGATAACATTTTATTATACTATGGGCCCAGTTAGAAGATAGAAGCCAATTCGGATGTACCCCTAGGATAATGTTACCTAAAGAAATGTCTGTAAGGAAGCAGTATCAAAGAAAAATAATGTACGAAGAATACTTCGTGGACCACACTGAAGTCTTACTTAACATCTGTTTCTAAAGGCTTCGGGGTATGACAGATCCGATGTGCGTGTGACCGTATTGGTAGGAGACGAGCGCAAAAGCAAACATATCCCAGCTCAAAGATTAGTAATTATATCATACCGCCATTACTATAAATTAGAAATAGAGAAGTACAAAACCTAAAACGTTTGATGCAGATACCGAGTTAGCTATACATGTTAACTAAACCAGGTTCCCGCAACTGCCCCGAGTATCCTCCTCCTACTCACAACTTCATAATACTTTCATTATTTCTTTCTTCATAATTTTAGTATGTGGAGAGCTTGGAAAAGTACAATAGGAAATATTAAATATTACTTTTGATCTACCATATTATAATACGCTTATTACGTATGACGTAACGGTATCATAATGGTATTCGTTTCGATACAGATTTTCACTGAAACATTGGTGTGGTCTCGAACACGGAATGAACTTGAAACTTGAGAGTAGCAACTGGAACTGCATAATAAACAACCGCTATTTAAAATAAAATCAATTCAGTTCGTGTTAATTTTAATATTATACAAGACTGAATTCATTTCTTGTTATCAAAATCAAGAAAACGACCAAGAAGGACTCCATGAGCTGCCGTCTATCGCAGAAGGCAAGAACTACGAGAACAGCTGATTGCGAAGGGCACCCGTCTCCGTTTGTTTGAGTGTATCTAAAATCTCAAAACTGAAACATTTAATTATGGTCGAACAAAAACATCGTATGCAACTTAACTTTAATGAAAATTAAGATACTCGTATGAAAATTATGATACGAGCAAGGCAAGTATCTTAATAAATGTAATTATAGTTTCGCTGCATAATGTAGTATTTATATACTGCACTTAGTCCAGATTTATGCATATTAAAAATAGTTCGCAATCGAAACAATTTAATTTACTTTAAATTGATTAAATTATATAGTTGTCGTAGAACACACAGTGTATGGACATTGTCGTAAAACTATAAAGTTAATTTCATCACAATTAAAACATTAATTTATTATATAAAATACCTCCATGGTCAGCCAACCAGAGAGTTTCTTTTAAAGTGGAATCTGCTCAACCTAATACATCCGCTGGAATCTTGTTAGCAACTTTAGCAGACAAAACAAATCGGAATGTTAAAATCATCCATATATCTAGTGGAGTAAGAATGTTGGTTAATTCTAATTTTACAAAAATGTAGGTTGTCTTTTTTTAGTTTAGTATAGTTTAGTATTGAATCGGAGCTCGACAGTAATATTTATACAATACAATAAATACAAAATTATCATGTACATTCGGTGATCCTTGGATAATCTGCAGCTTCTCCGTATGTTCAAAACATGTTATGAAATGATAAACATAAACCAAACCAAACGGTAAACCAAATCATGTACGTAATACATATGTTGGTTTTCAACATTTATAATGAAGTTCCAGGATTTACAGTGAAGTCACCAACAAATAAATGTTTGCAGTTTTGTACATTAGACTAGTTGATTACTGAAAAAAATTACTTGAGTATAGTTCGCCCATATCATAATACCGTAGGGTCTATGTAAGAAAAGTATTAAGAAAACCGAAATATCTAATTCGGTTATAATTCTGAGGAACTCACTGACTAATCTTCTTAGAAAAAATAACTCATGATAGCTTCACACAAATGTGATTAATATTTTCTTACCAGGAGAGGGTTGTGTCTCTCACATTACCAACAATATTGTATCCTGTTCACTCAAGGAAGGTACAAGTCAAGTGAAACAAAAATCTGATTTTTAAAATCGGTCATACAGTCGTGTCAATGGGAAATCATATTTTCTTTTTTATCATCAGCTTTCTGTATCACTGCATTGTAAGTTGATCTGCAGAAAATTTGTCTATATTTCCTTCCATCAGTGCAAGCTTCCTATATCAGGTGCAGAAGAGCGTATTCTGAAAAAGTAGTAGACTTTCGTTGAAATTTACAGCATTTCAGTTGAATTCTTTTGGTGAAAAATCACGTTATTTACATTAATGGGGATGATTAGCGATTACGTGATAAATAAAGGACTTAACTTGTATTTGTTTGTATATTTATAATATAGGCCTATATATGTACAGTTTTTATTATTACGATTATATTTATAGGCTACATTTTGTACTAAAAATTAATAAAATTGAAATTATATCCATGAGGGTTTTGAAAGTATTTTAATGAAATTTTGATTATTTACGGAAAGCTTTCAGCAACAAGGAGAATGTTTGATATAGGCCTAATAGTTTTAAACATACTGCCTGTTTATAGGATTTTTAATCATGAATAACTTAAATTGCTACGTGTATTTTTGGGTTGTATATTAGTTCAAAATCATGGAATATATTGTAATCTAACTCTATTCCTTTCGTTTTTCCATTATCAGATATCTGCCAACACGTTTCAGGTTATTTGCTGAACAATGATTTCTCCATCTCTCTCTGACTGTAGTGCAAAAAGTAAATAATAATGTTTTGTGACTTGTTGCCCAGAATTCACTAAACACATTACAAATTATCGTAATCCACTCTTTTTGTATAAAGAAAAGACTTCACCAAATCTCGGAAAAACTGCAATAAATGACACTTGATCTATTTTTTTAAATTTACGTTTAACTGAAAGGCGACTTTATCACAATTATATTTGGACACAATTTTATTATAACATATCAATTTAAACAGGCTTAAGACGCCTGCGACAGTGTAGTAACTTTCATAGTTGAATGAATATTTCTTAAGCGTTCGATGCTATTTTCTTTTTAATTGGTTTAAATTTTATTTATTAGTCTTTTCCGCAGCTTGTGAATTAGGCGTGTGCTAGATATTACTTCTGTACTTGCCACAATAATGACTAAGGTGTAGAATTTTAAAGTGTATTTACAGAATTAGAAATATAAAGATAACTTACTAGGATTGGAAACTATTTATTGCAGTATAAATCACGGATAGTGTTTAATGCTATAAGCTATGTTTCACTAATTAGATTTTTATGGCATAAAAATGCAAATAACACAAAGAACAGAGGTAGTTCACTGGTTTATGAATCCAGAATACTTACTCATCATATTCAGTTCTTTTTTAATTTATTATTAATCATTATTATTATTATCATTATGTATTTCATGTTTTTGCCCTGGCTGAGTGGTAGAGAAGGCCTTATGGCCTTAACTCCGCCAGGTTAAATAAATAAATAAATAAAATAAATATTCACTAATGAAATATTGTGATGTAACAGTATTTCTGGGGCCTAAATAAATTAGACCAGGGAATTATTGATATAGAATTTAAGTGATCAAGTGGATAAAACATTGGAGTTTGGAATTCACACGGCATGTGGACTTGAGACGGTTATTGCATAAAACCATTACGGCAGTTTCAGAGGGATGGTTATTGAATATTATATGCTCTTTTGTCAAGAAACCCTTTAGAGAGGATGTGCTAAAGCATTAATAAAACTTTATAAAAAAAACTTGGCTTCCCCAAGCGAAACCATTAAGATTTCAAGTTTTTCCACGCGTGAGATGCTATATTTTAGCCTATCGGAGAGCTCCTTATATCGTGGGTTTACAAGCAAAACACATTAAGTCAGTTTTGTTTTACTTTTTGACTTAATTACGTTATCCTATGTGTTTTTTTCTGCTCTCTCCACTGGTACTATCCATTAAGTCATACAAGTTCATCTTAATAGCCAAATTTCATATTTCCATATTTCACTAAGTCTAATTATAGGGATTTATTTCAGATAAAATGCATCAAGTGACTTAGTGTGTTTAACCTGATTATTTTTTAAAGATTGAGTGAAATATATTGACTCAATGTTTTTTTCCTTGTTACGTTCACGTACTCAAAGCGACATAATAATAATAATTATTATTATCATTTTCGCCTGCTTACAAGTGCAAGAAACGAATTCTAACTTTGATGATCGTTGTCGTCTGCGTTTAGTGGCATAGCGTTATAATATGTGCAACTATAAAGGACAAAATGAGGAGAGCAGAGAAAATCCTTTATCTTCTTAAACAATCTGGTATGTTTACTTATATTTTTGTTATAATTGTGCATTAAGCTGGTTAAATTGAACGAATGAGACGGAAAACCACACGTGTTTCCTTTAAAACCGGTGAATTTTGTGTGAAATGCGCCACTATTTAAGTTCGGTTATTCGTATTGTTTGATCCCTCTTTTCTTCAAGTCAATCGCTGGGTCATATAAAAAATATACAAATTTTATCTATGAGCTGATCCATATTAAACATGCACAATACACTTCATGAACTAGATTAAAATCATGAAAGTATATGCCACTTGCCACTTGAGAGACGGAAAAAATTCATATTGATTAATGTTGATATCAGTGAACCAAAATGTCACAGACTTAGAAAAGGAGAGGTAAGCAGGTTAAGAACTAATGCAAAATCGTACTTCTTCAGAAAAGAAGAGAAAAAGATTCAAGTTTACCAACAGTTCTTCTGAAAAAACTTTGAAAATGTTGAACTTGCCAATAATAAATGCCTTTAAAAATATAAGTGAAATTGGACAGTATAATGGGAGAGATAATAGAGGCCATAAAGCTCCAGGAAACAAAACCTCAGCCGAGATGAGAGAAAAAGTAAAAGTACATATTCAGAGCTTTCCTCTAGTAGAAAGTCACTATATACGCAAATCAACAAAGCGGTTGTATTTAGACTCTACATTAAATATTAGTAAAATGTATTCTTTATATAAGGAAAGATGTAAAGAAATTGATGAACCGTCAGTCAGTCTTATCACACACTGAAGGATTTTCTGCACTGAATTTAATATTTTATTTTTTAATCCTAAAAAAAGAACAACGTGGCATTTGTAATGAATATGAAAAGGCATCTCAGGAGGAGAAAAGCACACTGGAAGATGATTTCAAGGCTCATTTGCTGAGAAAAAATGCTTCGATGGAAAAAAAATAATGCAGATAAGAAAAGGGCTTCAGATGAGACTAATGTCACGTCAATTTCATGTGATTTCCAGCGTGTATTACAGATTCCAACATCACAAGTCAGTCTCCTGTATTATCTTCGTAAAATAAACTTGAATAATTTTACCATTCATGAGGCAGCACCACCCAATGAAGCATTCTGCTATTTTTGGACTGAATTTAATGGAAAGAGAGGCAGTTGCGAAATAGGCACATGCCTGGCCATGTACATTAATTATTTATCGCCAGAAATAACACATCTCACTATTTTCTGTGACACTTGTGAAGGCCAAAATCGGAATATTCAGGTGGCAGCCATGTTACTACGTCTTATAAAAAGTCATCACAGTCTGAAGGTGATTGAGCAGAAATTCATGGAATCTGGACATTCATTCATTTATGGAGGTAGATTCCTTGCATAGCTTCCATGCATAGCTTTTTCCAGGAAAAATATAGATACGTTCAACATGATGATGATGATGATGAGTGTTCTGCCCGAAGGCAGGTCCAGACGCGGGACGAAGCCGTGGGGTGATGACCACGACTCGTCCGAGGTGATTCAGGCAAGGGTGATACCGCGGAGATTTTCCATTGCCTCTCGCGGGATGGGAATGAAAGGACACAACACAACACCCAGTCCTGAACCCTGGAAGGAAATTTTTCACTGCTGAAAAATACCCGGCCGGGAATCGAACCCGGGCCGCCAGGGTGGAAGGCAGTCACGCTACCAACTCACCCACGTCGGCGGACTTTCAACATACAAGAACTAATAAAAACAAAAATGAGAAAGGAGACACTGTACAGTGGATAAAGGTGAAGTGTTTCAGATATGAAAAAGAAATGCCCAACATCATTCAATATAAATATGACCTCCGTGAAAATGAATATGAAAAGATAAATATCGCGTCATCAAAACGCTTTATGAACAGAAGAAGGAAAGGTAAATTGGAGGATGTAGTGATTCCACAACTTTATTCAAGACGGTACCCATCTCTGAGACTAATAAAAAAGATCTTCTGAAACTATGCGATAAAAATATCATTTCTCGAACTCTTCATGATTGGTATCAAAATTTGCCATGTTCCTCTTCTGCAAAAGACACTACGGCCGAGCCAGCTGCAGCAGACTCAGAAGAGGAAGAAGAAGAAAGTAAGTGTTAGATCAGTGTGTGCAAGATGTCAACTTTAGACTTATGGTAGTTCCTTGTTCTAAAATTTAATAATTTGTCGTAAGCTCTAAGGTTCAGTGTATTTCATTCATGTACAGTAACTAACTATCGTTCAGACAGTTTTCTGTCTTTTTCCATGAAATATAACTTCGACATTCAATACAATTTTTTTAAAACTATACTAAAGATCTGTATCTATTTTCCCTACAATGTATTCGCTTTATATTAATTTCAATTATATGTATCTTATTTTAGTTATTTTCAATGTATTCTAAGTGCATACATGTGTTACCGTAGAATTATTTTATTTTATTTTGTCTTTTTCAATTGGACCCCATCTTAAAAGTAAACAAAATTAATTAATAGACTATCCTAGTGTTTAAACTAAGCATTCAAATTTCATAGTGTGCTATGATATATGCGGAATGAAGTGAATAATAAACAAGTAAAATACATTAAGTCAAGTTATTTCATTATCTAAAATTGTATAAGGCATATAGAACAAATCAAGTCTTATTTGTCAGGAGAATAACATTAAGTCAGTAACATTTTTTAATAAAATCGTTAATAATACCAAGGCAGCTTACATAAATAATATTTTAAATATACATGATTATTATACATACTCCAACACATGTATTTCATAGTATTAAAGAGGAAAATTCAAAACCACGCAGCAGGTTTTGGGGATTCAGTTTAGTAAAAATCTTCAAATGCCTTTTTCTCAAAACTAACATTTTCGACTTAATGGGTTTTGCTTGTAAACCCACGATATGTTCTTAGGAAAAGGGCGCGAACTTATTACAACTTTTGGACTATTGTGTTGCAGGTGTAGGAATATGATGTAATCATATATATATGACTTTCAATCGAGGCGGAACTTGCTCCAAAACAACGCGGCGAACGGGGCTATGCCCGTTGTGGCTAAATTAATTGGTGGAATCTAATATAAGTAGAAGCGCACTTACGTAATTCAGCAAGGTATAAAGTTGATTAAGAGTATAATTAGTACTAGAGTGATACAGTATATATTTACATTATTTGCGTATAGCACAGAACTGAAAATGGATTATTGCGAGTGGTGTACTTAGTCTCTGTGTAGGATAATCACTCGAACGTTGAGCGTACCGCCGAAACCATCAGAAAAAAAAGGAATATCAGCCAAGTATATTTTTAAGTGTAATTACTACCGCTTTGAAGTCCACTTTCCCTGCATTAGTACTAATATATTAAAAGGGAGATTCAAACAAATATAACATTTATTTGCTGTGTGTTTGTGGTTATAAATGAATGACTTTTATTTGAATTATTGGATAAATAAGTACATATGAAGTAGAACGGTAGAGCCAGTGCTAATTGTGTTTACCCCCACATATCCCTGAAAATAAGAGTTTACTGCTGAATCGACTGAGCTACAAGGGAAGGCCGTGAAGTGATTTGAGTGGTTGCGCCACGGACTTCAGAATTACCGGTATATCAAAGGTATGTGGAGGGTAAGCATTACCGGTAATATGGACCTTGAGATAATTTTAGACTCATACGAATTACCCCGATTGATAAATTAATAACAGAGCATCATTAGTGTCGTAATCTGGATACCCCTTCCGCCCGCAGTGAAATAGATTAGGAAATTATATCTTGGTTGATGGAAATTTATTCTTGGTTTTATAAAGAAATGTGCTTAATTTAACATGTTCCATTGAATTTGAGAATTATTACACGTTATGGAATAATAACTATTAAATTATTAATTGCTGTACAATTACAATTTAACGTTTATACTTTTATTGATCTGGCGATAATTTCCCGAAACACTGTTTATGAGTCCTTCTTTGGTTTGGTAGTCATGTCCTTCCTTTGATGGTTTTTTGGTTCCGCATCATGTATACATCTTTATGTAACATTTGAGACTCTTAGATTAAATGATCCACTGTTCTAGTTGCCAAATACAATTTGGATCTTCCATTATAATTTTAGTATTCCATTTTCAAATTTTAAGTTTAATTTGAGAAAGTTTAAATGCGTTACCAAAACGATAATGTCAACTTATGATGAAGTTATGGAGGCAATGCCATCTAAATATTCAAGAAAGAAATCTTGCAATCCATCAGAATGGAAAATTAAATCAGTTTTTTGCCTGTGGACCGCGTTTTTGGAAGGGTTGAAAAATGTTAAGAAAAACTGAACTGCTGCTTTTGCCTGAAGATTATGACAAAATATTTTCAAACGTAGTGTTAGTTCTTGGCAAGGACAGGCACATTTCAAACTGGAAACATGCTGTCAAATTGCATATCAAATCAAAAATGGATTTTAAAATTTCTGCAATGAAACGTTTTCAAATCAGTTCAAAAGCTGTTACTTGTAGAGTTACATACTCAAATGTAATGCCTATGTGTTCCCATACATTGTTAAAGAGAGGAAAGAAATGGTCCTCTCTAAAAACTGAAACAGTGCTTCTACAAAATAATGTAAAAATATAAAAACTGGATGATGTGAAGATACTTATACAGAAACAAGGTACCGGTATCAATGATGAGCATCCTGCAATGTAATTCTATAAGCAGGTATTTCTTGTAGTAAGGAGATTAGTGACAATGACAGTGATGATTAGGCCCATACTATTATTTCCAGTGAAAGTAAAAATACCTCCTCTGGTACTGTATTAATATTTTTTATGTTTGTTTTTAAGGTCTAGAAACTAAGTACTGGAAGAATATTATAAGTACAGTCAGTAAAAATGACACTGATTATTATTAGCTAGTTATATTATTTCCAGTTGAAATAAGGCTATTTTTAAAGAGTGTGAGGCTAAAAATGTAACTAAATTTCTCAGGCTTATGATTTGGATGTTTGAAACATTATAAACATCAGATTTATAGCTATACCACTTTTATTTGATCAATAATACATAATAAAATTATCAACTTCTTCAATTATTGCAGAAGACACCTATATGAAAACTTACTTTGCTGCCAAAATGACTTAAATCCCTGTCTTGTGACCCCGGTTCTGCCATTCCTACGACTCTGTGATTTTTCTCACATATAAAGGTAAATTTGCAAATATTACAGGATTGCACGAGCCAAAAATTAGGCTTCTATCTTAATATGACAAGGACTTATATGAAATTTGTCTATTGTAAAAAATGTGATTTCATGGAGAAACGTCACTTTGGAAATAAGCCCTTCAATTCTAAAAGTAAAAAATACTGATTAGAGCAAACATTACTTGTAATAGTTAAAGGAACAGTTAACGACATACAGAAAATTACTTATTTTTCTAATGAGAATTTTAAATAACTGAGAGCATATCTATGTTAAAATTCTAATGAAATGTATCCAACTGACACAGAATATTCTTTATTACCTTTGCATGTCAGTTGTACAGATAAACACACAACAAAACAGCTGTTGTAGACCACTTTTTTTTTTTTTTTTTTTGTGCCCACCCTTTCCCCCGGAGTGCCTAGCAATGAAGCCAAAAACTCCGGTCAAACCAAATTTTGGTGACCATTTGTGCTGTGTGTTCCTATAGTGCCCTTGTGTGCATCCATGTGGGATGATTGAGGTTATGTCGTTTTGGGCTGTGTGCTTGTACGAGTGTCTTTATTTTGAGTTAGTGTTTGCCTTGCGCTGATCGGCTTTTAGTGCTGTGTTGGGTAGTGTGCTGCGTGTGTTTATGTTAGGATCTAAGTTGTTGTGCTGTGTTACTGTCACATGAACGAACATGCCTTCACTATCAAGTACACTGTAATACATATGGACAGACGCCAGGGGTGGAGTGCTGGACGATCGGAGCGGAATGAAATTGAGAGGCAGACTGATTCGGCAAGCAGATTTTTCTGCTTCTCTTTCAACTATTTTCAATGGATTCCTATGTTTCTGTCTGAGAAATCAGCACTGGGAAGGAAGAGCTGTCGAAGAAGAAAGGATACTGAAAATTATGCAACAAGAAACTTTCAGCAGTTCTTTCAGGGAATTTCCAGTATGATAGTAGCCTACATTGTCATAAAGAAAATAGTATCAGGTAATTTGGAGAAGTGGTTATGGATGTATTGTATCTTTCAGTGGATGTCGGTTTCATCTTCTGCATTTAAGGTATATAAAACTGTTTTGAGATTTATCAAACATCCAGCATAGTTTGACTCAACCTCCTACCAAGAATCCAATTGAGTTACTACTGGCTGAATAAAATGTTATTTTCATCATGTAAAGTTGAAGTAAAATATAGATTAGTGTGTATATATATGGGTTTAAGTGATTTTATGTTTGTACTCCTAGTTTAAAGCATGAATACTGAATCCCTGCAATGAATACAAATTACTTACTTACACATTCTCATCCATAATGCAGCGATGGATTCTGTCATAGGTTACAGGCAGCTTTCTTTGGAATGTCCTGTGTAAAGAAAAACAATAATTTACTGCCTGAACAGATATCTCTTCATGGAAAAATATTTTAACAATAAGATATACGCCTACCTTAAGCAAACAAAACCAGCCCATTAGGATTTAAAGATCTGCTGAATTTTGCAAATTAGAATGTTCAGCTAGATTATACATTAAAACTTCATACTGAGATTGACCCAGGTTTGAGGAGTGCTCGCTTTCAATTCCGACTATTTTAGTTTGTACTAAATTTTTTGCCAAGAATAAATTCCAGTTGCTGCTCTGCATTCTTAATGATAAAGTTCGATTTCCAAAAATATAATGTCTACTCAGCTTAATTCAGTCCTATCTTCAGAGCTAAAAACATCATTTGTCATCTCCCTCTCACCATCGTACAATAGATTCCGTCCTGGCTTTCAGACAGTTTTCTTTAGAAGAGCCTGTAAAACGTAAAAACACTATAATATGAAATCAGTTTCTAACAGAGTTCAACCAGCATAATTATTCCTATAAAATATACAGTACCTTTCAAATCCAGTTTCGAACTGTTAAGTTGCAGCGTGGTCTGACCTATAATTGTTTTATTTTCCTTTACAATATTCCAATATTTAAACCAAAGATGTTAACACTTGATACAAAATTAAAAACCTCAAACTAATTAAATTATTATCGCTGCTATCACTTCCAATCAAACCACTAATTTGGAATTCATCTGAAATGTAGATAAATAAAGTAGGCTATAATGCAATTTTCGACTTAGCAACTTTGTATGCATAATAGGAGGGACTGTAAGAAAATTTGATGTGATATACTCACAACCTTCATTACCCTATTCAAATACAGACTGCGCGTCGCTAGGTAACGTGTATGGCCTATTTAAATTTTCATTTATTCTAAAAGAGTCTAAGTGCATTGGAACTCCTTGTTGTGGCGTGCATTGTTACCTATATCATAAAGATGAGAAACATTACAAAATATGCAATTGTTTGTAATATTATGATACTGAGGCATTTACTTTCATCATAATTTCTTCCATTTACACCATTTAAATGTGACCGTACCAGGAAAGCCCAATCATAATTAGGTAAACACATTTCTGCATAACAGTAACCCATCCACAAGTCACAATGTAAATGTAAAATGGTTCTTAGTGTTTTCTTTGTTACGGTACTTTTCGTGACAAAACATTGAAAAGGGGCAACAGGTACAATTTCTATGCTTTAGCAATGTGTTCGCATATTCCGTTAGTGTGTGTGACAGACTTTGAGCATGGTATTAAAGTCAGAATGTATTCAACGTGAAATATCACATACTGAATCCAAAGGTAGAAAACGATTATCGTGTAGCCTATGACAAACCAAAATTAAATTCAACTATGTTCGATCCATTCCTGCGTTTCTGTCTAAGAAAGCTCCACTAAAAAGTAAGAGCTGTGGAAATTGAAGAAAGAAGGAAAGAGTTCTTTCAGGAAATTTCCAGTATGATAATACATTGTCACAAAGAAAATAGTATCAGGAAATTTGGAGAAGTGGTTATGGATGTATAATATCTTTTGGTGGATATCGGTTTCATCATCTGCATTTAAGGTATATAAAACTGTTTTGAGTTCTATTAAATGTCCTGCAAAGTTTGATTCAACCTCCAACCAAGAATCCCATCGAGTTAATACTGGCTGAATAAAATGTTATTTTCATCATGTAAAGTTGAAGTAAAATAAAGATTAGTGTGTGTGTATATGTGTTTAAGTGGTTTTATGTCTGTACTCCTAGTTTAAAGCTTGAATACTGCATCACTACAACAAATACAAATTATTTACTTACACATAGTCATCCATAATACTGGGACGGAATCTGTCATAGGTTACAGGCAGCTTTCTTTGGAACCTCCTGTGTAAAGAAAAACAATAATTTACTGTCTGAACAGATATCTCTTCATGGAAAAATATTTTAACAATAAGATATACGCCTACCTTAAGCAAACAAAACCAGCCCATTAGGATTTAAAGATCTGCTGAATTTTGCAAATTAGAATGTTCAGCTAGATTATACATTAAAACTTCATACTGAGATTGACCCAGGTTCGAGGAGTGCTCGCTTTCAATTCCGACTATTTTAGTTTGTACTAAATTTTTTGCCAAGAATAAATTCCAGTTGCTGCTCTGCATTCTTAATGATAAAGTTCGATTTCCAAAAATATAATGTCTACTCAGCTTAATTCAGTCCTATCTTCAGAGCTAAAAACATCATTTGTCATCTCCCTCTCACCATCGTACAATAGATTCCGACCTGGCTTTCAGACAGTTTTCTTTAGAAGAGCCTGTAAAACGTAAAAACACTATAATATGAAATCAGTTTCTAACAGAGCTCAACCAGCATAATTATTCCTATAAAATATACAGTACCTTTCAAATCCAGTTTCGAACTGTTAAATTGCAGCGTGGTCTGACCTATAAAAAATTGTTTTATTTTCCTTTACAATCTTCCAATATTTAAACCAAAGATGTTAACACTTGATACAAAACCCTCAAACAAATTAAATTGTTATCGCTGCTATCGCTTTCAATCAAACTACTAATTTGGAATTCATCTGAAATGTAGATAAATAAAGTATAATGCAATTCTCGACTTAGCAACTTTGTTTGCATAATAGGAGGGACTGTAAGAAAATTTGATGTGATATACTCACAACCTTCATTACCCTATTCAAATACAGACTACACGTCGCTAGGTAACGTGTATATTTAAATTTTCATTTATTCCAAAAGAGTCTAAGTGCATTGGCACTCCTTGTTGTGGCGTGCATTGTTACCTATATCATAAAGATGAGAAACATTACAAAATATGCAATTGTTTGTAATATTATGATACTGAGGCTTTTACTTTCATCATAATTTCTTCCATTTACACCATTTAAATGTGACCTTGCCAGGAAAGCCCAATCATAATTCGGTAAACACATTTCTGCATAACAGTAACCCATCCACATGTCACAATGTAAACGTAAAATGGTTCCTAGTGTTTTCTTTGTTACGGTACTTTTCGTGACAAAACATTGAAAAGGGGCAACAGGTACAATTTCTATGCTTTAGCAATGTGTTTGCATATTCCGTTAGTGTGTGACAAACTTTGAGCATGGTATTAAAGTCAGAATGTATTCAACTTGAAATATCACATACTGAATCCAAAGGTAGAAAACGATTATCGTATAGCCTATGACAAACCAAAATTAAATTCAACTATGTTCGATCCATTCCTGCGTTTCTGTCTAAGAAAGCACACTGAAAAGTAAGAGCTGTGGAAATTGAAGAAAGAAGGAAAGAGTTCTTTCAGGAAATTTCCAGTATGATAATACATTGTCACAAAGAAAATAGTATCAGGAAATTTGGAGAAGTGGTTATGGATGTATAGTATCTTTTGGTGGATGTCGGTTTCATCATCTGCATTTAAGGTATATAAAACTGTTTTGAGTTCTATTAAATGTCCTGCATAGTTTGATTCAACCTCCAACCAAGAATCCCATCGAGTTAATACTGGCTGAATAAAATGTTATTTTCATCATGTAAAGTTGAAGTAAAATAAAGATTAGTGTGTGTGTATATGCGTTTAAGTGGTTCTATGTCTGTACTCCTAGTTTAAAGCTTGAATACTGCATCACTACGAAATATACAAATTATTTACTTACACATAGTCATCCATAATACTGGGACGGAATCTGTCATAGGTTACAGGCAGCTTTCTTTGGAACCTCCTGTGTAAAGAAAAACAATAATTTACTGTCTGAACAGATATCTCTTCATGGAAAAATATTTTAACAATAAGATATACGCCTACCTTAAGCAAACAAAACCAGCCCATTAGGATTTAAAGATCTGCTGAATTTTGCAAATTAGAATGTTCAGCTAGATTATACATTAAAACTTCATACTGAGATTGACCCAGGTTCGAGGAGTGCTCGCTTTCAATTCCGACTATTTTAGTTTGTACTAAATTTTTTGCCAAGAATAAATTCCAGTTGCTGCTCTGCATTCTTAATGATAAAGTTCGATTTCCAAAAATATAATGTCTACTCAGCTTAATTCAGTCCTATCTTCAGAGCTAAAAACATCATTTGTCATCTCCCTCTCACCATCGTACAATAGATTCCGTCCTGGCTTTCAGACAGTTTTCTTTAGAAGAGCCTGTAAAACGTAAAAACACTATAATATGAAATCAGTTTCTAACAGAGCTCAACCAGCATAATTATTTCTATATAATATACAGTACCTTTCAAATCCAGTATTGAACTGTTAAATTTCAGCGTGGTCTGACCTATAATTGTTTTACTTTCCTTTACAATCTTCCAATATTTAAACCAATGATGTTAACACTTGATACAAAATTATAACCCTCAAACTAATTAAATTATTATCGCTGCTATCACTTCCAATCAAACCACTAATTTGGAATTCATCTGAAATGTAGATAAATAAAGTAGGCTATAATGCAATTTTCGACTTAGCAACTTTGTATGCATAATAGGAGGGACTGTAAGAAAATTTGATGTGATATACTCACAACCTTCATTACCCTATTCAAATACAGACTGCGCGTCGCTAGGTAACGTGTATATTTACATTTTCATTTATTCTAAAAGAGTCTAAGTGCATTGGAACGCCTTGTTGTGGCGTGCATTGTTACCTATATCATAAAGATGAGAAACATTACAAAATATGCAATTGTTTGTAATATTATGATACTGAGGCTTTTACTTTCATCATAATTTCTTCCATTTACACCATTTAAATGTGACCGTACCAGGAAAGCCCAATCATAATTAGGTAAACACATTTCTGCATAACAGTAACCCATCCACAAGTCACAATGTAAATGTAAAATGGTTCCTAGTGTTTTCTTTGTTACGGTACTTTTCGTGACAAAACATTGAAAAGGGGCAACAGGTACAATTTCTATGCTTTAGCAATGTGTTCGCATATTCCGTTAGTGTGTGTGACAGACTTTGAGCATGGTATTAAAGTCAGAATGTATTCAACGTGAAATATCACATACTGAATCCAAAGGTAGAAAACGATTATCGTGTAGCCTATGACAAACCAAAATTAAATTCAACTATTTTCGATCCATTCCTGCGTTTCTGTCTAAGAAAGCTCCACTAAAAAGTAAGAGCTGTGGAAATTGAAGAAAGAAGGAAAGAGTTCTTTCAGGAAATTTCCAGTATGATAATACATTGTCACAAAGAAAATAGTATCAGGAAATTTGGAGAAGTGGTTATGGATGTATAATATCTTTTGGTGGATATCGGTTTCATCATCTGCATTTAAGGTATATAAAACTGTTTTGAGTTCTATTAAATGTCCTGCATAGTTTGATTAAACCTCCAACCAAGAATCCCATCGAGTTAATACTGGCTGAATAAAATGTTATTTTCATCATGTAAAGTTGAAGTAAAATATAGATTAGTGTGTGTGTTTATGTTTTTAAGTGGTTTTATGTCTGTACTCCTAGTTTAAAGCTTGAATACTGCATCACTACAACGAATACAAATTATTTACTTACACATAGTCATCCATAATACTGGGACGGAATCTGTCATAGGTTACAGGCAGCTTTCTTTGGAACCTCCTGTGTAAAGAAAAACAATAATTTACTGTCTGAACAGATATCTCTTCATGGAAAAATATTTTAACAATAAGATATACGCCTACCTTAAGCAAACAAAACCAGCCCATTAGGATTTAAAGATCTGCTGAATTTTGCAAATTAGAATGTTCAGCTAGATTATACATTAAAACTTCATACTGAGATTGACCCAGGTTCGAGGAGTGCTCGCTTTCAATTCCGACTATTTTAGTTTGTTCTAAATTTTTTGCCAAGAATAAATTCCAGTTGCTGCTCTGCATTCTTAATGATAAAGTACGATTTCCAAAAATATAATGTCTACTCAGCTTAATTCAGTCCTATCTTCAGAGCTAAAAACATCATTTGTCATCTCCCTCTCACCATCGTACAATAGATTCCGACCTGGCTTTCAGACAGTTTTCTTTAGAAGAGCCTGTAAAACGTAAAAACACTATAATATGAAATCAGTTTCTAACAGAGCTCAACCAGCATAATTATTCCTATAAAATATACAGTACCTTTCAAATCCAGTTTCGAACTGTTAAATTGCAGCGTGGTCTGACCTATAAAAAATTGTTTTATTTTCCTTTACAATCTTCCAATATTTAAACCAAAGATGTTAACACTTGATACAAAACCCTCAAACTAATTAAATTGTTATCGCTGCTATCGCTTTCAATCAAACTACTAATTTGGAATTCATCTGAAATGTAGATAAATAAAGTATAATGCAATTCTCGACTTAGCAACTTTGTTTGCATAATAGGAGGGACTGTAAGAAAATTTGATGTGATATACTCACAACCTTCATTACCCTATTCAAATACAGACTGCGCGTCGCTAGGTAACGTGTATGGCCTATTTAAATTTTCATTTATTCTAAAAGAGTCTAAGTGCATTGGAACTCCTTGTTGTGGCGTGCAATGTTACCTATATCATAAAGATGAGAAACATTACAAAATATGCAATTGTTTGTAATATTATGATACTGAGGCTTTTACTTTCATCATAATTTCTTCCATTTACACCATTTAAATGTGACCTTGCCAGGAAAGCCCAATCATAATTCGGTAAACACATTTCTGCATAACAGTAACCCATCCACAAGTCACAATGTAAATGTAAAATGGTTCCTAGTGTTTTCTTTGTTACGGTACTTTTCGTGACAAAACATTGAAAAGGGGCAACAGGTACAATTTCTATGCTTTAGCAATGTGTTTGCATATTCCGTTAGTGTGTGACAAACTTTGAGCATGGTATTAAAGTCAGAATGTATTCAACTTGAAATATCACATACTGAATCCAAAGGTAGAAAAGATTATCGTATAGCCTATGACAGACCAAAATTAAATTCAACTATGTTCGATCCATTCCTGCGTTTCTGTCTAAGAAAGCACACTGAAAAGTAAGAGCTGTGGAAATTGAAGAAAGAAGGAAAGAGTTCTTTCAGGAAATTTCCAGTATGATAATACATTGTCAGAAAGAAAATAGCATCAGGTAATTTGGAGAAGTGGATATGGATGTATTGTATCTTTTGGTGGATGTCGGTTTCATCTTCTGCATTTATGGTATATAAAACTGTTTTTAGTTGTATTAAATGTCCTGCATAGTTTGATTAAACCTCCAACCAAGAATCCCATCGAGTTAATACTGGCTGAATAAAATGTTATTTTCATCATGTAAAGTTGAAGTAAAATATAGATTAGTGTGTGTGTTTATGTTTTTAAGTGGTTTTATGTCTGTACTCCTAGTTTAAAGCTTGAATACTGCATCACTACAACGAATACAAATTATTTACTTACACATAGTCATCCATAATACTGGAACGGAATCTGTCATAGGTTACAGGCAGCTTTCTTTGGAACCTCCTGTGTAAAGAAAAACAATAATTTACTGACTGAACAGATATCTCTTCATGGAAAAATATTTTAACATTAAGGTATAGGCCTACCTTAAGCAAACAAAACCAGCCCTTAAGGTTTAAGAGATCTGCTGAACTTTGCAAATTTGAATGTTCAGCAAGATTATAGATTAAACCTTCATGGTGGGATTCAACACGGTTTGAGCAGTGCTCCTGTTTATTTCGACTATTTTAGTTTGCACTAAATTTTTCTTGCCAAGAATAAAATCCAGTTGTTGCTTTGCGTTCTTAACGATAAAGTTCGATTTCCAAAAAGATAATGTCTACTTAGCTTAATTCAGTCCTATCTTCAGAGCTAAAAACATATTTTGTCATCTCCCTCTCACCATCGTACAATAGATTTCGTCCTGGCTTTCAGGCAGTTTTCTTTAGAAGAGCCTGTAAAACGTAAAAACACTATAATATGAAGTCAGTTTCTAACAGAGCTCAAACAGCATAATTATTTCTATAAAATATACAGTAGGCCTACCTTTCAAATCCAGTTTTGAACTGTTAAATTGCAGCGTGGTCTGATCTAATTGTGTTATTTTCCATTACAATCTTCCAATATTTAAACCAAAGACGTTAACACTTGATACAGAACTAAAACCCTCTAACTAATTGAATTATAATTTTTTAGTAGGCCAACATACTACTTGGTTATTTTCAATTCAAACTTACTTATTAAACATATGAAAGCAGACAATGTTAAGAAAATAAAGGTGGTTACAATATTAAAAAAGAGATCATTTTATGGTAAATTGCATTAAGGGAAGATTTACTCCATTTTGCATAGTATAATACAGTAATGGGATTTAGTAATAAATAAAGCTATTAGAATACTGTCTTGTGCATATTTAGAATTAAGACAGGGAAATAGCAATTTTGACGGGATGTTGTATCATAAGGTTTATTATAGTAATGCAATGTGTCATAAACACTTGGAAGTGATAGACAGGACTTTGTTATAGGCCCAGAAAAACTAAAAGGCAGGAGAGAAATATTATGCAAGAATAAGAAATAATTTATTGGGGTACGGTATAGTGAAATCATTCTGATTTTGCCACTATCGCTTCCAATCAAACCTCCAACTTGGAATTCATCTGAAACAAAGATAAATAAAATTGCAAGGTAGAATCATGGGACATAGCAATATTTCCCGGGACAAAACCATAGCTCTTTTACTGAAAACCCAGTGAACATTATTATTTTTAATGTAACATTCAACTTAATATAAGTGATTTGAGATAAACTGAGTGCTAGCTATTATAGCACCTTAGGTATCATTGCTAACCGACTTGTGATGTGTGGATAAGAAAGCCATGCTACCAATATAACATAACATTGCAAGCATGACCGAAGTTTATTCATGAAATATTCATAACAAGTACAACTTGTGATTTAAAAATTCTCTGGAAAAATCCCATAGTCAGAACTTATCAATCAATTGTAAAGCACATTTATGATATCTTTTGTTATACAGTAATGTGCACGTTCATTATCATGAATCACTGACTCATTCCTCTAAATATAATGCAATTCTCAACTTAGCAACTTTGTATAATAGGAGGGATTGTAAGAAAATCGGTTGTGATATACTCATAACCAGGACCCACATTCCGATGACATATCTTTTTATTGATGCTGCATAGACATTGCCAACTTTAGGATACATCCTACATGGCCTCTAGATTATAGAAATGCATTTTTTTAGGTAATTTTTTGTTGTTTTATGGCATTTATTTCAATTTTATGTCATTATTTTGCCATTTTCGTGTCATTTGCTTCCTTATTTAGTGATTTCTATGCATTTAGATTTAATATATTAACTTTCTTTTTGTTGTCTAGCTATCATCTTTCCCAACAGTAATGTCTTTGAAGTGTTGTTTGTTTAATGCAAGAAGGGCACACTCGGTGTTGAAGTGTTGTCATGTCTCAATCGGAAATGAGAATCAAAGAAATGTCAAAATTTTGTATTATATTACTCTTGAGTTTTGTCCATTCTGTAGCGATAATCTTAATGATTTATGTATAGCGTAGAGCTTTATCGCTGGTACTCACTAGTGAGTACCAGTGATAAAGCTCTACGCTATACATAAATCATTATATTACTGTTATCAGATTTCACTTGGCACCAGAGTCTGCCAACTGCTTGGATTTTAGAGTGCAAACTACTCTTTACCTTCAATAAACAATAATATATTCCGGCAGACCGGAAAAAGAAATGTCGAAGTTTGACTCGCCAGTGCCTCAGTGCCAGTATACATTTCCGTGAGAAAAAAAAACATTCACAATAGTTACAGTTAGCAGAGTGATTTTATTTTTTACTTTTTACCTTACTTCAAGAATGCAACCATTATTTCGACGGATGTGGAGAGGAGCTTCTCCATGTATAATTGTATCCTTTCAGACAATCAGAGGTCATTTATCATGAGTAGTAATCTCCGTATGCTGACAATGGTTTACTGCAATCCTGAATAAGGTAGGGTTTAAAAGAATTTTTTCCCAAACAAGAACGAAGAACAAAGTTTTTAGACCTACACATCCTTTCTGCATTATAGTTCCTACAATTATGTATAAATTACTCTATAACTTTGTGTGTACAATAATAATTTTTATAAATAAAATATCAGTTTTTAGGTCATTGCTTATAATAATTAAGTCATTTTCTTTAAAATTTAGGGTCATTTTATAGGTAACTTATAGGTCATCAGTATCCGGGCCCTGCTCATACCTTCATTACCTAAACGAGTAGAATACGACTTCCTCATCTGTAATTCTTTCACTACTACTCCCTTGATCAGAAATTAAAATACAGGCAACACATTGCTAGGCAACGTGCATATTTACATTTCCATTAATGCTAAATGAGTCTAAGTGCAATGAAACTCTTTGTTCTGGATTGCATTATTACTTATATAATTAACCTAACTTCTGGAACATGAAAGGTGAAGGATGCCCAGAGGTGAACGTTGTAATATGCAAAAATAATAATGTGTTATTTAATTTTTCTTATAACTAGTAATATGTGTTATAACTTAAGTAACAATTTCTTGTTTAAGTTGGCATGTAACTAAAACAAATTTGGTAATTAGTTTTTCAGTGATAAAATTGCGTTAAATGTGATTTTCATAAGTTTCATACTAAAAAAATTTCCGGGGAAAGCCCCAAACCCCTTTCTTTGGGGTGGGTGATTCCATACCGGTAAACCCCCACTACTTTCGACCCTCCCCAAAATTATTTTCTGGCTACGCCACTGTCCAGGTATGACATAAAAAGTGATCACCCGTTTACTGTAAATACTGCAGGTAGTGGGGTTTATATGTTAGGCATACCCTGGTATGCACACTGGCTGTTTTCATCTCCAGGATTGTTCATGGTGCCTACAGAAGATTTAGACCAGGTATGGGCAACCTTTGGAAAGATGCGGGCTAAACTTTACGATATTTATGAAGTCGCGGGCCGTAGAAAATAGGTAGTTGTGAAAAAGTAATCATGATACGGTTATTTGTATTTATAAAGTATAATGCTAAAGTTACTTGAATGAGAACAATATAGAACTGATTAGGTATTTACTTACAATCAGCAGAAATTAATGAGAAGCTTGAGCTTGAACTTGAGAAACAAGATAATCAATGTTGGCATCAATCCCACTTATTCACAAGCGCAGAGTGTCCTCAAAATTTTCATCTGTAAGTCTGGTTCGATACTTTGATTTAGGCCTATTGCAGCATTTTTCTAGCGCTGACCGGAAGGAGCACCCTCGTGTTGCCCCCCTCTCACTCTCTTGCATAGGCGTAACCAGGCCGACCATATGGGGGGGGGTTATAACATCTGGGGGGTATGGAATACTCCCCAGGGATAGGGGGGTTCGGGGGTCCTCCCCCGGAAAATTTTAAAAATTAAGATGCACAATAACGAGTTTTAAGCTTCTCACGCTTTATACTCGTATTATGTAATTTATAAGCAGACTTAAAAAAATTGTACAATTTTCATTTTTTTAATCAATGGGGGGGTTCAAACCCCCAAAACCCCCCTCGTTACGCCTCTGCTCTCTTGTTGGCGAGAATCGAAAATATTTACTTTTTCGAGCGCGATTTTAAAATGTTCCGCGGGCTGGATCAAAAGTCGGGGCGGGCCACATCCGGCCCGCGGGCCGGGCGTTGCCCATATATGATTTAGACCAATAGAAAAATCCTGATGACTTCATCAGGATCAAACCCTATATTCCAGTTTGTAGCATAAAGACTAAACAAATTGCACCATATATATTCCATTTTCAGAATTATTGCATTTTAAGGGCACACACTACTGAGTTTTAGTAGAAAATAGTATTTTTCCATATTTCAAATTAGGCGCCAAAAAACTACGGGTTCATGAGTAACTCAGTGAAGATTTCATCTCGATATCTTTATTCTAAGAGTGTTTAATTTAGTCTCTTTAAAAGTGATGCTTGCAGCTTTAATATTTTAAATACGAAGCCTTGGAAATTTTTGTTCGTTGCTTGTATACCTTTTATGTCAGATACTTTTTGAAACTTTAATTTAATTTATAATTTAAACAATTCTTGGAAACACATTACTCGTAGCACCATACCAGAGGGAAACAGCCAATAGTGCCACCGCCATTGAATCATTGGCGGGATGTTTTTCAAAATAGTTTATATTTTGTGTGTTTATTGAAAATGTTATGGTGACAATTTATATTTTTTGTGTATTTATTGAAAATTATATATTGACAGTTGTACTGTAAGAATGTATTATTCGTTTGAAGGTAATTTAGGTAATGGAAGGCTGCAATTATCAGACAAGGAACTTCTAGTAAGGTTAGAAATTCAGTTTACACTATGTTAGTAGTTTATATAGTAGTTAGTTAGTTCAATAGGTCTAAACACTTCATAAACTTTTAAATGTTTATTCAGCAAATCAAGTTTTTTGCACTTTTACTTAATGATAATATTAGTATTAGTATTAGCCCGTAACATCCCTATCGGGCAAGAGCCTCTTTCTATGAAAGGTAGCTGGTTCTTGCAGACCCGGGTAGCTAGTCCAGGAGAGATCAGTCTTTGGTAGTGTCCAACTGATAATATGGTTTCTCCTAAATGGGTAGAACTAGGCCTATAGGTTATGAAACGTTGCATGCATAGCCTACAACAAATGTGCTTAGTCCTATTAGTTTTACACGATATAGCCTATTATTTTTTTATATTGAGTAATGAGTTTAAAAAGAGAAAAATTACAAAATATAAAACGTTGTCTTTTATTTTACCAATGATCTCTTGTGACTTGGAAAAGAGGCATACCATAATGTGGTCTAAAGCTCTTTTCACACTGGGTCACTTGTGGCGGTCACCACTAGTATTGCCAATAGTTACTACATGATAAAAGAATTTGTAATCGCTTTTGACATCCCAAATGGCAGGCTGACATTCTACCTCACTTATAAAATCTCCAGTATTAATCAAATCTAAACACGTGGCTGGATAACTAGTTTTGCTGAGCTCGATTATACAACTGAATTATGTATATACAACTTGCATTGTTGGCAATCATAAATGCGGAGACCGAGCGGTGACCGTCACAAGTGACCCAGTGTGAATGCTCCCGTTTAAACCAATGCTTCTTCGCCGGTGACCGTCACAAGTGATCGGAGTAGACACTGCAGCGTCACTTGTGTTTGGATGGGTTACCGCGGTGACCCAGTGTGAATGCTCCCATTTAAACCATGCTTCTTCGCCAGTGACCGTCACAAGTGACCCAGTGTGAAAAGATCCTTAGCTTATTTTGAACTTTTAAGAAATTTAATACCTTTATATGTTGACTACGAAAAATGAATATTAAAGTTAAACAAGAAATGAAATAAAAAATTATGGGCACATTTGAAATATAAGAATTTCAAAAAATTGTGAACATGTACTTTAACAGTAGGCCTCACTACTTCATAAACATTGAAAACCCTGGGAAACAAAAATTCAGTAGCATATCCCCGTAGCCTATCTAGTTTATTTTTTCTCTAAGATACATAAATTTCATATACCGTAGTTGTAATCCTTATGTAAAATTAAATTTATTTTTTTACTAGTAAGTTAATTTTGAAACTTGTAAAAATGACAAATTTCACTAAGCAGTTCCCTGATGATGGTAGCGGAATATGTTGCCGAAAGCTTGAGTCCAATACCATTGATCCAGGAGTACGCTCGAGAAGTTAAAATTTACAAATAATTTATCAGTTTCTTCCAAAACAAGAGCAAAGCACATATTTCTTTAAAAGTTTAGACTGATATAGCTTATGCGAGTTTGGGATGCCCCTATGTCAACACAACGATGCAGTGTTACAGAGCATTTCAATCGATGTGCAATACATTGCCTGAAATATTTAACAACAGATGGCAGGTCAAGACACAGAACAGGGAACTGATGGTGTAAGGATGTAGTCATCAGATGACACTGTATGCTGATACACTGGCATACCAGTACAAAATATCTGAACATACAAATCCTGAATATAGTGTAAGATTAAAAGCTAGTGTGGTATGTCCTAAAGAGTAATAAAATAACAAACGGAATAATCTCAGCAGTTAACTGGCCCAAGCTAATCAATATGCAGGCATTCTATACTTATCAGTATTAAATAAAACCTAATCTCAATAAGCATTATAGGCTTATAACTTATAATCAACTGAGTACAACATAAAAATTTGAAACTGTAATTTTTATGAATTTGCTTAGAATGAAGGTGGAAACATACATAAAACAATTGTTTGTATAACAACAAAATAAGGATTAAGCCATAAGAAAAAGAAACAGGAAGTGCTTGCAAAGAGAAAAATCACAATAACATTAAAATAATTTTTCTTCAACCTTTAAAGATACTAACTAAACTGGAATATAAAATTTTGTTTTAATACAGTTCTGTCATTTTCAAAGTGTAGTGTTTTAACAGCCAGACAGACTCATGTACACGTTTCTTTTTTTCTTCTGAAACTAGCAATTTTGGACTCTAGGCATCTCAAAAGATGTATTACATTACCTACCAATAACTTAAAAAATAAAAATAAAATTTTAGGATTGAACACAATACTTTCTCTATCTATGCAATGGTTTGGGTAAAGAAAGTGCAACATTTCCAAGCATGTTGACTTTAGGAGTGTATAGGCTATAAATTTATATTACGGGGACAATATAATCTAACTTTGACAAACTATAAAAACACTTACCTGAAGCATACATGACACAAACTGAGGAGTTACTTGTTTGAGAAGTAGCTTCTCCGGTTTCAGAAACCACAAGGCTGGGTTTCAGGCCTTCCTACCTCAGAAAAATCCGAGGTACCGTACCGGGATTGAACCTGTGCATGCGAATCTGTAGCCAGCAACGCTAACCATGAGCCCATGCAGGCAGAAAAAATGACAGACAACAAGCGGTTTTTCAAAGTGGTCACCCATCCAAGTACTAACCACACCCAATATTGCTTATCTTCAGTGTTCAGGCAAGAACCGATGTTTTCAGTGTGTTATGGTAGTTGACTAAATATGATCTAGTCTTTAGTTAAATCTCTAAGGGCAGATTGTATAAACGTTTGATTTTGGATGAGAGACTACACTGATCTCAGTTCATGCTGAACTCAGAAATTTCTGCTGTATAAACACTAATCTAAGATCAATTTGCACTGAACTAGAATAAATTTCGACTGGAGAAATTTTTTCGATCAAACTAGTTGACCTCAGTTCAAGGAGTTGTCTTCTTATTTGAGACACAAACTCACCTCATTATAAACATAAGAGCCTATTACCTGTGCGGTTACAATAAATATCAAGAAAACACACAAAAGACACTTCATACATTTCTAGCTATATCATAGTTGTGCGTATATAGGCTATGTTAGGCTTCTTATAATGCAGTGTAACATAACTCTATAATATAACCTCTATAAATTGCTTACATTATTATCATCTCATTCCAAATTTCAGATATCTCGTGATGATAAAAATGATGAATTTAGTTGGGCTCACCATTTGTTTTAACTTGCCTAGAGCTAATGCTTTCTTTGTTCTCTTTTTTTATGTGACCTAAATTAACTCTTTCAGAGCTGAGATTTTACATTGACAATAAGAGAGTCATGAAGTAAAAACATCAATGGGTTTTTAAGTTTAAAATCGATAGGGAAAATTTCAGTAGAATACTGGTTTCCATGAATGACGAACATAGTGTAACAGATGAACAAAAATCCTCACATTTTCATAAAGCATTACTCTATTAATGTTACATCTCCACTTTTATACGATTCTTGTGACAAATCATTTATACGTCAGTAACAGTGAAAATTTTAAGCCGATTTATATTGCCAGAACTGAAATCTGAGGCAACATTTTTCCATGCATTTTGCTACATCCGTCTTTTTGATTCTATAGTGTTATTATTTTACCAACACAATTTCAATCAGGACATTCTTGTCCTCCTTTTGAAAAATTATGGGAACAATCCTTTTTCTACTTAATTTCGATCATATTTTCCCTTCCTTTCACACAGCACACAGTCTGAATACAAAAGAAAACAGAGTAACAATGCTCTCGTCTCGCGATACTCAGCTGTTTCTGAGATGTTGCCAAGCGCTCATGTACGAACTAGGGTCAAAATTGAACTTTGATTAGTTGATCTTAGATCAGTGTTATACAATATGACTCAAATCTGAACTCTGATAATTTTCTGAACTTAGATCATAATTGATCTCCAGTCAGTGATGTTTATACAATCAGCCCTAAGACTTCTCTTACTACTCTGTCCCAAAATTTGAAGACCTGAGACAATTCATCTTGTTGAACTGATGTGCTGGTTTCTTGTTAAAGCATGTTCTGCCATTTGGATATAGGCTATCAGATGGTAATTCCAGGCATAATCTTTGCATAGTCACTGCAGATCCAAAATATCAAATAAAATAATTCTCCAACCTGGCTAGAATCTGAATTTTTTTTAACAACAGCAACAGGAAGCTTTCTACATATTTTTTTCAGTATAGGTCTAATGTAATGTTGGAGAATAAAGATCGAGATATCTTGATAGGACCAACAAACAAATGGAGCGTCTTTTCAAAACTCAATAGAGCACAAATTTTCAGAAAATTCATTATATTTGAGATCGGTATATTCTTTATGCTACAAATCCATCAGTGAAGTCAGATTTCACATAACCCTAAGTTTCCTGTTCCTACAGAATAGGGAAACATGAGCAGTTTTTCAAAACCCCATAAAGCACATCATGAGAGATTTTTCAAAACTCAATAGACAACATAGGCCTACACACCCACAGCTAGGAACAAAATGTCTGGCGAAACATATGGTATGTCTATTTCTGTTCATTTTTATAATTTTTTTATTAATGTATAATAAACAATTAAACAATAAAATTTTCAAAAGAAATAAAAAATAAAAATAAATTCAAAAGATATTTTGCACTATCAATAACATTTTCCTGTTGGTTTATTAGCTTTAAAATAGGCTAATTGTTGTTAGTGTTCATTGTTTTTTATTTATGTACCTAGGTATAATGTACAGTTAATATACAATATAATGTTATGCCATGCTATAAACTAAATAAAAAACTTGGAAAATTAAAATATAATAAAACCATTATTAAAAAGAAAACAAAACTATATTTAGTAGGAAATTATCATTCAGTGTCAAAGGTTAATACTATTTTGGTCTATGTGCTCTATTCACTTTTGAGAGAACCTGCATTTTTATCTGCCCAATATCGTAAGAAAACATTTTTCGTCCCCAAAACTATTCAATGCTCACTGATGACAGCTTACATTGCCGAATAAGAAATTAATGCAACAAAATGTTAAGTGCAAGAAACATAAAATGTGTTTTCTGTAAAATTATGATTTTGTGCTCTAATGAGTTTTGAAAAAACACTATTCAAATATGAACATTATTTAGAAGAACAGATAAGTTTTTAAATAAGGAAAGCTGGGAATGATTGAGGAATAATAGAAGGAAATAGAATTATATTTTACTTAATTTCTGTTGGTTTCTTTTTGTGTCTTTTCTATTTAAACTGATAATTGCAAGCAATATTAATGACAAGGAATGTAAATGTGCTGTGTATTATATTGCTGTTCATATACCCAGGAAAAATTGAACAAACAAGAAACAACACATTTTCTGTTTCAATGTAAATATAAGACGAGGCAAAAACTCAAATTTTGACATTGCATCAGTGTAGTTTGACATAGTTTCACATGATAAGAAATAGATAAACACAATATCACAATTCCCTATCATCTTCTTGAATGATGTTTCCCAAACCAACATTGCTGAATATTATTTCCCCGAATTGTGGTTTTCCCAAATGTGAAATTACTATCTTCAAATTATTATTTTCCCCAAGTTGTTTAAATGAATTGTAATTCCTGAATTTCTTAAAGATTGAAAGAAATACTGTAAAAAATATTTATTATTCTTTAACAAAATTAGCCCATTTGACAGTTCATAGAGTGAAATTATGATCTACGGCACTCAGGGAATCCATTATGCGGACCACATTCTTGTATATGTCATAATCCATTATGATGGTCTGCATCCTTGCCTGAACATAATCCATTTCTGTTTAAGTGTGGCCCTTGTGGATTTGCTATCTGGAATTCTACTATTAGTTTCCTCTGTATTGGCCTGTTCTTTCTCCCTTCTTTTTTCTATTGCATTATTTACTTTTGTAGTAAAAAAAACTATCCAACAGTAATTTAACATGTCCTCTGGACCTAGGGATTATGGGTGGAACATTATTCATATTGATATTTTAAGTGGTGATCGTTTAACTGTCAATAAGAATTTTGAGAGATGAAATCAAAATAAACAATCTTTTAGCAACACAATATTTACAATATTACTTACTTTTTTGGGCAAATGAACATCTCGACAGAACTTTTACTTATTTGGGAAAATGAATCATTCAGCATAATTCTTACTTATTTGCAAAAAGAAATTTTTTGACAAAATGATAATCAGAAATCCACATCCGAGAAAAGGAACCTATCAAAACAATTGGGTGTTAGTAATTTGCATTCAGAGGAATGAATTTGGGGAATTTAATGGAAACACAATATCACATTTAATCAAAATATAATTCAGTATTCTGAAGCACAAAAAAGGAAGGAAAACTGATCCAGTTCAGGGAGTGGAAGTAGATAATACATCTAATGATGTAGTAACTAGTAAAATGTTTTACCAAAGAGCTATGCAGGAACTTACTTTAACATTCAACAGTGGAGAAAAATAGTAAGTAGTTAAAAGAGTTTTAAAGATGCCTCAAGAAAGTTGAATGGGACTCAGAGGAGGTAAAAGAGGACTTAAACGAAGCTCAAAAGTGCCTGAAGGAGGCTTAAGCTGAGTCAAAGAGGGTTCAAAAGTGGCTGAAGGAAGTTACAGAGGACTCAAATACGGTTGTAAGGTATTTGAAAGATTTTCAAGAGGACTCAAATGTGAACTAAATGTGCTTGAATGAAGTTAAAGGGTTAGAAAGGGCTCTAAGATGACTGATAGACATTGAAGAGGCTCAAAGGTCAAAAGGGCATAAATAGACTTGAAGAGGACTCAAAGTGAGTTTGATGGAAGCTTCTAGAGGTCCTGAAGCAGTGGTGGTTTTTGGACATATCCATTGGAGATACATGTACACCTGAATATTAAGTACTGTAACCATTTTGGCCCTGCATGAATGACAATAACTTAGAAATTTGTTTTTAAAGTATAAGTACACTTTATAATTTATCATGTGTTTGCAATGATGTCTGGCTGGCATTCCAGCCTCACAGAAGGTTTAGTAGAATTAGATTCTTGTCTCGCCCACTGAGCAATACAGCTACAAATAGCCGTGAATCTCCTGTCTATGATGTGGCAAGTGGATGGATGAATCAAAGAATCTGTAGAGGGAAGAGGAGCAATATGGAACGTTTAATGTGTGATCGATGACTTAACACACACATGCTATCTAGTACTGAACATGCCCAAGCGAAATTCAAAATATCCCTGTGTATTTAACTGTACTGCATGGAACTTTAAGCATAGCATTTACTGAACATACGTAAGCTTTCACGGCCGGAGTCATCATGGTCTACAATTTCCGGGCTGTTATGCCGTGGTCCTAGGTTTTTACGACCTGACGTTTCGCTCACGACAAGCATGTCGCTCCAGCAGTGCCTCTGAGGATGCTCACCGCAGTCGTGAGCGAAACGTCAGGTCGTAAAAACCTAGGACCACGGCATAACAGCCCAGAAATTGTAGACCATGATAGCATTTACTGTTAAAAGGAATGGAGAAAGGAATAATGATTTTACATATATTTTTGTATTTAATTATTTTTATGTAAAGTAGGTTAGTTAATAACCTCTGTCTCAGCATGTACATTAATTACCTTTACCTGTGTTATGTGTTTTCTTTAAGTTGATTTCCGTAACTTCATTCTGATAAACACCACAGTATTTTGCAAGAACCCAAGAAACTGAGTTATATTTTATAGGTTAAAATCTTCCAGATTGTTGGGCCATGGTCTCAGGTTAATAGGGCTTGACGTTTTGCTCATGGTTGTGATGAGCATCTTCAGAGTGTAGGCGATGTATTCTAGCCGTTCGCTGGTACCAATTACTGGTACTTTGCCTACATCATCTATACCTCCAAAGATGCCTACAGCCTATTAACCTGAGACCATAGCCCAACAGCCCAGAAGATTTTAATCTAAAAGACTCCGGTCATGAAAACCTTTGTAATTATATTGAGTTATATTTTATTTCAATACTGGAATTATAGTTCTTACACGCCTGCCATGTGTAAGCTAAGCTGGAAAGGTAGAGTGAGACTGAAAAATTCAATGTCATAGCCGAGATTTGAACCACAGATCTTTGGCTCTCCATGTCACTGCTACCATGGCACTACGGTATCTCAAGTGGCAGATCAGCGGCATGGAGAACTGAAGATCTGTGGTTCAAATCTCAGCTATGGCATTGAATTTTTCAGTCTGATCGTACCTGTCTAATGTATATTTTAATTTTCCCTTAGTTTAACTCTGCAGAACACTTGAAATGTACTTTTTAGCGGGCACAACAAAAAATAAGGGAAATTCTTGGTCAGCTTATTCTTGACGGATGTTGGTATGATTTGATGTGTGCTTTTTTAAAAATATCTATGAACGTTCCTGATATTTAAACTGCATGGTTTAATTGGAAAAAGAAAACTTATTGGCTGACAGTGCGCACCCACTCAAAATTACCGCCAATGCTTCCAAATTTCTCCTTATTAAATGAAACTATGTCATACTACTCCCATTAAAAAAAAATGAATAATAGAAAACAGGAAAGGACAACAAGTTGAAACTAAATTATATGCCACACAACAGAATATGGTGAGGATTGATTTCAAACAATTTGCCAATTATACAATATCACAATCATATTTCTTTTTTTTTTTTATATATTTACACATCATCATCACGCCCCTATTCCAACCATTTGTCATTTACCACACCCATTTATTGGGACAGGTGCAAAATTCTTTTCTAAGGAAAAATAACTAACAATATTCAACAACTGATGTCAACATACATCTTCAAATATACAATATTTCATCTAGTAAACAGTTGTACTCTCTCTTCCATAGATTAAACCTTTAACCATACTTTTGCACCCCCCGTATGGGTACTATACTTTTCTAAGACCTCCACAGGGGTCAGAATACTTACTGCTGTTTAGAAGACGGTATGGTGATAGCTCAAGGAATCTGATATAAATTCTCTTTTTGCTTTTTAATACACACATTATCAGGGTTTTAGTTGGAAATTCAAAACTACCGGTACTCACCTAACTCGTTAAATTATTTCAAACTGGCTTGAAGGGATGTTCTTTTGCAGTCATTTTCTTTCATGACAGAAGGCTTTCTTAGGTACCGGTACCTACTGCATTTTCCCTGCAGCAATTTTTTTCTTCATATTCAGGTCTTTTCACTTCATCTTTAGCTTTATATATAAAACTTGTGCACTACTACTTTCACCTTCACTACACTGTTTTCATTTTAGTCACTTCAGAAAACTCATCATACTTGTTAGTCTAACTCACAAACACATCCATATGAACTAATTTCTAACAAGTCATAACACCAACGAATGGGATTTTGTTTCAAATGTGAAGTGTGAATAGTTGTTTCAACGTTGTTGCATCATACGATTTGTAGTGATGTCAGAAATGCGTTCAGAAGTTTAATTTTATTTTGTACAATTAGTTTCCTAATTCTAGATACAAGAAGCCTGATTAACTATAAACCAAAGATTGAATCCTGTTTTATCTCCAAGCTAAGCAGTATGACATGGTACTACTACTGACATAACATTTAACATTTAACTTGGTTTGGTGCAAGCGATCGGGTCGAATTAACTTATTGTTGAAATGTATTTTCCTTTTATAGCGTGCAGCAAAAAAAAATATATTTCTTCAATGTTATCGTCTCCCCGTCATTAAGTATTATGAGGTTATTTTCTGTTCAGCCTGTGCATACGGCATGTTTCAGAACTTCCAGTACTCTCTTCGGACAATTTTGTAACTATCGGTACTGAGTACCAGTGAGTACCAGCCCAACTAAAGACCTGCATATTATCAGAATAATATCTCTCTAGAATGATACACTCCTGACTGATAGTTCATATATAAATTAAACCTAATTTAGTATTCTGTAACACACTATATGATACCTTGCCCATCACCATATCTTCTCAAGTTTGACAGTAAATACTACACACACTTCGTACACTCAACAGTCAGCATATTCACCACCATTTTGATGATGTAATTTAATCTGAAATTGCCAAAATTTACTTTAAAGCTGTGAGGAAAGCTATTCTTCACCTGAAGAGCTGGCAGTCAGCAAACCAGTTAATAAAATAATTTTTATTCTCTCAAATAATTTGGTTTCTTTACATTGAGCTCAAAACGATTAAATAACCCATGGGATGTACTGGTACAACAATATCTCACATTTCAACAATTATTAATCAATTGTTTAGTGTACTAACAGTGTTTTTTTGATGCACTGTTTCTACCTGATTTCACTATTATTCTTGCATTGATTTCCTTTAAATTTCTTGATTTTCAAGAGATAATTTATTAGTTGGGGAAAGTTAGTTACAGAAACTGGAATCACAATATATGTAGGCTGCTCTGCTAAAATTGAATAATCACAGGTTAACATTGTATTGACAGCACTGTTAACTAGACGTTTTAGTACCTGGCAATATGCAGTAATACACGTAATTAATTGAAATATTGAAATTAAAATAAGCTGCAAATATGAAATAATAATTAACTGAAATATTGAAGTTAAAATCAGTGTGAATGAAATAAAAACTGATACTTAAATAATAAATTACAATAACAACAAAATGGCCAGATGGTTGCAACTTATTTTCTTATTCTATCAGAAGTCCTGTAAGTTCTACAAGTCCTACAATCCTCAAACTTTCAAATATTGATATCTTTCAAATCATTTAGCTCACTCTGAACTTAAAGCAAGTTAATTAAATTTATTCTGGTGTATCAGAACAAAAGTACGGTACATTAAACTCAAATATTTAAAACATACATCCAAATGAATAATTTTTTATACTGTTCCAATAACATTTTATTCTTTAGTTGGGCCTGAAGGTTAAAATAAAATAAATGTTTATATTCTTATTATTATTATGATTATAGAGGGGTATATTGAACAATAAGCATATAGAATCTAAATGTAAATAATAACATAAATAATGAAATAATATTTTAATATAATGAAACCGGTTGGTTTATAGTTAAAGGTGCAACTTAAGCCTATGACCATTGTGGATGTGATGGAATTTTGTTCCGCAGTTGTTTTAAATGCCTAAAAATCTACATACATGGGCCTGTCACTTTTGATCACAAATGTCATCAATCCGGGCTAGGAATGAACCCTCTACCTAGAGCACAGAAAGCCAGCGCCATACAGGTTGTGCCACCCAGAGCAAAAATAATACTACAAAACTAACAAAAAGTCAAAAGATTAAATTTTAAATATGACATCCTCCATTTTCTCATACAAAAACAATACAATTATTTATCTCTAATAATAATGATGTCAGTTCTCAATTGTATCTCCTATATTAACAACAAGCAGGAATTCTGTCCTTTATAATCATTTTTTAAAAGTGAAATTCCATACACAATACTATATTTCTTTATATGCTAAATAGAGAATGTCTCCTCTGGATTTAATGAATTAAAAAAAGAGCATCAGATTTCTGTTATCAGTATCTTAGTAGGTAAAATTATAACCCTTCATCAGATTGATATATGTTATTTTCACTTATCCCATATAATTTAAATACTAGTAGCAAACTTCACGGTAAAGAACTGAAGTTTGGATATTAAAGTCTTGTATATTTCCCCACACACATAACAGGCTTTCATAAAACTATCCTGATTCTTAAATTAAGTAAAATATTCCTATTAGATATCATTAACGGAAGCAGTTATCTGCTTAAAACTTAATTCTGTTTTGAAAAATCCTGGCACTTAAATCTCATGTTACAATTGATCTTCAATGGTAAATATTTTAATTCATAATTAAAGCATGATTATTGTATTTAGAGTGAATCTTACGTATTTTCAGAGAGCATTTTGTGATTCAATTGTCACAATAACCTATTTTGAATGTTGCAAAAACACAATACTAGGCAAATAGATTATAATATATATTATGTAAGTTGGAAGCTTAATAATGTTAGCATTTAATCTAAAATTCTTGTACATGTTTATAGTCTGCTAATAATATAATTTGTAACTTCACTATGTATATACTCTTTATTAGAAAACAAACTAGTTAATCATAAGGAAAAGAATCAATACTATTAACCATTTTGAATAAAAAGTAATATTTTCTAACAGTTTATTTGGAATGCAAGATTTATAATCAAACAAAATGTAACAAGATTTTTTGGTAAGTAAAATCATGCAATAAAACTTGATTTTTGGTGAGTAAAAATTTGTAATATCCATACAAGAACTGTCATATAATGATAAAAGTAATAAAAAATCTTGCAGGTTTTCTTCTTAAAAGGATGCTGTCATCATGAAATTTAAGCTTTTGGACAAAAAAATGGTACCTCAAGCACCAGTATAATATGAAAATAGTCAAGCTTTCGCTTTGCGCAGGCAGCATTGGTGCCATTTTAATGACAAAAGCCAAGAAGCCTGTAGGATAAAAAATTTAATTTTTTATCCATTTGGCAAGTCCATCATTGATTTTATGGATTCTCAGAGGATCGGATCGAAAATTCATTCTGAACTTAGTCTACGTTTACATGATAATCTCAGAACAGGAAATGGACTCAGATCGATCTGAATCTTGCATGTAAATGTGATAATTTGTAAGCCAATATCCACTAAAATTTCAAATGCATTTTTTTTTAATGGTACGATCCTTTACGTAAGGTATCATTAAAACATCAAACTCAAAATTGTTTCATAGTTAAAGAGTGTATGGAGTGTATCATTTAAAATCTAAAATTCAAGATAAGATGAATACAATAAAATTACCCTTTATAATTTAAATTCAAATTTTTATCATGATTAGGGATATCAAAGAGGATAAATCATTAAAATATCAAATTCAATATTATTCACAGTTAAGGATTTCAAATTGAGTAAATTAAAAATCTCACACTTGAAGTCTTGTTATAGTTTGAGATAAAAAAATAGGGTGTCCATTAAAATATCAAATTAAAAAATGTTTCATATTTACCTTTGTGAAATCTCATATGCAAAGTTTTGTTATACTTGGAGTAGGCTATTTAACAATCTCAAATTGACTGCATTCAATAAAGTCTCAAATCCAAGTTTTGTTTTTTTTTCCATGGTTGTGGAATTTATATCAAGTGTCTCTACGAAAATCTGAATTTACAAAATGGCAAATCAGTAAAAGATATAAACACATATTGACTATATTATGGGAACATGCAAAATAAAAAATGATAAACACATTAAAAACATAATCATTGCTAACAAGTTTGATCATTTTTGCAAATCTATTTTTCTAGTGATACGACTTAAGAAGCACTCTAATAAAGAAATACTAGAAATTCAATATTACTGCTGTTTTAAAGAGTGTTTTATAATATTGTTCACAAAATGCATAAAGGAGATAATAAAAAATATAATTAAATGGTAGGCTAAGTTTAACTATTTCCTCAGTTATCATTAAAATAATGGCACCTTCATATGACCTTTATATTGATTTTGATGCATGCAAATAGGTCAAATAAGTAAATATTAGCAAATTATATAAATTAGAATAATATTAAATGTTATGGTACTGAATAAGATGGCTTGCTCAGCTAATACTATAGGCATACATAATATCTTTGTGATTTTTTAAATTATAACTTTATCATCATTCAAGACTTTAGAGTGGAGTATGTTACTTCTCATGCAAGAAACATGTTAATGAATATTAAGAAATTATAACTAAAGAAAAAAAAATAATCTTAAAATATATCAAGTTTTGTTAATTCAATATAAAACCATTAAACAATAGACCTATATGATATTAATAATGTTGCATGCAAAGCTGATATAATTGTTTAATTAGTATATCTGAGACTTTAATGAACGTATTCACTTTTAATGTGTTAAAATTATACTGAAGTGTTATAAAATTACTTGTACCAGTACTGTTTATAATACTGTAAGTTATATTGCTTTACAGATATGGTAAAAGACCAATAAGAGATAATATCCAATTTATTGCTCTAAATTGTTATATACTTTTAATATTAATGTAGAATATGTCATTTACATGCTTGAAAATTATATAGATGCACTAAAAACAATATCAATTAAAGAAAAACTTAATATCTAGTTTGCAAATATGGTGAAAAGAACTACTAAAGGATACATATAATGTTTATCAATTTTACTTGGCCTATGTTGAAAGAAAAATTTAATTTCCTCTCTGCCTACGCTGACCAGGAAATGAGAAGAAATGAAAAGAGTAGCAACAAAGGTTTCAGCCCAGCAATTAGTTAGTCAATTTCAAGTTAAGTTATGAATGACAAAAAGGAAAGATAATAGCTCATACTTAGTAAGTAGTTATACCTGCTTATTTTGCTTTAAAATTTAGTAATGAGATGGAAAACAATGATTAAATACAAGAAACGGCAAGAAGCTAAAAGTGCAGGGCATGCGAAGAAAGTTGGTTACAAAGTGACTGCCAACTCGACAGTGAATGCAATAGCGGATATATTATTCAGGCTTATATACTGGCACCTTCAGCCATCGGCCTTTGAAGAGTATTATCAGCATTTGCACTAGTAACGAAATTTGTTCATAGAAATCTACTAAGACTGTTTTAGACCAATGGAACTGTTTAACAATGACGAGTACTCATGTTACTCCAATAACAAATATTCTGAGCTTTCATTGCACAAAAATATACAAAACAACTTTTTTTAATCGTTTTTTGTCTTTCTTCTTTTAATTTCAGAGAATGCGCACGAATTAATAATTCATAATAATAAAAATGACTTGCGATCGAGCGACCCCATCAATAAATTGAACAAGACACACAGGTGAAAAAAATTGTTTAAATTCATTTTCGCACACCAACGTGCAAATTTGTGATTGATGAAAAAATGTATTCAATAACTTGAGATAATACAATCGTTCGCAACACATTTTCACTGTCTTCCTTATTTCTCCCGTAATACCGTAAATCTTCAGAACGAGAAGATATAATTCATTGCTGCAAATTTCCCAATGATGGTAATCACACGCAAATGTAAAAATTGAACACACACTTTACTTTTTGCAGTAGGGTAGGTTTCCTACTGCTTCCACTTACATGTGGACACAGAAGGCCAAGTTCTGTAAACAAGCATCACTTAGTCAATGGTTCTTAAATTAAGTTCAGTAAGCAAACATCTACAAATTGATTGGATTATGAAATTGTTTGAAGTTGGCAGCCTTAATAGAGGCCTCCCATTTACACACTTATATTTTGAAAAATAAATTTGGAAGAAATGAAAGATCTGTGACATTAAAACACCAAGGTAGGCACTACAAAAAAATACATTGAATCTATTAGAAGTGAACTTAAATGAGGTTAAACAACATACTACTGCAAAAACCTCTAGAAATAAATAAAAGAAGGTTTGGTTATAAAATAGGCTACTGTCAAGATACACAGATTTTCTTAGAAATAAATAATCAGGAGATACTGTAAATTAATATTAAGCTCCCCAAAAGTAGAGGTTCTCAAATATGATAAAACAAACTGAATACGGGTAACAGCTTCAGAAATAAAATATAAAACTAATTCTCGATATAAAATAAGGAAGAAACTGTCAACTAAAATAGTCAAGAAATGAAAATCTCTGAAATTAAATTAATTGGGAGATTTTATAAATACTGAACTTTCCAAAAAAAAAGACATTGTCAAAATTGCTAAGTAAAATTCTAGAATTAGTTAACCAGGAGATTCTATAAGTAAATATTGAACTTTCCAGAAGTAGGTATTGTAAAAATTAGTAAAATAATATTGGCAGTCCATAAAAGCTACAAAACTAAAATAAAATCCTGGACTGAAACATCTTACAAAACTATCATTCAGAATAATTAATGCAGAAATATTTGTAGAAACTTTTGTTACAGAGGAAATGCAATCTTTTTCACAATGCCATCCTTTAAGTGGGCACCTTGGGCAGTGACTAACATCTACAAAATTCATACCCTTTTCACAACAGGTCATGAGGCAACTTTTGTTCACTTTCTTCAGGCTATGCATTACATAATATTCACCTTTTTGACTGAAGGAAGCACGTGTCATTCGAGGTAGTGTTCATTTTTCAGAAGTAGAAGTGGAGCAAGGTCTGGGGAATATGGAGGTTAAGGAAGGCAGGTACATAGAGCTTGGTGAAGTACTCATTCAGCTCATGCAACCTCATAAAGCAACAATACACCTGACTTTTCTTGGCCTCTGGGTTATTTGTTTCTTGCTCCACCTGTTTCTGAAAGGTCGAACACTAATTCCAAAGGCACAGACTTGCTTCAGCCAAAGAGGTTAAGGCAATATGTAATCCTAATTCTCAGGGTCGTAACCAACGAACTGTTTGCAAAATTTATCTGATAAGAGGTACAAGCTAGGAAAAATGTATTGCCATCCAAGCACTTTAAATGAGACTGGTATATATATTTTTCATTATGAGATTTTTCAATTTTATTGTAATATTAATTACGGTATTTCTTACTCTACAAATATTATGTTAGGAAACTATCTTCTGACTGCTTTTTGAATGGAACAAGCATGAGTACTTTTATAAGGAATTATTGGCCTTCAGAATCCATAAAACATGGAGCAAGGTCTGGGGAGTATGGAGGATAAGGAAGACAGGTACATAGAGCTTGGTGAAGTCCTCGTTCACTCTGTACAACCTCATTAAGCAATAATATACCTGTCTTTCCTTGGCCTCTGGGTTATTTGTTTCTTGCTCCACTGTTTCTGAAGTCAAACAGTTCTCGAAAGGCAGAGATTTCCTTCAGAAAAAAAGCTAGATACATGTAATTGTATATCCTTAGATAGTTAACCAACAAATTGTTTGCAAAACTGTTCTGGGAAGTGGTAAATGAAATGAAAAGTGTGTTACTATTCAACTGCTTGCTCTAAGGTTGATTAAAAATGTATTATCAATCTTCTCTGTATTAAGAGTTCTTAAAATTGTAACATTTACTTCTAACTCTACAAGTATTCTGTTATGAAACCGTCTTCTGACTGCTCTTTCACTGAACAAGTAAGTTATGTGTTCTTTAAGGAAGTGCTTAGCCTTCGCAAACAGTAAAACATAGAGCAAGGTCTGGGGAGTATTGAGGTCGAGGAAGATAGGTATATAGAACTTGGCGAGTTCCTCTTTCATCTCTTGCAACTTTAAAAGCAACAATATACCCATTTCTCATGGCCTCTGGGTTATTATGTTCTTGCTCCAGCTGTTTTGAAGGTCAAACACTAGCTCCAAAGGCACAGATTTGCTTCAGCCAAAGAGCTGAAGGCACATATGCAACATATAATCGAAAAACTGTTTGCAAAACTATTCTGGGAAGTAGTAAAAAACATGAAAAGCATGTTAGTGCCCAACAGCTTACTCTGAGATCGGTTACTCACAAATAATTTAAATGTTCTATGTAATAAGAGTTTTAAGTTATAATTATAACATTTATTTTTTACTCTTACTGGTACTAAGGTACGGACCTGTTTTCTGACTATCCTTTGACTGCAGCAAGCAACTGCTCTGTGCGAAAGTATTCGGCCTTCAGAATCAGTAAAACATGGAGCAAGGTCTGGGGAATATGGAGGTTAAGGAAGGCAGGCACATAGAGCTTGGTGAAGTCCTCATTCAACTCTTGCAACCTCATAAAGCAATAATATACCTGTCTTTCCTTGATCTCTGGGTTATTTGGTTCTTACTCCAGCTGTTTCTGAAGGTCAAACACTTGCTCCAAAGACTTGCATCAGCCAAAGAGCTGAGGACATAATGTAATCAACTTTCTTAAGCTGGTAACCAACAAATTGTTTGCAAAACTGTTTTGGGATGTGTAAAATATATGAAAAGCATGTTACCACCAAATTGCTTACTCTTAGGTTGATTACTGATAAATACTACAAATTTTCTCTGTATATGAGTTCTTATAATAATTGTAACATTTACTTCTTTCTGTACAAATATGTTAAGAAACTGTCTTCCGACTGCTCATTGACTGAACAAGTATGTGTTCTTTAAGAAAGTGCTAAGCCTTCAGAAGCAGTAACATAGAGCAAGGTCTGGGGAATATGGAGGTTGAGGAAAATAGTTACATAAAGCTTTGTGAAGTCCTTGTTCGTCTCTTACAACCTCATAAAGCAACATATACCTGTCTATCCTTAGCCTCTTTGTTATTTGGTTCTTGCTCCAGCTGATTCTGAAGTTCAAACACTTGCTCCAAAGGCACAGACTTGCTTCAGCCAAAGAGGTTAAGGCATTATGTAATTCTCAGGGTTGTAACCAATAAACTGTTTGCAAGACTGTTCTTGGAAGAGGTACAATTTAGGGGGAAAAATAAATAAATAAATAAAAATATGCTACCACCCAAGAGCTTACTTTGAGGTTGGTTAATGAATAAATATTTTTCATTTTCTCTGTAATAAGAGTTTTTACAATAATGAACTCTACAAGTATTATTATTATGAAAATGTCTTCTGAATAAAAATAATTTATTTAGAGTATAAAAACGGTAACCCTAGCGGCAGCTGTTCTAACACAAACTATTGTTTAGAGTACCGATACAAACATTGACCAAATGACACTTATTTTCAGAGTACTTGACTAAGCTGGATATTATAATATTACATCTTGCTAGTTGAAAAAATAAAAAAGAAAGGTAATAGACAAATTTGAATAAAAAACCACACGTGCACACCAGTGAGGCTATAGGAAACAGACACTGTACCATCGATATCATTGCAGCCAACAAAGGAATCTTTTGGAACATCACGGAGAGAGCGCAAAGGGAAGAGAGAAAAAAAAATAGATTAGTTCTCCAAAAGATTCAGATGATTGTAAGAGAGTTAAGGATTCATTTCATTTCTCGTAGTTTATTTAGAGTGGGCCAGCCACTTTGTGTGTGTCCCATCTGGGGTCAACTCAGGCACAAACAAACTAGGCACTGATCACAGTTGTCTCTGTACGAAGGACCAGCTGCCACACTTCCCAAGTCAACCCCAGGTACCAGAAAGCCAGTTCTGTTCCCAACGCAAGTTCCTGACCATTAAACTTTCAGTAGAAAGGAGGATCTACAATTTAACACTGAGTCACACAAAGAAATGGATTATTTTAAAAATAAAACAGATCTTTTCTATGTGTACACCAGTTGGAGAAGATACCATGAAGTTGGAAACAGAGTGAGGCATTCCACTGGTGAAAAATCACATCTGTAGCACCAATATTAAAACGGAATTATTTATACTTGAACTGACTTTCCAGTGATACCAGCTTGATACTCCTGAGTCCGCCACTTCCTATAAAAAATTTCTTAACGGCGTAATCAATGCACTTCTTTGAACATTCCACACGCGGATTGTGAAGGTGGAAGGACAAAGTCTGATGCTTTGAGAGTCCAATAACCAAATTGGCTGTTTTTTCTAAAAAAGTTTCATTGCATATTCTTGTTATTTAGAGTTTTTTCCCTTCAGTTTAAGTTTGTAGCAACCCCCAGATTATAACGCTGGCCAGTGGGGATCACCAGGCAATGAAAACTAATGACCCCCCATGACCCAATGAAGGCCTATACTCCTGGTGATGGACATTTTCTGCTGTTATGTCAGCCACCTCATTTCTCTTCCTTTTCACTGATGGAACTGCACCTCCCACTTGATAAATATTTATTAACAAACCCTGTAACATCACCAGTTTGCAAAAACATACAGCTCCAAAAAAAACAAAAATACGAGGGTAATACAAAATAATGTATGTACAAATATACTGAAGTATCAATACTGCTGCAAGTAAAATTGCTGTTCTTAACTTTTGGAGATTGTGCAACAGTTAATCAATACAAGAAATCAGTAACCGATTTCATTATCCGTAGTAGATGTTGCATTTGTACATTAAAACCAGCAGTACTGAGCGTTTTCATTGGATGGCATTGGAGAATCATGTTTTTCCTTTCAATCATGCATAAGGACATGAAACTTCTCAGTGAAACAAGTAGACAGATGTGCAAACAGAGTGCCACAAAGAAGAGAAGAATGATAGAGGAGTGTAGCAAGTGGATTGCAATCTTCCCTCCATGATGAAGACAAGTGCTGGGCTGACACAGTGGCAGCAGGTCAGAGTAGGCATTGAGCAGGTGGCCTAGATGTAGGAGTAAGGCCCATCAGTGAGGGCGCTACAGAGCAATAGTCAGGAGTTGTCATCTTTCCCTCGTGTGCCTCTGTTAGGTTTGTACTCCAGCCCTGGGTCAAACTGCATCAGGACAAATACCTGCAAAACCATAAATGTTGTGGCCATAACATGGTACCAGAAATACTCAAGTTAAGAAATTATTTTATCTACTGCAATTTTCCTACAATTTATCTACTCATTACTTTCATCTACTGCACTTTACCTTCTACCATTTTCCTTTTGACCCTGTTCACTCTCAGCACATTAACCTATGAGCAGTCACTAGGTAAAAAGTTGAATTTTGTTCACAACATTGTTTTCTTTTCTCAACAAAATTATTATAATTTATGGATTTTAAGGAAACAGCAAATTGCCTCCCCCCCCAAAAAAAAATTATTCAGGTCCGAAAGAGCAATTATCCTTTTGCCAAAAAGACACAAAATTGCTATACAATTTTGTATTAAGAATAGAAAGTGGCATAACTTACTTGCCATACATAATAACGGTATCATACATAACTTTATATGACAAGATACATTTTTGTTTAAAAGAATGTAGACTTGTTTAGTTAAGTGTTGCATATAATTGTTATGTAGAATACTTAAAGATCCTTACAGTGCCAGAAGGCTAATGTCTTTAGTAAACATAGAGCAAGGTCTGGGGAGTATGGAGGTCGAGGAAGAGAGGTAAATGGAGTTCCAATTTTTTCAAAATGTAGGCAGTAATTTAAAAAGTAATTTTTAGTAGAATAATAATAACAATTGGATTCATTATTATCATTATTATTGTTATTTTGTCATATTTCACTTGAAAAACAGATCTAACCATTTTTAGTTTTTAACGTCTTATTTGGTCATTTTGAGGTTTTATAAGATTGGACTATGAAACACATAATTATGTTAAAATATCACAGTTAGCTAGCAAGGGACAAAATAGTTTAAAACCTATGAATCCGGGCCCTAATTATCTCTGTTCTATTTCTTAATTCTTTGCTCATGTAAGTTAATCTATAGGATCCCTGAAAATGCAGTAATTAAAGTGCAGTAGATTGAAGTACATGATAATATGATTCTAATTACATTATCAAATAAGCAGCATGCCTTAGTTTGTAATTGCAGGAGTGCATGTTGTACTTCTTGTAAGCATTAAAACAGGTGCCCTTAAATTAAACTTCCTTTGTAACCTAGCATGTACTGATAAAAAAAAGAGAGCACAGTTTTCTAACTCCTAATTGGGTTTGCTATGCATGTACAAGGAGGGCTGGTTTAAGGAATTTCAAGGCTCCCTGCAAGCTTTATTGTTCAGGGTCACTCACGTTTTATCACTGATTTATCAGACCTTAAGTATGCCTACATGATGTAGACATTATGTAAACTTCCATCGATAGATTAATTTCACTACAACCTTATAGTTACTAAAGCAATGGCATTTTTATAAATTGACTTTTACTGTTCTGGCGTATTGTACGCTTCAAAACAAAATGCAAAAATATAAAAAATGTCTTAATCTAATTATTTCCTAGGATTTATAATATTTAATAATAAAATAATCTCAAATGTCTAGCCTATTCTCATTAAAACAAATTTTTAAAACAATTTCAGCTAGCCTAAATTGAAGATTGAATAAGAAAGAGTCAAGTCCCATTAAGTGTATTAATTTTAATATATCCTGTTCTTTCTTTTTCAGTCTTGTGTTATTAATTTTGAAGTACAAGGTTTTAATTAATTTTAAAAAATTTACTCCACAAATTTAGAAAATTGTAGCTTTCCTTTTCTAACTTCATCAAAAAGAAAATGTTCACTTAAATCTTAACTTTTCAGGAAATTCAGCCAATTTAACTTGCTTTTAACCAGTTTTTTCTTTTTTCTTTCTTTGCAAGAGGCTCCCTTGAGCTTGCGGCCCCTCACAGCTGCGAGGCCCTTAAACTGGCCTTGTCTACAAGCCAGAGGTGCTGAAACCTGTAAGCTTAAGTTCCATAAACCCCCTGATGGTCTTTCCATCTGTTTAAGAGATCAAGATAAATCAACTGTAACCTCCAATAGCTGTGAATACAATTTACATGTGCAGTAGAATGTCAAAAATCTGATTGTCAGGTGTCTGAACCATCAATTATCCCAAGAACCTTCTCCTTTTCCTGGTATATATTTTTTATTCACCTATTTTACGTTTTCATTCAAATTGTTACAGAGAAGCTATAATCTGATCGTAAATTGAGAGTCTGCACAAGTTATGAAATTTACTTACTTAATACTATCATGTTTTGCATGATATTTAAAAGTTTTTAACGTGATTCTGGAAGAAGGATTTGGAATGGGCTGGAGAAAGCTATCTGCATACTGAACATGTTTCTGATGGACGAGCTGTAAATTCCTATAAGGTATTATAAACCCTCAGCATTCGTTGTTAGTCTGAATTTCAAAGCAAAGCATCAGTCTGTTGTCTGAGAAAGTGACCTGTATAGTTGAATTTGGTTTAGGAAAGAAAAGAAGTTCGGAAATAGTGAAGGAAAAAATCTGTGATTATTTCCATTAACATGCATAACTACATTGCTATTTATTTCTATTCTTATACTTTTCTCTAAGTTTTAATGGTGTTATTTTGTATATATTCTATAATCTGAATAAATTAAAAATCTGAACCATTTTCAGTCACAATTAATTTGGATAACTGACATTCCACATTCCACTGTAGTGAACAAGATTATACTAGAAGCATTTTCAGTTCACACAATAATTCAGCACCTCCCTCCACTAACTCAGATTCGAACAGAATCTTTTGTAATTAACACATTAGTTAACTCATGTAAACTGAGCTATGCTTGGATTGAAATCTACTGGCTTAAATCGTGAGTATTTTCAATAAACCTACATGGAAAGATTAGTCAGCAGTTAATGGGATAGGCAAAGGATAGACTACTGTTGAAGTTTATGAGTTTAGTTGGTCTGTCATATGAGTGGGGAAGAATATTGGATATACGTATAATGTTATTGGTACTATGCCCAGTAAACCCAATCAAGAGCTAAAAATCTACATAATATACTCTCTCTCATTTTAAAATATTTTTCGTAATGTAAGCCTGCTATACCAACTTACTTACCATCATGTAAAATTGAATTACATGCAGTCATGCACCTTAATTATTATAGGCTATCTATACTTCCCATCATTAAACCATAAATGAAACTGTGAAAAAACAGATAAAACTCAAGCCATCACAAAAAAGAAAGAATAAAAAAAATGTGTATTGTTAAATGATGAAAGAATGAGAAATCTTAAGTATTGCAAGTAATGTAAGTTTTACAACTGTGCACAGTCCAAAAAAACTGAAGATAAAGAATTATGACTGTTAATAGCATTCATAAATAAAATATGTTTTTCCTTCCTCATCATTAAAGTTCAGTTGTTTAAATATAGTAGCTCCAACTCAATGACCCATAAATTTAATTAATTTTAATGAATACACCTACATTCTTAAGCAATAAGTTATAGTCATTAATTAAACTTAAATGGTCTCTTGGGATTCCAACCAGATGGAATCTACCTTCCCTAGCACACTTCTCTCCCAGAAGATGGCTACAGAGATAGTAGCAGCCGAAAGCTCGGACTACACAAACATTTTCAACCGGTGGGGATCCCGAAAGACCATTATAAGTAACCAACGCCGGGAAAGCCTCCAGTCTCTTTAAAACTTAAATTATTCTTATCTTGTTCTCAAGTAGGCATAATTATTCTTTAAGTTAGTCGGTGCACAAGAAACTAGTTAGCCACTGTCTTTGAAATAAATCCCCATCTTTAAAAGACATTACAGACTATTCAATTAATTCTTTTCTTCGATTAATTTCCATATCATTTTTGAGCTTAGTGCTGAAGGTATAATGAAAGTTATTACAAAATTAATGTCAATTTTAAAAATCCCTTTAATGTATAATAATAATAATTGTGATATCCTATAGGATACAATATTTGCATTATATTTGTAACATAATAACAGAAAATAACTTGAAAGAAAATGTAAAATGCAAGTAAAATTACAGACTAGTTTACAAGCAATGAACTATGAGCCCAATCGTTGAGTTGTTTTCTTTGTATTCTGGCATGGATTTAAAATTTGCACGAGAAATTGAGTTTCACGCATTTAAGGGTTAAATAATCTGGAATCCATCATTGAGATATGATATTACAGTATTGAACGTAGAACCAGTGGTGATATTCAAACAGTTTAACAACCGGTTCTCATCAGGGTATTTGATGTTGATTCAAAATAACCCAATGTGCTATTTTGTGACTTTTATCTTTTCATACTCATACTAAACTTACTCAGCTTCCTTAAAACATAACCTTACACAACAAAAGAAGACCACAGTCCGTTTTATAATCAAACATCGAAAGCAAAGCGAGCGAGCGTCGAGACGATTGGCCGTGCGCAAATAAGAGAGTCTGGCAGACTTAACCGCACGCCCGCTACCTATGGTGGTAGTCCACCTCTAGCGAACATAAATGGCGTGTTTTGGTTCTAGCAAATTCATATATGTATTATCACCGTTGTGGATTGGCGTAAATCTGATCTTGGAAAAAGGCAATCACTCATTGTGAAGCTACCGGTTCGGAGAACCTACAAGATATTTAACAACCGGTTCTCGCGAACCGGTGCGAACCGGCTGAATATCACCACTGCGTAGAACCGAATTACACATTTCAAATTATAAAATACTAGTGCCAGTACTGGTAGTTTTAAAGCATTCAAATTAATGCCACAAAATAAACGGTTTAAATTGGAGAAATTAGTTTTTGCCAATCTTTATTAGATGAACTGTGTTACCAATGTAAAAATTTCAGAAAAATTAATAAAGAATTCTTATAATATAATATTAGAATAAAATATAATTTATTTATTCCTTCTAAACAAGTACCTATACAGTGATACCTCGAGATACGAGTTTAATTCGTTCCGAAACATTGCTCGTATGTAAATTTGCTCGTATCTCAAAGCAATTTTCCCCATTGAAATTAATTGAAATGCCATTAATCCGTTCCAGCCCCAAAAATGCTGCCCCCAATTGTTTTTTTACATGTTTTTTAATAAGAAACATGTATTTATAAATGACAAGTATTGTATAAAAACACAATAAAAGAGAATGTAAAGCAAAAAAACTGGTTTTATAAAGTGCACATACATATTTGTTACACTTTCTTCGGACCCATGGTTATGAAAAGAAATGTGATAAAGTATATAAATGCCCAAAAAGCGCAAAGCCCTAGAAAAACTTAGCAAAGATGCTTCGACAGCGAGGTAAACAAGCACGTGGGATAATGCGCGAGACGCACAAGGCGCAGGCGCAGTAAATTGGTAGGCCGTGTGCAGCGTCGCAGCTGGCCGTTCCTCGTATCTCAAATGTCGCCCATATTTCAAAACAAAACTTTGCTCGCTTGACAGCTCGTATCTCAAATAACTCTTATGTTAGGGCACTCGTATCTCGAGGTACCACTGTATATTATAGGACGCATCCAAGTTTTAGCATTGGTATAGTTTAGAAGTTCCAAAAAGAAATGAGAAGCTTGGTCCCATTATCCACAGTAAAGCTTGTAGTGGAAGTCAAGCAGTTCCCCATTCATTTCTTAAGAGAGGGAAAATCATATTTTTTACCTAGTTCACCAAACATTTTGATTGAAATAATTCGTAAGATTAAATTTTTTTAAGAACATGAAAACATATGTAGCACCACTTTAACAGGCCCTTTGAGTTGGAAGTAATAGATTTAATGCAAATTAACTTCTTTGATACCGTATAACATGTTACACACTAAGGACCTATACTACCACTTCCAATAAAATATTTATCTGCCAAGTAGGGAATTTATGTGGAATTTGCCCAAGAATTGCACACTGTGACCTTCCGTTAAAAAGTATCTTAGTTAAGCCATCGAGAGGATGGAGAGCTGATAAACGACCAACTGCCAAATAGTCAGACTTGATGGAAACAAAATGGCTGTCCACTGGAGCTTCTTAGCCATCTGAATTTCAGAAATGATGCTGGAACTTTTAACTTACGCAATAAGGCCATTAAAGACTCACATTAGACTGGTATAGAAATGCACAAATCGATTAGCCTACCTGTAATGTACTTTAAATGAAATGTTCTAATGTAATTTCATTGTACAAATTGAAATATACACTAACTATAAAAAACATACCTCGATACTCAGTTCTACTATCCAAGCTACAAAATGTTACTGCCACTTCTTCTGATAGCAATATGGCAGTGGTACTACAAGTTAAGTTACCTGGAAGACACGTATTGGGAGGATTTATCAGATGGTGGTAGTATATATCAGATGGTGGTAGTATAGGCCCTAAGAGAATCAGTTAAGAAGATAAGTCTTTCAAAAGTGTACAGCGTAATATTGATCTTCTAGAAAAGTCAGCACCTCCAAGCATAGTATCAACTAGCATTATATTACTGAATGACATTCTTCTTATGGTGAGGAATGTGATGTAATATAAATAGATTATTAGGCAGCACTCACCACTGTTTATTGATCCTTAAACAGTGGTGAGTGCTCCCCAATAATCTATTTATATTACATAACTAGCATTATGCCATTATGCGGAGATAGTATCTAATGTAGCCAGCCATTACCAAGCTTATTTATTAAAACCTAAGAAATTAAAAATCTTTTAAACAGCAGTGAAAAGATGGACATGTATTTGAGATACAAAACCAAACAAAAGCCAAGTTTATTGATTTCCTTTTAATGAAACAGTTCAATTTTGTGTGAACTTAGTCTGTTCTTGTAATTGGATTTTTAAGATATTAGTAATATTAATAATAATTTGTAGGAATAGGTTAGTTTGGGTCTGAAAGCATTACCAGAATTATGAAACTTTGTCCCATGTGTCTTTAAATCTATACAGACATTAAAGCATACATAAATGTCATTGACCTGAGCCGGGACTGAACCCACAAACTTGGGAACAGAAAGCCAGTGCCTTACTGTTGTTCCACCCAGGTAAATAACTTTCAAAATTTAAAATATAAAACACTTGGACAATAAAATAGTAAAAATAGAGACTTTACAAACTTTAACTTAAACAAGGAAGTTATGGTTTGAGATTATAAAGGAATGACTATCAAATTTTTTATTTAATTTAAACAGTGTTTCCTTTTATATGATGAACTGACTTTATGACTTCGTACACCAGTTAAGTACACACCAGGACAAAAAATTGTATGCTTTTTATTTTTGTAATTTATGTTGACAATAGGTTTCATACCAAAATTTCAGCACTTATCTTTCTAGAGTATTCATAACTTTGGGTTTACAACGCCAAATGAAACTCATATTATATGAAATTTCGGCCTTTCACATGGGTTATACCTAACAAATTATACAAGAAGAGATGTTTTTGTTTTGCATGATGTTTTATAAATAAAGAACTTCTTTATATCTCCCTTTGAAGATCCTAAATGATTCTATCTAAATATTTGTTTGTTTAAGGTGTTGTACAGTTTAAACATTTATTTTTACGATCTTCTTTCCCTCTTCAATAACCATGTGAACTAAGACAAAGTTATTTTTCACCATCAAGGATAGTAAAGAGCTACTTGATAACAAACTAAGCTGTTAATGGTGGAGAGAAACGTGACACATCTTGTTCAGAAGATCTAATTTACAAGGGGTTCTATAAAGAATTCCAGTCATGAAAACCACCATTAACCGCCGTGGGCATCGGCATGCTGACCACATGCCCCCAATCCTGCCATCTGTCTGTGGTAGATGACGCAGCGGTCATCCAGCGGTGGGCCAAATCCCTCCAGGGATGTAGCGCCATGAAGTTTAGTTTAGTTCTATCATGAATCCAAAGTTCTAAAACTGCAGCCGATTGTTACTACTTAAATTCCTCCCAAAGAACCCATGCTGAAAAGTATTTTTATCTCTAAAGATCATTGTCAACAAACTGCACCATCGAGGGAGACCGATAAAATATCATCTATAAAATTACATGCTACATTATGAATAGACATTCAATTTTTGTCCAGTGGTGTACTATACATGTCTCAGTAAATTAATAAAAAATTGTGTTGCAAAGAAAACAAACCAAATATACTTACAACATACTAGTATACTGTAGTATGTTTAAGTATATTTAAAATTAAATTACCCTTGTCCTCTCAATTTAATTCATTAGAGGATACTTATTCATTTCCCAAGTATGAAAACTTGAAAAAGCCTATCTGTAGATAGAATAAAGAGTACATTAGTATTGTTAATAAAACGAACAAAGAATAACCTTATGGATTAAAGATTTCCTTAAAATAGATGTCCTCTACTCACTAGAGAATTTGATGCCTTTTCAAGTGAAACTATTTTAATTAATTTCTTGGTACTGTAGCGCTTTAATAAAATTACTAGTAAGAAAGCATGCTTTTCAAAATGTCTACTGTTATTATTCTGGCCTTTAAGATGATTATTCTCATTGGCATTTAGCTAGGTTATGGGAAGTTGTATTTAAACATTTTAGGGTCACTCTAGGGATCTCTTTTCATAGAGAATTATCTGAGAATAGAAAAACAACATTATACCTAGGTATATAAAAAAACAGAGTTGCCTTCACCTGTGTTCTGTGAACTTATCTAGCACCTTGATGATCCTATTTTCGTGTGTTTTTCTTACTGTTCTACATTCCCATGTGGAGGACACACATCAATGTATGTCATTTTACCTTCTAAGAGCTGTGTTCACCAAAACAGATAAAATTTTTGGTATTGTGGATAATAAAAATTACGATTAATCCATTATCTCAAATAGTCAACCTTCCAGGTTTCACCACATCATTTGTCACTGTGGTTTTCAAAAGCTTGGTTCTTGTCTACTACTTGTCTGACCCTTAAAATTTTCATAAGAATAACCAACGTCACGTTGTGTGAAACAGCGGCGAAAAAATGACTACTGGCTTGCGTCCAGGCGCTAAATGTACACATTGCCATAGCAACAGGCAAGTTTCCTCCCATGCTGTCTCTTGCTAGTAGTGCTAGAAATGTCATTAGATATCTCACTGTTTGTGGAGCGTGGCGAATAGCAGATCATTTTGTTTTTCCCTTGAATCTTGTACAGAAATTAATGTCATCATAGATGTTTAAGTAGGATGCAGGTTTTTTTATACATCTAGGGTGGCTTATTCTGTGTTCTGCTTCATATTCTTTGTCACTCTTATCATCTCTCATGTTGATCAGATGTTCCAATCACATATGCACCATCTTGATGTCGCAATTAGCTTGGTTTATCCTGTTTTGCTTGCCCATATTTCATCCGTAAAGTATTTGCTTGGATATTATCGAAAAACCAAATTACTTTAGCTGGTGAAATGCAAATGAACATTATTGCAGTTTTTCAGTATAAAAACCAGGATCAGACTGAATATCGACGTTGGTAAACACACCCTAAAAGCCCTAACCTCTTGAAACCCTAGGGACCTCTATGGCCTAAACATGGAATACACAGCAAACATCATAAAATATTAATGTTGTCTTTCAGAGAGCAATCAGTAATTAAGAAGGGGAGAGGTGGGTTGGGAACGACCCTAAGCACATCAGCCATTGCAGCTACCTCTGGAAATTAGCAAGGATAAAACCAGAGTCCCCAGGTTGGCGGCATACCATCCAGCAATTTCATGGGGCAGGATGGGAGAGGCCCACAGCAGGTGCTGCAGTGGGGGCATACAGGAAACCAGGAAAGGAAACAGGATGATCATGAGGGGAAAAGTGGGAAAGTGAAAGACGAAGTAGAGAGTGATGGTGAAATAATGGGAGAAATGGGAGGACTCTGAGAAAACTCCCCCATGCCATGGCTTCATCCACCATGAATGACATAGTCGCCTACTCTGGGATCTGAACCCGGGAATGCCAGGCTCACATGCTAAGCATAGCCATCGTGACGGCAAATCTGTAGTTAAAATCTAGAAGTAAGTTAGTAGGTAATTATCTTCATATTGGAAAAGAGCAAGACATTTATCGAATAAAAATTGAATCTTATCGAACACATGTCTTAAGAATGATGACATATTACATAAATTTTGTGCAAGGAAACCGGATATATTCAAGTCCTAAGAAAAATTTCAGAGATAAGGATATGAAATGCAATTATCATTACTGTAGTAATATATATCCTACTTTGTTCAATCTCAGTACTTAACTGCCATGAAGGTGAAATCTCAGACTGGCCATAAAATATAGGAAATACAATTTCTACTTGCCTGGTTAGAAATACAAATTAGTAGGGCAAGGCATTTGATGATTTTGCATCTTTTTTATATGATGGTTAAAAGATAGCTCGAATATATATAAATGTGTATCATCAATTAATTGATCAAATAAGAGCTATTTGTTTTTGCATTTTTTTGCTTTATTTTGCATTTTTTCGTAATTTTCAATAGATAGGTCATTTTTTGGTAATTTTTAGGTCATTTTTGGCATTTTTAGGACTTTTTCGGCATTTTTAGGACTTTTTCGGCATTTTAGGTCTTTTTCGGCATTTTAGGTCTTTTTCGGCATTTTTATAGTTTTTTAAATGAAGTCTTACATTACATTATATTTTTAGTTTTTTTATTTATTATTTTTGATTTTTAATGCTTGTCTATTATAAATGTAAAAGCAAATAACATCCACAGGAAATAAAGCAGATTGCAGCGTTACTGGAAGGAATATGCATTTTGAACTCTTGTTACATTTCCAAGAAAATACAGTATAAGCAATACCTGCTTCTATTTTTAAGCATTTTGAACTAGTCTACATTTCCAAGAAAACAATGTTGTAAATACAAGTGGCTATTGACGAATGTGTCCTTCTTGCATTAAAGAAACATCACTTGGGACACAGCTCCGTTAGAGATAAGCGAGGCGACTATACCTGCTTTATTATTTTAAAGGAATGTGCATCATGAACTAATCCCAGCATCCTATTGTTATTCATTTTCAGGTAGGAGGACTTTCACTATGTCTTTCAGTTGTCTGTAAGAGTTGAATGAGATAGTTTGTTGACAGAAGAGTTCAGTAAAATGCCCAAAGTGAAAGAAAGTACGTTTGATAAATTAAAACGATTTGTTTTAGAGTACGGAGAAAATGTTTTTTCCACCGATGGAAAAATATTGTTCTGCAAATTATGTGATGGGAGGGTTTCTGCCGAAAAAAAATTACGGTTGAACAACATGTATCAAGAGAGAAACATAAACATGGTCTGCAGCGACTTGAAGAGAAAAGAAACCGTGGCCTGCAATAGACACTTCTGGGGGAAAGTTGTTCAACATTTTCGCAGTTTTGCGAGAAACTGTGTACAGCATTTTTATGTGCCGATATGATGGGCATGCCAGTTCAGAAAAAAAAAATTTAGGGAAGGGTATTCAAGTAGGCCTAATATTAATTTACTTACTTCTTTAGCAGCAAAATAAATGTGTTTTATATTGTAAATTTATATATAACGAAATGTCATCCATTAAATTGGTCCTTAAAAGCAATTCATTACTTAAAACAATAATTATAAGTAATAATGATAAAATTTATTGGTCATTTTTTTATTTTTTTCGGTCATTTTTTCACTATTTTTAGGTCATAAATGCATTTTTTATTTTGCATTTTTTCATTTTTTTAAGGTCATTAAATGCCTTGCCCTACAAATTAGTAATGCAGACTTATAATTGCCTGTAAGTTATTCTGTTATTCTGTTATACATTACTTTTTGTCAGACAATTCCAAAACACTGCACCCTACTGTAAATAGGCCTACTACATTACAAACATCTGCACACCATTGTACAGATGTTGCTTCAAAATTATAAGCTACGAGGTGCATCCATAAATTAAGTTTCCCTGGGGCCGTTTATTGAAACAAAACACAATTTCATGGACATATATATCCCAACAGATACAGCAAGAGTTCAGCTATTTTTCGACATATCGCCACTGGAACTGAAACATTTGTCATACTGTGGAACCCACTTTTGAACATCTGTGTCGTAGAAGTCTGCCGCCAGGGATTTGAACCACTGTGTGACAAACATGTCAGCCTCTCTGTCATTCTCTGTCATTCCCTGTCATTTCTTTAGGTGTAGGAATAGATGGAAATCACTGGGAGCAAAGTCCAGGCTGTAGGGTGGATGTTTAAACACCTCCTAGCAAGTCTTCTGCAGAAGTTCGGTTGGGAGGTGTTTAAACATTCACCCTAAAGCCCGGACCTCGCTCCCAGTGATTTCCATCTTTTCCTACACCTCATGAAATGACAAAGAATGACAGAGAATGACAGAGAGGTGAAGGTGGTTGTCACACGGTGGTGCAAATCCCAGGCGGCACACTTCTACGACACAGGTATTCAAAAGTTGGTGCCACGGTAAGACAAATGTTTCAATTCTGGTGGTGAATATGTTGCAAAATAGCTGAACATCGGCTGTGTCTGTTGCAATACATATTTATTTGAAATTGTGTTTTGTTTCTGTAAACAGCCCCAGGGAAACTTACTTTATGGATGCACCTCATAATTATGGAACACTAATTTAATGAAACAATGACACAAAACACTGATAAGCCTATAGCAAGATTGAAATCGGAAATATACACACTAACTTCACTAAAAGGTATATTTACCCAGTATGATCATTTCAATGGGTCCTCCCAACTTCATCAGTCGGAATCAGCTGATGATGATGGGAAGACCCATTGAAATGATCATACTGGGTAAATATACCTTTTAGTGAAGTTAGTGTGTGTATTTCCGATCTCAATCTTGCTACAGGTATCAACACTTCACTGTAGATTGTATCTATTTCCATATTCAGTTTCGTTCTTGACACTTATTCTAACTTCATTATACAGTATTGTACCATTTTTGTAGTGGTTAATAACAAATATTGTATTTTTATTCCATACACACTTGACTCAGACAGATATCATGCAAAGTTATTGAAACAAACACTTGATTTACCTGATCTGTTGGCAGCAGCGAGAAGTCATCTGGAGGGTTTGTTATGACGTATCTCTTCGACGAGGCATCACACGAGGAACTCGTGTCCCGAAACCTAAGCCAATATATGGCACACACGATAAGTATGAATTGACTACAGCAACAGAACAACAGATCAGCCATAGCATGAAGCCAGCAAACTCAAAGCTGCAGATTATCAAATGCAGCATGCTTAGCTGACAAAACAAATCAGTTATTGCCATTCATAAGAATTAATAAAATCTACATGCTTTTATAGAGTGACCAGATGTCTTTAATTCTGGTAGAATTAATTTTTTTTAAATGTTTATTTTCAATCTATGATCAGAGAATAAAAATTAATTTTGTTGCTCTCACTTTGGGAAAATAAATTTAACTTAAATTTCATTATCCAGATTCTTTTAGAGTACTGATTTTAACAGTGCAAACAGAGTAGTGAATTGGAAAATGCACAAAAAAAGATTTCAGTATTAAAATTTATAAATTGAAATAACTTACTAACAGCATGGTAGGCCTACCTAACCTCAATATATAAAACATTATTAGAACTACCGGTACATTCAAGCAAGAAAGCTTGGTGTGTTCAAAATAGAATAAATCGCATGTCTTCAAGATACCATTATGATTCAGAAAGCATTTCAAAACAGAAAATAGGCACTGACACTTTTAAATTAAAGTATTATATACTGTAAACTGTATACTGTTTCAAACACACTGTTTGAAAATCATAAAAGAAGAAAATATAAATGGGTTAAACCAGAAGATACTGGAAGATATCAAATAGATTTTATAATAACCAAACAAAGATTCCGCAATCAGATTTTAGATTGCAAATCATATCCAGGTGCGGATATTGACTCAGACCACAATTTGGTAATGCTGAACTGTAGGATGAAGCTGAAGAATCTTAAGAAAAACAAAGTTATTGAAAGATGGAAGATAGATAAACTGAAAGAGGAGGATGTAAAATCAAAATTTGAAGATATTATTGAAAACAAATTAAAAACAAACACAGAAGGAGACTCAGCAGAAGATGAATGGACAGTTTTAAAAAATGAAATAATTAACGCTGCAGAAGAAACACTGGGTGTGATGAAAACAATTGGAAGAAAACCATGGATGACAGAAGATATTCTCAATTTAATGGATGAAAGAAGGAAGTTTAAAAATGATAGCACAGAGGAAGGAATACTAAAATACAAACAACTAAGAAATGAAATAAATTGGAAATGCAAGAAGGAAAAAGAAAATTGGCTGCAACAGAGATGTGAGGAAGTAGAAGAAAAAATGATCTCAGGCAATATTGATGTAGCATACAGAAAAATACGGCAAAATTTTGGAGAAATGAGAAAGAAGTGCAAGAACCTCAGAAACACGACAGGGGAACTCATTTTAACAAGAAGAAAGAGCTGATCGATGGCAAGAATATATAGAAGGTTTATACAGAGGAGAGGACCTAAAGGACACCGCTCTTGAAGAAGAAAAAGATGTGGAAGATGATGATAAAGGTGACCCAATATTAAGATCAGAATTTGATAGAGCTTTAAAAGACTTAAACTCGAACAAGGCAATGGGAATAGACAAAATTCCATCAGAACTGCTTCAATCTTTAGGGCAAACAGGAACTGAAAGCTTGTTCAGAATTATTTCCAAGATATATGATAAAGGCGAGATGCCTCAGGACTTCCAGAAGAGTATTATTTTCACAATTCCCAAGAAAGCAGGAGCAGAAAAATGCGAAAACTATCGTACAATAAGTCTCACAACACATGCTTCAAAACTACTAACTAGAATCATTTACAGGAGAATAGAGAAAAAAGTGGAGGAAATCCTTGAGGAAGACCAGTTTGGGTTCAGGAAAGCCAAGGGTACAAGAGAGGCAATTATATCACTGCGACTTACTGTGGAAGGAAGAATGAAGAAAAGCAAAGACACTTACATGGCTTTTGTTGACTTGGAAAAAAGCCTTTGACAATTTGAATTGGAATAAGATGTTTACAATTATGAGAAAGACAGGTCTTAAATATAAGGATAGAAGCGTCATTCACAACCTATATCAGAATCAGACAGCTGTAATAAAGGTGGAAGGTGAAGAAAGGGTTGCAAGAATTAAGAAAGGAGTGAGACAGGGATGTAGTCTGTCTCCCCTTCTGTTTAATTTATATGTAGAGGAAGCACTGAAGGAATTAAAGGAAATGTTTGAATCAGGAATAAAAATTCATGGAGAAAAAGTAAAAATGCTGAGATTTGCTGATGATATTGTTCTGCTAACTGAAGATGAGGAAGACCTAAGTGAATTATTGAATGGACTGTTAGAAAATAATTTTGGACTGAAAATTAATAAAAACAAAACAAAAGTGATGAGATGCAGCAAGAATGCCATAAGCAACATGAAGAACATTAAACTCGGAAATGACAAAATACAGGAGGTGAATGAATTCTGCTACTTGGGGAGCAAAATTACTAAAGATGGACGAAGCAAAGATGATGTGAAAAGCAGGATATTACAAGCAAAAAGGGCTTTCTTTAACAAGAAAAGTCTATTGGTGTCAAATATTGACCTAAGAGTCAGAAAAAAATTTCTAAAGTTATATGTTTGGAGCATAGCACTCTATGGCAGTGAGACGTGGACTTTAGGAAAAAGTGAAAGGCATAAAATAGAAGCTTTTGAGATGTGGTGCTATAGACGAATGTTGAAAATCAGGTGGACTGACAGAATATCTAACAAAGAGGTCTTAGAAAGAATAGAGGAGCAAAGAAGTCTATGGACGACACTCATTAGAAGAAGGGCCAGACTAGTGGGGCACATTATGAGGCATCCAGGCTTGGTCAACACTATATTAGAAGGAACAATAGAGGGGAAAAATTGTAAGGGAAGACCACGATTAGAATATGCAAAACAGATTATTAGCGATTTTGAATGTAAAAAATATGTAGACATGAAGAGACTGACTCAAGATAGGAAGAACTGGAGAATTGCATCAAACCAGTTGTAAAACTGATGACTACAGAGAAAGATACTGTAAACAGATTTGCAATATAGGCCTTGAACAGTCTTTTAAGATTTTTTGAAACACATGTCTCGGTGATTCCAAATCTCTGGATAACATCCCTCATGTACTTATATGAAACCCATAATCACCAAACAGCAAGCCACACCTTCCCTAAGTATAATAATTTATTTTGAAATAATCTTTTTCTTACCGAACTAAAGTTGTAGTTACTAATATGGATCATTTGTTAATGTACAATACTGTACTTCATGAGAGTACAAGCACACTGTTTCTCGTGGATGCAGATTATGAGTGCGTTAAATATCTGATGAGATCAGAGCAACAAGTCATACTAAAAACTAAACTCCGTGGTGCTACATCCCTGAAGGATCTAGGCCTACCACCCAACCGCTGCGTCATTTACCATAAGCAGATGACAGGATTGGGGGCATGTGGTCAGGGTGCCGACACCCCACGACTGTTAATGGTGGTTTCCTTGACCGGAGCTGCTGCTTCTCAAATTCCTAATTTTGAATCACGAGGCTGATTGCACCCCGTTCCAGACCTCCCTACCTCAGAAAAATCCGAGGAGGTACCGGGGATCAAACTCGGGCCAACGGATCTGTAGTCAGTGACACTAACCACAAGACCACGCCAGCAGTCAACAAGTCATACACTAGGTCTAATTTATAGAAAATTTAAGACTCTAAAAAGTTCTAAAAATCCATAAATTCAGCAAGTCTTCACCAAATGTTCAACCAGAAAATAAAGTTTGAATCATTCAGTCAAGCATGAAGATACTTTTGTGGAAATTAGCTATGAGCACACACAAGCAACGTTTTTAAAAAGAAAAAAGTTTTTCCTTGAATATGGAACAAGTTTCCTTGAAACTTGAATACTGATCCTTTTTTCTTGATATTAGTCAGGGGATAAAAATTTCAATAAATAAATTTGAACAATAAAATCCCTATGTTGCAAGTTCCAATTTATCACTCTATAGGTATGCCATGGTTTTTGACTTCCATTTTAAAATCCAGATACCTGAGCAGTTCTTCCTTATACCGTTCTATTAAATGTATTATCTTTAAATTTTAAATGAATTATAGCGATGACTTGGGATTATTTTACTGGTATTTGCTCATTAAACTGAATTTCTGGAAATAAATGTCTACTTATGAAATAAATACTGTAGCTTCTACAGCTTGATAACAATGTTTGACAACATACCACTTGCTTTTAAAAAAGGTATACGCTTTTCCTTCTCATATTTGCGATGGAAGTGTAGCTCATTCTCAAGGGAGGGGAGATACTACAAACTAACATGAAAGTACCAGTACTGATGACAATGGGGATTTTTTATCTCTGCTTGCAGGCTATAGGGCCTATATATGAAAATTGCCATCAACAGTGATATATTAAATATCATGAAATTTCTTTTGCATCTTAAATTACATTATTAAAATCACAGATAATAATAAAATGTTCCCCCATACAAGCGTGGAGGCCCTTGAGGTTCTAGGAAGTTGAGGTTCCCAGATTTTCAGACTTTCGACACATGAAGGTTAGAGGCTGAGTCAACCCCAGGTCCATAGTGCCACCAGAAGGATTAGGCTAATTGGAAAATTCCGACCTTATTTGGGATCAAGCCCATGACTTTTCGGTTTGTAGTACAGTGCCTCAACCAGCTGCTACATGGCATACCTCATTAAAATCACAGATAATGAACATATTTTCTGTGTAAACTAAATTAGCAATAGGAAAGAGTAAACAGGAAAGGCCTTGAAAATTCTTATTGATACCTTTTTACTTTTGTAGATTTTCAGAATATTATATGGCTTAAGGTACCGGTAATTAAAAAAAAAATAGTTTTCTTTCACAAAGCCAACTGATGCAAAATTTCAAGTTGACTACTTTAAGAGACCAGAAATTTTATTTGATAACAACACTTTCTTTCTATTTTATTTTATTTTCTTATCTTATCTAGGACTACAGTGTACTGCATTTACCTAGATAGAATGTTAGAACATGTATTTCTAAAGTATTGATTGAATGGCTCAAAGTAGTTATGTGAAAGTTTTTATACCTACTGTTATCTCGTAATAAAACAAGTTTGCTAGATCAAGAAATCTACCTGAATCTGTAGAAGTTAAACTTATGACTACATAATTTAAAAGTATATTTTATTCTTGAAACGGCTGGTAATGGTATGCGACCAAACAAATATTTTTCAATGAATTTAAGAAGTATATTGTCTTATTAAGACACGTAATTAATGGCTTGGTTCTGAAATGAAACATGTCTTCAACAGCGCAATGGAACTCATAGATATTGAAGTTGCTTTCTGTGAACTCTCTACATGTATTCACCTAATAAAGGTCACATAAATCTTCTCCGTCATGTAGATATGAAACCAACGATTACACTGATTAAAGGCTTAATAAACCAGGCCCGGAATGTAGTTAGTTGGAAGCGATAACTGAACTCTGATAAGAAGTTAAACGGAGGATAGGTCTGGCATGGAGGAAATTTTGGTCCTTAAAATTTATTCTGATGGACAAAAAATAAGTATAAAATCTGAGGTACTAGAGAAATGTGTCATACCAACTTTGATATACAGCTGCCAAACATGGTCCCTGAATGAGAGGCAAAAACAGGCACTCCAAATCTGCCAGCAATGGATGGAGAGAAAAATTCTTCACATATCATTAAGAGATAGAATCAGAAACTAAGAGATACACAGAAAAATAAGCATGTGCAACATGGTCACCAAAGCAATAGCACATAAATGGAAATGGGGTGGTCATGTGGCACTGATAGAACAACAGAGATGGACACAACAAATCACCATGTGGGACCCACGAGCAGGACGGAGGCATGTGGGATAACAACGAACCAGGTGGGCTGATCATTTCAAAACTATAGCAGGATGACAGTGGTCAAGAGCGGCAAAATGGTAGGGAAAGATGGAAGCGCCTGGGCTATCCATGGCTTAATATCAGTGCTTAGTGGATATGCAACAGTGAATACTGTAAATGTGAAAGAATTAGTGAAAGTACGTAGAGAGGTAGGAAGGAGGATTTGATAAAATGCAGAAGCTCCTTAGGACTCGCTGACTTAAGGAATAAAAATAACGAGCAAATCCCTGTGTAAGCAGGAGGCCATGGCCTTTAAGGGATGAAATAGGCTAAGTTCATTCTTACATTCATTAACTGTTTGGTCATTACTGCTGCAAGATACGGGTAGAATAATATCACTCTCAGATAGAATCTTTATTGGGAATTATTTCCTTTAAAAAAAACCCTACTACTTACTACTAATGAATGAAAATAATTTCTTGGGACAAATATGTTTCCTGGGAAAATTTAACTATACAAATCAACAGGGTGCCCCTTACAGAATCCATAGCCTTTTGAATTCACAGTTTCATTTTACAGAAACTAGCCATGTCCAAAAATATATCTGCATACAGCTGGTCACTCTATGATTTTAGACAACAGCTGTGTTGTTAATAAATTAATTGTTAACAAAACTGTTACTGATGCTTTTACTATAGTATATGCACAATTCAATATCATGCAAAAACTAATTAAAAGAAATAATGCTCTGTAAAAATAACAGCATTAGATTCATTTATATTATGATAAGCAAACATTATCTTTGTAATAAAAAAGTATAAATAGCTTTATTCTGCATATGATAACTACTAAAGAATTACTTCAAAATATTTCATAAGAATACTGTTTCATTTTAGCATAATTTCAATAAACACTCTACCCGTGGCTTCAAAAGAAACTCTATACCACCATTCAAAAATTAAGTACCAAAAATGATATTTTACTGTACTGTCATGCATTCAAAATTAAATTAAGCAATTGGCCAAATACAAGTTTATATTGCAGAGCACTTTTAAGCAAAATTATAAGTGGGACTTCATACTGCAAAATTACTTCAAGCAGAAGTTAAAACACTTACAGTATGATCCTGAATTACAGACAATTATTTTAAAAACTGTTTTCGTTAAGACCTGTTTCTGTACCCATCAAAATATTAGAATGAATCATGTTATACAAGACAAGAATGGATGAAGATCAACATAATTCACTATAGTGAAGTACAATTCTTTGTACTGCTCAAGGTCATATTCCCATTTGTCGTTTCCACAATGACCTACTGTCTCTTTGGCGACCCACTGTCCAACTGTACTCAATCATGTAGTACAGGCAGGGAGTGAGCGAGTATGGGGAAAATGCTACAAGCACCTGCTATATTGCTAGTAGAAGGAAGCATTTCTACGACCTTGACCGGCACATAGAGTTGGGCAGCACTATACAGATTTCCTTTGGATTTAGTAAAAGTTCAACTATCTGGGAAGTGATTAAGATTTATGACTTAACAGGAGAAACATTATAGAATTTAGTAATGATGTTATTTATCAATACGTTGAAAGGCAAAAATTATACTAAGCAATAAATACTAAATACTTTAATACAACTGTTTCAATTATAAATAGAAAATGACTCAAATGTTATATGTTATAGATAACTTACTGATATTGAGAAGAACACAGTGAAGTTGTAACATATATATTATGGTTTGTAACACACTTAAACTTCACTTTTATAGATTTTACCTTAGGACTAAGTAGTTTTAATCACCATTGTGATCATCCTCAGCTACATCTGAAATTCTGTTGGCAAGGCTGCTCCCCTCCACGAACAATCCCGGCTCCTGGATGCCATCTAGTGGTGAATGTATCTTCTGATTAGACTGTCTTCTGCTGGTACCGGTATTTGGAAACAATGCTGGTACCAGTATTTCAAAACAAACACAAATTACGGAATTTTGGAATACCAGCAGAAGACAGTCTAATCGGAAGATACATTCACTCACCACTAGATGTCATCCAGGAGCCGTGATTGGTCATGGAGGGGAGCAGCCTTGCGAACAGAATTTTAGATGTAGCTGAGGATGATCAGTATGGTGATTGAAAGTACGTAGTCCTAAGGTAAAAACTATAAAAGTGAAGTTTAAGTGTGTTACAAACCATAAACTTAATATATATGACTCAAATCATTTACAGAATTTTAACATACAGTGAACTTCCAATTATTCAAGTGCACTTTGGCCTATCTGGTTTGTCGGTTAGTTGTGTATCTTATTTTCCCTCATTTTTTGGTAATGAGAAGAATATGTCGTGCTCTGTGGAAAACTTTAAATTCTTCCTGTTAATATGCACAAGATATGCTACTTTCTGGCCCACATGTTCTGCCAACATTTTCATAGCTGTCTATAGCTTAAATACAGAAAAGATATAAGGTTGGGTTCCTCACTTATTTTTTACAATTGTTATGGTGTTTCCTACCCACTTTCTTCATTACACGATTTTCCCACAAACCCAGCAGCAGTAAGTTGCAAAGAATTTTACATCATCACATTTGGCTATTTTTCTAAGGATTCTAAAATAAAAACATAACACCAGTGATCTACATAATCCTCCAAACATTTTTTAAATAAAGATTTTTTATTTTTTGCCTTGTTCTGCCCGTAATTCAGTTGTCCCAACTGATACATCATTGCCTAGCTGAAACTACTGAAACAAAAAATATGAAATTTAGTAAGTAGTTTCATTTCATAATGAAGAGACTCACTAAGGAAGGATCTTTTTCAAAATACTCCCCTCAAGGGGGCCGGAGTTAAGATATTATATGGAGAAACAATGGTTCTATTGACTTAGAACTTTGTAAAACTAGGTCTACTCCAAAACATAAAAATTAAACATGTTGTTTTATTTCTTTTTTGGAAATCAATCTCTAAGGGGGTGAAAAAGGGGGGTATAAAAGTTTGTATAGGAAATTTATGTTTTTGGCCACATTTTCTTGAAACGTAGCATAAACACACTATTACACTAATTCTGATGACACGGATTCTGATGACCCAAAATTGTTTGAAAAATGACCTATAAAATGGCCCTAAATCTTCAACAAAATGACTTAATAATTATAAAAAATGACCTAAAAACTGATATTTTATTTATAAAAAAATATTATTGTATACATAAAGTTATAGACTAGTTTGTATATAATTGTAAAAACTGTAAATAGCTGTTCTTTTCTCGTGGAAATTTATACTGGCACTGGCGGGTCAAAATTCGGCATTTCCATTTTGTGATCTGCCGGATTATATTGTTGTTTATTGACAGTAAACAGTAGTTTGCACTCTCAAATCCAAGCAGGTGGCGACTCTGTTGCCAAGTCAATCTAATAACAATAGTAATATAATACAAAATTTTGGCGTTTCTTTGATTCTCACTTCCGACTGAGACATGTAAACACTTTAACGCCAAATTTTTCCTTCTTGCATTAAACAAACAATATTTCAAAGACAGCACCGCTAGCGACGAAAAAGTTAATACATTCAATGGAAGTACATGAAAATGACTAAATAAGGAAGCAAATGACAAGAAAATGACAAAATAATGACCTAAAAATGAAATAAATGCCCTAAAAATGTAAAATTGCATAAAATGACAAAAAATGACCTAATAAAAATGCATTTCTATAATCTAGAGGCCATGATTAGGATTTATCCACAAGTTGGCAATGTATATGCAGGATCAATTAAAAGATGACATGTCATTAGAATCCGGGCCCTGCTAATAATGAAACATGTATTTCAGCATTTCCCAAAATGCAACCCCAAAGGGGGATTATAAACGCAAAAGGGTTATAAATATGTTCAAAGTTTATGTGGAGAAACATTACGTATTTTTACACTTTCTCATTTACAACATTACTGAGTAATTTTACAAAACTGGAGTTCCAATGGACTATTTCTTTCAAACTACAAAATCAATGTGAGTGAAGCTTTGGGCAACAGCTAGTATACCAGATTATGCATGTATTTTGATAAACTATGCAACCCTCCTTTCCATTAATATAAATAATCAGGAGTTCACTGTATTTGGAATTGTTTTTCTTGAAATCCCATATCCCTTCAAATTTAAATCTTCTAGACTTTTCTGATTGGCGGACAACAGTAATGGAAAGAGAAATCTTTACAATTGATTACGTAGAAATCCAATCTAATTTAAACATTAAATTTTATTAGATGCATGGATCTAAATTTCACAAGATTAAGTGTTAAAATGTTTTAGTATTACAACTCAATATCTGACATACTGTAGATTCACTAGCCTTTAGTTTATAGATTTCCGATTGTTTTGTATATGAAGTAGCCTACTCTCTTCTTAAGTTTTCGTCTTAAGATGCAGAAAGTATAGGAAAGAAAAACTAAAAAAATTATGAGGGAAAAGTATTCTATGCAAAGAGTTTAGTTACAGTATTAAGTTATAGTAGGGCCTATTATTTCTTACCCTTCTTTAGGTTTCTATATTAGTTACTGTTAGTCAGATAATTGAACTTTCACTAATCTATTTTCATGCATCCCCAAAATGAACAGTTTATTTGAAGACGACTGAATGCTATTTAAGAATTTCAGTGCTATGAGAATTGAATAATCTGCTGTATTTTGAGATTATCCAGCATTATTTTCTCATGTTGGTCCAATGCTGTTCATGACAAGGTTCAAGAATTGGGTTCTTTAATGGTGTTTTAGTTTACTTTTTCTTCCCTTACCTCTAGAATTTTCAGTTATCTGCTGCGAGATTTAAACAGAAGCTAAAAAAATTGGCTAGTTCTCTCACCATATTACAACACATAAGAATTTTTAAAAGACAAAAGATAGTCTTTAACTTAATACAACAATATCCCCACTGGGTGTTTATTTTAATTTTTGTCTCATAATAAGTGTGTTCCATTGAGTTTTATTAAGTGCCAGAATGGTACTTTCTAAGAATACATTGTGTCTGTGCATGCAATAACTTGAATACACTTCATCATAGTTTCATGAAATTTAGTATACACACTTATAACGACCACAGGAAGAACTCTATTGATTTTGGACCAAATCGGTTGACCGGTAATGGAGTAGAAACCAATTAATGGTTTAAGAATAACAAATCATCACTATACTACGAAGCCGCATGGCTAACTCTCTCACTGATGCAATTGTTTTCCGACTTCCGGATGAACCAAAAACTTGAAATGTGGCATACTTATAGCTTAAAGCCTATAACCAATGGAAATATTCCAAAACGACCCATTAATAAATTTTTACCCCTGAAAAACATTCAAAATGGCAGACACAACTCTAAGGTCTGTACAGACCTTCTTTGGAGGCTTACAGTATGTAACATACATCCAACAAAAAAAATATAGACTTATAAGGCCTCATTTTAAAAGTCATACAACCTGGAGGATATATGGTGGATACAGAAGCAAACTTGTCAATAGAAAATAGCTGAAGATGATGGGTAAGCCATTGAAACGTGTGTTCTAATTGATAAGTTTTTACTTACAAGTGTGTAGCCTATGTGAAGTAACTTAGAACGTCAAAGTTTAATATAATTATAGTGACGAAACATGTATTAGTGCAGAAAATGCAAAATAGAATTTCAAGATTGAACACAATATTTCCATTATCTCAAGTATCCATAATAATGAGTACTGGTAGTGAAGTAATGTGTTATTTAATTATATATTTATTAAAACAGATACCAGTTTACTGTGCTTTCCCAATCAGAGTTAAACTAATGCATAATTAGAGAATCCTAAAATTTCTATGCCCTATTTCTAGATAATGAACAATTTTTATGATTACGAAATTTGCCCTATATTGGGAAGTGAAATGGAATTGCAAATATTAAATTATTTAATTGATTTCCAACCGATTTTGTAATGTTTCTTTCCTATTTGATAACTAAATTTGAACCTATCACTAGCCAATATCCAACCACCCCATAAAGTAAGACTATAATAATTATTAACTTCCACTAAAAATACTACTTTTACACTACTTTTAACATATGACTAGTTGTTTCAAATATGAGTTGCTCATTGGTGTAATTAAATGAGGAAATAATGCTATATTGGTATCTGTAAATCACTAGTTCAATACACATTTTAAATTTCTTTGTTATAGTCTCATTAATAGCTTATGTTAGAGTTAATGTTAGTAGGATAAGAAGAAAAGCACAAATTAGTTACATTTTCAAACGGAATTCAAAAGAGAAAAAGGACACTAGGCTGTGCTTGAAATTATTATAGTTAAACCAATGAAATTGAACTTGGATATGAGTGTAAGAGCTTATTGTAAGAGAAGACTAAATCAAAAAGAGGACTTTTGGGAATAAGTTCTTTATAAAGAAACAAAATTACTGTAAAGATGATGTAGTAGGGAATAAAAATATACAAACTAAAAGAATTGATTTCCTTATTGAGTGAAAGGCAAATGATCATAAGACAGTGGTTACAAGAAATGGACAACAACCAGCATGCCTGAAGTAGAAATTTCTACCAAAACATGTCTATGGTGCATGATTAATGAAATGACAAAATTAAAAGTTGAGGAGAAGAAGTAGGAATAGGAAGATTATTTAAAATCTGACATTTTAAAGTACTTAAAATAAAAAGAAACTGAACTTGGAGTGCATGGATAACAATTTCTTGACTGAGAAAAAGTTCAAAATAAAAAAACATACAGCACATAACAATGTAGCAAACACTTCCAAAACATTATAAATAAATATATGCATATGCATTCAAGATCCACAGATTATTGTCTCTGTTGGACATTAACTTATATGAGAATATTATTGGAGAAAAATTGTTCTGACACTGGGATTTGAACCCAGGACCTTTGGCTATCTGTGCCAATGCTCTACGAACTGACCTAAGCCAAAGTTCATTTCACAGCATCAGATCGAACCTCTCTCTATGATTAATTGCCCTTAATGGTCTACCTCACTAACAGACAACATATGACATAACTTGTCTATCTGTGAGGTAGACCATTAAGGGCAATCAGTCATAGGAGAAAGGTTCCATCTGGCAGTGTGAAGTGAACTCTGGCTTAGCTCAATTGGTAGAGCATTGGCACAGATAGCCAAAGGTCCTGGGTTCAAATCCCATTGTCAAAGGAATTTTTCTCCTATAATATTATCAATATAAATAAATATCAAAAGTACATCCTAACCCTAGGAACCTATAGTTCTTTTTTTGTCTCATGGACTCTGAAGGATAGGTCCACCAAACCTACTAAATGAGATGACTTTAAGCAAGGAAAATTAACATTTTATTATTTTCCTATTCATTTTAAACTGATTTTGTAACCTTTAGAACATGTTGCTCGAATCATTGTACTTTTCCTTTTTGGTTCTCATTCTCACCTGGTGGTCTTTAAGTGCCATTAGGTGCTCTCCTCATGGCAAGGAAAAGTTGCTTGCAAGCACAAGCGCTTGTAAGATTTATTTATTTATTTTATTTTCAAATCAGAAACTTTATTATATAAGATTAGGAATATTAGTATTGCTATTTAGACACTTATTAAAATATTCAAGTTTCAAAATTGTATTTTTTTTATCCATAATCGAACATTTACTATAAAATGCTAGTTCAGTATAGTAGGTCATGTGTTACATAAACACAATAAACTATAGGCCTACACATGTGGCAACTGTTGATTTCTGGCAGCTCTATTCAACACCAGCAATGCCTTCAATGTCACATTAATATTGTGCTGAAATTCTGAGAACATTAAAGATTTCCTTAAGAAAAAATTCAATTTCAGCTGCTCATTTCATCTTATGTTTTGAAGGTTAACTTGATGAAATCCCATAAGTGTGTTTGAGCTGCAGACAAATCTAGGATTTTCATGATTTCTTCACTTTCCTAATACATTGTACAAAATGTTACAAGCTGTACTGAGTAAGCTTACCGTAAGGCTCACTTGAGTGTTTTAAATAGTTGAGTATTTATTTACTAAATGCATTTAATTTCATTGTGCTGCAGAGTTGCCAACTTGAAAATATTTGTGGAAGGGGGGCAAGAATTGGATTTTTAGTAGTTATATGAAGGCCTTATATGATAAAAAGTTAAACATTGGGGGTAAAAATTACCTTGCCCTCCCAAAGTTAGCGCGCTATGTCGAGCTGGCAAACGGTGTGTTACTTTTGAGTGGTGCTCTCAATTTTGGAGGTTGAGAACCTCTGCAGTATCTCATTAACCTGATGACTATTTTAAAAATTAAAGTATTAGTTGATTAACGTTATTCAAATTCATGGTGCTCGCATACTTGGTGTTACATATGGACCGTGCTTAAACTCCTGAAAAGGTTGAGAATCCCTGCTTGAAAGGTTAGAATACACAATGAAACTATGTTTGGTTACTCAGTTTTGTAACATTTTTTATTTGAATGCACAAAGACAAGATGTAGGCCTACTAGTGAGACTGAGTCCAACCCTACATAGTTTCAGCTGATTCCAACTTCTTGCAAAACTAAAGTGAGTTTTAAGGTTATAAGCTTACTCGGTACAGCTTATAAACATTTTGTACAATGTAGTAGAAAAGTGCGGAAATCACGAAAAGCCTAGAGTTGTTTGAAGCTCAAACACACTTGTGGGATTTCATCAACTTAAGCCTCAAAAAGTAGTGTAAAACGAGCAGCTGAACTTCAATTTGTTTCGAAGAAAATGGTTGTAATTAGCTTCACGATATCAGTTTCATGCATACAGTTACAGAACCTAGTGTCATGAACTAAACTAGCCTTTATTTCAGTTCTGTTGAACCCTAATAATATTTTCATTTATTAGTGTCGAATAAATAATGTTAAAAACAGAAAAAAATAAGACCATAATTTAAACAATATTGGTAAAAAAAAGAGGTGATCCTGTAAAAATAATTGGAAACAAGAGTTAAGAAAAATGTTTTGGAGCCTAGGGTTAAGTGCTGCAAAGAGAAATTGTGTGTAAAATAAGAGAGTTACGTTTTTGTGAAATATTGTTAATTGACTAATACACTTAAGTACTCACCAAATTTTTTGGAAGAACATGTTTCGCATGCCTTCACATGCATCACCAACCTCAGTTGACAAGTAGTTGAATATGCATGCAAAGGCATGCAAAACTTGTTCTACCAAAAATTTTGGTGAGTACTTTAGTGCGTTAGTCAATTCACAATATTTCACAAATGTAATATACTCACTGTGAGAGTTCCATCACAACTTTTTAAAATAGGGTTAAGTTTTTTCAATGTTTTCTGGAAGCCTGGAATAAAATGATATAGTTGGGCACACATGAAAGATGAACACTGACAGAAAAACAGGTTAACCCACACACTACATACATTCAAAATCACATGGAAATCATTTCAAGCACAGCCAAATGAGAATTAGTGTCCTCTGTTAAACACTGAAATCTCGTTAGTAAAACATTAGAATTTAAGCGCTCATGCCACTTACAACTATGTACCACATGAAAGACCTGTAGCTCCCCAGTGTACATTATTACTGATAGATTCTCTGGCTATCGGAGTAAGAGAGTGCAAAAATCAAGCTTTTATGACAAAAGCTCTATCACTGCCTTCAGAATTAACTACTCTTTTTTATAACCCTAGGGCAAGGAAGGTTGTGTGATCTGCAGTAGAGAGGAAGGCATATCACACTAACACAGTGTTTCCCAAACTCTTTCGGCCATGGAGCACTTTTCGTTTAAGGGACACTCATACTTATAGTAAAAATTCTTAACGATAGATTAAAATAAATGTTACATTAATTAAAAAAAACACACCCAAGTTGTTTGTTTAATGAAAGTTGTTTTACAATAACCTCCTAGCCTAGTGTTCTTTCTTTTTCATAATTGATTTAATTTAACTTTCAAAAAGCAATTACTAAACACATTCCAAAGCCATGCTAGTGATCAGGGCCCAGATTTTGATGACCTAAAAATATTTTTAAAATGACCTGTAAAATTACAGCAAAAATACAAAAAAAAAAGACCCGAAAACAAACAAAACAAACAAAACTCAAATATTTGTATGAAAATGCTAGTTTATACATCACATTTGTGTCTAATTAGGTTTATGTTGTTGTTCAATTAAATGCTTGTAATTAGGCTACTTAATTGGTGTATATGGTTAAATGTAAACTGCAAAATGTTAAAATGTAAATGTAAACTGCATCCAAATTATAACAAGATTTATTTATTTATGCTTATTTAGAGTTCCGATAATATTCAATGCAAGTAAATGCACAAAAACTCTATATAATGCGAGAAACAACACAAAATGAGAAAATAATGACTTTATATTTAAAAATTGCCTAAAAATATGTGGTAAAAGAGGCCGTAAAATGGCCAAAAAATGGGCAAATAAAGACACTGTATTCTTTGAAAAAGACCTAAAAAAATGGGGAAAAGTGACCAAAAATACCCAAAAAATTACCATTTTTATAATCTAGGAATCATTATCAAAATACCTGCACTAGTGGGCAACGTCCATGATGTATCAGTTAAAAGATGACATGTCATCAAAATCCAATCTCTGCTAATAATACAACAATAAAAATTGTAATCTGGCAAACTAGTACAATTGATGATTTTGCTGTTTATTATCACAGATTTTTTTTAAAGTTGGGAGTCAAGGGTGACAACTGAATCCTCATGTCATATGCGGCTTTAAGTCTATTTCTGTACTTTGTTTCTTTTGAAATACATTACGAAAACCCTGTTTCAGACAGACATGTTATCACAACATGAAGAAAAACACAACAATATTTATCATTGTTGAGAGTAGAGGGAACAGCAATTCTTTGACACTAGCTGTCGCAACAGTGAATGCAAATTAGGGGTGACAATGTAGCTGTTAGTATGTCATGTCTGGCAAAATGAAATGGTTGGTTCTCGATAAAAATTAGACATCAGCTACTAGAAGGAATTTCAATTGTAACGCCATCAGGATCACTGAGACCGTCGCGAAACACTTACACACACCTCATGGGACATTAATGTTCTGTAGAACTCAGTTTGGGAAACACTGATGTAACAGAATGTGAAAACGTTAATACATGTATTAAATTCGTTCGCAGGCTTCCACGGCCGATGTTATACATAAAGTGATAGTAATTGCTATCCGGGTTAGGCCGCGTCGAGTTTTTAGAGTTTTCTGACATTTTTTCTCAGAGGAAGGACACGATATGATGTCCGAAACGTCAGAAAACTCTAAAAACTCGATGTGGCCCAACCCGGATAGCAATTACTATCACTTTATGTTAATACATGTAGGCAAAATATGGAGGTTTGGGAGGCAAAGCAGAATAATTTACTACTGGAAACTCTGATTTATCTTGCTATCGTACCATCCCTATGAAGTCCATTACTATCATTAACCTAATAATAATTTTAATAATTTTCTATCATTCTCAATATTTTGCAATTGGTGTTCAGTTAACTTCTGTAATGAATGATAAATTGTTATTAATATTATGCCTATTGTTAGTATTGGATTTGTACATTGATGAATAAGCCAAGTTATAAAGATTTTTCAAGTTTCATTATTAGTGTATATGCAAAATTGTAATACGTATATGTAAAGTACATATGTTTAATCTATAACCCTAATATGCCAGTTGGTAAAATAGGGTTCTGTACTTTTGGAAGTTCAATAATAATATTAGGCCTACTATTACCGCTCATTAGGATTTGGACATTGATGAAGCCATGTATTGCTATGTAATTCTTATGGTGAATTAAGTATATGCCTGCCATTTTGCATAAAGGAATGAGAAAATGCAATTAAAAACTCTCCAATGGGGGAAAAAAAACACTGATCTACAACGACTCCCTGGTCATATGGCTCACACCCCCAATTCGAGGATTGTAAATTTAAGAAAAGAAGCTACAGTCACCTAGAAAAATTTCTTGTACGTGAAATAAATTTAAATATTCCTCAGAATCATTGTCTGACAGTGACAGAGCTTATGGTCATGAAAACCTTGAGATAAGATTATTAGTTTTGTCTGACAGCCCAGTTATCTATCATTAATATGTATCACGAAGGTTGGGAATTTAGATGGATTTCTGAATACCTAAAATATAATTAATAACATGGTTATAACAAGTGTTCATGTATTATCTAAAACCTAGAAAGTTGGTTTCTTGTAATGGTTTCTAAGACTATAGAACATAGAAATGGAAATCTACATTATCTAACCATACAATGAGATAAACAAAGTGTTCATGCATCAGAAATCTATCCATTATTTAAAGTGAAATAAAAAAACAATTGAAAGCATGAATTACGGTACATTATTTCATAAGTAAAAGTGAACTGAAGGTAATTCATGCAACAGTTATATGTTAAGAAAGACAGAAAATATATGCCTACATGTTATTTATGTGACTGACATAATACTTAAATTTAGCATCAAGCATGACATCAGTAGATATTCTATACTTGTATATATGAATTTTAGAAATGTTTTATTATTTTCAATGAAATGCATTAATGGCAACAGTGTTCTGGCAGGATCTTAGTTAGGTTCTCACTTTCCTAAACTTTATCCTGCTGAACTTCTGTTTTGCTGGAAGCCTGAAAGCATGAACACGCTGGAGAAGGTAATTACCTATAAAGACCTATACATAACATTCCATAAGACTTCAGAGCTGCTACAAACAGGTCTCCATATTTCCCCGCCTCTCCAAACTGTGCCAAGGGACCGTCATAAAGTGAGATTTGTCCCACTCGACACCGGTCCCTGTTCGATAAGCTATCTGCTGTGCTGTGAACAGAAATTAGTTCATTAGCATTGTAGAAAGACATGCAATAGTATATTTTCCACTACTGGGCCCTATTTCGTAGAACTTTCACACTAACATCAGTGGCGTAGCCAGAAAATAATTTTGGGGAGGGTCGAAAATGCTGGGCGGTTTGTGGGGTATGGAATACCTCCAGGAAAGGGGGCTCCAGGGGTACACCCCAGAAAATTTTTAAATATTGAACTCATGAAATCACATTTTATACTATTTTAGTACTGAAAAACTAGTTAGCAAATTTGTTTACTATACTCTAAGACATGCCAATTTAAACAAGTAAGTTAGGCCTAATCATTACCTAAATTATAACACTTATTGCTATTTATAAGAAAAGTTAAAAAAAAACATATGGAACAGTGGAAATAATAGGCCTACATTTACAAATTCAGTTTTTTATTATTATATAAAATAATTAAATATTTGACAAAACAGAGCTTAAATAACTTCAGCACTAATCTAATACAGAAATAGAATTTTAGGTTTTGATGTCAGGGGTGGGGGTCCAGACTCCCTGGGAAATGTTGTTTTTATGAATAACTTATTTTTCTATTCATATTTCTTATGTAAACAATTATGTTCCTAAGAACTTATGATACTTACTAAGAGCGTATATATCCTACAGTCCAGCCTCGTAAATTGTCTACCATTCTTTCAAAAAATAAATAAATAAGACAAACTAAATAATAATATACCTATATCCTCCTCTAAGGCCAGCTCCCTCTGCCAATATGAGTTCCAATTCAGGCGTCGCTCCACCAGTGATTAATGAACGGATCAATGTTAATGCATTCTGATTGAAATACGTCTGAAAGATGAAAAATAAATTACTCTAATTAATTTTACATAACATAGATCAGTGGCTTCCAACCTTCTATGTGTCATGGAGCTTGCTTAATTTATGTGCATGTAGTCTATTAAAATAATATGACACAACATGAAAGTATATTATGTTAATGTTTTACTCTTATTACATAGGCCTACCATTAAAAACATTACACTTTACATGACATAAAAACCCTACTTAATGAATAAAAATAATGTGGAAATATTGTAAAGAAATCTTCTATATGAGGAGCCTAGTATCAAAAGCTGCTAAATCCATTCATCTAAATTTTTGGTAAACTCCAAATAATTATCCAAAATAAATAATTATCCAGAATTTTAAAACATAAATTTTTTCTAGAATATAGTTTTTAAAATTATAAATAAAATTGAGGAAATTTGGTTGTGGCAGGGTTTGATACTGAAATCAGGATTTAATGGGTTCTGAAACAAAAGACTTGAAAATAGGGTAATGCTGTAGAGCTGGGATTATCCGGATAAAAGTTAACTGGTTAACTGAGCAAATAATTGTTTAAATAATCATTATCTCTTGTCCAGTTAACCAAAATATAATAGTTAACCAGATAACTGGAAAATGACATCATTTTATTCAGTTATTTGTGATTATCCAGATAATTGTTAAAAGAATTAACTGCATTGGAATTAATTCTCTGGTTAATCGACATAAAAATCCAGATAATTGCAATTATCCAGTTAATTATATGTTCAAATAACAGTTAGGGTGACTGTTTTATCTTCTCCGCAATTAATTGTCTGTGCAGTTAACAGTTGTCCAGTTATTTGTCCCAGTACTAATTACCTGTAATAAAATAATCACTTTTAATTACAAATGGCTCCTATCTGAAAACTCAGCTTTAACTTCTTTATACAGGAAGTTGTTTCTTGATTATAAGTTCAAGAGGCATTAAAAATATTATGAAACTTAGTTTTCTACACTTTTGTCTGATCGTCTGATCTTAGGTCTTTTTTCCAGGTTGCAGTTTTGATGAGTGCCAAAGTGGAACTTGTCAGTGGAACTCAGCTGAGGATGGAGGTAAGGAAGCCTTTGAATTATGTTCTTATAATTTAGTGAGCATTTATTTACAATAGTGAAGTTGAACGATTTAAAGTTTAAGTATAATTCCTACACAATGCCTATGTATTATGCAACAAATTTAATTTCAATTTTATTTAGATAAGTACTAAGAGAATATTGTGGAATAAAAATCGATATTGTGGAATAAAAATATAATTAACAAAACTAAAACAATTTTTAAAACAATTTTCCAAAGTATAGTATTATATGGGGCAGAGACATGGACAGTAAATTCACACCATAACTGAAAACTAAGTGCTACAGAAATGGATTTTTGGAAAAGAGCTGCAAGAAAATCAAGAATAGAAAGAATTCGAAATTCAGAAATAAGGAAGATAATGAAAGCAGAGGAAACAATTTTAACAACAATAGACAAAAAAAGACTAATTTGGTATGGACATCTACAAAGAATGCCGGAGAATAGGATACCAAAAGCTATAATGAACTGGCAACCAGAGGGGAGAAGGAAAAAGGGAAGACCTCCTAGAAAATGGGATCATTGCGTTCGAGACTCCTTACAAAATTTTCAGTTAAACCCAGAAGATGCAATGGACAGGGATAAGTGGTACCATGCAACACATTGAACATTCTTTGGAAATATGTTAATTTTATTAAAATATGTAAAAATTTGGGTAAATTGTAATTTAAAATTTGGTTAGAAATTACTGAACTTTTATACAAATGTTATTGTAATAGAGTTGTTGTGTTGGTGGAGTTTAACCTCAGAAATGAGGAAATCGCTCAATAAATAAAAATTAAGAGATTTTTCTCACTTAGCTCCCCTGGTAGGTTCAAAAGTGAGCTCACCCTGCATCACAGCAGGAGGCCCTTGCCCATAAAGGGATGACACGGGCTTATTCTTATTCTTATTCTTATTCTTATCTACAAACATGTTACTTGTGACATGCTTTACAAAAATAACCGTCATACTTAACATTTAAGATACTTACCGTGGACATGAGCGAATCCAGCACGCTGACGGCAAATGCTGTACCGCAAGCGAATGGCTGGGTCAGGTACAGCTCTGTGTCTGGGTCATCATCATCATCTTGATCCAGGAACTGAACATTGCTGTCATTCACCAGCTCTGATGAAAAAAAAAACACAAATATCAAATATCAGAATGAACCGTTTTATTATAAAGATAATATAGCGTATACATATATATATATATATATATATTAGGCTATATATACATATGATGATACGACGAATTGCCACTATAAATCTTATAGTGAGATTTTCCCTGTGAAGAATCTGACATGTCTTTGGGACACCAAAATAAATAGTGGTTTATAAGCTTTCATGAACCACAGATTATTGTCTCTGTTGGACATTTCTCCTATAATAATCTCAAATAGTGGTTTTCCTAAGTCCTGCTATACTCTTTAAAGCCAGAATTGGTTTCTTGTATTGGTTGTGGCAACTGTCATTTTCTTACACTCAGGCAGTCTTGACGTTTTATGTAAGAAACTTTCTTACTGGTAACTGAAATATCTGTCACGCATTGACCAATATTGAAAGCATGTGCAGAAAGAGTCAAATTCTCAGTCCATGGAGAAAATATATATATTTTTTCCAATTAATTGTAAAGCTTACAATAGGGAAGGAATTTCAGGGATATACACTGCAAACCATTTGTTTCTCACTGTTCATCACGGCCAGTTCAGTGAACAAACAGTAGCCTACATACATATTTCACTTATTAAATTCCATAACCGAAATAATACCAATTAGAACCAATTAGAACACCTGGCAAACAAATTTTTAACGTACTACGTACTATCTGTCCCCTCCATTTATATTCTAGAGACAATAAATTTCATACATAGAAACAAACATTTTTTTCAAAAAAAATTCAGAACTTCATAGTTATGATACAAGAACATCCAATGACCTCCATTCTAATTATCATAGAATTATCAAAAGCTTATTTAGCATCTCTCACATGGACATCAATATGTATAATAAATTACCACCATCTCTACTAAATTTAAACCCCAGTATTTTCAATAAAAAATTAAAATTAATGCTCTTAAAACATATGTTTCTTGATTCAAATAATTTTATGACATCCTGTACCTCTCCATAGAATCAGCTGATATATGTACATAATTGTTTTAACTATTTGTATTTTTCTTGTTGGATATATTTGTAAAGTGTATTTAATTAATCTTTAAATGTAAATTTCGTATTATGACAAAGCCATGGATCATGTATCCCTACAGTGAAAAAGAATTTAATTAAAATGAAATGAATTGAATTGAATTGAATAAAATAATTCCCTCACAGTTAGTCTACACTAATAACATCCCTCTTATGAAAGAGTACCGCTCCATATACAAATGTCCTTCCAAAAATCATCTGCTCATCTTACAGAAAGATATTCTGCTTGCAGGAAAGAAAGCTAAATTACGGAAGTGATAAGGTGTATTTCAAAAGAATGAAAATTTTAACACCAGTACTATAACGTGCCTACTTCAATACAACAATATATTTGGTAAGCTGAGTGATCAGAGTTTGTACAGTCGGTCAAATAAAAAACGTCGGGCGGTATTTGATTAAGTATCACGAACGAGCATATGCGCATGTACAGGAAGACTTAAGGTTAGGTTCACACACGCCTCTTGTCTATCCATGTATTTTCTTGATTATTTAGTCAGTTTTGTTCCAAAACAAACATGTATAGAAGGCTGTGGCTATATGCCTCAAATCCGCCATATTCTTGGTTGCAAATTTTTATAATATTAATAATTAATAGATTCGCGAGGAATATGTTTATTCAAGGAGCATTTTTTAAAGATTTTATTTTATAATACCGGTACTTCTAGTGCAAAATCAATTACTTACGTTCAACTTCTGCCACCAATCTAATAGCATCGAAATACATGGCCGGCCAGATCCACGATTCCTATGAAAACTTCCGGTCGCATTATAGTGAAGTACCCACCTCTTTAAGAAATATGGAACCTTCTCGCTGCTTCAGAGGCCGAAAAATGCACGTCAATTACAGCCCTAACTACACTTTCTCTCAAGCTAGCATTTATATGTGGTGCGATGACAAAGCAAAATGAATTATGACAATACATTAAGTTGAATATCGTGTGTTGCGCTTTCCGCGTTTTTCATTTTTCCCTCGATGTTCAATTTTTCCCTCCTGTCGCATGGCCTCATATGTTCCGAAAATGACTTGTATTTTATGTTTTTTATAGGAAACTTGTGAACTAATGCGTTAAAACTTTAATTTTAACTGCATACGAGTCCCGACGTTTTTTATTTGACCGACTGTACAAGTCTTGGTATATTTAATATCAAATGCTACTGCTTGGAATTAAATGTATCACACCAGTTTCTGTAGCCCACAACTCTCTTCAGAGCCTCATTTTTACAGTATGTTAGGTTGAGTGATTTGCTGACTTCAGCTTGGGTGTTTGCCTGGTATGCTCTTGTAAAATATTGGAAAGTTTTGTTATACTAGTGATAACAATATTATTGTTATTATGAAGTTTCACATTTATTTAAGTTTATAAAAAAAATTTTAAAACACTTTCAGAATCTTTAAAATTCTTCTGAGATAGTTAAGGTCGTTTACTTCCTAATGTGCATTGATGCCTGTTTTAACACATTCAACACCATTACAAACTTCTAATTTCACCCATCCCTCTAATATAAAGCCACATGGCTGACTCGCTCACTCACTCAATCACTCACTGACATTAATGTTTGCCCACTTCCAGATGAGCTAGAAACTTGAAATTTGGTACACATACAGCTTGAAGGCTATAAACCACAGGAAAATTACAAAAAGTTTATTTTTTTAATTTTTAGCTCTAAAAACCCCCGAAAAAGGGCTTGGTTTCCATGTCAATGGTATTATTAAACAGTGTTCACATAGGGCTCTGAAAGGTAATAGCCAATATAGCAGACTAAATACACGCACTCTGTCTCTCACAGACAGCCCTCAATGAGCGAAGCGAGTCATAATATATGACTGTAAGTTAAAGGCAAAATGTATAATATATTTTGTGTTCTCATATGCATAAACACATTAAAACAGTTTAAAGTTCCTTAAATTTCCAATTACCAGTTTATTACTAAAAAGTAACTATTCTCAATGCTTTCATTTAAAACTAGTCAGCATAACAATTTAAATACCAATTGAAGAATTGGTGAAATTCAAGTATCTAGCTTAAGAGGTTAAGGGAGAACTATTTTGTATTCAATATGTTGATACACATACATGATTTTTACATAGAGAGAAAAACAGTTGAACCGAAACTGAAATAATCATATCTCCATCTCCATGCATACTATACTAACATTAACGGATCCAATGTACTTTTTTTGTACAAATCAGACATATCCATGAATAAGCATATCTGCAAAAACTGTTAACATACCTGTGATCATAGGCACATTGGCTCCATAAACTGAACCTCTACGCTGCAAGACAATGGGACTTCCAACTGGCGTCAGATTGTCCTGTTCGCCTGCAGCAGCTATCAAACAAGAAGGGTTAACTGTTTCAGTACAAGCATCTTCAAAGAAAGCATGAAAGTGCAATTCATAGGGCTGAGATGAGATTTTCAGGGCATAATATTGCCCTATGGTATATTGTTTCCCTTCGCAATTAAAGAAAGGGGTAAAAATATGCATAACATTGAAGTGTCAATAAATTTTCCTCCTTAGAATCTATTGCATTCTTATTTATAATCATATATCTATGAGAAAGCAAAATCTTCTAATGATCAGGTTGATTCCACTTTAATTTTTCTGCATTTTATAACACTTGTGATGACTTCTTGGACAATAAAAATCAAATCACATGATTTTGCATGAACATGGTTTTTATACGTGCCAAGAACACAAGGAGTATAGCCTACTGCAGTCATTTTTAAGTATTTCACCATTTTACGGTAGAAGCAGTTTTAATGTCTTGCTGTAACTAAAACTAAACTAAACTCCGTGGCACGACATCCCCAAAGGGACAAGGCCTACCACCCGACTGCTGCGTCATCTACCTATAGGCAGATAGCAGGATTGGGGGGATGTGGTCAGCATGCCGACACCCACGGCCGTTAATGGTGGTTTCCATGACCGGGTCTTGCTGTAACAACCTATCTTATTTGCTGATATTTAGCGTTATCACAGCTGAACTGTTGTCAAATCGATTGTAGTTTTCCACATATAAAACAAAATACCAAAAAGAAGGTATACCATAATAGGAAGTCTAGAAAAGCCAGAACAATATCATCTGTTTAAAAAAAATGAGTCTCATCAAGCCCTGCAATGAGATTAGATTTTGATGCTTTAAGGCATGTTGTTGAGAGATCTAGTGAGACACCAAAACAATCTTTGCATATATATACACATCAGAGATAAGAGTTCTAAATATTGTAAAGAAATCCATTCTTTAAATTATGAATGAATGAATGAATGAATTTAGCCTCTATGTCCCATGAAGGGCTAGGGCCTCCTACAAGAGGGGAAGCTCGGGTAGGTAAAGTCCGCGTGGTAAGCTATTTCACACGAACGGTGCTTTGTACAGTCACTTTGCAGTTCTTAAAGTTTGTTCCTTTAGTTTGGTATAAGGTTGTTCACTTGCTGCCGCCACTCTTTTCTGTTGCGAGCGATGGTCGACCAGTTCACACCCAGTTTTTGTTGGAAGGTGTCTGCCCACCTTCTCCTCGGCCTGCCTGGTGTTCTCATGCCTATGTAAGGGTCCCACATAGTGATTTCTTGCGCCCATCTGCCTTGCTGCTGTCTTGCTATGTGACCTCCCCACTTCCACTTTGTCCTGAGGGCTTGTTGTGCGATGCTCTTTGAAGCTGTGATTTTCTGCAATGCCTTGTTGGAGACTCTGTCTTTCAGTGTGATGCCAATTATCTTTCTCTCCATTTTTCGTTCGCATGTTTCGATGCTTGTTTTTTGTCGCTCTCTGAGGGCCCAGGTTTGGCAGCCATATGTTAGAACTGGGAAGATGCAAGAGTTGAGGACCTCTAGTCTGAGCTTCCGGCTTATGGAGTTGTTGAGTAGGAGGTATTTCAATGACCAGAAGGCTTTCCAGGACTGTGTTATCCTCCTATGTATTTCTTTCTCCGTTCCTTGATTGAGTGAGACAGTTTGCCCTAGGTAGATGTACTCGTCCACACTTTCTATCTCTGTACCTTGGACTGTGATGGGTGTGGTAATTCTACTGTTCACAAACTGTTTCACAAAAAGTACAAACATTTTTTAAAATGTTAAAAAAAAGATAAATATAGTATGGTCACCCCCTCGTGTTGTTTTTTGGGTAACAGTAAGAACCGTATGAAATACATTTTTGTAAGGGCAATCAACTTTTTTAAATAAAATACTTAGTTCCTGTGCAGTACCTGCCAATAACTAGGGTTCTAAAGAAAATAGAGATTTTTGAGAATTCATTGAAGCCTTGAATTCTTGAAATCCATAGGCCTACACATTTAACCTGAAATAAAATTCTGGCTTTGATTTGTCCACATTTAAGCTTCAAGAATTAATTGCAAATTTTTAATATACATTTTTAATATGCATAAGAATTTCAAAGGGAATGGATATTTATTAAAATTATACAATATTTTGAATTATCCAACGTTAAATTAACCATATTCTACCGTGGATTTTTAGCTTGACATATGCTTGTACACTCTTACACTATCTATACTTCCAAACCTTGGTACATATTAGGTCAAGAGAAAAGAAAGTATTATTTACTTACTTTGACTAAGGACTCCAATGGTGTCATCAAAGGTCATTGCTTTGATGTTAAGAGAAGCTAGAATAGCCTCTTTATCAGCTAACGTAGGATCATCGTTGCTTGGAACCTTCGCTGAAAGTATGACACACATATCGCAGAGATTGACATTCACAGCCCGGAGATCTGCTCTACTCAATGGCGAGCCCTGAAATATATCACAAATCCACTGAAAACAAAAATCAAATTTTGGACGGCTGAGTTAAATTATATTATTTTACTGTGCCACAATTTATTACAAAAGTGACAACCTATCTCTAATGAAAAAAACCTAATAACGATCTGCATAGCTTCATCTCTACATCTGTGAATGCTAACATTAATAATAACAGCATATTTTACAGAAAGCTTATTGTGTTCAAGTATCATTGTAGAAGAAAGTAAGCCAAGAATAATCCTTCTAGCATGAAGAATTTAATCCAGCTTTCCAACTTGAATTTCCAAACACTATCAGATTACAACAACAAAATTGTGTTTCAACAAGGATAGAAATATTTTTTGAATACGCTACTATACTTTCTTGGAGGAAAAATATATACAGAAGGACTAATTGGTAACTTCAAGTTTTTAAAAATATTTTTTTCTAATAATGATCTCTGTAGCTTCAACTCTACATCTGTGAATGCTAGCATTAATAATAACAGTATTTTTAAAGTTTGAAAGTATCACTTTTATGTATTAGAAATATTTAAATTATTTTTAACGTTTCCTTGATTTTATAATGCTAATGTTACAAATCCTACAAATATTTGAGTACAAAAATAAGACAAGGTTGGAAACTCAATCCAAAAACCTAAAGTAAGATAGAACAAGAAATAAAAGTATTTGAAAAATGGGAAAATTATTTACCAATAACAATTTAAAATTAGAACTATGGAGGAAATTATTTAAATGCTACAAAGTCCCAACTTTGCTATATAGAATGGAATCTTGGACTCTTACAGAAGATCTACATAAGGAATTATATGCTTTTGAAATGCCATCATACAGGTTAATGCTGCAAGTTAAATGGACAGATAAAGTGACAAATCCTGTAGCTATGAAGAAAATAGAACCTTAAACTGAGTCTGCAATCGTGAAAGGAGTTTCAGTATACTGTATTCATATACCTGTACAATGGTAAAATAAAATCCTACAATTTTAAAAATTAAAAAATTTAAAAATGTTAGAAAATCTATGTCAGACTTTTCACGCAAAAAAAAAAAAAAAAAAAAAAAAAAGAGTTGCATGTTAAAAAGTCATTTTTACATCTCTGTTTAGTAATTCTGCACTGTACGATACAAATATCACAACACTGTAAAAAGACTGGTAGAACTTACATTGAGGACTGAGATTTTAGGAAGGTTTTGTAGCATTTTCCACTCACGACGGATATAATCCACAGAACCTACTATCACTACATGTTTTAATTCATGATAGTGAAAGTTAGAGGCTCTTAAAGGCATTACTAGGTTTCTCAGACCTATAAGAGGAGAATCTGGATCTGCAAACAGACATACTACTACGTGGCCATTCAGCACTGTCATAGCTGCCTGGTTACGATCCTGCAAACAGACAAGCACAGACGTGCAGCACTTAGCATAAAATACAGGCTCAGCATAATTTTTTGTTAGTTTTTCTTTTGAAATTCTTTTACCTTCATTCATATAAACTGTTTGTTACACTTGACATATTTGGTCCTAATTTTCACTGTTCTGCGTTAATTTTTTTTATTAAAAGTAATTACTTACAGTGAATGTATTAAAATAACTTCAAACACAATGTTTCGGCTCCTCCTTCGAGCCTTCATCAGGTGTACTCAAACCAGTAACTGTACTCCTGGACGTGGTAGCATCCACATTTCTCATCGGATGAAACTAAATTCTTCAATTATTTCCTCTTGAGTGTAAATTCGTTTGAGGAACAAGTACAACTCAAAACAATATCAAAGTTGAAGATACCTTAATGGGACTTGCTACACTTCTATAACATTAAGGCAACTTTGGAATACTTAATTCCTTCAATGAATGCTACATCTAGTTCTTCAGCCAGTGTCGCAGGCTGGTGACTTATGCTTGTCTGCACTGACTGACTCGAGACAATGTTCTAATGGTATGCAGAAATAACAATGTATTCGGTGATTGGCAGAATCAACAATGGAAATTTCATATGCAGAATGTAACAGCAGGAATGCTTATTCATCTACATACCTCCATAAAGGACATGGTATATGACAATTTCCTGCTACAGTGGGCTTACCTGTCCTTAATGCAGTCCCTATGTAGTATGTAATTTTGTTTACCGTATATTAAAAGATATTTCTTGCAAATTTGAGCTAAATGAACTTAAAATTTTAGCAATAAAACAATTTTAAAGTGGCTAAATACTTGAGTAACTAGATGCGAGAAAACTTAATGTTTTACAGAAAAATCTCCAAATCAAACTGCATTATAAGAATAGAAATATGCCAATGGTCATGCATTGTGCTAACAAGACTATTTTGAATAGTTGGCAGGAAAAAAACATAACTTATTCTCCCTACATTTCTGAATTGTATCAATATCAAATGTATTATTAACATTGTCTCTCCTAAATATAAATTGGAAAATTTTTTCTTCAAAACCAGTTTCACAGAAAGAAACAAAAACGGAAATTTTTGTTAGTGATTCTTATTTTAAATTTTCACTTTTCCCTTATTGCAGTTCAGATACTTCGGTAAAAAGAAATAAACAAGATAACCAAATTAAGTATAATAAATGACAGATTAATTGCCCAAATTTATTCAAACTAAAATCATAAAATCTCATAGCCCGTGTTTGGTCTTAAAATGACCGTGAAAAGACGGAACATTCATTATAAATATTATTAACTAGAAAGAAGGCAAAGGTAAAAAGTTTAACAACATCATTTTAAATAACTATTAAAATGAGATTGCAGTGAATAGACGGAGAAGCTGGGAATTTCCCTAGCAGACCTAGCGGGTGCGAGATAAGGCAATGCAGTACTCAGGTACAATGTATCGGGAATCTCCCAAGATCTTATCACAGAGGGTACTGATCCACTTAAGTAATTCTAAGAAGTCGGCTATTGTGTTTAAGCCTAGCTTCTGATGTTGCGACTGATACAACACGCTGTCCGAACCTTCTTAGAAATCCGAGACGCTAAGTTGTGGGTTTTGAGAATAAGGGAAAATCCAATTGATTTCCGTGGGAAACTAACATATTATTATTGGTCGGGAGATTTGCCAATAAGAACTGGTCTATAGTACCACGTGCCGGGATTCACGAATAATAATTAAGAAGAGTAGGGATAAATGTTGGTCCAAGAAAGTTTTCTTTAGGCCTAACGTGGCACTGTAAAATCACTCTACTTCAAGGCCCCGCGCCTATAACAGTCATATTCAACTCTACTTCAAGGCCCCGTGCCTAGAGCAGTCAACGGGACTCTACTTCAAGGCCCCGTGCCTAGAACAGTCAAAATCACTCTACGTCGAGGCCGCGTGCCTACATCAATCACTCTACTTATCTTTGAGGCCGCGTGCCCACAGAATTAATTGGACTTATAAAATTTTAGCTGTGGAATTAATCGACTTAGAAGGATTCTTACTTTCAATCGCGATTAGTCAAAATCATATACGGCAGCAATTGTATCACTAGTAACGATCTACCGAGAACTTGCAACAATATTAATTATTCACAAACAAATTTTGTAATTATTGTCAATGACTGGACTTGTATTTCCAACGTTTTGAATAAACAGAATATTCCTTCAGTGTTCAAAGAAACTGCATTATTATTCAAGCAATAATATTAAGGTGTTCTTCGCTTCCTACCCTGAAGCTAGAGGGAAGTGCTCAACGATCGACTGGCAGACCGGAGGCGGGTTCAACAAATCAGAAATATTCAGTATATGCATTATACTGTGGCGCCCAGGTAAACAAACTTCATTCTAAACCACCGAACCGCTGTACATGGCTATTTCCCAACGTGAGGCACGAGTGAAGCTGGACATCAAGGATCACCAACTTCAAAAATCATCCCAAAACGGAAGGAAGACACCGCAGAATTTCTAGAACGTCACCCGTAAAGGCACCGCTGGAATTCAAGATCGTGGTACATCAGTTCCGGAGACCGCCGCAGAAAACATCAAAAATCACCAACAGATAAGAACTTAAATATACATAGAGTTTCAGTAAAGTAAACAATTTTATTATCAATAATTTAAGAAACAGTAAATATTAATTAAATAAATTAGTAAGCCTGACATCAAATAATATTTTTTTGAAAAGTTTGCAATTTAAGATCAAAGTAAAATTAAACTGAAACTCACTAAGTAAATTAAAGAATAAATTCAAGTAAAATAAAATCTTTTTCAAATTAAAAGAACTCAGGCATATCGAATATTTATTGTGCAAGGGTATAATTATACATGTTATGCATTATATGTTGAACTTCTTAACCAAAGGTAAGGTAGATCGTAAGAGTGTATCAGTACCCTTATAATTTATGTATGTGGCTTAGAAACGGAAAAGTTACTAGGAATAAAATTAATATGGAAGGTGGAGAGGGGCACGACTTGCTTACTGGTGAGGAAATAAATAATTGTAGAATGGAGATTAACAATGAGAACAGTGTCGCGACAGGTGACGGGGTTTTGGAGCAGGGAGTTGATAATAGGCAGGAAAATATTGCAACAAATATTCAGCTGACCGAGAATGATAGTGTAACTGAACATAGGCCTAGGGAATTGAATCAAACTATAGACCCGAATTCTATTGCATATTTGATAGCTATGATGAGGGAATCTAAGGAAGCTATGATGAAGGGACTAGAAAAATCAAGTAACGATACTAGGGAAAGTATTAAGGGGTTAGAAAAATCTAGTAAGGAAACTAGGGAAAGTATCAATGAAACTAGGGAAAGTATCAATGAAACTAGGGAAAGTATAAAGGAACTAGAGAAAAATTCTAAGGAAAATATGAAGGAACTAGAGAAAAATACCGGGGAAAAGATAGAGAAACTGGGAGATAGGATAGACCAATCGGACCAAGAACATAGGCAGAATATAGATAGGCTTGAGAGGGAGCTTAATAATATAAAAGAGGTCCAATCTAACATATGCAACGAAATCAGGGGAGAACTCTGTAGGGAACTTAAAGAAAGTGAAAAAGCAATGAGGCAAGAAATTAGTGAAAGTCAAGGGGAAATTAGGTCTGAATTAGAGGCTAATATGGCATCGGTAGATAGAAAAATAGAAATGCAGGGCAAGAAATATGAAGAAAAATTATTCAATGAAAGGAAAATTTTGGAGAAGGAAATACAGAAATCGGAGTCTAGCTTGAAAAAGAATATGGAGACTCAGGTGGGAAAAGTAAAAGTAGGGTTAGGAGACAAAATCTCGGAAGTAAATGACAAGGTAGTGCATTTAGAAAATATATTAGCGGTTAAAATAGGGGAAATCTCTAAAGAAGTAAGCACGGTAGCTAAAGAGGTCGAAAATCGTAGGCCTGTAGCAAATAACTATGCTGTAAATTGTAGTGAGAGTATATGTAATGGAATAGGAAATACATATAGGCCTCCTAGTGTTGCAAATGAGTCCTGTAATACAGTACACGAGACGGTAGCCACCAGCGTGCCGGTAGTTAGCGATAATAGGATTAATATATGTAATTTAATAGGAAATGAGGTATCACTTCCCAGCTTCAATGAGAGCAACACGAGCCCTCAGAGCTTCTTGAAATCTGTTGAAGAATATTTTACTTTACGGTCTATTCCATCTCAGTACAAAATGTTGATCCTCGGTAGAGCCTTAAAAGGAAAAACAAAAGAGTGGTTTGAACTTACAGTACACCCGGAGTGCAACTATGAGGATTTTAAGCAGTTATTCTTAGCAAGATATTGGGGTGAGGCGAAGAGAGCTTTAGCTAGAAATGAGGTCTATAATGGGAGATATTCTCCTAGGGGCAACGTCTCTCTATCGGACCATTTCCTAAGAGTTATAGGCCTAATCAAGTTACTAGACCCCGGAATGCCAGAACGCGAGGCCATTCAGCTTGTGACGAGACATTTTCAGCCGGAAATATGTAACCTGCTTATAGTATCATGTCCCCAAACTTATAGCAAGGCTTTGGAGTTATTATCTAGTTTCGAAGTAGGAACTAACAGAGAAGAGCGTAGCGATAATAGGAGACAAAATGGACCGGATAATATGCAAATGAATCAAGATACGAGAGGAGGTCCAAATAATGACAGAGGTAGATGGAACCAAGGACATGCCAACAGAAATGCGGAATCGAACAGAGGACCCCCTAATAATAACTCATATAGAAATAATGGGAACCAAAACTGGAGGGGAAATAATCAAGAGAATAGGCCTCAAGACAGACAAGTAAATAATGTTCGATTTCATGGCAGGATGCAGAACGAAGTAGGAGAACGAATTCCAGAAAACCAGGGGGGCATTAACATAGAAGGTGAAAGGAATCAGGCGCATAGCACGGGAAATCACAATGATATTCAGGGAGACATTCGTCACAGAAATGACGAAAGGCATGTAGCGCAAGACAGGCCTTTAAACTATTAGGAGACGCATTTGGAGGTCGAAATGACGTCACACAGACCGAGGGATTAAAAGGATTAAAAAGACCTGATAATGAAAATAAAACACGAGAGAAGGGGTGCGTAGTAGGATGTGCAAATAGAGAGGGTATAACACCCACATATCCGCCATTAATAAGGGTAAAAATAGACCAATTTGAAGTCGATATGTTGGTGGACACTGGCTGTACTTTTTCTCTAGTAAACGAAAAATTCTATGAAACGCTGAAAGCAGCAAGAGTGCGCGTTCAGGAATTGAAAGTACATGGCCTATACGCACAAACTGCAATTGGTGCCAAATCCCATAAAATTGAGCATCAGTGTATGTTGCCGTTGGAAATTGAGGGAAAGAAGTTAGAAGTCTACTTTTTGACAATAAAACATTTAGCACATAAATTAATTCTGGGTTGTGATTCTATGACAGATCAACTAATGAGAATAAATTTTGAAGAAAATTGGGTAGAAATGGAATTAGATGAGAAAGAAAAGTTACGTGTACCGTTTTTATCTAATGAGAATATAATTACTAAGGAGTTGGAGTGCCAAAATGAAGATGTATTATTACGCGAGCCTTTCGTGGTGGAATCAGTTGTAGTACAAGAGGGAAATAGTATCGACGAATATAGGCCTATGGGAATTAAACCGGCCGTATTTATATATGAAGGTGATAATGAGGCTGATTGTGACGAAAGTGTCGCAGAGTTACAGGGAATGGAATCTGATATTGTTTGGGAGGACGAAGAATATGATCATTTGTGCATTAAGGGTTCTAATAATTATGTAGATGAAAATGAATGTGAAACGGTACACGCGAATTTTACTAACATTAGTCAGAATGGAAGAAATGAAGAGGAAAATGTTGATATCGAATTAATTCTCAGGGAGAAAGTAGAAGAAATTGATGTGCTGTCAGATGGTCAAAAGTCGACTTTATATAACATGCTATATAAGAACAAATCAGTGTTCAGTTCAACTCCAGGCCTATTTCGGGGTTACCAACGCAAATTGAAATTAAAACAAGATATTCCTGAGCGTCGCTATAAGAGTAGGCCTGTACCAATTTCAATGAGGGATGAAGCCGGTAAGCAAATAAATCCGATCTGTGATGTAGTAAAAGCACATGGAAAACTACGCTTAACCTTTGACTCTAGTTATCTTAAATTATTCATAGAAGCAGAAAATTTTTGGGCAGAACCAATAAAGGATATAAATCCGTAAAATGTATTCAGATGATCAGCGATTTTGTGTGACGTCATTTATCGACATTGTATTGTAAATATGAACAAATTAGAGGAAAGCAAGGAATAACCGAAAGGCATTGTACTGAGCTGGAATAATGTAGGCCTATAACCTGTAATGTATATTTTACGCGGCGAAATAGCTATTGGCATGATAGGTTATCAGTCCCACATAGGTTTAGGATTATAGGAATGTGTGTGAATGAGAGTAAAATATACGTGTGTGTATTGCATTCTTTATAATATAGTGCAAGTGTAATGAGAACTGCTTGATCGACCTTGTCAAAGTCTCATGGTAAAAGAGTGTTTCTTTGCATTCTTTATAAAATAGTGCAAGTGTAGTGAGAACTGCTTGATCGACCTTGTCAAAGTCTCATGGTAAAAGAGTGTTTCTTTGCATTCTTTATAATATAGTGTAGGTGTAGTGAGAACTGCTTGATCGACCTTGTCAAAGTCTCAATATAAAAAAAAGTGTTTTTGTTTTTCTTTATGCATTCAATATATTTTATAAAATTTCAGTGAGAACTGCTTGAGCTTAATTTTCATGGTCTCACGAGGGTATATCGGTAAATTTATGGTGTTTACGTAAAATTTTGTTGTAATGTCTTGGTCGTGCAATAAACCAAGTAATACGTACAAGCAACGTAACACTACAGGAAACCGCAAGATGTATGAATGCATGAATGTGATAGGTTCAGAAAACTTGTACATGTGGGACAGGATTTAAGGTGAAGTCTCGTGTCAAGATAGGAATTAAATTAGTTATGTATTTGTTTAAGATAGTTGCAACACTGGAGGAAAATAAGGTATAATATTTTGTGGAGAGATGCAGTATATTCAGCCAGTAAGTCAATCATAGGCTATGATGATTCCTGTCTTAATAGACTGGGGCATATATTGCAGTTCAGATACTTCGGTAAAAAGAAATAAACAAGATAACCAAATTAAGTATAATAAATGACAGATTAATTGCCCAAATTTATTCAAACTAAAATCATAAAATCTCATAGCCCGTGTTTGGTCTTAAAATGACCGTGAAAAGACGGAACATTCATTATAAATATTATTAACTAGAAAGAAGGCAAAGGTAAAAAGTTTAACAACATCATTTTAAATAACTATTAAAATGAGATTGCAGTGAATAGACGGAGAAGCTGGGAATTTCCCTAGCAGACCTAGCGGGTGCGAGATAAGGCAATGCAGTACTCAGGTACAATGTATCGGGAATCTCCCAAGATCTTATCACAGAGGGTACTGATCCACTTAAGTAATTCTAAGAAGTCGGCTATTGTGTTTAAGCCTAGCTTCTGATGTTGCGACTGATACAACACGCTGTCCGAACCTTCTTAGAAATCCGAGACGCTAAGTTGTGGGTTTTGAGAATAAGGGAAAATCCAATTGATTTCCGTGGGAAACTAACATATTATTATTGGTCGGGAGATTTGCCAATAAGAACTGGTCTATAGTACCACGTGCCGGGATTCACGAATAATAATTAAGAAGAGTAGGGATAAATGTTGGTCCAAGAAAGTTTTCTTTAGGCCTAACGTGGCACTGTAAAATCACTCTACTTCAAGGCCCCGCGCCTATAACAGTCATATTCAACTCTACTTCAAGGCCCCGTGCCTAGAGCAGTCAACGGGACTCTACTTCAAGGCCCCGTGCCTAGAACAGTCAAAATCACTCTACGTCGAGGCCGCGTGCCTACATCAATCACTCTACTTATCTTTGAGGCCGCGTGCCCACAGAATTAATTGGACTTATAAAATTTTAGCTGTGGAATTAATCGACTTAGAAGGATTCTTACTTTCAATCGCGATTAGTCAAAATCATATACGGCAGCAATTGTATCACTAGTAACGATCTACCGAGAACTTGCAACAATATTAATTATTCACAAACAAATTTTGTAATTATTGTCAATGACTGGACTTGTATTTCCAACGTTTTGAATAAACAGAATATTCCTTCAGTGTTCAAAGAAACTGCATTATTATTCAAGCAATAATATTAAGGTGTTCTTCGCTTCCTACCCTGAAGCTAGAGGGAAGTGCTCAACGATCGACTGGCAGACCGGAGGCGGGTTCAACAAATCAGAAATATTCAGTATATGCATTATACTGTGGCGCCCAGGTAATCACCACTTCAACACCGAACCGCTGTACCCTCACCATAAGAAAGTAAAATTGTACCTCAAAATTAAAAGGCTTTGATGACTGAGTGGTCTACACACTAGAACATTTCTCCTGCATTCAAATGGACATTGGCAGTAAGTATATTTTCCCTCCGTATAACTATCCACAGAAGTTAAAAGAGCAGCTGAAATTGCTACATGCCAACATATGTACAGTATAGCATAAGTCAAGTACCATCCCATTAATCACTTTTCAGTTTTCCCAACTGTATTTCTAAAATGGTGAAAAATTAAAGATCTGAAAATAGAATACTGTGAGAGAATGTGCATGTCAAGTGGAACGGCTCACCAGTATACATTCCTCAAGACTTTTAGCAGGTCCCCAGTGAAACATTCCCGTTGAATCATACTTCATTTCTGTTTTCTCAAAGTCGAAGTCCTTAGCTTGATCGTCTGCTATGCCCACTTGTAAACCGTTATTGTTGTTCGTGCTATTTCCACCAGAGCCTCTCGACGTTGGCCTGCAACAAAACAACAAGACTTTAGTTTTGTTTGGTTCTCGTAATAAAAATTACTAGAATTTTGAAGTCTACATCAGGTCTACAGTACTCAATTCAACTGCCTCTATGTCAATGATTGAAATATAAGAACTTTAGTACATGAAAGTAGTTAAGAATGATTTATATAAACAGAAATAACTGATATTTTTTAAAGAAACCTCACAAGAACAAATTCATAACTCAAATAACTGGAATAGAGATACTAATAGTACAGTCATAGAATAAAAATCTGGCCCATGTATTGTGGAATAATCTTTAATTCTGTGTGTAGGCCTATACCTATGCAATCACAAACTAAGTTAAAACTAAGTCTGTTAAAAGCATATTTCATTTAAGTTTCCTGTGATACTGTAGAGGAGGAAACCGAGAATACGCTATGAAAACCACATGACACATACATTGTAAACAAAAATATTTGTTGATATGGCACTTGAGTAAGAAAAGTCAAGATTGTAACAAAGCACCTCCTGGATTAAATTTTAGTAATAATATAGTAGAATACCTTCTGCTTTGGTATTGAAAATTTATGTTAAGAAATACTGTATGTGAGTTCTCATATGAAGCTAAATTTAATTAATATTCTACCATTTATTTGGCCTCAGTCGAAACAGAGTAAAACCAACACCACATTGGACTATGTAAACTTACTTACAAATGTCCTTTAAAGGAATTGAAGTTAAAGGGAGTTATATTTGGTCCATCTGAACATATTGTACATGCCATGGGACATGTCAATACAATTATAATAAAGATAAAGAACATAGGCCTACTAATTACAGAGAAAGATCATTAGTTTTATTTATTGAAAGACATTAGTTTTATTTATTTATTTCCTTATTTTTCTTTGTTTAAGCAACTAAAATGGAAATAATTTCAGGTGAAATAATACAATAGTTAGATAAGAAAATGTAGTTGAAAACTTCCATGTGAAATTTTATAAAATACTATTTGTCACCACTTTCTATGAGTTATGCTTTCTCAGACAGATACACCTATCTTCAGTTAAAAGGCACTGCTCTCAGTAATAAACTTAAAAATAAAGATGATACCTGGGCCAAACTTTTATGATATGACATTACTATTACTTTTTCAGGATTGTTATGTATTAGTTTTCATATAGCATAATAATTTATCATACTGCCAGACAAATTAGAAATTATTAACTCTTATTATCTGTGTTTGAAAAATAGAACTGAAACAATATGTTTTGGACTAAAACATGAACCCATACAGCTAAATATCTGGCCTCAGGTAGGGATATATCATTTTATTAAATGGGTGATGTTGTAACAACTAGGAATATAAGTTGACTTCTAAATTTAGAGTTTTGTCAGCATTTTAACAGAGCAAGAGTATGAAGTTATTTATCCTATTACCGGTAGTAAATTATTCGAAGAAATATAATACCCACACATTTAAGGCACAGTTTTAAGGATGAAGTAAAATATACATCTATACCTCTTTAAAAAATATATATATTAAACATTTTCTAAGTACCCCAATTAATCCTCTTGAAAGATTTGTCTCATTATTTCCAATGGATATGAATTATTATGGCCAAGATCTACAATCTGCATACTACTTGCTCTTTTGAGCAAGAAATACAGAAATATCTATCATACTATCGATTTCTAACTTTGCATGTTTTACTGAACCTAGTAGTTTCAGAGTGGGCCTTCCAATGTCTCCTTTTGTTTTCAAGGGCCAATGCTTCACTCTGAATAAATCCTTAAAAATTGTTCTATAGCACCACCACAAGAATTATTAGCTTCTGTATCATTTACATTTTCCATTTTCACAAAAAGAAAAACAAGTGAACAAAAACAAACAAAACAACAACTTTTAAACTTTCCCCTTAAATGCGAGATAGAACTGGATTGCTGAGAAAATTAACATTTAGGTTTTAATTTGTTTTATTATGGTATTATATTTTTAGCTCACTTAATAAATCATACAACCTTTCTACTTCATGTCAGTAAGCATTTTGACTACTATGAATAAAATCTTAAAACGTCAACTTGTATTCCAAGGGCAGGAAAAAGCCTACAGGTATATTACACTAATGAACAAGTAATGAAATGAGGCCAGAAAGACGAATCTAGTATATCAATCTATTAAAGCAAAATACAGTAATATATGATATCCAATCTAAATAGGTTATGAAACACTGAAAGTCAACAATTTTACAATACGGTCGTATTCTGGCTACATGTTCCAACATTCTAACTGTCAAGGGAACAACATCTAGGTCAGCAAACAGAAGCTTTGTTTTCCAACAGTGGAAAAAGAAACCTTAAAAGATTGGCAATAGTAAGTATATATGAATTCTTTACCAATCCTCAGGTTTTCCGATTTCACCGCTGTTGAAGATATACAGGGAGGCTTAGGTGCAAATTTCTTTCTTTTTACATAAATCTTTACCTTTTCATCCTGGAAATATACCCCCACCAATCGATGTACATTATAGTACAAATGCTGAGAGAAGTGTTTTGTTCTGAAGATTAATTACATCACAACTAAAACTAAAAGTCTATCTATCCAAAGCTAACTATGTGTCTTTTTCTATTTGTTTTCCTCTTCACATGATTTCTCAGAAGACCTAGCATGCATCAAAACCATCAATGAGTGGCTTTATCATCCTGTATTTAGGAAAATATCAATTATGTGCCAAAATCTGTCAATCATAGCAAAGACTGAAAAATATGACTGTAAGAAAGTTTAATATATTTATAACAGAACCTGAATTCTAAATTAATAGCTATAAAATAACATAATTATAATTAAAAGTATAGATATATAAAGAAAAAAATTAGAAATTGCATGAAAATTTAAATTGCAATTAAAATCTGACATATTCTTGTGGGAAAACTGTACTGTGGACAACAAAAACCACGGTCTGCTACTTTTGTAAGTTTGTGAAAAAATCCTAGGATAGGTAACTGTAAAAACAGATTTTAGTTGTAATTAAATAAAATAGATTACACAAACCCTTCCATAAAACAAAGTAAATATTAAATATTATTAAACTATGCAACGATGTAGAAAAGACTTTTATTTTTGTCAACTGGACAATTCAACTCCATTTAATAATATAAAACATTTCCTTCGCAACAGTTCTCGAAGACTTCAGTCCTAGTTGAAATAACAATACAACACATAATTAATATCACTACTACCGATAAAGAATTCTTTTTTACAAATTATTGTACATATCTGAAAGTTGCAACTCTTCCAAACATGCATGTACGTCAGTGAAATCGCTATATACAATTCACAATAATTTCATTTCTTATCAAACTCTGGTAGAGTCTCAATATACTTCGAATAGTGAAAATAAAATCCACAAAATTAAGTGATGTTTCTAATCTATAATTCTAGAGTATGTGTTTTGGCTGAGAAGCAATTTACATTCTGAAATATCTGGACAAAGAACCAAACAAGAAAATTCAATACATCTTGTAATAGAGTAATAGAACATATTAAAAATTTGCATAGCAGCCATGATGTTAATACATTTAATATATAATTTTGTTAGTAAAGAATTAAGAACCTCACTTTAGTTCACAACAGGGGCATTGCCAGGAATTTTATTAAGGGAAGCAAACTCGACATAATACCGAACACAACTATTCTTGAGGTGGACAATATGAACAAGATATCTATTTATTAGTTTTAAAGATGTGGCAAGCATTTCTCTAGTGACTCCCTTGTTCTGGAAAATGTTCCTGCTTTCTGGCCAGTCCTAAACCAAGAAAATTGGCACCAATTGTACTCGTCTACTTTCAAGCTTGATTCTGTGCAAGTGAAGTGCTGTTTGTTGTGTTGTGGTTTCAACACTAAAGTGCAAAACACTACATTGACAATGGAGGGAATTTGTTGGCTCAGGCCTGCATTTACCTATGGAAAGACTGGGTAAACGCCCATGGACGCATGACCGAGTGGGTGCAAAATGTTTAGTAATATGTGGTGTGGCAACACTTGGCACTGGCGTTTTATGTGCAAAGCTTTAAGGAATAAATCTTCGGTAGTTTCAGTAACAGTTAAAGGTAAACCTGGTGTGAATGAACATCAGTCGCAAGGCAGTGTGACATCGTCTTTTAAGTTTTCAACACTGTGCCAGCAATCGGCGGGCCCATAGGTGATGGATAATGAAACAGTTTTCGTTAGAGTACATTTCCCTCCCAAACCAGGACTGGCAACATACACTGTTGAGTCCCGGTGTAGGGTTCGTTGTTGCGGAGTTAACAATTTTTATTTGGTGGCATTTTGATGCACACACAATTGCAGACTCAAATATCAGGAAACGATTTTAATTTTGATATAAAATGTAAGTGATGGTTTTCAGCATTTACAAATTTTAAAATGAACAGATAATATTCTTTCAAGCAATAGTCTTAGTGACAGATTATTATAAATACACTGACACAGTTAAAATAATATTTCCTGAACTCATTATAAAATATTTATATATATTTTTATTCTCCCTACAAAAAACTGCAGGATGACAGAGGCAGAGAGTACCAAAAAATTAATGAGATCATAAGACATTCCAGAATCTAGAGGGGAACATCTGCACGGTTTACAATCAATTTACTTAATTTAACAGTACTCATCTAAAAATACTCTTGAGATCAATTTGGTGGTAAATACAGAAAATTAAGTATTAGCAGAAGAGAAACGAGGGCTATATACTCTGATGGTTCAAACAAACACATAGCACATAACATCTGAAGGGACAAGGACTACCACCCAACCACTGTGTCATCTACCATAGGCAGATGGCAGGATTGGGGGCATGTGGTTAGCATGCTGACACCCCATGGTCGTTAATGGTGGTTTCCAAGACTGGAGCTGCTACTTCTCTATCAAGTAGCCCCTCAATTTGAATCACGAGGCTGAGTGAACCCCGTTCCAGACCTCCCTACCTCAGAAAAATCCAAAGAGGTACCGGGGATTGAACCCAGGCCTAGGGATCTGTAGTCAGCGATGCTGACCACAAGACCATGCAGGCAGCCCTTGAGTTAAACACTTTCACTAATAATGTATATTCAGGGCTTGTCTGATGTAATTCATGTCTGAAGATATTCCATTTCCAACATCAATAATATTTTAAGTTACATGAATTACATTTCTTATGGTCAGTATAAAGGTAGGCCAATTCTTAGGTTCCAAACCTTTCATTATTTTTTTTATTATTCACACCACAGTCTTAGTTACTATTTAAAGCACAGAAAGACTGACTTGTATTTAGAAAAAAAAATAGGATGATTTCAACATGAATGTGGATACACTGTAGCCTATTATACCGGTATCATATTGTCTGCATTTCACTACTTTGTTCCTTCCCCAAGATATTTCACTGTATATTTCTTTTCAGCCAATAATAAATTGTGCAGTTCACTCTGCTGTCAAAATGTATATGCATTCTATTTAAGTGCTGACACTCTGCTGTGACTGAGAAGGCAGAACTATCAGACAAATTTCATCCATTCATAGCATCACAAAAGAAGAACGTTTAAGAGATGGGCTTACACCAATGGACTATACCAAATTCAAACGTTTAAGGAATTCAACACCTATAGCCTTCAACATTTGTTTCTATATAAGTAGGGGAAAAAAAGACACACACAAGGATATGATTATGTAACATTGATAAAAGAAGGCATGCTCTAGTTCCATCAAAGGAGTGATAATAATCATATCAGGGGTTTTTAAACTATTATTATGTTGGTAGATCCATTCTGTGACTAGCTCGAACACATACAACAGTACATCATGATGAAGACAGTCTCAAGTCATTAGCAAGCAAAGTATCTGACACATAACTCTCAAAACTCTCATTAGGACCACCTCTTCAGTAAGAATATAATTATAGAAAATAATTGGTCCCTGATTTATGTGTGATAGAATGATAATAAATTAGAGACTTGAAATTTTCCTGGCATTGGTCATGGCTTCTCGGGTTTTCAGCCAGATAAGGCCGAAGCTGTCCGAGCTTTTGGTTGCTGCAGCTCTGGAGCAATCTTCCGGGAAGAAGTGATCAATGCTGGACAATGACTCTACATATTCTGCCAAATGTATGTAGTATTAAGAACCCGGTGCAATCTTCCAAGTGTTAAAAACTAACCTATATTTGTATCATGTCTTACCTTCATTTAAATAGTTGTCCAGACTTTTCCAGAAACCCTTGTATAATCTGAACTACTTTGTGTTAAATAGCTCTTCTGTTAAACCGATAACATAAAGAATGTAAGCAGGAATTACTGCTGATAACAATAATCAATACTGGCCTTAAAATTTAAACAGCTCTTTGGAAATTATAATTAATATTATTCAATGGATAAATTTGTCTGATGAATTCTGAGAAAGAATTCTGTTTACTGTTAAACTACACTACAATTTTTTCTATATTTAAAAACTGAGATTCTTGCTAGTAAATCTTTTATCCTAGCTAAAATTCACTAGAAGGATGTCTAATTTGAGTGCTGTTGCTGTCTTAACTCCTATCAGGCAATAACATTCTTATACACTGTGTAGTGTGTAATTTATTATAACTCCAGTGCTGCTATACGATCTTAATCCTATACCATTTTATGTAGCTAAAATAATACTTTTAACATTAACTTATTACAATAGTGATGAAAATTTGATTAATTATTGGAAACTTGCATGAAAAAATACCTTGTACAAAGTGAGCTAAATTAAGATGCGTAGACATCTATTGCAGACTAGACATTTAAGGGTGATGGAATTGTGGTTAAATTTCATAACAAAAACACTGTTTTTCTGTGAATTTCATATGCTTCTAAATGATCAAGGTTTTACAAAACAAGACAGGAAGAAAAATACATACCGGTACTTATGTTTACTTCAACAGTAAAAAAAAATTGGCTAAAGTTTCAATGTTTGGTAGTAAAAAAATAAAAATAAGTGCCACTCAACTATGGTTGGTTATTGTTTTGTGTACTTGCCTTCATACGGACTAATTATGATTCTAACTTGCTGCTTTAAATGTCTCTCCTCAATATTACATTTAAATTGGATAGAAAGTAAACAGCTTATACTAATACATTTTTTCATAATTAATTTTCTCTTGTATTGAATTCTTATAAACAATAATTTCCAATTAATGTCTTTGCTTTAAAGAAGGCATTGCATTGGGTTTAAACCCGATGTTTCAGTCATTGCATTGTAATCTTCTTATGAGTTAGCTTGTAGAAGACTGAGCTCGTCATTTTAATGTCCATATTTTACATGCTGTTCTGCAGAATTGGCTGGTTGTGGTTAATAGGCCACTGGATCACACAGAAAAGATAGATAGTGGTCTAGGAGAATAAAAGTGTCATGGGAGATTGCTAGGCACCCCAATAATATACAATGCGTCTCAGTCAGATTGCACGCCACGAGTTGAGTTCCCCCCCAGATGACGCTCCTACCCTCGGTATGCGGCAAAAGAACTGCCTGGCAGTTGTCTGACTTCGTCCGTGCTCGACAATGAAAATAAAGGAAATAAGTTTGAAAACAACGAAAATAGGCATCTACTTTATTACAGGAGGTGCTGGAAATGTCCTCCTCCTACATCCACACATTTCTGGCATCGTGATAGGAAATTCCGATTAACAGGCATTAATTGTTCTTCCGTTATTGGGTTTATCTCTATCCTAAAATGAAAATCTGATAAAGCATATTTAAGTTATCGTGCGTACAAACACAGAGGCAGACTGACGGACAGACATAATAGGATGAAGTCAGTCAACTGCTGGGCAGTACCTTTGCCGCATACCGGGGATAAGAGTGTCATCTGTGGGGAACTCAACATGCAGCATGGCGGGTTCAATCTGACTGAGATGCACTGTAAATGGGAACAAAGGTATTCAAATAAACCCATTTTGGAACGTCTTGCTTATAGTCAGCAGACCCCTCCATCTCCAATGCACGACCACAGCAGCTGACTGATCACAGCCAAATGAGTCTACAGCACCTAAACATGTGATTCAATGGCCATCCGTCTATAGCTAGCTGATTCTGCAGCATAGCATATAAATAGGGATCCTATTTTTTTCTGAATAAAAGTATTAAATTTCAGTACAAAAGTTGAGTTAATTTCAGTGTTATTTCACAAAAAAGCATACAGTATCAGTGTTAATTAACATTAAAACAAATAGATTTATGGCTCATGTTCTGCAAAATTTTGCACATTTCTACAAAAAAAATATGTAGTCCCCTTGGAATTTAATCCTTTCATTTTGTAGTGAACTTTTAACACTTTCCTGCAGGCCTAGTATAGATAAACTGGTGTAACACAATCCCCTTGGCCTATTTACATCTCTGACATCACTGTCACATCTGATAACTAAACATTTACTTGGTTTATTGAAAATTTATTACATTAATGTGCACATACTATATTTATGAAACTTTCGACAAAATCCTGTTAAAAATGCTTTTCTAAAACTGAAGATTTAACCTGGAAATATAATTTCATTAAAAAAAATCACACTAAAAACAAAAATTTCACAAATACACAAAATGTCATGTTTTTTGCAATTGTAAAATGACAACATTTTGGTCTAGAAGTGTTTTAAACAAACAAAAAATCCCTTTGTCAATAGTAGGCTAATAACCACAATTCGAGAATCTGTCACTCACGAAAACTAGGTATCCCATTAGCTCAGTCTTCTAAATACAAACCTAGAAGAAGGTCACAACACGATGACCAAAACGTTGGTTTAAAAAATCCAAGAAGCAGTGCCTCCAGGAAAGCTAAGATATTAAATTATCCAGACACAGGAGCCAACATGAGCAATAATTTCCAATAATAATGACAGAATTTTAGTATTATCTCAATGAAGAAATTCATTATATTCTTTAGAGAAAAAATTGTTCTTAGCAGGAATCGAACCTGGGTTTCAGCTTGGTATGTTGACAGTGAGATCACAGAGCTCCCATAAGATGTATCCAGTCCCATTAAAAATATTCCTCAATACAGGTTTGTGAACATCTGTAGCAAGATCCCAAATGGTGTTGGGTAGTCTGGCGATCTGCATACCAAGCCTGATGCCTGATTTCCGCACCCAGGACAAAATTTTCTTCTACAGAATATAAATAGTAACTTCTATCTAGAAAATACGTATATACTTCTATGCTGACTCCTCATCTGTGATATTAATTGCTTTTGTCGCAGATGAACACCAAAGAAATACATCTTTATGACTTTTAGTCACTAGATGGTTAGGTTGGTCACAAACTTCTGAATTTAAAACTGCTTTTTTCAGGTTCAACAGACTGTAGAAGTGGTATTTTTTATTAGTAAGTATCTGATAAAAACCAGAACCAGTGCAGTTCCTTGTTATTAAAAGGTTTTCTCATAAAAGATTTATATTCTGACACAAACTACTCTCTTCTCATGAATTGGAGTTAGAAAATGAAAAATAAGAGGAATAATAAAAAAATAAAGAATAAAAGAAGAGTAATAAACTAATAAGATCTTAAAGAGTCAAATACCTATTTATCTAATGTACTAAGTACAGTATGATATGTTTTAAAATTTAATTAAAAAAGAAAATAATCAGCTTCCTTTTCCTTATATGCAAAATGCTTAACAGTATGTTAAACTTTATTAACTTTATTATTATCTCCATGCTGTTATGGCTATCTACTAATAAGGGATATTGAAAAAAAGCAATGATTGTAAAAATAATAATTCAAAACTTAAATCTAGTTATTAACATAATTCTTCACTATGGCAGTCTGACATTTTAAACCTATTTGTATCTCAGGCTTCAATAATAGCAACTGTTTAGTTGAAACCTGTGTGGCAATCATTACAGGTACAGCTTTGAAGTTACATCAGCTTATGGAGTAGATCTTATTTTGATGTAATCAATTCTCTGTTTGGTAATGATGGTAGTCAATAGCAAAAGAGATCAGGCTAATAAAAGTGCTGTTATATATCTCCAGTTTTTAACTGCAGCTATTGAGTATTATTCAGTTAGCAATCATACACTAATTTTACAACAACAACAAAATTGAAAATAGTGTACAGTGAGTTTTAACAATTAATTTTCTCATTGGAATGAAGCTTGTGAAGAGAAATCATATTACACGTTCCTTCCTGGCGTCACTTGCATATACTGCTTTAATCGCATGTTAGTTTTTATTTAACATACATTTTTTCCCTTTTATAGCTAACTTACTAAATACAACTCAAACATATGGATTAAACTTAAAATGCATAATCATGAAGTAACACATAAACCTATTGAATAAGTTTCCAAAGTCCAGTTTAGATATAATAACATAATTATTTAATATCAATAATGAAACCACATTAAGAATTAAGAATTAAGAATTAGCCCACAAGCATCCCATAGCAGGCAAGGGCCTCCTGGCATACCAGGGTGGCTGACTCGTTAAATAAGAACGTTTCAGGCTAGCCTCACCTGAGAACGCTAAAATTAATATAAGTTAACTGACTCTAGTTTTAGTACTAATTGTCAAGAGTTTTCCACTTCTTTCTGTCTCTGGCACTCCTAGACCACAAGTTCCCCACAACACTCTTAAACTCGTTCTCCCATCGCGATTTCTGTCTTCCAACACTTCTTTTCCCAGTTCTGGGCTCCCACACTGTCACCGCATGTGCCCATCTCTCCGGGTTCATTCTCATGACATGCCCTGCCCACATCCATTTTATTCTAGAAGCAGTAACCATCATATCCTTTATAGATGTCGCTTTCCTAAAGTGCCAAAATTGTACTTTATGAGATTGTATGGTTGACAGGAAATATCTGTGTCCATGTGTCTGAATACATTTCAAAGGATTTTCATGAAACTTGGAATACCCACTTATAACATTCATGGGAAGAAGTCTATTGATTTTGGACCAAATCGGTTGACTGGTACCGGAGTAATGCTCAATTTAGTGCCTATTTTATGATAATATATTAGTCAGAATTTATCAAATGCAAATCAGTTCTCATGGCAACATATTGTTTCACAGTGTTCATATAGAGCTTTGTAAGTTGCAATACAGTTAGCTTTGACAAATAACACATCCCACATATTCCTTCACATATGCTTATCAAACTAGACTGTTGTTCTTCCATAAGCCCTGCTTAATGAATCGATCTGGAGCTTAACTCGAAAATTGATTACTGGTATAAAAATAATTTATTTTCTGCATATCATAATTGCAATTATCACTGAATAAACAAAAACATTCTGGCACTTTGTTACGTCAGTTTACGTGATTTTATTTCATTCTTATTATTGCTGAAATTAATTTGATTATTAATATTATTGTTACTACTATTATTATTTTATTATAGTTATTAAAATATTCTAAAGTGCCGAAAAATTTATAGAATTAAAATAAAATTATTCAAGCACCTTAGCATATTCTTACCATTCATACACAGGATCTAACGGAAGATAAAGTCACAACATCAACACCAGTAACATAAAAACTTCACACAACTTTACACTAACAGCTCACATATTTAGTTTATCTGAACGATTGCTGCAGGCTATTACGTATTGCAAGAATTGCTGAGTTGTAATAACAGTGTAGCAGAAGAGTAACACCATAACCTTATGTTAGATTAAATCTAACATGCTGCACCACATTGAAATAATACCACCTTGAAATAATACCGCTGTTTACAAACGCATGATATCTTTTACATTTAAATTGCACAGATAATAAACCATGGATGTTATGGAACGCAATGGTGGCACAATAGCATTTTCTTGCAAGATACAAGCAAGTTATTTAAAGATATTCACAATTATTAGTTTTTTCAGCAATGCGAACAATTGTGGGCTAATAATGATCTATCAATAAAAAAATAGCCAAAAAAGCACCATAGTTCACTAATTTTGCTGAGTAGCCAGTAAGTAGGCAGCCTGAATAGTCTCGTAGTTAGTCTTGCTTGCTTCGGATCCATAGGCTCGAGTTTGATTCCCAGTACCTCAGATTTTTCTAAGGTAGGGAGGTCTGAAACGGGGTGCACTCAGCCTCGTGACACAAACTGAGGAGCTACTTGATTAAGAAGTAGCAGCTCCGGTCACAGAAACCATCATTAACGGCCGTGGGTGTCGGCATGTTGACCACATGTCCCCAATCCTGCTATCTGCCTATGGTAGATAATGCAGTGGTTGGGTGGTAGGCTTAGTCCCTCCTGGGATGTAGTGCCAAAGAGTTTAGTTTTTAATCAGTAAGTATCTTATCTCAAAATGATTGTCTCAGCTCACTCTACAATCCCCCCTGTTCATGTGTATATATTTTGCAATATGTATCCTTAGCAATACACTGATAGATACCCAATTTGAATTGAATTTTAATCTCCCTTTAGCAGGAGATGCTCGGGAAATCAATTCATCACTGCTTTATGCTCCTATAAGCCTCAAGATTTTAGGTAACGACATACAATCAGATTCATATTAATTGAAGTAAATATAAGGGGGCAATTCCACAGCACTGTCAACCTACATGAGTTTATTAAGAAAGTCATGAAAAACATAAAGTAGGCCTAATCTATTTTTGTAAAGCTAGAAGCCAGCAGTATTGAAATATGTCATTTGTATTTTCAATAAATACTTCTGTGTAACTGGTCATGTCCTTAAATATACAAATGGAGTAATTTTTTTTTGCCTATCTGGCTGATAAATTTTTATGAAATGTAATTTAATGTTTCAAAACTAATTTTTATCATATGTTACTGAATCAGATAATTTACTAAGAAAGCACGTTTCTCAATAATGTAATCATCATTAGCTTGTGATTAAGTTTTTTGAAATTCTGAAATAGTTGGTCAGTCAGTTCCAAACAAATACTGTACAAAAAGTTTTTACAAGTAGAAATTAAAACATATTCTGAACATATTAGGGCCTACATATCCTCTAACTAGTATGCAGGAAAAACCATAATTTGTACTGAGGCTTCTGTAATTTTTATTGCAACACTTCCCAACAATATGGTAACTGATAGGCCTGGTAACTGACTGATATTAGGGCCTACCATCGTTAAAATAAATACATTTTATTTTCTATTTACCAAATAATTTGATTTCGACTTCTGATATTATGAACATTCTTGCATTCTAGTGTTAACATACGCCTACTATTCTTGCATTCTATTATTAATCACATTTGGAGGGAAAACTACTATCATTATTGCAAGTTTTCAGTTTTATTTTACCAGATATTGATATTATATTCAGAAGAAGAAATTTGATAAACTGATGCCGAGATCAATCAGCTCCTGAAGGACATAGGCCTACCCAGTCCCATTTCAAATAGTTCTCTCGACACTAGATACCTCACTACAGGTATAAGCACAACTACAATGTAGCAAGCTTGCTCTAACTGAGATCTTAAAGTTATAAGTTAACTTAGGCTTTTATTGCTACTAATTAACTACAGGTTTTAACCTTAATATAAACCAACTAAAATACACTCTGTGACACTACATCCCTGAAAGCACTAGGCCTACCATCCGATCACTGTGTCATCTACCTTAGGCAGATGGCAGGATTGGGGGGCATGTTCTTAGCATGCTGACACCCACAGCCATTAACAGTATCTCTTACCAGAGCCCCTACTTCTTAATCAAGTAGCTCCTTAGTTTAAAATCACAAGACTGAGTGCATCCACCACGAGACCATATAGGTGGGGAAGAAAATGAGGTATTCTCATGGTCGGGGACAGATCTTCATATTTCAGATCAATATTGCAGAACAGTTTTCTCATAATCATGGTCAAAATAAAAATCACAGTATTGTCATGTTCAAATGTTTTCAATTCAAGTACACAACACTAACACATTTTCTTTTATGTATTTGGGTCTTGTACTCCAGTCAGATGGCAGAGTGTGGCCCATTTGTGATTAAGCACAATTTTTATTATTTTTTTTCACAACTTCTCGGCATTCACTTGGGTGAATCAACACACTGCAAACTTTCAGCAACACATTTGCTGCTATCCTCAGAATCTCTGAAGAACTGTCAACATGGAATGATATGTCTTGCTTATAAACCTAAGTGTTGTAGGGGCAGACCAATGAGATCTTGCATTGGAAGACAACTGTAGCAAATCGAAAAGATGGGGGGGGGGGACACAACAAATGTCATCCACAGAACGGAAGTTATAATGTAATGGGGCTGTAGCGCTCATTTGTTTTCCTGATCGCAGTGCTGCTAATGTCAGGTCCCATCTCTAAAAAATCATAGGGATAGGCAAGGAACATAACACTAAAAATAGCTATTTTAATGTAAACAATATGTACAATTACTTTCGCTACTTTGTTTGGCACAGATTTTAAATTGTGGAAATTAATGATTTTAATGAAACTGGAAAAATATTTAAGGGGTATGCATACCCCATGTACCCAGGAAAAAAGTACTGAGCCTACATATTAATCAGATTGTGGAAATTAATGATTTTAATGAAACTGGAAAAATATTTAAGGGGTATGCATACCCCATGTACCCAGGAAAAAAGTACTGAGCCTACATATTAATCAGATTTATTGTGAATTTGTTAACACCCAATCCTAAGCTACATGGGAGAACGACTTCACTGTGAAATTAAAGAGCTTTGTAGTGCTGGTATACAGTAATCACAAATTCTTATCAATCAGTTCCAATTCTTCCAATAATACACTCAATTTGGTTCAAAACACTCCAACATAGTTCCACTACAGATTAATCTAATTCAATGTTGGTTATAAAGGATATAATATTGAGTTGGGTCTAGCACGTATACTTCACTTTGTGTATAAATACCTGAACTAGTTTCGAAGACCATCGTCATTCATAATCATCAGATTAACACCAACTGAATCAATGAATCAATGTTGGTTATTTATTTAGCTGAGTAATATTTGTATATCTTCTTTACTTTCTGAATGACAGTTTTAAACAGAAAATCAAGAGGGATGTCCTCTTGAAAACCGGTTACTGGTAAATAATAAATTATAATGAAGTAGCAAGTGATCTTGGAGGTATTATGTGTTAATAATTCACTTACTTGAGGTCCCATTCCAAGTGAATTTAAGTAAATCAAGTTTCCAAAATTGATCAATGCTGCAATCTCTCTCTTATTATTGTAGAATAAAGGAAGATATCTGAGATTAAGATTAGTAAAGAAGTGAAGTGAAGCGTAGTGAAGTAAAGATAAATGGAAGTAAGGAAAAAAGAAGAAAAGAAATTGTTTCTTATGTTCTGTAGGCATAATCTGTTCAATGAATGAAAGTTTTAAGAATATAACTTTTAAGTTTATTTTATAATTTATACTTGATCTGAATATCATATAATGCATTTTATTTATTTAACAAGTATTCTGTTTTTTTATTAATAGGTAGTAATTACTCACACAGTTACAAAGATTTACACATAGAAAAACTAATAATGCATCCTTCTGGACATAGCGACATGTAAGACAATTTTCCTCGAACGAAGCATTAACTTAGTTTGGGGCTAAGTTCATGCCCCAGCAAATGGATAATACAGGATGCAGTACCACAGATTTCAATTTAGTTATACTAGTTTTCTCTATCAATATTATCCTTTATTAGTTGGACGTAATTCAATGAAGGAATTTGGTTATGGACGAAGTGAGTGATTTATTTCAATAATTCCGTAAAACTCTCAGTGCCAGAGGTTTTAAAGCAGTAAGGAAAATTTCAGTAAAATATATGATTTCAATGAATGACAGTTGTGAAAAATGCACAAAATTCCTGACATTTTACATAAAATGATACTCTATTAGTTTTATATCTTGGATTTTATATATAGGCCCTATATTTTTTTTTAGGTGACGAATTAATATGTCAGTAGCAGTAGAGCTATCAGAGGCATAAATAGTTATTTTATTGAGGGGGGGACAGCCCTTTTATAGTCAGATATTTATCTGGCTGGAATGTCAAGAACAACCATTGCAGCCACAATAATAACTACTGAAATAAACGTTAACTTGCATTTACATTATGAAAACACTGGCACCAGTACTTGCATACTGTGAGATAGTCTTATTTGAACAACCTCTAGATTTAGTGTGATAAGCACTATTTTAGTAAATGTATGTACAAATATAGCTAAATGATTAACCTCTGTGATGTTAGGCACATCCCTTGTGGAACTACACATACGATCTGACCACAGTGTCATCTACTATAGGCAGATAGCAGGATTGGGGGGGCATGTGTTCAACATGCTGACACCCACAGCCGTTATTGACAGCTTTTGTGACCAGAGTCCTACTTCCTTATCAAGTAGCTCCTCAGTTGGTGTCACAAGGCTGAGTGCACCCTGTTCCAGGCTTCCCTAACTCGAAAAAATCCGAAGAGGTACCAGGGATCAAACCCAGTCTTGCAGCTGTGCTAACCACTAGACCAAGTAGGCGGTCACATCCACAAATAATACTGTACACCTAAAAAAGTAGGAGTTTTATTTATGCTATTAAATTAGTAGTTATTAGCCTACTGTTGCAGTTTGAGATTAAAATAACGATAAATTAAGCAAATAAGATCACGGCCTGCATATGACTTGGTTATCAGAACTTGCTCTGAGAACATACAAACTTCACATATTTTATGTCCTGTACAGTCCGTCTGTTTTACAAACTGTACTCTGATTCAAAGTACAGTACTGGTATATTGTTTCAGACTTCTATAAACTTCATAGAAGATAGAATCAAATTAAATATTTAACCAGTCTTGGAATTAATTCATGTACTTTTTATACGTCACTATCTCTAAGGAATTCAACAATTCTGTCCAGTTGACATCGCAGTACCATTTTATAAAATTCTAAATTCATTTACCCCATCATATGAACAGCACTTAAATTCAATTACAGATATTTTTCATCTCATCTGAATTATAAGTTATGACTTTTCATCTAACTCTTCAAAATGGAGGTTTAATTTTCCTTATCTCAGCAGGGGGCTTAAGGGGTTCAGAGGGGAGAGTAATTTGGGGTTTGAATGCCAAAACTACTATCCCCAAAAGTAGCTTCAAAATGTCTACAGTTGTCTGAAGGTGACCAATGATATATTATGGTACTGAGAGTGCTTACAATCTTCCTACGGAAGCAAACCATGATTAAAACCCGCCAAAGGCCAATTTAGCAAGCTACCTGAGGTGTATAAATAATTGCTCACAGAACCACGCATGGAAATAAGCCAGAAGGCGGGAATGGAATAGACTGATAGACTGATTAAAGCGGCAAGAGATCTTGTACCAAAAGGAAAAAGAGAAAAAGGGCGTCCAAAGAAGAGATGGAAGGAAGGATGTTTATCATCTCCATTGGATTCAGCGTGAAGACGAACAAGCGAATGCTTAAACAAAAGAAGAAGAAGAAGAAGATAATGAGAGTGCTTAACAAGAACAAAATGGTGTCCAAAGAACACAAGACCCAAAACGGGACAGGCAGCCTGAAATGTTTTTTAAAGTGTTTGAAGGGAGCTTAATGTTATCTAGGGATGTTTGAATTGGATCCATAGGTGTCTGAAGGGGACTTGAAAGTCTATGCTTGAAGGGGTTTGAAGTTTACCAAAGTGGACTCTTGTATGTCAAGAGGAACGGAGAGAGGCTAGAAAATTCTCCTAGATGACTAAATTGGACTCTAATTAAATTTAATATGCCAGTAAGGGCCCAAAACCAAAAAATAGTGCTCAAATGCAACATGATTGAGGCTCATAACCTTACTGATCTACTTTAAGATCTGGGGCAATTTTAGGTATGCACCTTATTTTTTGTTTTGATGACAAATAACTCTTCCACGGTGAAATCCAATAACAAAAATTAGGAGGCTGAAGGCGTATAAGCTGAAAAAATCTGTGGTACTGTACAAGTAGGTATTGTGGGTTTCCTACTCTATAGATTTTACTGGGTAAGATAGTTGGGTGACACAAATATATGTCCAATTGGTCTGGGGTTTTTTTGGCTTATTTAAATTCATTTGGCCTCCTCTATGACAAGCACCTAGACAGAATGGTTAAAGGATCTAGTTAATCACTACCCTAGTTTTGGAAAATTCAACATCATCGCCTTGAAGGTCTCCAGATCTCTGTTTTGTTAGAGTTGGTATGAGTTGCTGATCAAGAAGGCATTACAGAAGAAGACAGAGGCAGATTTAGGAGACCAACAAATTATTCCCATTCAATTGGCCCACATATGAAGTTGGTCTCTGCTGATTAGTAGTTAAATACCCACATGACAGTGGCATAGGGAAGGGGGGTCCAAGGGGTTATAACTTAGGTAAAGATTTCTTGTTTAAGTTGACATGGTAAACAAATTTTCTAACTAGTTTTTCAGTGCTAAAATACCGTAAAATGTGATTTCCATTAGTTCAATATTTAAAAATCTTCCACAGGTACCTTCCTTTCTTGTGGGTATTGGATACCCCCCAAATCCTCTGGCACTTTCGACCCTCCTCCAAATTATTTTTTGGCTATGCCACTGCCATATGATATTGGGAAGTGAAACTACATATCAACGACAAGTAAATGTCATTACTATTCTGATAAATTGGTACAAGCATTGGCGAAAGTCTGCTTGAAGACACTTCATTTTATGTGATAATGAAAATAGCTGCCTCAGTTGGTAATGAGTCTGACTTGCAATAGCAAATTTAACTAGGCTAGAGTTTGAATCCTGTTTAGATCAAATTATCAACGAAGTTTTCTGTTGACTAAGATTACGTTAACTAAATTTTTTGTTGTTTCCCCCTTTCTTCCACAAGATAATAGAGAACTTAAAAAACAATATGGCAGAGAATTGTTTAACCACCAGAGAAATCACCTGATATTTGTCTTAATGGTAGAGGGAAAATAATTTGTCATACACACTATAAATTGCATGAAAAGGAATGGCTGCAAGCATTTCAAGTTTTGCTGAGTTAATATTTAGCAGTTTTTGAAAGGTAGGCCTATAAAATGCTATAAAATTTATAGCTTGTTTTTATTATATCTAGATTATATAATAATAAAGCTGTTTACTTTACCAATTTTTTTCCCTTTATCTAGAAGTTTCTTTCACACTAAACTGTAATTTAAGTCCAAAACATTTTTTTATCTTTTGGCGGGGAAAAAGCAAAGGGCTTGAATTTAGTACGCACAGACAGGACAACAAATGACACTAATTGGTTATTGGTTTCTTTGTGTGGAAAGTCTTTCGAAGTACAAACAGCTGGCTACATAACTCTGTGGAACAACATTCAGTGATGAGGCAATGCCTACAACCTGACCTCTGCATCAGGATTGGGCAGGCTTCCACACTTCTTTATGAAGTAGCTCTTTAGTTGTCCTCACAAGAATGAGTGCACTCCGAAAAATCCGGGGATAGCCTATAGCAGGCGATCAAATTGCGCAAGTTCGAAATTTTTTCCAGTCATTTTGGTATATTTTTCAGTATTTTTATTGAATTTTGTCAACAATTTTGCTATTTCTGTTAGGATTTTTAAGGGAAAAACAAAGCTTCAGCAAACAATTTTAAGTGATGCAGTTTGGCTTCGTTTTGAAAAATGCAAATTAACTCTTGTTTTCAGTACAGTATATATCGATAGGTCGCAAAGTTGATAGAAACATCAACTTTCAATCTTCATCGTCACATACCCCCTTTGATGATCAAATAGCAGTTGCTGCCATCTAGGATTGCCACCTTGAAATTCCTTCAAATCAAAATCACATAATTTCATCAATTATTTCGTGATTTTGCTGAAGCTTAATAATATAATATGCAGTTTTAGCCAAATTTATGATTTGTCAATAAAAAATTCTGCATTTTGCTACTAACAAAAACATGTGGCTCTAGAGATGACGATTACTTTCATATTCTCCCATGTATATACCGTAGATAATTAGACATGAAATACCAGTCAGAGTATTACAATTATTTGTTTATTTTTTGTTTTAAATGGAGAGTTATATAGGGTTAGTTATAGTACCGGTAAAAAATAAAATTCAGTTCTGATCCATTAGACCTTCACTATTTTCACCTGATCAGCATAGTAAACGAATGCCTGATTCAGGTACATTTTCAAGACAAGTATACAGCTTGCAGTATGTAGTATCCCCAGACAATATGTTGCCTATGGGACTATACAATTAATGGAATTAGAACCAGGAAGGTTTTGCTGCACATGACTATGTCAGATTTAAAGGAATGTTTTAATAGTTAAGTGACCTGTAATTCCTGTAACCAGAACCTGAGTGGCTTGAGTCCTTATCTGAAACATCAAAGTCCATCCATGAGAGGAGGCTTATAGCTATAACTTTTCTCACATGCCTCCAATGAGACCTCTTAAACCAGAGGAAATTGCACAGTGCCTACTCACTTCAAATCCCATTGTCTGGGGAAGACTGTGAGGGAAAGAGCAGACAAACTTGAAAGTACCAGCAACTGTGCCCAGTGTCATATCTTTCTCAGATTATAGGTGTCTTACATTGCTCTGAAACTATATAAAACAGCTTTATTTCGTCTCAAAAGAAGTATTTTCCAAAGGTATCAAAAGTGGGATTGAAAGTTGCCTGAAAGTGCCTTGATGTACTGAACAAAGATCCAATCCAAGAAGTTTTCAAAGGTGATTTTGCAAGGAGTATAAAAGGGTTAAACTGGGTCTCAAAGAGTTTCAAAGGTGCTGGGGCTTGAATGAGGCTCATATCTTGCTAAAGATGACAAAGAAGGCAAGAAGAGGCACAGATGTCAAAGGGCAGTTCTTGTCCAATTGAGGCTTGAAGATGCTCGGAGAGGGCCTGAATGGAGGCAGAAGGCTGATCAATGTATATTAAACATTCATCAAAATGCACATCCAAAATTAACTCGTGTATTGGATTTAAGGCAATTTAATAAGTGAAGATGCAGTTTCTTATCAGAATGCCATATCTTCAAGCAAAATAAGCAAGCACACTCAGACTAGAGAATTTATATTTAACGTTAGCTTCTCTTAGGGTTCTGCTAATGATAGCAATAAGCTGATGGCAGATGAATCTGAGAATAAAGCAATAATCTGACATTTGTCTTTAACAGTTCAATGAAAGACCTAACAAAAAACCTCAACCGTTTACTACGTTCCAACCAGGATTTGAACCCATATCCCATCATACTTCGCAATTACAAATCAGACTTATTACTTACTTGAACCTGGGAATAATTAAGAGGATATATCCAGCAACTTACATAATATGATCTGACTCATAATTTTTTTTTTATAAGAAGAGTTTATATTTAGAAGATTTTAAAAGTTTGTACTATGTATGAATGAAATGGGTTAGCTAACAAAGCACAGTTTCTATAGAAATGAAACCCTGAAGAAATTAAAATGATTACGTTGATAAATATTGGACTGTCCAGGACTATGAGAATTTTATTAGTGCATTTAGTAAGAACATATGAGACATGTACCGGCTAGGTGTCTGTGTATGTGGAAAGTAGTGGTAGCAACAGAGCAGTGTTAGCAGTAGCATGAGCAAAGAGCAGCAGTGTGGCAGTAGCACAGAAAGTGAATGGTGCAGTAGAAGCAGGCAACAGATTAATATATTTTAAGTCAATCTTTAGATCTTACTTTTAAAGTCATGCATTTCCTTTTTCATGTAGGACCCTAACCAGTTCATGAATTTGTGGAAATAAGAAATCTGAATTAATCTCTGTTAGAATAAGTAAAACCCTACCTCGGTTTTATTCAGTGAGGAAAAGTTAGAAGGTATGAGTTGGTACTGATTTCAAAGGCCCAATGGCATACTGGCACTGATTTCAATGGTGAAATAGCAAACTGCCACTGATAATCAGTCTGTGGATCTTAAAAAAAATTGTTAACGTTTCTTTGTAGCAAAGAGTAGACCCTATTATCTGTTTGCATCATAATACAATTGCTTTTCATGATCATTCATTAGGCCTATGCTTTCACCGGTAGCCACTGCCAGTATAGAAGGCTGTGACTGGCAACTTTCGATGGCTTTTGTTGTCATGTTAACAAGTATAGCCTACAGCTAGATCTGAAGGTTTTAAAATATTTTTCTGTATCAAAATATAATAACTTTTTTATTGTTTAAGTAGGCCTTAAATACCTTTAAAACTCTGTATTGAAATAAATTAAATTCTGTCAATCGACAGTACAAGATGTTTGTGACTTTTGCTTCTGCTTCATGATCATCTATAAAGTAGAATTGGTTACTCAAGCAGAAGTTATTTTATTAAGTGCCAAAACGGTACTTTATGAGATCGTGTGGTAAACAGGAAAATGTCCATCCTATCTCTCTGTGTGCCTGTACGCACAATAACTCAAATACGCTTTATCGGATTTTCATGAAACTTGTTAAACGGATTTATATCATCCATGGGAAGAAGCCTATTGATATTGGACAATATCAGTTGACTGTTACTGGAGTAATGCCCAATTTAGTACCTATTGTATGGTAATATATTAGAAAGAATTTATCAAATGCAAATCAGTTCTCATGACAACATATTACATTGCAGTGTTCAAGTACAGCTTTGGAAGTTGCAGTATTGCAATACGGCTTTGGAAGCTTTGACAAATAACACTACCCACATATTCCTTCACATATGCTTATCAAACTAGACCTTCGTTCTTCTGTTAGCCCTACTTAATGAATCGATCTATAACTTAACTCTGAAATTGATAACAAAATTAACTTATTTTCTGTATGTCGTAATTGCAATTTTCACTGATTAAACAATACATTCTGGCACTTTGTTATATCAGTTTACCTGATTTTATTATATTATGTGAATGCTATTTTTGTATGATTTTCTAATCAACTTTGTTTTGTTGTATTTGTCACATTTACTGTTCACACTATACTTCACCTAATACGTACGCCTATGCTAATTACCATAATATATATCAGTTACAAACAAAAAATAATTTAGTTTGGCATTTTGCTCATTTAATATTATTTAAAATAATAAGACAGTGAAAATTGTAATTATCTATGTACTGGTAGTGTAAATAATAGCTTTCATGCATTTATGTTCTTCAACTGAAAACCAAATGTTTTATGTAAGGTTGATGCATTATTGGGTATAAAGAATAATTTCCTGCATATCATATAATATAAACGTTGTAAAGAAGTTTTTTTTTTTTTTTTTCCAAAATTGAGATATGACAGGGAAAGATTTGGGAATACTACCTCTGGTTGTTTCCCCACTGGTTTTAATGATAAAATGCATAATGAGACAGTGAACCCTTTGATAAACAAGGCAAGCTAAATTTATTAAAAAGATACACCTCATATGTAAAGAATGTGCTCATATATCATTAATGTTTCTAATAAACTTTTCCGTTGATATAAAAGAGATTCGTTTCTAATTAAAGTTTCCAACAGAGCAGCTATTTTACATGTAAAATACACTCATTACATTTTTGCAAATTCTGTCAATGTTCGGCAGTTAAAAGTGGACTAGAAGTTTAATTTGCTCCATTAATCATTTCTAGATTCGAGTTCTATGGAAGTAGGCCTACCTACATCATTAAGTAGATGATTAAAATGGAACAACCCAAAACTAAGCTTAAATTAACTGTATGAAACCTACTCACTTTTCTTAGATATGCACAGTTCTAATTTACATATACAGTAACCTAATATCAGGATGCAAGGACAAATTTTGCACTGTCTCATGAATTCTGCAAATTTTTCATTGTATAAAGGGTGCGGCAGAGGAAACGGACGTTTTTCAAATAACCATAACTCAGAAGATTTTCAAGTTAAACAAAATTTAATTGCACAGAAATGTAGCTTGTATAATGCAGTTTCTATTGACTATTTCAGAATTACCTCCGAAAAATAACGTCCGTCAGGTGACGACCTTCTTTCTGTATACACTCTTGTAACCTTACTTCGAAATTCTGCATTGCTCTTCCCAACATTTCTTCCTCGACATTAGTGATTTCTACACGAATGAACTCTTTTAGTTCTTGGATGTTGCGGGGTTTGTTTAAGTAAACATTTGATTTGAGGTAACCCCACAAATAATAGTCACATATGGACAAGTCAATGTCGCCAAAACGGGAGATCACATGTTGAGGAAACATGTCGCGAACCACTTGCATTGATGCTCTCGCAGTATACGCTGTGGCACCATCTTATTGGAACCAAATTTTCTGCATGTTTACTCTTCGTCTGCGGAGTTCCGGAAGCAGGAACCTGTTGAGCATTTCAATATAGCGTGCTGAAGTCACTGTCACTGTGGTATTGTCCTCTTCAAAAAAATAAGGACCGATGATTCCAAATTTAGCAACAGCACACCACACCACACTGTTACTGGGTATACCCAGGCTACAACATGAGGGCCGAAACGTCAGTTTTAGACATGATGACACGGCGCCACCCGGACATTCAAGGTTATTATTAATGAGATTGCATGTTAGAAAATTCCATTGTTGCGTCACTTGACGGCATTTATTTTTCGGAGGTAAATCTGAAATATTCAACAGAAACTGTATTATACAAGCTTCATTTCTTTGTAATTAAATTTTGTTTAACTTGAAAATCGTCTGAGTTATAGTCATTTGAAAAACGTCCGTTTCCTCTGCCGTACCTTGTATAATACATATTGCTATTCTAATTGCCATAGGCACTACCTAGTATTTTGCAGGTGTGTCACAAAAGTCAGAGATACACTTCATAGACTCTCTTCAAGTGATAACATGGTACTATTGTTCAGACTATTTCTGCAGTGAAACTCATAACATAAATGACTAATCTACAATGAATATTGGATGTAGGGACTCTCACTCTTGTTGGTTAAATGGTTAGCAAGACTGCATTTTATATCAAATTCGAAGTTGAGAATGCCATTAAAACTAAGTTTCTGTATGCAAGTATGTGACTTGTCTAGGGTGTCCATTCATCCCGTTTTTCCCAGGACAGTCCCGTTTTTACCAGGACAGTCCCGTTTTTTGACAAAATGTCCTGCTGTCCCGAAAGTATTATTGGGGACAATCAAATGTCCTGCTTTTTTGTGATTGTGATTGGCCAGTGTGCTTCACGCTGCATTAATAAGAGTTACAACGGTGAAGGTCTTGCTCATTGTCAAAACATACCCTACTTTAATGGAGTAATATGTGCTGACTTTTATGATAAATTATAAGAAAAAACGCACTTCTTGATAGAATACATAAAAGTGAAATGTAGGCCTACAGTGACAATGAAGCACCTATTTCTATGGAATAAATTATCTACACCAGTCTGCAGAAGAAATTTAAGAAGTCATTTGGGATAATTTGTGTGCATGATACAAAGGTAAAAAATTGTAAATATTTCCTAAATTTTGTTAATTAAATTTTTCTCCCCTTTTTACCTTAATTGTCCCAGATATTTTACAAAAAAAATTAAATGTCCCGTTTTTATATAAACATGATATGGACACCCTAAACTTGTCCCATGTTCTTGTTTCTAAGCCTTGTAAGGAACCCCATACCCTCTGGGAAAAACTTCCATCTGCTTCAAGGAACCCTGGTCCTTCTTTTAATAAAGCCTTTGTAAATGGAATAGACTGACCCCTCAATCATTAGTGATTGGTTAGAGAGGTCTTTTTGGAGGCCTGTGAGAGACTGTTACCTGTACGCCCTCCATTTATAGAGTACCCGAGTATCAAGTTCATCTATGAGTATTATAGTTTCTATTACATTTGGAGTTAAAATCCTTGTTTCTTGAAGTCAGACTTTTCATGTTACCAAACATTCAGCTCTTAATAGCCACGCACACTTCAGAAACATTAATCTATAATGTAATTCCTGAGTTAACTTTCCACCCCTTCTATTATGAAATAAGAATGACCACAACAAACATTTATGACAAAAATTAAAAGGTCACAATGTAGTACAAGAAGGGCTTATCGTTATCACTATCAGTTAGTAACTGATCGAACCACACAGTTGAGTCAAGAAATTATTTGAATCACACTTAATATAGCCACAGATAAATATATATCAGTTTGAAAATACATTCATTTCATGACATATTCTAAGAACAAACTTACAAATAAAATGTCAGACTGCCATTTTATATCATTAGCCTGCACAACTGAAAAATTCTATGTCTAATGATATTAATCCTACGAAAACCATAAACTCTTTACACTGTACACAAGAACAATACCTAGAATAATGATCTAACACAGTGCAGTAATGCTTTAAAGTTACATTTTACATTTTAAAAGCTGATTAAGGTTCAAATCATGAAGGTACGATAAGGTGTTTTACTTTTAAAAAGTTAATTACTGGTACTTCTTCTAAATAAGCCATTCTAAATTTCTTTACAGTTGTCAGTAAGGGACAATATTAATATAATTTTATATAAAACCATTTTATTGAATTTATTACTCTATATTGTGTGTGAAGACTTTATAGAGAGGTGATATAGGAGATCAGCAGTATAGCAGCAGTAAAGGTATTTTCTACGTGAAACCTAACCCCAAAAGAAACTGAATCATACTCTTCCTGGCCCAGAGAATGTTATAACTCCGGTCACCTTGATCTGATAAACACGATTTAATCTTAGAATTTTAACTATAGTGAAGACCATCCTAGAACCAGTTATCTCGAATCATCAGATCAAGGTAAATCAGAGTTTTTAAATTCCCAAGACTAGAATCAGCTTTTTCTTTTTACAACATCAAGCCACAGAGACAGAAATAAATAACACTGACAACCAACCACCTATATCTACATGCACATTCTTGTACCTCTCTATTTCTACCGAGGCAGCCCACTTCCAGATTGATCAGGACAACAGTAAAGCAAGCTAGCAGAAAAAATGTCTACCACCACAGAGATAGAGAGAGACATACAGATGACAGTAACAGATAGACAGACACACAGATAAATACTACACAGAGAGAAAGAGAGAGAAAGAGCATTTTCAGCTAACAGATCACTAAAAGAAGTTTGTTATTTAATAGAGAGAGTTTGTATGGAAAGCATACATGAGTTTTTTGACTTCATAGGCAAGATGATAACCAGCATATGAAGAATCCTCTTGAGGCGGCCTGTAATCACATTAAACATTCACTATTGCCACAGTTTGCCTTTTTTTTCTTTCTTATTTTTCGTTCCCCAGTACCAAAGAAGGTACAGCAAACTTTGCTCATAATTGTTTATAAATTTAGAATGAATACTGTGAGTCTCACGTATGAGTTGGTTGGTCTTGCGGGGATCTGTACAGCTGCAGCCAGTACTCTTACTCCTGAACGAATGAATGAAATACGTATGCAAATAAAACCACTAACAGTGCAATGATTTAGGTTCTCACAATTACAATGAAAATCACAAGATGTTGGAACTGTCCTCCTCTTCATATACAAAACACTGGCACCATTTTAAGAAATTTTCTTTCACATGCATTAGTTCAGTTTCCGAAACGAGTTAATTTCTCTTCTTATATTGTTTTTTTAAGTTCTTCTAGAAGGAATGTGGCATAATCTCCACAAGGGAGTGAATGTTACCATTTAGGCATATGTGATTTCCATTTTTACTTATCTTATCAATGTGTTCGCCACAATCTGTGTTTCTGTTACAGTTTGTGTTTGTCATACAAAACTGCTGCACACAATTTAACAAAAGTATGTATTCTACATTTAAACACTTTTCGAAAGCTGCAATTATTTTTATATCGGTAAATTAAGGGGAAATAAGAGGAAGGGAAAGTAAAATATGTTCTTCTAGAAAACTCAAAGATAATATAATAGGAGAAATTAAATCTGTTTCAGAAGCTGACTAATGTGTGTGAAAGGATATTTCCTAAAATGATGCCAGCGTTGTGTAGATGCAAGAGGAGGACATTTCCAACATCTCTTGTGATGAGGTTCTTGCTTATTTTCATTGTTATTGTGACTGCAATTGCAAGAACCTTATTCATTACACCGTTAGCAGTTCCATTTGCACAGATATTTCACCCGATCAGGATCACTTAGGAATAAAAGCAGTGGCTGCCACCACACAGATCCCCACATGACCAGCCAACATGTATGTGGAACATACTGTATAGTTTGGTGTAGCTCTTAAATAATGAGGTCAACAATTCTCTCACCAAACAGGTCTTTGCCTATTCATTACGAACAGTTTTCCAGATTGATATGCAAATTCATTGTGTGACTTAAGGCTTTCCCGGTGTTGAAAATGAAAAATTGTTTCTCACACTTCAGACTGGGTGTATGGGATGACTGTACCCGAACTTTTAAAAGCTAGCTCTGCTGTCATCTTCTGGGAGAAGAGCCAGAAGCATCAGAAGATGGCAATCAAGTTTGTTGCTGAAAGTCAGTAATCCCTACCGCCCGGTTGAATGCATGAGAACTCATTATTCAAGTAAATTTCTTATTCTGAAAATTTAATTTTCATCCTTCATTTAATCAGGAACTTATTTTTATGATGGGTATGGAGTTGTTAAATTGAGTGGCAAACAAACAAAGAGATGATGCAACTTTAACTTGTAAATTTTCAATGAAGATATAGGTTGAAACTTGAGATGGACATTTAACATACACAACTTCACTTAATTCAAGCACTGACCTGTACATGTTTTGAGCAATCCTTCTTGACTCATCATCAGCTATACTCCAGATGGAGTATAGCTGATGAAGGATTGCTCGAAGCATGTACAGGTCAGTGCTTGAATTAAGTGAAGTTACGTATGTTAATCCTCCATCTCAAGTTTCAATTAATTATAACTTCACTATATAAACTTCCTACAAATTCTAAGATACCGGTATAGGTTATTATTTAAAATTCCATGAAAAGTAAAAAATAAATTCCCAAAGATTATAATTATGATTTTGTGTTGCCCATATTTCAGGTTTGAAGGTGATCTTTGGCTATGACACTATTTTCCAAATTTGAAAATTAAGGGAACAACACATGTTAATCGCAGCCCCTAAACATAAGCTTCTTTCATTTGGGGGCTTTCAAACAAGGTTTCATATTGAAGGTTTTAAAAGCTTTCCAGTATTGTACTAGGTAGCAATATATAATGTAATAATTAAATACAAATATGAATAAAAACCGAAAGAGAAGTTTATTAATTAATTCCCATGTACTTTCAACCTGAGAAAATTGTCCAGTTGGTAATTTACAACCTCGGAGAGACCCTGATTTGAGATCTTTGTTTAAATATAATTTGAATCGATTTATTACTCATTTTCTTTTAAGGAATTAGGTCCTAAGAGAATAAAGCTAGGATATAATTATGTCCTTTTAATTTAAATGCTTGTTTAGTTCATATCATACTTAGCATTGTAAATTGTAAAGTTCATCACTAAGTGTTTGCTTCTCACATTCAAAGTATATAAAAAAGAGAAGGATTAATTTAATTTTGTTACATTGAATTAGGGGACAAAAATGGAAAGTTAGTAATACCAAATTGAAGAATCTTTTTCACTATTACAATTTTTAAGAAGAAATTATTCATAACAATAACCACTTTAATTTCATACAGTTAAATGATTAACTACAATTAACATAAGAATTAAAGTAGAATTAAACCTACGTTAATTGAGTGAAATGGTTGACATTTAAACACAATAGACTTCACCTTTACTTACATGTTTGCAGAACATACGTTTCATGGGCTTTGCCCACATTTTCAGCCGCTAGTCAACTGAGTTCTGAGTTGACCAGCAGTTTAAAATGTGGGCAAAGCCCATGAAATGTACAAGTACGTTCTGCAAAAATGTAAGTAAAAGTGAAGTCTAGCTCTAGCTCTGTTTAACATTTTTCACCTTTTTTTATAAGTGTGTCATTCTTTCTCAATTTGTTTTTTGTTTCTCCTCTTTCTCCACTCTGATGTTCTGAAACTACACCCGAGCACGAGCAGTTTGCTCATTCGGGTGTATTTCTAAATAAATATTTGGTTCTGTTCTTTCTTTTCCTTTTCTTAAAAAGTATTGTACTTTAATTTTGAAATTTGTAAATGTTTTGTGTTTATTTGTGTATTTTTGTATTTGTATTTGTATTTGATTTGATTAACAATAGGCAGAAATAAAATAATAATAATAATAATAATAATAAAATAAAAATAAATAAAGAAATAAAAGTGTTTAAATGTCAACCATCTTACTTAATTACCATAAAAAAGTTCCATTATTCTATGGTGTTTAAAAGAATGAAACATGTTGAGCAAAATTAATTTTAAAAATTCTGCTGGCAATAATTTAAAAATTTTATTAGATTATTTATTATTATCCCACATCTTAATTACAGCTAAAATGTTTTGCATTTTTAATTGAAATTTTTCAAATTTTTAGTAGCATAAAATCAAGCACTAAGGCAATGCACAATTCTGTCCTCAAATGAATGAAAAATATATAAATGAACACATAATGGTAGTGTAAAGAAGAAAGAACTTGTATGGTAAGAAATTTACATATCAACCTTATGCAACTGAAGACCCATTTGGCAAGCATTAGATCATTCTAATTTCTTAATAGCCAAACCTCATATAATGTTAATATGGTGATGAAAACACAGAAATTAATACTCAGGTCAGCAACATGGCTTTAGATTGGTTCTTTCTCTCAACTTATACATAAAATCCTATTCCATCACTCCTCTGGTGAGTTTGACAACCCAATGTGATTATATTTCATTCCGTTCTGAATTACATATGTTTTGAACCCATACAAGAAGTTTTCAATATGATTCTTACTTGTTAGCTCAAAGAGTTCTTTTCGACACCACAGAAGACCAACACCATCCAAATGAATTTTTTATTTATGTCTTGGTTTATATAAACAACATGACTAACACATAAGTTTATTGCTTCTTATACAAGGACAATCTAGTAAAATAATATATTACAAAGCATTATAGATCTCTTCCTTTTCTTAAACTGATGATGTATTTCAACGAACATAACTCTTGTGGGCCTTTTTTATATAAGTAGGCCTGGATGCAAGTTAAAAAATTAGAAATCTGGGAGAAGTTTAAATTCAGTAACATATTTCCAATTAGTACGGTTTAGGATTGCATAGTAATTTATACATATGACACTGAAAATAAAGTGCAGAATATATATGGTACACTAGCTCTTAAATCATCATCTGTTTTGAAATCTGTTCAGTTTTCAAATGGACAGTGTTAGTTATTAAAATTCTTTAACATAAAAGTGTTGATTTAATCACTTTCTTGACCGTAATGCTCATATTTTAGTACTTACCATACTGGATCACAAAATCATACTCTGGTTTCGTTAATATCGCTTGAGAAAATAGTCACACATTGCTTCATATAAAGAACACTATAGTTACTATTAAGACCAAACAAATGACAACTTCTACTCTACAATAAGCATAATTAAAATGCTTTGTGCAAAGCAATAATCCAATTGTGCACAAAAAATAAATATCATAAAGAAATCCTTGTTACTGACCCAAGCTTTGACTGATACAATCATTTCTCCAGTTATTAAGAAAATAATTACAACTGAACAAATTAAGAAGAAATATCAGAATAATTAATAATAATAACATTCATTTCATCTGAAAAATAAATTCCCCAATGAAGCCTCGTTAAAAAGTATTAAAATGTTTAGTCTGCTACAACCTACCTAAAATAAGAAATTTATTCGACTGACCATTATGTATAGTTAGGGTTGAAATATGTCAATAATTTCACGGAAACTCTGCAGTGAACATGTCCTGGCTGAAAAGACAAAAAAATCTGCGATTTTGTTTTGATGTTACAAATTCTAAAAATTTTGACCAACTTAATTTACAGCCAGGTAAACCCTCTTGCCATGAACGAAACTGATTTCTTTACAGACCCTATATTTGTAGACAAATGGCCAATCATCTCAGCAAAGACGCTATTGATTAGCCATAAATATTTTAAAATATTTGCTGTTCTGTCCAGAATTTTGATTTTAAAGAACGAGTTCAAATGAATTTGTTAAATATATTTAATGTGAAAAATTCTAATACCGTTAGTGTATCAATCGTTATTTCGGAATATGGTATTAATATTGATTATCGATTTTTGGTGAATGTTGTCCTTTTTTTAAATTCCTGAACTATGACAATCCTAACCATAGTATTCTGTAACACAGTTAATAATGAATATAGCCTTAAAACTAAATTGTTAACCCATTTTATGGTTGAGAAACCTAAGAAGAACACTGAAAAAAGGAAAGTAAAAGACTTAAACATTATTCAATTCATCATGATAGTCAATAGGGTAGCATGAAAGAAATTAAAATAAAAAATAAATACTAAATGTAACCTGACTAAGATTTAATTGCTTTGTACCCATCCCTCCTACTTACATTTTTTATAAAAGTATGAGGAAAGCAAAATAAACAAAGTTTTCTTTTAAATAAAAATATAACGCCTTAATGCATTTTAAAACAAAACATTCTCTACATATTTTCGTTTTATTTTATTCATGCAGAAAAGTATCAGTGCACGAGAGCAGAAATTTAAATAAACCTTTATAACTATGACTGTATTTTGTTGTTACAGATCAGTAATTTTAATGTTCTGTATCAGAGCTTTACTCATCTATGCATTACATTTCAGTCAGTCATTATAGCATATCTATCACTACAGATGTGCTAGACATGATTCGGCCGTGTTAAAATGTGTGAGAGTAGCCTAAGTAAAGTAATTTAAAAACTCAAGGGAAAACACTTTAAAACTAAAAAATAAAATAAAAAATAAAATTTTAAAGTAAAAATCAAATCATCTGATATTTAACCTTGAAACCCCACTTTAAAATTAAAATAATTTCTTGTCAATGGCAATGAAAGATGGGATTTCAAGTTTACACTCTAGTTGATCACAATCCATTAGTCATTTTTCAGGCAAAGCAAGCCATTTAAATTTGCTCCATATATCTAAAACAACTTAATTTTTGGACTGCACGAAACTGCAAATAGTGAAAAGTGTTATGGAATAAAAGTATCCAATTAAATTCAACACTGATTCCATAGAAATGTGTGTCCAATTAAAGAACTCACAAAAATGTCTGTGATTATACAATGGTTTCTATGCTTATGATCATAGCATTGTGAACAATCATGTGAATCCAAGAACGTATTTTAAAATTTAAAAAAACGTATATTCTCATCTAACTGAATCAAAAGGAGATGTCATAAAAAAATCATTTTAAACACAGATTGGTATTCACACATTACTGGCTCAAAGAAGCAGTTTGCCTAAAATGAAATGTTTAAATTTATAAGGTTCTAAATGCCAAAATCATGATTGTGTAGAAAACAAGACCCAGAGAAAGATATGACGAGACAGACCCAGTGTGCTATATCTTGGAATTTATTGCTACTAACATGACTTTCCCTGGACCTTGGACCCTTTTGAAATTCATTGGTCTGGGTACATAGATCCCTTTAAAGTTATCAGCTAAAAATCATGATTTTGGCACTTAGACCCTTATAAAACTAAACGCTTCAAATATTCAAGGATCGCATATAGAATCTTCAATCATCTGAGTACAAAGCCTAAAAATATGGCATTTTCAGCTTTTCTGCTATTATATCTCGACAAGACATATCCACCCATTATTTTTATTATTCACACAAATAACAGTAGAGGCCTGGCAATTGTATTATTTTTTTTAACATAGTCTCCTTGATTTTTAATTTAGCCTACTTGTTCCAGCATTCCACTAACTTCTGAAGGCCCAAAAAAATGCCTTTGAGCAGCAAGCCATTCATCCATTGGTTTTTCTACTTCACCTGAAGTAAAAGATGATAGTCTGTTGGAGAGAGATGAGGATCACAAGAGTTTGAACTGGGTGAAGGAGGGAGTGCATGAATGGCTTGTTATTCATTCATCACACATTTTTTTTGTTTTTTTGTTTTTTTGCAGACATCCAGAAACACTGGAACACCAGAATAAATACATTGAAAAGCATGGGGACTTATTTTAAAAATATTACAATTATAATAGTCGGCTGCCTCTAGATCCAAAGGAAGTGGAATCAAAGGCAGCTGCAGTCAATGGAATTTTCAGGACATAAAAATTCTGGGCATGGAGTTCTCCAGGAGGGACTGTAAGCTTGGGGGACCCATGTTGTAGATTTACAGCATTTAAAAGGAACTCCAGGCCTAAACTAGAGCCTCTGGACAACATTTCCTGGCCCTTTGATGTCTAAGCAATACCTTAGTTTCCCAAGAGGAGTTGTGAGGTGATGGGCTTACCACCTGTCTCTCTATCCTCTCATGGAAAATAAGTGTAACAAAATTAGTCTAGGTATTGAAACCTCCAATTGGAGGCCCTATGTCTCACCATACGGGTTGCAGGAAAATAAAATCAGGTAATTCTGTTGCTGTTTAAATAATTTTTTTAATACTTATTGATTTGCCCTTCTATATTTATGTGAAATTTTATTGAATTGCCCTTGTTTATCTCTATGATATTTTCTTGTATTTTGAAGAAAATCAACAAAATTGTGTTCGATGATGTTAATCACTGTGCAAAACCTACTGCACAGACGCTATCCTGTCACTCTGCAGATGGGAGTATAGACCCTCCGAGTGGAAGTTTCAAGTCAAAGAATAATTTAGTTATGATTGTTTTCCTATAGAGAACAAAGGGACAGTGATAAGTTCATCACATTAGCAGTTTGGGGAATTTGGCCCAGAAGCTCTAGTTTAGATAGGAGTTTTTTTAATGCTGAAAATCTATGCTATAAGACCAACGGTTTATAATCCCGCCTGGAGAACTTCGTATCCAGGATTTTTAAGTCTTCAAAAATCCATCAACCTCGGTCAGGTTCAATCCCATGACCTTCTGACCCAGAAGCAGTCATGGTAGCATGGCTAATGAGCAAAGCTTAGTAATGGCTGGTTAAGTGATAAACATTTGATGGAGTTCAGTGATTTTCACTTCATAGACAAGAACAGAGCTACTAGACTTCAATTAAAATTGTCATAACATAAGCAAATACAGTCATAGACATAAAGGTTCAGATGATAGTGTCGGTACAATAAAATTTTCTTAGTACCCACAGAATCTATCACCTTATCATGAGAGAAAGAAAAGACAAATCATGATACTAAAAATGATATTGCAAAAGTGCACCTCATAGCTTTACATATTTCAATAGCAATTACTGTTTTTAAAACACAAAGCTAAAAGAAATAAGTTCATACTGATGTTATATTAGTGCATCAAAATGTAATTTTGTGCTTAGAAACAATAGTGAGAGAATAAGCAGCAATGAGTTTTGAGCCAAGAGGAGCATGACCGATACCATGGCAAACATTCTTACCCACCTTTTAAAATTTACTTTTATCTATGTAAAGAGTGACCAGAATAATTTTATTATGCATTTACTTAATAAGACATAATGAGTTATATATAAAAAATGGTTTAGAAAGTTCTTACTTACAGTGATTATTGTTGATTCTGTTTTGTTCAATTTGTAGAATCTAGTGCAGGCACATGCAAAAGGTATGCATGCAAAAGGGATTGTCTTTTAATTAGGAAAGAGGCCCTGTTCTTTATGGAATTTCAGTGGCTAATTATGTATGAAAGGTGTTTTAAAATGTACAAAAAATGTAAAGGATTGTAGATGGATTTCAAATGAACATTTCAGAGAGGAAACTTGAAGGCTACTACAGAGATATCTATTAGGAATATGGGAGCTTGTCAGCTGTGAGGAAGATGGCAAGAACCTTCAAAACATGTCTTGTATAAGGGTATACTAATAATAACAAAGTTGAGTATTAATATTTCATTACTTTTCTGTGTCTCCCCGGATTAATGATGTAATGATGGCCATTCACATAGGTAAATCAACATTCATGCAATTCCTTTGCGTAATTTACGCATGAATTACTCTGTTTTTGCTTTATCAGAGAAGAAACTTTTTGTTCGAACATACTACAATACACTTATTGCATGCGGCGTAACAGTATGATAATGACCAGGGGCGTAGCTACTTAAGAAGCTAGGGAAGCAGTGCTTCCCCAAGATTGTAGGCAAAAATTAAACTAATGTTTATCGTGCAATAGTCTGTAAATGCAAGACATTTAATTCGTAGATGAAGTACATTCTTTTCATCAGATCATGTGTTCATTAAATGAGACAACATGAGATGCAGCAGTCTTATTGCACAGTTTGATGCTGCAGCCCAAGTTAGGAAGCTGCTTTTGAACAGCAGTCTTCTAGGCTGTACGGAAATGCAAGCTTTGTAGTTGTCCCGCCACTAAAATTGGTAGATTTGGAAGCGGTTGCAGTATTGTATTCCACCGCATTAGCGCTGCATGCGTTAGGGTAGGTCCGCATGTGGTGTTGTGGCAAGGTGTGGTGTGGGCGGTTCTGTTTATCATCATGGGTGACAGCAGTGATTCTTGTGATTGTGTAATTTTGAAGACGTATTAACAAAGAAATTTAGTCTGCGTTCAATCGAAGTCTTCTAAAAGATCTATTGCCCTAAATGAACATCTAAACAAAATGTTTCCTGCTATTGCTCCTACACGATGGCAGTATCATAGTCGTTTAGTAGAAATGATTCATTAAAACAGATCCCATATTGAACAGCTATTTGACGGCATTGTTGAAAATAAGAGTGAAAGAGATTCAGAAACCATTGTTTCTGCCCAAGGTCTGTTGAAGACTATAAAGGGATTCGATTTCAATTTATTTTTAGAAATATTTTTCTTAATATTTCCATTTTCTGATTCACTATTCAAAATGCTTCAGACAAAACTAAATGATAGTCTATTTCTTTCTGTATGCGAAAGATTAAACCCTTTAAACCTCATTTGCAGAAACTTCGTGAGAATTTTGATTCTGTCTGGGAAAAAAATGAATGTATTTTCGTCTGAACAGCTCCCAAAAATCTAAAAGAATTTGTATAGATTCAATTCCTGGTGAATATAAGAAATCTTCATACAAAATACTTTTTTTACGTAGTCATTGCTGTGGTATCTCTGAATATTTCAACCAGGTTTGCAGCGGTCCCCAGACTGAAATTTTTAAGTCTCCTTGACAGTAGGCTGTTTCAGAATTTTCAAACTCAGTTTCCAGAATATGCACTAGAATGCTTACAAGAAAATTATGGAATGCATTTCGACATTGCTATATTGAGGAGTGAACTTTCTGTTATTTATTGTGATTCGGTTATGGCGAAGGAAACTGTTTATGCTCTTCATGAATATATCCGGACCTTCGACTTAAGAGCAGTTTTTCCTCAAACATACAAACTGTGCAGTCTAATCTTAACAATTCCAGCTACAAGTGCAACAAGTGAAAGGTCTTTCTCTGCGTTAAAAATGATTAAAAATTGCCTGAGAAATTCTCAGACTTAGGAAAGATTAGTGGCACTCGCATTGTTAAACATAGAGAAGGCTCTGCTGAATGGATTGAGGAGCAGACACACATTCGAAGATGACGTCATTGAATTATTTATCGGGAGAAACAGGAGAATAGAGCTGCCTTTAAAAAATTAAGGTAAGGATTTTAATCTAGCCTTTGCTTTTCCATATGTATGTTATCAGCTTCCCTAATTAGTTATAGTACGCTACGCCACTGATAATGACACTCATTTTGAAATTTATTCATTTCAACATCAGTGTGCTGTCGATTACTATTGAACATGGAAAAATCTTGAAACCTTGAGAGTAGGAGCTGAAAACTAATTAATAAATAACTTGTATTTAAAATAAAATTCATTCTGTTCATGTTATTTTAATATCATACTAAAATGAATTCAATTCGTGTTGACAAAATCCGTAGATTTCAAGATAGCAACCATAAGGTAGCTTATATTTGATCGATGCCAGGACCTGACATCTCTCGTAGAAGACAAGAACTATGACAATCAGCTGATGCAAAGGGCATGGAGGGCTCTTTGCCATTTGTTTGAGTGAAACTAAAATGTCAAAATTTAAACATTTAGACTAATAATTATGGTCGGAAAAAAAAAACCAGTCATTTGCAACTTGCCTCTAATGGCAATTAAATACTCATGAAAATTATGAAATGAGTAATACAGTCAGTCAATAATTAGTGGCAACACTGTCTGTATTTGATGCTATCAGCAGTAAATAACGCAAGCTGACAACAATGAGAAAGAAGAACACCTGATCTGTGTTTTCTGCGAGTTTGAAGAATAATAATCACATTTGTGACTTATTTCTCGTGAGTTTAATTGTATATTGTTAACTGTAATGCCCTAAAATGTTTAACAAATACGAGCAAAGATGCTTTATCAAATTTGAGAGGCAAGAATGCAAGACGGTGCCATACAGCATTACTGGAAGATTGTGGTAGAGAGACCATACCATGGCTACGTGGGTGGATGCAAGATGTTGATCAGATATGAGCCCATGTGATTATGAACTTCTTGTGAAACTGAAATGACCACTTAGAGAATTCGCTTTAGAACAAGTGAGGCAATTATAGCAGCGACAGAGTAGTCTGTTCGAAGATTAGATCTCAAGATGCTGTGGATGGCATCCAATGTCTCCCTGAGTGTGGTGGCAGGTTCTTGATGCTGGTGGAGATTATTTCTGAGCATTGCAACAATGTGCCTGTTCCAAAAAACATTTTTTTATTGTTAATTCAAATTTAGCCACAAATTATTGAATGACCCAAGTAAATCTACATCTATTCAAAAGAGAAAGAGAATTTAAGTTTAGAACCTCTTTAACATTTAAGTCACTGTGGCCTATTGAAGGTGGTAAGATAGTGTTTTTATGCCAGGATTGGTTGTGCCCTGGACATGAAATAAGTTGCACTAGAGAGGGTGTGCAGGGAAGAGAAAGCACAATTAGAACAAACATGTCAGAAAAAGAGGGAAAATCCACAGTTGCAAAGTTAGCAGAGACATTGGAAAGTTTCCTATTAGGGGGAGCTCTGTAAAAAGGAAAATAAACAACACAGCAACAGTTTAGAATAAAGAAGATCACACCCCCAGAGTTAGTCGACAAGAATAACACAGGGGTTCTACCATCAACTGAAATATTGGGTAGTATGCTGTAAAAGGCCTCATACAGGATACAGGTTATGGACAAGAAGATGGACGAGAATGGACGAATCTATTGACATCATGCTCCCCACCAACAAGACAGATAAGGAAAGAGGGGAGAAAGAGCTAATAAAGAAGGACAATGGAAAAGAATAATACGGTAAATAAATTCAGAAGAAGAAGAAAGAAAGAAAGAAAGAAAGAAAGAAAGAAAGAAAAAAAAAACTTTACAGGCATCTGGATCTTAGATGAGAGCATATAGGCCACTATGACAAGGACACGACTCTTGTAACTATACTGGCATTGTTATACTGTTACTTATCTGAGACAATAAGGTGAAAGTGTACTCGACCAGGATATGAAGAACAGTAAGGGGAGCATAACATTTCAGGCAGATAGGAAGAGGTTCATGCCAGAGAAGAAAGGTGTATCATTATATCTGTTCGAATAAACTTTTTCATGTAATTAAGAATAGAATTAAATTGTTTTTGGTGGATCATGTGTTTTTCCCTTTCTTCAAGACGTTTCGGTCTTATCCTTCAGACCTTCCTCAGATTTGAAGAAGACCAAAACGTCATGAAGATTGAAGAAACGGAAAAACATGTGATCCATCGAAAACAATTTTATTTTATTCTTGACTACGTTAAACAGTGGAAATCAGGACCAACATGACAGATTTTTCATGTAAATTGATGCTATTTATCATTTCTGAAGTTGAATACAAAACTCCTGAATTACCTCGTATAGTGAAATTCAATCTTTTTGTTTATTAATTTTTTAGTAACTTTAATTAATAATTTCTAGTTTAGATAGAATAATATTATAAGAAAGAAAGAAAATTATTCAAGTAAGAAAGGAGAAAAAAACAAGGGAAGAAGAAAAGAAATGTGTTTACATAGATAGCCACTGTAATTATACTAAATTAAAGGTCAAGGGTCTAGTAAGAACTTTCTAAATAAGTACAGGAAACAAGTATTGGTAATTGAAACTTGAGATGGAGGTTTAACATACGTAACTTCACTTAATTCAAGCACTGACCTGTACATGTCAATCAAGAAGGATTGCTCGAAACATGTACAGGTCAGTGCTTGAATTAAGTGAAGTTACGTATGTTAAACCTCCATCTCAAGTTTCAATTAATTATAACTTCACTATATAAACTTCCTACAAATTCTAGGATTAAGTATTGGTACGAGAAGTATATGAGCTTGCCCTGCAATCCGCAGGAGGCCATTGCCCTTTGGGATGTCTAGGCTAATTTTATTTATTTATTTATTTATTTACTATTATTTCTTAGGGGTTAATACAGTTTTACAGCAAGAAAGGATTATCACCACAAAAGGAAAGATAATTCACTGAAACAAATATCTGGTCACTCTATACTAAATCAATTACCATTTAACAGCGCTGATAATGAATCTCAATACCAATGTACAGACTGAATTGTATACATTCCTGACTTTTTAAAGAATATTTGCACTATATTGTTCAAATGGGAGGTGGTGAATGTATACCTGTGTTCTTTTATCAATTCTATATTTAGAAAGAAAAAACTTTCTTCCACAATATACAATCATTGAAAGAAAGCTAATAATGAAACATGTCATTTTTTATGTCTTATATCAAAGCTTATTAACTATTTTCTCAGGAAAATAAAAATGAAATGCTGATATTGTGGTTCCTGTCAAATTATTTGGTGTAAAAAATTGCAATTGTATACTGCTGTAACTTTACCACATGCTCCTGCAATCTTCATAATATAGGAAGGATGAACACATGTACTACTTGATAAAAATACTGAATTCCCAATCAGGTGAAATCTTTAAAATGACTAGGTAGCCTACTGAACTATACGAAATCTGTCATTCGAACAAAATACGCATGTTTCTCTTAGACTTTTAACCTACTATTAATTTACATTGCAGGCATAATGTAGTAGATGAACTACACTGTACAATAACACATGGGCCTAAATACGATTTTGTTTTCAGTAGAGGGCACTTACATGAAATTCTTAGGCATGGTACAGAATAAACTTACATTTATGAAATGTTTTGTTCAACGAATAACAATGAATTCATAATTACAAGATGTTTTCTTATAAACCCCTAATCAGTATCGATTCTCTACCCATATTAAGTAGCTCTGAAGTTCATCTTAGCACTAATTTTCATTCAGAACAAGTTATTTTTTTAAGTTTTTAAAAGTCTAACTTAATTACGTTATTGTGTTGTAGATATATACTTTATGTCTTAATATCCACTTAAACTCTATTCAACCAGTGTCGTTCCATTTCTTTTTTCAACTGAAAAAAGCAATCTTTTAATGAAGCTATTGTAACCGATTGTCTCATTTAACATTTAATTAAATTGCTCACTCTATGTAACAATGTCACTGTTTAATAAGTTTAAATCCTATAGAACCATTTCTTGTGTCTACAAACCTGCCAAACAGTATGAGAACAAAACATATAGCATAACCATATGGTTCTAAAGCTAGATAGAGTATATAATTTCATCTACAAGATCTACTGTTTCTTCAGCAAGCATAGTTGTAAGCTTTACCATGTAACTTCTTCTGATTTAACAATATTTTATACAACACAATGCTGAATGACAATTGCATTATACTCTTGGAATAACCTCAATTACAAAATTCTTCCCTTTTGATTCAGACAATACTGCTTTTATCACGTAACTCATAAACTGTCTTTCCTGAAATTATACTTGCATTAACAATTTCAATATAAAGATGCAAAACAGTTCAACACACGACAGAAAACTAGAATTATGAAAGCTGACCATCAGAAACATCAGGCCAGTAGACTGACAAGAAAACAACGCTAACCTGCAGGCTTATCATTAAACATGTTTTCATGCACTCAATGTAATATCTGTCCAGATAACCATAATGTATATCCAATTGAAAATAATTTACGGTCCTATTCTTTCCACTATAATATTATTAAAAATAACATAATATAAACAATAATACTTGAGAAAGGCCTGGAGGGCAGGTTGAAACGTTGTGTGTTGTGAAAGATTGTTTTATCCACTATTGTAAATAAGTATTACTGTTTATATTATATTATTTTTAACCATAATGGTAAAGTTATAAGAAATATTTATAATGTAAAATACATTAAGTACACTTAGTCATATTGTTTTCTAATTATAATTTATAGTAACTAAACTCCATGTCACAACATCCCTGAATGGACAAAGCCTACCACCCGACCGCTGCGTCATCTACCATAAGCAGATGGCAGGATTGGGGGCATGTGGTCAGCATGCCAAAACCCATGGCAGTTAATGGTGGTTTCCATGACCAGAGCCGCTACTTTTCTATCAAGTAGCTCCTCAATTTGAATCACGAGGCTGAGTGCACCCCGTTCCAGACCTCCCTACCTCAGAAAAATCCGAGGAGGTACTGGGGATCAAACCCGGGCCGACAGATCTATAGTCAGCGACGCTAACCACAAGACCATGCTGGTGGTCGTAATTTATACTACAGAGAAACTTTTCTTATAAAAATTAGCAGAGCAGGAAATAAATTCTCGTTACATGTTGAATTTCAATTATCTTAATGATTTCTTTTTAATACATTACCTCAGAGTTGCATCTTATCATAGGTAATCCCACGAGAGATTAAGAGTTAAATATTGTTAGATTAATGATTGTGCAGCAGAAAATTATGTGATGAAACTGTTTTCATAAACATTTGCTTGGATGGTAGCACTGCGGAAAATAAAAACAGTTGGTAAACACACCTCAATAACAGATAGGAAGTGTGCCTTACGCCTGTATGAAACTGATGGAGTTAGCACAGAATAGGGTTGAATGGTGGGCTCAGGTAAGCAAGGCAATGAACCTCCTGGTTCCATAAAATAGATAATATTCCTTTAGTTTTCTTACGAATTGTAAGTAAGTTAGTAAGAAGTTCCATTGTATGTCTATATATATATATATCTACAGGCATGGAGCTTTTGTATTTACACACATAAATGCTGTCAACCTTGGTTGGAAACGAACCTGTGATCTTGGAAACAGAAAAACAAAGTTTTACCACCTGCTCCATTGAGTTCAAGATCTAGTATTACTTGTAGAATTTTCTATCATCTAATTACATACAACAAAGTCAAATATTTTGTAAAGAATTTATTTAACGAATAAAGAATTGAATTGCTTTACCAAGTGATCCACATCTGGACAGATATTTTTCACAATTAATTATATAAGAATCACCCACTCACACACATACACACATACCCACCTAACAGAAAAGGAAGAGATAGATAAACATTAGTGCAACACCTTGCCTACCTGTTGTAGCCAACACTACCAGGTTGTTGGTTAGGAGACACAGCCATGTTGTCAGGTGTTGAGCGATTTACTGTTGGTTTCACCTTGTTCACTTGCTTACTACTGCTCATTGAGTTCACCATCGCTGTTGGAGTGCTCCGGTGGTTTCTCATCACTGTATAAAAACAACCCATACTTAATACATTAACTTTCCCTAGATATAGTAAGGTATATTTTATCCTAGATTCATTTTAAATATGTGCACTAAACTAAACCTGTATAAAATATATTTCAGCAAGTATGTCGTCAATGCTAAGCTAATTATGTACATGTGAAGGGAAATACTGGTGTATATAAAGATTAATCCCATATATCATGGAGGTATATTGCATTCGACCCTGAAATTTGAGTCGAGTATTCAGCCATAATACATGTTTGGGATCCTCTTAATCCAATAATGCATTTTAATAAAAAGTCTTGTGTGTATCTAAGAACAGCATACCTCAAAAAATGTTTAAATGTAAATCTTAAATTTAGATTATGTTGTTGTTGTTGTAACCTCAATTATGTATTTTCTGGAATATGACACAAAGCATGGTGATAGTTATTTCTTACTTTATATCAGTAAGATTTCACATTTCATGATTTTTTCAAAATGGCTTAAAATTTGTTAAAATTTTGTACACGAATTGCTTATAACTTTCAACTTTCATGAAGGATGTTTTTTAACAAATTGTCTGAAGGGTAGTTATAAGCTACTTATGAGCCAATCCATGTGAAAGTGGACAAAGGTGGTTACATCTTTTTTTTACGTGACATAGACATGTTATATATCAAAGTAAAGGTAAAAGACTGTAGAATTTGAAAATTGATTCACAATTCTATTAAATTAAAGGTATCTATATACTAACAACTGCTGAAATGTGTATTTTTTTCGTTGACTGAAATTTATAATTTAACATGTTGGCTAGTACTGTATTATACTCATGGAATCAGAGATTTGCTGCAATTTTTAATTTCACCCACTAAAGCACAAATAAGTGAAGATTTTGTCATCATAAAACAAATTTTTAAGATGAGTTTCAGTGAAGATATTCATCAAATCAATTTTCAAGGTACCCTTGTCACACCCGTCACAAAAAACATGTAATAGTTTGGGTAGAAAGCCAAGTATTCATTGTATAAAATGGAAACTTGGTAAAAGATAAGATATTTCAATACAGAAGACACACCTAAAATATAATTTTGAAATGCCTACTATTTTGGCTTAATTTTGATGTGACGGGTGTGACACATGTTGCGTGACGGGTGTGACATATGTTGCGTGACGGGTGTGACATATGTTGCGTGACGGGTGTGACACTTATGGAAAATGCCTTTTGCAGCTTTCGTATAGTGATCATTTCATGCAGATGTTGAATAAATCATATGTTTTCATTATTACTATCTTTTAAATGGCTCTTGGACTTCTTGGACTTCCGTGGTACAGAACAGAACTTCGTAGTTTGCAAGACAAAGAAACTACGATCTACCAGCTTTGGCTATGGATGACACGGATGACCGGTGGAAATGTCACAAATGTTTTAATGGTGGTAAAGAAGTGAGGTAAAGATCTAGTGATCCCTATAGAGGCCATGAAGGCTTTTAGGATTCAAACGTTCAACCTCCAACAATTTTAGACTTTTAGCACATGAAGGTGGTAAGGTTGTCAGTCTTATGCACTGGCTGCCTTTACCCCAGAAATGCTTCTGGTACCCATTTCTGTTAGAAGATGAGTTGACCTCAGGGCCATAGTGCCAGCAGAAGAATTAGGCCAATTGAAAAATCTCAAAAACCTCATCAGGAATTGAACCTGTGCCCTTTAGGTTTGCAGCACAGTGCCTCAACCAGCAGCATGACATTGTACCCCAATAAAGAAGTGAGAGTGATAGCCTAATTAATTTTGTGCCTGATTTCTTTACTGGTAACTGTGTATCTTAGAACTGCTAAGAAATTCAGACAGACAGTACCTCTAACAGCTGATGAAATGAGTAGGCCTACATGGAAACAAATGTAGGAGAACAGGTAGAAAAACAATCAGGCAATCTAAATATAGCTACACAATATTATTTTTGTATGAGAGACAACAAAAATGTCCTGGTGACAAGAACAACCAGATCCACATCAATTCAGTAAAAGTTTGTGGAGAGCTCAGGCTTCCAAGTAGTCCAGGATTTTAGAATAGAGGACAACGAAAACTGCCTAACTAGTACCGGAGGAACATTTCACTTCACAACTTTACACAAGCCTGTTAAAAATATGGACAGAGTGGAAAAAAGACTAACAAGGGAATTCTTTTTTATGCTGGGATTCCCCAGGATTGGTATATTATCACAAAAAACTTATATGAAATTCAAGCAAAATGGTACAGAGGCAGAAGGTGCAAAGTGTGGTTAGCGTTGCAGATTACAGATCCATCGGCCCGGGTTCAATCCCCAGTACCACCTCGAATTTTTCTGAGGTAGGGAGGTCTGGTAGGGGTACATTCAGCCTCGTGATTCAAATTGAGGAGCTACTTGATAGAGAAGTAGCATCTCCAGTCATGAAAACCACCATTAATGACCGTGGGTGTCAGCATGCTGACCACATGCCCCCCAATCCTACCATCTGCCTACAGTAGATGATGCAGCGGTCGGGTGGTAGGCCAAGTCCCTCCAGGGACGGAGTTTAGTTTAGTTTAAGTCTCTGTTATAAGTTTATGTTGTCCCATCCGACATGTCACACCCGTCACACTGATAAAGTAAATTTTCAATAACAATATAAATATTTTTGTAAAATCTAATTATGCATTTCAGTATGTTTATCAGTCCTCTTACTTGAAAAAATAAAACAAATATAGTGAAGCTAATCAATTCACAGAAATTTCAATTAAACCTACATAAGAAAAAACCTTTGTCCAATTATGGTCACACCCGTCACATGCACAATATATTTTCCAGCTCAAGCATACAGCCTTGAAAAAAACATTAGATCATATTTTGTACTTCCAATGGGTTGGTATGTTAACACAAAAAACTTTGATGACATTCCTGCAATATGGTTCAGAGGTAGAAAGAAATAAGTGTAATGAAATCTGTCCAAATGTCACACCCGTCACTATGGATTGGCTCTTATCTCATCCAAAACACTTAGGCTTGCCCATGAATAATATGGCATCGGATGAAATAGACAATTGAAAGTGCACTCCCACAATTTAGTAACTTACTCTCGTCATATAAATGAATATTTTGACTATACTGTAATCTGAAAAACATTTTTTATGCAAATTATGATGCACACGTAGCCTACATTTCTCATCATATTGGTAGACAGACTATACACACAACTCAAAATCAATGTTTTGGTCACACAGCAGTCTGCACCCTTATACTGTGAAGTTACTCAATGTTAAATTTCTTATTTTTTAATTTCTTAGTCTAATGACAGTGAAAAAATTAATAAAAAATTGAGCAACACTGAAAAACACATTTTGTGATGCTTAGAACCTAAAAAATATGTTATCAAAATTATTTTCATCTGTCCTCTACCTGGCTGTCTATCTGTAGGTACAGCCCAATTACAGGTAAACTGTGTTACAGACTATAGATTATGAAATTTATTTGAATATCATTCAGGGGGAAAGAAACTAAAACTACAAAGCTACGTTGCTTTTTATCGACTGAAACTTATCTAAATGTTAGTTCAAACCACGAAATTGGGTTACATAACTAAGTTTCGCAATTGTTTTATACCTGAATAAGCCTTGCAAGATGTGCTGGCGACAGCGAGTTATGACACTGCGAGGTTTTAGTTGATTCTAACTTTTTGCAAAACTGTAGTGTTTTGAGGTTATGCACAATATGTTTAGCTGGTTTACATGTTGTAAAATGAAGTGAGGAAGTGTAGACACTATGAAATACCTGGATTTATTCGCATTCCCAACATGTTTGTGGGATTTTAGCGACTTTAACTTAAAAAATAAGGCAGAACATGCAGCTGCAGTGTGAGCTGGGAACAGTATTGCTACCTCCAGTACAACGCAGTACAGTTGAGTTAGAAATGAAACCCTTAAAAACGAAGTTTTGAATGACATAACATAACTGGAAATAAAGTCGCAAAAAGGAAAAAGTGATAACATAAACCGAATCTTTGATCACAATAAACAACATTTTTTCATTGTATGAGTATTAATCTGTACGGGACTTCATAAAAGTGATAACATTACCCAATTGATAACATTATTCATGATTACGTTAAGCGGCATTCACTGTATATGAGATAGTTGGTGTACCGTAACTTGCACCACTGATTAACTTAAAAATTAAATCAAGTTAGCCACTTACATGCATCTTCCTTCTCTCGACCCGCTTCACCTGCAAACATAACCAAATACATCTCATTAGACAACATGGTGATACAAAAAGTTCACATTGCACCCACGTGGGCTTCCTAATATCAAGAGACTGACTGTTAATGTAACTAGATAGATTGCTGAATTTAATCACTGTCTTGAACTTCCTTTCGGTTGGGTAGATAACTGCTAACAATCTGTCACATCCAGTAGCCATCAAGTCAAGTAATGGGTCTCGTAGATAGATATGGATCCAGACAAGCATCCTTTCTATCTTCGAGATCCCAGTGAGTAGCTACATGGAATATAACAGTTTTATCTAGCTTCTATAAACACCAAAGGTTTACTAGTAACAGTCAAAAATCTTGGTAAATTCAAAATTTCTCTAGCACTGGATTAGTTTTAAACTAGAAATTAATTAAATCTAAATTAAAAGTGCAAGAGAGAATAAAGCTGAAATTTATTAATTGGCAGGGATAAATTCTAATGAAGCATTTGCTTCTGCAAGTGAGGAAGATAAAACATTTACTTTGAAAAAGACTGGCCATAGGAAGTGAACTCACAAATTCATGAATGTGGGACTATGTAATTACTACTTTGGCCAAGCCATTTTTTAGTTTTAAGATTTATCTCACCTACCATAATCATATAGTCCATACATTTCATGGACAATTAGGAAAACTTTAGGTCCACGAAGCTAGAAATTTAATAAAACAAAATACACAATCCTTACAGTTGAATCATTAAACACAGAAATGGAAAACTGTACATTTGAACTTTAATAAATTAACTCTTTTCATGACGTTACATGTTAAGGCCAGTAATTCACTTGAAGAACTGCAGAACTCTCAATAACTATGGTATCTTATTTTGTTTTTATTCCTACATTCTCTTACATGGAATTTTGCATTGAGATTTACAAGAAAGAAGAAATTAACTTCCTGCTAGAGAGCATCTGCTAATTTTCATGGCCTGCATGAAAAATAAAAATATTTTTTTTTAATAACTTGAGAGAAATCACATACCGAACCCTGCCAATCTCGTTTGAGCAATGTTATTCTCTAAACACTAAAATCACTTCATTTTATACTAATAAGGTCTAGATAAGGCATAATACATAAAACTAGCTATGTACTAAAAATGCTTTGAACATCTGCGCATTTAGATTTAATATTTTGTGGAAATAAATACAATTCCATGAGACAAATTATTCTGGCTAACAATTTAGAATTTCAGAATTTGCAACAAAGTCAACATCACAATTAATTATTAACGTAACGTAACTTTTAGCTTGAATTTTCTTCGCAAACAATATAGGCCCTACATGATTTCTGTACCAGTTGTCAGAGGAGTTGCAGTTATTTGTCATAATTCTAAGCTTTCGGACTCTAGCTTTGAGTTTATCCTCTGGAATGTAAGAAGTAGGTGCCAACCAATAGCAAAGGCATACTTGTGCTTGTAATTCAGATTCAGAGAATATTGTCAGTGCTGAAATTTAAAAGCTCAGAATTATCACAAAATGCAACATGGCTGATAACCAGTGAAAAAAAAAATGTATATTACAGTAATTTATGGTTAGATTTTAGATTATTTTACTTCACACAGATCTAGAGAACTTTCCTCGGATACTTTGGTATCAGAACAAATGTATTTTAGCCTATGTTTCAAAGTAAGAACTGTGTGACTATAACGTACTGTTTGAGTAAAGAAATATGGAGGAAAAAAATATGACAAGGCTTCAACTATGAAAATAATTATTTTTAAAGCATAAAACCTTTTTGTTTTCACGGAATTTAAACAATAACAGAGATTTTTGGGCCTCCATGGCCTGTATAGGGATCACTTTACTTTACTTTTAGAAAGTCTGAAAGCATGGATTTAGCACAAATATTTAACTTTCTAAGCCTTCTTATCTCTTTAATACTAGAAGTACCTACACTGACAAAATGTTGGTAGTTAATGACAGTACGCCAACTAGATTTTATTAAGCAACAGTCCATAAAATTCTCACTGCATAGGTATCACTGCTTCTTTGGAAGCCAAGTAATTTTCTCTATGCAGAATGTGACAATATAAAGTGAGAAAAATTTTAAATTTAGTGCAAGAAATTCAAAATCTCACACCCGGTTATATTCATATTCCCTCACAAATGGTTGAAAGGAAGGAAGAACCATGCACGGATAAGCTGCACATGGATAATTGGGAGTTTGCTCTAGTTCTCTTTTAGTATATATCCGTGTGAAGAAAACTTTCAGAAACTTTTACAAAAAGGGTAAATTTTGCAACAAAAAAAATTTAATTCATATTAGCATCATGATAGCTCAGCTAAAGATATGCACCAGATGTTCTCAGCAATATCTGAAAATCATGCAAAAAACATACACACACCTGGAATAATTAATCATTCAATCAATGTAGCAACAAAATAACAAACTTAAACATAACACTATATACAACAAAAAGTGATTAGGCTACATACATGACAAAGAAATATGCCACATTTAAATATTAATAGGCTACCAATAGACCTACTCCACAAATCAGCCACAGGCACACTTCAAGAAAAAAAGAATCAGAGACAAACTAAAATATTCTAATATAGCTATAAAACAAATAAAACCCAGTCACTCTGAAATGAAACATATCAGTGATAATACTGTAAGTTATTGTAAGTGTATGATACTTATAGTCTAATAAATGTGATGAAGTGTAATCTGGAACAAAAATAGCTTATACAGTTGTGCTGAAATGCATAAAATAAAAAACTAGGATCTTTATACAGTGGCGGTATATATATACCGAAATAAAGTACAGATGTCTGTCTATTATAATTTCCTTCATACATACCGATAAATGATGACCTAGTAAGCCTACTTTTATAATAAATGTACTGTATTTTCCATCTAAAATATTAATCTAGAAAGTTTTTAATACAACAGTAGTTTTCAACTTTTCATCTGGACCGATTGAAAAAAACAATGAAACTATAATATATTTAAGCTTTCAATTCTTAATTCAACTATAACTTTGTAAATTTGCATAGATCCTAAAACAGTGTTTGGATCTTTAAAAAAATTGCTTTATTGTATCATTCTATAACCCACAAATGTTGGAAGTTCTTAATTTTATTAGCAAAATAAAATAAACTCAATAAATAGAACTCAGATTTTATAACAACAGAGATCACAATGAAGTTGAATAATATTACATAAGGCAATATTTTAAATACAAGGAGTCACCAATGACACCTGACAAAGTATTTCCATATAAATTACATTGAATTTTCAATTCTGTAGAGGAAAATTTGTCGTGGGCAGGAAATTAACCTGGGCTCTCAGCTTGAATGGTGATGCTGAGATCACTTGTCTCCTACAGGACATACCCCGTCCAATTCCAAAACATTTCTCTATACTTCTATCAGTCTTGCTAGAGATATTCTCACATCAACAATGCATCTTACATTGATTATAATTGTTCACTTTTAATGTTTATGACTGGTACTGAACCAATATAAGCTGTCTCTATAACTTCTCTCTCATCAAACATTGTATATCTGAAGGAAATTATAACAAAATATAAAGACCTTCACAATATGAAATCTAGGCAAATTGAAGTGAACCATGACTGGAAACATATTAATTTTTTATTGCAGGGAGAAGTCACAACTTCGATGTTTAATTTGGCAAAGAAGCCTACATACTGTAGGTGAAAGTACATTAAAAATAAAATTTGAGTTGTCTTGCATGATCTAATCACTAATTATTCACTCGAGAAAATGTTTAGTGTTTTGGGGCAAAATTGTGCTGAAAGTAAGCTGACACATTTCTGGTTTTGTTTCTTTGACCACTTTTCTTATAAAAGTAGAAAAATATGTTAGGCTATTTCTACCAAAATGACTTAATGACAGAGTGTGAACTAATGGGGGAAAAGGAGGAAATTCCTTGGCTCATGAAATTGTTTCCCTGGCAGATAACACCAATATTTTCCCCTACCAAAGAAAATTACTTTCCCCCTCTTCCTCTATAAATCATATTGATATCAACTATTGCCACGATCTGCAAGTCACATTGTAACCGCTGGTAAACATACAACTACAGAGGCTTGCAATTGTATCATGTATGGTAGAGTATGGTTTATATTTATGTAGGCTAACTAAGAAATGTTATTTACTTCTGAATTTTCAGTACCCAAGAAGAAACTAACTACAGTAAAACCCCCTTTTTACACTTTTCAAGGGACTGATTAAAAAAAGTGTAAATGGCAGGAAAGTGTAAATTGCAGGAAGTGTAATAGCTGTAATGTTATATATTGCAAAATTTAATACTTGAAAATAAATATAGATACCTATGTACACTTACATTATCTATACAAAATACGTTGCACATTGCAAAGAAATGCATTTTCTATTGTTTTATTTCAACTTCATAATACCGCCAAAAATCATGCAAAACAAAAACACTGGCAATGATTCAAATTACGATGAATTATGCTATTTGAATAACTACAATACATTAAAAAGCAGTAAATTGCACCCGCACAGAAGAAAACCAACTTCACCTGGACTAACACAAATAAAAACTGACACTGTGTCTAAGAGAGTTGGCAACATAGCGGAAAATTTTGTTAAGGGAAAGCAGTTCTTCATTGAAAACCAATGTTGCCAATAAAGAAAATGTGTAAATGGCAGGAAATGCAACTGTTTGAAAGTTGTTAATGACAGGAACACTATGTATTATCAGAATAGGATAAAAGATGGGTCCAGCAGAAAATGATGTAAAAGGCAGGAAAATGTAAATGACAGGAATGTAAAAAGGGGGTTTTACTGTAAATGTTTCCCCCCTCGTGAAGAAGCTTGATTTGCACCCTGCTTAGTGAAACTTTTACTTGAAATTTCTGTTTCTATTTCATCTTCTTTCTGGTGGAACCATTGTAAGTACGACAGCCTGATAAGGACTACGCCAATATTCATGACACTAAGGAACTTTGAATTTCATAGATATTACCATCTGCTAATTTTTATAGGTCAGGTTGGTTTTATCTTTTCTGGCTCTTTCGATTTTGCAGTACACCTTCATATCGCAGTTTCTCCTGTAACCCTTTCACAGTTTACTGCGAAAACTGGTGGTGCAGAATTAAGTTTCAAATTTATTTTGTAATCATTAATGGGCAAACAATTGCAAATAATTTAGCAGTTTCCCCTGAAACAAGAGAACAACACATATTTCTTTAAGTAGCAGAGAATGGGGAACTAATAGTTTCAGGATGTAGACATCTGATGTCAGTACATGCTATCATACTTTGAACTGCTCTAACAGGGAATTTCGTTTGTCTATAGACATGTAGAGTGGTGCGTTGTAAGTATGCATCAATAGCATGTCCAGCAATGATACGAGCTGATGTGTATATGGCTGTAGCAGTTTAAAGGGTTAGTCTATTGTCTTTATAGAAATTATAGACCACAAATCTAAAGATACTAACTAGAGCATAATTCACAAGATAGCATATATCCTAATTCTATTGTTATTTACTTGCTCATGAAGAATTAGAAATTCTTTATTGCTTACTGCTTGTACTATTTGTACATAAATTGTAATTAAATTCCAACCCAGTATTTGCTTCTATGAGTGGTAAATGCCCCATAAAAACAAAAATATTCAGTTTGGCCAGTCACGGGTATTGAACCCATGACCTCTCAAATACGAGTCTTTGACTTGACTGTTTCAGTCGTAAGTGTTAGGTTAGTGTTTAAGTAAATATGAAGCCTATGGACCTAGAAGGAATCAAGGAAAAAAGGGAGAATGAAAGGAGAAAGGGAAAGATAAAATGAAATGGAAAAGATAAAGCGAAGGGAAGAGTGAAAGAAGTGAGTGAGAGGAAGGGAGAAAGAAAAAGCAGAGAGAACTGAAGAGCATGTTGTGTAACATTAAGTGGTAACAACTGTTATTTACTCTAACCAGTTGCAATGGTACTTTAGGTAATGCAAATATTTTTTTGCTGTTCTGGCAGCTTCTTATATGGGCTTACGATGATCAGGGAATTAAGTTTAAATCTCAGTGAGGTAAATGTAGATTTTCTTTGGTTTTCTCAGAATCCCTCTATTTTCTGACTCCAGCAACAATCTTTACTCTCCTGATCATCCGATTTCCTTCATCTCAATCAATGAATGCCTCCAGACTCCTTTTTTATAAATGTATCTTAAACTTTGTATTTTACCTTGTAATTATGTCTATGCAATTGTATATTGCCAAATGACAATATTAAAATATTAAATTAAATAAATATCATCATAGTAAAGTAAAGTAAAGTGATCCCTATACAGGCCATGGAGTCCCAGAGGGTTCCAGGAGGTTGAGGCTCCCAGATTTTGGACATTCGGCATGTGAAAGTGGTAAGGTTGTCAGCCTTATGCCGCCTTTACCCCAGGATTGCTCCTGGTACTCATTTCTGTTAGAGGCTGAGTCAACCCCAGGGCCATAATGCCATAGTGCCACCAGAAGGATTAAGCCAATTGAAAAACTTCGACCTCATCGGGAATCGAACCCGCGACCTTCCGATTTGTAGCACAGCGCCTCAACCACTACACTATGGCGTACCTCCTAAATATCATCATAGTTAACACAAAAAATAATCTTGCTGACAAATCTACATATCTCATACGTCTAGGTACAGACAGCTGGGGGTAGCTTTATGTGAAATCCCACACAGACCTTCCTCATAAGGCCCGGAGCCATTGTTCACCTGACTGGTGCATCTGAAGTCAGTTTAAGGGGGCGGGGCATCATACTTCAAGAAACAGTCAAAGAAACTGCTGGCTATTTCAATGTAATCTAATCTGAAATGAAATAGCCTTCTTCTGTCACTTATTACAGGCCTAGGTCTGTTTAACCTTTTAGGATGAAAATTACGATCATTGAATATATACCGAAAAGCCTAAGTTTGGTTAGTGTCAAAGCACCCATTACAAATTACGAAGTATCAACTATCACAAAAAAGGACATTTTAGCAGATTAAAAACTTGTACATGGACTGACCAAGACACAAAAATGAGGGCATGTCCTTGAAAAAGACGTCTGGCCCCCCCCTAAATATACCGGAAAAATTTTTCTTATATTTTGAATGTACTTTCACCTTACATTTAAAAAATTGTTTATGATGGGTAGGTTTCATATGTGAAGATCTTATGTTTAATAGTGATTGGTGTAAAACAGCAAGCTGTGAATGCTAGAGCAGGAGATTTATAGAGTACCAAGAAGAAGCAGCAGTAACAGCATTCAGAGGAAGTTCAGTTCAGCACTAACAGAGGAGCCCAGACCACAAGCGAGGGCTTTAAACCCACCCCCAAAAATGTTAAAACAATATGTTTTATTAACCCTATAACCACATTCTGTAAAATATTATTGATTTGTTCCCTTTGAAAGACATTTCTTATTTCTGTATTCCATAACTACCAGTAGCTCTCTCTTCTCATGATGCTAGGTCTGTAGTAGCTCTATATGATTTCCTAAAATTTTGTAGGGGAAAAAATCTTCCCCTCTCTGGACTAAAAAAAGTTTTCATCCCCTTACACAGCACAAGCACGAGCATTAGATAACACAGCTTTGCAACACTTTCAGATTTCAGAATCTTCAACAATAATATCATACATTATTTGTATATCTATGCTTCCAGCTAAATTTTCATTCATCATTTATAGTATGAGGCTGCTATACATAACAGATTTGTATTTGGGGCTGTTTGATGTGACAACATTTGTATTGGGGCTCTAGTAGATAATATTTGTAGGCTACACCTTAATGAAAAAAGCATTTAATATGTTTCTTTTTTAAATAAAAATTAGGTCCTTCTGCCCTATTGCCTAGTACCGCTCCCTGATTGTGATCGGTTGCCATATGAAACACAGATCTGCTGGCACTTTCGAATATGAGTAACATAAATTAGTATTCCCTACAATATAATATAATTTTGTTACTTCTTAAGGGATGAAAAGTTAGCAAAACTAAACCATAACATACGTATTATTGCTACTTACATCTGAATAGGAACTCTCTGAATCTGCCAGATCAGAATTTTGTTTTACAAGCATATTTAGTTTCAGTTTCAGTTTCGAACAAACTGGATTCATAATTATTTTTACGATTAAAACACTTAACACTTTTCACAATATCTGCCCTGCTTCAGCCAATTTCTAAATTAACACTTTTTGTAAACTGGTACTATGTGATAAAGCTAAGAGGAGAAGAAAATTATGATCAACTGGGCCCTTAGCAATGAAAAGTAGTCTAAATGGAATTAATTGCAATTCATGCTTACCCATGTTATTTGAACCATAAACTTTCACAATGAATCATTTGATTTTAAAGTTAATAAATAACAGTAACTATTATTTGTTAGAGGCAGTACAAGAATGAAAGGCAATTTGTTAAAACAAGAAATATGGAAGAAGACTGCAAGTGAAATGAAATATGATAGTAGGCATGTCTACAAGTTTGAAGATTCTATTCTTGTATAGCATATTTTAAAACAACGAACAATTACTTACATCTTAAAATATTAACCCTTTAGAGCAGGAATTACTCTATTTCTAAATTCCTATCATGTTCATGTCACATATTGATTCTGAAAACTGTTCATAATGTATAAAATGCAATTATTCAGAGGGTACTATGTTTTGGAATTAAGACTTCTGCAGAGGGGACACAATTTCCACCATGTAGTTCTGTTTAAATCTACTTTTTGCTAAGAAAAGACAGACTATAGTAGTATATAGTTTAATTCACCTATGGCAGAGCATCATATAATGCACAAATGCAATAAAGGTACTTAATTTTTCCTATACTCTTATTTATTTACATGCATGTTTTATTAACACCTTATGCATGTGCTCTACTGCTTTATTATTCTGGAATAATATGCTGATCTTATCTTACTTAATTTGAACAGCTTACATAACTTGCTTCCTAAAACAATTGCACCATAAAATTAACTCCCATCTCTGTCAGTATAATCTGTGGGATAAAATAAACTGGGTAAACGTGTAACCGAGACGTCTACTCCCACACCTGCCTTGTAATTCTTAATAGGGATGGTTTTAAATGCTTTGTTAAATTATCCTGGCATGTTAATACCACTAATTGGCGATTAGCATACTGTTTTCTCTGTCTGTGGTATTGGCCCTACTATATCGAGTACTCTCTTAATTAAAGTATCTCTTCTATATCCATTATTTCATATTCATGCCTTATCCTCAATCAAAACGAGAAGCTGGGAGTGGTTCACTATTTTTACAAATTCCCTGGCGACGAAAGGAGACAGGGGAGCAGTTCTTGTCACACTGACTCTTATCATATACCGAACAGCTGAAGTGTCAGGAAACCCATGAAAAAGGGACACCTTTACCTAACTTCCTTTGAGAATGTGGCTCATTTCTTATGTTATTACTGAATAAAGCAATTTCAAACAACTTTTGTGAATTAGCCATCACATACGAGGAGATTTCAGAACCTTGGTTTGAAAATTCCCTTGATACATTACAATATCAAGTAAATAAATAATTTCATATAATTTACTAAGTACTTAGAAATTTGAAGCTATCCTGGAGTTTGTTGATAATTTCTTGGGATTCCAACCGGGTAAAAAGGTTTAAGTTGTCTAAGCTATTGGCTGCTACTAACTCTGCAACCGTCTTCTGTGAAGAAGTGAGTTGGGGGTGAGGGGTAAATGAAGCTCTGGTATACTAGATCAGAGTTAGCGGAAGGCAGCCAATGAGGTGAAAAGGAAAACTCCACACCAATACAGAGAACAGACTAGAACAGCCAAATCAGTGCCAACAATTAGACCACAAATTCCAACCAATAGGATGATGGTGCTTTATCATCGGTTGTCACCTGATTGGTTCCCTCCACATACTCCATTATAGTATACAGGAGCTCCATTTATCTCCCCCAAGCTCAATTCTTTCACCCAGAAGATGGCTGCAAAGCTGGTAGCAGCTGAAAGCTCGAAAGACTTACACTTTTTTGTTTGTTTACCTGGTTGGAATTCTTAGAAACTATCATAAATAAGTAGCCTACATAGAGTCATTGTAAACCCAAATTAACATAAGATTATAATTATTCGTATTTTAAAGGAAAGAATAAAGTGATCAAATAATCCTGAACAAAGTAGGAACTGTCATCCTGTAAGAGATCAATTACCATTATTATTAATATTGAAATCAGCCAGCAAATGAGCCGAAGCAATGCAAGGAAAGCAAAGAGGAAACCCTACAGCTTGTGTGTCTAGACTGCTCTATTGGTCTGGCTCACACATCTATGTTCAGTGTGTTTGGAAAATTGCAGAAATAAACAAACAAATTTGTGTCTGAAATTAAATCAGGCTTCAAATGTCCTTGATTGCTTTAAAAAAATTGTTTCTCATTTTTTCCTTTTTAAGTCTCTGTCATTTAGGAAATACCTCGTACGTGCACCTTCTTGGGTAGTTCTGGTGGCGTAAACGTAGGGGGAGGGTGGTGATCATCTGCAAGAACAAATCCACCCTCAAAACACGTCAACCAGATTCATTCATGTAACACACAAAGAGGATGATGGCAACTGTTAAGTCTTAATGTAGTTACTTGCAGTTAGTTTTAAGTTGCCTTTTATTAATTTTTTTAAAGGCAAACCCACTTAGCTGAAGGCCTCATTTTCTGTGTCTCAATTTTTTAGAAACAAATGACAGAAACTTCAGTCAATGTGCTAGAGAAAATTTACATATCAAAGGAATCTAAATGCAAACAGAAGTCTTTGAAAGAAACTTAGAATTTTTTTTAGAAAAATGACAAAAAGATTAAACACATCCACATTTTTAGAAACATTTACAGCCAAAGACAATGACTTGGCTTCTTAAACTGTGTTGAGAGCATAAAAAATTATTGGAACAGTTCTTATGTATGAAATATACTACCTGCTACAAAGAAAAGGAAGAAAAAACTTGGTGTCACCCAACTAATAAAAACATTCAATTTGTTTCACAAAATGATGATAAAGATACCATCACAGGCACATGATGCTGACAGCTAAGTGAAGAATTCCTTTCTGTAAACAATTTTACATGCGAAAATTCACACACTACTTGACAGTATTAAATGCATTTCATTATTTTTATCTTACATGTTAGGAAAGTCTGACAGAATTACATTATCACATTCAACAACACAAGCATAGAAAATCAGAAAGAAATATATAAGTATTAGAAATACATTTGAAATGCAAGAACTGTTAATGAAGGAATTATGATAAAAGTAAGAAATTACTTTCATTTATGAATTATATGTTTGTATACTAATAGCTGAGTTAAAGTTTTTGAGCCCACCTTTAAAGAAGGTAGCTATTATATAGGTTGGTGACATTGCTGACCACTTTGTGGACTTAAAGTCTAGAACTGCATAATGACATTATTCATCAGTGTCTAGTATGTTGGGCATTCAAGGCAGCTCTAAAATGAAAACAGTGTAGTGCCCTATAGCCCACCTGTACCTTTCTACGAGATCTGCTAATGGCATTGAACAGTCATCAGAACATTTTAGTAGAAATATTTGCAATGGGTAGATCTGCGAGTGTTATCAACAAAGCCATCACAATTTTTTCCACAATTATGCAGGCAAAGCAAGAAATTAAAAAAAAATATGCAATGCAATTGGAAGGTAATAAATAATAATATGCAATGTATGAATTTTTAACAACATAGAGATCTGTATCAGAATGGAAAAAAGGCAAAATAAGAAACATCAATTGAAGAGCGTTTTTTCAAAAGCCGATATCTACATGGATGGCACATTGCTAGAGGTGACTAAGTGTCATCAAGAAAGTGCTAATATTTGTGGCACTGAGCCATCCATGTAGATATTGGCTTTTGAAAAAAACACTCTTCAATTACTGTTCATTAAAAAATTGTGTGTATTCTTCTAATTACAAAAAATTCCATACCCATATGGATGGCAACCTTCCATGTGGTCTGCCACACGCTGCCAACAATTAAGAAGATCCAATACCCTCAAGATATTATTGAAGGACCCACTGCTTGGGAGATAAAATTCTCTCGCGGTAAGGCTGGGTATTTGGAAATTTCCACATCATTGGCAGCATGTAGTAGGCTACTTCAAATGACTGTGTATACCATACATAAGATAAGATAGGCATGTTTATGTGTTTTACATGTAAAAACACATTTGTAAAGAACTACTGATGTTTCTCATTTTATCTTTTTCTCTGTCCAATACAGATCTCTATTTGGTTCAAAATTTATACGTTAAATGTTAGCTTATATCATGATCTTCCAATTGAATATTTCAAAAATTTGTTGTAGAAAAAAAAGTTCAATTTTTTTAGTTTTTTTAACCGACACTCTTTACTATGTTATGGTAATGTGAATTACCTTGAGAGATGGCTTTCAATTGCAGAGGCAGCCATCTTCAGCAACTGACTCCCATATTGCCAACATTGCTGTCAGGAAGATGTGTGTGTAAATTTTGTCATATAATGCGTATGATTTGAAGTGTAGTTGTTCCTTTAAGATGTTTGTGTTGTCTTGTATGGTAAGTTTCTGTATTTCATGCTGTTTGAGCATGACCTTTGTGTTTAATGTGTATGATTTCCATGGCTGCGTATTCATATCATTTGTTTAGTAGGTGGTTTGCTAAAGCAGTATCTAGATGCATTCTGTGTATCTGTTTGTCCAATATAGAATTTTGGACATATAATGAATGTCCAGAAAGAATTAAAATTAAGTGATGCAAACAGTGGAGTATACTGAATATTGATAAAAGTCGAAAATTAAAACACTTTTATCTCCACTTACGTCAATTTAAAAAAAAAAAAAAAAAAAAAAGCTAGGCAATCGGTAAGAAAGGAATTTTTTCCTTTGAGTTATATTGAAGAAAGACACTGTCCACACAGTATAATTCTGTTTCTAAGTAAAGGAATTTTTCGATATATGTATAAACTAATATACATGAAGTTGTGTGGTTGAATCTGACTGTAACTCTAAATTTAAATGTTAACTATTAAACTACCGAAAAAGACTATTAGTTGAACTTAACACTTCTTACCAGTACAAACTCCAAATCAACCTAAAAAATGTAGTTAACTTTATATACATTATACATATTCAATAGCAATGACCTCGGCAATGGAAGAATTCTCTTTGCATGGCACAAACAACATTTCAATTCCTGTATTTCCTCAGTTGTAAGATAACATGCTCTTACATACCGACTTCAGGATGTAATAATCAGGTATACCAACATTTTTCACACCATGAATTCTCTGGCTTAACAAGGACATTGCCTAAGGAATATGAACTGTTAGAACAAAACTACACACTACAAGTCACTATTGTTACAGCTAATTATATATTAAGACACTGGTTTCAAATCAGTGCGAGGTGCGCAATCCACGACCACTACAAGAATTCATCATCACCACCACCACAACAAGACACAAAGAGGGCCTGCAAAAAATCACTAGCCACACACTACAAAAACACAAACATTTAAACATGCTTTCGCTACTACACTTGTCACAGTTTTCTTATTACTTTCTTATTGATGGTCAACATTCCAGTGACTAGGAAACGCACAACATAATCACTGAAACTGAAAAACAAAACGTGAAGCAAACTCTGACAAGTGTACATCCCACTTCTGGATAATATTAAAAAAAACATTCTACCATCTTGAATTCTCCATAACCGGTTAGTTTAGAGCACAAAAAAGTTCTTCCAACATACAAAATCAATGATGACACAAAATAATTATCCAACTAGCCTATTTAGTTTATCAGGTTATACAAAAATAGGTAACACATCCCACAATTAGATCTTTAATGTGTAAGTGAAAAATATACGGTGAGGATTTAAGAATATCGTATAAGGAATGAAAGTTTGGTTATGTATGTTAATAAATGAAGTTCATTGTGCCACATGAGAAATATATTTTTCGGTACTTGGCAATTACTGACTGTAATACCAGCCTATTTTAATTGCTATGCATGAAGCTGTTACAAAAGAATTCAAGCAGGTGGGGAAATGATATTGTCCATGAAGCGGGAAGCATGTTACTACAGCAAAACAGGGGTATTAGCGAGCTTAAGTGCATGCTACAATTGCTACTCAGCTCTGCTGTGAGAGGCAAAGGATGGATGACAGAGCAGGAATAGGTCAACATGCCCCATTCAATGGTGGCACCGAACACACTGATTGAAAAGAAAACCTGGTAAAATTAACAAAAAATAAAATAGACAATCATCAGGACAGGTAAAAAGAGGCAATAAGAAGAAATAAGAAAACAAGAATTCTTTTAATGCAAGTTATAGGAGAAACATCAATGTTGCAGACTGACCTTTAAATTTGATTGAGCATTAAAGATGTCATAACCGTTTGTTATATACTGATATTAGAATAAGAAAACAAAAAATAGAGCAAAGAAAAATTACTGTATCTTAAAAGCTGGTATTATTATTATTTTTATTAATATAATATTTTGATCATATCATTTCTATTATTTTAAAAATACTTGAAAGGGAATGTCTTCCAGTTTGATGATTTTGTTTAAAAATTGTTTAATTAAGGAAGCACAATAAAATATTCTAGTTAAATTTGACTGATATATGTATTTAAATTTAGACATGTACAGTAGTCTACAACATTTAAAGTCTGTTATACTGCATTGTGAAAAAACATTCCTTGTTAATAGTACTGTAGGCTTAATAGTATACTAGTAATAGACAGCATACTTTTAACCTGGATCTAAAAATAAAAGTCAACAGAAATAATAATCTACAATGTACAACTGTCAACAAATGTATCACATTCAGAAAAAAAAAAAGGGGGGAATTTAACTAATGATCAGTGTTAGGTAAGGAATTCTAAGCTGTTGATAGCCACCTTCTCCTGTTAAATACACTGAGGGGTACTTAATTCATTTTCTCTCTTTTAGGAAGTATACTTGCACTCAACTATAGAAGTCTGTAGATATGTGTGTTATCAAATCACAATAGTATATTGCGATACAAGTGCCGCAAGCGGTGCATATGGATCGAGGAAAGAGTTTGAAAAAACGAGGCGCTTGCACAGAGTTTTTTCAATTTCCAAGATCCATTATGCGCTTACGGCACGAGTATTGCATGCTATTTTTTGCATAATGATTATTTATATCAATTTATTTATATTAATTGAGATATTAGCTGAAAATATTATGTTTATACACTATTGAAGATGGATGTTATATTTCAGAAAGTGATTCGCATATGTTGGTTGTTATGGGGACCGAATATTTGTCCCGTTAAAGTCGCCACAAACTGGGGGCCTTGGTTCCAGTCTTCCATAAAGGCTTGTATTATGATGGTTTTACTTACGGCACTTGTGCTTTTTGTAATTTTTACCGCACAGAGATTTCTTTTGTTTTCATAGCAACCAGACTGCGTGCGGGAATGTCAAGTTACAATCCACAGCAACAATATTCGTAAGTACCACTAATTAGTTACGTCGTGCAAGAAAGCCTTTATTGGATACCTCCTTTCTGATAGAATTAATATTGGTTGAAATAAGATTTTTAACAATTATAACATTTAAAAAGCACACAAAACTTAATCTACAGAACAGTTAATAACCAAATACAGTATAGGTAACTTTGTAGACTTTTTTTTTTTTTTTTTTAATATCGGCAATGACATCTTCAGCTTTTCACCAAAAGAAAAGATCTACTTACAACATGAGTCAGAATAGAGATATTATATTATATGTAACTGTTTCCACCTGAAGGAGAAAGGCAGAAGTGAGTGAGTGAGAGACAGATTTTAGTGAGTGAAAGAGAAAGAGAGTGAAAGAAGTTTTAAGTACAAGACTTGGAAAAGTTTTGTGCACGCAGAGAAAAAAGAGAGAGAAATCCAATCCTCATTAATGAGCGAGCGAGTTAGCTGATTGGCCTAACTTACTTGCATACAGGTAGTCCTCGTCAGCTATCAGCCAATAGGAGAACAGGAGAAGATAGTGAGAAAAAAGAACAGAGAGAAAAAATAATGAGGAGAAGTATAAAGTGATTTCTTTACAAACTAAAGAATAGAAAATAAAGAACACTTTGTTTAAATTATATCAAGAGTATAGCAGCAGAAAAATAACTTTCTATGTAGTTTCTATAGACATATTGTCACACTACATCCTAGCTCCAAGAAACACAGCTAATTCAGTTCTCAAACACTTTCCAGATTAACAACAAAAGGCAACTCATGTAGTTGTCTGAGTCATACAAATCCACAAAACACACTGTTCCTCTAACCTCTGCCACTATTATTGGTTCTGGCTCTTAGGCTATTTCATCTTGTAACCAAGAAATTTACAATTTCTTTACTTTTATATACACATTCCAAAATTATCTTAAATAAAACAAATCTTACATTTAATATACCATTAATAGACTTCTGCTAAGCAGACTCCTAGACTCTTAAAATGTATCCCACCCAGAAATTATTAGTAAACTATTTCTATTGTACTAGGGGTTACAGGATGAAAGCCAAATCACCAGCTAGTGGTATACAAGGATGAGTCTTTTGTAGTGAATAATAACGTACTGCACTAGTCCAGTTTTACAGTAACATACTGTGTTAGTAAAGTTCTACAGTTAAGTCATGTAAGTAAACACAGTCATTGGTTAATAATTGTGTTGCATGTAACAAAAATTATTTTAGTTGAATAAGCAGCATCTTAAAACTGAAGATATTTGACAGCTTTAAAATTTTGTCTGGTTAAAGTAATATAGCTTTCTGTAGAATGCTCTAACTAAGGACAAAAATGTTAATATTCATAGAAAACATTAAATTCTGAGAGGGTAAATTTGCATTACGGAAATGGCTCACCCAAACTGAAACAATAATTGGTTTTAAATTTTACAAACAGCTAAGCCATACAAACTTAAGAAAATCTGGCTAGGAAGAATCACTTGTACTGTAGAGTAACAACTGATCAAAATACTGACAAATAATTCTTCAGTACAAATCTATATATTTGCCACTTTAGGGTAGCATTAAGAAAATAAGAAGAATAAAAAATTTTGATTGCTTGAAAATCTACTACTGGATGTATTGAAAGAATTGTTACGCAGAAGGTAAATTGAGCAACAGAAAGGTATTTTTATTTAAAATAAAAGACAACTACGCTAATATTTCTAACAGCAAAATTTTCTATTTAATAGATTAGTAAGTGCCAGTAGTAAAGCAGTGAAAATGTCAAGTCAGAGTCCAAGGAAAGTCATATTAGTGGCAGCAGTATGAGTCGCAACAACCGAAACAATGAACAGTAATACTGGCATACAGCACGCACGACAATCACTTTAGAGGATGTGGGAAACACACAACAACGAGGGAGACTACAACACTCACACACTGTGTTGTGTTTTCATGTTTTAGCCAGCAGTTCTCATGAGCTGGCTTCATCATTGAACAAATGTGTTGTTAGTGTCCATTCAATTCATGGGCTAGCCGTGGGGGAGTAATGTATGTGTGTTTGTTTTAAGGTGCCCTTACATCACTTCAGTTTTTGTTGCTATTCATATAGTAATGATGTACAAATATCAAGAATAAGAATTGCAATGTATTTGACCCTATTGCTACATGCTAATTGGCAAAATATTAACTCTAGTTAGATGGTTGGAGTTACGCATCATCAAATAATGAATTTATATAATAAATCTGGCCCCACTTCTGATATCTCAGAGAGCACAGTCAACATTAAGGAATCAGATTAAAGAACCACATATATTCATATTAGTTTCTTTCTTTATATGAACTATTTCAATTTTCTCGTTATTTTATATTAAGAATATTTTATCTTTTAATAATGATAAATGTTTTATCTTATAATAAAGATAGCTTTCAATAAAAATATTTTTTATGAAGACAAATAGTTACAAAAATTCATTAAATATTTGTGAATAAAAAATGAAGACTTTCTGGTAAATCCGTCATAATTATAACAATGAGTAGGCCTATACAATACCAGTACTGGAGTCTTAAAACAATTTTTATTTAATCAAAAACAGTCATGACAGTTAAGCTTATTTGTGTTTAGTTAAAAGCCCTGAACGGTCTGGTGTAATTCTGTCATCTTGCTACAGAGTGATGTTTCTTCTGTCATTTCTTATACGTTTGTAACGACTAAAACAGAACCCTCCCCTTAGGAAGCAAGTACTGAAAGTGGGCTACTTACGGACACCTAGCTTTAAACAAAACTTGATGATCCTACAGTAAAGGTTTACAGTTTCTATAATACTAACAGAATGTAACATTTAACGTAATTTCAGGGGAAAAATCCTATGTTACCTGCATTGGCAACTGTGTTTTCTTTGCTGATGTATCTCTGTAAATATAGTTTCTTCCCCCCCCCCCCCCCGCATAGTATCCTCTAAACATGTAGGTTTATATGATTTTAAATTTTTAAGAATTTAGATTATGATGTTGTGTATAATACTTTTAATTCCTACTGAAAACTGAAGTAATGTATCGAATCACCTACTTGACCCTACCTGTCTAGTGACGTTCTCTAATAAGACTTCGTGATCATGATTTGATTAGGTAAGAACTGCAGGAGTTTGTTCACAATCTTTATGTACAATGAAAATGCCCACCTCTTTGAACAGCTAGATGGACATAAATTCCTTCCTTCCTAGTTAGTGTAGTTTTAGAACAAGCTATATATATATTTTTTTTTTTTAAAGTAGACTTACCGGGAATTATTTCATAATCAGAATTTTTTAATAAACTACTTAAATTCAGTCACCTTCCAAATGTTTTTCATAAAGCTGAAGCCAAACTGATTTAAACATACATTCTTTCTCATCATAATAATCAATTCAAAATTTGTTTTTCTTAGACATGACTTAAATATATCCATTAAATGTTAACTAATGAAGCAAATTAGTTTAAGAATTTTAATTTGCCTGTTGAACTAGTCCAATGGACACTATTCAAAGGCTTATTTTAGGCAGGGATATTTTAAACACACATATTTAGTTATATTCAATGAAAATATAGTATTTTCATTTTCAGAGCCAATTTATGATTGAGATATACTGGCAGAAAAAGACAAATTTTCCTCCAAAATCCACCAATGACATCAATATAACACCTCACAAAATCCAATCCAAGTGCAGAAATTCAAGTGCTTTCATTTCTAAAAGAAAAACTTTTCATTCATTTCGTGACATGTGGTAAACACTCCATGCATGTTTCTTACCACCTTCTGCCTTTTCAGCTAAATTCAGTGCTGTGAAGAAACGTACAAGGATCAATATCAACTTCATCAAAAAAATGCTATCAATTTCTAGAACACTCTTCCGGCTCTATTTTCTAATTGTGATTTTAACACTGGTTTATACAATTTTAATGTAATTAGTTCATATCCAATTCATTAACTTAGAGATGGGAACTTCATTCCTAGTATGTACAAAAAAATTTCATGAACAATTTCCCACCTAGTCCATACCTAACCTCAACTTGTAACTTTTATTTTTATTGAATTATTTATTGCATGCATTTGGGTTGCAGAGATAGACAGAAAAGGCTCCAAAAAATAATTTTATTTCTTTTCAATAATCTATTACTATGAATAAAACAAACTGTGAGCCAAATTTTTGTTTGTTTAACGCATTCAAAGACTTGTTTATTCATTTGTTTATTATACAAGAATTAATATTGGTACTTCATTTTTCAACAAAATATTACCAAGAGAAAATAATATGACTAAGCTAGAAAAAAAACTAATCTTTGCTTGTACTAATGCTGAGCCCAAACTATCTGTCATACTCTTTCAACCGTCAAGCATTCATCTGAATCTACATTAATGGATAAAACTTTACTAATGAATGTATGGCCTTATGTCTGTGTTTGTGAAAGTTTAAAGTGTCCGATTGAGCAAGCTGGATACATACTTGCTCTTCCCACCATCTGCACTGCACGAACTCCCTTCCGGAACGTAGCCACTGTGTTTTTCAGCCCCAGCGTGTCGGAGAGAGACAAGCTTAGAGTTAGTTAAGGATGTTAGGGGGTTTACACTAATCAAAGAGGGGGAGGTTTAGATTGGTAGAGGGACTCCCATTCTCATATGGCAGTATTTCTGCTGCTTTATGGTCCTGGACGGAGGCTGCAGAATACTTGGGTTTTCAAAATGTAGTTACAACATGGAAGGAGGTAAATATTCAGGTGCAAAATCAATAATGCAATAAAGGGTGTTTAATGATGCAGAGAGCCTACCTGATGGCCCTGCTATGATCAAAACAAAATGTCATAAATATAATAATAAATCAGAATAAACAATAAACAATAAAAGTCCATTAAAAAACTGCAAGAAATGAAACCCGATACGGGAAAGTGAAGGAGTGTAATGGAATACACCAATACAGCAGCTGCGGCAGCAGTAAAGCTTAAGAATCAAAGTGTTAACAAGAACTGACAGCAATGCAAGAAGTTGTACTGAAGGGTGAGACCATCCCAAATTTTGCCAACATAATTATATGTAATACACAAAGCTTACAAATGGCGGCTAATATTATCTTTTCTATTAGTTTCAAAGAAACTTCAAAATAAATTATTACGTAAGTGTAAAATGGAATATGATTTCCAAAATAATAGGAAGGACCTCTTGTTTTGTATTATTTGTTGTGTTCTGTACACAACAATAAACAAACTAATTAATTAAGAAAAGACAAACTTTTCAGAGGGGATATATCAGTGAAAATAGTTTTCAGTTACTATAATTTGACTGTGTCCAGGCTAAATACCGTAACCCTCCTCCCATCCCCCCCCCCCCAAAAATGAGATTATTGTACAGACAGATAACTGGAATTGAAATACACATGCTGGCAAAAGGAGGTAATCCTACACAAATTTATTCATGGGTAAAAAATTTGAAAATCATTGCAAGCTGTTTCTAGAAGGTCTCAAGAAATTCAAAGCAGCCAAAATTTCAATGGTAATTTAACAATGGAGGTGTACTGCAACTTAGGCCTATGACCATCGCTGTGTACCAGAAGTTTGTCTCACAGTTCAAATTCTTTTACAAGCCTGTGAATAAACAAACATGGGCCTGTCATGCCATCGATTTGAGCTAGGATCAAACCCGCTACCTTGAGCACAGAAAGCCAGCACCATAATCACTGCGCTACCCGGGCCGATAAATCAGCCATTAGGTGTAGCCATCATGTAATAACTGATATTACAAGCCAAAGGTAGTAGTAGTAGTAGTAGTAGTAGTAGTAAATGATTTATTTTGCCTGGCAGAGTTAAGGCCATAAGGCCTTCTCTTCCACTCAACCAGGTACTAAAGGTACTACAGAGTAATCCATTAATATCAAGCCAATTGTTGGAACCATCAAAGTTGCAGTGTTTCATAATTTCTCTATTTTAGCTAACTTTAACGCAGATTGTTTTTTCTCTCTGCTGTAAAATTTTACTTTCGAAGGTTATGAATTTGGCTTGGATAACTTTCATTTTATATACGTTCCGATTTCTAAATAATACAATCTTTTTGACATAAAAGTCACAATACCAGAGCCAATTATAGTTTTTATACAGTGTCCAACTAATACATTATATTTTTCTTGAATTATCATATAATCTTTTTAACAATTACCCCAACGTGTTTTTAGAATTTCAGAAAAGATGGAGAGTAATCATTAAATTATGAAAAAATGAATATATAAGAAACCATAAAACACAGTGAATTTAAAAAATAAAAAAACTCCTGCGAATGTTCAACGAATTCAAAGATTTGCAACAAAATAATGAGATTCACCTATTTGCCTGTACAATTTGATGTATAGGCTATGTATTGACACCTGATAGAATCAGTCATAGAGTCAGGCCACCTTCGTCTGGCCATCTGTGAAATGTAATCAAGGACCAACAGTAAGACAATTCATTAAGGTTAACAAGGTTCCTTTACATGCAATAGCAAATATTTATTATTCTCTATGACAGAGGAAATATCCACTCAATATTCCATAGAATTTCATGAATACCAAATGTACTACTTGAGTTCCGCCATTCTCTATCCAAAGTTTTATGTTATCTTGCATAATTTGGGAAATTGGTCTCATACCTTCTCAGTGTAACATCGTAAGAGTTAGAGGATTTTTCAAAATACCAACATTAAAAAGTTGCAGCAGTCTGGTATTGGAATTTGTTGGAGACAGGATAAGGATAGTTCCCAAAGGTAACAGAGCAATGCCTTGTTTTGATGCAATGTGACAACGGTGACCAAGAGTGAACTGCAAGCTGCAGAACTACTGGGAACTGCTTGTTTTCGTAAACCACCAACTCCAGATAGCTCTTTCTTAATACAAAAAGAATAAGTAAATAAATAAATAAATAGATAATTAACACAGAAATCTTCCATGAGTACATTTTCAGTTACCAGTTAATGAATGCTCAAGAAATTTCTTTTTTTCATGAACCTAAGGTACTGGATAACAATACCCTACAACAGGATGACCATATTTTTGAAAATGATGAAACGAAACACTCAGACACATTGTGCAGATTTCAAGAAAACAGAACCCATAATTGGGCTTTAAATATTCCATTTAATGATTAAATTTTAATTTAAACCAATATACTTTAAACTACCTGATCACAACAGCCACTGTCAAGATTATTCTCAAAATGTATGTGGTAACATTAAAAATAGATTCCAAAATTACCTTTACCTTATTATATCCTTATCTGAAGTTTCTTAGGCAAAATCATATTTACACTTCACTGCACCCGAGATCTGAACCAGCCTTTCCTTGGTATTTCTGTGAACTCTGTTTTTTTTTTTTTCTGTTTTGGGTGTTCTAACAGAAAATTATAGAAACTTATGCACGATATATAACGGAAATGTGCTTTGACCATAACCATAGCCTTAGCAATTTCAACAGTAAACCTGTTCTTCTTATCTGAACAAAGAGAAGAAAAATATCATGAAAACAGGACATTAAGAAATTAATTTAAATAATGTACCATACCGGTATATATAGTTATTTACTTTTTACTGTTATGCAGTACTATAAGGTACTGTCATTTATTCATTAATAATACTGTGATTTACTTCAGATAGGATTAAGTAATAGGCCTACTGTAGAATATACGAACTGAAAATGAGACCATATTTCATACTATGTAGGCCTACTTAATCTGATCGGCAGAATATTACAACTTGTATTTCTTTTGTTTCAGGTAAGTATACTTGCAGGCCTATTTGCTGAGAGACCCCAGAGAGCCAATAGATCTCCTGAAAGACTGGATGAGAGTAGAGGGTAAAGATGTACCACATATATTATAAAAAGATAAATGACATGTAATCACACGTCTCCATCGTTCAGTGAATCGAGTGCCCCGTAGTATATTTTCTCTAGGGAGTTCACAAAGAGTGGAGTAGGCTTGAACTAACAGCAGCGGGAATAGTGTGCAGACTCAGTTGTGTACGTAAACAAACGTTAACGTTTAGATTGAGACATGTTGAATTGCTGTGCGATATATTTTAGTAATGTAATGTGCTGAAATGGATCCGTCAGAAACCGTAAGGTAGGTACGAATCCTTCTCTAAAGTGTAAATTTGGGCTAATATAAAGATGTTGTTAAGAACAAATAAATTCATATTCTTATTCATATTATAAAAAGACTGTATTGAGAACATCCATTTTAATAAAGTTTAACTGCTTTACACTAGTATTTTCAGATACTATATTATAATACGTTATCTTTGGTTTGCATCAGCCAGGACTGAACTAATGCAGAGCAATGAACTTGACTTAATACACAGGAAAAACTCCGATATTCTGCACGGCCTACATTGCAGGGGACAATAAATACGCAGGTTACAGTATTTACCCAGAAATGTGAACAAGGAAAGATCTGGTTAAATCTAAAAAGAATTTTCATTCTTTGTGAAAATAGTATTGTAGGCTAGTGTCATTCTTTTTGTATAGAGTTAATGGGGACACAAATTTAGGTATGTTGGGATGCAAATCAGATGAGAATATTTCAGGTAGGTGATGTAACAATATATGTGACAACTTTAAAAGTAGATAATGTAGATAGTAGTACATTTTGGATTGTTTGTAAAATTTCTGACTGGTTAAGTAAATAAAGTTATGCCTCTGCTTAAATTGTTAAAAATATATCAAGTTAACACTTCTTCTTAACTGAACAATTTGTTGATAATAAAAGGTTTGCATAATTATAATTATTAATAAACTAGCAAAACTTAAAATATTGAAAACTACATGAATAAAAATCACTTATACGGAAAATGGTGATTTTAGAGGAACTCTCTGTGCAAAAGCACTATTTTTTATAAGCAAAAAATATTAAGAAATAAATATAAAGTCGATGTCAATTTTAAAAAAACAACTACTGTGCTGAAATGATTACTGGTAACAAGAAGAATGACTGTGTTAAATGTACTTTTAAAAAATCTACATTTTAAGAATAGATTATAGAGTTAGAGGAATACGAAAACAATCATTCCCAGCTGTCATTCGTGGTTCCACTGCTACAATGCATAAATATGTACGAAGGCAACACGCTACCAACTTCACCTAAAAGAGAGCAACATTCTATTATACTGTATTACAAAATTTAATGGTGTCAACAACATCACATCAACATCAACAATAATGGTAGCAGCGTCAGCAGCAGCAACCAGCGGCAACAGCAGCAATAGTGGGCGACCGACATAAGCAACCTAGTACAAAACAACCTGCTCCATACGGCTCAATTGCTCGAATGGGTGCGGGAGAATGTGTTTCCAAGTCCATCTACATTCTGAGTCTTACTTAGGGGAAGATAGCAATTGGAGAGTAAGCATGCAGCTTTCCATAGAACAAACATCAATATTCATGTAATGTCAATGTATCCTGAAAGGTAACTGTCCTAGAAAAATGACTTCAAATGGTGGTTTTGAAACATTAATATTACACTGAATTACATATAAACATCTAATAATTGGTAAGTAAAAAAATGTGTCTCACTTCAATGGAAATAACGTCAAATTTAACCTAAATCCAGTTTCCACAAGGCAATACCAAACTAAAAGTTAACGTTTATTATTCCATTTTGTCCTAGCGAGTGTAAGAATTGCTGGATTTTTTTTACGTAGAAACAATTTGTAAAAATAAAGTCATCAATAGTAAAACGTTAAACGACATATACAAATATTCAGTCCACTTCAGAAAAGGTCATGAACTGTATGCTGGTTGTTCAAAATTTTGTCACTGTAACTATGAGAAATGGACAATGGTGAGATGATGGAAAGAAGGGGGATCTGCAGCAAAGAACCAACTGGGGCCTATATGGGATATGTATTTCTGTTTCAATTGTAAATGTTAACATCGGTTAAGGTTTTCAATACCCTGATTCTGCAAGCATAGAAATGACGCTACCATACCATGAAGGAACAACACTTGATTTATCAAGTTTTCAATCATTTTGCCCTTTGGCTTACCCTAGCACAACAGTCAAAATTTATTGTGGACCACAATTTACCACACCCGTGCACCATATTTTCATAACTCATTATGCAAAAGTAATATTGTATAAAATTATAAAAAGAAAGAACGGAAAAAAAAAACTTTATGTGTTACATAAAGAATATTTACGAAAATAGAATGGTGATATAATGTATTGTGAAACGTAGTAATAATGCACTCATAAATAGAATCTGCTAATTCTATTTTATGGGCAGCTCAGTGGCAGAATCTTTGCTTGCCACAAAGTTATACCTTAATTATATGTTTTTGATCTCCATACAAAATAACAAAAACCCAACAATCAAGGAAAATGCTGATTTTGAATTATAGCATGTGAGTTGACAATCACACACTTCGTTGCTTCATTTACCATTATTTTGGTATGACATATTTCAGGGATCCTTATCTTCATTTTCAAATTTTTATGTCAATTGAACAACGTATTTGAAAATGAGGATGAGGATCCTTGAAATATGTCATTCCAAAATAATGGTAAATAAAGCAAAAATCTTCAAGACATTACTAACAAAATTATAAACGAGAAAACGTAATGAAAAGAATTAATGTGAAAGATGGTGAAACTAGCTTTTAAACATAGTACGCCTATATACTGTGAAATCTTAAGATAATAGTATCGGTAGGCCTACTCAAATTCTAAATTACTTCCGACTTTGTGATAAGACATACCAGTCACAGGATACAATTATATCATGCAGTGAAAACCTACTGTTATGTTATTCCACCACCAAATAATGCTGAAACAGAAGAATTTTATAAATAAGAAAGCTGCACTACTTTCTCCAGTGGTTTACTTTATTTTAAACCACAATACACTACTCGAAAATACAGTAATAGTTTTACGACCTACTGAAAGAATACAGGACCAACACTTTTATGGCTTTATGAGTATTGGAATTGTTTATTTACCACCAAGTTTTAACTTTTTCTTTTTTTCATTCATATGCTACTCGAAAAAGAATAGAAATACCGTTGTTAAAAAGTGTTACTTAAAACAGCGTACATAATCTATTTTAAAATAATAGCATCTATTATTCTGACTATTCCATCACATACCAATCACAGTGGTTTATCTTGTATATTATGCTTGCAAGGAAGAGGTTATATTGAATAAAACTTGTTACTGGGATCATAAAGGTATATTATGCAGCAGAAAGAAATACATTTCAATTTTAAAGTGAGTTGCAAGGGTCCCTGTGTTAAATCTCAGATTCTGAATCTATTTTTTTAATTTAGAACTATGAATTTTGTTCTGTTTTCAATTTAAAAAAGATAAGTTTTGTTCAATTTTTAAATTTGAAAAGTTTGTTTTTTGTTCCATGTTTTAATGTCCGTGTTTTTCTGTTAATAAAAATTATAAAAATTTATCAACTTCCTTGTAATATTATGGAGCTTTCATCAGGTCACTACTGGAAAATCCCCAGCCGGGAATCGAACCTGGACCACCAGAGTGGAAGGCAGGTGCGCTACAGACTCAACTATGGTGGCAGACCTATGTAATTTTACAATTACATAATTTCAATTAATAAAATTAATTTGAATTAGCAAAATCAGTGAAAAACATAACACACAAATATTTTATACTGTATTATCATAGTTCATTATTTTTTAAACAACTCCAAATAGTTCCTCTTGCTCTACATAAGTGTCTATACCAATAATAGTGTATGTGATTTCATACGGCAAAATGCAGGAGAAAAATGTTTCCATTGAATATAAACTAGGCTCAAGACTTTCAGGGTTGAATTTCCCACTCAAATTTCATGCTTGAGTATCTTCTCCATCCATGTAGGCTATTTAATTTAAATAAACAAAATATTTATGAATCATAAATAAAGAACAAGGGTACCCGTACCTAGGTACATTACACCATGGCATAGTAGTTGAGGCATTGCGCTACAAACTGGAAGGTTGCAGGTTCGATTCTTGATGAGGTTGATGGGACTTTTATTTTGGCCTAATCCTTCTGGTGGCACTATGGCCTTAGGGTCGAGTCAGCCTCTAACAGAAATGAGTACCAGGAGTATTCCTGGGGGAAAAAAGTGACCGGTGCATATGGCTGACAACTTTACCACCTTCCTGTGTCAGTGTCTCAATCTGAGAGCCTCAACTTCCCAGAAACCTTATGGGTCTCCATGGCCCATAGAGGGATCACTTTTTTAGGTATATTACAAGTAAACAAGTTATGAATTATTGAAAGATCGCAGAAATTGTCAGACTCCAGGAGAGTTAATAGTAGAGAACACACTTCTGTTAGAGACTGGATTGATACCAAATGGTTTAGGCAAGGCCTGGATCTAATTTAAATTTAACTTTATTAAGACAACTTATCGGAGCAGATATTGCACTATTAACACTTGAATCAGGCGTTTCTATTATTCAAACAAAGTCAGATTTAGTTGTAAGTGATACTAACAGCACATGATGTTGCTTTCCAATGAAAGAAGGAAGTCTTTTCATAAGAATATATTTACTGCTAAAAATGTAGGTCCCTGAATATAAATAGAATCAAAATTTAATAGGTATAATATTAGCATTTGCAACAAGCCTATAATAGCATTTATTAAGATAAGAGTATGTTTATGAAACAAGCAAAGCGAGTTTCATAATTTTCATACGAGTGTCTTAATTATTATTGGCAGGTTGCATACAACTGTTTTTGTTTGGCCATGATTAAATTTTTAAGTTTTGAGTTTTTAGATTCAATGAGACAGTTGACCTTGGCAATCAGCTGTTCTCATCTTTGATGATAGATGGCATGTGGGAAATTCAAGTTTTTCTCGTGAACCTCAAACCAAGCGACTTTAAAACACGAAATGAACTCAATTTAAAATTAACACTAATAGAATTGGCTTTATTTTAAAAAAAGAAAGATTATTTATTACGCAGTTTGATTTTTTGCTCTCAAGGCTTCAATATTGTTCCATGTTCGATACCATAACACTTATAATGAAAATCTATACTTTATAATATAGACTTTGAACTCTTGCAAATAATTGGCAGAACGTAATTAATAAGATCCAATAATCATTGTACAGGAATTTTATATTTATAATTAGTAGTACATAAGCATGTATTATTACGAAATGTAATGGAGCATGCTGTAATAAAATGTTACTTTAAAAAAAAAAAAAAAAAAAAAAAAAAAAAAAAAAAAAAAAAAAACTTTAATGGAGTCATTAAGATACTAATACGTCACATGTATAGTTTATACAATCAGAGCTGAGCACTACATGCGTCGCAGGGGAAGGGTGGTGAAATAAGTGGGGATTGCTTCTCATGCACATTCCAACACCCAGCCACGTGGTCTGGGAATTCACAATTGTAAGCTATTGTCCGTCTGCACGAGGAAAGATCTGTACCGTATGAGAGTCTCAGTGAGACTGAACTGTACACCCCCTCAAATCGTTCTCCTACATAATGAACCTGGCCCGATCTACTGCACATCATGTTTACAGTGCTCACCTCTGATTGTATGGTTGAACGAAAACAAATGAAGTCAACTTAAAGCTTGTTGCCATCTTATTTATTAATTGTATGGAAAATTCATGTTAATAGATGCATTTACTGTAAACAAATCTCGTAATTTTATATTTTTCTAAATTACAAAAATGTGTTGGTCCTAGTTGATACTTGAGATATTACCGTAGAATCACAATACTACTTTATTTACATATGCAACAAAATGCGATTACGCTATATAACAGCAAGAACAAGCTAAGTGTAATGGGACACCACAAATCATGCATCCGACTGACTGGATGGACACATTCTCCCTCACGCTACACAAGATTCCTGCGACAAACCGAAGCCAAGCACTCAGCATTCTCCTGCAAGGGGACAGTATACTAGCAAGACATCTCGACAGATAGACAGACAGAAACAAGAGAGAACTGCACATTTAACACTGATAGCATGTTATTGTGAATATTAGCATACATAATAAATAGATCAAATGATAAAATAAAGTGTCAAATGGAGTTAACAGGCCACATTTCAGAAAAAATTTGAGTTTTAGACCACAGTTTCTTGACATAGTTTGATATGCATATGTGAAGGAATAAGTGGGATAACTGGAATATTAACAGAATGAATTCACAACAAATTCCTCATGTCAACAATACTCCTTTATCTTTGTCAAAACATTTGTTGGCATACAAATACACAGTCAAAACCTTTCAATTTTTTTCTAGTGGAGGGTAAAAAATTAAAAATTAGAACTTTTTGGAATTTTTCCAATGGCCATAGACTAAAAACTATAAGTTTGCCAAATTTCAAGTTTCTAGCTCATGTGGAAGTGGATAAACATCAATGTTAATGAGTTGATGATCTAGACTGTCGTAGATATGAATGAAGTCATGGCTATCCAGCCAGTTTTTCCATACTTATGGGGCAGCTAGAAACACCAAGTTTGCACACTTATGGTAGTTGGATGTGCCAATATTCCTACCAATTTTTATGATTCTAACTGTCTATAAGGGTGTCATAAATTACATCATGAGAGGAAGACATACAAAATTTACTTAAAATAAAAAAACTATAAAACTCTGTCTGAGGTACAACCACTGAACATACAACAAAAAATCAAAGGACCAAACTTATAGATCTGCAAAAAATTTGTTACTGCTGGTCAAACAGTTTTTTGATACGACTTACCATTTAGCTACTATAAGCCTCCAAAGATCTGCACAGACCTTAACTGCATCTGCCATTTTGAACTTTTTCGGGGATAAAATATTAAAAATAAGATTCTTTTGGAATATTTCTATTGATTACAAGCTATAAATATGCCAAATTTCTAGTTTCTAGCTCATGTAAAAGTGGGCAAACAATTATGTCAACGAGTGAGTTAGCCAAGCAGCTTTGTAGTATAGTGATTATTTGGTAGTTTTAAACTGTTAATTGGTTGTTACTCTGGTATAGTGGCTCGCATTTGAAGAGAATAGGCATAATTTTAGTGCAGTTTTTACAGTGTGTTGTAGCACATTAGCACATGATCGTCGGCCGCCCCTGCAAATAAGACTGGAACTGGATAACAGCATGTTACAGGTTACGTTAAGGTTTGGAGAACAGTATTTGAAAAAAACAAGAAAAATAAATTTGTATGCTTTGCCAGTTAGTTACAGCGGTTATTTTAAATTGTACTTCACACAGCAAAGAATATACTGTAATAATGTTGTTAATGGTTAAACGAACTACAATACATCTTGACAACGCACTAAATGCCAAATAGCTCTATGTATTAAATACCCAAAGCCAAATTTAAAAAATAAATATTGTAGCATTCTAGTATATTATGCCTTGTGTTCTTTGTATTAATTGGCTACTGATTACAATGTATGTTTTCTTATCCCAAATAATACATACAAATGATTCCAATACGCATATGCAAACAATACCTAGTTTATTACAGAATTCAAGAATCAATGTTAAGTTTCACAATATCATGCTATCATCATAATCTTCAAAGAACATCCCAAAAGTGAGAAGGAAAGAAACACAAACAGAAAACTGATCGAGAAACCGTCTTTCTCTTAACTTCATGGGATGGCCTTAGAAGTGTAACAGTTCATTGTGAGATGTAATAGACAGGCAAGGAAAATGGAAAGAGAAGAGATAATGTGAGTGAGTGAATAAGTGAGTGAGTGATAAGAGAGAGAGAGATAGAGTTCAAATTATCAACCAATTGTTGGACGGACAAAAGGAGGTTCGAGCAACCCTAACTGTAAGATAACGTAACGCGGGTTGTGGCCTACCCTCCAGATAAGTCTGGTAGGAAGCCGCAGTAGTATTACTGAAGCCACCTTTCATCATGCCTGTCTGCATCATCATCATCCCCACATCTGTAACAGCAAGGAACAACAACGCAAACAACAAACAAATACAACCAAGAAAGTAAAAGTCAAACACATTATAGTGTCGCACATTCTACCCGGGAAAGGTTGGGGTATGCATTCAACAACAGTTCAGACCTGCAGCTCCATATTTTTAGAGGTCTTTGTTAAAGAAAATCCCAGTATCTTGATGGGGTTTACAAGGAAAAATAAGGATGCATGTGTATCTGATTTTAAACAAGCAGGGTTGTCCACTTTTGACATGCTTTAGTTATGAAATTCCTTATATTCACCCTTTCACCCTTCAAGAATTAGTCAGCAGTTTTACTTATATGTACATACAACCCTACTGTTGTTGCAAAATGTTATATAAATTAACAAAAACATAAAAATAAAATTGAAAGTGATACAAAATTTACACACATAATTTCAGTACTTAGGTTTATTTGCTACAATATATCTCTACACTTCTTGCTCCCAACCTTGCCAATTCTAACTTGAGATGTTGAGTTTTCTCCTATGGTGAACGGATGCAATATATTTCAATAGTTTACCTTTGGTCTTTAATTCACCTTTAACTCTTACATTGAAATATCGACCCACAAGATTGCTTTAATTTTTAACTAAGCTGGCGACGCCGTATAGTAACGTGTAAACCTGAACTTCTCTATACCATTCAAAGAGACTATTATATCACTGTATACTGTGATTACAAAAGCAGACTGCAGGTATGAAAATCAAATCTAAAACCTCGCATGTGAATGAAGATTAATTGAAAACCATGGTGAAACAATTCAGAAGATATTTCTGGTTTAGCTTAAAATAACTGAGAAAAATTGACACATATAATCATTAGTAGTAAATCATTAAGTGTTATTAAAAGTTGATATACAATAATTTTTGTATTTTAAATCTGTGACAAATATTCATAAGGGTCTATTGACATGTTTTCTCATTGATTAGCCAAAATTAGAAATTATTAATTAGTATTATTTTAATTATAAATAAATTAATGATTATTGAAAGTTTAAGTCAATAAAGTTTGTAACAGGACATATTTGAATGATAATCTGATGGACTGATATTTCTAATTAAGAAAATCTTAACAACCATGGTTCAAGATTTAATAGAAACAGCTGATTCATAATGAAAAACAACAGAATTAGTATGTATGGGAAAAATTTGTCAGTCATATAACTAGAAGATGTCACAAATTTTGATATTTAACAAGCAATAACATTTACATCCATCAATAATGAGACAACTTTACATCTAGTGATCAGAATTTGCTAAGGATGAAAGCAAGCGCTGCTAGAACAGATTACAGGTAGCCTAAGTTTTCCTAAGAATGAATTTTTATATGTGAATATAATATCTATTATACGAGTATTACTTTCCATTCATTTACTATGTCACTGTGATCTTCCCAGTAATAAATAATCTACAAAAAGAATTTCCAAAATTACATATTTTATTACACAGCCCAAATATGTTGTCTTAACTGAATATGTTGTAGTTATTTACAATGTAGAAAAAATGTTTAGACTATAAATTTATTATTCAAGTATGTTTAACCCATCAGCTTCCTGTTTATACCTGCTACTTTGAAGCATTTACACTATATACATATTCTACCTGACCCTCTTAACCTTCCAATGACCAATTATTTGAATACATTGATGAAAGAAAGATTTTCTTTATTTATGGTTATATTTCCGAAGCCATTTTTTACAACTATAATGGGAGAACAGTTTCCTCACCAATTAAATGTTATAGAGGTCTACATTTTAAAATATACTCAAAAAGAAATTAGTATGACTTCGTGGTTGTAAATATTGCATACAGCAATTACAGCACATCTTATTTATCACAACTAATATGAATTTCTAATTATGAACATTTTAACATGAAAAGGAAATATCCATCTAAGAAGAATGATGTTATAAATAGGCAAACTATTTAAATATATAATTACTTTTATGGGGAAAAACACCCTATTAACTCGCATTGCTGGCAAAAAGGTAACTTGCAATTGTAATATTAATAATAACTACATTATTATTTATTTCACTTTCTACAAAATCTTCTTGTTTAAAATTTTAAGTTTTATAGATGTGTGTTATGGCCATAATAATTTTGTTACATTTTTATAAAATTATCAGAACTATTTACAACCTCCAAACTATTGATACTTAAGATTCAGAAAATATGTTAATTTATGTCTTCCACAATCAAATCAAAGTTCAGAGGGATCTTTTTCAATAAAATATAACTGCTTTATTTTCCTATTACCAACCTACATTATAGATGAGGGAAATGTATTACATTCTTTTATTTTAAACTCACCCTATTATTTTTTAATATTTTAATAAGTTGCCATTATGTTTAATGTTTCAATTGCATATCCTTTTAATATTTGCATACATAGCCTATTTGTATTGGCAAAAAAAAGAGATATACATATATATATAATTTTCATGGCAATTTTTCATTATTGAATAAACATAATCGTCAGCTATATTTCCCAATGATGCCCTCCCATACTCAACTTCACTTCATTCTCTATAAGGAACTGATGTTCATAAATTTTGAACTGATAAACATGCTTAAGAAATGAATGTTGCATTTATGCTTGCCCATTTTATCTGAGCAATCCACAAGAGGCAAGAAAAGGCAAGATAGATTCACTGAATAGGACACAGCATGAACCAGATAGGTAAGAGAAAAAGGTGCAAACCACTTCCCAACTAGAACCAACAACAGCTGATGCAGTACAGCCGCCACCAAAATAAAACAAATATTTCACAAATCATGAAATCACCGGTTACAGATATGACAGTATTTATAAATATAAGAAATACACCATTAAAAATAAGGGCACTAATAATTCAGCAAGCCCATAGATATAAGTAAGGTAAGAAAGACATAGGCAAAAGAGGAAATGAGCTCAAAGAGCGAGACAGAATTGAAAGGCACTTAGCGCTTCAATGGAGGGTAGCTTTAACAATGTAACAATATAAGAAGTGTATATAATACACACATCAATACAGAATTCATTTTAAAATATTTTTGTAGAATGAGGTTACTCACAGTTTTTGCATTTGCACTTCTTGATGAGTGTTTCATCCTTGATGTCTTCATGGCACGCTTTACAATAGAACCACGCTCTATTGGAAAGTACATAAAATAAAATAATTAAAAATATATTTTTGAAAAATGTACCGGTATGTAGGTCTAATACCTTTTAAGCCTCATATTACCATGTTCACTATTCTTGATTGAAAATATAAATTAAGATGATCATTTTACTACTTACCGCATTTTACGGACTATAAGATGCACTTTTTTACCTTGAAAACAGAACTTTGAAAGATGGGTGCATCTAATGGTTCAAAGTAGGCCTACACTAAAAAAATTAAAATTATGGTAAATATTGCTGGAATACCATAGTTATAAACAAGGTGTTGTAAACAATAAGATAGTTACAAATTTGGCACAGACTGTGCATCAGTGCACTTGTTCTATCGTAAAATGAGGGTAGCTGGAAGCAAAAAGAAAGGAATGTTGAGTTCTTTTTTCTGAAAGGGTAGTTTAAATGAAGGCAATGATCTCTCAACAACCTCGTCCCATTACACTTACCGTATGCTGAATTGAGGGTTAGAGGCTGTAAAAATATTTATAATCGTTCATGAGAAATCAGTTCAGTTATTAAAATTTACGTGATGTCACCTGTAAAGAAGAGATTTTCGTACAACGCAGGTTTTAAGTTAGAAGTGATTTACAGTGATTCCATTGTATAAGGTTATAATTTGTTTATGCAATGAAGTATGCTATTCCATTTTAAATTTTTTTGTTTAGAAACACATTCAATTTCTTTTCCTTTAAATTTCCATCCTAAAATCAAGGTGCATCTTATAGTTTGTAAAACACGGTAGTTTCAAATTAAATATTGTTTTAACCATAAGAAATTCCCTCTCACCTCTTGACTTCATCTGCTGACTGTGCTATAAAAAATCCCTGTGTGTTAGCTTGTATTTTGGCACCGCGTGGATTGATAGAAATCTTGCTGTCCGCTCCATCCTCCCCCTTGATTTCGATGGCCAGTAGCAGTAACTTCAATTTCGTGAAGCACAACCTGTTGGCAAGCACATTGTATCCATTTGCCTGACTCCTGAAGTCAAGTACATATTAAATTTTCTTTCTTTTAATGCATACATAGACCTTCTCATTTCCCAGTCTTTAACAAGTTATTAAATATAATACCAAGTATATATCAGATTACGTTTGTTTAATATTCCTTTGGAAATTTTTTTTTAAGAACAAAAGTCTTGTATTATTGTTTCTCGGGCTTCTAACCAGGTGAGTTGGAGGTTTGATTCCAAGCTTTCGGAAGCTATCTCCACTGCCATTTTCTCTTCTTCTCCCAGAAGATGGCAGCGTAGTTAGCTGCCAAAAGCTTGGAACCAAACCTCCAACTCACCCGGTTGGAAGCCCGAGAAAGCCTCAAGTCAAACAAAAGTCAAACGCCTACTGATGTTATCACAATAGCCTATTTAATATGGAAATGTCAATTAATACACTGCACGGTTTTCCTCTGTTAGTAACATTCTTATTTTTTATTCTGAATAGTATGTCTACTTTTAAAAATAATATTCGACAGGTGCACTCAGAATGTGACATTGCAGATTCAACCAAATTGATTTTAGTGGGAGAGGCAATGATAAAATTGTACGGCTGATATTAATGATAAGAAACACAGCTGTTTCTGATAAATTATTGAAGGTGTACGTTTTAGGATCTACGGTATATAGGCTATATATACTTTTTGAAGTTTGACCACTGGAATGAATAACTGAGCAGAGAGTACTATAGTATCTCATCTATATGGCCTTGTTTTAAGTCTTAAGAAAGTTTTATTCTTTTTTAAATTACAGATAGGCAATTAACATATTTTTCATTTACTTTAACTAGATTTCATGAATAAAGTAAAACATGGGAAATTTTAACCATCAGCTCATGAATACTATGAAATGTGGGGTTCACAATCATAGTCAACCAATTGCAAGCAATAAAAACTAAGCTTTTTAACAGCTATGCAATAGAAAATGTTCTCATTTTTTAAGTTTAAATCACATAACTTTTAATTTAATGGAATGTATTTCTGCTGTTTCATTCAGATAATCATGAATTTTAAAGCATGTATTTTTTTTATTCAAGACACAGCAGCTTTCACTTGAACTGATTACGAAAAACATAAAAAACAGTACCAAATTCTAAGTAAGGAATACAAAAAATAACTTTAAAAACAATATAATTTGATAAATACATAAATAACTGAATCAACAAATAAATAAATGACGTGGAAGTGTACATTGAACACAAATAAAACTTAAGTGGTCAATGAACACAGGAAGAAATATTATAAATAATAAACTAAACATAAAAACAGACACACAACAGAATAAATGACTAGACATGGCTTTTAAAATTGGAGGACATATAATAAAGAGAGAGAAAAAAAATATAAATGTAGCCTACTAATTATGTAGGTTATGTTTTCAATGTTATTATTCAATGATGCCACATCTTTAATGGCACTGACATGCTATTCTACATGCTTGAAAATAATTATGATTTAGATTAAGAATAATTTTCATTTTGTGTGTTCATTTATGAGTTGTACAAACATCAAAGAATTTAGAACACATAAGAAACTATAGGGTATTGTATGAAATTCTATTTGATTGTGTGAATTCTGATGACCCGATGAAACAATTCAGATTACAATGACCTGCTTATAGATCTCCTATATATTTTTGATGATGTGCCATTACTCATATTCTGATATCCCTCATTTTACAATGTGAACAAAGAAATAAGTAACATAGATTTCTTCAGATATTATTTTTAATCTAAGATATCTTTTTAAGACATTGATTTTTTACAGATTTTTTAAGATGTCTAAGTTAAATCATGAACAATATACATAATTAGGATCCCTACTAAGTTAAAAATATGTGTTAAGTTTTTACTAAATTTTAATTAGACAAGTAGGAGAACACGTTAATAAGGATTATTTTATTCATAAGATTTTTATATGGAGGTATGAATAAAGCTAAAAACTCACTAAACATAGGTCTTCTTGTACAAAGCTACTTTTTTAAAATACATGTATGTTAATTAATTTGGTCCACTTGAATGTGCTTTTTAATATAATTTTCTTGTAGACAAAAATTTTTGGAAAACTTGAGACTATCTGGAAAAGTACCGGTAACATAAATTTCAAGAAATTTGTTATCATTGACAGCATATAACAGTATATTATATTATTTATAATGATATAAAAGCCTTAAATATTGATCCTTATGTTCTGACATTTGTGGATTGGAGTACAAAAGTGACCAAACTTTTAAAGTAATTTAATTTTGTGATGTACTTTTCAAGCATGATGCTAAGAAGTCATCAATGAAAACAAAAGCCAGCTGGCTAGGTCACAGGTGAATAATAAATGGCTGAAATTCATATTCAAGCATATAAAATATCTCATTTTTCTTTTCTGCTCAGCACAAAATTTTAAATGGATTATGCATAAATAAGGTAACCAAATTAGATCGCTCAGCCTCAGTATATCTCAACTTTATATAATCAGAAATTACTGAAAATAAATACCAGTATGCCATATATCCAAACTCAAGTTACTGAGCGGTGATTTAGAAGCAATTTAAAAAAAAAAATATATATATATATGTAAAGTGAAAAACGCACATAAACAGATGCAATATTCAATTACAGTGTTAAGTAAAAATTCTTTCTTAGTCATTCATAAGTATTACAGAGTCCAGTACAGAAGACTGAAAGGAGAACGGCGCCCAATGAGTATAAGCAGAGGCTCTGTTCTTCGTGGGAAGGAAAAGAAAGAAAGAAAGAAAGAAAGAAAGAAAAAATTGACGAAATATAATTTATGATATTGCAGAAATTATTCGTTTTCATCAAAATTCCAAGTAACTAATGAAATTCTGTTAATTACATTGGAAGCAATTTGAAGGTGGCAACCTTAGTTGGCAGGAACTGTGATTCCATCGTCAAAGAGAAATATGACTATAAAAATTGAAAGTTGATATTTCAATCAATTTCAGAAGCTAAAAATATATAGGCCACTGAAAACAAGAGTTCATTTGAATTTCTCAAATAAGCCAACTGAGATTTTTCTGCTTCTACATTTCACTTTTAGATCTTGTAAAATCACTTCTAAATCACTCTCTGTATCAATAATATTAAATATTTAACTAATGAAGCATGAATAATAGGCGCTAAAGATAAATAACTCAAGATATATTAAGATTTTTGTTTTTGTTAATTGTTACATCTAAGGAAATAGGTGAAAGCAAGCAACACACTACAAAACAAGTCTATTTTAATGGAACATGCAACTAGACATTTATCCACATTCATGAAAAATATGTGTGATCACTCATTTTAAGTACTTTTACAGTCTCTGTTCTGGTATTATAGGTACTGAACAGAAAGCTATTTGGCCCTGGGTTAAACACGAGACCAAAATATTTTCAGAAGAACCAGTTTGCATGTTTTGTCTGTATATGAAGATCATAACTTGAAACAAAAGGTTGCAACAAAACAAAGTATATCTTACAAGAATCTGATACATATTTGCTTGTTTCCACGTAAATAGTATTTAAATGTGAAATTAACTGAAGGTGGCTTAGCTCTCAGTTGACATACAAAATGGGGAAAAAAATTATCGCTGATATAACACATCAGTTTATCGATTGCTTTGATTTTGTTAACCTGCTCTAGTTGATTCACTTGTTTATAATAACTATAAGCAGAGTATTTTTTTTTAACACAGATGGACAGATGGGGATCATTAATGCATGCCTAAATGGAAAAACATTGAATGATTTGTACGAAACTCACTAGCCAATGCAGGGTCTCTTTGGGCTAGGGAACTCAAATCTGAGTTCGCTTTTTCCCAAGACTGTGCACTTTAATCGTGAAATGCACCTCGAAGCCAGGTTTTACCTTTTTAATTACCAATCATGTTAACAAATATAATGTTTTAATTCTTTCACTGTTAAATAAATTATAAAAATAAAACACGTAGCAGTTGAGTAAATAATCACGGGTGAAGCGAATAATATTGATCATGCATGTGGATTTAATGTTAGCTCCATTCTCTCAAGCCAGCAAAGTACACAGTGACTACTTAAGCAATTGTTAAGGAATTGAAAGGAATAGACTGGACTATTGCGAGGTCAGTGGGGCATGTTGTTGCCTTGCGTCAAAAGCTGCACTAGAAAACATAAACTCCACACACAAACTATTATGTTATTTTCTTCTGTAACAAACCAATCTATTAAAAACTCATTCCAACCTACTGTCAGTAGTATTGCTCTTGAAAGCACAAGTACACTGAAGTCAGTTATGAAGAATCTTATATGCTTTATGTTCTCTATGAAATAATAAAGATGCATCATTAAAATAACTTCCTGTATTTAATGACAACCTATTTGTTTCCTAAATAAATTTAAAATATATACATATTTTCATACCAAACTACAAAAGCAGTGCAAAGTCTTATCTAGTGACTGTTTTTCAACAACGTGACAAAGAAAACCAAACAACCATCTCTTTTGTTATGCAAAAGAAGAGTTTTATATTTTCTGGAGTGATGAATTTTAAATGATTGGACTATCTTTCTTTGTTGTGTACTAATCATAAATCACTAAATTTATTTTAAACACTGGTAAATATTCAATATGTCCGCCGTCGTGGTCTTGTGGTTAGCGTTGCTGACTACAGATCCGTCGGCCCGGGTTCGATTCCCGGTACCTCCTCGGATTTTTCTGAGGTTGGGAGGTCTGGTAGGGGTGCACTCAGCCTCGTGATTCCAAACTGAGGAGCTACTTGATAGAGAAGTAGCGGCTCCGGTCCAGAAAACCACCATTAACGGCCGTGGGTGTCGGCATGCTGACCACATGCCCCCCAATCCTGCCATCTGCCTACGGGAGATGATGCAGCGGTCGGGTGGTAGGCCAAGTCCTTCCGGGGATGTAGCGCCACGGAGTTTAGTTTTTTTTTTTTAAATATTCAATATAACTTTTTCTTACACACAGCTAACATTTTTACTCTTTTCAAAATCTTCCAGCAGTACTTTATGATGTGTACGCTTTAGGGTGTCCATATAATATTTACATAAAAAGGGACATTTTAATTTTTTTTTAACCTGGGACAGTTCAGAAAAAAAGGGGATAAAAATTTCATTCACAAAATTTACATTTGTCTCATGGACACAAATTATCCCAAATGACTTCTTAAATTTCTTCTGCAGACTTCTGCCTCATTATCACTGTACATTTCACTTTTATGTATTCTATGAAGAAGTGCGTTTTTTCTTTTAGTTTATCATAAAAGTCAGCACATATTACTCCTTTAAAGTATGTTTTGACAATGAGCAAGACCTTCACTGTTTTAATCTTTATTAATGCAGTGTGAAACACACTGGCCAATCACAATCACAAAAAAGTGGGACCTTTGTGTGTCTCCAATAAAACTTGGGGGACAGCAGGACATTTTGTCAAAAAACGGGACTGACCCGGGAGAAAGGGACAAATGGACTCCCTAGTATACTTAGTACATGATTAGTAATACTTACAAGGGAGAATGAAATGAATACTGCAATTAATTTTTTACCACTATTTTACTGCAGGAAGAATGTTTGCTTGCACATTATTTTTGTACTTAGTCCCCTCCTAGTTCAACGCAATTAAGTCATTGGATAGAAAGTGCTTCGATAGGCCTATTGTGTGAGGAAAATTCTTTTGGTTGATGCTGTAGCCATTGGACGTCGACTGGTCATCTCCATCAGACTTGAACTTCTGCTCTCCAAGGTGCTCCTTTAACGAACCAAAGATGTAAAATTCTGATGGTCCGAAATCTGGCGATTATGGCGGATGTTATCGACGGTTTTCATTCTTGCACAAGGTGCATGAGGACAGGCGTTATCATGTTGAAACAAAACACCTGCACTCAGCAATCTCCTTCTCTTTGGCACTATGGGATTTCCACATCTTTGGCCCATTAAAGAAGCACCTTGAAGGGCAGAAGTTCAAGTCTGATGAAGACGTCCAATCAGTGGTGCATGAGTGGCTGCAGCGTCAACCAAAATAATTTTTCTCACACGGTATCAGAGCACTTCCTATTCGATGGCTTAAGTGCATTGAACTAGGAGGGGACTAAGTAGAAAAATAATGTACAAGCAAACATTCTTCCTGCAGTAAAATAGTGGGAAAAATTAATTGTGGTTTTCATTTAAATTCTCCCTAATTGTAATATCTAGTGAATTAATTGGAACTCATCTTATTAATTCAGAAATTCATTGCCAAATGAATTCATACTGGGTGTCAATATTAACTGCCTCATGTTTCCGATAAGCTTTCATCAGTACAGTGTGTCTACTTTCCATTTGGCTGGGGGTTAAACATATGCTCTGGAGGTCCAACAAGTCTGACTGACAGAGTAAAGTAACCTCTTGGACTCGCATTCAGGAGGTTCCAGGTTCAAATCCCATGGCTGGCCAATTTGACATGGGTTTTTTCATGGTTTCACTAGTTGTAAAGGCAAATGCCGGATTGGATATTTACGTACCATGAACCATTCTCACCGTTTCTTCCTGTATCATATCCATTTAAATTAATATCACTTGAAATTTACTCCATAAAAGTACACCAATAATAGAAGCAACAGTTCCATGGTCTACCCTACTGAATAGACACACACCCTTAACTCCTGATCTGGCCTCTCAGCTAAAAGGAGTATAATTAGAGCTGAAAAAACATTTGACTGATATAATATAATATTTTTACGTTGCTAATATTTTGTATTTTATTTTAAAAATAAGACTGTACTTTAAATGTTCCATGAGAATTCAAATCACAAAATTAATTGTTCTGAAGTTCAAAATTTCTATAAATTACAAAAAGTAATCAGACATGTCAAAACATCAGCTCCAAAATGTGTAGAACAAAAATTTGACAATATAAAATCAACAAATTCATACAGTTGCAAACAGAAATAATTGCCACACTATCTGCATGCTATTACAAATATGAACTCCCATTTAACTAATACTAGTTTCACATCCAACAATTAGTTAATACTTACCACACCATAATATACTGACTTCAGCCTACTTGAACTTTTAAGGCACAAACAACTAACAGCTAGACATCGGATTTTAGGTTTTAAAAAACCTACTTTATTCCTATCAATGCACTCCAAAATTAAATATATTTTAAGACTTTCGTAAGAATAATCATTCCTACTTACTGAATGTTCCATTACCTATACTACTGAAATACAAGATGGGGAAATAATATGATGCAGCAATAATTCATTTTACATCCTTTGATGATAAAAGATTTATGGATTAAATTTAGATAATCTTGTTCTACCAAAAAAGTGATTGATTTGTTCTTATATCAAACAATATCTGTCATGTAACAATTGTCTTCCAGAAATTAGCTCTGAATCATAAAGAAATTCATGGGAAACACATAGGTACTCTAGTATTCTAATATCAAAGAGAACTTTATGACTCGCCTTTAGCATTGATATTTTGGGGGATTATTTTACTCAATTGTGAAAAAAAAATTGCTATTTAAATTAAAAGTAAAGTTCCTTTAATTTTTTTCAGTTTTCTAAAGTCAATTAAATTCTTTATTCGCTATAAAATAATATACATATTTCTCCTCATAAACTCTTAGATCTTTTTTATGAGCATATTAAAAGAAATATATAAATACTTCATGTTGTATGATTTTAAAAGATATCTTTTCGCTTGATATACAGGTGTAGGTAGATTTCAAATTCTGCAATATTTAAAAGATTTAAAAGATTTTGTGTCTACTAAGAGAGCAATGATTTTTTTTGTTTAGAAACCTCACTTTTGCTGTAAGGGTTTCAGACAAAAGTTTTTGAATAATATTCAGAATAACTTTGAACAGATTTGTTATTGTGTGTTTTTTCTTCAACCCCTATTTTTTCTACCCCTTGTACTAATGGTTCATGTTATCAAAAAACTTCTCAAACAAAAGTTTCAAAAAACCTTCCCTATTTCTACTACGAAACTCGATGGAGATTTTCCAGCCCTACATATTATATTATATCAGTCTCAAATTAATTTGTGAAAAATTACGGCAGTTATTGTGTCCATAAGAAATCTACGGTAGGAATAATTTCACTGCAATGTCTGAATAATCTAGCTGTTAAAAAAAAGGGACATGCGATTAAAAGTTAGTAGGAATGATAAACAGTTAAATTTTAAACACAAAAGTGAATACTCCTAAACAGCTATTAGAAATAAATAAAATTTAAACTAAAAAGAATAAATTTTTAAGTTTCTTTAAAGAATCCTGCAACATATTGAACAATGCTCTAAAGTTGTACCAATCAGCCAATAATATGCAAACCGTATGTTTCATCACAAGTAACGTATGAAGTATGTTTTGTTTTATTGCTATCAGAGTATGTGATATGAATCACGTACTAAGTTCAGATAACTTACATAAATTTAAGATTCAAAGAAACTGCTTTGAATTAAGATACCACAAATAATAATTATATGATTTTATTACAATTATAATAGGCCCTATATATTAAAATATTAAAATATTATATATATTATTAATATATTAATAATATATTAATTATTAATATTATTAATATATTATATATATTAATATATTAATTATTAATATTATTAATATATTATATATATTAATATATTAATATTATTAATATATTAAAATATTATAATTCTTCTTGTTCTTACTTTTATGGCTGACTATACACCTTTTTACAAATTATGAATGGCTATTACAGCATGTCCCACTATTGTGGGCTGATAACTGAAGCTGTTAATACAACAGACAGATGTACAACTTAATGTTGGCTCACAGTTTTATTTAATTAAATAAACAGGTTCTGTGGCTTAACCCAGTCATGAGCTGGGAGGTAACGTAACCAGGCAATGACTGCTGGAAAATCTACCCCTTCAAATTGAGTACTAGGAATGGTACCTTATTGATAAATTTCATATTGATGAGTATGAGGAAAACATAAAATATTGAACTAGCATCTTTTTGCCTTATCCCCTCATAAGATTACAAAGACACCAAGGAGAACAACTGGGTTTGTTTAAGTTAACTATTGATCAGGAATATAAGTATATTTATTTGTAAGTTATTTGATTTTTATATGATTAGGTATAACATTCATTAAGTGCATTATCAATAATAATAATAATAATAATAATAATAATAATAATAATAATGTCATTTCATTTCATTTATTTATTTTAAGATGCTACAAACAATTTTTACAAATTTGAAATAGCAGGCATCTAAAAGAAAATATGACAGTATGACAATAATAATAATAATAATAATAATAATAATAATAATAATAATAATAATAATAATAATAATAATAATAATAATATCATTAAAATGTACGAGTATTCATATAATTTTCGTTAAAAATATAATAAATAATGTAGCGTGTAAGCTTACAATAATTTTCCAAGTCCCTTAGTAACCTAGGTACAAATAGTTGATAAAAACATAAGTTATTTACACTTTAAAAGCTTACTTGTCTTATCATCTATGAGCAATTACCATAAAATGTGTATAGGTTCATATACACATATACAATATTATTGAATATTATATTATGTCTACTCAGTATAAAAAACAAATAACTTACAAATAAATATGCTTATATTCTTGATCAATAGTTAACTTAAACAAATCCTGCTGTTCTCCATGGTGTCTTTGTACTCTTATGAGAGGATAAAGCAAAAAGATAGCACAAATCTGCTTGAATTTAGGATTTATAATTTATCTTTACAATGTGCCATTTTTAACATTTAGTCTTATTTGCTTAGGTCTATAAAATGGAAACCAATTTTTAGAGCCTAAAAATCCGATGTCTACTACCAGAAGTTTTAAAATCTACTATATTCCACTAACCGGAACAAAACATTAGTTATGGGATTATTTGTGGGGGAATACTAAAATTGCCATTGTTTGGCAACTTACTCGCTAGCTTGTGGAAATGTCATCCCAGTGAAAGAGGGGGACAAAGTTTCAGTGTACATCTCACAGCCCGTTCCTTGGAGGTAATCGTTCTGCCAGGCCTGAGTGTCTGGGGACTGAAAAAACCAACATTGGGCTGGGTGACACATGTCCCCAGGGGCTAGGGTCAGGCTAAAAATACATAAGGTAGATGAACATCAGGGCTGGACAGGAGAAGGTCAGATGCGTCGCATCGGTCCGGCACTGGTCGTACATCAGCAAACAAGGGAAGAAGCTGAAGATGGATTTCAAGATAAACAAGACAAATATAGAGAGAAAGAGACAGATGATAGACGGACATACAGGCAACATATAGACAAAGAAACAGAAAGTATTAGGTTAATTATCAACTATCACCCAGGCAATTTGTGCAACAATAAATTACAAGTCTGAATGCTGGATATTAGTGCTGCATGAACAAATATTAAAATGAAATATAATAGAAGAAATTGTGAAGTATTAATTTCACCATAGATACATTAGACAAAAACCTAACTTTTACTAACAATCATTTGCTACTAACCTAACTTTTAAGCATAGTACCTCATTTGTTACTATCCTAACTTTTAATACATAACATGATTTTGTTTGCACAAATGCCTGTATGACATAATACAAGAGATTTAGAAGGAGATAGCACGGTGCTCCTGGAATGGAGCAGTTGTTAACACTGGGCACAGCTGTTGGAGGTAATCTTCACACTTACTCTGTTGCTTGTGCAAACGGCATGCCTATAAACGTGGGGCTGAGAGTTTCCGTGTACATTTCCATTCCTGTCCCACGTAAATAGTCATTCTGCCAGGACTGCATATCTGGTGACTGTGTAATTCAGGGAAAACATACAACATAGCTACAATACACTACCAGTATTATGAAAATTAGGTCCCTTGAAGAGAAACACATTAATATAACAGCTATTAATAAAAATAATTCACAGGGCATAAGTTTCTAGATCTCACATATTCAGTACTTACATTTAAAATTCTTAGAAACTTCCTAAAATTGATAGTAGGCCTAATACTAGAGAGTAGAAAAATGCCAAAAGTATCAACTGATGATGCTTTGCACTAGAAACAGAAGCAGTTGAGGAGAAAAAGTGAATGAAGTAGTTTAAAAATGTGTTCAAAATCAATTTATATGTGAAATTGTTTGTACAGAATTAAATATTATGAGGGAAGTACTCAGCAGCAGCATAGAAAAGCTATTCTGTTATTTTTAGTTTTTCATTCCAATGAGGAAATACAGATTGTATTAATTATTATCAACACTGACAGAAATAATGGTATGTTACTATAAACACTCAGCAAAAGATGAGGCCACAACAAAGTGTATGTAATGAAATATGACAATCCGAACTATACAGTCTGCTTTGTAGCTATCAACCTGAATAATAACGTTATCAATTTCTTTATAATTATAGAAGAGATTTAGAAACATACACCAAATATAAGGCATTTAGAACAGAAAAGGCATTTGCTACTAGTCAAAAACTCCTTTCAGGTAGGCCTAAAATACAGTCACACTGATTCTATTTATTAAGATTTAGGGCCTACAGACCTCTCAACAAGGATAGGACATATCTATTTTAAAGTCAGGGGTAAGCAAATTCCAAACCAGCAATATTCATCTTTGCAGGTGGGGAAAACCCATATTACACCACTCTGATACATCTGACATGGGATTCGAACCTGCAACTTCCTGAATAAGAATCTGCCACACTACCATGCAATTCAAGTTCTACAAATTTATTCCTGAAAGGAAAACATGCACATATTTTAAATACGCTTTTACCATTCTAAACCTTGTATATTTTTCCTACTAATTAAAATTTCATAATTAAAAAAAATATTACTTTACCTCTAGAAATGATGATTAAAATAATAATTTATTTTATAAATAGTATTTTATTATTTATACTTTATAATTAGAACTACTTTAAAGCAGGTAGAAATCTTGATCCATTAAATATGTGACTCTATGTAGAAATAGTCAATGGAAATGTAAAAGACAATTTTATTTTATCTATAGGTAATATAATGAGATGTCCAGATTTTATTGAGAAATTTATCTTGAGAGAATTCAGATCTCAAATTGCATTTATTGTGGCTAGTTAGCGAATATTTACAGGATCGAGTTTTTAATGAATAATTAACACTAAGAAAATGAATAAAACACAGAGCTATTTGTATAATTGTAAGCAAGATAACTGAAGGCAAAACAATTGATATATTGCAAAATAGAACATGCACTCATGATTCATGTTTAAAATAATGAATAATTTGTGTAAGTACTAACTTATGCATAAATCTGTCCTACTTGTCTGAAGGATTGAGCTTTGTTACATTATTTAAAAAGTTAAAATTTTTAATTGATCTTGTTTTAGATTATACAATTCAAGAAAAGAGAGAGAGAGAGAGAGAGAGAGAGAGAGAGAGAGAGGGAGGGAGAGAGAAAGAGAAAGAAAGAGAGAGAGAAAGAGACAGAGAAATAGAAAGAGAGAGAAAGAAAGAAAAAAAGAAAGAAAGATACAAAGATAGATAACAAGATAGAAAGTAAGAACAGAAAGGAAAAAATTGATTAAAACTGTTATTAAAACTTATATACAGTGGATAAAATTTTACCTTTAAAACGGTCACTACGTTTCAGCCTGACCTCCAGACCTCCTGACCGCCAGAATATGTAATAACCCACAGATTTGCATAAAGAGAGGAACGCGATCGTAACATTGGCAAGAGCAAACGGATACAGGGAGGGTGTAATTAACAAAATCTGGAGGAGAATGGAGAGTGCGCACGGTGCAAGTGGTGGAAAGGAAGTGGATGTAAAAGTGAAAGATTCCTGCGCGAAATACGTGAGCCTGAACTTCCGGCCCGGGACTAGCGAACGTTTGGGTAAGGTATTATGCAAATACGGGTTAAGGCCGGCATACAAGTCAGGAAGGACTATAGAGAACATGTTTTCGCAATATAAAAGGTTTGGGGTTGAAACCGGGAAAAATGAAAAACCAGGTGTATATGCAATAAACTGTAAAGATTGTGATGGTGTTTACATTGGGGAGACCGGGAGGTCATTTTCCGTAAGGCTCCGAGAACTTGAGCGCGATGTAAGGAACAAAAACACCAATACCGGCCTAAGTCAGCATATGGTTGAAAACAATCATCAAATCGGCGGTTTTGAGGTTTTAGAGGTAGAGAACGACGTTACTCGGAGGAAGATATGCGAGGCCTTTCATATTATCAGGAGAACGGGGAAACTCCTCAACAACTATGAAGGAGACCTAGGCGATGATTGGTTGGAAATCGTCAGGAGGTTCGCAAAGGGAACAACAACACCAAAATTTCCCCCCGTTTACATAGCGACGCCCGCAGAGTACGAAATCCCGAGAGAATGGATCGAAGTACACCACAGGGATACCACCTTTATGTTACCGTACGTGCCGAGGGTATGGAGGATGATTGTGCACAGAGTGGTTTTCCGAATGTGCACGGGAGCACAGCAGAGACCCCTTCCAGCATGGACAACGTATCAACATGCGAGTAAACTTTAGTTCACCTGAGGAATGCCTGGAGGTCAGGCTGAAACGTAGTAACCGTTTTAAAGGTAAAATTCTATCCACTGTATATAAGTTTTAATAACAGTTTTAATCAATTTTATATCCATAACCGGTGGAAAGAGTTGGACCTGGGTTGTGAATTACCTGATATGTAGAAAGAAAAAATAAAGAAAAATTGAATAAAAATAAAACAGAAAAATTAATGAATTAAAGGAAAAGAAAGAAAGCCAATCAGATGAAAAAGGAAGAGATGAAAAAGAAAGAAAAATAAACTAAAAAGGTAGAAACTTAGAAAGAGAAAAGAAAGAGAGAAGCCAGACAGACAGAAAGAACTAGATAACATTTCATGATGTTAGTACACCATTAAATGAAGAGACATCAGCACAAATAATAATTGTTTTCAATTTGAGGGTTAGACCATTTAGGGGATCATATCTTTAATTGTAAGAACTTTTTATAATACTATCTCCTGTCAATTTTTAACCACATTTATTCAGAACAATAAAGTGAAGGTGGGCAAGGAATCAAACTTTGGATTTGCCTCAATAAAACACAAAATCCATGAAAACCTCAAGTAGTATGGTGAAGTGAATTGAACTCAGGATTTCCTACTACAAGCCACTCATGTGCTAATTCACTCAGCCTATTATAATCAGTATGTTTATAGGTGGTTTAAAAAGAACAGTACTTCAGCAGTAAGATATTCCATCTGGAAATGCTGGAATATAGCTGGCTACACACAATCTGTAAAAGATAACCACTGGGAAAGGAAGAAAAATTCTTGTCGCTACTTGTGTAACAACAACCATCGTAACAGCAACCACAGTTTAAAACTCATCAGCGATAAAACGAAGACTGCTGTCTGAAAAAAATGAATGGAGCTACAGTGAAACCTCTCCCCAAGATATGGACATTTTTTATACATGGTCAGAATTTTATGTCCCAGACTGAAATAATACAGCACTAATCCTCAGATACGGACACGAACCTCTCTTTGAAGTCCTAAAGCTTGCTTTATCTCTTAACTATAGACAGAATTCGGATTTCAAGACCTAATGTGTTACAAAAATGGAAAATTTAGTTTTGAGGACCATATAGAAACGCTCCCTAACATGAAAGAAGACAATAAGGGTCTCATACCATGTGTTAGCCCAGTCTGCTAGCCCTCCTCAATACTGCACAGTTAGCTAGAAACGGGTGGATAAAGGAACTCATAAAACTTTGCCTTTCTCTTGGGTTCAAGATTTCTGTAACCACAATTGTATTCAATAGAGTAGGCCTAGATGATAGAGTAATAGATTAAAGGTCTATTTTCCCTTCACTCTACTTTACGTTACTTCACAAATTGTGAAAAAGTTGTAGTTATCAACTGAATGAGAAAAAATGAAAGCCGTGTTCAGGTACTTGCAGATAAACTCTGTGCACGAAATTATTTTTTTGGTCTTGTCTAGTTCAAAGTTGCAAAGAACTTACTGTACTGTATCTAGAATACAAATGCATTTCATTTAAAGCATGAAGGGATTATAATGCATGTTAAACATTTACTGTTAGACTGACCAGTCACCCTCCAAATATGGACAACTCCCAGATGTGGACAGATTGTTACGTCCCTTTGATATATGTAAATGAGAAGTTTCACTGTACTGTACATTTATTAGGAGATGAAACACACATGTTGATATTACTGTGGCTGAAATAGTTTTCACAAGTGTCTGGTTCTTTATAGATACCTGGAAGAATAATAAATAAGCTGCTTAAGTTCTTGTTTATATAACAAAATGTATTATCTGGTAACTATCAGGACTATCAGAACAACAAGGAAAGGAGCAGGGCCAGAATTGATATATAAACACATATTTTTAGTTTATAGTTTACCATTAAACATTTTTTAGGAATTTTACTAGCACATCCACAGCAATACACATTGAGAAGATTTGAAGTCATCTGCTGAGTGTAATATAGCTAAAATAGAAGCAGAGCAAACTCCTGATAACACAGGTCTGATAACATCCACTTGGTAGTTTACCAAGTATTCTCATTGAAATATTTTACACAGCAAAAAACGAGAACACGAGAAAAGAATGTAATGCACAATATACAATTTCTCAATTTTATTTTTCCCATAAACAGGGATCTGGTTGAAAGTTATGAACATTACACAATAATTTGGAATTCCAAATATATCAGCTCCGAAAATGTCTTCCATACCAAATTATTCACACCGCAACATACCACACAGACTGTCATCACTATGGCCCAATCACATAACCACTCAATTTCTTACAAATCATGGTCGATTTAAATTCTATCTCCACAAAATGAACTCAACGACTTCACCACACATCAGCTGCCTAGAAAGACTTCCACAGACAGCCCGACATCTGTTTACAGAATGCATGACATGCTCTAAAGATCGACAAGCTATACTATGAACATTTCATCTCCCAATGGTGCTGTAGTATTATTTCAATACAGTCGACGTCACTAACTTCCTCATTAAAATCTTCCAGTAATGTTTGAACTACAGTTATTGTAATTTATTACCGTAAATATACTGAGATTTTCCTTTAGGTAAAACATGGGTTGTAAGAACTAGGTTTATAAAATAAAAAAAAAGGTCCAGAATACAAAACACAGTGTAACAGTGTACAAAAGGCACAGAATGATGGGAAGCAAGGAAAAGAAATCCAGGGTGTGCAGGCAAAGAGAGTTAAGTCCACTTTCTTGTTACTGAGAATTAGTGACTTAACACACTATAACATAGCTTTGGAGATGGATAAACCCATGAGGCACACATCCATAACTACCGTACAATTTTGATTATGACTTACTGGACTTAACACAAATGTAGAGAACATTTTTATCTATAACTCTATGGACATATCTAAACTTTTTTGGATGGTGGACTTAACTCTCTTTGTCCACGCACCCCAGAAATAGCCTAAATCACATAATTATGGGCTATATAAGTGGTTTTTAGCATCATCGATGAGTCTCTCTGTGGGCATTAGGCATATTTTATGTATGTCTGAAAAGCTCATTTTGAGGAGGAAAGATTGTATTAATTTATATGAAGTTCCTCTGGCATCGGAAAAAAAGGCCCTTTACTACCCATGTTTCAATTTTTATATTGTATCTCGCACTTAGGTGAGGAAGATGTGGGTTGTAAACTTTTTTTAAGTATGCGAGTTTATTAATAGCGAATTCTCAAGACAACAGCCTATGTCTGCACATTTCTTGCTACTATGCAGTACACCCCACAGCTATGTTTCTTTAGGTGAAAATAAAAACTACTTTAATTAATCAACCATTTGATGAACAATGGTTTCACTTAATCGTACATTTTGATCCCCAGTAACCTGGGAATCAGGAATTTGCTTACATTAATCACACATTGAAAATACAATGTCAATGTTTGATTTCTGTACTGGCATGGGAAACTAAAGATCTGGAGCTTTTGAATAGGCTAGTGTCAGATTTGAGCACAGAATATAACTTACCGTTTTGAAGGAACGCATGGCGAATAAATTAGCCATCATAGTAGAAAACCCTGGTGCTAAGCAGCTCTGTGCGATGAACCCCAACTTCAATTCTGCCAGACATATCACGTCATCTCCTTGCTTCCAATCCCAAGACGGGATGTTCAGAAGATAGGCCTGTTAATAGCAGCACATTCTCTGTTCTTTATAATCATTACATAATACTACTTGCAGAATAAATTTATGACTAAAAATTAGCAGTTACTTACCAACAGTGTGCCTAGTACACCTTGAATTAATTGAGAAATATGGACAATTGTATGGATTAATAGTTAAGGACTTGGATGTTTTGGGAACGAAAACTGTCTCTACAACTTTTGAGTGCGAACTTTTCATGTATCAAGAAAATTTGAAAATGAACCCTCCCCAAAGTTTTCTAATAGAAAAATGAATAAAGCAGTTTTATTTCTTAATTTTTACAGTATAAATATTTAAATTATCAAAATCATTAGAGCCTTTTTTGAAAATTAAAATTTGGAAATATTTTCAAAAATACTACCATTAGTCCTTTAGAAATAAAAAAACAAATACTATCGGGTGCAAAAAGAGTACTACAATTTATCTAACATATAAGTTTATAATCCAAGATTATAATTAAATACAATTCACAATTTGTCAGCAATTGGCCTGTAGGGGCAAACAGAAAGAGAGAAGACAGGAGAATTCCCAAAACACATTTTTTAATTATGAGGTAATGTAAAACATGTTTCCCTGTTACCTCTATTTTTACTTTTGTCACAATCAATTATGCTCTCTATATTAAATGCAAATGAGAAAATGGAAATAAAATAGTACACAGTAATAAGACAGAAAATAATACATGGTATAATATTTATATTAAGTAGGCTACTATAAATTTGTAAAACAACAACAATAATAATAATATGTAATAATAATAATAGATTACATTGCATATATATTTAGGGTATGCAGTAATATATTTTATCTATTAATTCATGTTTAGGGTTTTTGTAATTTATAATAATACTGATATTGAACAAATTTCAGTTTTCTTAATAAGAAGATTCCTTTATAATGTAAAAGTATATTTATTGCAAGTGATAAGACAAAATATCAAAAGTAGGGACAAAATCAAGATTTGCATGTGTGAGATTCAATAAATCAATATAAGGTTAGGCATTTTCTCTATAACATTGTTTACCATGAAAGATACTGTATATCTGCTAAAAGTACAAGTCATATTACAATATCTCTATCTCACAATTGAAAAAATAAAATGTATCAACTATAGGTAGAAATGAATAGGAGGATAAGTATGGTCATATATGGAAGATACAAGGATCCATGACAACATATCTACATAGCATATAATGGTTGCTGTATGATATTAATTACAAAGTACTAAAAGATATTTTATATCAAAACTAACCAAAAGAAAGTACCTACTGGCTAGATTGTGTACACCATTCAAAATGTTCTTGTGTAGGTACTAATTCATTTTGTAGAAGTCCATTTCCACTTTAATGCAGGGTCCAGAAATGTATTTTTTATGCATTAACTTATCTGAAGTAAGAACTATTTTTCAGACTATTTAAACTTTCACACCCTAATTTTTGTTCACTCAAAGGTATTGTCAAGTATAAAAACTACAGACACCTTTGTAGGTGTTTATTCATTAACCTCCAACATCCACAAAACCATTACATTTACATTCACTATTCCTTTTCCTACTGGTATTATCTAAATATTTATGGTGTACATAAACAAGACATTTACTGAAAAGTATTGTTTTTTGTACATACCTTATTATGATATTGCATGAGCTGAATGATGACCCGAATGTCGTCCGAGTAGTTCTTGATGGAGATGACCCTCATAATATTGGCTGCGTCCTCAGCATCAGGGTCTTGGCAGTACTTATTGGCCAGCACCAGGCACGCATCTGCCTCATGCACCTGTGCCAGAGTCAAGAGTGCCACCATGAAACCCATCGCGATTGAGGACAGGACATAGCCACCACGCTATTGCTCAAGATGCTGTCACTAGTCATTCAAGATAGCTTCAGTGAATACACAAAGAGTTATGCTAAGTCTCAATCCCTCCTAGATCAATATTATCAAAAGGGAAAATGAAAAGTGACTTACAGACATCCAGGAATGGTTTGTAATTATTTTAATTTTATTTGGCCATGGGTTCCAGCTCCAAAATTTTGGACAATCAGCATGGTAAAGTAGAGGTTATCAACCTTACACACCAGCTGCCTTTACCCCCGTCATCACCAGATCCATAATGCCACCAGAAGGATTAAGTCAATTGAAAATTCCAACAAACTCATGGGATCGAACCCACAACCCTCCAGATTGTAAACACAAAATGCACCATGGCATATCCCTCAATTTTAAATATTTACTGTAAATTAATTTACATTAAATAAAAACTTATTAAATTATTTTTCTTAATATGACATACTAAAATGTATAGAATTCTTTGGAATAATATATATACTGAATCCTCTGAATTATTCAAGATTATTCATTAATTTCTTCAATGTATAGAGTCTGCCAAAAAAATGTATACACACTTCAACAGAAGCCGTCAATTGACTTTTTCCAAAGTTGCATCAAATTATTGTAGTATGAAATTTTCTTAAAAGATACCTTACATGACTGAAAAGGCAAAAATGTGATATTTATGACTATAAAATCATAATAGATGAGATACACTTGTCATTTGAGGAACATAAGACTATTTTAAAGTGGTATTTTGAATTTGAAAATGTTGTTGAACTTCTACAATGGAGGTTTGATTTTGGAGAGAAACTCAAACATGCTTGATTTATGATAAATTTGAAACACATTGTATCGTACGTGATGTGCACAAATAAAAATTGAGCATACCCCATACTTCAACATGTTCTGCCAGCTTTGGTACTGGAACAGTTTACACCCTGTCACAAGACAGTGACAGCTCGATATAGAAATCTACAATACAAAGTGCATGTGAGACTTAAGCAAGCAGAACAAGTAGCAAAATGGAAAGTTTACATCCCAAGATTATTAAATGCAATTAATATCCTGATCGAAGAATTGAGTTTTCTTCATGGTACAGGCGAGTGCACAGAATCTTTCCAATGCTTCTGGCTTCATCTAGTGTTTTCCTTTATTTCAAGTTGACTTGAACCTTCTTATCATCTGTGTTCCACTCCAGCCCTAAATGAGCTAATCTCTTATTTGTTTGAATTCAAGTCAGAACACATGAATTAGCCCATGAACAACACTTAGATCTAGAAGAGCAATGACAGGGGGTGGAGTATGGTAACATTTCACTTCAGTGGCTGGAGGGCATGTCTCACAACGAATATCCACACCAGCCCCTGAATGAATTCGACTCATATTGGTTTGATGTCAAAAGCCTGGAATTCAACCTATGAACACAGATCAGTTTCAGGTTCAGCAGCGTAGGAGTAGTTAGAGGGCATGCCTCACAATGAATGTCCACACCAGCCCTTGAATGAGTCCACTGATGTCAAAAGCCTGGCTCTCAAATATTAACCTATGAACACAGATCCATTTCAGGTTCAGCAGCATAGAAGGGAAGGAAATAAGACAAACATTAAGTAGAGGGTTAGCATCTGGTGTGTATCCTCCAATGCGAGAAAAGGATACGAGTAAGGGACGGAAGTGGGTCTGGCCAAGCAGTCATGTATTCCCTTACCAACATAAACCACTGAGCATTATATCAGAAAAATTCTGTGCCCGCGACTGTACGCAGAATGAGAAATTTATAAGGATTATTGTGTGGACTGATGAAGCACAATTTAAGCTAATCGAATAGTGAATCAACTGCAATTAGTGGCAACCAAAAAAATCCATATGCATCTTTACCAGGCAGTCAATTTATTGGAAGTAAATGTCATCAATAGGATGACCACCCGTTTTTGAAGGTCAAGCATAGCTACAAAAGTTGAGCACATTCATTTTACCTGCTACCCTTGCACTGTACGGAAATGACAAATATAACTGCCAAATTTTCACCAAGAAGTGCAAGCTTACCTGGATGAGCTTTTTCAAGGACATTAGATAGGAAGAAGAATTTCAGTTGCATTCCTCTTATGTTCTCCTGAGTGAAAATCTTTTTATTTTTATCTTTGTGAGACCCAAAAGAATTTGTGAATCAGAGAAGAACAATGGGAAGAAATTCAAAGGGCAAGTGCAGCAATCTCACTGTTCAGCAATCGCACTGGACACTTTGGTCAACAGTGCCCAAGCAGGGGTTTGCCAATCCATTAACTGTCTTGTAGCTAATGGCAACCATTTTGAGTAACTCTTTTAATTGTAGAGGTAAAATATATTCATCTCATGATGTCAGAATAAGTTTAGAAATACAATTTTTACACACATTAGCAAAAATGTGTATACATTTCTTTTTTGGCTGACCTTTTAAATCTTAACACACTGTTGAATCTATTAAAAAAAAAAAAAAAAATAACTAGTTATTAATTGTTATTATACGTTGGCTGGATTATTATTGTAAGACTCATGAATAATCTTTACATTTAACAATAAACAACAAACAATAAAAGATGTACAGAACAGCTACACATAATCATATTTCTAAATGAAGAGTTTTCTCAATGTGGTATACATATAATATAAAACAATTATGTAACAATGTTCTCAATTTGTTGAAAATATATGCATTTTAAAAATATATTTTAGAATCAATTTTATTTAATCTAAATTTTAATACCAAATAATTATCAATTTTAAACTACTTTTTTAAAAAAATATGTTAAATAAATATTAGTTTATTTTTTCAAGTGTGAACTATGCGTTTACCACCAATACTGCAGCATAAACTACAAGACAAATACAACTAATTCCTAACACATTATTAGTGCAATCTACAAGCAGCTTAGCTGGGAATGCATCCCTGGGCTCCATCAAATAAAATCTGCTTACTCCCTTCCAGCAAAGTGCTAAAAGTAACAGTTACTAAACACAATGTTACTACTGCCTTACTAGAAGCAAGGATGGTTATTTTTGTAAATCTCCTTATATTCCCTCATGATCGTACTGATCTAGAAGACATCAAGTCTTTGCAGAATTTTTTCTATACTCACTGGTAGCATTCACATTCGAAAGCAAGTAAGAAGTTAGAGAGTGCTTGAAAATATTATTTTGTAAGCCAGACCAGGGTTTCTCAGAATTAAAACTTGCAGCCAAAGAAGTCTTGACAATGGTGGAATACTTGAAATATTAAACACACACATACTAAATGTATGTTCATCTATAATAATAAGAGGAAGAGTTTGTCTTGTCTGTCTGTGCATGATGCCCAGCAAAATCTATTGCACTCAGAGATCTGAAATTTTAAACATAGATGGACTGAAAGGGTGGCCGAATTTTTAATTTTTAATTAATTTTTTTTGTGCTATCGAAACATCAGTTTTCGAAATACATTTCAATTGTCAAATCAATTGCAGGTGGCTTTGCTTTTTTTTGTCAACTTGGAAATAAAAGCATCGCTCACTCTGGTCGCTTCGTTTGTTTATAATGACAAGGCACGTAGACATCTAAAATTTTCAACATAAACAAATAATATAATGAATATAGGCCTAAATGAGCAAACATTGATTGATTTGGATGGAACTCATTAGAAAGGGGCCGTTTTACCCAAGCAGTGCTTACTAATCGAGGAATGCACTCTAAAGCCAGACTTTTAGCTGATTCGTTATAATTATTAATAATGTAGTTTATGAATTAATCACGTTTAAGTGTTAATATATATAATGTTTTCACTTGACAAGCAAACTTAGATTTACCTTTGGTAATCCGGACGGCCGTTTCGCACTATTTTAGTGCATCATCAGCGGTTTTCGAACTGCTACTGGTGGGTGCCTGTGTTGTACACCTAGGTGGTGTGGGTGTTGCGTTGGTCTTGAGGTGGGAGTGGGAGTATTTGGCGGTGTTTGAATGTCAGGTATCGTGTCAAAAAGTGTGTGTGATTTGAAGTGTAGTTGGTCATTCAGTATAGATGTGGGGTGATTTTTTGTGTGTTTATATATTTCTAGTTGTTCTATTGTGTTTAGTTTGCGACTTTTGTGGAGTGTGTGGAGAATTTCCATGTTCGTGTCTGTGTTAGTGTAATTGTGGTTTGTGTCAAGTAGGTGTTCTGCATAATTTGATTTTCTGTTGTGGGGGTGTTTGAGTGCTTTTATGTGTTCTTGGAATCTTGTTCTAAAGGATCTGCCAGTTTGGCCTATATAGAAGTTGGGACAATTATTGCATTTCAGTTTGTATACTCCCGTTTTGTTGTAGGTGTCCATTTGTGTGCTTTTCCTTGTTAGGTAGGCACCCACCAGTAGCAGTTCGAAAACCGCTGATGATGCACTAAAATAGTGCGAAACGGCCGTCCGGATTACCAAAGGTAAATCTAAGTTTGCTTGTCAAGTGAAAATTTAACAACTAACTTTTGTTAAAGCAATCAAGAATGGACACTCAAACATACAGTTATAATGTTTTCATTATTTTGCTCTTGATTTTAAATTTTTGAATTAATTATCGTGGGCGAAGCCACGGACACCTGCTAGTATAACATAAAATCAGACTTGTGACTTCTATACGTAATTTATGGTACAAATTTTAGTGAAACATTCCAGAGGTGTCCAAAATAATTTATTAAAGGAATTTCTTACAAGGGTTTAACAGTGGTATAGTAGCCCATTAAGGCAATTTTATTTAAAGTTTTGTTGTCAAAAATGTATGCTTAATTAATAAACAGTGTGTACTAGATGTTGTTCCACCAATGTCATACTCTGGCAGCAATATAATGAATAAGCAAACTGTGTGATTGAATCACTAATACTAACTGCAGTAAATTTATTCAAGTCATGCAAAAATAGCATCTTTGAAGAAAAGTTATATGTATTCTGGTTTTAGTGGAGTAGAATTTCAATAACTTTCAATAAATTAGCATCTATTTTATTATGTACTACAAATTGTGAAATGTAGAAAGATGTGTAAATATATACATAACCTAGCTTTTAAATGCTTTGATCACAGCCATTGTTTAAAGTCATATCCTGAATTTATAGATCTCTTTGTCGACCAACTCCACATAATTTAGATATAAATGTTATATATAGGCAATTTTTTATATAGTAGATATTTTCGTAAAGTAATTTTATAAAATGTTGGAAAGAGAATCTTGTTAACTTTGCTAACAACTTTATTTGAATGTTTATACACATTCAACAAATATAATTGTACTGGTGTACACAGACAAGAAATGCAGAACAAGGTCAATCAGACCAAGACAAAGATATAGAAAGAAAAGTGCACGGTCAGGACAAGGTAGCTGACTCCTTAGACCTAGCTCCCCTAAGTGAGTTCTATTTTTCGAGCAATCCCTGCTAGAAAGCAGGAGGCCTTAGCCCTCAAGGGATGTCAAAGGCTAATTTCATTTCATTTCACCATAAATCAAGTGTTTTTTCATAACAGACCATCCAGCCTAAAACAGTATATGAAGGAAAGTTGTTTTCAAATAGTTTTCTTTTTTTCCATTGTATCTTCCTACTTACTAACGTTGGGGATGGGGGTTGAATAGTTAATTGAGAATTGTCAATTTTTTAAAAAGTCATCCTGCAAGAGTGGCCTATACAGGCCAGACCATGAGCCACATCCCACTCACAGCCTCAAAATGGCAAAAAGTATTGCAGCAATGCCATATAATAAAGGTATGCAATCTCTTCATGCATATTTAGTACTTCATGAACATAAGAGTTCTCATTTATGCGGTGCCTTTGTGTCTAAGAATTATTCTGGGCAACTAATATACTGACAAAACATTTTACACTTTACTCTGATTAAACATCTACCGTATGTAAATACATACATATCATGAATATAAATTGAAAATTTCTATCTTAAGTTAAACATTTCAACGGGATTACAGTATCTATCTATCTAATTGAAACATATTTTAGGATATAAGTATAATTATTAAGAGAAATTGGTCTTAAAACAAAAATGAATAATTTTTTCCAGGAAGAAACAATAATATCCAAACCCGATTTTCTTGTATTCCAAGTCTTTTTGAAGCCCTTGTTTTCTTAGAACCACTCATTTTAAAGGGTTTAAATTGGGTGTTACAATATCTATTAAACTTTGCTTATAAATTAATACGTTGGAAAGGGTAGCTTACACACAGTAATAGACTGAATTTTAGTAAATAAACGTTTGTTATCTAAAGGTTCACATTATTAGCTGAAAGACTGCCAATCGTTATTGTCTTATTCTCTCAAACAAAATATCAAAAACTTTAAAATGACAAATGCTCAATTTATAATACAGCTGTGTTTATACTCCTTTTAGCTGTGAGGCTATATCAAAAGTTAGGAATGTGCGTCTCTACAGTAGGGTAAGCCATGGAACTATTGATTGTCAATTGTTTCTATTATTGGTGTATTTTTATGGAGTAAATTTCAACTGATATTAATTTAAATGGATATAATAAAAGATGAAATGGTGAGGATGATTCATGATATGAAAACATCCAATTCGGCATTTGCCTTTACGACTGGGGAAACCATGAATAAACCCATTTCAAATTAGCCGGCAGGGTTTGAACCTGGGACCTCCCGAATGTGAGTCCAAGATGTTACAATCTTGGCCACCTTGCTTGGTTGTTCAATATTGCACTTATGTAATATGAAATAATTTAGACAGAATTTCAGTTAATATTATTACTACATTACTTTTACTACACCTGGTACTAAATATGAACCTCTTCCCTCACATCAAGACAGGCTGTTATCACTAGATTATATTGATGCTTTTGAGGAATTATGCTTATCAATTTAATGAAGCAATAATTTAAGCTGTTAAATTGTTGGTATATGGTACGTATTTGCTTATCATTTTAAAGAATATGTATCAGTCATCACAGGATATCGTTGGTGTAAGTTCTTGCTTATCAATTTGACAAATTAACATTATTCTATTAGGCTGGATTAAGTCTGCAGTGAAAAGAACAGTGGTAAATGTCAAATTTACGCTATTTCATTTATTGCTGTGGGTTTCAACTGCTTAGTTAAATTATTTAAAACCACGAAATACTCTTTTTTATCGGCTATACCGAACTTATTAGAATATAATAGGCTTTAGTAAATGATCTCTATCAACAGTATTTTGAGCTTCTCTTTCTACTCCAAATAAATTTTCAATACATCTACCGGTATGTAAATTATGTGAGTTAAGACAGTAAACTGTGTTGGATTAATAGCATTTTCATACCAAACTACTTCAAATAAACAATCTTAAAACCTTAAGCAGAAAAAGTGAAACTGAATACAATAATATTAATCATTTTGAGGTAGAGAATCGAAGAATGCAGTTTACCTAACATAGCAGAAAAAGTGAGGCCATTTTAAAGCCAAGAAGAACTAAGATTACTTAGGGTTATTCAAAAGAATCTTATCAAATGTGAGATTATCAATGACACCACAATTTCTCACTAACATAATATAAACAGCATATTGGTATCAATAATAATCTCCAACAAAAGATAACATTTTTTTAGATAACTCTGAATTGAAATGTTATAAATATATGCCATGCCTAAATTATTTGAATTCAAAATGCATGAATGCAATATTCTAAAATTAGATATTAAATTATATACTTAGCTAAAGGAATGCAAAAAAATATCATATTTTTAAAATAGATGCCAATAGTATTCTTAATATGTTGCAAAAGTGATTACAGAGAAAAGTTTGTCAGTGACGTAATGCAAATTTTCAAAACCTTAGGGTTTTGCAATATAAAATTCTGACTATACTGTTATGTTCTTTTTTACAGTTATACTTAAATTAATAATGGGCTCTTTTAGCCACATAGTATTTAGAATGATTCTTCAAATATTGTTCAAGAAAGAAATTCTACTTTCACTAAACCAATGGGAAGAAATTCAAATCGTGAGAACCTCAATTTCTAATATTGAGAAACCCTGAATTTCAACTGTAAAATATGTATTACTGATTTCAGTTACTTCATATTTAGATATTTGAGCATATGGTGGCTCAGCCCATTTCCTCTGGTATACACAAATCACATTCTAATAAAATCTGTTAAATGCATCATTATTCTGGGCAACTAATATACTGACTAAACATTTTACACTTTACTCTGATGAAACATCTATGTAAATACGTACATATGAATATAAATTGAAAATCTCTATCTGTAAGTTAAACATTTCAACAAATTACAGTGGCTATCTATCTAATTGAAAAATATTTTAGTGTTACTATATAACTAGAAAAATGTAAACAGCAGTGTTTTTAAAATGAAAATTTCTGTAAAAATGTTTAATGCATGAAATTCATTACTACGTACGCTATTTAATATGTTTACAATATAGCTATAACTATAATCAATAAATATGGTGAATAGCATTGCAAATGCAAAATATTTTGACATCTGAATGCTTAACAACTGTACTATTACCAAAAGCTGAGGATGGATGCTCGTGCGTGACTACTCTACCATACAACCCTTCTGCTACATTTATTACCATATTATCATAAAAATAAAGCAAATGAAACAATAAACAAATTCCTCCAAGTTGAACACTGCTGAGACTGCTAATCCTGTCAAGACAGGATTCAGAAACTTTAAAAAATTGTAGATCTCATCAAATGATCATACTTTCTATGCATTTTATTCTTGAGTTTCGTGATTTGACAGAATGTTATCATTTGATCTTTTAATTTTGTTATCAACAACTAGAATGCGTTTCCTTTAATTTGTTTAGACATCAATGTGATTTGTTTGGCAGCATGTTTGTTGCACATTTTTATGTCTACATTGTTGATGTTATGTATATATTTCATAAAAAGTGTTATTAAAATTGATTATTTGTAATATTGTGATGTTCTCTCAGTATTGCAGTGTGACAAATTGCATATCTTTGTAAATGCAATTTCAAAATACACTTCTAATCTAGATCTCAATTTTACAGTTTATTCTTTCAACTTTTTTTATCGTTAATTTGCCAGGTTTCTATACTATCAGAGGCATAGATTCCGTTTATGCATTTAATGTTATTATTCACCAAACTTCCAGATCATATCAGTGTTTGTTTTTTGGTATAATTATAACTTTTTTTTAAATTTAAATGTTGAAATATTGCAAATGGCTCAGTGCTCAAAGTGTTAAAGACATAAAGGGAAAATTAATAAAACTTTGTTGAATACAATTTCCAAACATTTTGCTACTTCTCATTATTTGGTGATCCAGTAGGAAAAAAGTAATAATGAAAATAATGATGATGATAATGATAATGAAGATGATGATGATATTAATAATAATAATAATAATAATAATAATAATAATAATTACTACTGGTACTAGTATCCATGTTTTCATCAAAGGTATCCATGTTTTTATCAAAGGCATCCGTATCAAAGGCATCCATGTTTTTATCAAAGGTATCCATGGTTTAGGTAAAAGTCATGATTTCAAAATTAGAAACAGCTTGTTTTTAGTGCAATTACTTGTATAGTTAATATGCTATAAGTTTTAGTCATAAAAAATCAACTGTGTTCTATGCTTAAAAATCACCTTTTATTTATTTCATTTGCTTCATTTTATATAAATGGTAAAAATTCTTCCAAAACTATTATGTTCAGCTTATGCACATACCGACACATGAGCACACTATTATTCTAACTTGAGCCTTATCAAGGTACATGACATGCTGCCAGGCATTCTCAAAGAAGAAAGATAATGAAGCATATATATAAACATGACAAAGAGACAATAGGATAGATGGTAAGAGAGAAGTAGTGCAACTTACCATGGTAAATTGAGGGGTTGGTAATGTAATGGAACCAACACACAAGTAAGCAGCCTAGGTTTAGTTAGTTTTAAGGAGAGTTGCAACTGTAGACCACCTATTAATTGCTCATACATCCAATTACTCATCAACCAGCCACTCATCATTTTAAGGTTATTCAATAGTAAATAAATTTAATTCTAACCTACCAACCTTAATTAATGTATAATTTTACACACAAAAAAGTCATTACAGAGGTCCTAGGCCTTGCAAATTTATTACCTTGTTTTTAAAGGGAATTTGAATTACTGTTGAATGGGACGAAGTTTTTAATCTAGTGTCAATGATGGTCAATTACGAATAGGCCTATTTTATAATTTCTTGCATATCAAACTATGCAAAAATTGTTTAGTGTTTGATATGTGTGTACTGGAGAAATTTTCTAGTAGTTGTCATTTTTTAAAATACCTGAAAATAGAAAAACAGGAACAATGAATAGCTATTTATGTATTAAATAACGCTTTAGTGGACGAATCGCATCGGCCGAAATATTGGATAAGTCTGATCAAGGTTTTGCATACATGGTGCATACAATATTTTTTAGTAAAAGCTTCTAAATTATATGAAATGAAATAAAAATACCATATAATTAATTATAATGAAAGGTAGAGTCAGCCATTTGTTAACATAATTTTCTCACAGCCGCCTGTATCACAGAACAATAGTGAACCGTACCAATACGAAATGCGGTATAGACGCATAATGTATCAGTCACTTGTTTGTAAACAATAATGGATACGAATTAGTAGTCTATTTATAAAAAGCGTGTGAAAATATGAGTGATAATCCCGAGGAAATTTCAATCCAAGCCAGAAACATTGAATTGGAGCTGCTGCCAGTAAAATCTCGGCAGCAGAAGACTATGAAAAAGAATATATTGTATTTAAATGCTGGTACATCCAGGGTAAGCGATGTTTCTCTTGTAAACGAAGATGTGAAAAGTTGTTGGCTTATATTTGTTCTTATACAATGAAGTAGACTACCATGTTTTGTGAAAAACCCTAGTAAAGGCCTAGTCAAGTTTATGAGTATAATAAAGAAACATGTTGGCTTAAATTTGTTATTTTATGATCAAATATATGCTTAAATCCATCTTAAAGTTGGTATGACAGGTCAGTATCATCCGGATTTTGTTTATTGACTGCCATGATGACTTTAGCATCCTAGGTCACATTTTAAAAGCAGTTTTATGCCATTTTAGCGGCCTAGGTTGCATGCTGTGGTATAATGTACTGTTGGGAGCTGACGAGATGATCCGTGATTTGGTGGTGGCATGCAGGGGGAAGACGGTGTTGTGCTATAACTGCACGTGTAGGGAAGCGCTGCTATTGGCTGCAGATAACAGATACAGTCAGGCCAGGGATTATCTCGTCAGCTCCCAACAGTAAGTGTAAACTACTTTTTAAAAAAAATCAGTTAACTTTTTTTTTTTTTTAAATAGTGTGTAGAAATGTTCATGGAACTTGACTTTTCCAGTGCTATTAATTCAGCACATATTAATTTAATTTAATTTAATTTATGTATCGATTTGCCCTCAGTATGTACATCAGGCAGATTGTGTTAAACAGTTTTCTACCCTACAGACAGGTGTTCATTGTCAACTTGTAAGAAATGTGAAAATCTATAAAACGAAAGGCCTAAAATCCCCTTGAAGGTAAGTTTTTGTAGAAATATGCAATATTTTGCAACACAGTGAACCATAAGTCAATTTGAATTTAATGAAAAAATAATGCATAAACTGTATTTTATTATGCGAAATAACACCAAAATTAGCCCAACTTGTGTACCAAAATTTAACAATTTTATTCACCGTAAAATAATATTTTAAAAGTTTGTATTATAAATATAATACAAGTTAATTACAACTTTTCCAGTTGGTAGGTATAAGAGACGGGATTAATTTGCTCACTATCATTAAATATCAAATAACAACTTGATTTTTATATCTTGAAACATATGTTATAAATGTTATATAACCTTAGAATGAGTGCACACACAAACACACACACACACACTAAGCATTCCAGAGATGTAGGCCTACTACTTATAAAGACAGTACATTATTAATACCAAAAACAAATTTTATGACACTGGCTAGTTTTGTTAAATTTAGCATAGTAAAGTGCCCAGTAAGCAACAGGATTGAAAATAATTATATCAGGTTTTGGCTATGATTTGGAACTTTCTTTTCTTCAATTGCTTGGGCATATTGGTGGTTATGGTTGCTGAACAAAAGTTCTTACTGGTATGAAGGTCTGTAACCATCACTCATGTGCCAGAAATTTTATCCGTGAGATTTTTTTTTTTTTTTTTTTTTTTTTTTTTTTTTTTTTTTTTTTTTTTTTTTTTTACGTGCCTGTTTTTTCTCAAATCTAACACGCAGCTTTTTTGTCCATTTGTAGTATTCAAAATTGGAGTGCGCATTAGATTCAATAGAACATTAGATTTGTATCCAAACTGATTCCATAGCATTGCTGTAACTCTAGACTTTATTACATTTGTTGTTGGCCTGTTAACGGCACGCACGAACGTAGGCCGAAGTTAATGTAATATTTTGACACTCAAGCTCAACATCAAGTGTGTTTAAAGGAAGTGGTGTTCAATGCAGAGGTATTATTGTCCCGCATCCCCCTCCACTATCCCCCTAAACCATTATACCGACCTTTATTCATCGAAACTTACAATTTAATTTCATTATAAAATAAAATACTAAAACAAAATATCCAACCATTGATGTGCATTACATTCTCCAACAAATGATTTTAAAACTTCAAAATTGGGGTGCACATTCTATTTGATGGAGTATTAGATTTGAGTAGGCCTAAGTACGGTAAATATTGACATATGGGCCAGGAATTTGGATATAGAATGCCAGTGCCCTGCCAATTGTTTCGCCCAGGCTGATGTCGGGCATATTACTATGTATAATGCAATGGAGTACATCTCTGGAGTCTGGCTTCTCATGTAGGCAGAGTTGTCACCAGGTAGTTATAGTTGAAGTCATCTGAAGGTTCAATTGTGTATATTAGAAGTACTTGTATCAGAATTCAACTGTATAAAAATAATATAAAAAAAAATACAAGAAAATTTGAAGAGGATTGCATTTTGTAAAAGTAGGAAAAAATTAATCTTATTGTTAGGGGAATAGAAATTTAAATAAAATGGCAGATTTTTTAACAGTGAACTGGCCTACATCTAACTCACCGACAAACTGTTACTAAGTCTTATAAAATAATAAACTCTACTGTAAAAAATTAAAATTAAATTAAAAGTTTCAGTGAAAAGTAATATTTTTAGGTACGTCTGTGAATATCTAGTAACTGGCAACTAAGAAAAATCCAAAATAAAGTTTGTGGTATTGGTACAAGAAATAAATGTTCCTACTTAAGACATTCAAACTATGGTGTCCCATATCTAGCTAGCTACAGTATTACAGTTCCTCTTGTAGAGACTTCCTTGAAATTCTTCTTGAAGAATGAAGTTGCCTCTAGCAGCTACAGAATTAACATAAATTATCTACATACAGTGGACCCTTACTATGCCTTCCTGTTAGGAATAACTTACATGCCAAAGATTAATTCTCTTAGTGGTTTTAGAGTACCGGTAACTTAAAAAAATAGAAATGTATTAAAATGTTACCACAACAGTTATTGGGGATATGCATAATATATTTGGCAAGGGTTTTCAGCAGATCACCTTTAAGGACCACGTAAATGGATTAGTGCAAATCATTGAAAGATATCTTCTATTATCCACCCTTCATTACACTAGAATAAGCGTTTTAAACATAATACTAGAATAAACGTTTTTAACATAATGCCTTTCATTTGCTTGGCAAAGTTGCATTGCTTCATTGCAATATGCCTATAATAGCAATATGCAACATGCCTATAATAGTTACAGTAATATGCCTATAATAGTTATGATAGAAGTATGTAAAAACCATTTTTTTATTAGAATATTATTTTATCAGCTATGCCTCGTTTTATAACTACACAAGAATAATAAAAAAAAATTACACATATATATCATATAATGCTTTTTTTTTTCTACGCCAGCACAAATTTAAAATAAAGTTAATATTTGAAAAGAGTTATAAATTCAGTTTACAGATGGAAAATTGCAAGAACATGAACAACAGCAAAATTATCCTTGTGGCCAAGGAATTCCAAGGACTGACCAAGTAACTTGAGTTATGTTACAGGAATAGAATTAATTGTAAATGAGGTTAAAACATAGCAAATTTTGAAGAAACTGCTACCTATAGTTCCGGTCAAGAAAACCACCAATAACGGCCGTGGTTGTCGGCATGCTGACCACATGCCCCCCAATCCTGCCATCTGCCTACGGGAGATGATGCAGCGGTCGGGTGGTAGGCCAAGTCCCTCCAGGGATGTAGCACCACGGAGTTTAGTTTAGTTTAGCTACCTATAGTTACAATTTAGCTGAAATTGATGATGTAGTGGAACTTGCTAAAGGCAATTTAATGCCTAAGAAGTCAATAGGTACCGTATTTTATAAATCTCAATACAATAATTTTAAAAACAGTGTTTGAAGAATAAAATAAACTAAAAGAACTATGGCCACATTATTCAATGTTGAAAGCAATTTTTTTATATGGTTATTTAACAACGGGGATGTACTTCAACACAGGCCTGAGACCGTCGTTGGTGCGCCGGAATTTTGTCCCACAGGAGTTCTTTTACATGCCAGTAAATCTACTGACATGGGCCTGTCACATTTATGCACACATAAATGCCATCGACCTGGGCCAGGATCAAACCCAATGTTGAAAGCAATGTTAGCTGTAGGCTAAATGATGACAGTGTCATTTCTAACTTTAAGAAATTGACACTTTTCTGAAAAATAAAATCAATGGCTACCATCAAAAAAAGTAAAAGCATTTACAAAAGAAGGATTTCATGAATTCTTGGGTGCGGCACAGATGAGAAGAAACTGCCAGAATTCGTATTATTACTTTGAGTTTTTAATAACAGGCTTTTTTGATGATAGTAATCACAGATAGTGTTAATGCTAAAGTAATTGTTTCATTAAAAATATGTAATTAATAACTTGAAAGTGTAATTGTGATTTAAGAAACATTTTATGTTAAATATTAAGATTTTATAATTAGTGCATAAATTTAAAGTTTGTTATTGAAGTGTTGAAAATCTTCACTTTTCAATAATTCAATTTTATGAGCATAAAGTTCAATCTCACTCAACGCCTCAGAAAAGAAAAAAGTTTTATGTCTGCCTACATAAATATCGCTGGAAGAGTTACTTCTATTTCATATGCCTTGCCTAAGTTATACTATAACTACAGTTGAAACTAGAATTCTAGCAGGGACTTATTCTAAAATATTGTTGGATTAGGTATGTTCTATATATTAAGCCTATTTACAAGAGCTGTGGTGACCTGCCTAGAAGTGATTAGTATGGATCTCACAAAGTTCACTTCCTTCTAATGTCTGTGTTTTAATGTTAAGTAACCTATTTGCATTCAGTCCCTATCCAATTTATATTAAAATATGTAACCGTCATTGTTAATTTTATTTCAAGAATCAGTGAGAAAGTAAGGGTCCAATGCATCCTAATTCCATTATCATTATGAATAATGGAACTATATTTAAGAGAATTTTAAAGTTAATACACTTAAAAAATATATATCATTTAATGAACATTCAGACAACGTTCTTCGCCGTTGAAAAAATCCTGTGACAAAACAAGACACCTCTAATACAACACAACATAGTGGACTTCACAACACAACAGAGGACAGTTCTAGTAAGTAATTGCTGGCACAGATTTCATGGAAACAGAAAAGGAGTAGTTAAAAATCTTAAGAAATTATGACAGGTGAGAGGTGTTAACTGTGACAATTTTTATTCTTAAAAATGTCATTTAGCTTTTCTAACCGTAATCAGGTACATTTGCTACTTTTTCACATAGGCAGGTTTCAAGCTAGAGTGACCATTGCTAATTTATTAAATTTTATTATTACTAACCAACTTTAAAAAGAAAAAAAAAATTGGGGAATGAATGACCTAAGTGAATTTTTTTTAATTCCTGCCTATGTTTAACTAGGAAGAGAAAATAAAATGTTTTACTAGAAGAAGGAAATGAAAGAATTCAGCAGCTCCCTGCAAAGTCGTAATCATATATCACACCTGAAATACTTTTATTCAAAGAAAATTCAGTTTCAGTTTCTGAAATAACATATCACATGAAAGACAGAACACAGAAGGATGATAGAAGTTTAGACCTGAAGAAAGAGCAAGGATTGAGATAGAACACAGCAGCAGGCAGCTCATGTCTGAAGCAAGACTTAAACAGAACAGCTCTGTTGCTCCAGACCTGGAAAACACTTTCATTATATTTCCCATACACACACACACACAACCTTAAATTCATATCCCTCAGCGGCAGTTCAACCAGCTTACCTTGACCCTCTGAAGGTCGATGGGGTTCATAATAGACCCCTGGAAGAACTCAACTGTAGTAAAGTGCCTCTTGAACAAGCCTTCCAGTTCCAGGTCAGGTGGTTTTCTGCCAATCATACCATACGACGATACCCAATCAGCCAATCACAGTACACCATCGAACCAATAACAACAAACAAGGGAAAGAAAAACATAATTAATGTGAGCTACTAGTGTGTAGACAGAGAAGAATGGTAACTGTCCATGTCTATGCAACGTAAGAATCGTCACATTCCTCGGTTGCTCGTTGCATAACATGAGCTGTTCCTGAAGTACTTGCATGGCTTCTTACAGAAAAGAAAAACAGCTAGAAAGAAATGTTCAAATATGTCAATTATTGACAGATAGCCAGTTTCTTGTACAAAAACTTCATAATACTAGTATAAATTTGACCAAAATATATGTATATTAGCGTAGATAATCAGATAATCTGTATAGAACATAAAACAGAGTGCTTAGGAAAATATTTGGGCCTAAAAGAGATGAAAATGTGGACGGGAGAAAACTGCATAATGACGAGCTTCATAACCTGTACTCTTCACCGAATATAGTAATGATAATTAAATCATGGAGGGTGAAATGGGCTGGACATGTTGCATACATGGGGAGGAAAGACATATCTCGAAAGTATTGAATGGGAGACCCGAAGGGAAAAGACCACTTTGGAAGACCTAGACGTAGGGGGGAGGACAACATCAGGATAGATTTAAGGGAAGTAGGATTTGCAATATGACATAAATCTACGATATGGGCCCCCCAGCTTAAAGTCCCTCCTGGAGGACTCTGCGCCCAGGATTTTTATGTCCTGAAAAATCCATCTGGTTTGATCCTGCGACCTTCGAATTTAGAGGTGAGCACACTACCTCTAGGTTTTTTATTTAATAGTAGGAATTAATTTTTGCACAATGAGATTAAGAGAACTATTTAGGATTACTAGCTTTACAATTGAAACTAAGGCAAGGCCCAGCCATTTTTTATCATTTATTTTTAACCGCCTTTTGGTACCCAGGAACACAAAAAAATATATATAATATATAATATTAATACCACAATTTTGGCCAAGTTTAATCCGGTATTATCTTGTTTACTCTAAAACTATTGCTGTTTACTAGTATATTATGTAATTTGATAAGTTGTTGCTAATACTAATTCTAATAGCTACACTAAATTTCTAAAGGCCACTATGGCCAAAAGGGTTGCCAGACTACCCTAACAACTCTTGTGCCATAATGGTTTCTATCTAAAAGTGATAATTAACATTCCTAACTTACCAAATTACCATAAAGTGTACATTTGTATATGAAAACCACAAAACTATATAAATAGCAAATTTGAACATTTGAACATTTCTTCGAGAGAATCCCTTGCTAGTGAAAGAAAGAATGCTTTATCGAACGTCATGCAGAGATAGAAAGGGGCACATAAATAATAAAGTATTAGAACTAATCTAATGGAAACACGAATTTCTGCTCCAGTGAATAACTAATAAATCACTTCTCTGAGAAATCATTACTTTCAGATATACAAAGTGAATAGCTTTTATTTACATATGCTGTGTTAGAAAACTCTGTACAGTAATTTCTTTCTGTAACCATCACAGAAAGAAATTTCATACTGAAAATAGTCTGTGATCTAGAAAAGTAATAACGGTGCTCTTACTTCTACTGACTTTTTGTGCCACTATGGGATGAACATTCTAGATCACAGCACGATATATATCTTGAAAGTATCTCAGATTAGCTAAGTGGTATGACTTACTAACAATGTTGAATGAAAAGGTTGAAGGGGAAAGGATAAACTAAGTCGGCAAGCATTGGATAACATATACAACTTTAATAAATAGGCAAATTCCTAAAATGGCCAGCGAACCCAGCATTCCAGCTAGCCAATCAAAAAATTGATGCAGCAAAAAAAAAATAATAATAACAATTATGTTTAAAAGGGAAGGGGCCTAGAGCCCAACGCACGATGCCACGGTCCCAGATGTGCCACGCAATGAGCGTATGGTGTAAGGTTAGGTTAGGTTTACCTTCACTCTCTCTAAGTCTACAGCATTCATCATTGTTCCCTGAAAAAACTCCACAGTTGTGTAGTGACGCTTGAGCAGCCCTTCCAGCTCCAGGTCAGGCTCTTTCCTGCAATATAAGGTGAGGGTTCAGCCCCGCTATGCACTCAGGCCCATCTCGGAAATTTGAACTCCAGTCATGAGAAATGATGTCACGTTTAGTTAATCTATCCCACCGCAGTTTCACATATGATAGTTCAAATCTAAATCGGAATTTAAAAAAATTTACTCATGTTTTCAGGAACTTCATTGGCCTTAGTACACTTTTAACCTAACATCAGGACCTGAGTGCACTTTTTACCTAATACCACTACCGATGCATTATCCCCCATCCCATCTATTATAATACACAAACTTCTGAAGTTGTGTAAATGTCCCATTATTCTTTAACAACTTCATATTAGCCTAGACTATTTTATTGGATGTCTATATATTCTAAGGAAAAATAAGTTACATCTAAGAATTTTGATTCTCTACCCTGTTATAGTCCAATTATTGTATCTATTAGTTTTTTCCAAGCTCGAGGGATGATATACATAATATGTTTTCAAGAAGAATGCAAATACAGTATTTAGTAAACTCTGGTTGTCACAACACAAACATACAACATGTAAAGGAATCTTGGTTGCCAGATTGTGATATTTTTAATTACAGTAAGATTTGCTTTCATGTTTATAATGATGGATTGTCTTATCAACAATTTATTATCCTAACAGTGATAGAAAAATGATTATTTTCTTGCTAGTAATCCTGGTAAGTCATGTTTTATTTTATGTTTAAAAATATATATTCCGGTAACTATCTTAATAATTCTGAATTACCTACAACTTTTTAGATGTTGGCAGATAAGAAAAATATTTAATTTGTTTTTTTTTTGTTATTTAAATTATTGCCTGTTTACCAATGGGTCACAAGATTTCTCCCTTCTGTTGTTAAGTTATTTGTAGATGATATCTTGATGAATTGGCATTTGTATAGCATCTTTCCAAATTCTTTTTTTAACTGTAAGAGGATGTTTGTATCACTGTTACAACATAAAAGTTGGTTTTGTGGCAAAAGGAAACCATAAAACAACCTCAGCTAAATTAGATTATGGATTCCCCAAATAAAAGTCCCACATGATTGAGATGACCTGTCTGAATGATATGAAACGAGGCACTTATTTTTTTTCAATGCATATTATATTGCATGTTGTATTCATAATTTTTCTAGTTTTACTCATTTGCATGCTCATCCATATAAATATTTTACTTTTCTTTTGATATTGCATTTCTATCAGAACATTGTTCTGGTAACTTATGAGGAAGTTTATAAGCAAATGAATCAATATTTCCACAGTATCAAATGTCATTCTTTATATGGGAATAAAATTAATTCATCAGGAAAAATATTGCTCACTAACTCTGACCAGTATGATGTTACTATTAGTGTGGCTGTTCTCACTGAACTAGTAAGCATCATTGGCTGTCACCAATGGCTTCTGTAACCAGAGCCACTACTTCTTTATCTCTCTTAAGTAGCTCCTCAGTTGGTGTCACAACACTGAGTGCTCCCTGTTCCATACCTCCTTACCACAGAAGAATCTTACAAGGTTCCAGGGATCGGACCTAGACCTGCTGATCCAAGTCAGCAATGCTTACCACTAGACCACACAGGTTAAGAGAAGCAAATGTGAAATTATCCTTAAAATAAGTCTATTAAAAACTGTTATTAAAACTTTAGTACAGTGGATAAAATTACCTTTGAACAGTCACTATGTTTCAGCCTGACCTCCAGACCTTCCTCAGGTGAAATGAAGGCCTGAGGAAGGCCTGGAGGTCAGGCTGAAACATAGTGACTGTTCAAAGGTAATTTTATCCACTGTACTAAAGTTTTAATAACAGTTTTTAATCAGCTTATATTCATAACCAGTCCAAAGAGTTGGACCTGGGTTTCAATTACCTAGTATGTTAACCTTAAAATTTATATTTGAATTTGTTCAGGTTGAGCTTCAGAAATTTACTATGGAGATGGCCTATATGTCCGTATTCTGTTTGTATCTAATTAAAGCAATGTATAATTAATTTATTAAAGTGTTAAGTGTAAAGTTAGACATGTCTGAAATTATTTATACACAATGTGGCAACTTCCAAGATTCAAAGGGGAACTGATAGCACAACTATCTTCTACATTCAGGGAAAACTGTGCAAAGTTAATAGGCAAAGTGCTCACACAATTAGAAATGGGACTCATTCCTTATTATTTTTGTAACTATAAGCCCATAATTAGGAATTAATCAACTTCCACATTAAAGAACATGTCAAAGGTCTGTAAAGACATTGAAGAGAAAGATAAATTATTAAACACTCATACGCTAAGACCTTATATTTTAAAAGTATTTGGCTAGCTGGGTATTTTACACCATCTTAAATCTGGTTGAGTTTACATATTCATTTGCATTTTGACATGAAATTTATAGCAACTGATTATCTAGCCTTGTCCGCTGTTGAGGAAATTTGTTAACCTTAAGATATTATATACATAAACACCAAAAAAAAAGTAAAAATAATAATACATTTTCCCCTTTCGCATATTTAAAACTTATATTAAACTCACACCCTCATCATTTTTATTTTTAAAATGGGAATCAACAGTCACATAAAAAATATAATTTTCTACATTTGATGAAATTGTAGACCTATTTATTTCAATAGGAACAGTAATAACGAACTAAGCATCCGTACTGTGGTTCTAAAAGGAGAAAATCAGCTTTATAGATTTTAAAGGGAAAGATAGCATTCAGTGATTAATACAATATAATTATTTAAAGAGAGGAACGTATGGAGAATACTTATTTATTGAGTATTATTTAACGTATGGAGAATACTTATTTATTGAAAATAGGCTTTTTTAAAACCAAAGATGGTATTCAGTGATTAATTTGAATGTAAATCATTTTAAGAGAAAAACCTATGGAGACAATTTATTAAAATTATTACATGAAAAAAATGATTTATGCGATTTAGATTTCTAATTATTTAATACAGGTTTCTCCTAGAAATAACTACACATATCTAGAATTAGTTGCCTCTGTTAAAATGTTTAGTACTTACATAAAACTTTTAATAACATTATTTTTGCATGTTTTTCAGCTGTGCTATATTCAATTCGTTTCAGCACTTTAGTACTGTGTTTTCACGTTTCTTACACTAGTACAATATCTAAATACAGTAACATATCAAATTAATATTTTCTGCAAATGGCTGTTCCTAATGTAACTGAATTGTAACTGAATTTAACTTGTGTAGGCTATGTTGTTAATTTATAATAATTACAAGCAATAACTCTAAATTTTGAATGTCATGATTGTAAGAAAATTCATGTTTTAAAAAGAAAATCTACAAAAAAAATACAACCTATTTGGTCGTTTTAAGGTAGCTAAATTTATTTTATGTAACAAAATTATATTTTTTATGTAACTTGATGCATATAACCATTGAAGAATATACTGAAGTTGAAGAATGAAGATGTTGCCCCTCGTCGTGATAAAATTTGAGCTGACATGTGCATGGACAGAACCACTAGCACACCTGCAGAATTCTTCCTTGCAGTCAGCGTGGACCAGTGTACCAGGAGGAAATGGTAGGCATCAACTTTCAAAATTTGAATTTACATAATTTCATCATATTCATTGTGAAGTAACGAGGAACAAACTCACAAAACACAATTAATTGAATTAAAAATCTACAATCCAATTTAGTTGTGCAGCCATTTCCCTTCTGGATTTGCGAAGGTAACCCCACGCACACAATATAATCCTATGGACCAGCTCTGACTGCAAGTGACTTGAATGCCTCCAACGAGACGAATCACCAGTCCAGAATCACTACACTTCATCTCCTGTCACAGTTATCTCTAAAAACTTAGTTAAAAATATTTAAATATACTATACAGTGATCTAGTAACATCAAGAAACAAACCATTAAATAATTCTCTATTGTTCTTTGTAATCAGAATATATACTGATGTTCATTACGACAGGAGATAGAAGTAAAATAAGATGAACACAGAAAAATACTATTTTTAATGTTTTATAAAATTTGCATGAATGATGGAGACATCATATCTGTACCTTCGTCGATTAACACTCGTATAAACCAAGTGTATTTTCTTTCAATTAGAATAACTTTCAGATGATGAGTTTGGGCACTAAACATTTTTTTTTCGAACACTATTTATTATTATTTATTGAATATACAGTTCAATGAACCCTATTTTACCCGAAGGTACAATAGAGTTATAGTTTTAACAAATTTAATTTGTAATTTACATATTTATCTATCTCTATTTGGCTATGACATACCATTCCGTTCTATAAATAGCAGTGCTGAGCATTACACCCAATCAGCCTGGTAATTTTAAACTATAATCGATTATGCACATAAGAAAGAAAATAATAAATTGTCTAGAACAGCATTTTCTTAGAAATATATGAAATAATGGTTTAGCGTAAGGAAGTTTACAATAATCTAGATGTCCTTTTAAAATGTGTCTCTCTCTTTCAAACACTGGACAGTTAAATAAAAGATGTTCGACAGTTTTTTGTTTGCAATACTTGTTTTACTTTCTTTGTTTGCTAGTTTAAGTACACTAATAATTTCTTAAATAATATTGAAAATAATTCAGTATAGAAGTACAATTTTTTTTTTTTTTAAGAATTTACCTTGCAGAATGACTTGTAGCCTACTCCATGATTGTCTTGAGGGAAATTTTATTAATATTACCTACTTCTGGTGGGACAGTACTTTTATACATAAATGTCTTGTCATCCCACAAAACAACCTGAGCACTGTTAATGTTTCTGTATCAGAAAATTTATTTGAAAAATCCCAAAAATACACATAAACTTAAAATAATGGCAGCTTATGTTTCACCCCGCCCCAGTGTAGATTCATTATAAAAAATTACAAAAACTTTACTATCTTCAAATTCCATTACTTTTTAATGTAATTTTATTGTACTAGTATCATAATACTCATAGAAAAATTAGTCCTTAATACATAATTGTAAAATGAAATATTTGTATAAAGGCAATTAATAAAAGCCATGCGATTAAGTCCTGGCTTTTATAAAGACACCAGGATAAAAGAAATAAAGGACAACTATTATATATAGTATCATAATACTAATTAGTTTCTGGTTTCCTGCCTCTTAAAGCAATGTGTGATAAAGTTTAAGTTGAAATTTCTGCAAATTTTTGGATTACTACTTTGATTTTGAGGAAAACAACTCGCTTTTAATGCTGGAAGGTGAGTGTTAATAGCAGTAATTTGCTGAATCCTATATTCAGCCTAGCCAATTGCGCAAATTTTGAATAAGACATCAAAGAACAGTATATTTAAGCATTCATCTTACTGAATGCAGCTCCTTGACCAAGTCGCATGCATATTAACACCATAATGTGATGCAAGGAGTTGAGTTTGTTACTTAACTGGAAGCGCGTGAAGTTTGAGAGCAAAAAGCCTGGCAATAGCTTGATCATACCTGTGTAGAAATACCACCTCCACATCCACATCCTCACGATCTTCATGAAGAAAGTCCTTGAGGAAGTGCGATACTGATTCGTAGGTGATATGCCCACATACCACGATGTGCCTATGAAATTCACACACACACAAAACATTCACAAGATAGAGTTGAAATTGCAATATTATGTTTTAATTAAAGTTGTTATAATTTCTTAACTTGCAGCAGACTTTCTCTTGGTAACTTACCATGCGAAATATAGATTGTGGTTGCTTTTTACAAAAATAACAATTTATTGAGTTCTATATGACAAAAGCAGACCTGGAAAATGTCCAGGCATCTGGTCACCCGGGTATCTAAAAGATTCAATGTATTACATTAAATCTCTCTATGTACACTTACAAAACTTGTTTAGTTAATTATTTATTACAAATATTGGCGATCAAAACTTGGTTCAAATTATTCCAAGCTATCAGTATTTATTTTCCCTGCCAATTTCTCTCTAATTTCCAATAACTCACAATTCACTACAAAAGGTTTGGAAGATATGTGATAAATTCCTTTATTAAAAAACTAAACTCTGTGTCGCGACATCCCCGAAGGGACAAGGCCTACCACCCGACCACTGCGTCTTCTACCTATAGCCAGATGGCAGGATTGGGGGGCATGTGGTCAGCATGCCGACACCCACGGCCGTTAATGGTGGTTTCCATGACCGGAGCCGCTACTTCTCTATCAAGTAACTCCTCAATTTGAATCATGAGGCTGAGTGCACCCCTACCAGACCTCCCTACTCAGAAAAATCCGAGGAGGTACCGGGGATCGAACCCGGGCCGACGGATCCGTAGTCAGCGACGCTAACCACAAGACCACGCCGCCGGTCAAATTTCTTTATCACTTCCAATTGAAACCTCTAAACTATTCTCACCTGCACAAATGGTGCTGAACGACTTCTTGATGCACTGTACTATTTGTATTTATAGCAACACATCATTTACCACTGTCTTCATGGTTGAATAATAAGCACTTCTATAAACATGTCTCTTGTAATAAAACCAAATGATATTCATATAAAAATGTCTAAGAATGAATGACTTAATTTATGTGCCATGTTGAGGTGTTTAGCAGCTATAGGTTCTCTTCACTTGAATATGAAGTTAGGGGTTATCCAGATTTCTTTTTAGATAACAGCTTAGTAATACAGAAAGATGTGAACACTGTATCTAGTTTTCGTCAATTAAAAAAAAGTGCCGATAATAGTAGTTATTATTAGTATTGTTATTTATCAAATGAGCGAACTATGAAACTCTGTGAAGGCAAGAAATTTCTAAAGCAAAATATTATTCTACCAGAAGAAAGTCTGCTACAGAATTGATTGTGCATTTATCCGTAATTCATCGCTATCCTTGCATGTGTTTATCATAATAGTCTACTGATACCTGCAGAAAAATGTATTACTGTATCTATTTAAAACCATAAACCATACAAAAAATATTTTACTTTAATTAAAATTTATACACAAACAGATTTATAACTTATGCACCTTGAGGATAGTAATTCATTTACCAAACATAATTCTGTCTGCTGCCCTCTCTGGGAATATTAAAACTTCCAAACTCTATAATATTCTTCAATTTGTATAATATGATATAGGCTATAGGCTATATTTTCAATCCTTATAATACGAGGTTATACCAATCCAATATCAATCCGAACTACTGGAAACATAAAACACACCACCATGCCGAAAAGACATAGGAGGGGGTGTTGGCCTACCCATAAATTATCAACATCTACTACTATCTTCTGTACTTCTCAGAGCTTAATATGTATTGTCTATGTTGAACATTCCTGTACTTCTTAAAAACATGCTTATTCAAATAATTTAAAGGTATGACTCCAGCACTTAATCTATAATTTACTATTCATTAGCAAACAAGCAGGTAATGATGTAGAATATAATAACTATTGCATGCAGCAAAATCTAAGCTTGGTAAAGCCCATTTAGAACAATATAGTAATAATAATTACAACACCAATAGTAGTAATGCCCTGATGTGATTACAAAATTATATGTTAAAAAATACAGATATTTTCAATATAATATTTAGAAATGAATTCAGCTGAACATTCAACATTATATTGGAAGTTGACACACTGAAGCTACATAACATAAGATTATATTAGTTGCCAGTTGGGTCTAGCACTTATACTTCACTTTCTTTATAAATAGCTGAACTAGTTTCTGAGACCATCACCATTCATATTCATCAGATGTAGCCTACACCAACTGCCGGCTGAATGTTCTTGTTGCCCTCTGGGGATGTTGATCACATTTGGTGATGAGAGCTACCTCTATTGAAAAGGAAGTTCACGAGATTTTTTTATGTTTGTGAATGAATATCTTCACCCAAACCGTAAGTTCCTTGTGCCCTTGGACCCATTTAATCAATTTCTGTTCACGATCAATATCATGTCCTTCATTCCAAACGTGATTTGTCTATATTCTTGTATTTAATCTGATATGTTTTTCATTCCAAAAGTGAGCAGTTACTGCAGATTTGTCGATATTCTTGTATTTCATCTGAATAACTTATTGATCGTGAACTAAAATTCATTAAATAGGTGCAAGGGCACAAGAAACTTTTGGTTTGGGAGATGACATTCATTCACAAAGATAAGAAATATATAATGAATTTCAACATTCCAAAAGACGAGGGTCTCATCATCAAATGTGGTCAACAACCCCAGAGGGCAATATGAACATTCAGCCAGCAGTTGCCGTACATCTAATGATTATGAATGATGATGGTCTTCAAAATTAGTTCAGATATTTATACAGAAAGTGAAGTATACGTGCCAGTCCCAGCTCAATATAACTTATGTCAATCTAGCATTTTAACTACAAGACTTTAATAATATTAGATAGTTGTGAAAGTAGGAAGGTATAGAATAAGGAACATTTTAAGGAGATGAAATGCTTTTACTATAAGGGGCACTAGATATCTTACAACTAAAGTCAAGGATAAGTACCAGTTTCAGATAAAGATTTATTTATGAACAAACAGACTTCTGATTTATCATAGAAGTTTGGATTTACTAGAACAGAAAGAGAATTTAGATTTTTTTTATAGATAGATACTATATATAATAAGATCATGCACCAATTATTGACGACCATTAAACTACATGCTCAAGAGGTGCTTACTTATTATAAACTTTTATATATGGAACATGAATAATGAAAAACTACCTTACTGCCCTCTATTTTTACAGGAATGGCCTGCTTTTAAGACTTTGGGACTTTACCAGCAAAATATTAGCAGGATGCTATTTGTCCTTTTTTTTATTAGTTCTAGTCCCCTTTTAAAATTTTGGGCAATACCCTCTAATATTTTCGATTTTCCTTATTGAAAATGTGATTATCCTTTGCTACCACATACGGTACGTACAAAATGTTTTTAATGTGCCAAAACTAAAACTAAACTCCATGGCACTGCATCTGACTGTTACAACATCTATCACAGGCAGATGGCAGGATTGGGGGCATGTGGTCAGCATGCAGACACCCACGGCTGTTAAAGATGGTTTCCGTGGCCAGAGCTGCTACTTCTTAATCAAGTAGCTCCTCAGTTTGAATCATGAGGCTGAATGCGCCTCATTCAAGACCTCCCTAACTAAAAACATCCAAAAAGGAACCAGGTATCGAACCTAGATCTGCTGAACCGTAGCCAGCAAAGCTAACCTGAAACCACACAGGTGGTCTTTAAAAGTGCTAAAGGTAAAAGGTATTCCATCCAAAAATGTTATTTTTGGGAAGTTAATACTATAATTAATGATCAAACCTGTGAAGGCATATTTATACAATAGGCCTATACATTGGACAGTTTTGTAAGTCTTTCTTCAAAAGTAAAAATGTTTTAGTAGATGTCTTTTTTCAGACAAACATCTTTTATTTATTACATTTAGGGCTATGTTCACCAATGCCGATAATCTGTCTGGTCCTGGTTTTTGGACTGAAAAGCTGCGATATTGTCCATTTTGTGTTTCACCAGCTACAGTAACTTGGTTTTTCGATAATATCCAAGCTAATGCTTTACTGATGAAATATCGGCCAGTAAAACAGGATAAACCAAGTTAACTGCGACATCAAGATGGTGCATAGGCAATTGGAACATCTGATCAACATGAGAGATGATCAAAGTGATGAGGAATATGAAGCAGAACACAGAATAAGGCACCCTAATGGATAAAGGAACGTATGCCGTCCTTTTCGACATTTATGGCGACATTAATTTCTGCGCAAGATTCAAGGGGAAAACAAAATTATCTGCTACAAGCCACGCCCCCAAAACAGTGAGACATCTAGTGACCATTTGTAGAACTACTAGCTAGAGACAGCATGAGGGGAACTTTCCGTTTACATTTCACGTCCGGACGTAGCCAATAGACAGTCTTCCCTCCTCTGTTTCACACTACCACCACTAGATGTCCTTGGTTCTCTTATGAAAAATTTAAGGGTCAGACAAGTAGTAGACAAAAACCAAGCTTTTGAAAACCAAGGTGACAAAATATGTGGTGAAACCTGAAAGGTTTACTATTCGAGATAATGGATTGATCGTAGATTTTATTATCCATGATACCGAGAAATTTTATCTATGTTGGTGAACACAGCCCTTAATGTATTTTAAAACTTGAATCATATGCTATTGTATTTTTGTGTACAGTGTATCAGATGTGTCCCTTTTTTTTTTTTAAATTTAGAATAGCAAAAGGAACAAAAAGCCCCTTTTTCAATATCCAATCACCCAATCTTACATTATATTTATATACACTAGTATTATAATCCTGTATGGGGTTGCTGGTCCCCCATCAGGCACCTCCCCAGGTGGTGGATAGGGGAATGCCTCCTAGATATAGGTGGTACCAAGGAAATGAAATACTCGGGGCGAAACAATACCAGAACAAGAATCAGGTGGATGAGACTCATGAGCCCAGAAAGGCATCTTATCTAAAATCAAACCCCTGGTCCTCCAAGTTGGGGGTTTTGCAATGGGCTGGTAACTCATCCATGTTAAAATATTTTTACTCAGAAGTCTCACATATTTAAGCCAGGTGGAATTATGGAAAGATGTGAGACCAGAACAGGCTCTAGCCTAATCCCTGAAGATAGAAGAAGAAGAAGTATTATAATTGAATAGTTAAATTTTCAGGCAAAAAAAAAGGTTTAGTGGATATAGTATTGTTAATACTTAACTTCTTAGGTTTACATCATTAAGCCATCTAACTGACAATTTTGTCAGAAATTCAATTCTTGTAAAAGAAACATACTATGTTTTAAATCAGAAAAATGTAAGATCTAAAGAGAAACATCACCTATTTCTATACATAATTTTGCACTGAAATTGAACAAATTATATTAACCCCTAAATCAATTATTTTGCAGTAATTCTTTCTTTAAATTTTCACTACCTATACACAATGATTCTAGGCAAGGCTACTCATGCTCCAAACAAGAAAACAATTATTATAGTTCATGCCATCAAGTCATGATATTTTCTCATAAATCATTAAAGAGAGGTATTACGAGCTCTGATGTTACCCTATAATACTCATTCAGAGGAATTTTACCTTTCAGTTCTAATGTACATAGGATAACACAAATAAAAACAATGATTCTACTGACAGATGATAAATTTAAGACAGTACTGGTACTAAACTATTATTTTAACTATTTTCACTTCTATGTGTTTGACGGAATTACATTAGAGGAGATAACCTCTAAAATCATAGAAATCTCAAATAATAAAGAAGGAACGAAATATCACACTTTGCAGTCTAATATGAATTTAGGGTTACCAGATGTCAGGAAGTCGGCAGCGGTGGTTTAGAGGTAACATGCCTGCCTCTAGATCCAAAGGTTGCGGGATTAAACCTGGCCATGGTCAATGGGTTTTCAAGACGTAAAAATCCCAGGAATGGAGTCCTCTGGGAGGGACTATAAGCTGGGGGGGGGGGCATGTCATAGATTTACGGCATGTAAAAGAACTCCAAGCTTAAATTAGAGCCTCTGGACAAAATTTCTCGGCCCTTTCACGTCCAAGTAATACCTTAGTTTCCGGAAAGGGGTTGTGAGGCAATGGGCTTACCACCTGTCCCTCTGCCCACTCTCGGAAAATAAGCATAACAAAATTAGTGTAGGATATGAAACCTCCACTTGGAGGCCCTGTGCCCCACCGTAGGGGTTACAGGAACAAGTCAGTCAGACATCAGGAAAATCCTGGACATACCCTACACTCTAACATTATATCCGACATCCAAGGGGAATTTCTGAAAAACTAGAATGTCCTACATTTTGAGGAATATATACATTCATTAGTTTCAAATAGGCTAGCAACTCGGGAAAGATTACAAAAACATTTGTTGTAGTTTACCATAACAATATTAATTATTGTAAAAGGCAATGATAGCAAAACTACACTCTTCTATATGCATTTTATTATTCGTGGAGTGCAGAAGAAAAATTTTTAGAGATATTAGTTGTTCAGTTTAAGACTTGAACTAAGGAGCCAAAGGGAAAACTAAGTTTTACTGACAATTTAGCAAAGAGGTAAAAAGAAAAAGAAAACCTACGCATACACGTTTGAATGGTAATTTAGTTTCTGAGTTTGATTTTCCTACATTTAACATTTTTCTATATGTCCTACATTTTTGTGTAATATTCTATATTTCAGGCTATTAATGCCTTACATTTTAATAAAAGATCTGGTAACCCTATTTTTAATGTATTTTAAACCAAATAAAGAATATAAAGGCTGCCTAACTATCTAGTGCTTTGTCAACACTATATTATACCATTAAGACGAATTTGTAATATGATCTCAGAACTAATGGTTGGGACAATACATTCATAACTGAACATCTAATTTTTCCAGAATAACAAAGCTAACATATTATTAGTACTAAGAAGTAAAATGCAAATACTGTATATACGTATAATGCAATTAATGGGTCCATTTAAATTTAATTGTCAGCCTAAGTTACTGCAATATTTAATTATTCTAAAGACTTAATTGTTACTGCTGAGCAATATAGAGGACACGAAAATCGAGTTTAGTTTTATTTAAATTAATATAATTTATGTGACCTACGATCCTATCACTCATCTTATCATTTGCCTTCCTACAAAATATGTTGGCAATTCTTGAACGGTACAAAAAAATGTACCAATGTTTTTTCATTCCCAGGTGGGAATATAGACTGTCTTATTTAAATATAATTAAGTAGAAAACGGGAATATCAGTCACCTGTTTATAATTAAATTATAAATAGAATATGCAGAAAATTTCTAATGATATTTTCTAAACTTTCTACTACCATAACTGTACATAAACTTAAATTTTATCTATTTATATTTTGATTGCATTTAGAAATTATTCATTACTGTATGTGGCTTAATGGAGAAAATAATGAAATCATTTACTCAAGGGCTGACATGATTAGTTCTCATGGGGCACAGATGCTTATGTACTTGTAATAGCCCTACCATTCACTACAATCTTATGTAGGTAGGAAATTATGTACAAAGGGAAAGTAAAAAAGGGTGGGATTAGTCTGATTCACACAAACATTGTTTTAAATGGGCTCCACCTACAAGCTAATGGTGCTGCAGTGAAAGATGCTAACAAAACTAGTATCTAATGTCATTCAAGTTCTACTAGAGCCATCCACAACTAAACTAGCTAGAGCTTGCTAACTCCTGCTGCGGGTGCTATATTATGTTTGTTTATGTGTATGCTTTTTACAGCATTAATTGTAATTTTTAGCGACAGCAGTAGTAAGTAATAATGCTATTGGTAATGATGATAAATGGTAGTAGTTCAACACAGAAACAAACCAATGGATACAGAGGAGCAGTTCTGCTTGTCACACTCTCCCGAGAAAGTAACCTTCCTTCACATTCTTTCCAACAAATCTACTCATTTAACTCTGCTTATGAACCAAAAGAAGTTATTGAAATTTTTTTTATACCGCACAGAAAAAAATATATTTATCTAAGTCTGAAAAATAAATTAATATGTACATGTATTAAAGACATAACTTCATACCTACACTTGAAATTACATTTTAGTTAGCAAGAATATTTAATGCATCGTTATTAAATATTTGTTTCAAGTCATGATGTTTAATCCTAAAGCAACAAATCCATTCACGAACTTGACATGTTGCCTTCCAAGATGGATGACACTGGGAAGAATAATCTACTGACCATTATCTCACTTGTACAAACTTTATTACTCTGGGATAGATCAAATGCATCTACACGTAAACAAACTGAATTGAAAAACATGAAAGGACTATATCTTGAGTTTATCCTGACATTGTATAATGATCTCTCAAGATTCTAGCTAGGTTGGAGTGTTTTAATTTCCAATATTTTGGAGCCAGGATGTGGTTCCATTCTCAAGAAGTAGTGTTTTAAGGTGGAAAAGCAGTTAGATTTACATAGGAAAGTCGGAAAGTAATACTTTTCTCCTTCTTACTTTTTCAGCTTTCCTATATAAAACTACTGTAACTGCTTTAAGCCTCGACACTTCACTCCTTGCAATTGCAGCCAAAGCACAGTCTGAAATATTGGAAATAAACGATATTCTAACCTGCTCAGAATGTATGGTAAGAGAGAATTTTATACAGAAAGAAAAATAATAATTCACCTAATAACATTACAGAACTACAAAGTAGTAAGTTTAATTGTATAAATTTAAGAAATGCATTATTGTTTTTATTTTATTATAAAAATGTATTCATTGATTATTGTAACGAATCTAAAGTGGTCTATTGCTTGAATAATTGAGTAAAAGTTACTTTTTTTAAGTTAATTCTGAAGCACAAACAAATAGGCATTTTGTGCGCTTTTAAATTAAAATTTAAAAAAATAATTCAAGGCTTTCCAGATGCAAGATCATAGAATTTGTTCTTGGATGTCCATTCATGAGAATAATAATGGAGAACTCAGACCCAAATTTCACAACAATCAGTGGAATCAGAAAGAATATTAAATGTTGTATTTCCCCCATACCAGTTACTATTAAGAACATTCTCTTGGAATACTCCATTATATTTGAAAAATCTTCAACATCTAAAATTGCAATAGAAAGAAAAATCAAGTCTGTCAATTACTCCTGAATTTTTTTGTGTAATATTCTTTTATGTAAATGATTTCCTGGTCATGTTGCTTCAATATCAGAAGACTGAATGACATAGATTCCAAACATTAAATTCATTAATCATAAATGGACTCCTTTAATCTTGTCATTAACATATCCTAATGATCCTCCCAGAAAGCAAATGCACTTCTCCTAACTTTAAAAGAGAGAAGAAATGCTTTTAAAAAGCAACATATCACGTAAACGGTTAGATATCAAATGTACATAATCTTTCGTTTTGCCTTTTTCTTCTTGCCAGAATTGAGCCAGCTGTAGTCTCCTAACCGTAAGATAGAAACATACAGATTTGTTGGTTGTGATGGTATGAATACATAAAGTTATGTGTTGTTTCTTGGGGTCAAATCTCACCTTCTGCCACGCTCGTTCTTGAGGGTCCCTCCATACTTGGGCCTAGTCCCGATCAGATCAATAATCTCAGGGATACAACTTGCGAAAATGGCCTACACACAAGAAGAGAAGACGCGAACCATGGATGATGAAGAAGAAGGCAGGTGGACGACGGACAAGCAGGCGAGGGCACCATGATGGATGATGGTTGAGGGAAACGAGAAAAAACAGACACAAGAAAACACTTACTGAAATTCAAATCATGTAGTATGTAGTATGTAGGCCAGTTGTGGCAATGGAAGAGAAAGGGAAATCGGAAGTTCCTTGAAAGCACAAGATAAATCAACAACTCTGACAAAACAAATGGAGTATTTCCTGAATTTGAATGAATGCACCAATCTCACCATAAAATTATCAGAATTAGTTGTCATTAATTTCATAATTTATAATAACTAAAATATAAAAAAATTACATGTTTATATCGAAGAAAATTATTTTCACAATAATTAATTTACAATTAATGAAGTTGTGTGTTTTAAGCAACAAAACATTATTGTATATATATTTCTTTTTTACTTTTAAATATTAAAATTATGTTAGAACTAATTAAATGAAAAAATTAACACATGTTTGAAACTATAATATGTAAAAATGAACACATTTCAGATTAGAAAAGGAATTAATTCTCTTATGCTATTAATCTGTTTAGTGTTGGCAGCCAAACAATTCCATTAAGATGTATTAGCTTTTGCAGTTTTCAGTCTGTATTTCACAATAAAAAAATCCATTACTATAGTAGTGAACTGAAATCTGAGGGTGTCTTTGTCAAATAGAATACCTAACTAGTTGGGATTCTAGGATTGTTTACCTCTTGGAGCTTATTATATAATACAAAGGAAGAAAACAGTTAGTATGAAGTTTCTACCACAGAAGAGCAATTTCAAGTGGTGAGTTTGTGAGTTTTTAATAACTATAAGTGTTCATAACCTACAAAATAATTGATTTTGAATCAATATTGGTAACTTACTCTTGTATTCTTGCATGCTGTCCTTTTATTCTGGTGTAGCCTATTAATGAAAATTTATCATCTACTTAACTTAATTCCAGTTCCTATACTGGTATGGTATTTGGTCTAACTTATTTCATTAGCATAGTGACAGTTGATTATTCAATGAAACACAGAGAGTAAATTTTTGCTTTGGTGGATGCAAGATCACAGTTGTTATTGTGATATGGAAAGAGGAAAACCGATAGCAAGGCATGCAAAAAAAAAAAAAAAAAACTAGGAGCACCCAACAAGAATTTAAGGTTCCAAACTTCAAGCTTTGATTTAATAATCTTGCAGCTGATTTTAGGTGTAGAGGTACTTTTAGATGACCTGACCTATATGAAATTTGAGGGTGAGTTTCGGCATGATCTGATCTCTCTGTTACACAAATTCTAAATATGATTCCAGCTTATGCATAAACAGTAACTATTAATACATATACTGGAACCAGTTACTTTTCTCAACAATAACGAAAAAGATCAGCTTAAATCATGATTCAAACTTATACTGAATTATACAAGATAAATTATGGTAATTAACATTCAGAATGTTGAGAAAACAGATTTTAAAATTTGGTCAACCCCACTCCTACAATATGAGCTTTATAACCTGTAGGCCTTTATCGGCATGTAGTTTATTACATATCGGTACATTTGTTATACATCTAATTGTTCAATCCAATATGAGCTATACTTGATTAAACAATTATTTTACAAAAATATTTATATCTAGTATATAATATACCGGTAGTACAAAGTAATATTGCTGGTACTTTTCCTAATTAATTGCAGTTTAACACCAAGTTACAATTTTTTTTAATTAACACATAAGAAGAACATGGATAATCTGATAAGATGATCTATTTGATTTGAGCACTTACGAGATGCTGTACTTTTTTAAAAACAATATTGTTTCTACAATAGAAAATGAGATTTTCTTTCATATTACTTTTTATTTATCCGATTCCTACAACAACTAAAATAGAATGAAAGAAAAATGGAGAAACAAAGAAATTAAGAAAGCAAAAAACAAATAACAAAAGAAAAAAGAGAATGTATGAAGTAAAGAAACATTGGAATAATTCACACACCAAAAAGTCAAGAATGAATTTCTGAGATAAACACACAAATATTTAATCCTTAAGAAATCTCACTGATTTCTTATTAAATTTACTATTTAGCAAAAGAATATAATTTGCATAGGTCCACGATCATGTACAGCATGCTCTTAGTAACATATAGAAAATTCAATTAGCAATAATTACAGAAGACAATTACAGTTAAGTTATTATTACCAAATAAAACCTACTCTAAAAAGATGTGGTACTTAAAATTCCACGTAACTTTTCAAGGAATATACCTAGATTAAATCAGTCGTGTGGATTTTTAATAAGTAACCAACATGTCATTCCCTATTACACGATTTTATAAAGCACCCTTAAAGATGCTAATTCTATAATTTTCCATGGCATTCAAAGCCCTCTAAAAATTTAGCTCATCCACACAGTTTTCCGCACATAAAACAGATTCACATATCATCTACATTTCTACCTTCAATAATGTCCAATTCCCTAATATGATCGTTCCCTCAAGCCCAAATAAGATTATAAGTTTCTTTGTCCCATTTCATTTAGTTTCAATCTGGAAAGCAAGTGATCTTTTCCCATTATTGGTTTTCTTAATTTCCTGGCTGTTTATGATTGAAGAGCGTTTTTTCAAAAGCCTATATCTACATAAAGTATAGTTTTGAGATATCAGATTTTGATAGAACGCCTTAACCGTAGATATCGGATTTTGCAGAAACTACTGTTTTTCTACCATTTCTGAGTAGAACAGGTGTCGGAATATGAAAGAACCACTATAACCATTGGAAAGGCAGCCACTTAAACTATACGAAACAATATGTATCTCAAATTCGTCACAACCTGCAGTTATCGGCTTTTGAAAAAACGCTCCTCAAGTAGAAACCTTCTGTCTTTTCTACAAATATTTTAATGTTTCCTTGGCCATCCATATCCTTTCTATAGGGCCTACTGATTTTCCAATTCTCTCTTAATATCACTTACCCAAAATGTAGCTTCTAAATATCTAAGTTATTACTAGGGTTCAAATGTTTATGACCTTAAAAAATGGAAAATATGACTGCAAATATGCCCTTAAAAATGATTAAATATGACACAAAAATCGTACATATGACCTAATAAAATAGCGTATTTTCTCAAAATAAATGTTCCAATTTAAAACGTTTAATGACACTAAATTCTTCCATCAATCAGATGGTGCTTTACAGCTTTACTTGTAATGAACTTCTATTTTTAAAGAATTTTCTCCTGTTTACTGTGTATCCCTATAAAATGTAAGTGGCATACAATAAATTAATTAAATAATTTCAAATTTAACTCGACCATATAGTACATACACTGTATAATTGTGCTTCTTTACCAAATTTATAACTGAAATATGATGTTAAATTACAAATATGGCCAAAATATGACCAAGACCGCAAATATGACCAAAATATGACTTAATATGCAAAATAAAAATGGTCCAATTAGGATAAAAAGCATGAAATTAGTATTAAATTTGTGTTTGCGGCAAGAACGAAGGTCAGGATAAAAATATGACATGTCATAAACATTCGAACCCTAGTTATCACTTATCTTATGGACATGGTATGTATGCGATTTTTGTATATTTGTAATGTGAGTAGGCCTACTGGAAATTTACATACTTTTTTTAGGTTAGAATGTTAAAAATGTTTAAAACCTTACTCTTCTGCAGTATGACTTGTTGGTTATTGATATAACATTTTCTTCCTTTCTATACTAATGATCTCCATGAAGTATTAAAACATTCCTAGAATCACAAATCTCGTAGTGGATTAATATAGGCTACATTCTGCAATATTAAGTAACTGTTATTTCATAGATTAACTTACCACCATTTATATTAATATTAAAAATAACTAAAACCAAGAAAATGAGGTAGTGTCAAAAAGGAATATTCATATAAGAATTCCTTTGAACATATATGGATTTGTAACAACTTTATCCAGTGTCAAATTTTTATTGAAGGATAAAGTTATTTTGTATAAATTTCTTGAGTGATCTCATGCTTTCAGGAGTATACTTACTTACAGAAACCGAGGTTAAGGATAAGGATTTGGACATGGGACCTTGCTTCTGTGCTTGGGGGGCGAGTTTTGGACCGACTAGCTAATAAAAGGCAACCAGCTATCCGACAAAGCTTACAAAAATAAAAATATATATCACTGATGTTTCCATTCCCATTAAAGAAAGAAGAAAAAGTTGTTAATGAAATGCAGAAATTGAGGCACACACACAGAGAAACCCTGGCTTGTTAGATTCCTGGTACACAAATTCTTCATTTTAGTCAGTTAAAAACCACAAAGTCACAAACCAAGCTTTCAAATTAAAATGTGTTATGCTACAAAATTAGTGCACCGTAATTACCCCAATATTCGAAATTCTGATATTTTTCTTGACACGTAACAGCAAATAAAATTCTGCTTTTTCCCAAGACAGAGGAAAGAAAATCTTCACCCTTAACTTTTCTAAATTCAAATACTATTTCCCAAAATAATTTTAAAATCTTTCCCCTACCTTTTATTATAGGAACTAAAACTATTCGGGTAACTACGGTGAGGTTAATCAAATCGACAATCAACATCCACCAACCAACGAGCCAATGTTTCTTGGTGTATAGCCGACGTGCATTGCATTCAGAAAACCCTCCAGATGAATGACCGCACAAAACAGTTCGCCAAAAGCCAAACAGAACAAAATATTTCTCTGTACCAACTCCAGCCAAGTATGGAGCAAAGCCAAACAAAGTAATAAGCAAGCTTTCATTTGTTTTTCCTCTTTTCCTACGTAAAAATACTTAGCAAATTCAAACTATTATATATGTGCCTACTATAATAATATCTTAATTTCAAGTGATCAGAACTAAAACATCAAGAACACCAACATGTTCTTTCTCGGAAAAGCGTGCACCGCCACTTATGTAAGTGCAGAGAGAACTTGTGTGTGAGTGAATAGGGCAGGGGAGGGAATATTATTTTTTTTGTTTTTGTTTGAGACTCTAAAAGCAATCAATCAAAAGGCAAAGTGATGTGCAGATCTACTACAAAGGTTAAGGGTACAGGTTCTCATATCAACTCAGCCAGTGGATTTAACTAGCATGATTATAATTATATAAAAACTCTACTCTAGAAGTAGCAAATCGAGCAGAGCTTCTGTTAATTAGAGAAGTATTGTAGAAAGCCTAAATAAGACATTCTGGTAAATATCAATCAATGAAGGCATGCCACCAAGAAATCTAATGGCATTGGCTACAGTGGTAGATGGACATTCTCATATACATGTACCCAACAGTTAATTCAAATCCTAGCCTAAACATAACCACTTTTCAAACAACCTCTTCTACTTTAAGGCAATTAGTCGCTCTTAAGTGGTTGTGTATCAGGTTTATGATACCTATGGTTGGCTGGACTGGCCCAACTCGAAATTGCAAACAACTTCAAACAAACCCAACCTAACCTACCTTAACTACTTGGCCAGCCAGACCCACTGAACCAAAATAGTTGGCAGTACCAGTGGTGTCATAAACCTAATAAAGATTCTACAGTTCTTGGTGTTCTAGCTGCACGGTCAGATGCAATGGAACCTTGTCCCACTTCTCAGAAACGTTCAGAAAATTGTTCAAGCAATGCATAGCTCAGCCCCAAAAATCTTTGTTTCAAGAAAGTCATTCAAATTAGCATATTATAAGTAAAAAACCATGGCGCATAACAGTTGCTCATGATTAATGGCATGATTTTCATCTCATTTCTGCATAATGTGGCTAAGGAACCTTACACATCTTCCCGTTTCACTAGATGGTGGGATCTAAGATGTTAATCAACAAAAAAATGTATACTGAAAAGACTGGGAAGACTTGCATCAGCTGCAAAAAGTAACAAAAGTAATAACAATGCTAGAGTTACGTGTTCATCACAAGTGAGAGAGACAGACAGAAAGAGAGAGAGGTCACATTGACCAATTCTGAGAGAGCAGCGTCGTTCATCAACCATTCGTGTACCTCCGTCCACGCTCCCGCCTGTATTTCCCGCCATATTTGCTTCGGTTTCCTGCGAGCTCGGTTATCTCAGGAATCCAGCTGGCAAACACCGCCTATATAGGATACAAGAACCACCAAACCACCAACCAAACTCTTAGCTTAGCTTGCATACCATGACCGAACGCTACAATACCATTCCTAATAACAACGTTGGCCTTATTCTCATTTGTAAGCATATGTGTTCTAATTTTACTTTTTAGAAATTTTACACCGATAATTTAACATTGCATTCAACTTAATTTATTTCTCAATATATGATGAAGGTTGTCACATGGATTTTAAGCACCTTTGTCAATGTGACACATGTAAAAATATAATAGACTTCTTCTACATTGCAAACTTCAACATCACAAATTACACTTGTGATCTTACGTAAAGTTCACAATAACATTAAACTGACAAAGAAAGTTGAAACTTTCATGTCACAATCTATCTTGCAGAAAATGATATGTCATAACAAGACCTAATGCAGAAAGTTGTTGCTATAAAGCCTTGAAATCGAATGAATCCTAAATGATATGACAGTAACTGTTTTCTTCATTATAGGATACAGCAAAGAGCGAATGCTTTATATGAGGGTGGTTCAAAAAGTAACAGCAACTAACACACTCGTCTGGTATATGAACAGGCTGCTTTTGGAGCAATATCAGCAAAGGAGTGAAACAGTGAATAGTGCCCGATACAGCACATGTTGGAGAATGAGTTAAAGCCAGAAATACAGAGCTATCGCAGAGGATTTTTGTCTAGAGGAATTTTTATCCTTCACAACAATGTGCGCTCCCACACTGCCCCTGCATTTTTGACGTCACTTGGTGATTGAGATGTCAGGTCTTGCATCATTCCCCATACAGCCCTGATTTCGCTTCTCTGGATTACCATGTGTTTGGACCCTTGAAAAATGATTTGGAAGTGATGATGAGGTTAAAGAAGCAGTGCATTCTTGGTTGCGGACATAAACAAAGAACATTATTTTCTGATGGAATAAAAGGTTGGTGCAAAGGTGTGAGACATGTATCAAAATGAAGGGTGATTATGTTGAAAAATGACATCTTGTTTGTATCTGTAATTGAAATATATACTTTGCAAAAATAAGTTTGCTGTTACTTTTTGAGTCCCCCTCATACTACGGAGTAAGGTTTGTCCAATTCAACAAATAATTACTTGTTTCATTTTCTTATCCCTTATATGTGTAAATCATGGCTCTATTTTTTAAGCTTTTTGGTGGAAACAGCCAATATTTTTCTAATTATCTTGTTAAAGAACATCGATATCACTTTTGTCATCCAAACTTTATGGTTAGTTTGGGCATGAAGACACTGATACTTTTCTTTTGAGTATTTCTAAAAATAGCCCTATAAATTACTGCATTATAATAGTTTTTTATTTTGCTCAATTTGTTTTTCTTATTAAACATAAATAAGCCAATGCAGAAGCTTGGTTTTATTCAACAAAAAGGGAAAGATTTTTGCACGCACTTAAATTATATCTTAGAAAGGTAATTCCTTCCCTACAAAATTCATTTTTATTGAGTTTTTACTTCTGGTGAATCTGAGTTAATGCTGCAGTAGTGCATTTAATATCTTTTCAGGAATAGTATGTACTCTTACACTTGGTAACACATGCAGTATTGGATGTACACCATTTATCAGTATGGTACCATATTCTAAATCATATTGTGCTGACATATAATAAGACCAACGTTGTGACTAGCGTCCTAGACAATGTACCTAAATATAAAACAAGTATTAAAAGAATAATGAACAATATCCAGTGCAAAAAAGGTTGGAAAAGGTTATTGATTGTGAGAGCCAAAGATTGCAGATAAGAAAATTGTATTAAATTTCTTACTTTCCTTCAAAATACACACACACATAGGCCTATTTTATTGTGAAAGAACTATAAAGCAATCAAATTTAGTTGTACTTAAATTTGTGTCTTTATGTTTTTATATACACTGGAAATTGCTCTTAGTTTTTCAACTACTTTACCCTGCTAAAAATCTAAATTTCATTATACTTAAATCTTTGTATAGTTTGTGAATCAAGTATTCAGGAAATAAGAAAAAATCACAGATCTAATTCTTCATCCCTAAATACAACTGATTCACAGACTACAATGTGGCATAAAAATAATTTCTTTGAAAGTCATAATGTGTGTAAGTTGTGCATACATATTGATCCCAACAGTAGCAGCCAATTGGTGCAGACTTCAATAGATAAATCAGTTCAATTTCGAGTAAGCTAGATGAACTGTGCTTTGGTACTTGAAGAGACCCAATGTACTGCATAATGGTATATGCAAGAATTAGTTTACTATGGTGACTAGGACGACGTTTTGATATTGATTCAAATTATATTCGTCACGCTATACGAAGAAAATTAAAGTCTAGTCACTAGCGAGGCTTGCTTGTGGCAATAGTAAATGTTATCATGGCAACATGTAACTCCGTGCCTAACAGAAGCACCATGTTGTACAATTTCAATTGCATGCAAAGAAAATATACACAAACCAACAAGTTCATGTGTACCGTAAGAAAGAACATTATGTTTTTGAAGCCAGCTGTACAAAAAGTTTTGTTTGACCATACTATAATACGCTTATGGTATTACTTGTGACGTAACAGTATCATAATGACACTCATTTCAACATCGGTGTGGTATAGATTTATATTGAACATGAAACGATCTTGAGGCTTTGAGCTGAAATGTGCATAACAAAAAACCTGTATTTAAATTCAAATAAATTTTGTTCATGTTTATTTTAATATCATACTAAAATGAATTAATTTTGTGTTGACAAAATCCGTTGGTTTCATGAAAATGATAAAAAGGAAGCTTAGATTTGACCGACCACATGAGCTCTCCAATCTGTCTAGTCAAGAACTTCAACCAACTGGTGCGATACTGAAGTGTGACCGTCTTGATTGAATCTCAATTCTCAAAATTTAAACATTTAGACTAATTACGGTCGAACAAAAACAGTTGTAAGCAACTTGCCTTTAATGGTAATGAAGATACTCGAATGAAAATTATGAAATTTGTGTTGCTCATTTCATAAACATACTCATACCTTAATAAATGTCATTAAAGGCTTGTTGCATAATGTACTAATTTACACATCTTGGTTATTGAGCTATAGTGTGGTGAACAGACAAACTGAGTTTCAGAGCTCAATTTTTTATTTAAAATCACATATCATAGTTGGAAAAATTTGATAAAAGTGTATCAATAGTATCTCAAACGAAATAAGAGGGTGACTATTTTACAGAAATGTTGAAAATGAACTGAGTGTGTGTTACATACCGAAATGGTTTATATGTATTAGCTTTTTATTAGAGTACAATAATCTTAGCTGACTTGGTAAGACCACTTATGATAGATATGATATTTATATGAGATGAATCAAGAGTTTAAATACCACAGAAATTATCTGAAAGTCACCTAAATCTTAATGACTGAGGACCAAACTGAACTCAAACTATCGCTTCTTTAGATCCCTGGATTACAAGCTACCACACTTATCCATATGCCTGCAGCAGTGGTTTTTAATTCTGTTCTCTTGTCAACTGGTTTTTCTAGATAGTTTTACACAATGGTTTCTTGCCAATTAAATTCGTTTATATTATTCTATGAAATTGGTTTGAGAATTATTATTTTTTGCAGTACCATTCAGGTGTGTGTAACTGTGCAATAGACAAAGAGATGAACAGTCAATTCTATTGTAATTTAATTCTTGAATTAAAGGGACAAAATGATCAACTACACATGATTTGCCATGATAAAAAGATGAAATAAATAAACTAATTAATTAATTACTTAATTAAAGGGCTTCAAGGGTTACATTTACAGGTTTTTTTATGTACATAAAAATTACTAAAATGCTTCAACTCGTAATGAGCTACCATAACAAATTTTGAAACTCACGACACACTATGGCTCTCAAAGGTTATCACTGAAACTACTTAAAAATTTGTATTCTAAAGAAAGCTTATACTGCCACCAAGCCATTTTCTTTCCTTTATTCACACCCTGGTTTTTAAATTTAAGGATTGATCTTCACTTAAAAAAGGCAGTATACTCATTTTATAGGGTATTTCACCATCTCAGAAATAACAGTGGAATCCAATACAGTAAGTATTCTTTAAAGCGAGAAACCCACATTATGAATTGTGGCAGCTTTACAAGTAGCCTATGGGATGAAAGAAAAAACATATTTTTTAATATAACAAATTCAAATAAAAGATTATTTCTGTCAATATCTGCTTGCAGAATATGAATAGTAGGCCCTATAGTTGAACAAAAGATGTGTGAATACCTCAAAATCAATAGTAAATAGATACATGTTTGAATAAGAATTTGTAAGATATTTTCCTTATTTTGCAAAACAAAGAATGCAAGAGTGAAAATCGAGGCAATGATATAAAAACTGAATATAAATTTATATGGTAAGACCTCCACTTAATATAATCCTCCCTATATAGGCCTAGATCAAGGACCTCAAATTTTTAGGCAATCTGCACATAAAAATAGTAGGAATATCTTATTGTGGTTCTGATTTCTTTTAAATAATAAGTAGGCCTATATTCAAGGTCCACAGTGAAATTAGAAGGACTAATTATTCCAACTAAAAGTCTTAAAGACTTCATCAATCACATGTCTGACCTTAGCTTGCAGCTAAGTTTGTCACCTCCCTAGGATTTGCTGTGATTGTCACATACTGGTAAATGAATGTTTGTCCTATTCAAGAATAATACTGTGAATGACTAATTTTTCTTGGTGAAAACTATTGATGATTTCCTTGCAGGTTATCAATCAAGTTGAAGTTTTATAAAATTCCAAACTTTCGGACTCCAATTTTATCCTCTGGGATCAGATTGCCAAGTTCATGTGTGCCTGTTTATATTGGAGCAATTGGTGAGTGTTGGCCAGTAACAAATGATAGAAGACAATGATAGTAGATGGTGTCTAACCAATGATTGAAGCAAACCTACAACCTTGTGAAGAAAGGTGTTCAAGTGTATCTCTTCCTTAATATGTTGAGGGGAGGTTTCCAAATTTAGCTAAGAGGAATATTTATGTTTATGTCGTTAATAATAAACAGTCTTCTCTAACCAAAGCGAAATACAATGTACACTGTTGGAAAAAAACTTGTCCGAATCAGAAATTGGGTCATTGTCGTAGTGGAGAATTGTTATTAAACTACCAGCAGAAGTGTGGAGCCGCAAGGCGTGTCCATAAAGTAAGTTTCCCCATAATTTCAAGGAAATATTTATTGCAACAGACACAGCCAGTGTTCAGCTATTTTTCAACATATTCGCCACCGGAATTGAAACACGGAGGTACCAACTTTTGAATACCAGTGTCGTAGTAGTGTGCCACCTGGGATTTGAATCACCGTGCAACAACCACTTTTGCCTCTCTGTCATTCACAGTCATTTTGTGAGGTGTAGGAACAGATGGAAATCACTGGAAGTGAGGTTTGGGCTTTAGGGTGAATGTTTAAACACCTCCCAGCTGAACTTCTGCAGGAGACTTGCTAGGAGGTGTTTAAACTTCCACGCTACAGCCCGGATTTTGCTCTCAGTGATTTCCATCTTTTCCTATGCCTAAAGAAATGACAGCGAATGATAGAGAGGGGAGATGTTTGTCACACAGTGGTTCAAATCCCTGGTGGCAGAATTCTATGACACAGGTGTTCAAAAGTTGGTTCCACAGTATGACAAATGGTTCAGTTCCGGTGGCGATATGTTGAAAAATAACTGAACACTTGCTATATCTGTTGGAATATATATGTCCATGAAATTGTGTTTTGTTTCTGTAGATGGTCCCAGGGAAACTTACTTTATGGACGCGCCTCATATATTGCTACTGATCTTCGAAATGCAAAGTGGGAGTTGTATGAAGAGGTTCGCTGTTTAGCAGAATATGGACATAATAGCTTTCAATCATCAGAATAACTAGAACTTGATACTGGCCCCACTATCCACTTTAAGAAGGGTGGAGAACAAGCAGCACTTGTAAATGAAGAAAAGAAGTCCATTTAGAATCCATCTCTTCCTCACTTAAATGAGAGACACAATATGAAAATTGAAAGATAGGAAGTAAAGGAGTTTCTTTTCAGTGCCAAAGGAACTCAATATAAATTAACAAAATCTTTCTTCTTCTTCTTCCTAATGATCTTGAGAGACTCATTGGTGATGCTACATAAACATTTATACAGTATTGTATAACTATGTTACCGAAGAATAGTAGGAAAGACAAGAAGGGATAGAATACGGAATGAGAGGATCAGAGACGAGCTGAAGCAGAAATCAATGGAGGAGAGACTAAGGGAAAGGCAGATGAAATGGTTCGGACATGTGTTAAGAATGGGAGAGGAGAGAAAGCCAAAACAGGTGATGGAAGCAAGAAAGGAGGGAAGGAGAGGAAGAGGAAGGCCCAGAACGACATATTTAGACAATATCGAGGGGATGGCAAGAAGAAGGGGGAAAGGAATCGGAGAATTGAGGAGAATGGCAAGGGACAGAGGAGAATGGAGGAAATGGATCGAGGCAGACCCGACGCCGTGAGGCACAAGGGGAAGAGAAAGAAGAAGTATAACTATGTGAATTAGACCTATTTCCTTTCTCATGATTTCTATTTGTTATGTTTTTTGTCTGTGTTTTTCTCTGTTCTAGCACTGTGTTTTGTATTCTTGACCCTTGTGGCCAGCCTTAGTTGTCGGGCAAGTATCCCCGTTTGTGAGAAAGAGGACTGGTAAACTACACTTGTACCTTACAAAACTTTTTTTTTAACAAGAAATAAAAGAGTTAAAATGTGACGGTGTTTGGAAAACAATAATATTAGAGTGAAGACAACGTAAAATAAATAAATGAAGCCATAAGACATTAAATTGGTAATAATGATCTCAATCCAATCCTTTATAACTTCTGCTATTTCAAAAGCAAGAAGTATGTCACAATAAATACAGGTTTAGACACACTAAATTTACCTGTCTTTTTAATAAAATTTTTGGAAATACTATTCACACACTTTTTGGCCATTATCAATAGGAGAAAAAAATTAACAAGTTTCTTTCAAATGCAGTGTTTGTGTCTGTATTTGTGTGTGATTTTGTGTTTGGCATTTTTATTACATCTAATTTCTGTCTGTTCTAATTTTTGTCTGTTGTCTGTTAAGTAAAACAATTATTTTTTTGCAGTCAAAGCTAGTAAGTTAACAGCATCTATTTCCTAGTAAGATGTTCAAAATAAAGATACTGGTAATCCTATTCAAATGAAATTTTGTGATTTTGGTTGACTGAGGTTTTTCATTTACCTGTTCAGTTTAAAGCAAACTTCCAATCAACTAGATAATAGAAATGTTATCTCAGTTAACCAGAGAAGTCTTTTGTATAGTAGTTTCAAATAAAAATTTAAAAATATATTTTGTCACAATAGGTTCTTGCAAAATTCTCAAAGCCCCACATGTTCAGAAGAAGAAATACCAAGATATTAATTTCAAGCATTTAGTTAATGCTGCATCATACGATTTCTTCACTTATTAATTAGTGTGGTTTAAGCACTATTAATAAATATTAATTATTTCTGAGATGGTGAATTATAATATTAACTTCCTAATTAACAAGTTTGTCTTTATTTGACATTTATTAAATCATGAAAGATTAATCAGATGTTTGAGTATTTATTTTAGATCTTTAAGAAGATTTAATCCTGTAATTTAAAGTTATGGCACTTAGATAATTCATAATAATCATATTGGAGGTCAGCAGGAGAATCACGATGGGCTGGAAGACATCACTCATGACCACATATACATATAAAGGTTCCAAAACACATATAAAAGCTGTTAAGGCAATGGAATATACTTATTGTTAAACTGAGGAAAGGTTTGTTAAGGATCAGCCATAAGTGCATTTCAGTTGATAATGACATAACATTGAAATAAATTTAAAATGAATTAATTTACAGTTAAGTGGCACATGGCATATAATAAATTTCTGGAACATTTTACTTGTGTACATTGGTATCCAGTTCACACAATGTATATAATATTATTTTTTTAATTACAGTGGAATTAAAAAGAAAATTTAATTTGCTCCTAATTTTAAAAGAGAACAGAAGTTGCATATTGTTGAAACTGGATTAACAATTTTCTTTTTAAATTCTCTTAATTTCTTAAAAGTAAGACAGTTAATTTCCATAAAACAAATTAAGCTGAATAGAACATTAAAAAATAGGGAATGCATATTTAATTAATTCATTTTCCTGGTACTCTAAAATCAGAAATGCAACAAATGTCTGATCCTTTAGCAAGCAGACAAGAAGACTGCCAATTTCGTTTTGGGACCAGAAACCTGGTTCTAAAAGTGAAAGCATATACCTAATTCACTGAACTGATATTTGTTTTCAGTCAATTCAATGAAAGATATCTCTTCCTTTAATATGCTTGTAAAAGTAATACCGGAATTGTTATACTCTTAAAGCTAATACTGGAATGGGAAGTCAAATTGTGGTAGTCAGATTTCTAATCCCTATCTGAACTTAACTAAGCTTTATTAAAAAAGCTAAAATTATAGAAAATGTTAGCAAAATCAAGCATCTATGTTTTTATACACTGAAAGAATATTAGTTTCTTGTATATTCTATATGTTGAGGAATTATAATGTGGGAAAAATAACTGGCAATCATTATCCTTGAAACTTATTTTATTTTCCCGGAATATGTTTTTACTACTTTTAATTTACAAGTACAGTAGTACTTTATTCAAATAATTCTGTATTTATATCATCTATACAACAACAAAAAATTAAGGCAACAGAGGAAGAAATGCATCTTCAATTTAGAAACTTAGAAACTTATAATAAGGAATATTTTTTAGAGTGAAAGAAAGAAGTGAAACATGTTTTGTTTTTGAAACACAATACACGATAGTTGGTTTACAATGCTAATTGCATATTCTCTTTCAAAACATCATTAACAAAGCTTCGGGTTCTGGTACATATATCAGTTATCTTTCCCACTGTGAGCCTAATTTATATATATTTACTCTTTTTATCATAACATAACAAAAGTTACAGCAACCTTATTTTAGGGTGAAATGTAGTATTAAGAAGCTCAAATGAATAGGCCTACGTAATACAAACCCGTAAGCAAAGGCTAGGTTCTTCAAAAAAACACATAGAAAATTATCTGAACTATGAAAGTTCTATCACAATTACAATTTGAATTCTTTTCTCCTTAAGTACAGAATCTGTCTTGAAGGACATATGAACCTTAATGCACTGAGAAAGATTTGTTTATAAGAGCCTTAACATGGAATGCCCAGTTTTCGAGAGAACAATTATCTCTACCACCACAGTTATCTATGATTCAACATGGTAAACGAGTTTACGAGATAGTTACTTTCTGAATCACCGATATCTGTGCATTAAGTAATAACTGCACTAGGTCTATGGATATCTGTCTAGTAATTATGACTCTCACAAATACTGCTACATGGAAAACTGTGTTCAATGTCATTTGGACAAGAGTAATATCACACATAGACCACTGCGTGGTCTTGTGGTTAGTATCACTGACTACAGATCTATTGGTCCGGGTTCGATCCCCGGTACCTCCTCGGATTTTTCTGAGGTAGGGAGGTCTGGTGGAGTGCACTCAGCCTCGTGATTCAAATTGAGGGGCTACTTGATAGAGAAGTAGCGGCTCCGGTCATGGAAACCACCATTAAAGGCCGTGGGTGTCGGCATGCTGACCACATGCCCCCCAATCCTGCCTATGGTAGATGACACAGCGGTCAGGTGGGAGGTCTTGTCCCTTCAGGGATGTTAGCGCTAAGGAGTTAATATCACACATATATTATTATAATACTGGGCAGTTTATGTGTAGTTTTACAATGAAATATAACTCTGTATTCTGTACTTTCTGGTAAATATTATACTATCCATAAGAATAACTGATTGTAGATAACATTTTGGGCTTATGGTTGTCTGATATTAGAAATCTTGTATCAAACAATTATGGAATTATTTTCTTCAAATTCCTCGCATGAAGGAATGTTTAAATTCTGCCATGCATTGCAAGGTGTAAGGGTTTTGTGATCATAAACACTCTTTCGAGACCTATGATGGTAAAGAATTCCATATGGGTTATGAACTAACAAAGAATTCTGTCATGAGATCAGTAGATCTTATTGGACGCAATATCAAATCCGAAATTCGGAGAAACCAGTCTATCAGATCACCAATTCAAATCCTAATAGCTTAAGATGTCTCAGCAAATTTCACACAAAAGTAGTGACATTTTTGGCATGCCTTTCATCATTTAGCTATATGGCCTATAGGCATGAAATAAAAAGACCATGAGGCAACTGTTTTCAAAGAAATGAACAACTGAGTTAAAAAATTACCAGAAATAACTGAAGATAACTAGAAAGTTATTAGAAAAATACTAGTACTGCCATCTGTGAACAGATTACGTGTATTAAACAGACAGGCAACATTCCAGCAGCGATAAAATACACAGTTAAAATTTCAGAAACTCCTGATATTTATAAAGAAGTCAAACTTGCTAGAGCAGATAAATAACCTGGTACGATGTACCACTAACCAGGCTTTATTCCTGCTCTCCAAGTAAATACAATGCTTCTGAGAAATACTAGAAAAATATCTTGAGTTATTATGGAATGCTCTTTTTATCCCACATTTCTAGATTGTTTAGAATATGAGATATAGTTAAGAACCTAACCTCAAAGAATTTTCTTGTATGCTCTGTTGTGTGCTGCAGAGTGATTTTAATTTTGAGAATAACAGCAACAGGGATAAGGATGCTGTAACTTTCAAGCATATATGAACAATGTTAAAAATTGTTAGTTTCAAGTTAATGTGAGTCAAGCCAAAGTTAAACTCTATGCAAGAAGAATTCTGTTTAAAACTGTCTGTATATTGCTAGGTATAGATATTATTTCTTATTTATTATTAACGTGTGCATCTGCAGTCACTATTGGAAAGTAGAGATGACAAAATTATTTTTAAATAGTGTAGAAGCTGATTGCCCAGCACACATATCTGATGAATGAGCTGTTGTCTGATCACTAATTAAGTTCAACAAAAATAAAAACAGCAGCAGCAGACATTTCTATGATGATATCTATGTTGAAATTAAAAGCTCCTACTCAGCATGAGAGAAGTCACTGTAATCATCATCTGTATAGCTTTGTACAATGGTAAATAGTCATGATCAGAGACCGGAACTTTGGCATAATGCCTTTTTAAATGTGTTAAATCTATCTTCAATTTGAAAGTGAATCTGTACGATTTAAATCTTTGTGATTGCAATGCCGCAGTTTTATGTTGCCATTTCCATCTTTTTTTTATATAAATGCCTAATTGCCAAAATAAATGCCTTTTGTTGTCTTTTTGATTAGGCCTATTAATTATTCCCTATTATTAAATATTGCCTACATGCGTATTTCATTTATTTCTGTAACCGCTACAGTGAATGTGACTGCACCGAAACTAAGTTATTTACTGCCTTCCAGTCAGTTCATGTTCTCTTGACAAGTAGCAATGAGTGTCGCCATTAAAAGAGGTAACAGTAGGAAAGGGTTTTAATTATCGCTTGAACATTCTTCAAAAGGAACAAGGAGTGCCGGAGTTAAATCGTGGTTTCATTATTGTTCTAAATTCCTCTTTCTTTCAGTTTTCATTGCGACGCTGATGTACAAGGTAGTTAGTAACATGCCGAAATTCAGTAAATTGCAAAATTACATTAATATTTTCATATCTTACGTATTTTCTACTGATGGTAAAATACTTCTGTGCAAAATAGGTGACCAGTAATTGAAATACGAAAAGAAATATTTCATTTCTTAACATATCAGTACAACCAAACACAAAAATGCACTTTCCAAGGCTACTGGGTAGTAGACATCTTTGCTTCCAAGGCAAATGCAACATAATGTAAGGTTTTTGTATATTGTCTATTTTAGCTACTTATAATGCCATTTTGCCTGTCTATTTTAATGATTTATAATCCCTAAACATCCGGTCATGGTCATGACTTTTACAACAATAAAGACAATGAATGTGATCCTTTCTGATTTAATCTTAATCTCAGCTTCATGGCTGACTGACTGTTTAAATTTTATATTATACAGTATACTTCAAGCTTTTACTAAGAATAAAACAGAGCTTATCTCATATGCAAATGTGTAATTTTTATTCTTGAAATTTTTTGTGCTGTTTAGTTCGTTCATATATTCTTAACACCAACTTGTTGGAATGATATCGACCAAAGATAAAATTAAAAATAATCAGCTGTCATTGACTGTAAAGATGCTAGTGATATTATATTGTAAGAATATTCCACAATACAACATTCTTCAACAGTAAAAACAGCGATCTGATGGTAAGTGGGTTTTGAGAGAAATAGACATACTTCTCTTTCATCTCTGACAACAATTTGATTAAGAATTCACTTAAATGAGTTTTCTATAATTAAAAAAAATCACATAGAGTGAAAAACCACTATGGGCCCATAGCAGAAACAATTACTTGTTTTATGCTTTTTCAATGCTTAAACATGCTCAGCCATTCTTTAGCTAAGCATTGCGTAAGTTACAATATTAACTGTAAAGAGGGTGTACGGAATATCTTTCAATGGGTCTTTGATCCTGTTTAAATTTTTACGTAAGTAAGTTATCAGTTCACTTATTTTTTAAATCAAGAAATTTAAATGCATGCAAGCACATGAATTTTTTGTAAAAAGAAAATTCCACAGTACCAAATAATTATTTGTATTAATTTATTTCAATTTTATCAGGTATTATATATCAGTGGTTTCTTTCATTTTTATTTGATAAGTTTCTCAATGAAGAGGGAGAATTAGAAAAATCAAATAATGTGCAAGGGTTTTAAGTTTAACTATGTGTATACCATGAAGGGAAGCATCACATTTTATGACTGCTATTATTATTTACATCCTTCTCCATCTACGTTGATCATTTTAATGAACTTTTTTAATGATGTACAATAAATCTAAAAGATGTGAACCATCTTTAAGATAATGGGTTTGATGGGATTTTAAAAACAGATTTTTATCAATGTACCTTACATATCTAGGGTTCAAATATTTTTTCTATATCACATGCAAGAGTGTGGTTATGTTTATGTAGAGTTTATGTTAAAGAATACTTCAAAAAATTGTGAGAAGAGCAGCTGACAGTTATGTGATTAAAATCAACACATTTTGTGTTAATAGCATTCAAAAATAAAGTCAATCAGGTGTAATTTCAATTTGTTAAATAAAACTAAAAACAAACTACAAACACAGCAGATTCATCCACTTTGTTATGCAAACGATAATACTATTTCTAATGTTGGATATGCAAGTATACTTAAATTAGGATGAGGATGTGTATGGTTTGTAGGGTGACAAGAAGTATGTATTGAAATAACAACAACCAAATATTTGTAATATGTGATGGAGATACTGTTGCTTTAATAGTAATACATCAAATACAGTGGAACCTTGGGAATTCAAACTAATTGGGGCTGGCCTCCTGGAAAAATTGGATTATCCAGGAAATTCTTGCATAACTTTTCAAATGTTTCTTTTTAAGTTAGAAATAAACATTAGTTTTGTTTGTGATTTATAATTGTTATTTTTCCTTAATTTTTAATTTTAAAAAGTTTGGATTATCTGAAATTTCAGATTAATGGGGTTCAGATTTCTGAGGTTCCATTGTATTAAGTATGAAAACTAAAGGTTTAAAAAAAAAAACTTTAATTTCTTGAGTTTTACAGTTAGTTAGCCAAAACTTTAAGCCATGTGAAGGAAATCTGTTTTTCATAAATTTTGGCATATTACTTTTATTTGATATAAAAAGTACCGTGTTAGAATATCAGCTGTAAAAAGGATATAAGGAATATCGGAATTTTAAATATTTTTGTACAGAATGTAAGTTTATTGCTTGTTTCTTCTTTAAATCAAGAAATTTATATCAGCATGCAAAGCACAAGCCATGAGAGGTACTTTTCATTTGTTCATAAATTTAAGAAATTGAACCCACTCAAAATAATATGAAAGGGTACAAAAGAGGAATTATTACTAGAATCTTTTTATATATATATATATATATATATATACATACATACAATGAGCCTAATGATTGTATTGAACTCATAGCTTTTCAAAATACTTTGTGCTCATCTCTGGCTGCCCCGTCAGCCCAGTAAACAGCTGATCACACTGTACATTGCCATTGATGCACCTTGTGTCTTGTATGCTTGTATCAGATGTATAAGATACTTTAACCTTTTCGCTGCTACTGACATATAAATTCATCATCTCAAAACATTGTATAAAAGCAGAGATATGAAATTAATAGAGCAATGCTTTAAGTTAAAATACGAGCATTCTTATTCTCATTCATGGTCACCCGCTACTCTACTGAAATTTTACTTGATAATCCCAGGGTTAGAGCTCAGTGATGTTTTCATTCGATGACTGCTTATATTAATATAAAAATTCAGTTCTGAAAGATTTAACAGTTTCCCATTGTTTTCTATGTGATAACATGAAATTACTTTGAAAATAAATATGTCCCAAACCTAAGATAAATTACTTGATTTGATCTTTATGGGAAGACCTCTGCTAGCTGTTAAATTGGATTTAAAACTATGCCTTACTATACTGATACTTGTGAAAAAATTGTGATTATAAATCATGTCGCTAAACTAATGCTTGAGCAATAGCAACTGAAGCAAATTTACATAGGGTTAGAAACCCTTAAACATTCTAAAAATATAATGACAAACCATTTATATGGCACACATCCTTCATAGCTTATAAAAACTTACTGTTAGTATGTATTTTACTTACTTGTTATTGGTTTGTGTTAAAAAATGATTACGTTGTGTCATACAAGTTTATATTCTTCATTGTTTAATATACTTGGCTATCCCTAAGTTGGGAAAGTTATTGAAATTAATTCTATAATGTGATATGGCAATCCAGTATCTCCACCATCATTAATAATAATTGTATGTATATCCAAAATGATAACATTGCTAACACCAGAACCTTGCTTATTGCAAACTTAACAGAATATTATACTTCATGTAATATATTATTAAACATGTGCTATGCATAATTACTTGTCATACGTACCCACAACATTTCAATTTAGAATACAGGTACTTATTGTACAGTCTACAGTAAATTCATGATATTGTAGGATTAAAATTAAAAGTCACCAAAAAGGTACACTGTTAACAGAACTGATCACTATAATATACCGTTTTAAGTTAAAATTGTTTACTTAAATTTAACCATTTACAGTATAAACTATAAATATGCAAACGCTTTGCAAACAGAAAGATTAACAAAAAAAAATTATTTAAATTGAAAACTTCAAATCATGCAGCAGTCCTAATTGTGAAGGTATGAATGCCTTCAAGATATGCTATGAGCATTTATATACAAATTTATGAGCCATATAGATAAATAAATAAATAATTATATTAATATAGTTGTTATATTGTGGTTATCTTCATCTTTACTACTGCATAATTATTTTTTCTATATAAATTTACTGGTATCCCAAAATTAGAGTTTTAATTTATAACTGAACAAAATTTCAGCAAAAAAAATGGTCTGATATGTACAAAAAATCATATTACTTCTAAAGGACATTAACATCTACAGTAAAATTTAAAAATTGTACCATCATTTGTATATCTCTCTTATTAATATTGTTTAAATATTTCTGAATTCTTAACTGATTATTTTATGTATATGTACAGTCGTGATTAGACTCTAATGAGTGAAAGCAACTAAAAATAAATCATATTAAAAAAAAAGAGTATTGATTGGAAAATTTTATATAAAAATGATAGTAAGGTAATTTTAAGAATATCAGTACGTTAGAACCATGAAGTATTTTTCAGTTAATTTTACAAGCAAGGTCCTGGGTAATGTACTGTTTTATATGTTGTATGAATGTATAATGTATTGAGGCAACATACAATTTGTTGCCGTGGTGTATGTTGGTAGGTACCTCTTTCCATGCTCACGCTTGTACTCTCCACCATACTTGGATCTAGTCCCTACCAGCTCTATTATCTCAGGGATGCTACTAGCAAATATTGCCTAGAAGGTAATAGGGCATAACAAACATTACACAGCTACCACTAAAGCATTCAGTAAATTGTATCATGTAGGCCTAGGAATTTTGTTGATTTCTTTGAAAGCTAGTATCTCATCTATAAATGCAGAAAGATACACAAAAACTAAACCCTCTGTTACTCTAATCCTGTTTTCGATACATTATGCAGGAAACATACTTAAACTCTGCTTTGCAATTTGTATACTGAGTAGGTAATGTGTGCTCCTTATAGACACTTAGAATAGTTTACTTCAGTTGTATAGAGTCCTTAATCTGCTATGGAATCCCCTTCTGGGGATCTTCTTCAAAAACATCTATGATTTTTAAAATCCAAAAAAGAATATTAAAAAAATATTGCATATGCCAATTAGAACACCTAGTAAACAAATTTTTGAAGAAATACATGTAGGCCTACTACCTGTCCTCTTCATTTATATTCTAAAGACATTCAATTTCATACATAGAAACAAGAATCTTTTTCAAAAAAATTCAGAACTTCATAGTTATCATGCAAGTACATCCAATGATCTCCATACTAATTGTCATAGAATCACCAAAAGCTTACTCAGCACCTCTCAAATGGGCATATCTGTATGTATAATAAGTTACCACCATCTCTACTTAATTTAAACACCAGTATTTTCAAGAATAAATTAAAATTAATGCTCATAAGACATGTTTCTTGATATAATTGATTTTATGTCCTCCTGTCTCTCTTCGTAGAAATAGCTGATATTAAATACAAAATTCTTTTAACTCTTTATGTTCTTCTTGTTAGATACATTTGTAGAATGTATTTAATTAATCTTTAAATGTAAATTTTGTACGAAGCCATGCATCATTTATCCCTATGGTGAATAAAGAATTGAATTGAACTGAATTTAATAGTTTCTTAAATTTTTAATCACAAACACTTTATTCACTATATTATGGCACACTATTCTCACCCAATTCTACTTGCACTTATTTTGTCCCTGCAAGTCATAATCTGGCCATATTGAATATATAAAAAAAAGCTTTTTATTCCCCCTTGAGTTTTAGTTGTTTACTTATCATGGTTGTAATATTTACATTATTTGGCCTAATTTTATGTTTGGATATGTATTACGAAAAGCTGGCAAAGCAAGTTAATTATTCTTCCTTTTCGCTTTACTTAGTTGCATGAAGACTGAAGCTTTATTTTTGTCTTTGTTCTGACTGGGCTTTTCCAGTCGTATTCTAGCCTTTTAAGCACCTTGGAGAATTTACAGATTCCAATCAAAGCCCATATGACCACTTTGAACATCTGTTGGAACTTCTTCGTGCTTCCTTTGGGCCTTCTGGGATCTTAGGTCTGTTTTGAACATATTAAGATGCTTCAATGAGACATTGCATATTTGGTATTTTTAATAACATGAATACCTACTTCAGGTGTTTCTTTCTGCATTTTAGAAGTGATTTGTTGAGACAAGTTATGAAAGATGAAAGCTGTCATATAAGGATAGTACTAGAAGAATAGTTGTTAGTAAATAATCAGTAGACTGATTTAGTGTGAAAACATACAGTGATACAATTTGCTTTATGTCAAAAGTGATATAAAAAACGTACATCAGACACAATTGGGAATAAAAGATAGAGAAATGAATGCCAAATGCTGTTACAAAATTGAATCAAAGGCAGAATTTGTTGCATAGAATTAAACTGGATCTCAGGGTACTATATTATGCCATGTCAACGTTTGGAAATACTTCCATTTAGATCTTTAAGAGCTAGTTTTATATTAATCTTTATTTATAATTTGTTTTGGAGGGCTTGTTATAAACTTGATTCTCAGATAAAATAATATTTGTTATAACTGCCAAGCTATCTCAGTTTACATTCTTATTTTACACAAGCACTTTGGGCCTTCACTTTTTATTTATATATATTTCTTGGTTGTGAATTCAAGATTAAATAGAAAGAATTAAAGCCCAAGAAAAGTTAAGAATAACAATAACCCAGGGAAATTTTTCTATAAGCAAGATAAGGGGAGAAATAACCAGTAGTCGAAAATAAATTACTAGAAAGAGCAGCTGAGAGGTTGTGAATAGACTGAATTCACAATGACATATTCAGAGAGAAATTATTCTAAATCCCCATAAATAAAAAAAATAAAATTTAGTATGATTTATGTGAAACGATCAGGACAAATATTGTTAATAAATTAAGAAGTAGGAAGTATAAATGACAATGAACAACTACTTTTACTTATACAATTGCCATAAGGAAAGGAAAAAGAATGAGAAAGTGATGAATAGGCAAGGGGAAATAATATTTGGAGGAAGTGGTTTAAGTAGTCTCTGCACCTTAAGGCACAAGTCAGTAGGAAGAAGATGGAAAAGAAAACAGGATGAAGAAGAAATATGGAGGTGGAATAAAAGCAGGAAAAGGAAGAGAAAGAGGAGTAGCCAAAATTGTAGAGAAGTTGGAAGAGGAAGATTAGGAGGTTGGAGAGGAGGACTAGGAGGAGGAGAAAGAATAATATGGAGAATGAGACAAAATGAAGAGGAAGAGGAAAAAAGAAAAATAATTGGAACTTCATTAGTTCACTTTTTAGTTATTAAATTGTGTATTAATTGTTAATGTTCCAAAACACTGATGCTTAAAGAATCGTTACAAAGCTAACCTGACATATTAATTATTCCTACACATACATTTATAACATTAAGGGTTAATTTTTACAGCATATGTTAGTCCTTTTAAAATACTGTACGTTAACTTACAAAATGTTAGTGTGGAAATTTTGCTACAGAATTACAACAGCATTGACATATTTTTCTATTTTTAATTACCAATTAAACTAGCAACATGAAAAGAGTTCAGGTTTGGTAAATGTGTGGTATTCTAAACTTAAATATTATATAAAACTAAACTCCGTGGCGCTACATCCCCGGAAGGACTTGGCCTACCACCCGACCGCTGCATCATCTCCCGTAGGCAGATGGCAGGATTGGGGGGCATGTGGTCAGCATGCCGACACCCACGGCCGTTAATGGTGGTTTTCTGGACCGGAGCCGCTACTTCTCTATCAAGTAGCTCCTCAGTTTGGAATCACGAGGCTGAGTGCACCCCTACCAGACCTCCCAACCTCAGAAAAATCCGAGGAGGTACCGGGAATCGAACCCGGGCCGACGGATCTGTAGTCAGCAACGCTAACCACAAGACCACGACGGCGGACAAAAAATATTATATAAGAACTATTTAAATAAATTCTCAAAATTTATACTACATTGATTTAGAATTTTTAAATTAGATTGGAACTATTTTTATTATCATATGGCATAGCTAGGGTATTATTTAAGAATTAGCTCTACCACACATTTAAAACCATAACTCATACCATAAACTACTGAAGGAATGAAAGTGTTCTTGTGCAATGTGCATAGATATAGATGAAAAAGATGGACAAAAATATATGTGAAAATGGGAACCTTAAATTAATAGTGCAACTGATTTCTACTGTATAAGAAAAATCTGTGCTAAAACACTAACCTCATTACTGTTGTAAGCAAGAAAAATCTCTCTGTAGATTTATCACTCATATTTAATAGTTTTACATATAGACAAGTTGGCAAACATTCAGTAAATATTTTCAAAGACAAAAGCTTTAGGCCTACATAAAAAGAGAGATTTGTATTTCTATGTTTACAACATTTTACTTATTTATTGTGCAAATAAATCATATATTCAGCAAACATATTCTAAAATTCATAAATGGAAATACTAACAGCATAAATGTAAAAAAATATGTTTTTTTGGGAAATGTGTGACTAGAGAAAAACTTTTAGATATGTTTGTGAATATGATGTGCTGAAACTTTATTCTATGTGTAAAAAAAACCAGATTAACAAGTGACAAGTAAATAGTGCTAAGAATGCATGCATAAGTGATAATATGTGAAATATATTTATAAAATATATTTGTGTTTTTTTACTCATGTAATACTTTTGTTCAAAAATTTTCTTCGATTTAAGTTTTTAAAACATGGATTATGGCAACATAATTTGTGCTATAAGTTATAATTATTGCCTATGTCATCATTCTAAACATGCACTGATTTGATCAATAATACATTATATAAAAATCAGGAGATAATGAACTCAATCTTAATTTTTTCTCGAGTCTGAGAAAACTTTAAACCTAATTATTATTAATTCAGGGCAAGTTAGCAACTTATAAGACCATTTATGGGAACTTGAATTAAAATACCGGTACACTACAAATTTACATACTGATTAAATAATATAATAATTATTTAGAATTCCAGGGGGAAAAAAATTCAGATCTGTATGGATCAGAAAAAATACTGAAAGACCTGTTTGCTTGAAAATAAATGTTAGATGGAAATTAATATTCTAGCATATGGGTCACTTACAAATTTGACTATTTGTCTTTCCTAATAAAATTTCATTTAAAATTAGTGTTAACAGTAAATTAGAAGATTAGGTACAAACTTTTTATAACATACGCTTTTTATGAAGTTTGTGTAACTGCAAAAGGGGCGTATTCAGAGGGGGTGGGCTGAGGGGTTAAAGCTCCCCGAAACATTAAGTCATTCTAAGGACATTTTAATTTGACAAATAGTAGACAGTTTATGCATATTCTGACTCATTAAATGCGTGAAATAGAAATGCTGGTCTAAGTATATACAAAATTCAGCCTAACATTGAAATGTTACCTAAGTGGCTCAAGCCAGTATGAGTGTATGGCTTAGCTCACTTAGTAGGCCTACTAATAGCTGATCAAGCTGGCAATACTGCCCCTTGGGTAGATTATAGCCGTAAAGCGGGTGGTGCTTGAATAATTTTCCAACAAAAGAAAAGCAAGAAAAATTAATTTTGTTCTATGACTCAACAGCTTTAAAGTCATTACCTTAGTTAGATTAAGGTGTGACTGGAACATACACATCATCAAACAAACCTTCTACTTTGTTTGAATATTGTTGTATAGTTATGTTCTTCTAACATGTGAAGATTTAATATAATTGTGTATCATGATAGTACTAGATTTATCACAGCCCCTCCTCAAAAAAAAAAAAATTAGATACGCCCCTGGACTGTAGGCCTACATTAAGAATATTTCGTTGGTATAAAAACTTAATAAATGTATCTCCCATTCAGGTCTTGGATTCATTTACAGTTCTTGCTGATTGAGATCCTCAAGTATTAAAATATATTTATGATTTTATAAAATTCTTAAATCATTTAGTGTAATATTAGTGTAATTTAACTGATGGAAATTAAATTCTAAGCCTTAATAACATGTTGTACTAATATTAGTTTTTAAGAATTTGTAAGTTATATAAACTACTTCTAAATAACTTATGCATTAAACCAGATTCAGGAACTTTAAAACAAAAATTGACTTGTATTTTTTTCTGAATTTGGTTTTGTTTCTGTTTATGATAGAGTTAAAGCAAAGAAAAGAGAAGCAAATATCAGTCATAACAAAAGGAACATTGAACCATGTAGAAAATATTACTGATATTCTTTAATTAGGCACACAAAAAATGACTAATCAGATGTATTCAATTTTGACAAGTTCCAGAAATGTCCTCATTAATAAATAAATTTAAAAATTATGAATCTTCTATGTTATAATAAAACAACTTCTATCGATCTACAAGGAATTATTTAAAATATGTTGGGATTATACCTTAAATAAGATGAACAACAGTGAAAAAAAGACCAGGATGATAAGACAGATTTTCAATCTTTCCATCATGTGTTCCTCAAGTAAATAAATAATGGACAATTATTAAAAATTAATTAATTACAATTACCACAGGTGTAACATGATTTGTGAGATTCAGAGGGTCATCAGGGTGTGCCTAGGCACACCCGGCACACCCCTAACGACACCTATGCAAGATTTTCAGGAGTTTGATTTCTGCCCAGGACAAATTTTCCTCTACAGAATTCACAAAATGAGGATATTTCTGTGTTATTTAGGTAATTCTGAATTTAAGAAAGTTATAAGACATGGATGATAACCAGAGCTGTACATCAAGAGAAAATCTGGACATTATTGTGGATTTCCATTAAACTGGAGCAAAGTTTCAAATTACGACCTAACTACGACTTTCATTGCTGGTGCTTTTCTTTTTTCACCTAACTCCTAAGCAATTGGGATTTTGAAAAAAGAATTTAATGATATTTTAAAACTTTGACAACTCCGACCTGGAGTACCTGTCCTTTTTCTTCCATTATGTGGATGTGATTTAAAAGTCAAAAGGAACTAAGATTCTTTTGTTTTTACAACATTACAGGTGGATGTTTCTGCGTGGCTAGCCATCTGCCACCGAGTAAGAGCTCATTGCTGCAGAGTATGCACTTCTTAGTCACAGCGATGTTCTACACATACCACTGGTGAGTGAAGTTAGTTCTCCATAGATAATTGCAAGTTTGAAATATCACAATCTAATAAGATTTTATGGATATCAGCCATAGTCTTTAAAACTTCAGTAGGAAACTAGATTTAAGATGTTCAAGCACAAAGTATGAAGACGTATTAAAGATTTTTGAACCCAAGTTGGATGAGCTCACAAGTAATGAAGAAAATTTCTGAAAGACAAAACAACTCTTTATGTTGTTCACCATATCTTGCATTATAAAATATATTATCACATACACTACGCTCTTCATTTATTCCCCCTTGAGACCCTATTGTACATGACTCCAGTCAAAACTAATGTGGACCTGGTTGCTATGATTGCAACAGCTACTAATGATGTGCGCCAATTTTCTGGGATGATAGAGCATGTGCAACAGTCCATGAGGCATAGCTGTGAAGTTTGATGTGATCATGGGGGTCAACATTTTGAACAATTACTTTAAACACTGCATAAACAGCACGTAATTTGGGCTGTATAAAGATAGATAGGTTAGAAATAAAAGCAATGCAATTACTCGGTTCTGAGCAACCTGAGACCATTACTGAGAAATACTCAGAAAATATCCTGAACAACTTGTGAAAGTTTTTCGGTAGAGTTCGGATTCACCCTGAATAAAAAAAATTAATAGGAAATTCTTGTAAGAGAAAATACAAGAAGTCCTAAGATATAAATGATACGCCAATGTAAAGAGCTTGAAGTGAACAGATTGGCTAGAAGCAACGAGGAACGGGAAAAGTAGGAGAATGTTTGTTGCTGAACTCCGGAGATCTTTAGTATATTAAAAAGATTGCATCAAATATAACTTTCTCAGATATCAACATTCGGCATTTCAGATTCAGAAGGCTAATAGATTTATTTTATTTGTGTGCTATATTATGTTCTAAATTGATAAGATAAGGCTATAAGAGTTAGAAAATCATTTCCTACCAAGCATTCAGTAAATCTGTTCTATTATCACTGTAAGTACATGGTTCAAGATCCCTTCTATTATGATCAACATGACGATTCAAAGCATGAAAAGCTAGACGTTCTAATTTTCTGAAAATAAATGAATTCACAATACTATACAAGCCTAGATCTAAATGTGCAGGCTTCAGCATTGCTAATACAGTATGGCTGGCAGCTGAAAAGCAGTACAAACTTTGCAACTTATGCGATACCAAGCGGGAAACACAGATGGTAACATGTAAAAGCAAGTTGTGACTACATAGTAAATTCCACAAAGCAGAAACAATAAATGAAAAGAAAAGTAACTTGTGACAAACCTATTCATCCCTTTATCCATCCTATTTATCTTGAGTTGAATAAAATAAAGGTAATATCTTTTTTCACTGAAGAAGCAATAAAATTAAGCATACAATGAAACCAAATAAATTAAACAACGAATTATAGAACTAAGTTAAAATATAACATGGGCAGTGACAGTAGCAAATCTGTTACACTTTCATCTCTGACTTCTGACATGTTTTCTTACTTTCTATACCCATATTATTGGTAGAAAGATTTACCATGGGAAAATTAAAAAAGGTCTGGGTTGAGCTAGAAACTTCCAAGTATATAGGCTGTGAAATAAAAATTGCTTTCTTGAAAAGTTATCACGGAACTTTCACAATGAAGTTATAATATTTTTTATTTTTATTTTTAATAATGTGAACTGACTAACACACTTAATTACTCCACTTACCAAATTTTTGGTAGAACATGTTTCGCAAGCCTTTGCATGCATCCTCAAGTAGGCCTACTTGTCAGTTGACAAGTCAAGTGACTACTTGTCAGCTGACAAATAGTTGAGGATGCATGCGAAGGCATGCAAAACATGTTCTACCTAAAATTTGGTAAGTGGAGTAATTGTGTTTGTCAATTCACATTATTTTTTTAAAAAATGAATTAAAAATCGATTTATTAACATAATATGATAGATATAATTTCAATTTTATTAACTTACTTTACAGGAGAATTTTATGAATTGATTTATAGTAGCCTTTCATGGTTGGTGTCCATGTGTTTACATTTTTCCAGGCTATGTAGCTGTGGTCTGTCAAATGAGGGTCCGTAAGTTTATCCCACATCTACAGCCGACTTCATCAGCAGCGAGGTCTCCAGTGAAGTTGACTGGTAGATGTCTCAGTGGCAACTAGACCTAGCCGCTGATGATGCCGGCCGTAGATGTGGGCAAAATGAATGGACCCTCATCCAGTGCACCACGGATACATAACCTGGAAAATCTAAAACATACTCACAGTATAATGTTTACCAATAAACGAAATGTTTCAGAATTGAATTAAAATTGACAGAACTATTAAATACCATTCAATGTCATGTTTTTTTTAAACAAATTAAGCTGACAAAACACTTCAAATTTCACTATTTACTTGGTCTTATAATAAAATGTTTCTTGGACTTCAGTCCAAATCACCAGTTACTATCAATAAAATGTCATTGATGAGATGAACAGATGTCCAGTTTGTAAGTAAACTAAATACCCTTTTTTTAAGTAATATTTTAGACGTGTCCTTTAACATGTACATGTTTGATAGACTAAATAAAATTCTATTCTATTCTATTCTATTCTAGACCTACTACAGTCAAATTTATGGGTGAATTTAAATTATATATCAGGCTCACAGTTTACATTTTACTCCAAATATAGGAATCTCTTTTGCATTTTCCAATTCTTATTTTATGGCATGCATTAAGAATAAATTAAGAATAGTTGTTATGATTATATCAGCCTGTTTTATTGATAGTTATCACTCTCAAGCAGGCAGATGAATAATTTAAAGAGCATGAATGAGCACATAGCCTCTTTATTTCCCACACCTAGTAAGTCCTGGCATTATATATTTTTTAAGATATGCACTAAAAATATAGTCTCTTTTAGTGTTATTCAAATTATAGCCTCTGGATAAGATTCCCCGGCACTTTCCCATCCGAGGAAATGGGCTTACTATTTGTTATATAGGAAAATAAGTAAACTAAATTAGTCTTCAGTAAACAAAATGTCCACCAGAAGGCCCTACACATTCCATGTTCGAAGTGGAAAGAATTCAACATCTACATGTTACTGTATAGGCTACAGTTAGTGGCATATTTTTTAAAACAAACCTTTAATAAAAACTCCACTCAATAAAGCAATATCACAAACCAATGGAAGAAACTTAGTACAAGTCAGAACACCAATGAAAGAATAGCTACAAAATCAAATCCTTTCAACCAATGAAACATATGTTTATTTCCATATGGTATGATTTATATACCAGCACGTTTATTGGAGGGTTAGCTTCAATGTAAATGAGTTATGGCCAAAATAATTGCTTAGTGTCACTGCCCACGTATGCATGGTCATGTTTGGATGATAGTTTTAACTGAGGGAATCTTATTGCCATAATGGTTACCTCTACTCTATGTTTGCCTACGTAAGCAATACCAGAATCTACCCAAAACTTACTGCTATAAGAGCTACCAAAAATGCAGTTGCTCTACCATACACTATATGATTATACCTCTCTCTTTCTCTCTCTTACAAGTTGCATTATTACTTCATAATAAACATGGCGATCATAACTTATTTGCATGTCTGCAAAATATTGCCTATTGAAGTTTTATATTTTATTATAGTTTACAAATCACTCAATTTCTCGCTTTCCTACAAGTATACTTTGAATTACCCCCTCCCACCTCACCTAAGTTCCTATAAACTTTAGTGAAATATCAACTGTTAAACCTTCTGTAATATGTATCATGGCCAGAGTTCTTTTTCTTTGCATGAATGGAAGTGGAAGTTCCATCGAGTCGCAAAAACACTCTAGTTTAAGAGGATATTTTGGCAGATTTGTTCTGGAGTACGCCAATCCCCTACCTAACACTTAAACCTAAGGACAACACACACACACCCAGTATTGAACCGGGAAAGGGAGTTTTCACTACTGAGAAATTACCAACCCAGCTGGGAATTGAACCCGGACCACCAGGGTGGAAGGCAGGCATGCTACCAACTCACCCACGGCAGCAGACTTTGCATGAATACAAGGGGTAAAATAATACTTTAGCTGTTGTTTTTTAAATTCCTTGCAATTATGTGCAAGAAAAACTATTGAAATAAATTAGCTCTGACTCATTTTTATCAAATTATCTCTGACTTTGTATTATTCATTAAAGCTGCAGTTTACCATCGGGACATACTGTCTAAGATTTAAAAAAAAGTCATTATGGGGGAAATATTAAACTTAACAAAGACTTAAATAGTAATTCATTCTATATTTTGTAAGATAAGTAATGGTTCGTTTAATATTTTTCCAACCTACGTTCCCATTTAAAGTTACTTACACCCCATCTAACAAAACGTGAAGACAGTAATTTTTCAACAGAAGCAGCTACCTACTAGAAGTCGAGTAGTATTTTACAATATATCACGATAAGGAACTGCTTCTAATATAAAGCACTGCTTTTGTAAAGGATTATCAATACAAGAAGCAAAGGGGAATTTACTTATGCCTTACTAGGAACCTAACTAATTCTGTTAAATATTGTTACATTCTTTATATATTAAAGCACACTAATGCAGTTACAAGATTCAGTAGTGCAGCAATAACCTCATTTACTTACATACGTGTTAATGAAAATGTTTAAAAAAGAACTGTTGATTTATTGAGCGGTGGAATAAATTATGGCAAGGAAAAGTAAATTTCGAGAAAAATAACCCAAGCTATTTCTTCAATAATGCATTGCATGAACTGAGAGAACCAGCAACACGTCCTTTCCCATGTTTGTTTGTGAATAATTGAATGGCTCTTCAGCTCTTTTCTCTTAGCAGTTATTACTTTATTAAGTTACGAGGCGTATCCATGAAGAAAGTTCATTGGGGCCATTTACAGAAAGAAAACACAATTTCATGGAAATGTTTATTGCAACAGATACTGCAAGTATTCAACTATTTTTCAAAATATTTGCTACCAGAATTGAGACATTTTTCATACCGTGGGATCAACTGTTGAAGACCTGTGTCATAGAACTCTGTCAACTGGGATTTGAACCACTGTGTGACAACCGTCTCTGCCTCTTTTTCATTCCAGTCATTTCTTGATGTGTAGGAAAAGATGGAAATCACTGGGATTGAGGTCCGGGCTATAGGGTGAATGTTTAAACATCTCCCAGTCTAACCTCCGCAGGAGACTTGCTGGGAGGTGTTTAAAAATCCACCTTACAGCCTAGATTTCGCTACCAGTGATTTCCATCTTTTCCTACACCTCAAGAAATGATGAAGAATGACAAAGAGGCAGAGATGGTTGTCACACAGTGGTTCAAATCCCAGGCGGCAGAGTTCTACAACACAGGTATTCAAAAGTTGGTCCCACAGTATGAAAATTGTCTCAATTCCGGTAGCGAATATTTTGAAAAATAACTGAGCAATTGCAGTATCTGTTGCAATAAACATTTTGATTAAGTTTTGCTTTGTTTCTGTAAACAGCCCCAGGAAAACTTACTTTATAGATGCGCCTTGTACAATGCACTTCATACAAAAATAATGCTAAATAAATGTTATTATTAATAGAATTACAGATATGGTAAAGAATTTTCCGAATTGATTATACAATTTTAAGTTAAAAACAATATACAAATATTCAGTTGCAGTAACTTTTATCTACAACACAGATTAAAAAGCAAATAGATCAGGGTGATTACTGCTGCGCTACTAACTTGTTAGTTATTAAGCCATGTTGTCAGTAATGAGAAATGGAAAGCAGTGGGGTATCAGAAGCCAGAGAAATTGCCAAGGAAATTGTAAATTTGAAAGTGAGATACTTGTCCATGTTAAAGCAAAATAAAAACATCTTGCTTTATTATTCGTGTATTTCTTTTCATTTTCTCATGCATTTGGTTATTGAAGAATACTTAAAATTTAACTGGTACAGTACAGAAGAAATCACAACGAAGAAGTTCAAGTGACCAGTAATGGCCCTGATTTCTTCGTGAAATAAAAAGTATAATTTTGGTGTTAGCTTCTGTTTCAGAGGATATTTTGCAAAACATGTTAGTATTTATTTCGTGAGATATGTTGTTTCTGTCCTTTTTTAACACATTTGAAACAGAACATAAAGAAAAAAAATTTCAAGATATGGATGCATGAATCTAATATTGAATTTTATCTGTTGAATATACCTTAAAATTGGAAGTTAAAAATGGGGTATTAGTGAACGCTTTAACTGAACAAATAATTTTTTGTAGTAGAACTCTGGGATTAATTTTTTTTTTCATTCTTTACTTTGTATTTAATTATATATTTTGGATTATTCTTTATTTATATTTATGCTTTATTTGTATTTATATTGTCATTTTAAAAAATAGCATATAGTATCTTCTCCAGGCGCATACTACATTAAATTAAATTAAGATAAAATAAACAAAAAAAGTTATACTTTTACTGCAGTGTCTCCAAGGATTTTAATCGAGTTTATTAAATAAATAATGCTAAAGCCCCGGTTACTCAAACTTGTTTCAATGTATTTGGTTGCACTGTAAAAATATTTAGTAGTGGTAATAGTATCTGTACAAATATTACCAGTATTAAATAGATAAGACTATAACAAGACATTACTTTAAGATTTGAAGGACTTAAGTGTCTTACAAGGTGAAGCCTGCTTCACAGACTGTAAGTGAAAATGATGGGATGAGAGCCGCGATCCACCTAATGCATACAGGCAAGGTGATACCACAGTGGTTTTTCCATTGCCCTCTACGGAAATGTGGAGGTCCCCATCAGGATTCAAACTGAAGACCACTTGCACCATAGGTACAAGCATTAGTCCATGGGAACCTAATGGAGGACTACTATGCTTTATATTTTATAGGAAAGTTTTAAAATTATAATTTAATCCAGCAGTTCTATTCTCTCCTGCTTTCCATTTCTCTATTCACTAATTGTATGCAAAGCTCTAAGTAGTCTAGTGATACTGTCGTACCACAAGCATCAACTTTTTAACAGAACTCTAATGCAATTCTTTAACTGATATTACCAAATAATACATTGATATAAGCAAGAACATTTTCAAAACCCTGGCAGAAATGAAAGACACCTTAATCTTTTTACCTCATTTCATGCTAAATAGCAAATTGTCCCAAAAAAATCCTACACCAGAAATGTATTTGGAAATTCTGAAAACCTACTGAGGTGAAGATTAAATTATGGGAAATCATGACTTTAAAGCCCATGCAAATGTCTTATCTGACAATATTTTATTTTTTATTTTCATATGTGTATTTGTGTAAATTGTAATATTAACACTGTTTATAGCATATCTACACAATTTTTTAACTACTAGACTGCTAAGAGGTAACAGTATTAGTATTAGTATTAGTATTACTGTAACACAATTTCTCTTCTAGGAACTGAAAATGATCATATTTAAATAAAAAATAAAATAAATAAAAACTAAATGCTTTATAATAAAATGCACTGACATTTTTAGTACCAAACAAAAGGTGAATAATGTTATAAGTTAGTTTTCTTTTATTGAGCCTTCACTTTGGAAACTTAGTGAATGAGTCACTCTTGATTACTCAAGTAATTTCTCATGCTGCTTTTGTATCAATTGTCCATCTTCATTTCATTTATTAAATACCTTCCATTTCGAAATATATAGGCCTACTTAAGTTTGGTTGTGGTAAAATTAATTTACAGTAGGCCTACCGTATTTTTTTTATTTTTTTATTCAGCTCTTTTTAGCAACAAGGCCATATCAGGAGTTTGGGATCTGTGTCTATAAAGTAGACCATGCAACTATTGATTGTCACCTATTTTCTCTTGTTGGTGTATTTTATGTCAGTAAATTTCAACTGATATTAATTTAAATGAATATGGTACAGGACGAAATAGCAAAGATGAGTCACGGTAGGTATTTATCCAATTCGGCATTGGCCTTTATGACTGGGGGAACATGAAAAAATCCATGTAAAATTGGCCACCTATGGAATTTGAACCTGAGACCTCCTGAATGCGAGTCCAAGATGTTACCATCTCGGCCACCTCCGACAGTAAAATTATTGATTTCTTACTGAAATTTAACAATGTTTTTCAATGACGTGTTTAAACTGTTTATGCCCTACTAATTATTGTAGGAGTCTAATGCAATTCTTAAAGTATACAGTAGGCCTACTTGCTATAGTAACCGTAACAGTGTATTTGTTGTGTAAATGACAAGTCCAATATAACTCATATGATTTTTATAACAAAATAAATTTAACAGAATGTAAATATTTAGGTGTTAAGTTTCCTCTGGTACTGAGATTTGAACACGGAACCTTCAGCTTTTTCATGCTGATGTCTATCAACTGAGCTAGCCACAGTTCAATACATTGCACCAGATGGAATCCTCCTCCCATTTTAGCACTATTGAATTATTGAACTCTAGCTAGCTGAGTTAGTACATCATTGGTATGGAATGCTGAAGATTCTGGACATTATGCTGGTGTCAAAGAGAATTACTCTGTCAAATAATCTGTGGAAACATGGGTGCTTACCTACTATATCTGAATTGTGAGTAAAACTAGCCTATACTGGTTTAGTTATTTTGATGTTAAAATGTTAATTCACAATTTACGCAAATAACTTACAGTGTATATTGTGTTTTGATGGAGTTTTGTTACTAAAATTAAACTGTTACAGATTGGTACAGGAAGCCTGTATGAATATACATTTATGAATGCAGAATTTCCTCAAATGGATGTTATTTTAAATTGTATGTTTTAGAGAGAGAACTGGACAATTACTATACAGTTCTGCCAGGGAGAAAAGCTTCAGAACTTCACCATAACCAATTAAAAACATACAAGTTAATATACACTTTTACACAAAACACAGTATTTTACATTAGTTTAAATCCTGCATGAACTTGAACGTAACAGTGAGTGAAGTGAAGTTGGAAGAGAGTTGGCACTAAAGAGAATGTTAGTAATAAAGCTGCACTTCTTACACTGTTGGCTCTCAAGCAGACAACAGCATCACATCTCTTCATGCAGATAGTTCAACACATGCACATAAACAGACACTCGTATTGAAGAGGTGCAATCAATCAACCTTTTTTTTTTAATGAATTTATGAATTTAATGAAATCTTCATTAAATAATTTTATGAAAATCACACATTGACACCTTTGGTATTTTTGTGATTGACCTTGAACCCCAGTGGCTCCTAATGATGAGGTACTGGGTTAAATTCCTGGTCTGGCTAAGGGAATTTTATATTTCATAAATAAGTTCCCCTGGCTGAAATAGTCTGGTTAGTAGTAAACCTTTAAATAAAATAAATTGATACCCGTTGCTCAACTATAATTTATTTTAAAATTTGCCGCCTAGGCCTTTCGGTGCGCTTCCACCGTCTTCAGGGCATCTTTTTGCTGGCTTGGAATTCCAATGATTAAAATCAAAACTGCATTTTGTCACATAAAATAAGATAACATTCATAAATGCTCACAAAAGTACTGTCATTGAATTGTCTTCTGTCATTGTCATTGACAATTCAATACATTACTTTTGTGAACGTTTGTGAATTTTATCTTATTTTATAAATGTGACAAAATGCAGTTTTGATTTTAATTATTGGAACTCCAAGCTACCAAAAAGAGGCCCTGAAGATGGTGCAAGTGCACCGAAAGGTCTATTCAGCGAATTTTAAAATTAATTATAGCTGAGCAACTGATATCACATTTATTTTATTTCATTGATCAAGCTCAACAGTATTGGACTTGTATTTTAATAACAGTAAAGCTTTAAGTATAAGGACCATCCTGGCATTCAAATCATCACTATCATCATCTCATCGCAATAATGTTGCCTACAAGATGTCCCAGATAGAGAACTGGAACTATACTTCCACTAAGCCAATGGGTGAAAATAACACAAACCCTTACCAGGATAGTGGTAGCATTGGATAAAAAAATATAAAGTAATAAAAATACCTTCTGTATTTGTTTGTATTATTGTCAGTATCACCTGCAAAAGTAAGTACAGAAAGAAGTGAATTAATTTTCATGGAACTTATTTCTTATTATTATAACTGGTAATTGCTGATTTCAAGAAATCCTAGCAGCAATGTTACTTAATAGAAGTATCCCATGGTCTATTTAGTGACACCAATACTTTGGCCTAGCTAATTACTTTCATGCTTGTTCAAGAAGAAGAAAATAATTTATTATAAACATAATGAAGCTGTTTGCTCTTCGCAAGTTGCCATAGGACACCGCTTATTATTAATTTTATGTTTAATTAAATAATATTCGAATATGTTGAAATAAAGTTGTTTACTTAAAATGCAATAGCCTATATCTTGTGACTAGTAAAGATTACTACTTACAAGAAAACGTAACTATAAGGAAATGATATCATAAGGACAATAAGCCTTAATTCTGTTCTTCCACCAAAAAGTTTGTGGTAGGTAACAAAAAATGTAAAAGCAAAATATAAAATATAATTAAAAAATTGAAATAAACTGCCAAGTAAAACTTGCATAAAACACATAGGTGACAATTACTCTGTTTTAATATAATTTTGATTTATAACAGAAGTTTATGTCTTTGTGCGGTATATAATTTTTTCAAACAATGAGAAGATTTTTTCCAAAATTGCTAAATGTGTAACTCTCTACTTGCAAACTACAAGAAGAAAGAAACGAAAGAAAGGAGAAAATAACTACATTAATGCAAAAGTTCTGTCAATCACAGCCAAATTTTGGAAAGTTGTTTACAATCTGTAGTATATTTTCCTTGTTACCATAAACTCTGCACATTTCATTCTCCCCAACCCATAATTTCATTCCCTTATAAGGAGAATGATAGCACCTCTTTCGTTCAAGCACACTTGTGAACACAGACACCCAGTTCTTCTGGCGTTTCAATTAGCAGAAAAAAGCTGCAGTTAGAGTAGTCAGACTGACCATTCTAGTATGCTAAGTAAAATTAGTATTGTTAGTATAAAAACAACACAAACAAATGTACAAGTAATGAAGGAAGTAGTAAAAAGTATTAAGAGAAATGGTGGCAGTCCCCCTTCGGCCTGCTAACAGGGCCAAGCGGACAAAGAACAAATACACAGTTACAATTGCGTTACAGGAAAGCGAAGAGTCAGTTTGTCCTAGAAGATGTTAGTTATACAGCTTTCATAAAGAAATTAATTTCTGAAATTTTTGGCTGAATTAATGCATATTCTAAAATGAATCAGTACTTATATTATAGTTTCATACATGAAGTAAATATCTTTATTTGCAATTTCTAGCTTCAAGACCAATCTATTATATTGTAATTATCTATAGTACAATGTAAAAATGACTAGATTTTAAAATAGTGGATATGAATTCAAAGAGTCAAGTACAGAACATACCATATTATGAGCCAGTGAAAAACTGTGAAACCATTTTATGAATGCATTGTAAGATCTAGTAATATCACTGTATTAAAATTTTAAAAGATTTTAAAATTTGACTTTCCGGTTTGTATAGGAGTAAAAAAGAGCAGTAAAATAAGCCTTTTTTGCATAATTAAAAATATATAACCTCATTTATTTTAATCTTTTACACACGGAACTGTATTACATTTTTGAGCAAAAAGAATAATATGAACAGTTTTCATTATCATAAGGGAAACATTCAGTTTCTTTACTTGAACAAACTGGTGACACACATGAATTTAATGTGTTCATTGGCTCATATTATGAGAAAAAGACAGTGATGTGCCAATTAGAAACTCATAACATTGAATATATGAAGCAACATATAGGAAGTAATAAACACAGTCAATATTGCAAACGTATATTGACCATGCTTTTTGAATTTGCTTCTAATTTTGTAACCATGCATAGAAATAAAGTACTGTGATGTTGGAGTAATACAGAACTTCAAACAACAAAATCGCAGTAACTGAATTAGAATCAGTCAAAATGTCAAAAGCTTTAACAACTTATATTCTACCTTAAAGTGTTATTAGGCCTACTGACATCTACTATTGACACATCACTGAAAAAATACACATACAAGTTTAAATAATCATGAACTATGTAGGAATCATAAAATGGAGTAAAACTTACCAAGCCAACGAGGAGGAAAAAAACAAGGAATGTTCGCCCAAGGACGGTTTGGCAGTAGACATCACCGTAGCCAACGGTGGACATGGTTACAATGAGGAAATAAACACATGTCCAATAGGATAACTGCTGAGGATTCTGGAATTCTAAAGGATCTCCAGAATTCTCAAGCTGTAAAAGAAATGTAAAATACAATTATGTTGGGAGCAAGAAGTTGCATGTTCAAGAACAGAATGATGAAATAATATTGACCAATTAAGAGATTCTCAGTATGCTCTGTGGACAGGGACAATGAAAGTTTGAAATTTGTGGATTTAATTTGGATGACTGTCTAAGGCTGATTGCTAGAGCTGTGAAAATTTGGCAATTCACAAAGAATGCAAATAATAAATTTTTAATACAAGTAAGAATCAGCTTGAAAAATTTGATGTCATAACCGGGATTTGAACACGGATCTTCGGCTTAACGCGCCGATGCTCTACCATTGAGCTACCATGACAACATGCCAGTCTGACATCAAATTCCTCAACTGATTCAGAAGACAAGGCAAACCACGGGAGGTTTCTCTCCGTCGAGAACACACATCCAAATGGCGTCCTACCCTTGTAGGTACTTTGAAGCCTAGTTATTATTCATATACTATTAATTAAGTGGAAGGAAAGGAAATAGACATTAAATCCATGTCCCATGTTCCTTTCCTTCCACTTAATTAATAGTATATAAATAATAACTAGGCTTCAAAGTACCTACAAGGGTAGGACGCCATTTGGATGTGTGTTCTCGACGGAGAGAAACCTCCCGTGGTTTACCTTGTCTTCTGAATCAGTTGAGGAATTTGATGTCAGACTGGCATGTTGTCATGGTAGCTCAATGGTAGAGCATCGGCACGTTAAGCTGAAGATCCGGGTTTAAATCCCGGTTATGACATAAAATTTTTCAAGCTGATTCTTACTTGTATTAATATCCCAGACATGGATTTAATGTCTATTTCCTTTCCTTCCACTTAATTAATAAATTTTTAAATAAGTTTTCTCCCACTTCACTCAAGATTAACTCAGTTTTTTTTAATTGTGCATACACTCATGATTTTTTACTTCTACTTGTCAATTTGTATTTTTTAAATTTACTATTTAATGATTTTAAATAATTATATTTTTGTTCGACCATGATGAAATATGCTTTTTACGTGTGAGGTAATGGTATCAAAATGACACTCATTTTGACACATTTCATTCCAACATTGTTATGGTACTGAATATTACCAAACATGGAACGATCTTGAGATCTCGAGGGTAGCAGCTGAAATCTGCATAACAAACAGCTTGTATTTAAAGTAAAATCAATTCTGTTCATGTTAATTTTAATATCATGTTAAAATGAATTAATTTCATGTTGTCAAAATCCGTTGGTTTCATGAAAAGAACAAAAAGAAAGCTGCAATTTGACTGATGATATGAGCTGCCATCTGTCACAGAAGACAAGTTGGTGCAAAGGTCATGGCGTGTTAAAGTGTGACCAACTGTTTGATCGAATCTAAAATCCCAAAATTTAAACATTTTTATTATGATCGAACAAAAATATAAGCATGCTTGTCCTCTTTTCTTGAATCATAACATCTTTTCATTTTTCTCTCCTCTCACCATCTCATCTCTAAATGCAACTTTGAAATTTATCTGCGAGGGAGATTATCCACATCTGATGCCTTTTGTTAGCATACATTCTTTACATGCCTTTTTGTTAAAATTATATTTTTCATAAATAACCTGTATTCTTTTTAAATATAGTAAGTAAATCAAGAAATTGCATTGTTCATATTTTAACTTAAAACTTTAAAGTAATGTTACAGAGTGTTAGTTGTTGTATGATTAAGGTGACCATATCTTTATGAATAAAAATCGGGACATGTCAAGATATCATAGTTCTACCTACAAAACTTTGATGTTCATTATTCCATTTATGTTTTCTTACCTTACCTAACTGCTCAGTTGGTGGATAGACCATTGGCATGTTAAGCTGAAGGTTATGGTTTCAAACCCCAATGTTAGAGGAATTCCGGGATGTGCGGGCAAAGAGAGTTAAGTCCACCATCCTAAAAAATTGAGATACGTCCATAGAGTTACATTTAAAAATGTCCTCTACATTTGTGTTAAGTCCAGTGAGTCATAATCAAAATTGTACGGTAGTTATGGATGTGTGCCTCATGGGTTTATCCATCTCTAAAACTATGTTGGGCTGGTATAGTGTGTTAAGTCACTCTAATTCTCAGTAACAAGAAAGTGGACTTAACTCTCTTTGCCCGTGCACCCCGGAATTTTTTTCCTAAAATATCCTCACGTAATGTTCAACAGAAACAATATTCGTTGGTTTCATGAACACATATCTACATCCTAAATGTTATACTAGCACGAAACAAACTCAGAATTCCAGAAGGGAATAAATAGCATGAAATTAAGAATGAATTAAACAGAACAAAAGTCTCTAAAGACTTAACAAGAAGTTAAATCACTTGCCATGAACAAAGTAAACAGAAGATTTAAAGCAAAATAGCACGGAAAAATGCAAATAGATCGTACACAGAGTGTGGCCTAGGGTCGAGGGCTCTGAAAATGACAGTGGCCTGAATATATATATATATCCTAAATGTTATAAATTGGTGTCCCTCACAATACCCTACATCACACAAATGTCTTTCAGTGAGGTAGACAATCAGGGATAATTAATTAGTCGTATTAGAGCGATTCCAACTGGCGCTGTGAATAGAACTCTGACTAGCTCAGTTAGTAGAACATTGGCATATAAAGCCGAAGGTCATGGGTTTCGAATCCCAGTGTCAGTGGAATTTTTTGCCTAAAATATTCTTATATCACATAGTTCATTGCAATAATGATTGGCTGAAACCAGGAACAAAGGATTTGTGGGTTCTAAGCCTGACCAACTGCATCCACTTTCTTATCACAGGAAATAACCTTACTGTGCAATCATCATAATCACAGCATGTTATTTAACTGGACTATGTATAGTTTTACCATACGTAATCCCATGAGAGTTTAAGAGTTTATCTGATGAAACTCATAAACTCAAGTTGATGTAAGTTATTAAGATTATTCCATGAATAAAAATGTAACGGATTATACAAATAATAATTACTTTCATGCTTTGTTGTATAAAAACAAAACTAACAGCTGCGAAGTCACGGCTTACTATGAATCAATCATCCATGAATCAATTCGAGTTACCACGTTGTAACCAGGGCTACCAATGGTGAATATAAGACATAGTTAACTTCATTCAGGTAAGTTAACAGCAGAACAGAATAAAAGCACAAGATCTGGCTTGCACCAAATCGAAATTGTGTTTTTAATCAATGTACATTTCTATTATTTCAAACAAGTTATGTTGTATAAAATAATCTGTTTTCGTGCTTTTAATCACATGTGATGTATTAATCACTGTACACTGATGCTGTCATGTCCAGTAATGAAAAGACGATTTTACCCGACAAAACACCACCTTTACGATTCCTACAAGAATATTGTAAGATAAACAGCTGTGATTGGTCTACATCCGAGGAATTGCTAAACATTATTGGTCAATATCAAACACGGGGTGTATGAGTGGAATAGTCACCATAATATATGCCTTTTTCATAAATCAGGACGAATTTCGCTACTTTTTCAATAAAAAAGGACTTTTTGCATCCTGACCGGGACAGCTGTTAAAAAAAAAGGACTGTTCTGACCAAATCAGGATGAATGGTCACCTAATGTATGATATGCTTTGTCTGTTTATTTAGAGAAGCTAATGTATATTTTAAATAATAATAGGTCTTCATAACAAATAGAAAATTCACTCACCAGATGGATAATACCTGCAGCTGTGAGCCAGACCGAGATGAAAATGGACACAAGCTGTGCGAGACGGATTGAGCTCGAAGTTTTTAAGATGTTGAGGTACTGCAGAATATCGGGCACGGTCATCAGACGTAATGCTCTCAGGAATCTTAAACCTGTGAAAAAATGCAAGTTTAAGTCTTGAAAAGTGAAGTGTAGAAATGGTTACTATTATACATTTAGGGTTTATTGTAACTTTGTAAATATGTAATTCCTAAATTTATGGACAAGAACATCCATTGTATAGGCCTAGATTGACTCTGGTTCCCTGTTGCTAATGTTTAGAAGATGAGTGATCTCACTAAGGCTGGAGGAATATTCATTTGCCATCCCGTTCTAAATTTTATATTGCCATTTTTCGCAATCATACCTGTGGACCATAACCTCTGATTTTAAGTTATGTATATCCTAATTATTAAAGCTTCATTATTAATTTAATCTGTTTTCTTTACTATATACATATATTCATTGTTGTTGGTACTCTTTGTCATCGGCAACCTACAGATGTTGCAGGAAGGAAAAAGAAATATATATATATAAATATATAGCCTAAATAAAAATTAAAAAATTGGATTCTGTTAAATTGTAACATTATTACTCATTATTTCAATACTATATTAACGTGTATTTATTTTGTTCTTGTAAGTCTTTTTTACTAGAAGAAATTATACTTTTTTATAACATCACAACATTACTGATACAGAGCGGTCACTTTATCTTGAGCTGAAAAAATCTGGGGGTAAGGGAAACTGATATTGCATGCAGTATGAGAGATTGGCAATCGCAGAAGGCGGTGAGTTGAAATTGATGTCATTTCTCCACCAGGTAAAAAAAAACAAAAAAGGCAATGTCAAATCACGCCACCAAACTAAAGATTTTTGTTGATGTAGATATTATAGTAGAAAATATTGCTGGAGAAATGAATTAAGTTATTTATTTCTTTAGAAAATCTCTCTCCCAGTCTTCAGAATATAGAAAATCTGTTTCAAATTCGTAGCACTGTACATGTATTCGAAGATGCAATTCTGACATGCTTGATTAAAACAATATAGCAAAGTTTCTTTCACTTAAGTCTACATGTAATTAATACAAATTTCTAGCAAAATAATTAAACTGACTTGATCTTTTTTCCAACAGATTCAGCTTAAAACACATTAAATTGCTTTTCCTATCCTTTCATTTATTTGGTTTATTGTATATTTGGTGACATCCAACACTTCTTCGTTTAAAGAATCTTCACTTTTAACTTTATTGCTACTTATATCGACCATTTCCACAACTACTGTTCTTCTAATGTCCCTGAATTTAATTCTATCGTTTTCAGAATAAAATAATGTAAACAGACAAGAAAAAATAGACAGTAGTTCAAGAATGTCGCTACAAAATGTTATTTGGGTATGGCAATACTGGGAAAGGGCCACAATCTTCATTTCTTCAAGCAAGGCCTTCTTGATATGGACTGTTTTCAGCATTATGGAGTGCTTAGAGTGGGAACTTTACTGCTACTTAAACAAAATAACTTATCAGTTTTATGTATTTATTATTCATTGTTATAAATTATAATATTTCATTAATATTCATGTTGTATATATTGTGAAGCAATATCAATAATATAGTACATATTTCTTCTAACTCATAATTTGTATTCTTATTTGTAATTAAATTGGCGTGTCCCATAACATGTAATATGTTCTGATCGATTGATTAAAGTAAAGTAAAATCAAATCAAATCAAATGAAATGAAATCAAGTCAAATCAAATACAATTGAAGGGAAGTGACTGTACATATTAATTGAGCTGACACTTACCTATCCACGTTCTATCCAAATATATCGAAACGAAGGAAGGGGGAATTGTGAAGTAGTCTACAAATGAATACATCTCCAGCATGAACCACAGTTTGTCGCTTGCTGCTATAAACTGGAACAAAAAGTAAAACTAAATGAGATGAATTTAACAGGTTAGAGAAACTTTAAATTCCAGTGTTTAATTAACAGGTGCTCGATACAAAATTCAAATTGTATTTCATTCAACGATATCATTGAATATATTGAAGCAAAGCACAGATGAAAATGGAAAAAATGAAAAAAAAAAAAAATTAAACACACACACAAAAGTAGTTCCTTTTAAAAAAAATTGTTAATTATTGTGAATATTTTGTTACCCTCTTAAACAAAGCTAAAATTACAGAATACAGTGTGAAATAATAATGGATGAGGTAAGATGATTCTTATTTAAATGAAAGATTGTAACATAATTGAAGCTTACCTTGAACAAGGGCCTATGTAATATTTTGCGAGATTTGAGAACACACATCCCTAAGCTATATTGTTCCCTAGTAATAAGGTAAAAAAAAAATCCTTAAAACTTATACTACTGTTTTATCAAAATAAGATTATTTAAAGTACACAAGTTTAAATAAAGAGAGGAAAAACAACAAAAACAATGATCCACGGAATAATACTGGCTAATTATTATTAATATAATGTGAATGTTGTTGCTTGGTATAAAGAAACCAGGCACATTACTTTCATGTTTATATAGAGCCTTGTTCCAGGATTTTCAAAGCACATTTCGCTTCATAATTTTCTGCATAGTAATGTCAATCCTTATCAAAATATTAAACTAAGTACATAGGTAGATGGAAGTGTATAGACCTTTGTTTTGAAAATAACTACATTTTTACATAATTGTAACATAGATCCTTGTTTGCGGCTAAGATTCAACTTTTAATTAACTATTTAAATAATATAATAGTTAATACATCATATATAATACATTATAATTACAATAATCATGATTATACAGTACTCGTAACGTACTAATTTACTTAACCAAAATAAGTGTACTAAACAATCAATTATGTGTAGCTTACCTATTGAAAAAATATTGCACATTATACATTAATACATTACAATATATTATTTAATAATCAATTGAAGTCAAATAACAGATTCCTTCTGATTGACTTAATTATTTATTATATGCTCATGATAAACAGAAATCAAAATTGCATTTTGTTCTTATGTGCATGTTACTTAGTTTTAAAAAAAGTCTGTTAAACTTCATTTTTAAAGTATAAATAATTATTAGTCTAATTTATTGATAGGTCACACTAATAATCACATTTTACAAAACAAAATGAAATTTTAATTCCCTGCACATATAACAACATGCTCAGCAAGTTTTCAAAGGATTATCTCGTAAGTATGAAAATGATGAGGTCAAACTAGAACTAAATATTGACTGAAAAGTTCTGCTTGTGAAATCTGTAATGGACAGCAAATAAGAAAACACTACAGTGAAACCCCAATAATACCCTACATGCTTGTTTGTTATGCTATCCCACGTTATATGCTCTTTTCATTCAGCCCTTGACAACACTATATAAATCTATATAAAATCCACCTCTTAATATGCTCATCATCCTATTTAATACATTCTTTTCTCTGCCGAAAATTCTATAATATGGTGCTTTAAGGTTGCTGAGAAAACATTTTCAAAAACTTTTACATTTACTGTTAGTGCCCACAGCACATTTACCAGCACGTTCAAGGCTTGTAGGAGTTTTTCATTGGTGGATACAATAGAATGGAATGCAACCCTTGAGTACCTGCAAGACTATTCAGAGCATGCAGGGCCGTCGCGTGGGCAGGGCGCCGCGACCAGGGGGGCGCCGTGGCAACGGCAAAAATAAAACAACAAAATTTGAAATAATATGTTAGATGTACATAATGTATTTTTTAAAGTTAAGTATAACTGAATTTTGAATATTACGTTGTATGTATTTATTGAACAAATAAATATCTGACACCAATAACTTTATTTGCTAAGTTACCCAAAAATAAATATTTGCTCAAAATTGAACAGCTGGATTTGCTTGTATACTGTTAATAATAATAACCTAATAATAATGCGTGTTTAACCCCATTATGTTTATATGTATTTGATAGTGTCGCGTCACGTCGCTAGCTGTGTGTTTGTGTTTGAATCCTTACAGATAGGTGGAATGTCGGGTGGGTACACGTGGGATTGACGAAATCTTGCCCCGGGCGCCAACAAACCACGCGACGGCCCTGAGAGCATGGATTCAGTCGTCCAAAGTCCTACTTGCTGCCAGTTTTAAATCACATTGTCAGTGAAGACTTGATCTTGTGTAAAAGTGTGAAGTGTTTTGTTAGTGCCAACATGAGTAAAGGAGTAAAATGGAAACAATTTACTTTTTTAGGAAAGAGGCAATTTATTTGTAGGCCTACTTACAGTACTGTACTGTATTTTTCTTACCGGTACTTTTTTCTAAAAGGAAAGAAAATAAAATACCCCTCAGCATAATTACAGTATTTAATCCTTAATTTTCTTCAACAAATAACGTTCATTCTGCTTCATATCTTTGTGTTAAAATTTTTAAAAATGTAAAAATGACCCACTCTTACTAATATGCGGTCCTGGGTAATACACTATTTTTACGGGCTCCTTGAAGAGCATCTTGTTAAGGTTTCACTGTATTATGAGAAAGAAGTTTATTTTTATTTCTGTCATGCAGAGAGCTATAAAGTCTATAAACGTTACAATCACAACCCCCTTAATCAGAATATTATGCATCTCAAATAACTAGCTCTCAGAGTTTTTATAATACATCTTACTAGACTTCTTCCTGTAACCCTTATGGTGGGGTATAGGGCCTCCAAGTGGAGGTTTCAGTAGGCCTACTTAGACATTCTGTTAAGCTTACTTTCCAAGAAAGGACAGAGGGACAGGTAAGCCCATCGCTTCACAAACCTTCCTGCAAAAACTAAGGTATTGTTTGAATGTGAAAAGGCAAAGGAATTTTGTCCAGAGACAATTTAATTTAGACAGTCTAAAATTATTAGACGATTTAAGATAGTCTAATCTAGGCTTGGAGTTCTTTTACATGCTGTAAATCTACAGCTTAAAGTCTCTTCCGGAGGACTCAGTGTCCAGGATTGTTACAAGGGTTCAGAATAATTTTATTTAAGACTTTATTAAAGATTTTTAAGTAATATCAATATCATTTGAATGTTTTAATATTCATTAAAATCATATTTTATAAAATAAACTTAATTCAAATTTAATAAACTTTTCTTCAAAAACTTCTGATCAACGTCTTCCTGCTATTCAACCATCATAAGAGTTATATTGTTACTGCTGTAGAATAGGCACCGACATCTGCTGTTATATAATGATTGGTTGATAGATTGGTTGATGGTTCTTTTGTCTATTGCGAATCTATACCAATGAAATTCCATGTACTGAGAAGATTTCAAGCTGTCATTTCACTTATTATAGGTCAAAGTAGGCTGGAAGATTTACTTTTCTTGTTTTGGCTGACCACTGTGGTTTGAAAGCAAATTACTGGGACCAGGCTTAGCTTTAGTTGTTAAAGAATATTAATTTTGACTCTCTAAACTTCCATTATACACATTACATATGTGCGTTCAGTTTGAGACCTTTGTATGACTCTATAGATCAAAATATATTTACGCAAAACATCAACCAGGTACAAGATGTACAATTTCCCCAAATGTTACATGTTTGAGCTGAGGGTATCTGGATGTATTTGTAATAATATGTAGGAACTTTAAAATATAAACATAATAAACAGAAAAGTGGGTCAGAATGGCCTTATCAAAATTTGCATATGAAATAATTCTGGCATGGAATCTGATTAAGATTTATTCTCTTTGAAACTATGCCAGTCTCAGTTATTCCACTAGTTATTCAGTTTTGAATGGGATTGATTATACTAATGACTAAGTGAGAAAATGTACAAATGAAAATTTTTAATTAAAACTGAAATGTTTATAATACCATACATTATCCTAGAGAGTAACAGTGAACAATATCAAAGCAATCATGAATTTATAAATGTACAAGTAAATAACTCGTGTTCTCAACAATCAACTACTAGAATCATAAGCTTGCAATCTACCAAGTAGTATGGTAAACCATTAAGAAAATTACTGTAATTGAAAACAGCATCAATATTAGGTCGATCAGGAAAATAGATGAAGTCAGCATGTAATATTTCAGACAATGGGGTTGACAGGTATTACCATTCTGATTTTAATCAAACCAAATGTAACTGAAAGTTAGTAACATAACTAAAACTTGGTCTAGCTCTTAGGTAGCTACCGAGTTTTGTGTTAAAGAAAGATAGATTGAATTCTTTCTAAATAGAAAGCAGTAATAAGAGTGAACAAAGAAGGAAACACATGAAATTTATCTCCATATGATCAAGATGCATTTGGGAATTTCACAGTCTGTTTGATTGTAGCTACTATAAGCAGTAGATTTGGCACAATGATGTAATTTGAAAAGAAATTAATGAAGTAACTTGAGACTACTGTGAGCTGCACAGAAAAATCTACTTAATGCCTTATTCTTTGCCCTTTTCGAAACAAACAAGGGAAAAAAAAGATAATGTACAAATGACAGAATATTCGTATGTGGTGTCATGAATTCACATCTACATCTTAAAATATTACTGTATAATAACAGGGAAGGCTTGGTCACAAAATCACAAATTATTGTGCCTCACAATACCGTGCAGGACGTACATGTCTTTCAGTGAGGTAGACCATAAAGGGTAATTAGTCGTGTGAGACAGATTCCATCTGGCACTGTAAATCGAGCTTTGGTTAGTTCAGTTGGTAGAACATCAGGACAGAAAGCCAGTGTCCTAAAATTTTCTCACATAATGTTCAACTGAATCAATACTCTGTGGTTTCATGAAAACATATCTATATCAATCATTTTTACCTAAAGGAGCAATGCTACTTTATAAGAGCCCTTTATAGACAAAAGACCACTGGCGTGGTCTTGTGGTTAGCATCGCTGACTAGAGATCCATTGGCCCGGGTTCGATCCCCGGTACCTCCTCGGATTTTTCTGAGGTAGGGAGGTCTGGTAGGGGTGCACTCAGCCTCGTGATTCAAATTGAGGTGCTACTTGATAAAGAAGTAGCGGCTCCGGTCATGAAAACCACCATTAACGGCCGTGGGTGTCGGCCTACTGAACACATGCCCCCCAATCCTGCCATCTGCCTATGGTAGATGACGCAGCGGTTGGGTGGTAGGCCAAGTCCCTCCAGGGATGTAGCGCCATGGAGTTTTATAGACAGAAATACTTTTTTATATACCGTATTTTACGGACTATAAGATGCTCCGGACCCTAAGATGCACCTTTATTTTAGGATGGAAATTTAAAGAAAAATAAATTCAATGTGATTATAAACGAAATTTTTTTAAAGGAATAATATACTTCATTGCATAAACAAATTATAACCCTGTACAATGGAATCAGTGTAAATCACTTCTAACTTAAAACCTGTGATGTATGAAAATCACTATCCATTGCGTAAATTTTAACAACTGACCTGATTTCTCATGAAAGATTGAAAATACTTTTACACCCTCTAACCCTCAATTCAGCATGCGATAAGTGTAATGGGTCAAGGCTATTTAGAGGTCATTGCCTTGTCCTGGCAGAGACAACTCATTTCGTATAAAAGAATTCAACATTCCTTTCTTTTCACATTGTATACATGGCTTCCAGCTACCCTCATTTTACGATTGTGACAATTGCACCCATGTACAGTCTGTGTCAAAACTTGTAACCATCTTATCGTTTATAACACCTATGATATTCCGGCAATATTTACCATAATTTTAATTTTTTTTAGTTTATTTCAGACCATTAGATACACCCAACTTTCAAGGCTCTGTTTTCAAGGTAAAAAAGTGTGTCTTATGGTCCGTAAAATATGGTAGGTGCATAAGAACATCCGATTCAGTTTACTAAAAGATGGAGTGTTTAAAGATGATATATTTTCGTAAACAGCTACTAGTAACCATTGTAGATGCTTAGCACTGGTATCCTGTTTCTTCATGTGATGCTGTGGAAAACACAACCAAATACCTCCCATAGGCTACTACAAAAAAAGAATATGTAATGTTATTATCTGTACAGTCACAATTAGACTCCTATGAGTCAAAGAGACAATAAATAAATCATTAAAAAAAAAAAGAAGGGATTACTGTCATTGAAATTGTGAAGATCCTGCTGTGGGATAGCAAAGTATATGCTTTCCACACATTTCCTCTATTTTTTACTTCCTCTACCCACACCATAGATACCATAGATACTATAAGACACTGATTCGTTAATTCTATTATTACAGTATTCCTTACTTTTCCCTCATTGATTTTCTTGCTGGTCTTCTCCAGTAATCATTTCTGTGGCTTGTAGTTTTGCATTTTCTTTGTTATGTATCCATGTTTCCAAACCATTTAACACAGGAGGATACTTATAAAGAAAAAAGCAGGATATATGGAAAAAAAGTGTCTTTCATGTGTCTTACACATGAGTACCCAAAGGGGAGAAACCAAATCTATGGATCACATATGGAAAAAAGTACAAGGAGTAACTTCCTCTTGTATGTCTTCAGCATGATGCAGTGCCTAAGACAACAAAAACATGCACAGACAATGGACAGGAAACGTTCAAGGTGAAGTGTTAAGTAAATTTAAATATCCAGCACTCACCCTTGCAAATAGTTAAAACCTGATAGAACCAAACATAGAATGACTGTGTATAAGGTTCAAACCATGACCTCTCAAAAGTGAGTCCACAATGTTACCTCTCTGCCACCTTCACTTGATGTGCCATCTTTCTTTTCTCTTCAAAATATTATTATTATTATTATTATTACTACTACTACTATTACTACTAGCTTAAAAGGCTCGGCATCGCCCGGTTTTTTAATTTGTAATTGGAAATTATCTTATGAAGGATTTTCGATTTTGAAATTATAGGTCACTATATAGGTATTTAGAATTTGAAATAGGAAGAACGACTTATTACACTCAAACTACTCCCTCAGAAAACGCTTGGTAAAGCTTTTTATGGCTCATAGAGGATGTAGAATTTTGCATCCCATCGCTTGTACCCCTTGTACCCATATATATATATAGAGATGATGATGATGATGATTATTATTATTATTATTATTTATTATTATTTCTTTTTAATTCAATACTACTGGCCTGGAAGGGTTTGTGGTATCCCCCCTGGCTTGGTGTATGTGTATATCTATGGCCTCTATGGTCCTTTGAAGTAGTTTCTCAAGCATGCTGACAACAATGTGAATATGTCAGATATGGTACCCTCAGCGTCATTATGAGAGAATCTTCTGATATCACATCTCATTGTTCAGGCAAGATCTTTATGTGTGCAATAAAGCATCCCACGTAATGGCTCCTTCAATTTTGGTATAGGTCAAAATCACAAGTTTATGTAGGCTATATGTCATTTAAATTTTGTAATTATTTGTAATGTCACCTATTTGTAATGTGGATATATATACGGTAGACCTATTCATGAAATGTAGATATGTATTCATGAAACCACAGAATATTGTTTAAATTGAACATTAGATGATAATATTTTAGGGGAAAAATTTATCTGACACATGACCTTCAGCTTTCCATGTCAATACTCTCCCAACTAAGCTAGCCAGAGTTCAATTCAAAGTACCAAATGGAATCTTTCTCCTAGGATTGATTACTCACATTTAAATCTTAAATATGACTGTGCAATAACAGAGGAAACCCAGTGACAAAAAATCACTGTGCCTCACAATACTGTACATGATGTAAACATAAAGGTATTTGTTCTCGTAAGATTCCATGGCTAAATGAACAATAATAATAATCTTGGCTGTCCGGTTGGTGCTGCTTCATGTTTAAAACCGACATTTCGGCCCTCATGTTGTGGCCTTCTTCTTTGTATAGTTCAGTATACCCAGAAGAAGGCCACAACATGAGGGCGAAACGTCTGTTTTAAACATGATGATGCGGCACCATCCAGACAGCCAAGATTATTATTACCGGTAATAAAGGTAATTGACTGTAAAACTTGTGATCAAGTATACATTGGCAAAACAAAGTGAAATTTAAATCATTTCATTTCTAGTTACAACGTCATGATTTCAATAGTGAGGCAAAATTGCTGAAATGTATTCAGAAACCTCTTGATTTAATTGATTGGGAAAAGTACACAATAAAAAATATATAGGCCCTATGATTATAAATTTTGACATCCTTAAGGACAGTGATCTCATTTTCAAATTCATACAACCTGGAGGACATCTGATGGACAGAGAAGGAAACTTATCAGTAATCTCAGCTGATGATAATGGGGAACTCATCGTAACTTATTTAATTACTTACTTACTCAATGGCAATAGACAATTCTTAAGCAAGCTAAAGGAATAGTATCTATTTTATGGAACCCAAAGGTTCATTGCCGTGCTTACCTGAGCCCACTATTCAACCCTATTCTATGATAACTCCATCCAACCATCCCTCTCAAATCCTACTTCTTTTAAATCTATCAAAATATTGTCCTCCTACCTACATCTAGGTCTTCCAAGTGGTCTTTTCCCTTTGCGTCTCCCAGCCAATATTTTTGAGATATGTCTTTCCTCCCCCATGTGCGCAACATTTCATCCTCCATGATTTCATTACCCTTACTATATCCAATGACGAGTACAGGTTATGAAGCTCCTCTCTTAGGCCCAAATATTTTCCTAAGCACCCTGTTTTCAAATACTCTCTTGTTAAGTTTTTACTTACAATTATTATAGGAAGTTGAATGCTTTAAAATTTAATACCGGTACATAATATTGACACTTCACAGTGTTTTCCCAATTAATTTAATAAAAATGAGAATCTGATGTTTGCTCTTTTGCTATTTGTTCCAAATCGCTGAACTGTATTGACGTGATGTTAGAAAATGACGTGCAGTGAGCATTACTGCCTTCACAGTTTGATGTAATATGACAGACTTATGCACAACGAATTGAACACTGTGAGCATAAAAGCGTATGGTACTTTAAGCAGGGAGTCCAGTTTTTTGACTAGAACTCCTACTTCAGATATAAGGATCCATAAGAAGAAAACGTCCATTAAATTAAATTTCCTGCAATCAAAATGAAATTTGAATCAGGGTCAGATGGAGGATGAGAGTGGTCAAATAGCTATGAAATTTTTGAATTGGAATAAAGAATTATAATAGACCTACTTAATTTTATAAACTAATTGGGTGATTACTAAAAATCTTGTGAAGTATGAATAGAAAATAATTGTGAGCTAATTCAGTAACCTCACAAAAAATGGGTGGATGAATACAAAAACTGGATAAGTACAAAAATTAACTTTTCAGTTTATGCAATCTTTCAAAGCAATCTGGTGGTAATTTGCTTCCTCAAAATCAGGTCGGTCCCAAGAAAAAGCCAGTTGAAAATTGTGTGTTGCAGTGTTAAGTCTCAAATAATTGTTTTGGGAAATTATTTTTGGACTTGTATACACATATAACTTCACTAATTTCTCTTGCTAATAATAAAGATTGACCGCCGGCGTGATCTTGTGGTTAGCCTTGCTGACTACAGATCCTTCGGCCCGGGTTCGATCCCTGGTACCTCAGATTTTTCTGAGGTAGGGAGGTCTAGTAGGGGTGCACTCAGCCTCGTGATTCAAATTGAGGAGCTACTTGATAGAGAAGTAGCGGCTCCGGTCATGGAAACCACCATTAACGGCCATAGGTGTCGGCATGCTGACCACATGCTCCCCAGTCCTGCCATCTGCCTATAGGTAGATGATGCAGCGGTCAGGTGGTAGGCCTTGTACCTTCGGGGATGTCGCGCTATGGAGTTTTAGTTTAAATAACAAAGATTATTATTTTTTGCAAAATGGATATTTTGTTTCTACAAACAATGTTAAGTATAACATCCTATACTACATTCTGTTTGAGGAGTAGTGTCAAGGTGGAAATGTATGTAAGTTTCAATTCTTAATAAAATGTGAGTATCCTGTGACCAAATGAAACTACCCACCTAGCTTCCTGGCGTTTGGAATTTTAAGAAAAGGGTAGGCCTAGTATTGGAATTTGGCGTCTAGTTTTATTTTATTTTTTGTATGAATATGTTTGTATCATGTCCTGTCAAGAGTCAGTCGATTTGACCATAGTGCAACCATGAGTGAAGACTTGAAACTGCTCTCCTGGTAAAAGAAACCAGGTTTTAAGAGAGGGGTAGTTTAGCAATATGAATAGACTTAGGGCCAATTGTATAAACAGTTTGATCAGAGGCAAAACTTATCTCAGTTCATGCTGAACTCTGAAATTTTTGTTGTATAAATGTCAATCTGAGATCAATTCTTTCTGAACTAGGATCAATTTTGACTAGAGAAATTTCTCAGACGAAATTCGTTGTTCTCAGTTCAAGGGCTGTTTTCTTATTTGAGACACAAGATCTGCTCATTATAAACATAATATTTAGGCCTACATACCAAGAACATACTCAAAAGCCTACCTTCATACATTTCTAGCTAGGCCTACCATAGTTGTACATACATATGGGTACCTATATAGGCTATGTTAGGGTCTTTATAATGCAGTGCAACATAATTCTACACCATAACCTCTATAAATTGCTTACGTTATTATTGTCATCTCATTCCAGTATTACAGATATCTGATAACTTTGTATATCCCGTGTGTTTTTCCTTTGTTTGAAGCAAATTATTTCTTCATTCTGTTTTTATGTGATTCTGAGATTTACTGGAATAAGGTAAAAACATCAGTGGGCTCTTATGTTTAAAATCGAAAGAGAAAATTTAAGCAGAATACCTGGTTTCCATGAATGACATACATACTGTAACAGATGAAAAAAATTCCTCTTGTTTCACACAAAGCATTACTCTTTTAATTTTACATCTTTGCTTTTATAGAATTAGAAATGAAACATTTATATGTTAGTAGCAGTGAAAATGTTAAGCCAATTTATATTGCCTGAACTGAAATCTGAGACATTGGATTCTATAATGTCTTTATATTTTACCAAGACAATTTCGATCAGGAAATCCTTTTTGTCCTTGTAAAAATTAGGGGAACGGTCCTCTTTCTGCTGAATTTCGGTCATATTTTCCCTAGTCACATAGTCTGACACATAACACATAATCTAAATACCAAGGAAGACGGAGTACCAATGCTCTCGCCTCTCGAAACTCAGCTGTTTCTATGATGTTGCCAAGTGCTCATAAATGAACTAGGATCAAAATTGTACTTTGATTAGCTGTTAGCTGATCTTAGATCAGTGTTAGATCACGACTCCAATCTGAACTTAGATCATAATTGATCTCTTGATCTCCAGTCAATGATGTTTATAACAATCGGCCCAGAGCCTAATAGTGTGTGTGAAAAAAGGAGAGACAGAAGCTTACACTTAGTGTCACTATTTGAAATTTTCTCTTGCAGACAATAACTAGGCTTCAATTACCATTATTTTACCAAAGTAAAAGAACAGATCGGTAGTTTTTAAATAAAATTCAAGCTCAAATACAATTAATTTAAACATAGGTGAATTCTTTTACATACAATATCTTAAATTTCATTTTCTACACTGCAGTCAAGGTATGAAATACAGTTTCACGTACTGTTGTAGGAAATTTGTTTTTAACTGTCTAATGTAGATTTTCTTCTTCAATAATGTTTAAAAAATTAAGTCAACGATTTATGAATTTAAATAGGACTTATATAAAATGCTAAGCAAGAATGATAGAGATCGAAAACACTGTACGCAACCTCTTCCATTACAACAAGTTGCATGAAATCGTAAGGGTTAATTTCATAGTAACATGTATAAGGGAGTAAGTTCTTTTAATTCCTGAAAAGTTTACTTTTTGGATTGTCAGTACCATAACATGAAGGTATAATCTGAGATACGGTATCACTATTATAATTATCATAATCAAACCAACAGTGATAACCATGTGCACCATCCTTGATAGAAGAAAGTCCATAACCAGGGATATCCAGAGATACAGTAAAACAATTATCGTGGTCAAAATATGCTAATGGTGTCTCCCGCAACCTGTGTATTCTCTCTGCCAATGTTTCGACTATCTTGCCATGGTCTTTATCAAGGCTACTGCAACTTACTGTGGAAGGGCCAGGGATGAAGGCCAGAAGTTATCAGGGATATAGAAAACACATCTGCATCCTAATAAATCAAGTTGTTCCTGATAAGGACTGTTTTCCTTCCTATGCGTCTGGACCAATCACAATTAAGCATGTATAGGTGAGACCTGATTGACTGGAAAGGAGCAACATACCATTACTACGAGGGTCATTCAATAATTAAAGAGACAAATTGGTCTGGGGAAAAGACGGTTGGTAGTAGGCCTACAAGTTTCATACATTTAGGATTTTAAGTTGGAATCACTGGGATGAGTTCTAATCAGCTGATGGATCAACATTGCTCTGTTTATAACCTCAAAATTAAGTTTAACAATGTTGGGTCTTCTTGAAAATTCCACATTGGTTGAACAACATTCTGTGATTTGTTTTTTGATTGCTGAAGATAAAAAAAACAGTTAATATATAGACCTACTCTAGAATGACTGAAGTACATTGTGAAAGTTGTATGAACCACGGAAATTTTTACAAGTGGGTAGAACAGTTCAAAAGTAGTCGAGAATCAGTGACTAACAAACACCGTTCTGGCCGGCCTGTTGAAGTTGCAACTTCCTCACTTGAAACTCAAATTGTTTGGTCCACTGAAGGAGGCATTATGTGGGAAGAAGTTCCAGGATAACGAAGATGTCAAGAAATTTGTGGGAAATTGGCTCCGACACAAAGACAAAGAGTTCTTTGCACCCGGTATAAAAAAATCTAGTAACCCATTGGGATAAGTGCATAAATGTTGATGGGGATTAGGCTATGTTGAAAAGTAGGAAAAGTCTTGTTTTGTAAAAATAAACGATTATTTCTCCAGGTCAGTTTGTCTCTTTAATTATTGAATGACCCTCATATAGGCCTATATACAGGTGTCTCTTCCACAGTAAATGGCAGTAGCCTTGATAAAGATCACGACAAGATGGTTGAAACGTTGGCAGAGAGTATACACAGGATGCAGCAGATACCCAGAAGCCAAGAAGATTTTATTTTCAACTAGGGCCGCAGAAGACTACAGTTACATATTATGCTAAAGGTGTAACAATCCTATTCAGCTGATCGCCTTCTTACATGAATAACTCAGGGATCGTTTGTTATTTTGACAAAAGAAAGCATCTAAAGAAGAATGAAGAATGAAGGTAAAAACAAGATACCTTCAGCTTTTGAGCACTTTGATTTGTTAAATCACTCTGCGTGAATCATGTTTGTAACAGACAAAATGAAAGATAAAATGAATATGTGGAAGGTGAAATACATTTGCAATGGTTGGAAATGTTCACAGTTTCAATTCACGGATGGCTTTTCCAGTGTAGTGCAACAAAAATTTTAACAAATGTTTAAAAAATCGCCATTCACAACGTTAAAATAATTTAGTGTTACATTAAAATTCTGTTCACAAGTGAAACGGGGTATTTCTATTACAGTAGCAGAAAATTTCTTTCAGCATTAACCAACCATTTGGTCTCCTTCAACACACCAAATTATTCTTCAGATTTGGTTATCTCCATATACAGTACTTCCAACCGATACCAATACCATAAGAGTATCATTTTGACATTGGTACGAAGCATAATGTATGTAATAATACTGTGATCTTGTAATTTCTATTTAAGATTTTATGGGTTTATATGGTCATGTCACGATTGGGGGTGTTTTTAGGCCTGTGATTGTTACCTGTGTGGCAGAATTTTCTTCCACACGAGTTATTTTACATGTATAAGCCTGTAAAAATACAGACACAGACCTGTGAATTTTGGCACACATAAATGCACACTTGGGCCAGGATTGAACCCACAATCTTGAGCACAGAAAACCATGTGCCATACTCATTGCTCTCCAATGTTCATATATTAATGTATGTAGATTATACTGTGATTTTGAATGTCTCATCCGAACATTTGTATGCATTAAATGTAAATAATTTTTCTTCCTTTTTTCATACCCCTTGGCGTATCATTGTATTATTTTGGCATTTTATGAGCCTTTTCATGAAAGCCAATAGGCAGTCTAAGAGAGAAAATTCCATTATTGAGGGATAATATATAGCATAATCACTATGGTACTAAAGTGATTGCAGAAATTGAATGTTCAGTCATTTCTATGATAATAATGATATAAAGAACAATGTATATTGTACTAACACAAGTGTATGTGTTTCTACTGTTCAGTGACATCTTCTTGACTAATAATCACTTTATATGATTGTAATATTGGGTGATATAGCAGTGATGAGTTATGGAAAGTAAACAAGTCCTACAAGTCATTTGCCTTTGTGAATGAAGAAACCATGAAAAACCCAAGACAAATTGGCTGGCCATAAGGACCGGACTTCTTATCTTGGCTGCCTTGCTCAGATTGGTTTTATTGTGTTCATTACAACTGCATTTTACAACAGTAAGTTAAATACAGTTTTCTTGTTACTGTGAGAAACAAAAGAATATCAGTTATATTTTACTTAATGAATGTTCTGATATTCTGCTTTTAAGTCCTACTTATTATCATTTTATCTTTATACATATTAATTCTATAAAGAAATATGTGGGACAAAAAATGCTAATTTTAATTTCCTATATAACTTTACTCTGGTAAACTTTTAAGCATCACCTGTAGCAAGGAGATAGTCTAGTAAAATAAAATAGTGGACACGAGTAAAATACCCCTACGTAATTTTACTTGAAAATCAATATAGCTATTTTATTAGCCACGTCTTACAATTTACATTTTTATTAAAATCATTAGAGCCTTTTTTCATAAACTTAAATTGTGAAAAAGTTTTCATGTAAAGTCCCTTTAATATTTCAGTTACAGTTTGATGAAATTCCAAAAAAGCCATTTGTCCACAGACAGACAGGCAGATGTGATTCCAAAAACTTTTTTTTTACATTCTAGGCATCATGAAATATGTTTTGCTGGTATTATCTCAATTTCGATTTTTTGTCACAATCACACTCTTTCCCTAAAAAAAACCATTGATTGATTTTTAGTGCAAAGTAAATCAATAAGTCAGCCAAGATGGTGTAGAGGTAGCATGCCCATCTCTAGATCCAAAGGTTCAAACAGAGCTGCAGTTGATGTATTTTTCAGGGCGTACATATCCGGGGCATGGATTCCTCCAGGAGGTACTTTAAGCAGGGGGAGAGGCTGTTTCATGGATTTGCACCACATTAGAAAACTCCAAGCCTAGATTAGAGCATCTGGACAAAATTCCTTACCGCTTTCACATCCAAGTAATACTTTAGTTTCCTTGATCAACTGACAATAAATTTGTACGTTATTTATTAATAAGGAGGATATGTTCAATAAGAACGTATCAATTTGTTCTTTGATTATGCCTAATTGCAGAGAGTGAAAAACAGAAGCACTAGTGAATAATACTGTAATAATTCCCAAAACCCAGACATCACCCTGGACAACAGTAGGCCTACCACCGGGTTAATCCTGGACATAAGGCAAACCTACCCATAATGGAACATTAGGCTACAGTTAATGCAAACAGGAACAGTTCATACACATGCAGGAGAAAAATAGTGCACCTTCATTATCGGTATTAAGTGGTAAGTTACAGTCATTTAAGTAGAGATTAAATAAAAGTCATTTTCAAAGTAGAAGGGACATAGGCTTACAACACTGATAAATGCAATTTTATATTTTAATTTTTTCTTTTAAGAGTGGAATGGATGAATTAGATTTTAAGAATAGAATATTATAAAAATATTATCTAAATATCTCCAATGTTTACAAAGTTATGACTCTTACACAGCTATCATGTATGTTAGGTTTTCATGGCCAGATTCTTGAATAATAAAAATCTTTTCTAGGATATGGGTCATGTTCGAGTGGTGTATCTATTTCCAAAATGTTTGTTTCCAGCTGCAGGAACTTCTTCAATGTGTATTGCTGGTTTTAAATATTATTTAAAAAAAAAAAAAAAGATTGCTACCACACTCTGAACTACTACTACTACTACTACTACTTCACAGATATAAAATCTTAAAGGTATGGAGTTCATAGCTTCCTTTAGAAATAAAAGTGGGGACCATAACCCTGAAGTAATTAGGAAATACTGCATTACGTATAGAAGACTTAGATCATAGGAAGACTAGGAGGACATTATGTATGAACCACTATAAATAAATATAAATATAAATAAATAAATATACAGTCTGTATTCATTCTAGTTACACACATTATATATTAAAGTGATCATAAGCTGAACTGCATTTTAAAATATACCTAACAATGGCAGTGTTCGGCCTGGGAGGAACAGCAGTACGGAGCTGGTTTTCCGTGCCCAAGGTCCTGGTATTTGATCCAGCTCAAGTTGATGGCATACTGTTGCATACTGTTGTCATAGGCGTACGTATGTGAATTTAGAGCAAGTGCAGAGTGTCCACAGAAATTTCAAAATAAATTTCCTTGACTTTTGCCTGACATTCCATGATCAGAATCGTACACTTCCCTGACCACAAGAATGAATTATTTGAAGGTTCTTTGTAAATAAATAAATAAATAATAATAATAATAAATCCAGCTTCCTCCATCCCCATATCAAAATTAAGAACCGATTAGCTCTAGTATTGAAAAGAAAATTGTTTACACAGTCTGATTTACAGCAAACTGAAGCAAAACACATGCCCCTCGCGTTTTGCTCACTGAAGCTAGTTATTTTCCCCAACTATTCCATATTTTTCTTATAAATTTCCCTGATTTTTTCCTTTACTTTACAAAGTTTCCTAACTTTTCCTGGCTGATTTCAATTTCCCTGGCTATCACTGACTTTCTCTGACTTTCCAGAATGTGGACACCCTGATGTAAAATAACTCCTGTGGGATAAAATTACAGCACACTGGTGAAAGTCATAGGCCTAAATTGCAATACACCCTAGTGGAAAAATAACCGTAAAACCAACCAACAATGGCAGTGTGAAAAAAGTCCACAGTTTACTAAGTTTTGTGGCACACACAATAACTAAATGGCTGATGTTACGTGTAAAAAATAACTTACTTGTTACGGTTGCAGAGTACTATGTTACCTTGACTTTTTGTATTTTAGTTATTACATAATGACCAACTCAGCACAGCAGAATAGGTCTATCACATAAAAGGAACATGTTTCTATAATATATGAAAATGATCCATCTCAAATTTTGTGCATAGGTTTTTTAAGGATGCACCCTATGACGCCACAAAATTTTGAGTGTTGTTCCTTACTTACTCAATATGATAATAGTAGCAAAATATTACTTGGCCACCGTTGAAATGTAGGCCATTGCACCTCAAATTTTGTGCATAGGCTTATAAGGATGCAGCCTATAAAAACACAAAATGTTGAGTGCATTTATACTGGAATAGTATGCTCAGAGCTTTATGCATTTGAAAGTAGAAATTAAAATTCAAGAAGCTTATGCATTGCTAAAAATTAAGACTTTCCTTATTTAAATCAAGTCCAAGGCTACTTCTACAAGAGAAAATTCAAGTACCGGTATTCAAATAATTGTAACGAAGGTATTATCTGAACCTATTATTCTTATAATTATTGAAATTTCTAAAGATTTGCATAAATCCTACCACAATATTTTGAATTTAGAACTTTAGGAATAAATTTCAATATGAAAGCCTTTAATAAATTAATGTTTGTCACATTAAATTCAAGTAGGTATACCATTATTAGAGACTATACAGTTACATATCCATAACTAATTAATTATTCAAGAGAACTTGCTGAGCCATAAGTTGTAATATGCAGATAAAACACATGGAAACCAACTTCACATAATTTACACTAGAATGGAAAGCTGTGGTATTCAAATAAAGGCAAATTCAGAATGGTATATTTTGTGTGAAAATGTTGCTTGTATATAATCATTAGCTACAAATTTATTGAAATATCTAGACATATTTGCTGAATGATTCCTAGATATTTTAAAAGGTAATCCCATGACAAATTACAAGTTTATCAATAGGTCTATAATTTATCTGATGAAACTCGTTATCTTGAGAGAGATTTATAAAGACTATTCCATGAATGAAACGTGTCAGTATTTTCTCATTTATTTAAAATCACAGCATAGTAAAAGATCAAACCATTGAAGTGTTACTAGAAACTAACCAATGCTGCCAACAGCTTCATTTTCCAAACAAGTTACATTGTAAAAAATAATGTTTTCTCATCCTGTTCATTAGCAGAATTCGGATATAGGACATATCGATCACACTGATAACTATACGTGTTCAGTGTATTACGATTTTAAATCAAATTTTTGTACATATTTCTCAATTTATAGCCTACATGGAAGGGAAGTATTTTACACTTATCTAGACATTTTGTACAATCGCACAAAATTCACGATATTTGATGGATTCAACTTGTTTAGTATTGGTATGAAAGCTGTTGTCTAAAATTTTGCGCTTATCACTGCTACCAAAAAATACTGTCCCTAGTTATTGGAGAATATGAATTGTGCATCATATGAAAGGAATAGTCATATTAAAAACACACCGATTTTTAATTTCCTTAAAAAAATAAATGTCTCCAAATAGAACATTTAGCAACATGTTCTGTACCCTTCATTGCCTTTAATACATAGATCTTTGCCTTTATTCTTGCACACATATATAATTTTTTTAAATTATATTTCTGTAATGATGATTTGAATTGGGTTCCCTTACATTTTTAGCAATGCACTTAAATGCTGAAGTAAACTTACAGTACATGTTAAAAGTGTTAATAAAGGATAGTTTGTTAATGAAATGAGGTTATGAAGTGAAAAGATCAGAGATGTTCAAGAAAAGACAAGCAAAAAAGAATGAAACATGAAACCTATTTCAATGAAGTTAATCGTGCAATTCTGCTACTCGAACCAGTCCCAGCCACAGTGCACCTAGCTTAAAAGAAGAAGAGGAGAAATAAGTAGAAGAGGAAGAAAACATAAGTGGTTCCAAAATATGGGAACAGACCGTCATTCCAGTGCATTCTGCCTTTCAAATGTCATACTTACTCGTATAAAAAAGTACACCATAAAAAATATATTGAAGGCTAAATCTATCTGCTGGGTGATGTTGTTGCTCCACTTCTGGCAACGCTCCACCTCCTCACTGCAACAAACAATTTAGTTTTTGAGTCAAACAGACTGATAACAAAAACTTCTACAGTACCTTTCGTAATTCTCGGTTGTTTTCTTTTTTTTAAAATGGTGTTGCTGAAAAAGTAAAATGTGGGTTCAAAAACAGAAACCTATTATAGTGCAGTGTTTTCTGTTGATCTTTAATGTGAAGTCCTCAGAATTGATTTATAATATAGGAAAAATGTCAATGAGAAAAAATATCCAAGGGATTTCTTGCACACATAAAAAAAATGCGTAAAACAAGATTGCTCACACCCCAATTGTGCAAAGTTACAATGGTAGTGGGAAATGTCCACATATTTTCTTTGCTGGTGGAAGATTGTCCACATCAAAATGTCCGAAGGGTGAATGCGCAAGAATTTAATATCAATTTTTACAAATCACTATATTTATCTTCCATAACATTTTTAAGAACATTGCTAGGTAATTAACTGTACAAAATGTACAAGCATCATGACCAGGGCCCGGATTCTAATGACATGTCATCTTTTTAATGATGCTGCATAGACATTGCCAACTTCTGGATAAATCCTAATCATGGCCTTTAGATTATAGAAATGCATTTTTATTAGGTTATTATTTTGTCATTTTTGTGTCATTTGCTTCCTTATTTAGTCATTTTCATGAATTTATCTTTGAGTGTATTAACTTTTTTTCGTCGCTAGCGGTGTTGTCTTTGAAGTGATGTTTGTTTAACACAAGAAGGAAAAATTTGGCGTTAAAGTGTCGACATGTCTCAGTCGGAAGTGAGAATCAAAGGAACACCAAAATTTTGTATTATATTACTATTGTTATTAGATTGACTTGGCACCAGAGTCTGCCACCTGCTTGGATTTGAGAGTGCAAGCTACTAATAAACAACAATATAATCCGGCAGACTACAAAAGGATGTGCCGAATTTTGACTCACTAGTGCCTCAGTGCCAGTATAAATTTCCATGAGAAAAGAACATTCACAATATTACAGTTATTTACAGTTTTTACAATTATGTACAAACTAGTCTTTACCTTTGTGTTTACAATAATAATATTTTATAAATAAAATATCAGTTTTTAGGTCATTTTTTATAATTATTAAGTCTTTTTCTTTAAAATTTAGGGTCATTTTATAGGTCATTTTTCAAACAATTTTAGGTCATCAGAATCCGGGCCCTGATCATGACTGACTTAAGAATGTCGAGAATATATAATGGTTTCTAGGGCTTCCTACCAGGTGAGTAGAAGGATTGATTCTGAACTTTCAGCAGGTTGCTCTACTGGCATCTTCTGGGAGAAGTGACCTGATCATGGGAAATATATATGAGGGACAGGAAATTTCTAGGTGGGGTGGGGGCCACTAAGAAAATGGGAAAAGTAGAACAATTTAATTACTGCCGAAAACTTGGAATCAATCCCCCTACTCACCATTACAGAAGTATCATGGCAGTAATTATTCACATTATTGAACAAGTATATTTAAAAATGCTTAATAAAGTAATATTACGCCTAACCATGCAAGGCTGTTGGCTGGAGAATTGCTTCTAAAATGCTACCCGCTGATTCACTCGGTTCCTGCTTCCCACTGTCTAAAATGCCATCATCGATCAGAGTGGAATTCAGTTTTACAAAATAATATACATATTACATATACATAAGCAGACTATACTTGAAATGCATGACAAAACATTGAGTTTCTCCAGTCTTTTCAAGGATGTACTTTGTTAGGGCCTTCAGAAGGGAGGTGGTTGTGAGTAAAACATATTTTTGATTCATCACATTTTCTTTGTTTGATAGTAAGGCCTACCCTTGGGAGAATTTTTGTAAGAAATATTTGTTGGCAAAAAGATTATGAAAAATTATTAGAATATTTAGAACAGTGTGATTTCAACTCCAATGATCTACCCTGTGAGAGTGATAGTGATATATCTGATAGCAGCAGTGACCAAGACATCATGAACATACCAATATTATAGAGCGATAAATTTAGTGGAAACATAACACATTATCATACCTAAACTATGCAAATCTCTTATTTTAATTACAAAAATTATCCCTTGGGGGACAAAAGTCCTTCATTTATGAATATTTTCAACAACTGTGCGTTTTTGTGTAAAAAGCCTTGAGCAGGTAGGTCCAGAACAACAACTGACACTCAGCATACTGATTGTATCAGCGCTTGGCACAAAAAGGTAGGGGCAACAGCTGCAGCACACAGCTTGTTTTCTGTTCATCATATAATGTTATCTTCAAAGGCAATACTTAATTTCATTTTACATAGATTTTGAATTTGGTGCATCCAGGCAAGATCTCATCTGTTGATATTGGTAATATCGTTTAACTAACTTTTCATTTCCTTAACTAGATTCTGAAGAGCGCAATCAGTACATGCGGATTCTGCACATGCAGAATCAGCAAATGATTCTGACTAAAGTGATGTCATGCCAACATTCTTACGTATGACAATTTAACAGGAGAAAGTGCTGTTGACATTTGCAGACACTCAGCTATCGAGCCTTCACCTCATTTCACTTAATATCCTGTGGGCTGCGCTAGTATCATGTCCAGTTCAACATTTGAAATCTTGACACAGAAATGACTTGTCGCAACATCTGTAGGAATGAAACTATAGTTTTCATCTTAGAGCTGTGTTCACCAATGCCTATAATATGTCTGATCCTGATTTTTATACTGAAAAGCTACGATATTGTTAATTTTGCGTTTCACCATCTACAGTAACTTGGTTTTTCGATAATATCCAAGATAATGCTTTACCGGTGAAATATCAGTCACTAAAACAAGATAAACCAAGCTAATTGTGAATTGTATGCGATTGGAACATCTGATCAACATGAGAAATGATGACAGTGACGAGGGGAAACTTACATGTTGCTGATGCAAGCCAATAGAATTATTTTCCTTATCTACCAGATGACATTGGTTTCTCTTATGAAAATGTTAAAGGTCAGACAAGTAGTAGACAAAAACCAAGCTTTTGAAAACCAAGGTGACAAACTATGTGGTGAAAGCCGAAAGGACTATTTGAGATGGATAAATTGTGGATTTTATTATCCATGAGACTGAAAAATTTTATCTGTGTTGGTGAACACAGCCTTTAGCCACGAAAGGGATTACACTGGCTGTTGTGTGAGATGACCACATTCTTGCTAAAATAACCTAGCCTAATGAGTGAACATGAATTCAGTGGAGAGTATGTTGAAGACATTTTCTTCCAAGAAATTGGAGGAAAAAGTAAATATAAAAGAACTACGTAGACTGACTCTTGAGTTAAACATCTCACGGATGGCCAGCGGATGAAAAAAAAACTGTATACTATAGACGTTATAAATCAAATATATGACACCTTTAACTAGAATGTCCTGCAGAAGTTATTTTACATGCCGTAAATTTACAATCATTGGACTGTTACACTCAAGAGGCACCAATTTGAAAAAAAATTATCGGGAGACAAGAATTGGATTTTTAGTAGTTATACATAGACTTTATATGAGAAGTTAAATGTTGGGGGGCATAAAGTACCTTGCACCCCCCGAGTTTGTGCCTATGGTTGCACTTCTGCATAACACTTGTACGCTCTTCACTTTGTAAGTAGGCTTAAAAAATATTTTCTTTATTTTAAATGTAGCCCTATGAAATGGTATATGTAGCACATATACCATAATAAATTCCGGGGTGCGCAGGCAAAGAGAGTTAAGTCCACCTTCCTAAAAAATTGAGATATGTCCATAGAGTAATAGATAAAAATGTTCTCTACATTTGTGTTAAGTCCAGTAAGTCATAATCAACATTGTAGGGTAGTTATGAATGTGTGCCTCATGGGTTTATCCATCTCTAAAGCTATGTTGGGCTGGTATAGTGTGTTAAGTCACTCTAATTCTCAGTAACAAGAAAGTGGACTTAACTCTCTTTGCCCACGCACCTCGGAATTAACCATAAAGCGAAATCCATATTGTTGCAGAAGGGTTTGAACTTACTCCTGCCTCTGTAACCATGGACAAACAACTTCCCAAATGTGTTAATAAATCTAAGTAGAGCAATAGTTCTTATTCACATGAATGGACATTTCTTCTCATGGACAATCTCCCTTTGACATTTAGACCTGGACATTTTCCTTTTGATATTTGAGCTACAGACATTAAGTTCATGGATTTTTTTTTTCTCGTAAATGATCTTCCTTAGACATTAGACACAGAAGGAATTTTACTGATTCACATTCTACATGCAGAATCAGTGTGTTAAGAGAAACCAAGCTTTTGGTTGCTGTCCACCTCAGCAGCCTGAAGAAAGCTAACGTCTGAAAGCTTGGTTTCTGAAAATATCCTGACTCTGTGTATAGATTATGAAACAGTTATGATATTTTATCATGGTATTTTGAAAATAATCTGTGTGAAAAGAAAAATTATATTCCTCCATTTGTCTAGTTCTTAACCGATAGGATATTTCATTTTACCCACAGCACTAAAGATTACTTACAAATTCTCAGGCAATCATCCTAATGTTCTCAAAGGATTTTGGAAATTTTGAGTGTATTCATCTAAATTCTAATTAAAAAAATGTTCGCAAGTTACAATAAGTTCAGTGTACAGGAAGTTTGGAAATAAAAATAAAGAGATACCATTTGCAAATGTTATAGGATGTAACAACTAGAACATTTATTAATATTTATTAACCATCAAGGTTTCATTGGAAGTGGAACATTGCTTTTCTTCCCTACTGTATAGCCTAGACTGAATATCTGGTTACTCACAGTACTGACTAAATCTATTGTACACCAATTTTTTGAACCTTTGCATCTTACTCATTCAGTTCTAACATTATACTCCACAGAATCTCCAGATAACACTGAGAAAAGAATTGGTTGACTTCTAGAAATAATCCCCTCACTCCAAAGCTAATATCTGTACCGCAAAATGGGGTTAGGCCTACTTGGCTTGGTTACTTTTGATACAAACACTTGTCATTTACATCTAAATAGTGGGATGGAAAATAGTGCTTACATACGAAGGATGGGTCATAAGTCATAGCAACTTTATTTTTTGAGGTGGGATCATTCTGAAATTTTGAAATACAGTATACAAATGAAATAGCAGGGTAGGGATTTAATGTATGATGCAGATTATGGTCACACAGGGCCAAAAAAATAAATAATGCAAAAGTGACCCAAGTGACTCTAATAGCCCCTGTCTGCAGTACGAAGTGCAATAAAATTATATTTGAAGTAAGGTTTCTTAAAGCAGAAGAGATAAAGATAATTTCTTTTTTTAATTGTCTGAGAACTACATGTGTGCTGGCACATATTTCACAAAAATATACAACAGTTACTAAATCAGATTTCTTAAATTGATAATATTCATTGTTGCGATGAATAGCAAAAATGGGATTTTACAAAACAACTGTAGTTAATATCAGCAAAAGTTTATTAAGGAATAAAATTACAAAATTAGAAATAACCAGGCGTCATATTACTTCACTACAATTGTGAATTTATGAAAAATGGAGAAAATTATTATTATTATTTTTATTATTATTATTATTATTATTATTATTATTATTATTATTATTATTATTATTATCACTATTACTAATACTATTATTATTTATGCATCATTATCATCACCATCATCATTTTTATTTTATTTAAAAAAATATAAAATATGTTACAGGGTTAATATGTTACAATGAAAGATTGATCTAGGACAAACTTCAACATATCAACTTTAGAATGTTTTTTAATTCATTACTTTTAGATTATAGCCTACAATTTTTTAACCTGAATCATGAAAAAAAGAAAAAATCTCTGAAGTTGAAAAAACATTTTTATTTAATTCTTTAATATCTAAGCGAACAAATTGTTAACGCTCTTGACATGTGTACAATAGCGGAAGCCAAAGGAAAAAAGTTTGTACTTTATGTCTCTGCAGTTAAGTCATGATAGTGGTATGTTGGCAGTTGTACAATTTTCATTTAATGCTACATATAATAAAAAATCTGGCAGAGATTCAGCTTGTATTTCATTCAATCTAGATTTCAACGAAATGAATCATGAAAGAAAACTTCTTGGGGTTTAAGGACAATGACCTTCTGGTCCAAAGAACAAAATATGTTTCTAATATGTAAAATGAACAGTAAACAGGTTTCAAACCAGACCAAATGAACCATATTATATTATCATGTAATGAAGATTATATATATATATATATACACACTAATTGAAGCCTGGGGTACTAGAGCCATTTATCTTATTTGCCACAGTCTAGATGACTGCACAACAAGTGGTAGCCTGGCCCTACCTGCCGAAACTCTGTCCAGTCATGGAGTTCTAGCTACAGTAGTTTATCAGTATTTTGAGTCTGGATAGTCAATCTTCCCATAAATTCAAGCTGAATGATTTAAAGTAGCTATAAATAAAATCAGGTAACCTGATATAACAAAGTGCTAGAATGCTTTAGTTTAATTAGTGATAACTGCAATTATGATATGCAGAAAATAAGTTATTTTTAATCAATTTCCAAGTTAAGCTCCAGATCAATTCATTAAGCAGGGCTTACAGAAGAACAAATGTCTAGTTTAATAAGCATATGTGAAGGAATATGTGGGTAGTGTTATTGTCAAAGCTTCCAAAGCCTTATTGCAATATTGCAATTCCCAAAGCCGTATATGAACACTGTAAAACGATATGTTGTCATGAGAACTGATTTGCATTTTTGATAAATTATTTCTCATATATTACCATAAAATAGGCACTAAATTGGGCATTACTCTGGTACCGGTGAACCAATTGGGTCCATCAACAGGCTTCTTCCCATGGACGATATAAATCCATACACAAAGTTTCATGAAAATCCGAAAAAGCATATTTGAGTTATTGCACGTACAGACAGACAGATGGACAGACATTTTCCCATTCACCACACAATCTCACAAAGTACCATTCTGGGACTTAATAAATAAATTGTCATTTCAGTGTGTGCATGCCTTATAAGAAGTTTGACACTCACAAGGATGTGACAGGGTAAGAAGACAGATCTCTTATATCCAAAATTAGTCAATTTCAGGTTTAGTTGAGATATGTTCAGAAAAAAAATAACCCTATGTTTCTGATGAAGCCTTGTATAAGAAAAACTATAATTCTTGGTTCACCCAGAATACTTTTGACCTTTTGGTTTGTAGGTTGTAAGTTATTAGTGAAAAAATAATTTTAAGGCATGTTGGCAAATCATTATAAAATTTGTGTTATGGACTTGTCTGAAAGTTACAGCAGCTAATTTTGGATTATTGCTGATCTCAATAAAGAAAGAGTGTCCCCCGCACAATGGAGCACTACTAAAACAATCTCTCTAACCTTCTGTTTACTAAACACACACTGTTCCTAGTATCTTCTACAAACATATAAAACTAACCAGCACAGGTTTTATGGCTCTCAACACATGACGTTCTACTCTATTCAAAGACATTTACTGGCTTGTTAACTGGAGATGTTTATTTCTCCAAAACCTTAACAGTAAGATTGTGTGGTTCAAAGAATAAAGAGGAATAATAGGTTGAAGTTTATAGGAATCATCTGGTAAAATGTTTGTTTTAGAGCGTAATTAATCATATTTTTGCTAGACAATTGAAAGTAAAATATATCCTTTTACCAGTAGATGACGTTAATTAAAAGGAAAAAATTATGCCATCCAAAATTTAACACTTTAGGGTTGCAAACCTTGGTATCACATGGAAAATACTAATTTAGTTAAAAATATTTGCATATAATTATAAAATAGACTCAGTTTCGTAAAATTGAAAATGTTCAAATTCATTACACCTTTATAAATGTCAAATTTCTCACAGAGGTTGCAAAAATCGTCCTACTTGGAGGTTTGAGTAAAACTCATATGTTGGCAGCAGTATCCTAGAAAATCAATAATCTCTGTTTGAGTACGTGCATACTATTTGGCAACACTGCAAGTACTGCTAGAGCCTAGTATGTTATATTTATTAAAATAAATGTAACAATTATTATATCATAAACAATAACGGCTAGTAAAATGATTTTATTTCGCCCGTAAGATAGCTACACCCACCCTCATGGGCTTGTTTCCAAACATAAGCTATTCGCAGAATAAAATGTTGATTTTAACACTGAGATCAAATAACAGTTCATCTCTTTGATCCCAGTGATGGAGATAAAAATGCTCTTCTAAAATAGTTATTTATCTATTTAACTAATAGTTATTTAACTATTTTAGAAGAACATGTTATTTAACTATTTAACTAATGGTTATTAACTATTTTAGAAGAGCATTTCTACCTCTATCACAGGGATCAAAGAGGTGAACTGGTATATGCTATTCAATCTAAATCACAGAGGAAACTACAATAATATTGCATTTAATCTGAGCGTATTAAATTCCCAATGATTCAAACTAAGCAACTTCATGATGTCCACCTGGAGAGAAGTGCCATCTACTTTAAAATTATTGTGTACTATAAAGAAAAGTATAGCTTGTCCATATTAAGATCGTTGGAGTGATGATTAGAACCAAAGGAGCCACTCTAGCCTTCTCTATCTAGTTTTTCCGTGAGTTTGATTTAGATGATCACCTAGTCATAAGCAACATCATCACGGTATTGAAAGCTTCTGTGGGAAAAACCATGTAGCTATGAGGGAAAAAAGATCCCTAGTGTTCTATATTAAAATGAAAGAAGTGTGGCTATTGGAAAAGTACATCTCAGGTTGCTCATAGAAACAAAGAATGGGTTTGGCATGGTGGTGGGTTGGGGTATGGAAATTCAGGGGCATAAGAAATAATTTTGAGAAAGGTCGATGTTCTCTATGTCTAAATAGGGAAGACACTGAACACGTAATTTTAAAATGTCCGTAAACTCAAACAATCAGACAAAAAATTTTGAACAAAAACTTCTAGGAATTAACGTAGAAATAGCATATAAGAAATTAACAATGATGAAGAATATAAAAACTTTGAAGGAAATGGGGAACTTTTTATACATTGTTAAAAGAAAATGGGAAAAACGAATCCAAGAATTAAGTGAGCAAGTGTGTTGATCCTTTTGCTTCATATATAAGTAAGGAACATACTGCAAGACAGTAATGCCATAAGTTGTAAGTTCTCAAGGCTTTTATGTTAATATTAGTGTGTAATGGTAGGACATACACTCTATGGTGAAAACCTTTGTAACGCCAAGGGTGTAAATATTACAACACAAGAATAAATTACATTACATTGATACCTTCTGTGGAAATTTTGTGGCAGCATTTATGTAACTTACAGTAAAGTTGATCTCTTTTTATTCATAAAAAATGACAGTTCTAAGATATTTAAATTATTGTTTTTTTCTGTTAAAACAATGTTTTCTCTGGTCAGCAGCCTCAGGTAGGGGAAGCAGAAATGAATTAAATAATTTGTTTTTTATATAATGGGTCATGATAAATACAAATAAAAATGCCTTTCATAAAAACGAACTAATTCATTGGTAGAACTTATTATCCAGTACAGACCAAAAAAAACCAAACTTAACCTGTCAGAAAAATAACACCAATCTCGGCATCGTGTTAAATAATCATAAGTGTCAGCTATTTTGTAAGTGTTCTCTTATATATTAAGCTGACTTCTAAATGGATTTATTCAAGGCTAACCAAAATTTTTCTTTGATGAACTGTAGTGTGTACAGTACTTTTCAGAAAAAAACTAAACACAGAAAACTCACATTTTTTACCTTCTGTTATAAAAGAATGGCAAATAGTTTAACTGTCCAACCTTTCATACAAATCACAACCTTAAAATGTTGCACTCAGATCATGTGGACAGCATTAACAAACTGCTGAGTGCTGTGTTATAATATGCAAGTGAGAAAGAAGTGTTGAGAATTTCACACAAATCTATTATAAACAAGCATGCCACACAAAATATTCACATTGTAGGCCTATTATAGGAAGTTATACCTCTTTTTAACGTTATCTTCATTGTGATTTAGACAAGGAGGGCCGGTAATAACTTGAATGGTTGATCGTGGGACAATACACCAGTAAATTTAATGATAAAGAAATGGGCTAACCTCAACATAGGCGTAGCCAGGCCGACCATATGGGGGGGGGTTATAACATCCGGGGGGTCTGGCGAGTATGGAAGGAGAGGGGGGCCCTCCCCCGGAAAATTTTAAAAATTAAGATGCAAAATAACGAGTTTTAAGCTTCCGGGGGTTCTCCCACGGAAAATTTTAAAAATTAAGATGCAAAATAACAAGTTTTAAGCTTCCGGGGGTCCTTCCCCGGAAAATTTTAAAAATTAAGACGCAAAATAACGAGTTTTAAGCTTCCCACGCTTTATACTTGTATTAAGCAATTTATGGGCAGACTTAAAAAAATTATACAATTTTCCTTTTTTTAATCATGGGGGGGGTTCAAACCCCCAAAACCCCCCCCCCTCTCTACGCCTATGAACCTCAATCAAAACTATATATAGATGGATTAAAATTTCTTTTTTTTTGTACTTATTATTTTCAAATTTAAACCAAGCTTAGGGTGACCATAGTATGTCCTTTACCTGGAAATGTCCTCTTTTATCACATTCTGCACTCACATTATGCTTGTTTTAAACCCAGCAGCACATATATCCTACTACATAGGGTATCATTATTAGAGGAACTTGAGAAGATGGCCAATGTTCGTGAAATATGTCTGTGGCAGAGGAAAAGCCTCCATTAAGGCTGTAAGGCTGAGCCTAACCAAACTTTTGTGATATACCTTATTTTGATATTATTATACTGCTTTGGAAAGGTGAAGTCAGACTGAAAAATTCAATGCCATAGCCAGGATTTGAACCAGGATCTTTGGCTCTCCATGGCGCTGCTCTTACCAATTTAATGCTGTACCGCCATGTTATCATGATAGCTCAAAAATTCCCATGCTTTGCCATTGATTTTTGGAGTTACTTCCACTTCTTGTTATATTTTATATATGGCCACCCTAACCAAGCTTGAAAGATACTCTATAATTAATGTAATTATAGATAATGTAACTAAATGCAAACAATTGTTAATGTGTTTTGCTCCCAGTGTTGCAATCAAGCAACAAAATATAAATAAGTATTTCTCACATATACCATATGTGTTAAGACTGCATTACTAAAGTTTTGAGGTTGATAAAAGAAACTCGAATTTACCATTAAAAAATTAATGTGCAACCTCCAGGTTAAAAAAAAATTAGGAATTTTACACAAACACCCAATATATGCTACATATGTCACTTTAAGGAACATGTATTTGAAGGTAAATTTAGATCAGCTGAGTGCAGCTGCTCTGAAATATATCTACTGATTTAAATTTTTTAATAAAATACTAAGCCAAGTAGATTAATGAAAAATTTAAAAAACTAAAATTCATTTATTTAAATATTACAAACTACATCTATATACGAATATTTCAATTATACATATACACAGATGACGCCTAAGTCTAGCATTCTATAAGAAAGCAGAAAAGCAGCATGATATATTAAAACACACACATATAGCTAATGGGGGGTCTGTAAGTATTTTATTTATCGAGAGATATTGATTCAATATAGTAAGTTATTGTCAATATTTTATTTCTGATGAGTAGAGCACAAAGTAAGTGTAACTTTCCTTTGATATAACAAACTTTAAAAAAATTTTATTTGTAGTCAGCTATTAACTTACAGTGATTTTCATAAAGTTGAAATTCGGACAAGTTTATATAAGGCTATAAATGATTATCTAACATTTCAGGTAAGGAACCTATTTTCTTTTGAGAGTCTGTTCATATCATAGATTCATATTTAAAGAACTTCTCTACATAATTTCAACTTTTTTTTAGAACAAGTGATCTGATCAGATTAAGCTAACATTACATAGAAGTAAAATGAAGGCTGTTTCAAGACTTCAGTAAATGTAGAAAGAAGTATTCCTTTCTGAGTCGATACTCAGTGGGCTCCTTAAGGAGCTGGGGGTCATTGAGTTACCAGATTTAGGCTCTGTGTCACAGGGTTGGCAAGCCTGATCACAAGTAGTAGTATCACCCCAGGAAAAAAGTTACCAGACTCAACACAAACATTATGGGAATGTGAATCATCTCTATGGTAACAATTCTGGCCAATCAAGTAACAATAAGGCTTTCATTCTGGTTAGAGATGAGAATGGGTGGTCTTTGGACTTGCTACCATCTGTCTGCAAACCAATCAGCGCACACTGTCTACCTGCAGTCCTCATAGGCCTTTGGAATTTGGTAGCAAACTCAAAGGCCTTCAAGTCAATTTCTGAAGACTCAAAAATAATCTCAGAACCCATGTCATGAAAACCATTTAGCCCTTCTCTCTGTTTTATATGTGATCTTTTACAATGCAGTATATACTGTACCGGTAATTATGCTTAACCTTTCCTTCAAGTATGTAGAAAATCTTCTCGGGTTTGCAGCCAGGTGAGAAGTTTGTTGTGGTCCAACGTTTCCGAGGCTGACGCTGCCTCCATCCTCAGGGAATCTGAAGTGTCGAGTTTTGACATGTAGGGGAAATATATACCAACCCGAGTTGGGCGGAGTCGACCAATCAGGGAGCAGCTGTTCTGTTTTCGGTCCTTCACAAACTTCAACAGGGATGAAGGTTTCACTATCAACCAGGCCTGGAACAAATGCATTCAGGACCTGAAAGGTAAAAGGAACATCTTGGCCCGGAAAAGGACCGAAAACAGAACAGCTGCTCCCTGATTGGTCGACTCCGCCCAACTCGGGTTGGTATATATTTCCCCTACATGTCAAAACTCGACACTTCAGATTCCCTGAGGATGGAGGCAGCGTCAGCCTCGGAAACGTTGGACCACAACAAACTTCTCACCTGGCTGCAAACCCGAGAAGATTTTCTACATAAGATTCGCCAGGAAAGCCTCAAATCTTACATTTCCTTCAAGTAATTTATGGTATTGACTTTATCCTCTTTATCCACTATAAAGTATATGTGTTATATGGTGTACACTGTATAATATAGCCTACACTGTATATAAAATACTTCTATGCTGAATGTAAAGAAAACAAACAGGTATACCAGTTTTCTGGCAATTCTACACCCTTATGGTTTGAGTGTAAATTAAATTTTTAAATGGACAATCAAGATTCATTGTAATTTAGACTACGTAAATGTTAATATTCGAAGACAATACTTTTTTTCATCCTGATTTTATCTTGTAAACGTATTAGCCTACTTTAGATTTCCAATGTAGCATTTCAATCTTGAAATAATTATTAAGACATGTTACAGTTCAGTTTATAGCCTCATATTATTGGGAAAGAAGAGCAGATTGTTTAAATTTAATGGCCGCTTTATACTAAGAGCTCTACCCTGGGTAAATTTTATTCGCCTTTGAAGTACTGCCTGCGAGATATAATGATGCAATGCATACTACCTAAGTAAACCAGATTCAAAAAGTCGTCTGAACCCAATCCTGGAATAAATATGTTATAACATACAGTATTGTAATCTACCACATTAAAAAAATGAATAATAAAAATAAATTAATAAAAAATATCAAAATGGCAGGCACAGAACTTCAGATGGCCAAAAGCTTAAAATAAAATAAAAAAAATATATTAGCAAGGCTTACAACCAGGGGCAGACCAAGGAGGGGGGTGAATAAAATTTTTAAAATACTGAAAATGAATTTAGTCAAAGTCATTTATTTGTTTGTAAAACATGTGTGATTTGTATACTTTTCAAAGTTATCGCACTATCCGATATTTTGGAAAGGAGTGAGAAAAGGCTAGCATTGGCACCGGCATCCAGTTCAAGTAATGCTTCACATTTAAAATTTTGATGGAGGGAATAGTTGCTTGGAAAAAAATTTAAGCCAAGCAATCCCAGATACCAGCATTCATGTCAAAATTTTTAAATTGCTTATCCGACCAAATAACAATGGAAAATATTTAGCATAAATAAAGGTGATTCACATCATTCAAATTTGATTCGAAATCATTTTCAATCTAGGAACAAATTTTATCATAAATACATACACTCATATGCCACCTTTACATTCTTCTGGCCCACCTGAAGAGAAAAATTCTGGCACTGCCCCTGCTTACAATCCTGAAGCCATAATCACAACTTTAATCCAAGTATATGAAAAAGCCTGTATTTTGTTTTAGTGATTTAAGTATTCTTGTTTATAAGATGCCTACATGAACATAAGTTTGTCATAAGCGATACAAACAAACCTGTGTTAGATTTTACTATCACAAGATCCAGAAAGTATGTAACTGCATGTATATATAGTATAAATAAGCATGTACGTATATATGTGTGTGCATGTAAAGGCATGTATGTTTCTTGTTATGTACAATTTTACTAGTCTCCTTAATTTAATTCCACTTACATCTTAAAACACTTTATTTTTTGTGATTCACTGTGGTGCAACAAAAACAAATGCGACTAGATGGTTCTAACAGTGATTGTAAATGATTGCTGAACACTGTGCATAACACGCTTAATGTGAACAACACACATGGAAGAAAACACATAGAGTTTTTAAAAAACTTGTTCTTACTTTTAAATCTATCACACACATATATTTTTTAAAAGATTATTTGTTAGAGTAGCAATAACAGTGGGCTGCACTCGTGAGAGGTCGAGAACTAATCGACCCCTAGTCACACAAAACAGTGCTGTCGTGTGAAGTTACTCAGTGATCTGATATATTCCAGCATAATACACACCTTTTATGAGTGTTACCACTGCCTCCTGATATGCTGCGTAATGTGAGAATACACGATTAAAATAAATTGGAAAGTAATCAAATGAAATTAAACTTATTTTACTGATAAAGGAAACTGGCTTGTTATTTTCATTAAGAAATTAAATCTCGAATAAATGCATTAAAATAATAAACTATGATCGAATGCTATACTTGAATCGTTAGCCAAGTAATGTGTAACAAAAGTAATTTTTATTCAACATAAATTGTTGCTATCCACCGTTTATTGTAAAGTTTCGTTAACAAAATGTTGGTACTATAAATTTGGAACAGCTTATTATAAATTTTGAAAGTACTCTGTAAAACAAAATTCATTTTCTGTTTGAATTTTGTTTAGTTGTGTATGTGTATCTGCATTATTCTTTTTATTTTATTAATTATTTTTAGCAATTTCTACTATCAGACAAATACATTAAGAGTATATGTGTCGTAACTTGTTAAGTTGTACAACATAATTTGCAGAGTCAGTTATAATTATTTATCTACAAATATAACAAATGCATTATTTTTAACTGCATGCATTCTATGAAAATTCATATCAAATACTCAGGAAGAGTGCCATTCATTTTGAAGCACACAATTTATTTAAAAAAATTAAAATATTTATTAAAGTAGCAAAACAGTTCAACAGAATAGAAGGCATATATTCAGCAAAAAAGAAATGAGCAATAAACAGTCATTGAAATGCCATATGTCTTTTGTTTTGTGAACAGTTCAACAGAATAGAAGGCATATATTCAGCAAAAAAGAAATGAGCAATAAACAGTCATTGAAATACTGTATGTATTTTGTTTTGTGAAGTTGTCGTATAAAATCTTGGAATAATAATAACACATTATCTTAACAACTTCAGTACTTATCTAAATATTCTGCCATAAAATTATGAATAAGGGATATAGATTGTATTCCACCAATTTTTGATATGGGCAGCCCTTACTACAAGGGATGACTGAACTGAGATTCGAACAAAAGAATTCACTACTCCCTTACTGCACACAATACAAAGCTTGTTCAAAAGTTTTTATTTATTTTTATTTATTTTTATTTTTTAATTCAACTGTGTTTATACTCCTTTTAGCTGTAAGGCCATATCAGGAGTTCGGTATGCCTGTAGACAGAGCCGAAAACATGATAAGGAAATTATTTGGCAGAAAGAAGTACAAATATTCACTAGTAGTATAGGCTATTTCATAAAGACATACAGCATTCATTAACTTCGAACTAAGGTTAAAAAGAGCTCAATCCTTTAAAATACCAAAATCCAAATAATAATAATAATAATAATAATAATAATAATAATAATAATACATTCTATAGAAATATGTGCAATTTTTCTAATACAATGTATACTGTGAAATGAAAGGAAAGATACAGAGCAGAATGAAAAGTTTGAAATGGAGACATGGAAAATAAAATAAGAAAAATGTGAAAAAATGTTAATAAACCACTGAAATAATGTAAGAATGAAGTAATGTAAATTAAATTTTACAATTTAGTTCAAATCTCAAATATGTTGTACCACCTAACAATGTTATTTGACATATACTACCGTATAATATATAAAGGAAGGAAGTACACACAACAAAACATTTACGGTATTTTAAATTGAAATTACTTTAAATTTGCTAGTCTAAGAACACAACATTTATAACAAATATTACATTCCTTGATTTCGCTGATTCTGAATTTATACTCGACGTTAGATTGGGCAAGACTTAACTGCGACGGAATTCAAGATGTTTTCTTTTTTATTTGCAATCACAGTTGGTGAGATCATGAAGTTGTGAGATGTCCTGCAGAACATCTAGAACATTTGTTTCCATTGTGTAGGGTTGGTATAACTGAAATATTGGGTCATCATACTAGTTGCATGAAGGGGAGTCAGAACAGCCTATCTCACCAATGTTAAAATAAGACTTTTTCTGGTATGCTTAACTCAATAGCCACTGCATACAACAATTAGAAATTTGTATTAGTTGTTCTATAACACTTTTACAAGGAATTAAATCTAAAATATTTTATTTTTTAGTTATCGATAAGCATATATGATTTCTTAAATAAATGTCTTGAATTTACTTTAAAAATATATACAATAATTCTATTTTTTAAATTCAAAATTTCACATAAGTTACTGGTAGTAACTATAAAAAGTAGTTTCAACACTGTTTTAATTATACAAACAATTTAGATTTGTAATCACAATAGTTTTTTATACGAGTTCACCCCAAGTTAAAAATAAATAAATAAATCGAATATTCCACTCATACGCCGCATGTTAGAAATTTGTGAATTACGTATAGCAATTCCTCCGATATAGACCAATCGCGATCTTTTATCTTATAAAATGTTTGCTATTAATACGAGGATGGGTTTTTATCCGATAAAATGGTCAGCTCGTTACCAGGCACGTAAGCATCAATGTGCCGCGACTAATACGTCACATGCTGCCATTAAGCAGCACGAAAACAGATTATTTTATACAACACAACTTGTTTGGAGATTAAAATAATAGAAATGTACATTGATTAAAAACACAATTTCGATTCGGTGCAAGCCAGTTCATTTGCTATTATTTTCTTCTGCTGTCAGCTTACCTAAATTACGTTAACTATGTCTTATACGCACCATTGGAAGCACCGATCACAATATGGTTACTCGAATAGATTCATGGATGGTTGATTCATAGTATGCCGTGATCTCGCAGTTGTTAGTTTTGTTTTTATATAACAAAGCACGAAAGTAATTATTGTTTGTATAATCTAGTCGCAGTCGCGAATCTATCGATAAACTCTTAAACTCTCGTGAAATTACTTATGATAAAAACAACATTAAGTTTTACAATGTTGGAACCTTATCTTAGAATTTCCCAGTTCCATATTCTGCATCTTTAGCATCATCGTGAGGAATTAAAACGGTTTAAAATTATTTTTAAAGTTACTTCCAATAAGTTATGTGAAATGTTGAATTTAAAAATAATTATTTAATATTTGTAAAAGTAAATTGAAGACATATTTTAAAAAATCATATGTGCTTGTTGCTAACTCCAAAATAAGATCATTTACAATTAATGCATTATAAAAGTGTTATGGAACAGCCAGTAAAATTTTCAAATTGTTGTGTGCACTGGTTAAGCATACCGGTAGAGTCTTGTTTTAACATTGGGAGACAGGCTGTTCCGACTCTCCTGAAATCGAAAATATCATGTTGGATATGTCCTAAATTGGTATTCTTTAAGGTATGTATAATTTTTACCTATGCTCTATTAGAAATTGTAAAATTCTTACTTAAGTTTTAAATAAAAAATTGTAATGCTTATTTGAAATTTTATCATGATCCCGAAGATAGCTTTCACAGCTAAAATATAACATTTTCTAACAAAAGATTCTAAAAAGTTTGTGCAGGTTTTTTTAGTGAGTATGTTGATATAATCGGTAAAGCAAAATTAGTTTGGTATTGTTAATCAATGTATTCGATGTATAGCCTATTCAAAACACCATACATGAAAATTAATAATTTTAATTTTTATAAAAAGTTTGGTTTTGATACACATTTTTGTGTACTTACAATCGACTATTTTTACATTAAAATTTTGCCATGTTTACAAGAAAGTTTTACCTTAAACATTCTCAGATCATAACATTATAGCCTACATCTAAAATTTAGACAAGTTAATTAGTTTAGGTTCTATTTTGATAAATTTTATGAACTTACTTTCAGGAGTAATTTTGAGATATTTTCTAAGTTTGGATAGTGCAGGTAGAAGTTTAATTATTACAAATATGTATAATGAATTAAAATGTGTTCAAATGACAGAACCAGTGTCATAAGTCTCTAAAAGTGAAAACAAATCTTAATGAAAAATGAACACAATATGCTCAGTTTACAAATTAGCAAATTATTTACCTATGTGCAATGATCAATGAAATATTTGCTTATAATTTTTATGTGTGGTGTTTTATAAAAAGAATGTGGTTTAACTGTATGTTATAGACTTCGGTATTTATTTCTTGAGCTGTATGTGGATGTTGGTCTGCTAACTTTCATATATTCTTCAGAAGAAAGTTTTAAAAATATAGTGAGTAGGCCTACTGGTAAGCTAGGCTTGTAGGCAAAAGTTTTATTTTAACAAAAAAAAAGTAGTTAAAATAAATAAGTAAAATACGAGTATTAAATACGGCATTGATTATTCCAACCCTGAAAAAAGAAAGACAGTATAGTTTTGTTATGTACTAACCTGGAGGCATCAATGAAGTAGATAATAAGCGATGCTATACTAAGAATGAACACCAACACCACCTGCAAAATAAAAATAAAAGAATATTTAAGTAAACTGCAGTGACAAGTATTTTAATATTAAGATAATACTAACCCAAGAAAGGAAATATTAAATTTTCCTGAAGTTTTGTTAAAATAATTAACTAAATATGTAAAGAAAGCATAAAAATAGCTTCCTCTTTTTAGCTCAAGTTCCAGAAAATGAGCCCTAGGCTAAGTGGCATAAAAGTACTGGTACTCATCAATCGTATAAGACGGAATTTCCACCTCATGCAGGGCCGTGGAGAGAAAGCAAGGGCCCCAGGGACAAATTTTCCCGGGCCGCCTTTAAATAATAAATTCAGCACTGAAACCCAACCTCGTCGTTTATAACGTACGCAACAAAAAGGTTATGTAAAGATATTACATAATTTTTATATAATATGTAATGAATGTTATGTAAGTAACCTATTACTTGAAGACATATATTTTTGTTAGTCATTAACAAAGTTAGTAATATTTTACAAAAAAATAAAACCATATAAGTTTAAAAGCTTTTCAATTGTGCTCATACGAGGTAATAATAATATGCGTTTTGGCAAAATGCTAACAATAATCATAAAAACTAATAATTGTACAACTTATGTAAACACTTAAATTATAGATCCAACTATGTAAAAATAGCAAAACAAAAGGAATCCCGGGGACAACTTTGCACAGGTATGTAACAATTTTATCTGCATATACCAAAAGTAATCCTTTGACAATTATAATTTTAAATGCCGAACGTTAGTGAGGCCTACTGTTCAGTCCAAAAGAATTTCTGCTTCTACTTTTCAAAAATAGCAATTTTTCTTCAAGAACAATTCGTATCAGATTAACTGATTAATTCCGTGTCACCATTATACGACAGGACAATGCAAATAAAAATAAGAATATAAAATGTAACTTGAACTGTTTATTGACTTATGTTAGAGTAAATTTAGAAGGTAAAACATAAAACCTGCTCGGCGATACAATAATACAATTCGGTGAACTCATCAGTCAGTAAAACAATAAAATTAAGCTATCACCATAAGCTATAGAAACATAATAAAAGAATCACCATTCAGTAAAATTGTTTTCCTGTAAATATTCTTCTAGGACTCACAGTTTTAGCGCTATTTCATTACAAATTCACTGATAATAGAGATAAATCGATCGAAATATATTGGCATCTGAAAAGGTTGATTTTATTTATTTATTTATTTATCCTTGTTTTACCTCACCAGTCGAATGATTTACACATCAATGACTGCAGGGGAGGAGATACGAGTCAACACTGATGGGACATGGAAGAAGTCCCTGGTAAAGGGTCCACCTACGGGATTTCTCACTATTGAAAAATTCCCAACCCGGCCAGGAATCGAATCTGGCGACTAACCCACGGTGACGGGCATAAGGTATTTTAAGTTTTCTATACCAACAAGGTGGAATTTCCGAATACTAATAAACCTATATTAATATAGATTGTAGTATGGGAGTAGGTGTGTATGTATGTGTACCGTATATTTATTTCTCTGTTTGTTTAATTTCTAGTTATAGCATATCGATTTAGTAACCAATTGTCAAGGACAGTATGGATACGATGGCTTTGATGGTTTTTACTATCTTTGCAAGTATTGCATGAAATTAAATCATAATTGAAATTAGACAGACTACAAAACTGAAGCGCAGAACTCCTTGATGATTATGTAAATTATGCAAATTTTCCAGCGTGCCCTCAGTTTAAGATGCACGCAGGCAGCTGCAGATCTGAATACTTCCTATCATTCATTTGAATGCAAATTTATTGTTTATTCATGCAGGCAACAGGTAAGTTAATGTCTCGTACCCGCAGTGCTGGGGCCCCAAAATGTTGAGTCTTGGGGAACCTTTAATGGCGGGGTTTGATATTTTATTTCAGGCAATTTTCGAATGAAACACGATAGTTAAATTTCCGAAAATGTCAATAATAAAGCTGAGGTGAGGTGAGGCAATAGAAAGGAGAAAACGTATTCACTAAAAAAAATGGTGATTTAAAGAAAGAAATACGATATATTTGTATTGATCACAGTTTAATACACAGACTGTTGTAAACTAAACTTAACTTAAACGAATTAGTCATAATTTAGTCGATACTTTATTTGAAGAATTTCTTGAAAATAACTTTATATAAGTTATTTTTTTAGAAAAAATGTCCTTCAGTTTCCTCCATTAAGATACACAAAGCACACCTGACAATCACAAATATGACTATTTCTAGTAAGCCATAGAACTTCCATTTTTGTTGTTGTTGTATAAATTGTATGAAGGTTAGATACAAGATAGCGTCTCTATCTGAGAAACGAGAACAGAAATCCTAATTCAGAAAGTAAATCGGTCTTGTATGAGGAGGCTAAAGCAGAATGCACACTCCTGTTGGGTAGCGGCCTCTGCTGTAGTGAGACGCTAGAAATTCTTCAAGTTTTTTTTTCTTGGCTTTAATTACTTCAATCTGTTACATCTGAAAGGGCTGAATCATGACACCGTACACATTGCAAATACTTGGCACGACACCACTTTTCATAATGCCGCATAGCTCAGACTGGGTGGGGGATATAATAGACTATTTGAAAGCACGCTACTGTATATTTTGTTTTACGTTTTGCTGCATCTTTGCGTAAATTTCCAAGCAGTTATCAGTTTTTCCAATGTTTACCATGGCAAAATGACAAAAAGTACATAGAATGAGTTTTCTAAAATACTGATGAAGTGTGCCAAATAGTGACATTTTGTTTCTACCATTTATTCCTGTTATTATGTCTTCAATATAGGCGTAGATATATTCGCAAAGCGTACAGTATCTGTATCTGGTACCCTATGATCCCCAGGTGGGGCGAAGGGGCCTCCAATGGAGGTTTCATTACCTATACTAATTTTGATATGCTTATTTTCCGAGAGAGGGTAGAGGGACAGGTGGTAAGCCCATCGCCTCGCAACCCCTCTCTGGAAACTAAGTATTTCTTGGACGTGAAAGGGCCGAGAAATTTTGTCCAGAGGCTCTAATTTAGGCTTGGAGTTCTTTTACGTGCCGTAAATCTACGACACGGGACCCCCAGCTTAAAGTCCCTCCCGGAGGACTCCGTGCCCAGGATTTTTAAAAGCGTACAGTAATGTTCAATAAATATGTTTATAATAATATTTTTAAATATTCAAACAAACAAAATTATTATGCCTTACAAAATTATAAGCCCCCAGATGAGCAAAGCTCTTGTTTAGGAGTTGCATATGCATATAATATGTCCTTCATAAGTTATTTTCGAATTTACAAAATACAAAACCCGATCGACTCCGGGCCTTTTAAGCTAGTAACAGATAAAATACATATGCATAACTGAAACCAGGCACGTAAAGAAGACAAGATGGTTGATGAAAGGCTACATTGGTAGCGGAGAACGGTTTTCCCGTGGTAATTACAAGAGGGCCTATATATTTCGCCGAGATCTTGCATTTGACAGATTTAACGCTGGTGGGTAGCCACCGGCTCACTCTCTGCAAATATATCTTTATAATCCACGCCCGAACTGTAGACTTCCCCTAATGTGTTATTGTTCAGCAACTTTCACCTCATGTTTAAAGCTGTAGCAAGATTACTTTTGGTGACTCACATAGAAAAATACAGTTGTCAGATGATCGAAAATTTCAACATATAACCTAACTACAGAATAGTTTGAATATTCGTTTAAAAAGGCGTTGAATTTTTTAATAGAGAAACGACTTCCCTTCGATGTAACTTACGCAATGGTCATACGAAAGTGTGTATCATTCAGAAAACTGAATACAGTGAAAACCACTTAATATAATCGCGGGTAATGTTATCAATTTTACAAGTCCCATACGGATTAATACCGATACACTGGAAAAATGCTGTTTATTGTGATCAAAGATCCTGTTTATGTTGTCACATTTTCCTTTTTGCGGCTTTATTCCTAAGTACTGTACGTCATTCAAAATTTTGTTTTAAAGGTTTTCGTTTTTCATTCAACTGTATTGTGTTGTACTGGAGGTAGCAAATCTGATCCCAGCTCACAGGATGACCAGTTCGAGGGGGAGGGCATTACGTAACTTTCTCTTTTAAGCAATAAAACATGTTTCACCAAACAGTTAAGCTGCAGGTTTTGATGTAGGGAGATAACCGTTTGACATGCAGTGATTGCTAGTGTAAAATGAAAAGACTTGAACAGACAGGCGGTGTTCACCACAGATCAGTATAGACTTCAAAAATACTCGTAACTTATAACTGACTAATGGACTCCTGAATGAAAGTAAAAAATAAAATATAAACTTTGTTACTAGTTGAAAATACAGTTGCTTGCAGTCTATTAGGCCTACTGTATTAGCTTATGAGTGGTTACGTAATATTTTATGAATAAATATTTTTAATTCTGTTTTAGGCCTATAATGTATTATTTTATATATGAATAAATAACCTCCATTTAATTCATTCGGCTACTGTTATCAATCGGTTAATATTATCAGATTAGCTGCGTCTCGAAGTGATCACAATAAGCGGCGTGCACTCTAATTGGAAAATACATCTAAAAAAAGGCATTAAAATAAGAACATAAAAAACTTGTTCAGATAGTTAAGCTTGAACGTGCATTACATTTTCCGGTTAAATTTAGTAAAACGCTACAAGTATATTCTGAATCTCAAGCAAGGTAGATATAATGGCAGAACTTTTAGAGTGGAGGAGCAGGAAAAACGGCTGCCCTATTTTCCCATTTATGCCAAAGTCAACCTGACTCCGAGAGTTGAGATGGTACCCATAAAATTTTACGATGTCGCTTTCAAGTTGATTCCTACTAGGAAAACATTAAGCGTCTTGCGTGTAAATCGGAGCCTCTGCAAAACAAAGTTTATTGGGAAAACAAGAATAACCGTAGTGATGTAGAATAAAGGGATCTTATGATAGTTACAAGGGTCGCAAATTTTAGAAGTCAGTTGCTGTAGCTATCTATGTCATATACAACATAGTCCCTATACAGTGTGTTTAGAAACATAGTTTCAAAGACTCTGGAATTTCAGAAGTAAATAAGAGCTGCATTCAGTAATTTTAAATGCACATGGAGGGGGAGTCCTTATAGAATAGCTGCCTTAAATTAAAAATGCCAATTGGACGCAGTCACAAGAAAAAATTCTAGGAACTATATTGTTTTAAGTTGAGATTTTTTTTACTTAATTTCTATATACTTTTAACATTTCATTTTTTATAAAGCAAATATCATCGAAGAATGCCCTTTCTAATTATTTAAAATATAATACCAATGATTATGAACAGTATGGAGTCCACAAGAATGTTTATGGTCTTGTAATGCGTTTGAAGATAATATATTAAAACCCTGAAAAAATTACATGAAATTTCGAAATCAGAAATCAGCATAAGTTCCAAATGCAGTTCAGAAACTCTTATGTTCTCGTCTTCTGTCCAGAAATCTAAAAATAAAGATTTATAAGACTATTACCCTGGCGGTTATATTATATGGGTGTGAGACATGGCCACTTACTGATCAAGAAGAACATAATCCGAGAGTGTTCGAAAACAGGGTGCTTAGAAAATATTTGGGCCTAATAGAGATGAAAATGAGGACTGGAGAAAACTGCATAACGACGAGCTTTATGACCTGTACTCTTCACCGGATATAGTAAGGGTAATTAAATCACGGAGGATGAAACGGGCTGGACATGCTGCGCGCATGGGGGAGGAAAGACATATCTCAAAAGTATTGACTGGGAGACCCGAAGGGAAAAGACCACGTGGAAGACCTAGACGTAGGTGGGAGGACAATATTAGGATAGATTTAAGGGAAGTAGGATTTTCGAGGGATGATTGGAGAGTTAGCACAGAATAGGGTTGAATGGCGGGCTCAGGTAAGCGCGGCAATGAACCTTCGGGTTCCATAAAATAGAGAATATTCCTTTAGCTTCCAGAGGAATTGTCTATTGCCATTGAGTAAGTAAGTAAGTAAGTAACTAAAAGCTGCATCCATTATTAATTCTTTGCTATCGTAAACAATCTTCCACATCGGCTGATGAGTTCAAACACCAGCATGCAATATAATTATTGCATTCCTCTCGACATCCCAACAATTCCATTACATATACCAATGAACGTGAATAATTTTGACAACGTGAAGCATGCAGCTTTAAAAACAATAACTGTTTTACACGTCATTAAAATGATTTCATTAGCTGAGTAGAAGAACGGTTCAAAGCATCATTCGAAATAGTTTCGTCATCATTGCAGTTAAACTCTATTAGGGTGGTATTCAGTTATAGTATTTTTATTCGACCGTACTATAATTGGCTAATTAGAGAAAACATGCCTAATTTGGCAGTATCTTTTTATTTTATTTATTGCAAAATCAGGAACAGTAATTAATGGAAAAATAATTAAAAAATTATAAAATTGAAGAGAAGATGCCCTCTTTGATGAATAAGATGAAATATTTCCCCTACTGTTCCCAATTTTGCAATAAATAAAATAAAAAGATACTGCGAAATTAGGCATGTCTGCTATACATGTGACGTAATAATGATATCCATTACGATACAGATTTTCATTACAACACAAGTGTAGTAGGCCTATAGATTTTATTATCGAACACGGAACGAACTTGAAAGCAGCAAATGTTCACCAGGCAAGACCGAGTTTCTACAAACAATGGGTGGTTTATAACTATCTTTCAGATATTTTTTAGAAAAATGTTTCGAATAAAAGTTTTAGCCCATAGTACCTCATGTACAAAATTTAATAAAAATCTTTAAAACCGTTTTCTATAAAATTGCTACAACAACAAACAAAAAAATAAGAGAGAGAGAGAGAGAGATAAATTTTCTTAAAGTAAAGTGGCATTCAAGTAAGAGAAAGTCGCCGCCAACCTTAGTGTCACATCCTGAGAAGGTACCAAACCCAATTTCTGTTTTCATACTATTTTTCGTTCTGGAGCTAGAATGTTCACAGACAAACACATAGACACAAAGATCTGTTTCTTAAAATAGTATTTTTGAATTCAGGGATTTCAAAACGTGGATTTATGTTGAAAACTCAACTTCGAATTTTGGGGGTCTTCCTTCTACCTATGCTACCTTTGGTAAGAACAAAGGAAGTAAAAGACAGCAAGACATGGTTTCTATAAACAATAGGAGGTTTATAACTACCCTTCAGATAATTTTTTAGAAAAATGTTTTAAATAAAAGTTTTAGCCCATAGTACCTCATGTACAAAACTTAAAACAAAATCGTTGAACCCATTTTCGAGAAAATTGCACAAAATAAAAATTTTCTTAAAGTAAATTGGCACTAAAAATAAGAGAAAGTCGTTGCTAATGTTCGTGTCACATCCCTAGAAGGTACCAAACCCAAATTTTGTTTTCATACAATTTCTCGTTCTGGAGCTAGGCTGTTCACAGACAATACACAGACAGACACGCATATACATGTTTCTGAAAATAGTATTTTTGAATTAAGGGATTTCAAAACATGAATTTATGTTAAAAACTCAACTTCGAATTTTGGGGTCGAACAGTGGCGCCAACTTATATGGGCTCGTGGGGCTAAAGCCCTTCCAATAATTTGCTATTACTAAATATCGTGTTTCATCGTTCAATCGCGTTAAAGCGAAAATGAGGCTATTGTTGGCATACGTTAAGGTATTGTGTTACAATTCACTCACTATCGTTTGAAATCGTTCCTTAAGTTTATTAATTTTTTATGGCTTACTCTGTCAATGCAGTTTTCTAAGACACTGCCGAACTATATTTTTACGCTTTGGAAAAAAATACTTTGTTTACGTTCTGAAAAAAAAACTGAATCACATTGCTATTCTAAATATACATTAAGGAGAGCACGGAAAAGTTCGATTTAGAATTTAGATGATACTTGTGATTAAGAAAAATGACAGGAAAGGTAATGACAAAATAAGGAATTGTGATAAAACCAAAAGTGTTGGAGTACAAGATATCGGCGAATGGAAAAAGAAGAACGAGTAAAACGAACAAGTAGAAAGAATGAATTAAGAAAGATTGGTTAAGTCAGCAAGGGACAATAAACCAGAGGGAAGAACAAAATAAGGGGCGGGAGTATGAAAATTTTAAAATCTTTTGAGCCCACCCATTATTTTTGAAAAATTGGCGCCCCTGGGGTCGAACACAATATTTCTTCTACCTGTAGTACCTTTGATACGGACATAGGAAGTAAAAACATAATAAATTAGCACAATCTAACGGAACAATGCAGAAACACGCTCTCCACTGAGATGGTTGCAAGGCACAAGAGATTGCAGCGCTCATTCACAACAGAAGCTGTGGAGCTGGCGTTGTCATGACAACCGGGAAGATCGAAACGAGAAGTAGGGCAAGCTAGGCAGGCTCCCGTGCACACGTGGACCAATGACCCAGTAGCGATCTCCAGCATCAGATCGATTCCCCGTCAACAACAATCACCACCTGTAGACCGCATGCAGCGCTGCCGGTGGCAGTAAGTTGAGGATTTTTTAGATTGAAGTCGCTACCCAAACCCTGACCTCTGTTCTAATATTGTTCATCAGTTGGGTTCGAATGTTTAAGACATTTAATATTTTTATCCTGACCTCCAATTTCGCCGAAAATACAAATTAAACATGAATTGCACATTTGTTATCCTAATCGGATCGTTTTGATTTTGCATATAAAGTCATATTTTGGTCATTTTCATGGTATTGGTCATGTTTCGGTCATATTTGTAATTTAACTTCATATTTCGGTTATAAATTCGGTAACAATCATAATTATTCAGTATGTGCACTACATTGTCACGAATATTTTGTCACTGAAATGTAAAGGGACAATAACAAGTAATAGCACAATTACCTCTTCCTCCTTGTTGTTAACAACTTCCAATAGACATGTTTTAAAAATATTTTCAGTTCACAGTTCCCAAGTTCATTGAATTAAAATAATCGTATGGTGTTCCCTACCGCCACACGAAAAATCTGCACTCATTTCGGAGTTCAGTGCATTGATTGGTTATTAGAAATGCCAAGTGTTGATCGATCAGCCTTGATTTCTGAGAAGATTGATTTCATGAAAAAGAATTACTGTTCACACACGTAGGTAGAATCGAACATTGCCTTAATCCTTGTGGCAAACTTTCTGAAGTTTTAAAACTTTTCAGGAACTATCCCCAAAATCGCCTGTTAAAAACTGAAACGAAATCTAGGCCAGGTTACCTATCTTCTGTGCGGGCCGCGGATGTGCTTGCAAATGGCCTCACACTGCCCATGGGCCGCTTGCTTGACAAGCCTGGTCTAGAATATCAAACTTAAAACTTCGTACTGAAGTACGCATACAAATCAACTTACTTCATGTGGGGACCACTTAGCTAAACGTTTTATAAACCATCCTTTTAATATCTCCTAAAGAAAAGTCATGATTCTGTTTATGATTTTGGCAATATGTTAAAACAACTACACTCATATTTTAACCCTTAAATGCATAATGTATCCTATAAAAATAGGTTGCCTTAAATTTGTAACTTAATAACACAATGGAAAATAACTCTAAAGAAAATTTAAATTTCAAGTAAATTTGCAGAATAGGCCAGAAGAAAATATAGGCTATGATACTAACCATTATGTTAACTGTTTTCTATGCAGTCCGGCACGGGTTTATAATTTGCGCAAGAAATTAAGTGTCTCGCATTTACGGGTTAAAACTAGCATTAGTATTCATAGCTAAGAAAGAAAGCTTGCATATTATACCCTTGTTTAAATATTGTTCCCTAGAACGGAATGCCAGTCATCTCAAAATCGGGTTTGTCCAGAATACCGACCATAGTGAGCCCAAGCAAGGCATGTTCACATCTAAGAAGCTCTAAGAAAGCAAAGTAGCCTACTCTGAAATGGCGCATGAAGCTACGAACGAATTGAACTTTATTATAAATCAGTAGGCCTATCTAAATTGGGTAGGCATATTAGAGGTGTGAATACAATAGGAATTCAATTATCCGAATTAGCTGGGACCGGACCTGATCAGGTTAATTAGATATCCGGATAATCGAATAAATAGTGAAAAAATGTATTTTTTAAAGATAAAAACTAAATTATACAGTACTGTACTTAACTTACATTAAGTGTCACATTTTTAATATGTCAGTCAGAATCAGTTGTTTTTTCTGAAAAAATGTCGATTTTGTCGCCTAAAAGTTTTGGGTCTTCGCAAATAATCGGCCCTGAAAGAGGGTTTCCCATTGTTCGCTTCTGCAGAAACAACTTGAATACGACCTCAAAGTAATCCGGATAATTGACGATTCGGATAGTTGGAGTTCGGATAATTGGAATTCTACTGTAATTCGCACAGGTCAGCTAGTTAAAGAATATTGTTATATTATGGTAAATTATTTAAATGAAATAAATTGTACTGGTGCTCTATTCTGTAATTAAATGAAATTAAATTAAAGGGTAGAAATGATTAAGTTAGGCTACGCTTAAATAACTTATAAATGATCCATTTGTGCACCCAACAGTTCATGTTAAAACAGGAAACAAAAGAATATGTAATAAAAACCTATGTCGAGCACATTTCCATTTAGCTAGCTGAATTATTATCGGAATTGCACGTTTTCATGGCGAACATTTTCCTGGAACTTCTGTTCAGACAATTTCGATACGATGCCCTGTTGTTTTCCACGAAATTCTCGTACAAAGAAAGCTTTAAAAATTGTGTAGGGGGAACTGATAATACCATGCACATTCAAGTTAACAGGCAAATTCATTTCACGTGAAACATCCTGGAAACATAAATTCACGTAGATTTCATTATCTACTATAGGCCTACTGCTTATCAGCACAGCTACAGAACCCTCGCTCGCAGAACCACCTGTATGAAGTGTACCGTATCCGGTGCATGAAGCTAAGAACAAAGTGAACTTTTAATACAAACCAGTATCTAAATTGGGTAGGCATATTAGAGGTAAAATTGAGAATCACTATGCTTATTTCACTACATGAAAAAATAGCTTTCACAAACATATATATATGGTGATCCATGTGCTATAGAACCTTAAATTGGTATCGATGCTAATTAGTCATTTTTTTGAAAATTTTCAATATATTTTGTAATAACTAAGAATGTATTTGTTTAGTCTATTTTTTTTTTTCATTTCTTTATTTTTGTCATTTGTATTATATATTATTCAAGTACTTAATGGTTGAATTTTTTCTTTGTATTTAATGTACGTTTCTTGTATTCAGGTACCGTATATCATTTCTTGTTTCAATTTATTATTATTATTATTGTGTGTTTCATGTTTTTGCCCTGGCTGAGTGGTAGAGAAGGCCTTTTGGCCTTACCTCCGCCAGGTTAAATAAATAAATAAATAAATTCTATAGGATTGAATAAGCTGCCTATATATTAATCTTTGCAGAGGACAGGGTTTTGTTAAAATTACTTTTATAAGGTTTTAATCTTTGGAGTTAATTTTAGAGTATTTACTTCCTTAGTACTGATGAGTGACCACAGAAATATTTAACCTTCTCTGGTTATAATACAGGATTGTTTCTAGTATAATGTTTTGAAATGCAATCACTACAGTCAAGTAGAACACGACAGTCTGAAAGCAGTGGCCAAATTAAGAATTTTAGTCGTCATTATCGTTACACTATACTATAGCATTAGGCCTATATCCTTCTGGGAATTATGAAGATTTACACCTTCTTCTATTTGTTCTTTAATATAAAATTACACCATACAAACATTTTAAATATTCAAAACTAAATAAATAAAAACACACTCCCAATTTAAAAAATATATAAACTACTTTGTACTTTTTGAATGGTATCAACTAATTGTTAAAGCAAACTAGATATTTTGGAAGTATTTCAACTGACGGCTGTAAGAAACAAAAAAACCAAATACAAACTACATTCTTAATTACTGGAGAAACTAGAGCAAAGATTGACTAAAGGAAAGGGAACCAAAACCAAAGAAAGTCGCGTGGGAAATACAAATTATACTGACTATTCAACTCATACGCCGCGTGTTTGATATTGACCAATAACGTTTAGCAATTCCTCGGATATAGACCAATCACGGCCGTTTATCTTGCAATATTCTTGTAGGAATCGCGAGGATGGCATTTTATCGTGATAAAATCGTCTGATCGTTACTGGAGACACGAGTATCAGTGTGCAGTGATTAAAAGGGTTGCCACTAAGCGGCACGAAAACATTATTTTACACTACATACCGTAACTTGTTTGGAAATTGAAATAATAGAAATGTACATTGATTTAGAACACAATTTCGATTCGCTGCAAGCCAGTTCGAGTGATTTTATTCTGTTCTGCTATTAGCTTACCTAAATGAAGTTATGTCTTATATGCACCATTGGTAGCTCGAATCGATTCATGGATGGTTGATTCACAGTATGCCGTGACCTCACAACTGTTAGTTTTGTTTTTATACAACAAAGCACGAAGGTAATTATTATTTATATAATCCGTTACATTTTATTCATGGAATAGTCTTAATAAATCCAACTCGAGTTGACGAGTTGCATCAGTTAAATTCTATCGATCAACTCGTCAACTCTCGTGGGATTATCAGCTTCCCGAGAATTCCGAACGCTTCCGAGGAAATACGAATATTCAATCAAAAGTGACTGCCTATGGCAATATCTACTGTACTATTAAATTTGATTTTTTTTTTTTTGCGGAAACTAAAATAATAAAACTAAATAAAAGCTTTTTTTTTTTTCAAAATTGAATCTGGCCGTCCACCTAAAAATTCTGCTCAGCAATGGTGATCTTTCGGAAATTTCGAGCCCTGCCTTCAAGACATTAATAGGAAATTGGATTTGAACTAATATTCCTCCAAATATAAAAATAAGAAAATAGAATCAAAGGCATAAAAATGTATTAAAAAAATATGAATAAATCGCTCTAAATGCATTTCGATGGTAATCAGTAGGGCCCGGAAGTTTGTGAAAAAACATATTTTTGTTACAATAATGCTTGTATTAAAATGTGCACAATACATGAAAAAAATGGTTTCATTTTGCGCTGTTGCAAAGTTTCTTAGTTTGGCGATAATTCACCACATTTGCTTGATATTAAATATTTATTAATTTATCATATTTTTAACGGCTTATTTCTGAGAGATTCTAAATACTGTGTACATTATGCATTTGGCTAAGTGAATATTTTGAGAACCAACTGTACAATATTTGACACTTCAGATTCGGAACTGATTGTGTAATATTAAAGCGACATTTCACTTTATCAGTCTTAAACTGTCTAAAACTTCGTTGTTTTGATCTTGTTTGTTCTTTTTTTTAAGTTTTGTAATATAATTAATATAACTTGTTCTATTTTTTTGTAATTTATAATGCAATTCAGCTAACAAAAGAATGTCAAGTATTAAAATTACTTAAATGATAGATCATACCACATTGGTTCCGGAGCACGTTTACAAGCACATTTAGTCTTCTGATAGAGCATTAACTTCTGAGCCTTAGTAATCAGATGTATGGAGTTAACGTAATACAAATTTAAATTTAAACAGGCACAGGTAATAATTATTACATTACAATTATTGTACTCTTCCTCCAAATCTAGTGTCCTATATTTCCATCCCACATAATGTCAGAGGCTGTCAAACGTTGGGACTATTCAATAGAAAAATCAGTAAATTAATTCAGGATAATGTTATTTAAATTTTTGTTTTTGTCTTAAGCCCAAAAATTTCCTTAGGGCATAATTTAGAAAATTATCAATCTAATTTTGTATTCAATTTCGTATTCAAATTTGTATTCAAGATTATTTTGTAACTTAATTGTAATTAATTTAGTTCTAGGTTCAACTGTCTTATATTTAATTATAAGTAATTGTATTTTTAACTGTAATTTTTTGACTGGCAAAGCGGAAGAGAAGGCCAAATGCCAGGAAAAATAAACGAATTATTATTATTATTATTATTATTATTATTATTATTATTAAGCTTTCACGAACATGAAGATCCCTTCAGTCAGTCTCACTTCTTCTGTCATCCGATAAACGTTAAAATAGTTCCTTACAGTTGTCATTATTCATTCAGCATTCCGTGCAAGAATGGTCATCTTTCTAAATGCAATGCAGTGCACCGGAGACTTCGTAAAAGTCAAACGTGTGCTATAGATCTTTGTTATGTGCAACGTTTTCATATATGAAAGCTGTGGTGAAGACTGGATCGTTTCTTTTTCCACTAACCTACGAGCAATCATAAAGGATTTTCTCCTCTCAGCGACATCGAAATAGATGTCGCTGTTGAATGCATGAAGCACATGAATTTATTGGTGGAAGTAGATTTGGGGCGAAACTGGTGAGGATAAGCATAGATATAAACATTCATAAATCAGAAGGTAAATCGGATTGCCTCAGCTGCGACCCCCATAATATCACCTTAAGCTTCTATTGTCTCGCCCTGTCCCAATTTGCTGGCTAGATATTGCATTCTGAATCAGGTCTAGCGTATGTAGCGATTATGTTCTTTGGGAATTGGATGGAGATGCTTTCAACATTAATTGAATATTAACCTGAATTGACCAACCTCTTGGAGTAGTGTAATGTAGCTTCGAAGCAGTGATGCCATAATTAGGTCACGAAATTTCACGGACAGCCCGCGATTTTGTGGTATAAGAAGTGTCCAGGCCAAAACTACGAAAAGTTCGCGATTCTGCTTTGATATTACAAATTTTGATAAAGTTTCTCAACATAAATTTCTCCAAGGTAACAACATTCTTGCCATGAATAAAATAACTGTATTCTTTACTGTCCCTATATTTGCATTTGGTTCATATTAGAAATAAATGTTTAAAACATTTCCTGATCTAGTTCAGTATATTTATTTCACGGAGCTGTTAAATTTTATGAATGTGATATTAGTTATCTCTATATATATATAAAAGGCTTTGTCCTGACTGACTGACTGACTGAATGAATGACTGACTGAATGACAGGAATCAACGTACAGCCTAAACTATAACAGGTAGAGACTTGGAATTTTGACAGTACCTTCGCTTCATAATGTAGGTGCTCACTAAGAAAGGATTTTGAAAAATTCTGATTCTAAATGCCAAAAATTAAATGTTTTTGAAAATACTTAATCCCTTTTTACATAGAATTATCAAAACAAATTCACAGAACGTATTGTTACCAGTGGTATCAGGTGGACTTGGATTAAATTAAATGGATGTTTGACAAATTAGAGAAGGTATCATTATAATTCATATTATCTATATTAATAAAAGGAATTCTCCTCGATGTCCAGCGAAATCTACTGAACGCAGAGATCTGAAATTTTAAACATAGGTGGGTTGAAGGGTCGGAAAATGCACCTCGAAGCCGGAATTTTAATTTTAGTTTTCGTTCGTGAGTTATGAGTGAAAAACTGGCAAAAAACGTGCATTTTTTTGCGTTTTCAAAACATAAGTTTTCAGTTATACATTTCAATGTCAAATCAAATACAGTTGGCTTTGGCTATTTTTGTCAAACCTTGAAAACAAAACTTTCGCGATCGCTTGAATGTTGTAAGCCCTAAATATGGCCAAACGTTGTTTTATTTGGACGAATCTCACTATACAGAGGTTTTCTTGGCCAAGAAACTCGAATCTGAGGTCGCTTTTACCAGTCGATGCTATCTGATCGTGGTATGTAGTCCATGCGATTTAGGTGTTAATAATTGTAATGATTTAACTATTATGCTCTTAATTTTTAATTCTTGAAATAATTATCGCGGGCGAAGCCGCGGGCACATGCTAGTTTATGATATAAGTGGTAAAAGATGGATTTTATTCTGCGAGTAGGTGTGTTTGAGAAACGAGCCCGTAAGAGCGAGTTAAGCAACCATACGTGCAATATAAAATCATTTTACCATATGAAACACACACTATTTTTTAGATGCCCGTTAATATTTCTGAAATAATAAAATATATTATACTAGATTAAAAGACCCGGCGTCGCCCGGGTTTTTTATTTTGTAATTGGAAATTAACTTATGAAGGACTTTCGATTTTTAAATTCTAGGTCTTAATTATAGGTAGGCTATTTATAATTTGAAATAGGAAGAACGACTTATTACGTACATTCAAACTATTCCCTCAGAAAATGCTTGATATAGCTTTTCATGGCTCACAGAAGAGCCACCTTTGCTTCTACACATCAAGCCTGATAGGAGTTGAAATAAGAAGAAACAAATTCCGGTAGCATAAAAGTGTATTCTCTTTGCGGAATATTTTATTTCTCACTCTCATGTTACCATAAAACTGTTTTGGGGATGAAATTAAACAGAAAGCAATATCACTTTCATACTTCTCTCCAAAAACCTGCGATATAATAATATTCACATTGCCATATCTCGTTTTGTTTTCTCTATGAACAGGGTAGAGAAAGTTATGTGACTGCATTATTTTCGTGGATTTCATTCTGATTTTATAAACATGGATTATATTAATAACTTCTCTTATTTGTCAAACTTGCATTTAATTTCTCTTTTCCAAACCCATCTGATACTCACTGGCAACAATATGTTCTGTGATTTGGATTCCATAATTCTGTGTAAAAAGGAATTAAGTATTCTCAAAAACATTTGATTTTTGGCATTTAAAATCGAAATTTTTCAAAATCCTTTCTTAGTGAGCACCTACATTATGAAACGAAGGTACTGTCAAAATTCCAAGTCTCTACCTGTTACAGTTTAGGCTCTACGTTGATTCCTGTCAGTCAGTCAGTCAGTCAGGACAAAGCCTTTTATGTATATATAGAGATATTTTAATATTTAATTCAACTTGATTTTACCCTGTTTATATATAGTAAGCAAGTCCACGAAACAATATACTGTAAAAATATACGGTTATGTAAAATAGTTCCTAGAAATAAAATCCATATTTTATCTAATAGATCTTAGTGTAAATATTTTGACTTCGATTGCAGATTTCCTTAGTATTTGGGGTTGCTTAATTGGCGAAAAGGTCACAGTTGAGCAAGCACAGCACGTATGCAAGCCGCCATTAGAGTACTGCCTCTACAATCAATTTTGTGGTGCGCGGAACCGCGGTAGCTGTTATTCTGTTCACATTTCACATCCGCCTGCTTTGTGGCCAGTGAATCCGGCCATTGTTATAGCCTACACTGTTCCCTCGACACCCTAATTCCTAGGATTACACAAAACTACCCTATTTATCGTCCTTTACTAAGCCTCTATAGTTACTAAGTATCCTCAGAATAATATACTGCCTTGTCTTTTTATTCTACGAGCTACTTCTTCCTTGAATATGAGATGCAACTCATAGGACTTTCTGTATCCAAGCAAGAAAGTTTCAAAGTCTTTATTCCAAAAAAAAAAATATTTGGAAATTTTCATTGGCAAAAAGTTAAAAACAAAACATTAACTGAATGTTTCCATTGCAGATTCAAGAATAGATTCCTGAGTCATGCAAAATATACTTTATTTATTTTATTTTTACATGCAATGCGTTAGCCCCCCCACGGCTGATTCGTTAAACCGCTCGCCTTCCACCGCTGGGACCCGGGATCGAATCTTGGTGGATCCAAGTGGAATTTGTGGGAGTCAGGGTAGGATTTCAAGGAGTGTTCCTGTTTCTCCTGTCATATGAATAATACAATGAATAATTGCAATTAATAAATAAATACATACCTACATACATATATTATTCCACCTTTGGTTCCAATAAAGAAAATATTATTACTATTATTATTATTATTATTATTATTATTATTATTATTATTATTATTATTATTATTACAGGCATGTCATAAGCATCTTGAATTATATATTCTGAAATATTAACTTCACACAAACTACAAAATAAATCTAGGGCAAATAATAAATAAACAATATATAACATACAGTATAGTATTTGAGCTGGTGTTTCCGTGTAGACTCAATGTCACCTAATCCGTATTAAATTGCTCGGTTGCCATAGCATCGCTGAAATAGAATTTTTTGCAAACACATCAACTTGTCGATCGCTTTTACTTTGTCAATCCTCTCTACTTGATTTATTTGTTTATAACATTACGAGACGCAGAAATCTGATTTTTTTTTTACATAGGTGAACAGAAGGGGTTCTTGAACGCACGCCTAAATGGGAAAACACTGAAAGATTTAAACGAAACTCACTGGGTTTTTATTTGGGCTTGGGAAAACGAATCACAGGTAGTTTTTTTTTCCAAGGGCAGCGGACGTTAATCGTGAAATGCACCTCGAAGCCGGGTTTTTAGCTTTTTTAATTATCAATCTTTTAATTGTTTATGCATGAATTGAGTAAGGTTCATGAATTTTAATCATTTTATTTCGAATCTGTATGCCCTGGGCACGGAGTCCTCCGGGAGGGACTTTCAGCTGGGGGGCCCGTGTCGTAGATTTACGGCACAAAAAAGAACTCCAAGCCTAAATCAGAGCCTCTGGACAAAATTTCTCGGTCCTTTCACGTCCAAGTAATACCTTAGTTTCCTGAGGAGGGTTGAGAGGCGATGGGCTTACCACCTGTCCCTCCGCCGTCTCTCGGAAAATAAGTGTAACAAAATTCATACAGGTAACAGAAACCTCCACTTGGAGGCCCCTTTGCCCCAACATAGGGGCTATAGGGTTCCAGACAGACAGACAGATGGAGATATCTTCGCGTCCATATTATGGAAAACACTCACTGTGTACTCTTAAACAGTGATGGGTAGAAAACGTCAGTTTAAAATGAAGATAAATTAAGACATTGTAGTTTATAATTCACTTCCCAGTCGTGTAATTTAAAAGATGCCTGGCATGGCCTGTCCCGAGGGATGTGCCCGTTGCAGTAATGTCTCCATCGCATGCGACATTTCCTCTGGAGTCCTATTTGTCCAGTAACGTAAAACAGACTAGCCTCACCAAGCCAATTTCCGCAATAACAATGAGAAATCGAAACATACTACGCTTCATGGGGATTCATTTCAAAGTGAATAGCCTACGATCCTATAGCAGCATGATCCGTACTAAAGAGAACGTACGGAGATTTTCGTGTGGTGACAATCCAGATATACATTTTTCTACGTGCAATAATACAACAAAATATAAATAGTACAGTCTATGTAATATACAATGAACGCAACCTTAAGAATGTTATACACATCTATAGATTAACATGCAAGTGTATTACTTGCGAAATTATATGGACTATAATAATGGACAAAAAAAGCCATTTAAATAACTTATGAAGGCTTTTAATTATACATCCCTATATATGATTTTTAATGTACATTTTAATCTTATGATTAATCTCATTTTATCATATAGTTTTTATTAAGTAAGACTACATCTTTTAGTTTTATCTGTACAATTTAAACTAAAATTACATGTAGAAATATACATGCAATATAAGTCAAAAAACAAAACACAAAAATCTCACAATAAATTATGCTCTTCAGTTCATTGATCTTTAGAATGAAATAGCAAATAAAAAAATCTGTATTTTCCTCAGAACAACGACACACAATATATCATATACAATAAAAAGAACAAATTATAAAAACCGTGTCAATTTTAATATCTTTATTGTAAAAGGTAGTCCACATTACTTATATAAGGCGAAAAATAGCACTTGTACATTATAAATTTCCCCTCAAAGAAAGCAAGAAGAAATTTATCAATAAGATATACATTACTGCGGCAAGGTATTTAATGGCCATAAAATAGTGAAAACATTCGAAATAAAAATGCATTTATGACCTAAAAATAGTGAAAAAATGACAATTTGTTACTAAATAAGTAAGTAAATTTACACTACTTGGACACCCTTCATGACAAAAATAACACCGAGAATAAAAAACCTAACACTTAAACATATATCATTGCTCCATTGATCATTAATCTAATACTCCTCCTTTTATGCAATTCTTTTGGAGACGAATACTTTATGCGTCAATAGCAGTAAAAAAGTTGAAAATTATTTCTTGCTGTGTGTTTAGAATCTGTATACCTGTATGTTTTATTTTACAAGTTTAAAAGAACTACAGGTATTTACAGAAGTAGACGATTTTAATATTAGTGTTTTGGTAAATACTTCCTTTGAAAACAGGAAAATATTTATTTTATCCTGTTTTCAATGTATCCAGAGTTCTGGGAAACGCCTATGCTGTCTGTCCAGGAAGGAAGATTGTTTTATCCTAAAATCTGTGTGCTATAAAATTTATTCAACATTACTTTCTTAACACACTGTATATCAATTTATGCTAAAGAAGGATCGTAAATGAATGAAGATATTAAGAGAAAATGGGGCGGGAAAATCCATTATAGTGCAACAGGCAGGCGGAAGGCTGGCAACCTGTCATACACCTATTATAGATAGCGAATCTAATATCTTCGTAAGTCTCTCTTTAAACTGTGTGTGGGAGCTGTATGCTAAAATTACCATGCCGTACTATATCATGAAGTTATCTTAAGACGCTACATACTGGCATGACTGCATTCAGTTAATATGCTTATCTCTTTGTTAGTAATCTACTTGAAAACAGAACAGTGTTGGACATTGTGTGTGTAAACATGCAGTAACAACACTATCTGGCGAGTTTTTTTTCCAATATAGTACCCCAGCAGCGAGGTCGCATGTTGACTTGTCAGAGAGAGCAATTTTTTATTTCACTGTTCCCCCATTAAACTGGGGATTTACAATTTGTAAGCTCAAAATGCTGACAACATTAAAGCAATCATCTGCAGCAGAAAGCAGTCATTTGTCATGAAAGAAAGCATTATATGCTACATTTTAGCACAATTGACAAAATAAAGGGAAATATAAAGGAACGGTTCATTTAAACGGCTTTATACGTACATCACAGATCAGTTATAACAACATTATAGGAGAAAAATTCTTCTGACACTGTGATTCGATACCAGGACCTTTGGTTATCCGTGTCAATGCTCTACCAACTTAGCTAAGCCAGAGTTCACTTCACAGTCTCTCCTATGACTGATTGCCCTTAATGGTCTACCTCATTGACAGACAAGTTATGTCACATGCAGTACGGTGAGGCACACTATTTAGTGATTTTTGTCACCGGGCTTCCACTGTTATTGTAGAGTAACATTCAAGATAGGAATAACATAGATATAAGCATTCATGAACCACAGATTATTGTCTCTGTTGGACATTACATGATAATATTATAGGAGTAAAAAAATCTTCTGACACTGGGATTTGAAGGGCAGTCATAGGAGAGAGATTCCATCTAGCCCAGTGAAGTGTACTCTGGCTTTTTTCAGGTCTGTGGCCTTGGGCAAACGCAGATTTGGTCCAATATCAATAGGCTTCTTTCCATGGACATTATAAATGCGTATACAAGTTTCATGAAAATCCGATTAAGCGTATTTGAGTAATCGCGCGTACAGACTCACGGACAGACAGACATTTTCCCGTCCCCCACACTATCTCACAACGTACCATTCTGGCACTTAATAATAATAAAATAATAATATTAATATGTGTAGAGTTTTATTTATAAATTATGTGAAAATGAAAGCGCTGTCATCTCCAAAGTACCTGACAATTTAGTACTTATACAAATATTAGTTCTTAGACTTCGTAGGTTGAGCATAGGCCTAAATTGACGAGGGTATAAGGTGGATTCTTCACTTCTACTAGTTACATTTTCGCCCTCGTTGATCAACATGAAATTCATTAATTTATTCTTAATGAGACTGGAATGAGGAGGACGTTCACTGTAAATTCAATCAGAGTGCACAAGCTAAGTGGTACAAAACACTATTTGAGAAGTACCAAAACCAAATGAAAGCTACAAAGAGTATAAGTTCTCAGAAAATAGGACACCCTCACATCCTTTATTTCAATTGCTAGTAGTAGTAATCACTGTCATTAGCTTCGGAGTGGTCATCAGCCATTCTTGTTCTTCCACCCATTATCATGCAAATTTTATTGCGCTACGTAAAGTAATGCATTGGCATCGTCCCTTGGATCTGTGTGAATTGCTAATGACTTCCAGTTGTTTACCTCTGGTCTTCTTACATCTCAGGGGAATTTAATCTCTTCCATGAAGGCTACTTCCTTATTTCCATTCCCTCCCATTAGTTTTCATTGCCAGAATGGCTTGCGTAATGAAGTGATGTCATAATTAACGAAACCTGATGTGTTCTCTTCCAGCCATTGTGCATAATAAGTACCAAGAGGAGTTTACGAGAGATGGGGGCGAAAGTCGTGGGAACTATTTTTCTTTTGAAAATGTGAAACCATTTAAAAATTTTATCCATTTCATGCATTGTACATACTTTAGTTTCTAGGAATGAATTATATGTTTCTAAATAACCATAACCTTTTATTGTTAGCTATATCATACACTACAAATAGTCTTGTATTACCTCAGCAATTAGAAATGTTTTATATTTCAAATAACCTGATATTATGCATATTTCATGCATTTTAAATAATATTACGCTTTATTACGCTTTAGTAATTAGCAGGGCCCGGATTTTGATGACCTAAAATTGTTTGAAAAAGGACCTATAAAATTACCCAATAATTTGAAGAAAATGACTTATTAATTATAAAAAAGGACCTAAAACTGATAAAAAATTATTATTATTATTATTATTATTATTATTATTATTATTATTATTATTATTATTATAACCATTCAGCTATGATTGTAATTAAAATGAAAATGTTAATTTTAAGCTTCTTATTTTGCAGGTGAGTGAGACAGGATGCTTTCGAGGAGACAGATTTGAAACGTTGCTGTAAGAGCGTGAGTGCAATTTGATAGTCTTGAGTTTTTCCCTCTTGGCTGAATATAATGTCACGTATTGTTTAACATAAGTTTTAGTATAGTAGTCAGATTCCTAATAAACAGGGCCCGGATTCTGATGACCTAATATAGTTTGAAAAATGACCTATAAATGACCCTAAATTTTAAAGAAAATGACTTAATAATTATAAAAAATGACCTAAAACTGATATTTGATTATTGTACACACAAAGTTATAGACTAGTTTGTGCATAATTGTAAAAGCTGTAAATAACTGTAATGTTGTGAATTTTTTTTTTTTTTTTCGGAAATTTATACTGGCACAGAGGCACTGGCGGGTCAAAATTCGGCATTTCCTTTTGTGGTCTGCTGGATTATATTGTCGTTTAATTGAGGGTAAACAGTAGTTTGCACTCTCAAATCCAAGCAGTGGTGCCAGTCAATCTAATAACAATAGTAATATAATACAAAATTTTCGTGATTCTCATTTCCGACTGAGACATGGCAATACTTAACGCCGAATTTTTCCTTCTTCCATTAAACAAAAAAATACTTCAAAGAGAGAACCGCTAGCGACGAACAAAAGTTAATACACTTAATGTAAATGCATGAAAATGACAAAAGAAGGAAGCAAATGACATTAAAATGACAAAATAATGACGTAAAATTTAAATAAATGCCCTAAAATATAAAATGGCATAAAATGACAAAAATGACCTAATAAAAATGTATTTCTGTAATCTAGAGGCCATGATTAGGATTTATGTACAAGTTGGCAATGTCTATGCAGCATCAATAAAAAGATGACATGTCATTAGAATCCGGGCCCTGGTAATTAGGAATGCATTATATTTCTGTAAATAACTATATACATCCATAGCACATCTTGACATTCTTGGAACGTATTAAGATAACTAAATACGGCTTCGCCTGGCTCGTACTGACAGGAATCTTCTCCGGCATCGGAGTATTGCGGGTAGTATGACAGAGAAGTTGCAGGCGTATCAGTTCGCAGTGTGAGTATATTGTTAGCTATTTCTTGTACTATTCATAATAAGAATTTAAGAACGTATTATAATACATGTAAATAACAAAAACCATAATCTATTTCATGCATAGGCGTAACCAGGCCGACCATATGGGGGGGTTATAAAGGAATACTCCCCAGGGAGAAGGGGGGGTTCGGGGGGCCTCCCCCGGAAAATTTTAAAAATTAAGATGCAAAATAACGAGTTTTAAGCTTCCCACGCTTTATACATGTATTAAGTAATTTATGGGCAGACTTAAAAAAATTATATAATTTTCCTTTTTTTAATCAATGGGGGAGGGGGTTCAAACCCCCAAACCCCCCCCCCCTCGGTACGCCTATGATTTCATGTACCTTCATTAATATTCAAATGTTATGCTTTAGTAAATATGCATTATTGCCAATGTTTGTAAATAACTATTACCTTAATATACCCTGGGTAAAATAAAGTTCAACTTTTGGATAATAAATAGTATTAATAATAACGTACATATGAAAGGGCAGATATGGAATGTATAATTCAAATTGTGGGCACTAGATGTAGAATAGGGAAGGAAACAAACACCCACAAACATCCATGTGCATTTAACTATTTAATTAATTTACGTCATAATTTTGACTTTATGCCGACTCCCATTGGCTTACTGAACGCAACAGCTACTTCTTTATCAAGTAGCATCTCAGTTTATTTCACGAGGCTGAGCTCAACCCGATCCAAACCTCCCCTACCTCAGAGAAATCCAAGAACTACCGGGGATCGAAGCTCAGACCTGCGGATCCTTAGTCAGCAACGCTAACTATTAGACCACGCAAGCGGTCATGGAAAACATCTATTCCACTGAAATGTTTCTTATTGGTTTCAAACTTAAGAGCCTGATTTCACCACTTACAGTGATACACAACTTCAGCTCTGAAAGGGTTAAATTTAGCCCTCTTTGAATAGTACTCGTAAGCTTATACACTGATTGAATTGGAGACTTCCATTTCTTTACAATTAAAGAGAAAACTATTTTTCCTTCTCCAATAAAATTTATTTTTTTAGAGCTAATGACATTTATGAAATTACCGAATAGAAAACAAATTATTAAATTCGAATTATCAATATTGAAGCTGAAACGATAGAAATAATGCCAATCATCGGCTAATAGCAATCTATGTATGAGATTATGATAAAGTTAATGTCTTTATATTAGAATTTACTAACCAGCTTTTAACTAAAATAGGCCTTTCCCTAAATGCCTCAAAGTCAAAAGCTATAGTAATACATAAAGGAAAATTAGTTCCTACTGTTCTTGAAACACTAAATGGTGTCCAGATCTCTTCACTCAAGGAAAATGAAACAATAAGATATTTAGGTGTCACATTTCAAAATGAAATCGTTATTGACTTGGAGACTTCCATTTCATCACCATTAAGGATAAAACTATTAAAATTTATTTTTTAGAACTAATGACGTTTGTGAAATTATCGATTAGAAAGCAATAAATTATTAAATTCTAATTATCATCAATATTGAAGCTGCACCGGTAGAAATAATCCCAATCATAACTGCAATCTACATAATATGAGATTATGATAAAAATTAATATCTTTATATTAGAACTGACTAACCAGATTTTAACTAATATAGGCCTTTCCCTAAATGCCTTAAAGTCAAAAGCTACAGTAATACATAATGGAAAATTAGTCCCTACTATTCTTGAAACATTAAATGGTCTCCAGATATTTAGGTGTCACATTTCAAAATGAAATCATTATTGACTTGGCGACTTCCATTTCTTCACCATTAAGGATATGACTATTATTCCTTCTCCAATAATTTTTTTCTTTTTTGAACTAATGACGTTTATGCAACTTCCGATTATAAAACAATAAATTATTAAATCCGAATTATCATCAATATTGAAGCTGAAACAATATAAATAATCCCAATCATAACAGTAATATATGTATGAGATTATGATAAAAAAATAATCTCTTTATAAATCTAATAAACACTATCATTAACATAACTCATTTTGTTATCAGATCTACAAATCATAGTTTGGTTTTTAATTTTACATGATGACGAAACTATTTTACGAGAGTAGCGTGGAGAGCAGTTTAAGCGCTGGGATGGATATAACAGGAATTTATAATGCAGGTATGTTTGTTAATTACAGGGGACATCGTCATTACTGGAGTACTAACCTCGCGTGTGTTTGTTCCCTTGCTTTAATGCCGTAGATATCAGCACTGCTACGTGTTTAGTTGCAAATTTGTAAATTAATTGCAATGTTCAAGGATTGCTTTCGCAAGGGGTGAACAAATAACGTATAGTCACAGGAGCTATGGTTTTCTGAGACCAAATACAGTGTATATATTTTAAAACTTGTGCACTCTTTTATTAAGTGCCAGAATGGTACTTTATAAGATTGTGTGGGGGACGGGAAAATGTCTGTCCGTCTGTCTGTACGCGCGATAACTCAAATACGCTTTATAGGATTTTCATGCAACTTGGTATACGCATTTAAAACGTCCATGGGAAGAAGCCTATTGATATTGGACCAAATCGGTTGACTGGTACCGGAGTAAAGCCCAATTTAGTGCTTATTTTATGGTAATAAATTAGAAAGAATTTATCAAATGCAAATTAGTTATCATGACATATGGCTTTGGAAGTTGCAATCAGGTATCTTTTTGAATGGAGTATCCAAAACAATTTGGCGTTTAATGTTAGAAAATGCTATTTCATGAGTTTTCACAGATTTTCACTTCACCCGATTATTCAATACAGTATGAGTTCGGAAACGTTAACGAGAATATTTACCATTAAAGATTTAGGATTAATTATTACGCATAATTTAAATTTTAGAAAGCATATTGATAAAATAATAGATGAAGCTTATGGACAGTTAGGATTTATTTTTCGTAATTCCAAAAATATTAAAGACGAACGTGTCTTACAATTACTTTATAATAGTTTTGTACGCAGTAAGTTAGAATATGCATCAGTTATATGGTCACCATTGTATAAAACTCATATTAATGACATAGAAAAAATTCAGAAGAGTTTTCTTCGATATATGTATTTTAAAAAATATGATAGATCTGCTTTAATTGATAGAATTTCTTATAATACTTTATTAAATGAATTTAAATTTGTTACTTTAATTGGTAGAAGGTTGGTAGCGCAACAGTTATTCTTATATAAAATTATCAATGGTAAAATTGATAGTAATGAACTTTAATGTAGTGCAATTAAATTTAAGGAATAGGGAATTGTTATATATTCCTGTCATTAAATCAAAAATATTAGAATGTTCATCTTTCATCCAAATGTGTAAACGATATAATTCTCTATCACTTCAAAATGCTCTTCTGGATTTTGACTTGTCATTGAATCAGTACGTAGGAATTCTTCATAAACTGTTATATGTTCCATATGATTTGGCTTAATTTTTAGATTGTCTTTTTAAATTAATTGTAGTTATTGTAAATCATTTATGTATTTTTTTCTTTATCCTCGCACATTCGTTCATTTATTGTATTGTATCTTTTTATAGTGTAAAACATGTATTGGCGAAACTACGCCAACTGTAATTGGGATTTATTCCTGTAGTTGGCACAATAAATTAAATTAAATTAAATTATTTCACATATGCTTATCAAACTAGACCGTTCAACTGAGCGAGGAGGCCGAGATGGTAACATTATTGCAAAGCTATTTGAAGAGACCTAAAACAGGCAGGGGAGGTAAATTAATTTAAATTAAAAAAAAAAAAAAAATTTTGAACTCTGAAATCCATTCCTGTCTGTGAAGTACAATATCCAAGCAGATCAGGGGTTACCACTATTTGAGCCCAGAAATATCCTTAATTAATCCTTTCAGAGCTGAATTCGTATATTTACATAAGCAATTATTAAGTGTAATCATCAGTGAGCTCTAAGCTTAGAAACGATTAGGACAATTTTAGAAGAAGAGCTGGTATTCATGAATAACAATCATAACAAGAGAAAGAAAATTCTCACATTTTTAATCAAAAATAGTCTATTTATCGTGTATCTCAGTTTCTTTACAGTATTTCTAGATGACGAATTTACACGTCAGTAGCAGTGAAAAGGTAACAAATATTCAATACAGATCTGCGAGACTCGCAGAGTGGTACTTTATGAGATTGGTGGACGGAAAATGTCTGCCCTTCTGTCTGTGTCTGTATGCGCGATAACTCGAATACGCTTTATCAGATTTTCATGAAACTTGGTATATACATTTATAATGTCCATGGGACGAAGCTTATTGATTTTGGACCAAATGGGTTGACTGGTACTGGAGTAATGGCCAATTTAGTGCATATTTTATGGTAATATGTTAGATTTATTAAATGCAAATCAGTTCTCATGACAACATATTATCCTACGGTGTTCATATACGGCTTTGGAAGTTGCAATACTGTTAGTTTTGACAAATAACACTACCAATATATTCCTTAATATATGCTTACCAAACTTTAGACCTTTATTCTTCTGTAAGCCCTGCTTAATGAATCGATCTGGAGCTTACAAAAATAACTTATTTTCTGAATATCATAATTGCAATCATCACTGATTAAACAAAAGCATTCTAGCACTTTTTTACATCAGTTTATTTGATTTTATTTTAACTGAAACATTGTCAAAATATAAATTTGATTGTAAATAATTTTTAACAGTTTGATAGCAACTATGTATTCTGGTTCCGTTTGGTAAATCTCATTGGAGGACGGATGATTTGTCAATAAATCATTTAAATATAAATTTATCGCTTCGGTCTTGGATCAGTAGGAGCATACTTTACGAATCAGTTTCGATCATGGAGTAAAATAAATCTGAATTTAATTTAAAATCGGATTCACATCATTTTCCAGCTGATGAAAATATTCAAGCGTTGTGCGGATTTAGGAAGACGGTAAAGTGGGTTACATGAGATTTAGAACCATCTGTTGCCATTTTCAGGGGCTGCACAAGCTGCTTGAATCCGAAGTTCTGGAATGTTCTAGAATGTTCTGTACTGTCTTCACTTTTTTTCTCTCTTTTCCCAAGCTCGGTTTCGATAATATAGGTCGTACGGAAGAAGTTCTGCAGAGAGCTTTGAAACTGGAAGAGTATATGGAAATAACCAAGTTTGAATAAACTTTTAACTCTAGAAAATGTATTTTACAAGTTTGCAATGAGGAAAAAATCTTGTATGTAAAAAGGGAAATGCACTAAAGTCCTATGTACCTAGCCTTAATTGAAATATTTGCTGGAAGAGGTTGTCTGTTAGAAGTTTTACACAACAAGCGGAAATGATATTTTTTGATGGTACAGTTTTATGCTAGCAAATCTTCAACGTCCATATTAATTTTGGAATAAAAACTTTTATATAATCGAGTTCTTGGTAAGTACAAGACAGTCATTAATAGAGGCCCGGATTTCTGGTATTAACGACCAGCAGATCCCCGCGGCTTCGCAACATTCATAGGCCAAAACTAAAAGATTAATAAATTAATGAAACAGCTAAAAATTCTGCTTTGAAGTGAATTCCACGAATTCAAAGCGCATCATGGGAAAAACAACCTCAGGTAGAGTTCTCTGGCCAAGAAAACCCTTGCATAGTGAGTTTCGTCCAAATCGAACAACGTTTGCCCATTTAGGCCAATTTTCATTATCCCTCTTCCATCTATGTTGAAAATTTCACATGTCTGCGTGCCTTGACATTATAAACAAATGAATCGACCAGGGTGGGCTTACAAAATTCAAGCGATCGCGATGCTTTTATTTCCAAGATATGACAGAAATAGGCAAAGTCACCTGCAGTAAAGCAACTTAGACTAAAATAATTATTTACACTAATTCAAAAAATTGATTAACAAAACAGAAAAGTAGGCTATGAGTTAATATTATTTACAGTAAGGGCAGAACATGTTATATTTACAACAATGAAAATATACGAATAAATACAATAATATATATTTTTGTTAAACAGATTTTAAGATAAGACAAAACAATTATATTTATATTTTAATGTTTAATATTGGAAATGATGTAGTAATGACAGAAGTGAGGAAATAAAAGTAATTGTATACAATTTCTAATTTTAGACTTAAATTGTTTGTTGTTTAAGCCAGTTAATTCAGGATGGTTGTTAATAAATGAATTAATCAGTCTTAGGCTGAAACTTGAACAGTACATAACTCCAGCAGTAGTAATTTTTGGGGGAGTTCAGTTAAATTAAGTTGATTCCAGCGCGTGTGATAATCATGACCTTCTGACATATAATTGTCACGATATTCATTAAAATAACCTAGTAGGACGTACTCGTAAATTTGGTCGATGGTGAATACGTTAAATTCAGAAAATAATAATTTGGAAGAATAGTCGGAAGGCTTTGATAAACAAACTTTTATGATGCGTTTTTGAAGAGAAAGCAAAGGGCTAGAGAAATTCTTGTGTAAAATAGTGTACATATCAGTGACAATAATATGGGCCTGTGTATGTCCATGTTGTATGATCAATATCATTGACGAGTGAGATATGAATACAATTCTGCATTGTGAGATGTTTAAGAAAACTGACAACTTAAATGGAAATAACGATTTTATAATAGAGGGTATTTTCCTATTTTTAGAGACATTTCTTAAAAATTTAGAGCCTATATTATGCACCTAAAATTGCATTTTAGCAACCTAGAAGTTCTACGTCTATGGGTCATCCACAAAGTAAGTTTCCCTACGGCCGTTGACAGAAACAAAACACAATTTCATGGAAATATTTACTGCAGCAGATACGGCAAGTGTTCAGCTATTTTTCAACATATTCGCCACCGGAATTGTGTCATTAAGTTCGACAAGTTGACAACTTTTGAACAAAGATGTTATAGAAATCTCCAGCTTGGGATCTGAACCACTGTGTGACAACCACCTCCATTTCTCTGTCATTTCTTTGTCTGACATTTCCTGAGAGGAAAGAAAATATGAAAATCACTGAGAGTGAGGTCCGGGCTGTAGGGTGGATGTTTAAACACTTCCCAGCACGTCTCCTGCAAAAGTTCGGCTGGGAAGTGTTTCAACATCCACCCTACAGCCCGGAGCTCACTCCCAGTGATTTTAATTTATCCTTACACCTCACAAAATGACAGAGAATGACAGAAGAGCAGAGATGGTTGTCACACAGTGGTTCAAATCCCAGGCGGCACCTTCTACGACACATATGTTCAAAAGTTGGTCCCACAGTATGACAAACGTCTCAGTGGCCATTAAGTCTTAAAATAGCTGAACACTAGTTGCATCTGTTGGAATAAATATTTCCATGAAATTGTGGTTTGTTTCTGTGGACGGTCCTCGTATTGGCCTATATTTTGTCCATTTCAGGCAGCTATACTAAGAGGATTTTCCCCCACACCCTGTATAGCGTTCTTACTACACATTACTCTGTTCCATGCACGAGTGTTAATAATCTGCTGAAGAGGAACAATGGGGATGACTGAAATTCAAATTGACCGTTGCTCCAATTTCATGGCAATAGGAGAGGCTGAAATCCCTGCTCATTATAACGTGTTGAAAGCCAAGTGCACATTTCAAAGTCACGCAATGCAATAAATTCCATGCCATTAATCCGGAGATGGCACTACAGGGGACGACAATAAAATATTCTGCATAACCTCCTAACTGTTAACAGTGTTCTCGTATACATCCATGAACATTAGACTTGCAAACAACTCATTGTTTCTATAAGATCCAATTTGATACAGATGCCACGCTCTTACAATCCATGGCCTATAATCACTAACAATTAACTTGGTCATTCAATAGGAAAATTATGATCATAAATTTAAAAATAAGTATTATTATTATTATTATTATTATTATTATTATTATTATTATTACTGTATCTCCATTTATTGCAGCCCTATTTTGCACTACAGCATGTTAGGGCTGTAGTTAAATACAAATAAAAGCATATTTACTATTATAAACAAGTACAATGAGTGAACACTAAGCGTCAACTACAATGAGCCATAAAATACAAACTGGAAGAAAAACATATTACTAGGGAAAAAAAAACCTAGTGCTGTAATCTATGAATTGCAACTATTATAAATAGGTAGTGTATTTTTTAAATTTATTTATTTAAAGTCGCTTTTTAACAACCCGGATCACCAGCGACCACAATAATTAATACATTAATACTGAGTAAGTGGTACAAGAAGTGAAGTATCTAAAATACATGTATGGTAACTTGAAATGTAATAAAAGAACAATAAATTAAATGTAAAAAGGACTGGAAGTATTTTTTCAACAATTAACAAACTATGAATTTAATAGGCAGGTAGTGTCTTTGTTGTGGGCAAGAATGAGAAAATCCTGTAGTTTGTGCTTAAAGGTCATTTTATGTCCTTTCTGTATTTTATTAATATTACTGAGACCTAAAAAATGTATAGATTGAATAAAAACTAGCACGATATATAAGATATGAGATGTGTAAATTTGATGCAATACTCTATTTAAAGTATACATAAAACAAGCAATCAAAGTACATTTTTAGAGAGCTTCCTGTTTTCGCCAAGAAGTTTTCATTTCAAATGTACATTTTAAAATTCAACTTTTGAAATATTATTTAAAAGATTTTTTTTTAAAATTTACTCGTATTAAATCGCTTTAACTAAAAAGTCATATCGCGACTATAGCACTAAAATGCAATGGACTTAGAAAAACAATTAGATAACATTACAAAGTACAGTGTATTTCATGAAATTTAAGACACTGATGTGGTATCTTGGTTGGCCCAGAGACATGGAGAGGTTGACAGGAACTTTGCACAGAGTTCGTTGATCAGAAGGCCTAAACTTGGGGCATCTCAACCCAATAAAATTCCTATTATATTAGGGCTAATAATTAAAATTTTATAGATATTACAAATAATAAAATAGGCTATATTGAGGGAATAAGGTGGAATTTTCTATTATATTATGGTTTATGGTTCTTTAATTCGAAAAATTGTAAACGCTATGATATAAAACCAGTTTCTGAAGTACATTAACTGATTGCGGAATCGAGCCTTGTTTTATACAATACTTAGCCGTCGATTTTTTTACCTTAGTAAAATGATCCCATCGCGGCGTTCGGGAGGAATTTCCACAGAACAACGATATAAGTTCGGGGGTTTATAAATTGGCATAGTAATGTTCGATATTATCAAAGAACAAATGTAATTTCAAAACTGACAGCTTAGAATGGAATTAGACTATATCTGCAAACCATGCACAGCAGATTTCCCGAGAGATCTAGACAGACTGTGCTTGACATTGCAATCGTAAAAAAGGAATATCGACCACGAAACATCCAGTAATATAAAAGGAGGTAATAGAGGTGGTACTTCTGTTTTACAAAATTGTTTCTGTGTGTTGCTGCAGTGCTGTCATATGTAAGATACATGTGTTTCTAACCTCGCACTTAAGTGCTGAATGGAGTGTCGCTTTACGGCCTGCTCAAAATGGCTGTGCTGTTCCTGCAGTAGTCACAGATGTTTGTATATTTATAAGGAAGCGGCCATTTTTTGAACTCTCATATTTTTATATGAGATCAACATACGTCTCTGAAACATTTTTGCAGCCCCGCGTTTCACTCTAAGTGGAGTTGAGAAGTAGCTATCACAGCCGTCACAGGTAATTCTTATATTTTGATTGGCTAAGGCAGCGGTTCCCTAACTTTTTGTCCTGGGACCCACCTTCATCTAGAAGTTTTTTTCGTGACCCACTACTACATAACGATAATCAATATAGGCTATATAATTTTTTTCGCGACCCACTTTTACGTAACGATAACCAATATAGGCTAAATAAAATACAGCACATGTTTTTCATATGCCTTTCAATACTTTTATTGTGTTAAAATGCCTTATATTCCTGTTATTAAAAACAAATTTAATTTTTCCCGCCAGTGGGTCGCGACCCATAGTTTGGGAACCACTGGGCTAAAGTAACAAGCTGATTGGTGCGGTAATAATAAAGAGCATGGGTTAGGCTGTCGGCAAACTTTTCCTCCTAACAAAGGGAAGCCGCCTGGGTATACAAAGAATAACTGGACTATACAACTACGTAACTTCAGTCCCTGTATCGGGTTTATAACTACTAAAATTGTACTGAAACTGGAGTTTGCTTGCTTAATCAAATATTAATTGCCGATGAACTTGCGAAGGGCTCAGACAAGGCAATTGAATTTCGTTGAAATTGCGTCATTATCGCGCTCATTTTCGACATGACGACACTTAATTATTGTTTAATACAACGCTCGTCCCATAGTTATGAAATAAGCACTGAAATTATGGTATCCGAACCTCACTACTCATTATCCTATTAAGAGTTACAGTAATTTACGTATTGTATTATATTCCAAACAGCTCTGAAGTTTAGGACATAAACATGAACTTGGACGTCATTCGAGAAGTAATTTATAACATTTCTCATCAGAACTGGGTCTGAGTTGAGAGTCCAATTTAATTTTAATTTTATTTTTTACTTCGGCTGTATTTATACTCCTTTTAGCTACGTGGCCATATCAGGAGGTCGGGATCTGTGTCTATACAGTAGAGTAGGCTATGGAACTATTGATTGTCAATTATTTTCTATTGTTAGTGTATTTTACGGAGTAAATTCAACTGATATTAATTTAAATGGATATGATACAAGATGAAATGGTGAGGATGATTCATGGTATGTAAATATCCAATTTGGCATTTGCCTTTACGACTGGGGAATCAATGAAAAAACCCATATCACATTGGCCGGACACGGGATTTGAACCTGGGACCTGGGAGTCCAATTTAATTTTTATGTTATTTTTTATTTCAGCTGTATTTATACTCCTTTTAGTTATATGGACATATCAGGAGCTCGGAATCTGTATCTATACAGTAGGGTAGGCCATGGAACTATTGATTGTCAATTATTTTCTATTGTTGTCTGTTTTCACAGCAAGATTCTCAGAAGGTAGTAATAAACTATCGAAAGGTCTGGGCAGAAATAAAGATTGTTGAGCTGATGGTATCAAGGATCCATTGTTTTAAATATTTTAGCGCTACTGTTATTAAAGCAGCAGCAATAGTAGCAACCGACTTGGCCGGTTTCTATAAACTCGCGAATTACCTATGGGTAAATTATCCAATGCACAGAATTTACACAAAAATAACACCACACAAACACAAATAATTTAAAGATAGCAATCACATACACTTGTGACGAGTTTCTAGATAAATGTCCTCTGAGTAAATATGAAAATGACAGAAAAAATGTTCCTACAAACTCGGGCTAGATCTTTCCAAGGGTAAATCTTCGGGTTAATTTATCCTTTCGTGGATGGCTGGATAAAATTTAACCTTTCATAGGATCAATAGTAATATTTAAACAATGAGAATCAAAGCCTTCTGAATTAAATTAACTGTACAACTCCAAGGCCGTGCTCATTATATCATTGTAGGTTAAATGGAACTAATTTGTCCATGGATAATTTACCCATAGGTAATTCACTAGTTTGTAGAAACCGGGCATAAGTCTTGTATTAAGTTGGTATAAAGATTATTACTATTCCTTTCAACCATAGGTCATTTAGCCATTTATATCGCCTTTATTGGTGGACACTGAAACAGTGATGAGTTGGTGGCTAGTCTATACCCTAGAAAATAATGAAGATCCCATTACAGTGAACTGTTGATTAATGAGACCCTATGTAAAACAGATCTACAGCTTTACGTGAAAGTTAATATCCCACAATTATGCTTACTTTTGTATTATGAGAGGTGAAGAGTGCGGTCATCTAAATTCTGTCCAAATAAAATGTGGCTTTGCTAGGACGAAAGTCTTAGATTAGTCTAACCATTAGTCCATAAGAGTCCCTCAATAGTATATTGCGATACATACGGATCGAGGAAAGAGTTTGAAAAAACGAGGCGCTCGCGCCGAGTTATTTCAATTTTCCGAGATCCGTTATCCGCTTACGGCACGGGTATTGCATGCTATTTTTTGCACGATGATTATTTATATCAATTTAATTATATTGATTGAGATATTACCTGAAAATATTATGTACAGTGAGTCTCACGCAAGAGTTGGCCAATGACGCGGTTATCTGCGTCGCGGCGGGCACAGCTCCAACTCCCGAGTGATCGGGTGAAATATCTAGGCCTACGCTAATAAAGCCGCGATAGGTATAATGATTCAGTTCTCACATTTACGGTTAAAATTACAATGAAAATAACCACGTACCTCATCACAAGAGATGTTGGAAATGTTCTCCTCTTGCATCCACACAATACTGGCACCTTTTTAGGAAATTTTCTTTCACGCGCATAAGTTCAGCTTCCGAGACAGAGTTAATTTCTCTTGTGAAATTGTCTTTAAGTTCTTCTAACAGTTAGTGACTATTATTTATGGGGAAACTTGAAAAATAAAGTGTATATAGGTCAAACATTAGAAGAACTTAAAGACAATATCACAAGAGAAATTAACTCTATCTCGGAAGCTGAACTTATGCGCGTGAAAGAAGATTTCATAAAAAGGTGCCAGTATTGTGTGGATGCAAGAGGAGAACATTTCGAACATATCTTGTAATGAAGTAAGTGGCTATTTTCATTGTAATTTTAATTGTGAGAACCTAAATCATTACACCGATCGCGGCTTTTTTGCGTTGATATTTCACCCGATCGTTCGGGAGTTGGAGCTGTGCCCGCCACGACGCAGAAACCCGCGTCATTGGCCTACTCTTGTGTGGGATTCACTGCATATACATTATTGAAGATAGATGTTTATTTCAGAAAGTGATTCGCATGTGTTTGTTGTTATGGGAACCTAATATTTGTCCTGGGGGCCTTGTCCATAAAGTTTTGTATTATGATGTGCCGTAAGTAAATTCTTACCGCACATAGCAACAAGATTGCATGCGGGAATATCAACTTACGATCCACGGCAAGAATATTCGTAAGTATAGTGCAGTTACTCATTGGATGGCCAGTCGGCTTCAAAGGTTTCGGTGTTTCTTTATGTTAATTGATCTGACTAAATCGGTCTTGGGCTTCCGCTATCCAAAACAAAAGCAACGTTGCAATATTCTCTCATTGTTATCACTGACCTCAGTTCTTCCTTCGCTTTATTCAATTCACACGTGTTATTAAGTGCCAGTATGGTACTTTATGAGATTGTGTGTGGGGAGGGAAATTGTCTGTCCGTCTGTCTGTCTGTCTGTCCGTCCGTGTGTCTGTACGCGCGATAACTCAAATACGCTTAATCGGATTTTAATGTAACTTGGTATATACATTTATAATGTTCATGGGAAGAACCCTATTGATAATGAACCAAATCGGTTGACCGGTACCGGAGTAAAACCCAATTTAGTGTCTATTTTAAAAGCGCGATAACTTAAATACGCTTTATCGGAGTTTCATGAAACATGGTATACGAATTTATAATGTCCCTGGGAAAAAGTCTATTGATATTGAACCAAATCTGTTGGGCGGTACCGGAATAATGCCCAATTTAGAGCCTTTTTATGGTAACATATCACAAAGGCGCGGATAACTCAATAACGCTTTATCGGATTTTCATGAAACTTGGTATACGAATTTATGACGTTCTTGGGTACAAGCCTATTGAATTAGGGCCAAATCGGTTGACCGGTACCGAAATAACTAGTATATGAATATTAATTTTGTAATGAATATTCTTTCATGGCCCTCAGTGTATTAAAAACCGTAACAAATTGCCAATCGTATACGCTATTGATATTGTTAGCAACTTTGATTGATTTGTTTCTTCATAACGATGTCACCGTGGGCTAAATACTGTAAATAAACGATTTATAACAACTAGCCGTTGAATATTGATATTATATTGTGTATTCTATGGTTATGTAGCCTACCGATATTTACATTAGGCTATATTTTAATGTGAGTATTTTTTATATTCGTTTGTTTGCAGCAATATACCTAATGTAATTCCTGACAGATTTCATATTGACTTTTTATTCATTCATAACCTTAAAGGCTACTTATAATTGAAACAGAGATATCAGCGAATCGTAGGCCTATTGCATCATTATTATTATTGCCAGCACATTTTGGAGTTTAACTCGGAGATCTATTACAAAATAACTATTATGCATGGACCTATCATAATTGCGTTTATCACTGATTAAAATAACATACTGGCACTTGGTTATATCAGTTTACCTCATTTTATTTATTAATAGGGCCCGGATTTTAAGGCTTTTATAAAAGGTATTTTTAGCCTTTTATTTTCGTAAAATAGCCCTTTTTAGGCTTTTTAAACAAACTATTTTAGCCGTCTTACTAAAACATAATGGACACTAATATTAACACCGAAAATTGTTTTACAATTTTGACAGAGTTATTCCAGTTTTTGTTACAAAATAAACAAGTAACTATTCCTTATATCGGCACTCGAAAAATAGCATAAACAATTGAGATATATACCCTTTAATGATACAATTATTCAATACATCACTCAATTCACTTCCTACCTACAAAAATAAGTAGACTGAATTTGTTCCTTTAATATATTTCTTTGTTGTTAGTCGGCAGATTGTTATTTTAAAGTTGAAACGACAATGGATTAGTTGCAGGTTTCAGACGGCTCAAATTTCATTTCCTGCGACGGTGAGAAGGCACATTTTTTAGTTACAAAGACTGAAACTAAACTAAACTCCGTGGCGCGACATCCCCGAAGGAACAAGGCCTACCACCCGACCGCTGCGTCATCTACCTATAGGCAGACGGCAGGATTGGGGGCATGTGGTCAGCATGCCAACACCCACGGCCGTTAAAGGTGGTTTCCATGACCGGAGCCGCTACTTCTCTATCAAGTAGCTTCTCAATTTGAATCACGAGGCTGAGTGCACCCATACCAGACCTCCCTAACTCAGAAAAATCCGAGGAGGTACCGGGGATCGAACCCGGGCCGACGGATCCGGAGTCAGCGACGCTAACCACAAGACCACGCCGGCGGTCCCAGCGACAAATATTGCTAATTTCAGTGCGTTGTAGAAATTTATTTTTATTATATATTTTCTTAGAATGCAATAATTCACATTTATTTATTTCCCTTTGTATTAATTGGAAAATCTATTTAAAAATCGTGTTTTCTGAAAAAAAGTTCTCTTTAGCTCCTTTTAGGCCTCTCAGTGCGATTTAGCCCTTTTTAGGTTCTATAACATTCATATACTGTATTCGGAAGCAAGGGACATGAAACAGAAAAATGTTAAGATGTTCTAATTAGGAAGCCGAGGAAAAATAGGTTAAAACCTTCAAGGCCCTATTTATTAAGCATATTAGGAGTGCTTTTATAGGTATGTAGAAATTGAAATTGTAAGAATTGTATTAGTAAATGCTCAATAAATCAAAATGATTTTTTTAAAAATTGGACTGTAAAATCGTTGACTCTTTCTTGTTATGTTAACATGTGGGTTAAACCCATTGTATGTTAACAATATGTTTCAATAGGCTAACAATACAGTTTACAATTAATATGAAAATTCTAGACTTTTAAGGCAAAAGAGTATAAGTCAAAACATATTACTTTTCTGGAGAGACTTTTATTCACACATTATCTCATTTTTAATTTTTTTGACTTATACTCTTTTGCCTTGACAGTCTTCTTCTGGACTGTTAAGGCAAAAGAATATAAGTATTTTTTTTTCAAAAGTGACATTTTTTTTACACAGTGTAATTTACTTACCTCATTTTCACAATGTTTTACTTATAGCTTACTCTTTTACCTTAACAGTCTAGAATTATAAATGTTCACTTTCCTCACTTAAAACGTAATTTCTTCTGTTAACAAGAAGGTGCCAGTAAACCTAGAAATAAGATATGTACTATATCGCTTTCTTCAAATTTTATTTACATGCCCAAAATGTTAGATTTATTTGATAACTGCCTCAGTTGTTTGAAACGCACGACTTTTGAGCATTCTAGAACTTTATTACCTTCTTTCCTTAGGATTATTTTCATTTGTGGATTCATCAGCTGCAGCTTCTGCAAAAGGATGCTGTTTGACGGATAATTTGTATCCAAAGGGAACAGAACAATCTCACTTAATTTCACATGTCTGCATATGAGGTATGTTACAAGATCTTTGCGCCTTTCAATATCACAAGAATTAATTATGTTGAGTCTTGTAATACTCTTAGAATTTCCAAATAGCTTCATAAATCCTCCAACGCTAATATTGTAGCAGAATGGAAGAGATACGCTTTCTAGATCCTTCAGATTGTATGCAATAGATGTTAGAACAATATCTGTGACTGTCTGACATGAAGAAAGCCCTAGCTTACGTAGCGTGCTCAAACCAGGAGACATGAAAAGCTTGTTTAATCCAAGAGGCGTTGACTGGACAATATTTGACAGGTATAGTGATCTCAAGGGGAGTTTCCCAATCTTCAGCAATCCTTGGTCTGTCAAGACATTCTGAAGAGTCGCCTCTTTAGCGGGTTTTAATGTTAGAAGAGTGGCAACACCTGTCGTGATGACAGATGCCGGAGAGTTTGTCTGAAAATTCACAGTCTTCAGTATTTTGTTAGGGGATTTTCGCATTTCGTAGCATAAAGGGTGCTCCATGATGACAGATTCCGCAGGGCTGTCTCAAAATTCAGTCTTCAGTGTTTTGTTATGGGATTTCCGTAGTTTGTGGCATAAAGGGTGTTCCATGGTGGCAGATGCCTCAGAGTTTGTCTGAAAATTCACAGTCTTCAGTGTTTTGTTAGTGGATTGTCGCATTTCGTGGCTTAAAGGATATTCCGTGGTGACCGATTCCGCAGAGTTTGTCTGAAAATTCACAGTCTTCAGTGTTTTGTTAGGGGATTGTCGCATTTCGTGGCATAATGGGTGCTCCATGATGATAGATTCCGCAGGGGCTGTCTCAAAATTCACAGTCTTCAGTGTTTTGTTATGGGATTTCCGCAGTTTGTGGCATAAAGGGTGTTCCATGGTTGCAGATGCCTCAGAGTTTGTCTGAAAATTCACAGTCTTCGGTGTTTTGTTAGTGGATTGTCGCATTTCGTGGCTTAAAGGATATTCCGTGGTGACCGATTCCGCAGAGTTTGTCTGAAAATTCACAGTCTTCAGTGTTTTGTTAGGGATTGTCGCATTTCGTGGCATAAAGGGTGCTCCATGATGACAGATTCCGCAGGGGCTGTCTCAAAATTCACAGTCTTCAGTGTTTTGTTATGGGATTTCCGCAGTTTGTGGCATAAAGGGTGTTCCATGGTTGCAGATGCCTCAGAGTTTGTCTGAAAATTCACAGTCTTCGGTGTTTTGTTAGTGGATTGTCGCATTTCGTGGCTTAAAGGATATTCCGTGGTGACCGATTCCGCAGAGTTTGTCTGAAAATTCACAGTCTTCAGTGTTTTGTTAGGGGATTGTCGCATTTCGTGGCATAAAGGGTGCTCCATGATGACAGATTCCGCAGGGGCTGTCTCAAAATTCACAGTCTTCAGTCTTTGTTATGGGATTTCCGCAGTTTGTGGCATAAAGGGTGTTCCATGGTTGCAGATGCCTCAGAGTTTGTCTGAAAATTCACAGTCTTCGGTGTTTTGTTAGTGGATTGTCGCATTTCGTGGCTTAAAGGATATTCCGTGGTGACCGATTCCGCAGAGTTTGTCTGAAAATTCACAGTCTTCAGTGTTTTGTTAGGGGATTTTCGCATTTCGTGGTATAAAGGGTGCTCCATGATGACAGATTCCGCAGGGGCTGTCTCAAAATTCACAGTCTTCAGTGTTTTGTTATGGGATTTCCGCAGTTTGTGGCATAAAGGAAGTTTCATGGTGGCAAATGCCTCAGAGTTTGTCTGAAAATTCACAGTCTTCAGTGTTTTGTTATGGGATTCCCGCAGTTTGTGGCATAAAGGGTGTTCCATGGTGGCAGATGCCTCAGAGTTTGTCTGAAAATTCACAGTCTTCAGTGTTTTGTTAGTGGATTGTCGCATTTCGTGGCTTAAAGGATATTCCGTGGTGACCGATTCCGCAGAGTTTGTCTGAAAATTCACAGTCTTCAGTGTTTTGTTAGGGGATTGTCGCATTTCGTGGCATAAAGGGTGCTCCATGATGACAGATTCCGCAGGGGCTGTCTCAAAATTGACAGTCTTCAGTGTTTTGTTATGGGATTTCCGCAGTTTGTGGCATAAAGGGTGTTCCATGGTTGCAGATGCCTCAGAGTTTGTCTGAAAATTCACAGTCTTCGGTGTTTTGTTAGTGGATTGTCGCATTTCGTGGCTTAAAGGATATTCCGTGGTGACCGATTCCGCAGAGTTTGTCTGAAAATTCACAGTCTTCAGTGTTTTGTTAGGGGATTGTCGCATTTCGTGGCATAAAGGGTGCTCCATGATGACAGATTCCGCAGGGGCTGTCTCAAAATTCACAGTCTTCAGTGTTTTGTTATGGGATTTCCGCAGTTTGTGGCCTAAAGGGTGTTTCGTGGTGACAGATGCCGCAGAGTTTGTCTGAAAATTCACAGTCTTCTGTTTTTTGTTCCTGGATTTTCGCATTTCGTGGCCTAAAGGATTTTCCGTGGTGACAGATTTCGCAGAGTTTGTCTGAAAATTCACAGTCTTCAGTGTTTTATTCCTGGATTTTCGCTTTTCGTTGCCTAAAGGTTCCGTGGTGACAGATGCCGCAGAATTTGTCTCAAAATTCACAGTCTTCAGTGTTTTGTATTGGGATTTCCGCAGTTTGTGGCCTAAAGGGTATTCCGTGGTGACAGATGCCCCAGGGATGGCCTCAAAATTCAAAGTCTTCAGTGTTTTGTTCCTGGATTTTCCCATTCCGTGGCCTAAGATGGTCTTGAGCCAAACGATTCCACTGTTGGCATACCAATGATACTGAATCGGATAAATGTTTCAAGTCCAGATGGGAGAATATCTGAAGAAGCATCTCCTCTGGGAGATCTGTTATCGAGACACTCTGAAGAGTCGCTGTGGAAGATTCCGCAGGGACTGTCTCAAAATTCACAGTCTTCTGTATTTTGTTCGAGGATTCCTGCATTTTGTGTCTTAACGGATGTTCATAAATTGTCAAAATATGATTATTTAAGGGAAACATCGTTGTGGATAGGATTAAACAGACATTTTACCAATTCGTTTTGGGCCGAGGATTAAATATCAGGTTCTAAGGCCAAATCACTGTCGGCATTTCGGAATTTTTTCTTCCTGCAAAAAGAAGATAACTTGTTTAAGGTAATATACGAGAAATCTGGAGCATAATGTGGTTTGAAGTACACTCAACTTACGTTCCCCTCTGATAAATAAAATCAGGTAAACCGATGTAACAAAGTGTCATTATGTTTTTGTTTAATCAGTTATGATACGCAGAATACTAAAAAAAGTCAAATTGGCCGGTTTCGGGATTTGAACCATGGAACTCCAGAATGTGAGGCCAAGGAGGCGTATACGAAGTTTCATAAAAATCCGATAAAGCGTATTTGAGTTATTGCGCCTTTAAAGTAGACACTAAATTGGGTTTTACTCCGGTACTGGTTAACAGATTAGGTTCAAATTCAATAGGGTAATTCTCATGGACGTCATAAAAGCGTATACCAAGTTTAATGGAAATCCGATACAGGATATTTGAGCTATGGCGCCTTTCTAATATATTACCATAAAATAGGCACTAAATTGGGTATTTCTCCGAAAAGAAACGCTTAAAACGAACTTTAAATGACGTACAGTAACCTACTTGGAAATAAAGCCGCAAAACGGAAAATGTGATAACATAAACCGAATCGTTGATCACAATAAACAACATTTTTTTTCAGTGTAGCTTATCAGTATTAATCCGTACGAGACTTCATATAAGTGATAACATTTCCCGATTGATAACATTATCCGCGATTACATTAAACGGCTTTCACTGTACTTTATTTCACAATTTTAAGGTGAATTTTTATGTATATGGACCAAATACAAGGTTATGTACACGCTATTGATCCAGACCATATAAGCTTTAATGTCAATTGCCAAAAATTAATTTTATTATCTGATTATTTTATTCTTTCCTAGGACTAAACTTCTAGGTTGAACTCAAATTCTATTATATCAACGAGGATATAAGGTGGATTTTTTCACATTTTAACTGATATAAACAGTTCTTACCTTACATCTTTGCTTTAATTTCACTTGTAAATTTATCTTACACTAAAAGCAATACATAAATTTTGTTTCCATGGAGTTACATGACAATATAACAGGAAATATTAAGAGATGACCGAAGTGTTGAGAGAGATTATCTAAAGTATTTGTGCTTTAACTTGAAATTGGACACACTTAACTAAAATCTAAACAGAAATTGCAGGTAAATATTTCAGTTTGATAACACAATTAGTTTGTGAGATATTGGTTTCAATTTATGTTTTAATACAAATAGAGATCTATCTCTTCTTGACAAATCATGTTCATTAGAACATAGTACTTTAAGGGAGACAGAAATATTGTGGGTGCTACTTCTTAAAGACTCTTTTTCCAAGAATTGCCTCTACCTGATGCCACCTTATTATTTACTGTAACTTGATCTTGCAACCGTGCATTTAACTCCACGCGGAGTAGACGAGTAGCTGTCAAAATAGCCACAGGACATTCTTAGATGTGTATTAATATTAACCTTTACAATGCTGAATTTATACAATAATATAAGCAACCATCCAGTGAATTCATCTGTGGGAACTAAGTTTGAAATCAACGGAGAGAATTGAAAGAGAACAGCTAGTTTCTGTACATTACAGTCCTAACTCAGGGATAAAAATTCTCACAATTTTACATATATCCTTACTCTATAATTATTACATTTCTGCTTTTATACAATTTTTGAAGCAACGAATTTATACGTCAGGAGCAGTGAAAAGGTTAATGGCGGTAGACATTGCCGTTACTGATCAAGTGGGCGGGGAGGGGTTATATACGAAAGTGAGAGCGGGTTTCAGTCGTCAATCAGCAGCGTGAATTAATTCAGAAAGTACTTAAAGCTGTTCTTTCATACCTTAGAATTCGATATATGGACGCTGAAGTTATCTGCTGATTTATTTAATGGTTACAGGCCTCTGAATGCCCATAGGCCATCCAGGCTTAATTAATTTAATTATATGTATATTATATATATATATATATAAGTTGTATACATTCTGAAATCAATTGGTACATAGATTTCAATATGGAATTTTCCTCTGCCAGTGCGTAAACCTCCCAAAATACCACATAGATGAACCGGCAAGATCTTTCGTCCAGAGTTACTGTCTCCGCAATATCTCTCGGATGGACGCCAAGTACACCGTTGGCCTAAGCATATATATATATATATATATATATATATATATATATATATATATATATATTCCTTTGCTTTAGATTCTCTGACATCTAACTGAAAACTTGACTGCCCCCTATGATCAAGTGATATACAGGAATGGCGCGGGTTCAGTGTCCGGACAATCCAACTTTATAATGGACAAAGAATAGATTTCTTTAAGATTTTCAAGATTCCTTTCTATCAATCCCTTACTATTCATCTTGATTATCATTATGATCCTGAAACATCGGTCTCCAATGTAGCTTCTAGGGGAAAAATGTCTACATTAACTAATTGTCAAGGACAAGGCGGAAAAAGCGGAGAGTGAAGAACTGCAGAATATGTACTATAGTTTTATGTGACATACTCCAGAAGAAATTCATTCCTTTGTCAATAACCCCTCTCCGGTATGTATGTGTGCAAAAGCTTGTATGAAATAGGTTAGGATATGTAGGGGTATTAATGCAGAAATAAGTACTTTACCATTTTACTCTCAGGCCTACACTGCTTATGTTACTATGCGTCATAAAAAAGAAAGTCGTAGCATATTGTTGCTATGCGCGGAGATAAGAACCTAGACCCTGAATAATAATAATAGTTGATTACAGAGGCAGTATGTTTTCTCTAATCGTGCAATCCATGTTCATGTTCATGTGAATAGAATTTTAATGAGGTTGTGAAATGTGCATGGCAAAGAGTCGTTCAACCAGTAAAACTGATCCAATCAACTCTGCACCAAAATTGCAAATCATGAAATTTAAGAATGTTTTATTCTTTGATATATACACACTCATCATTATGTTTATTTTTATTATAACTCTATACATGGTTCAAAGAAATATTTACCAGATATAAAATCTCTAACATTTCCAGTAAACGACTTGAATTATGAAATATTAATACCAGAACTTCAACGTTCATGCTACATTACCGAATTCAGTTTTTGTGACAAAACAACCTGGCAGAGAAAAGAGGTATTTTGAAGTAATTTTGTTAAGTATCAACTGAAGGTATCCGCAAAATTCCAGCACAGCCCCTAACTGCAATTTTAGGGTTTAAAATAATCAATGAGACAAACATATTGGGACAACGGAATATATTCCAGGTGCAATAAAAAAAACAATGAAATTTGGATGTCGAGGATCGCCTACTACAAACATTTTCTTTTTCAAATAAACGGATTTATACAAAAAGCCAGCTTTTGAGTTCACATTACTTTGGATAAATTATTTAAAATTTAAAATACTTTATTTATTTGTTTATTTATTTTACGAACTAGCTTATTCCATCGTAGATCACTTCAATATAGGCCTACTATAGGCCTTCAATAAAGGTCTACTATAATCAAAGAAGATTTTAGTAATAACCCACTGCCGCACAAGTGCAGGGGTAAAAGGATTTACGAGTCTACAAGGGAACTATTTCCAGGAAGGAGGATAGCTTGTCAATACTTTGATTTATGTGACGGCAATAAGAGTTCTGTTTGATTTGTGACGGTCCATTTCAAAGTGTGAAGTTTAAATGCTTAACTGAATTTATGGCATTTTAAAGATATTTCTCTTTTAATAATATATCTATAAATCACACACTCAGAAAACACTTCAAGTCTGACGTTTATGGTTATTTGATGGCATTCCTTGCTTCACGGAAAATATGCTATTAGATCTGAAAATTCTATTGTTTCTTTTTTTTTCATATTTTTTCCACTTTGTACAGAGGCGAATCAGGAAAGGTCCTAGAGATGGAATGATGTGGTATTAAGATATTGAAGGAAGTTTCTTATTAATAAGTAAGGGTAACTGTTCTATTCTCTATACACTCCGTGGAGGCCCTAGGAGTACCAGAAGATTGAAGTTACTAGATTTTTAGATATTCCGATCATGAAATTGGTAAGGTTGTCAACCTTACGCACCGACCACCTTTACCCCCAGGTTTACTCTCAGTACTCATTTCTGTTAGAAGCTGAGTTGACCTCGGGGCCATAAGGCCACAAAAGGGATTATATCAATTACATCATAGGGGATCTAACCAGTTACGATTTAGGAAGAATTGTCAATATACGCAAGAAATTAAATACTTTTTTACTCTTCGTATACGTGTGTGTATGTGAGTGTGTGTGCGTGTTAGTCTGTGCTTGAATAAGTAACCGATCTTTGTGTGCTCTTTACTAAACAACTAATTTAATTCCACTTATCAACAACTCGATTAGATGCCAATAGGCGTAATGCAATATGCAGGATTATTACTTCTTAGTGTTAGCTTCCCACGTCAGTCTTCACTATTTCACCACCAGAAAGGAAGTATCCCTGTCTTGATTTTGGTTCTTAAAAATAAATAAATAAACAAATTAAAAAGTCACCCAATTCAACTTAAAAATTTTGTATGTAACACACAACTTCCTCTACCGAAATATAAATTTTGGTTCTTAGTATAACATATTAAAATTCATAACATACAACATAATATGTTATGGAATTCGTGTAGAAAATTTAAACAAAAGCGTTACAGCCGTTTCGAGAAAATCGGCAAAAAAAAGACATTCTCTTAATGTAAAATGGTTGTAAATATGAAGAGAAAGTCGTTACCATGTTTCGAATCGCACTCCCAAAGGAAAAATAATCCAAATAAAGTCTGTCTTTACCCTAAACATGGGAAATATACTTTCTCACTTCACAACGTGATGAAGAATAAGAGGCCGTATTGCAAAGAGTGAGTATTCAGTTGTTTCAACCTTAATCTAACATTATTGTTCACCAGACAAGACTGAGTTTCTATAAATGGCACCTTGCTTTTAACTGCCCTTCACAGAATTCGATTTCGAAAAGAGGTTTCAAATAAAATTGTGTGATCTTATTATAAAAATAATTTAAAATTTAAAACAAATAGAACCATTAACGAGAAAATCCCGAAAAAATAAGTTTGTAACATGTTCATTCTTGTATGCTTATAATTAGAGGGCGGATTTCTATGATATGTCATATTTTCCCCCTTTGCATTATTTCAGGTTTCCGACTAATTTAAACCAGATTCAAAGCATCCTGGTGAAAATGGGACGGCTTTTATTGTGCATATAACTGCATATTTAGGAAATTTTCAATTATTGTAACATATTTAGTATGAATATGCATTTTTAGGTCATATTTTCGGCATATTTGTGTGTATATTAAACAAATTCTGAAGTTTTATATCATATTTTGTAAATTTTGCATTATAATGATACTTTTTGAGAATTTACAGATATTTTAAATAATTAACACTATATTTTAATAAAATGTATTATAATGAAACTTAAAAATATATACACAATGTGTAAGTGGTAAATTCATATTTTAAATTTTATTGGTCATATTTTAATGTTTTTTGGTCATAAATGCATGCAAATATCCTATTTTTTTAGGTCATAGAAATCCGCCCCCTACTTATAATTTATTTTTCATAGTAGAACAGATTGTAATGTTGAAGAAAGATTTTAAAAAATACATTTTTTTTAATAAAATTAATAGGAAATCGATTATCCTTGGTTGCTGTGCCATCTATTCCGCGAAAATCGGGAGTTCACTGCAGAACTTATGAGGGTGCTAGTTAAGGAGTTACATACAGAGAAGGGGGTGGGACACAAATGCGGGCTTGTTTGGATCACGTAGCTCATTAATGCCCGCCGCTTGCGGTCTGATCGGTTGAGGTGGTCGCAGGCTGGCTAGGACAGCAGATAGCGGTGTCTTGACAAATTGACGTTAAGTAGGTCACGAGAGAATATGCGAGCCATTGAGCACAAGTACGTCTACTCGAGATGCTACCCCCACTCCCACGCAAAAATAAACTATTGATTTATAGAGCGTGAAACAGTACGCCATGTATCCTGTCAAGCAGCGAATCCTTTTCAGCATCCCTGTCAACAGTGTATCCAATGATGCGATACATTGCATCAATGACACAGAGAATATATCCATGTAATCATACAAAAACATACGACGAATACACTACAAACCCTTCCACTTAACTAGTTAGCACAATTCTTATTTAATTTTGTGATATTTAGTTGTCAAAATATGGCATAGAAATACTTCGAAAATACAAAATGATAAACTGTAGTTGGCTTAGATATTTATTTTACATATTTGCTCAATAAAGTACAGTGGCGTAATTACGGGGTGGCAAGGAGTGGCAGTTGCCACCCCAGAATTCCCAAACCTCTCTTTTTGCCACCCCAAAAAGTTTTAAAAATGCTTAAACTAGATCATTTTAACGCCAAATTTTTTAAAAATTTCCATACCCCCAGACCCCCCGGCAGACCATGCCACCCCAGTTAAAAAGCTGAAATTACGCCCATATGCCGCAGTTTGTCCAGATTTTATAATGTTACCAAATACTAAATTGTAACGCATAAACTGCAATTAAAGATTATAAGTCTAATGTATTTTTAAGTACTGTTTTAATTCTGAGCAAGCAAGCTCAAAGGAGAAACACAAATTTCAAAGCATTCTTGTACACACAGCCTTAGAATAGCTTATAGTTGAAAATTTTAAATAGAAGCAGTTCTAATGTTCAACGATCTTGTTGTTGTTGTTATTGTTATTATTATTATTATTATTATTATTATTATTATTATATTCATTTATCTATACAGGAGGACTGCAAACCGGAAGGTCTTCGATTCAATTCCCGGTGAGATCATTGGCATTTTCAATTGCACTAATCCTTCTGTCAAAACTAAAGCAATGGGGTCGACTAAAACTTGAACGGAATCAGCCGGAGCATAAACTGACACCCTAATCAACTCTATGTGTCGAATAGGCCTCTTAAAAGAACAATCTAAGAGTCTCAACCTACTATAACATAAAGGGCCTCCGTGACCAGAGAACATCATTCTTTACACTTTATTTAGAAAGCAATATTTGTCCACGAGAATTCCTATTTCTGACATCTCTTTTTCGGTAAATTATCATTTTAAAAATAAAGTTCAAATTTTTGTTCCACCCTTCCCGAATAAACTTGAGGGTTTCATTTCAGATGGAGGTAGAGTGTCCCTAGACAGTGAGCCAGCCGTAGGATTGCCCGGGTGAATCTCAATAAACACCATAAGAATCCATTTGTATACCTCCACTATTAGGAGCACCTATACAGCAAATTCATTCTATTATGAAAAACGTATTCCATTGCTATGTTATAAATATAGTCACAAAACAATTTCTGTGTACACAGCACATCTTGACATTCTTGGAACGTATTAAGATAACTAAATACGACTTCGCCTGGCACGTACTGACAGGCATCTTCTCCGGCATCGGAGTACTGCGGGTAGTATGACAGAGAAGTTGCAGGCGTATCAGTTCGCAGTGTGAGTTCATCACTTTCTATACCGCACTGTTCTAGACAACATTTCAAGCCCAGAATGAACTTAAATTCACAAGTCTCGAATTGTTAATAAAAGAATGGAACAGATATTGGAATAAAAATAAATTCCATGTACATTTTTAAATTTAAATATCTTCCTGAAAATAAAGACTGTCAAATTGACAAAGATTAACGTGAGATCTCCAGCAATTAATAAATTAGCAAAAGTACGATATAAAAATTACTACTATCATAATATTAGTTACATGTCACGATAGGTTTAAGTATTGCTAACATGAAGAGTTGCTAACTTGCTATACAAACGCTTTGTTAATATAGCAATTCGTGAAGCGCTAGGATTTTAAAACTTAAATACAGGAGACACCGAATTCTTTCATAGACTGTACAGTTTTCACTGGTATGTTGCCTCTGTCTCTTATGAAAAGACCTCTCAGAATAAGGAACAAGAAATAAACTACGAGCCCAATCACTGTGTTAAGTGTTTTATCTGCGGTCCGGAGATATATGAGAAATTCAGTCTTGCGCATTCAAGGATTAAATTTAAAGATTTTGAGATTGCATCATTTAATATAATATTGGTGTTCTGTGACTGACACTAAGAATTTTATGTTTTAGAATTTACGAAATACAATACAAATTTGTACTAAGGTATATATGTGGATGTTGGTACGATAAATCTTTCCAAATGTCCATATAAATTCCATGACTCCCGGATATTCTACATCTTTTCTGCAGGGTCAAAGAAAGATCGCAAGAAAAGCAAACACATCCATAACTATGTACATAAACAAACCAGCAAAGAAAACAATCCCGGTTACACAGCCATAAATCACAACTAGATTTTAAACCTTCCTCTGTACTAATAAGACCTAAAACATGTTTTATTTCGCACATAACTTTAACCTTGCACACATAATAAACTATGTTTATTTCATTTACTATTTACCAGGTATAGTTCTTGATATTTGACATAAGATACCTTCCTATGTATTTCTAAATATATTTTACTGACGTACTTCTTTCTCCATGCTTCTGTGCAACTTAGTAGAAAGTTCTGTTATTTAAATAAAAATTGGGGGAAAACGGCTGTGTGTAGGCCTATACCTGTTTATGTTGTGTGTACATCTGTCTAAGCTGTCTTCGAAAAAAATAAAACGGCAAAATTCTTATTGTACTAAATATGTATATTCTAATTGGGGTACAGACTTGAATGCAACATGCGGCGTGCGATTTCCTCCTGATAAGATCATTTTTTTTTTTCAATTCTCCTAAATCCTTCCGGTAGAACTATAGCAATGAAGTCGACTCAACCTTTAATGGAAATAACCGGAGTATAAACTGACAGAACCATCAGTTCTATGTGTCGAATAGGCTTGTTAAAAGAACAACTTCGAGTCTCAACCTGCTATAATATAAAGGTCCTCCATGACCTGTACTGGGGATATTATTCTTTACAATTTATTTAGAAATCAAGATAATTCCTATTTCTAACATCTGTTTTTCAATAAATTATTATTTTAAAAATAAAGCATATTTTTGTTCCTTTAAACTATAATGTTTTACCCCCCACCACCCTTCCCGAATAAACTTAACAGTTTGTTGTTTGACACTCAGCTGGAGATTGAGTGTCCCTAGACGTTGAGCCAACCGTAGGAATGCCTGGTTGAAGCTCAATAAGCATCATAAGAGTCCATTCGCATACCTACACTATTAGGAGCACCTATATAGCAATTTCATTCTATTATGAAATATTAAAAAGTATTAGATCGCTACATTATAAAAATAAAATCACAAAACAAGTTCTATGTACACAGTACAGGCCTAGCTGACTTATTCTTGGAACGTATGAAGTTAACTAAACACGGCTTCGCCTGGCTCGTACTGACAGACATCTTCTCCGGCATCGGAGTACTGCGGGTAGTATGACAGATAAGTTTCAGGCGTATCAGTTCGCAGCTCAACATTTTCTATACTGCATTATTCTAGTCAACATTTCAAGCCCTCAATGGTCTCTTAAATTCGTGTCTCCAATTTTAATAAAATAACGGTACAGAAATTGGAGGAAAAATAAACGTCATGTATATTTTCACATTTGAGTATCTTCCTGAAAATAAAGGCTGTCAAATTGACAAAGATTAACGTGAGATCTCCAGCTATAAATAAATTAGCAGAAGTTCGATACGCAAATTACTACTATTATAATATTAGTTACATGTCACAATAGGTTTAGTACTGATAACATGGAGAGTTGCTAACCCTACTATGCAAACTGTTTGTTAACATAGCAATGCGAGAAGCGATAGGATTTTAAAACTTAGATACAGGAGACGCCTAATTCTTTCATAGACTGTACAGTTTTCACTGTTATGTTGCCTCTGGCTCCTATGAAAAGACCTCTCACAATAAAGAACAAGAAATAAACTACGGGCCCAATCACTGTATTAACTGTTTTATCTGCGGTCCGGGGATATGTGAGAAATTCGGTCTTGCGCATTCAAGGGTTAAATTTAAAGATTTTGAACTGTTCCATTTTCCCGGATATTCTACATCTTTTCTGCGTACTATCCTTTCAGATATTTATGGCAATCATATGATTAAGATTAACGAAATAGTTTTAACAACTTTATGACTGTTTAAGGAGCTATAACATAAGGCACGATCTTCAGAAAATCCAGATTGCTGGTGTCACAAAGCTCGTAAGAAAAGCAAACACACCCATAACTATGTACATAAACAAACCAACAAAGAAAACAAATCCGGATACACAGCCATAAATCACAACTAGATTTTAAACCTTCCTCTGTACTCTAAGACCTAAAATTTGTTTTGTTTCGCACATAACTTTAACCTTGTATAAATAATAAACTATTTTTATTTCATTTAGTATTTACCGGTTATAGTTCTTGATATTTTGACATAAGCTACCTTCCTATGTATTTCTAAATATCTTTTACTCATGTGCTTCTTTCTCCATGTTTCTGTGCTGCTTAGTACAATGTTCTGTTATTTAAATAAAAATTGAAAAAGAAGGCTGTGTGTATATCTGTTTATGTTGTGTGTACATCTGTCTTTGAAAAAAATAAAACGGAAACATTCTTATTGTATTAAATATGTATATTCTAATTGGATGCAACATGAGACGTGTCATATTTCTCCTGATGAGACCTTTTTTTTTCAATTGGCCTAAATCCTTCTGGTAGAACTATAGCAATGGCATCAACTCAAACTTTAACGGAAATAGCCGGAGGATAAACTGACAGCCTTATCAACTCTATGTGTCGAATAGGCCTCTTAAAAGAACAATATTGGAGTCTCAACCTGTTATAACATAAGGGCCTCCATGAGCTGTACTGGGATTATTATTCTTTACACTTTATTTAGAAAGCTATATTTCTTTACGAGAATTCCTTTTTTTGACATCTGTTTTTCGGTAAATTATCATTTTAAAAATAAAGTTCATATTTTTTCCTAAAAAACTATAATGTTTTATCACCCCCACCCTTCCTGAATAAACTTAACAGTTTCATTTCAGATGGAGGTTGAGTGTCCCTAGACAGTGAGTCATCCGTAGGATTGCTCAGTTGAATCTCAATAAACACCATAAGAATCCATTTGCATGCCTCCACTATTAGAAGCACCTATATAGCAAAGTCATTCTATTATGAATTATGAAAAACTATTCCTTTGCTAGGTTATAAATATAGTCACAAGACATGATTCGTGACTTTTTCTTGGAACGTATTAAGATAACTAAATACGGCTTCGCCTGGCTCGTACTGACAGGAATCTTCTCCGGCATCGGAGTATTGCGGGTAGTATGACAGATAAGTTGCAGGCGTATCAGTTCGCAGAGTGAGTTCAACACTTTCTATACCGCACTCTTCTAGTAAACATTTCAAGCCCAGAATGAACTTTTAAATTCATATGTCTCGAAGTTTTAATAAAATAATGGAACAAAAATTGGAAGAAAAATAAATTTCATGTATATTTTTAAACTTTAATATCTTCCTGAAAATAAAGGCTGTCAAATTGACAAAGATTAACGTGAGATCTTCAGCTATTAACAAATTAGCAAAAGTACGATACACAAATTACTACTATCATAATATTAGTTGCATGTCTCAATAGGTTTAAGTATTGCTAACGTGAAGAGTTGCTAACCTTGCTATACAAACGGTTTGTTAATATAGCAATGCGTGAAGCGCTAGGATTTTAAAACTTAAATACAGGAGACGCCTAATTCGTTCATAATCTGTACAGTTTTCATTGTGAAGTGTTCTAAAACGGTAAAACTGGCCAGTGTCGAAAAACAGTTTGATAAAGAACCATTGAAACTCTTTCCTTTTATTTGTAAATTCAATAGACTTTGAGAAACTGAATGGTTGAAAGCGATAGGATATGTTAGTATAGGCTGACTAATAACGAAGCTAGTGTTAATGGACAGTATGGTGTATATTAATACCCAAAATAGCCCAAGGAGAATAGGTTAAGGACAATAGATTAAGGAAAATAGGCTAAGGGCAATAGGCTAAGGAAACAGGAAACAGGCTAAAATACCAATGTTTAGTATATAAGTACTAGGATTCAATGCAAAGTTTATAGGCATGTAGTGCTACCACTGTGTAACAAAGCATGCTGTTGATGAATTAAAAAAAAATTGGTATGTTGCCCAATCACTGTATTAACTGTTTTATCTGCGGTCCGGGAATAAATGAGAAATTCAGTCTTGCGCATTCAAGGGTTAAATTTACAGATTTTGAAGTTGTGTAATTTTAAAGGATCTGTCGATTTTCTCCTAGAAAAATTCACGCTTTTATTTATCTTTGAACGAAATAATAATATAATCTACATCTATTGAAATTACGATGTCATTTCAGAGAAGCTGTCTGACATCGTGTTAAGAACGTCAGTACAGCGTCATCAAGAGAAGATGATGGTCATGGGTACAAGTCACTTTGCAAAACGATTCTTTTCTCCTAATGGCTCTCATTCATCATTTAGCCTGGATCTATTTTGATTTTCAGTGATCTCTTTTGATATTAAAGTTCTTCCTATTTACTGAATCATGAATCTGTTCCATGAACGTTTATGATGGATGTCCTTTAGAATTTTTAGAATTACATGATTTTTTTCTATTCAGAGCCTTAGTAACATCTAGTATTTGGATAAACTATTATGTGATCATTTGTGCAGGAAAGATATAAAAGCAACGCCAAACTCCCTTTACCATTTTAAAATTATGTTTATTGTTCACAGTCTGGTATCTGGAGACGTTAGCCAAACGTAGCGCAGATTTTGTGTTAATATGCTTGCTTTGAAATCATCTTAGTTTACACATGTCGCACTAAAGGGATTAACACATTAATTGTTCCTAGGAAAGTAATTACAAGAGTTCAACGTGCATGAAGTTAGATTAAAATTCCTGAAACAATGATGGAAATGTCGACTCTAATGAAGGTCTCGGGAAGCGCTTTCATATTACAGCTAATGAAGATATTCTGGTTATAGCTAGCAAAGTTGCACTATTCACTTCAGTCTTTATTATTGGAAGTCTGCTTTGGTTCAGTGTACGTACTATCTTTTCAGATATTTATGGCAATCATATGATTAAGATTAACGAAATAGTTTTAACAACTTTATGACTGTTTAAGGGGCTATAACATAAGGCACGATCTTCAGAAAATCCAGATTGGTGGTGTCACAAAGCTACAGGAATTAGATTAAGTTAAATTAAATCAAATTATTTTTTCGTAGAATGCATTTTTATATAAATACGCATACCTATTTTACTTAAAATAAAGGTTCCCCTCCACTCCGCCGTTTCGTAAAAAAATAAGTAATCGGCTGACGACGACTTAATTTAATTCTAATAACATCACGGATAACATGGATACGATATAGTAAATTTAGGCCTATTTTTCTAATTTGTGTAACTCCGAAAACGTAACTTTCAAAAATAACATAATGTAAAATAAAATACAAATCTAGATTCTTTTAGAATCTACAGTGAAATGTATAACGGAGTGCTCATATTTATGCCTAAGAATATATCTGATATCGTTACTCACCAAAGAACTGGAGTTAAGGTAATGTATCCAGAAACACTCACCTGAAAAGAAAATAACCATCAGTGAAAAATAATAATAGACGAATACACAGAAACTTATTTCTAACACGTGAAATACATCTTACACAGTCTAGGAATAAAACGTAAAATAATGCTATATAAATCAATATTTCACTATGACTATATTATTGTGTTTGTTTCTATTTTTCCAATATGCTCTTTTCTCTTGTCCCAAATAGAGAAAGGTGGCTATACTCCCGCAAAGCCAAAGGCAATAAGACAAATTTTAGCAGGGTATCGGAGGCGTTTAATTAGAAAAATATTTTACACTGTAACTGATTAATTAATTATAACGTCACGTCATAAGCGCAACATGACCAACATTGAGAACATAATTATCCTTTTGCAGTGTGTACAGTCCAGAAAGAAACTCCCATTTACAGAAAATCCCGTTTAACGTAATAACAATAATTATGGGCCATTCAGATAGAAACTTAACCGTAAACGTAAGAACGTAAACTTAAACGCAAACTTTTGCACGGCATTGAGCATTCGCAATGAAAACTTAAACGTATATAACAACCAATCACAAACGAGAACTTGAACAGCTGATAAATGGCTGCAGCAGACGAAAATACTTTCATGTTTCTATTAAACATGTGTAGGCCATTAAAAATTTAAACCATACAAGCCTATGCAGACATATAAAAAATAACAGAATAGCATATGGGCTGTAGTTCATATCTTGGGGAACTAATGTTCTTATATTTTCCTTCAATGCCGCATCTTTATATAATGGATGCCATTTATCTAATGACGAGTTTCTCATTCATAGACGCCATCTCTTGGCTACTTCCACTTCCGTCTCCTGTTCTGTTCTCTGATTGGTTGTATCGTTATTTTTCGCATAAACATAACGCAGAAGCTTGGTGTTTGCAAGGTTCTACGTTACGTTTAATTTAACGTTTAAGTTTCACGTTTACGTGATGCATTGTGAATGGACACATTGAAAAACATGGCCCCAAACTTCTATGATTACGTTACGTTTACGGTTAATTTTCTATCTGAATGGCCCATTAGTTATTGCAGTCTGTATGTAAAATTTATCATACAATTATCCTGCTGGTTGTATTATATGGACGTGAAGACGTTATATGTACTATATGTGTATTATATGACGTTATATTTCTCGGGAAGAACATAATCTGAGATCGTTCGGGGTGCTTAGGAAAACGGGGACTGGAGAAAACTGCATAATGACGAGCTTCATAGCCTGTACTCGTCGCCGTATATAGTAAGGGTAATTTAATCACGGAGGATGAAATGGGCTAGACAAGTTGTGCGCATGGGGGAGGAAAGACATGTGTCAAAAATATCGAATGGCAGACCCGAAGGGAAAATACCACTTGGAAGGCTCAGACGTAGGTGGGAGAACAATATTATAATAGAAGTAAGATTTTAGAGGGATGGCTGGAAGGCGTCAGCACAGAATAGGGTTGAATGGCGGGCTCATGAAAGCGCGGCAATGAACCTCTGTGTTCCATAAAATAGATTATATTCCTTTAGCTTGTTTGGGAATTGTCTATTGTCATTGAGTAACTTAAGTAAGTAAGATTATTATAGGAGAAAAATTCCTCCGACACTGGGTCTTGAACCCAGGGCCTTTGGCTATTCGCGCCAATGCTCTACCAACTTAGCTAAGCCCGGGCAATTATTCATAGTAGAGAGGTTCCATCTGGCGCTGTGAATTGAACTCGGGCTTAGCTCAGTTGGTAGAGCATTGGCGCGAATAGCCAAAGGTCCTGGGTTCAAGTCCCAGTGTCGGAGGAATTTTTCTCCTATAATATTCTCATGTAATGTCCAACAGAGACAATAATCTGCGGTTCATGAAGGCTTATATTTCTATTAATTAATTAAGTCTGTACTTAGTATAAGAGTTCCTGAATTGCACGAAAATAAGAGGAACCCGGCTTCAAAATTCAGGATTGACCATGAACCTGACGCGGTTGCTTGAGTTACTTTCTTAGCAATTATTAATCATGCACTAATCACGGGAAGGTACAGGGGGTTCCTAAAATGCATGAATGATGCGAGTGAACCGTGCACCAGTCACTAGTAGGTACCGCACAAGGGTCAGGGCCACATTCGTGGCGCAAGGCGTGTGTATTGATCGTGCGCGCGCAAGCATGAGTGCCTTGCCGTGCCGTACTGGCCAGGGCGAGGTTCACTAACCCAACCAAGTAAACAAGAAACCGCCATCCAGGTCATGATGCCGCAGCCTCCATGACTTGTGGTTAACGATTCTCCTCTGGGGACCAATCTTGGCACCCGTAGTTAATCATGCCGGGCAGAATAATTTTATTATTCACCACTTACTTCCTGAATCTACGAGGAACTTGATTCGTCCTGTACGAGTCACAAGGAAAGCATTCCGTCGTTCATTGCTACTTTGTTTCCGTGGCAAAAGATGCTGCACACCAGCCAAGCTCCGCCGTTTTGTTAGGTTAGGAACGTTTATGATAGTTTAGGAGCAATATACTGAATAGCACGAGGTTTATTATGTCTCACATTGAATTTCTTCTGTGACGAAACCCTAAACCCCACCTTCCCAGGCGGGCCACATTAGAGAGGAGCCTAGTGTGCAGCATAAAACTATTTTTTCCCGTTTCCGTGAGAACACAGTATGCGAGGATTGCCCTAGAAAGAAAGATAAACATCTGATGGGAAACACACAACTTCTTCTGCCCAAATACATTTTTTCCATATAAAGTGGTTGTAAAAATGAAGAGAAAATCGTTACCACATCGCATCGCATCCCCGAAGGACAAAGAACCGAAATAAAATCTGATTAACGCACTCACTTTGATGCACCGTAAGAATGGGCACTTCACATTCTGATATAGAATAAGAAGCCGTATTGCAAAGAGTGCATATTCAGTCGTTTCAACCTGATTCAAAGTTTTATGTTCACCACGCAAGACTGAGTTTCTCCGAACAGTTGGTGACTTATAACTACCCTTCAGGGAATTTTTGCAAAAAATGTTTCAAGTAAAAGTGTTAGCTCTTATTATAAGTCCCTCATGTACAAAATTTAACAAAATCATTAGAAGAGTTCTCGAGAAACGAAATTTTCTTCACGTAAAGTTCCATTAAAAATAAGAGTCGTCGACAATCTTCGTGTCACATCCCCAAAAGGTACCAAACACAAATGTAAAAGTTTGTTTACATTCGATTTTTCGTTCTCGAGCTAGGCTGTTCACAGACACACCAACATGTTTTTGAAAGTACGTATTATTTTTGGATTAAGGGGGACTTCAAAACAAGTATTTATGTTAAAAATCAACTTCAAATGTCGGGATATCGAATACAAACAATACTTCCTCTACCGCACTACATCCAGTAATATAATGAAATCTCTGACAAAGTCTGAACTCGTTGATTTATGCAGGGACCTTTTATGAATTAGTAGTGAAATCTAATTACTACTATGATATCAAAATAAAATAAATATGAAGATGGTATTTTCTTATGAAATAGTAACAATAAATCGAAATTAACAATAATAATGTAATAATCAGAAATAGGGTACAAAATGTCATAGGCTTACTGTTTTCTGTACGTTTCATACGCAAGAAGACTTCAGGCATTTTAAATTACTATAATCCTTCTATTTTTCTTCTCATATGACTTCACTGTACGTCTTTCCCGATATGCGTACCCTACTACGGATAAGTTTCTATTGTGTACCACAGACGTATTACGGTTTATTAAATTCCTAGCATATCTCGACTTGTCGATTAGACATTCTTGACCAATGTTCATCGGGGAATATGATAGAATCCATATCTCATTAGATGTATTATGAATAAATTTTAAGAACAGCATCGCGGAAATACCAATCATAACATTAAAATATTACAGTAAACAGATCTACAATTAAGGCATGATGTTACAACTGTCCAAGTACGAGAGAAAAATATTCATAACTGGAATTCTATAACAAATTGATTGGGATTTGAACTAATATGCATGTATTATACCTGTTGTCAATTACATACTGCAAACATAAAAATCTTAATATGTATCATATTTGAAAGCCCTCAGATAAGCAAAGCTCGTGTTTAAGGCTACAATAAGCATATACGATAATAAGAGGAAAAATTTAGAAATGTCTATTAAAGTTAACATATATATACAGGGCGTTAATGAATAACACCGCAATATTTTACATGTGTATAGAGGAGGCAACTTTTATTAGGAGATTTTTGCTCTATGGATTCAGTGTTTCCTGTTGCAGCATAAAATCTCCCAGGGCTTGGCCGCCACAGCTTCTAACATTTCAAAAAATGCAAAACAAAGGAACTTCGTTGTTAACACTGTAGTTATGAATAAAATAACTAATGCAGTGGCGGCCAGTCATGTGATTAGTCTGTAAATTTTGCAGATTATGAAAACTCTAAATTATGATACAGCCGTTGATGAATGATTAGGAATCAGGTTTTTATTGATCACTAAGAAGGTGGGAAGTCAATGAAATGAAAATGTTAACTCTATTTTGCTTCATTATTGGCTTATGAGCAACAAATTGTAATGACTTGAATGCTCTGTAGTATAGGCATTTTACGTCATAAAGCAAAAATCTCCGAATAAAAGTTGCTTGTCTATGTCCTCCCTACATACAGGTAAACTATTTCGGTGTTATTAATTTACACCCCGTATATATATTTTTTTGCTGTAAACATGTGATTAGAAAACACTAACGAGCTCCCACGGACCCAGACCAACAGTTTTATTTATTCATTTACTGTGACATGTTAGTTTATGACCGGTGTAGAATCGACAGTGGACGCAAGGAGCTAACAAGGAATTTATTACCCTCTTTACTGGTGAGTAAATCCGATGTGGAAGCTTGGGAGATCCTTGGCTTGTGCACCCAAGGCTATGACATTGTCTGACATTTTGCAATAAAACCACCGCTATTACCTACAACATTGTCATCATCACATGTTTCCAAGAACAATGTCAGTCCCTAAGTGAAGTCGGCATGACAACGTCACTCACTAATCCTCTGCTCTCTCTACTTAGAAAGATAAATTCCAAGAAATATTTCCTTTCCTTTCTATTATAACTGTCTTTCAAATGAATGTAATAATATTAGGCCTTTTTAAGTAATATGACGACCGTATAATTAAAATAAAAATAGTATTATTGTATTATATTAAGTTACTCTTTTGAATTCCCGATGCACCCATCTGACACAGGGTCGGATAATAAGCCTTGTCCCTTCAGGGATGCAGTACCATAGAATTCAGTTTAAAGATAAATAATTAAATGGAATTCAGTTTAAAGATAAATAATTAAAGGAAGTCATGATTAATTCAGCCAATCAGAAATCACACCTCCGTTGTCTAAACTCTTCTTTTCTATCATAAAGGAAGTCTAATATTGATATATTAGCTTCATGGGCCCATCAAGGAATTTCGCGCTTCTAGATTAAATGCCAATTAATGAACAATACAAATAAAAGCAGAGGTATTTGCTAATTCACTTTCGTTTGCTCTAGGTACCGGTAATTGTTACAATATCTTTATTACAATAGGGTTCTTTTCTCGTCCGTTTTGATGCATTTTTATCAGGCGTGTTCGTTGCTCTTTTATTTGGATTCTCCGTGATTCTACCTTTTCTAACTTCACCCACGTTTCTGTTCTACCTTTAATCAAGTTTATGTTCTAACTTCACCCACGTTTTTGTTCTTACTACTCCCACGTTTTTGTTCTTAGTTTTATTAAATTTATTCTCATCGCCACTTCTTCTTTCTCTCTTTCCACATCCTTCTCGACTTTTTTTTTATAATTATTGATATATTTCAGCGATTCTGTTCTTACAGAATATGCTGTGGGAACCGAGAAAATCCACCTTGAATTAATTTCACAATTGAATATGGTCTACACGGAAACATCAGTTCAAATATTGTATTGGATACTTGACGATGACTTATGAGTGAAACAAACAAACAATCCAAAAATGGGAAATAAAATAATAACGTAGTTCTTTATTATTAAGTGCCAGTATGGTACTTTATGAGATTGTGTGGTGGACGAAAAAATGTCTGTCCGTCTGTCTGTCCGTCTGTCTGTCTGTCTGTCTGTCTGTCTGTCTGTCTGTCTGTCTGTCTGTCTGTCTGTCTGTCTGTCTGTCTGTCTGTCTGTCTGTCCGTCTGTCCGTGTGTCTGTACGCACCATAACTCAAATACGCTTTTTCGAATTTTCATGAAACTTGGAAAACACATTTATAATGTCCATGGGAAGCACCCTATTGATATTGAACCAAATCGGTTCACCGGTACCGGAGTAATGCCCAATTTAGTGCCTATTTTAATAGATTATGGCGCCTTTCTAATAGAAAGGCGCCATCACCCAAATACGCTGTATCGGATTTCCATGAAACTTGGTATACCCATTTATGACGTCCATGAGAAGTGCCCTATTGAATTTGAACCTAATCTGTTGACCGGTACCGGAGTAAAACCCAATTTAGTGTCTACTTTAAAGGCGCAATAACTCAAATACGCTTTATCGGATATTTATGAAACTTCGTATACGCATTTATAATGTCCATGGGAAGACGTTTATTGATATTGGACCAAATCGGTTGGCCAGTACCGGAATAATGCCCAATTTAGTGTTTTTATGTTAATATATAAGAAGTCGCGGTAACTCAAATATGCTTTATTGGATTTTCCTGAAATTTTGTATACCCATTTATAATGTACGTGGAAAGACGTCTACTGATATTGGACCAAATCGGTAGACCGGTACCGGAGTAAAACCCAATTTAGTGTAAATTTTAAAGACGCGGTAACTCAAATACGCTTTACCGGATTTTTATGAAACTTGGTATACACATTTATAATGTCCATGGGAAGACGTCTATTCATAATGGATAAAATCATTTGACCTGTTTCGGAGTAATGCTCAATTTAGTGCCTATTTTATGGTAATATACGTATTCGAAATAATTTATAAAAAAAACGAAAATCAGTTATCTTGACAACATAGCCTATTGTTTTACTGTGATCTTATAAGGCCTTGGAAATTAAAATACAGGTAGCTATGACAAAAAAACATATTGATTTACATGCGCTTATCCAACTAGACCGTTAAAATGACCCAGGTGACCGAGATGGTAGACCTTTCTTCTTCCGTAAGCCCTGCTTAATGAATAAATCTGGAGCTAACTTGGAAATCAATTAAAAAAAAAAAAACATTCTGCATATCATAATTGCAGTCATAACTGATTAAAGAAAAACATACTGGCACTTTGTTACATCAGTTTACCTGATTTTATTTATGATGAAGGCAATAGAATGCATTAAGGGGTTAAATAAAAGAGAAAACTTGCAAGTCCTTGTTCATTGAGCTGGGCATATTGATACTACCCTGCACTTATAAATTAGACTGTTTTATTTATATTAAAGAAGAACATAATTTATCTTAATCAGAGAAGAAGTAGTCATAACCACAACACAAGAAATAAGCATTTAATCGACGTTGATTATTTGAGACTAAATAAAACACAAAACAACTTCTCTGAAATAGGTATTAACCTTTTCAAAAAACTCCCATTATCAGCAAGAGAAGTTTAGTAAACAGATTTAGACATAATTGAAAAATGGCTCAAGTCAAAAGTCTTCTACTTTGTAAAAGAATTTCACTAGGATAATATGGAAGACATACAATTTTAAATTCTTTTTTTTAATCTATGTAACTATATGTTTATGTCTAATATCACGAGTATTGCATGTTAATATTTACTATATGTACCTGGCAAAGTCTATTGTAATCATATATTGCATAATGACCGAATAAAGTTTCTTTAAACTTAATTAAGTTTTAGTACCTACAATATTATTAAGTTTAAGGGTAGGAGAGTTGCAGTAATGGGACGTATAGAGAGAATGTGGAGGATAATGGAGTGTGGATTCTCGTTAGCTCGGTAAATGAGTTCGAGTTCTGGATAGTAGGCTAGCAGACAATATGACTCGTACAACAGACACAGTCCTATCCATGTGAATGAGGTGTGTGTATGCAGAAACAATGCCTCCTATGGAAAACTGTTTTATGTAATCCCATTCACTGGGTTGTATGTCTGTACTTTTCAGTTCACTTTACAACCAGAGATAACGTTTTTCGTTATGCAATACGATGCTGAAATTATGTAAGTGCAGTGCTTAAAGCAGCACAAGATCGTTCACCCAAGTTACAAAATCTTTACTATAACCCTTGATACCACATATTCAAATTTTTATTTTTTTACGGTTTTTATTTTGAGAGAATCCCGATCTCAAGTTATACAGGGTCCGTCAATGAAACGGGATGATTGTAGGTGGCCATGAGACAAAGTTGGGTGGTAGTGGGGAGGAAGGCAACTGGCATGTCACATTCTGGACAATTTACCATTAATTGCAATGGATCGTTGGACAGGTGGACAACGCGGTTATGTAGTGAAGCGTATTATCAAAATGGTCAAAGTTTTTTGCAAACTCGACGTGCTTTTCGACGTCATTTAACACACCGCGTAACCAGCCTGTTCCGTCACATAATGCGTTTCGAACATGGATAAAGAACCTCGAGCAAACGGGATCGACGTCTAAAAAAAGAGGCCGGAGTAAAAATTGTTCGAACGGCTGAAAACATGGCAGCAAAACTTCCAGGCCAGGCTCCAAGAATGCCTTAACTGCAATGGAGGACATTTGGTACACGTAGTGTTCAAAAAAATATTTGTTTTTGTATTGTACCCAAAATGGTTATTCTTGTACTATCGATTATTTAGTAAGAAGATATTAAAAACGTTTTTGTTCAACAAACAATTACTTCATCCTATCATCCAGCTTCATTGACGGACCCTGTATTTATTGTCACTTACAGAATTTAAGGATGCTGGAAAATAGGTGAAGTTTCATTATTTTTTTCTCAGCAATGAAGTGTTCTGTAGCCTTGCAATCTGGCATGTTCTATATTCACTAGTTCTACAATTGTATACTATTTTCAGAATTAGTTTAACTATTACAGTTAATGGGTAATTATCATTACAAAATGGCAGCCAAATTTTGTGAACTGAAGTGCCGTTTCCTTGATAACTCAAACATTTATTAACATACTGCAGTGAAATTTTGCATGCAAGTGTGTTTGATATTACTGAACAACACTATCTAGAATCATTGATGTCACTTTAAAAGTTTATTTAAAAAACATTTCTGATGTAAAAATTTATAAAAAATTAACAAGTGATGAATTATTTTTTAAAATATTTATACTGCAGATAATCCATAGATCCTATATTATGTTGTTTATATGATATTTACAAACAGAGAGAAAAAGAATCACTCAAAAATATTGGTATTTATGAAAATTATCATCTTGAAATGGAACCAAAAATTAAAATTCTTACATGGTTTTTAACGATTAACCAGCTGTGAGGGAGGAAAATTTGTTGAAATTTGCGACACGTAGAGTCGAAAATTATAAAATTTAATCATATAGTAATGCTTTATGCTAGAAAGTGGTCAGAGTTATCCTTGTGTTACATAAATTACTGCTGTTTTATTAAAAGTCTCTCACTGATTTAAAAACCAATTACCCTCCACCGTCATAGTGACGAAAGTTAATGACTTCAAGGAACTTTCATACAAAATTGGAAGAAAATCGAACAACGCGTTTGATCAAGAATGCGTGACAAACAAATTTAAAAATAGACGAATTACCGGTAAACCATTACACTTACGTGAAAAATGTATTGTAACAAAGTTGTACAAAATTTTACACTCGAGTATGCAGTAGTCTTTGAACTGTTATACCATAAACCAATTAGCTAGAATCGTTCAAATAAGATGAACATTACATGAAACGAAAGCTTGAAAACATCTTCTTGAAAGGGAATCAAACATAAAAATCCTTATAATTAAGTCGTTTTTAATTACCAGAAGGAACATCCATGCTAAATTGGAAGAAAATCAACAACGTGTTTGATCGTAACTGTGTAACAAATCGTTTATAGAGAATCAGACGAAATGCCGAACGGTCCAATAAAAATAAAAATAAAAAATAAATAATAATAATAATAATAATAATAATAATAATAAAACGAGCTCGATCCGTCGGTCAATAATGTATGCAACACAACAGCAATTTTATTATCAAGGCTAAACTCATCTAATACTACGATAAATGTGACTGAAGTCATTCTTTGGTATATTGATTGCTTTAAAAAAAAAACAGAAATATAATTCTTGTTTTTGAAACTGATCAAGTCAAAAACTGTAATAGAGTTTATTCGACATAACCCATTGCTTACTAACAGAGATTCTCTATTAGGAAGTAAATTTATGACACAAAAACCAGTCCGAGATGTCGCGAAACGACCATCAGATTAAGTCATCCATTCACCTAGGTCAAAACTAAATATAAGGGTTGGGTCAGGGCAGATGGTGAGTCAAATATTGAATTTTATTCCAATAAAACGATCCTGCCCACATTCCACACTGTCTTTATAGTCCCTTCACTGTAAGCAGATAAAAGAAGGCATTCCGTTTTCCTTTGTGTACCTTATACACAGAGATAGGATTTATATGTAATAATAAATGGTGCAAAAATACGTTGCACAAACTTTCTCGCATACAGTATACGTGTTGAAGGATAGCACAGAAAAATTAAATTAAAGAGACAATAAAAATTTAAAATTGGAAACTCTTATCTATGACTAATAAAATGGCTATATCCGTATTTCTGCAAAAATGACTTAAGGGGTACTTTGCTCGTATCCATTTTCAATTTTTCTAGATATATCCATTAAATTATATCCATTACAGTAGGCGATACATGAAAACCTACCACAGTAAAGTTGCAGAAAAATTTAAAATGAACATTTTTTGTTTAACCCATTTCTTTGTACATGTAATAGATATCAAGATAAAAACGAAATAAGGACAGCTTAAATGCGAATTTCAGAACATACATGTCAATTAAAATATGAATGACATTTTGTTGGCCCTAGTAACAAGAACTCTATAGGCCTAATGTATTTATTGTTGTGAAATGCAATCAGTTTAGCTCAGTCGCAATGAACACACCAAAAGCAATTACATGGAGGTGGTATAGGCAAACAGAGAAGAGGTCATGAGTTCAAATCAAACCTCTTGGAAAGCACCAAGTGACTTGGGTTTTTCATGGTTTCCTCGTTCGAAAAGGCGAACGCCGGGTTTGTAGGGCTTGCTTATTTTCCATAACTCATCGCCGCTATATCACTGGATATTATAATCGTTTAAACTGAATACCGCATAAGAAGACATCACTAAACAATAGAAACATGACGCGAATGAGTTGTTAATATAGACCAGCGTTTCTCAACTATGGTCCGCAGACATAAATAATTTAAACATATCATAAAGCAAGTGGGAAGTAAAGAAGTAGAAATTTTTCACATAAAATGGACACTAGAAGCCAAAGTTTTTAAAATCATCGAAACTACAGGTCATATTGCAAGTTTCCTTACTTTTGCAGTTACGGACCACAGTTTCAAACCCCTGATGCACTGACGTCTATGGTTCCCTCTTTCATTCAAAACCTTAAAAAATAAGACTTTGTCGGAATTTTGTTATTAGAGGCGCCATGCAGTTTTCAACAACCTATCTTTGAGAAGGGATTTTCAACATAATACAGAAACCGACTTAATGTATCTGCTGATCTTCGACTAAATTTGACTAATATTGATCCAAATATCCAGGAAGTCTGCAAGAGGCGACAAGCTCAACCATCTCATTAAAAGTGAGTAATAACATAATTCCTAATTATATGATCAAATTGGTAATACATATTAAAGTCTGTTCAAAATATAATTTTACTGTCAATAGTTTCATTCCAATTCAATAACTGCGTTCCCGTCGGATTAAAAAAAAAAGTATTTCGTTATAACTTCCTATAATTTAATACCCCGAATATTAAGGATATAGGCCTACATATAGCCTACTTTTAACAATGGGATGTAAAATTAGGGGTCCGTAAAGTTTTTTAGACTTTTAGAGGTCCTCAGGTTCAAAAAGGTTAAGAAACGCTGATATAGACTAATGGTTCGCGCAAAAATACTAAACACGTGATATGACCTACATGCAGCTAAAGCGTGCAATATAACCTAAGTAGTAGTAGTAGTGGCGAAATTCAAATATAAGTCGCCCCTTAAGCTCTCCCATTCGATATTCACATTTGCACGGACTGTGTGATGTATTTTGTTTCTGAGCGAAGCAGAGTGACCAACTGCCCTTGTATATTGTCGCAAGTGTCTTGTATCCACCTCTACATATAACTAAATAATGCATAACACTAACTACATAGTTAAGTGCGCGAAGCGGAGGCGGCAGCCGTAGCGAAGCGCCCTTGCATTTTCGAATAATGTACGATACACTGTTTGTAGGTTTCGAAAATGTGGCATATTATATCTCCCGCAAGGTTTGTCAGCCTGCCACCTCTCGTCTAGCGGTGAGACGTCACACCACCAACGTCCAATCACGAGTTTCTTCATAATACCTGGACAGAAGAATTCGCTAGATCGTGGTATAAAAGAAACTGCATCGGTGAGGGTGGGTTGGGTGGGACCGACTCATCCCAAGGTGCGACTTATATTTGAATTTTCCCGTAGTAGTAGTACTAATAATATGCAGTTTTACTGCCATTGATTATTATTATTATTATTATTATTATTATTATTATTATCATTATTATTTCACGGTAAAAGCATTGAAACAAAAGATCCACCCGGATGCTTTCCGTTCTAGATACTTGTTAGTTTTATGAAAATGTAATAAGTAAAATTTAATTGTCTCTTTAATTTAATTTTTTCTGTGCTAGCATTTAACACGTATATGCGAGAAAGTTTGTGCAACGTACTTTTGCACCATTTATTTTAATTGACATTTATGTTCTGAAATTCGCATTTAAGCTGTCCTTATTTCGTTTTTATCTTGATATCTATTAGATGTACAAAGAAATGTGTTAAACAAAAAATGTTTATTTTAAATTTTTCTACAACTTTACTGTGATAGGTTTTCATGTATCGCCTACTGTAATGGATATAATCTAGAAAAATTGAAAATGGATACGAGTAAAGTGCCCCTTACGTCATTTTTGCGGAAATGCGGATATAGCCATTTTATTAGTCACAGATAAACTTTACAATTTTAATTTTTTATTAAAATCGTTGGAGCCATTTTTTTAAAAAAACAATTTTTTTTAAATGTTTTCATGAAAAGTCCCCTTAATATTTCAGTTGTAAAACTAAATTTCTGGGCGGTTCGACAAAATTTCGAAAAAGTCCTTAATTCAAAAAATGAAGTAAATACAATGAACCGTTTACCCGCTGTGCTTGTCCACGGACAGACGGACAGACGGACAGACGGACAGACGTCATTCCAAAAATATTTTTTTAGGTTTCTAGGCTTCATGAAACGTGCTCTCCCGGTGTTATCTCGACTTCGATTTTTTGTCACGATCACAATACTTTCTCTATACCGGTACTACATACATGCGAGAAAGTAAAAATGAAATATTTTATGGTTTCATGAACAGATATCTACATCTTAAAATTTGCTGTACAATAACAGTAGAAACCTGGGTCGCAAAATAAAAATTAGACTAACATGTGCAGTTTTCCAGGACACAGCGAGAAATAAAACAAAAATATTAAGAACATATTATTTGAACACATGACTTGTGATTGAGGCGTACGGACGAAAGGCAGAAGGGCGTTTTCTGAAATTTACATAAAGAATTATGTACTTTTTTATATATTAGGGTAAGTAGTAGGTCCTAACCTTTTCATTGCTATTGACGTTTAAATTCTTCACAATAAAAAGTGTCTAAAATCAGAGATAAAAGCTCAATAGAAAACATTATTTTATACAAAATGCGAGGATATTTTACCTACAAGGTAGGTTTTTCATTTATGGAAACGAGCTATTCCACAAACATTTTCTTAATTGATTTTAAACGTATAATCTGTATGTGGAACTTAAAACGTTTAAGCGGCAATCCTTTTGGCATCTGGCTATATCAGGAACGCCCCTGATGATGGCAATGCTTCGTGCTGCCAAAAGCTTGGTTGTAATGGTGTTTAGCAGGGTGTATATTAGATAACTCTTATTTCATCCTTCTTTAATGTTGATTTTGGCAAAAATGCTTATTTGCGTTTTGTCAGTGAAATTCTGCCTTTTTTAAAAAGTGACATGGTACTATTCTACTTTCAGGTACCGCACTACTGAGGAATCAGAAAGGCGCAGGGAATATATATGGTGACCTGGAATGCGGGAACAGCGGCAGGGAAGTTATGAGCCTGTTCCTATCCCTTTCCCCCTGGAACGGTATTCAGCCCACCCACCACCCGCATACATACGAGCCATAAAAATACTGAAGGACAGGAGTGCTTTATATGGATTTCTTAAAACACGCCACGTAAGATCTGTCACTCACGACTATTGCATGCATATAACTTGCTAGAAGGGTGGATATAAGACCTTTTCAAAACAGAATTGTGGAATCAACTTACTATTCCTAAGAATTTGTTTATAACGTCGCCGGAGGAACAGTGATTATTACAAGAGGATCCTTAGGTATGTAATATAAATTTTGAGAAAAGAATATTTTATTGGATTTGTAACATTTCGTTTGTATCGTATATTTCAACACACTCAAGTTGAATTTTACTGCATGTAGTTCTTTTTCCATTTATAGGCTAAACTGGACTTTAATTTTAACGAATTTTAATTTCCAACACAATCTAAAGCGTTAGAAGGATATTCAGAACGAGACATCCTTGGACCCTGGGATTTCAGGTAAGGTACGAGTGCACCAGTCTGAAATAAGAAATAAGGCTGAAAAGGACAAAATCCTGAAATGGGACATAAGCCTGAAATGGACATACGGATGAAATGGCATATAAGCCTGAAGTGGGACGTAGAAAGAAATGGGACACAAGCCTGAAATTGGACACAAGCTTCAAATAAGGCACACACTTCAAATTAGGCACAATCTTGAAATGAGACACAAGACTGAATAGGATACAAGGTTGAAATAATGCAAGTCCTTACATAAGTCATAAACCGAATAGACAAAAACCTGAAACAACATACTTTCTGAAATAGACACAATTGTAAAAAGCTACAAGCCTGAATTTAGCAAGAGTATGAAAATAAGATCCGGTCAAGAAAACCACCATTAACGGCCGTGGGTGTCGGCATGCTGACCACATGCCCCCCCAATCCTGCCATCTGCCTACGGGAGATGACGCAGCGGTCGGGTGGTAGGCCAAGTCCCTTCAGGGATGTAGAGCCACGGAGTTTAGTTTAGTTTTTTATGAAAATAAGATACGAGGCTGGAGTAAAGTAAGTTATGAAATAAAGCATAAGCCAGAAAAAAAAGGCTCAAGGCTGAAATATGTCACAAGCCTGGAATACAAGCTTCCTGGACAAACTTAAAAATTATGAGATTTAAAGGGCTCTACGGCCTTTTAAAAAGCGAATCACATAAAATAACAATGTTTTTGTAATTATCACACTAATTTCATTGGCAAAACAAAAGAAATAGTGTTTTTGTTTAAAAAAAGATTAGTAATTTTCAGCAATAACAATAGCAATAATAATAGAAATAAAAATAACAGAAATAATAATAATAATAAATCTCTTTGAGATTTGAGATTTGAAATTTTAAACACGCATCCATGCAATCAGTATAAATATGAACATTCTTCCGATCCAGTTCATATAATGAAGAAATCACATCTGGGGTGAGAATTATTAACTGCTCATATGGCACAACGAAACGAGGAGAAAACGATTCAAAGACAATTTTTGAAAAATTCCATCCACGTAATTTTATACGGTATTGATATTCATTTATGTTACTGGTCCATGTAAATGAAATAATCAATACTTCCGATCTGTCCAGTTAGGTAGAGAAATTAAAATCGCGATTCATTTCCCCACATTGAGAATTATGCGACAGTTAGAGAACTTCAGTTCTTCAATTTTCTTTGATAATTGTATTCTTGCGCTTCATCGTGGGGGAATGTTCCGGAAGAGCTCACCCACATTCACTTTTAACAAGAGAGATATTAGAATGTCGCACACAGTATGTGGCAGTCGCCAGACTGGGTGACAAAGCACCTTATATATATGGGCAAATTAAAACCACGCTTCATGGCTTCCTATGCAGGTATATCACTTTATGAATTCCACCCAACCTGCCTGACCCACATAGTAAATTTAGGTGTCACACTCAGAACAAATGTGCCAATTCAATGAGAGCTAACGGATGACTTTCATTCAACCTTTTGACAACACAGCATGAAAACTGGCTTCTTTCATGTTTCATCTTCTGACATGCAGTGGGGCCTAGCTAACGGTCTTCTTTCTTTGTCGAAATTGCTTTATTTTTCAGTGAACCCAATCTCAGGCCTCCCGAGAAGGTATCAAATACAAATACGAATTTAGTTATGTTTCTTTTTCTGTAGAGGGCAGATACAGATGGTAGCCTAGAGTTTCTAAACACTCAGAAGTGATTTTTTCAACTCAGCTGTATTTATACTCCTTTTAGCTACAAGGCCATATCAGGAATTCGCGATCTGTGTCTATAAAGTAGGGTAGGCCAGAGAACTACCGATTGTCAATTATTTCTATTAATGGCGTATTTTGTGGATTAAATTTTAGCTGATATTAATTTAATTGTACATGATACAGGATGAACTGGCGAAGATGATTCATAGAATATGAATATCCCATTCGGCATTTGCCTTTACAACAGGGAAAACCATGAACAAACCCATGTTAAATTGTCCGGCCACGGGATTTTAACCTGGGACCTCAAGAATGAGAGTCCTAGTGATTCTTGTTATCCATATTAGCAAGCATATGCTACTTACGAGAAAGACAGAAAAGAATGAAATTTTTTCATGTTATCAAATTGAATGTTGAGCAGGCCTACACTTCTAAAAAAATTATCATCCTTAAAGTTCAGTATTTTTACGTAGCTGTAACGCAAATTACATTTATTTACACGTGTAGTTGATCCAGGGGTCAATATGTTTTTTAAGAGATTGACAAACTCAGAATACGAAAAAATTAAACCGTGATTCTGAAAATACCTCCAAACAGACAAAAAAGCAAGAAGAAGTTGGTGAAGACCCTGCTGATGATCAAGAATATGGAGCTAGTATGCACTAAAGCAGCGTTTATCAACCTATGGTCCGCGAAGATGGTGCAGATGGTCCTCAGACATAATTAAAAATATATCATAAAGCAAGTGGAAAGTAAAGAAGTAAAATTTTTTCACATATTTCGTTATATTAAGAATATAGGCCTTCTTTGAAAAATGGGATGTAAAATTAGGGGTCCGTAATAATTTTTAGAGATTTTAGAGGTCCTCGGGTTCAAAAAGGTTGAGAAACGCTGCACTAAAGTACACAGTTTCACTTTAGTTTCTCGCTAGTTTTACTTTTTAACATTAACGTATATCTAAGGAAGTACTTATCATAGCAACATGAAACTTTTATCACATGTAGTATTTATACTTTCACACCTACTATTTTGTACCTCCCAGTCTTATGGCATAAGATTTTATGTTGTATAAAGCGTGTATATATATATATATATATATATATATATATATATATATATATATATGTATTTTTTTTAAAGCCATTTAGAACGAAATTAATAAAGTTTCTTGGTAAGAAATTGAATGAACAAAAACTAGCGTTTTTACACAACATACGCAGCAATGTGTATGCCAAAATTCAGGAGCCAACGACTGTTAGTTCTTTAATAATGTGTCCTCAATTTTACAAAATTAACATTGTTAATATCGGAGTACCACCTCAGGGCCAAATTTTAGCATGAGTAGAAAAATTCATAAGAAGTCAGACATAGCAGAAAAGATGGCGATATAAAGATACCAGTCATAATTTGAAGCAGTATTCTGTATTCCGACATAGCCTATGAGTAGCATATAGTTAGTTCCAAACCTTATACGGCGCCATGGAAGACATCTTCCCAACTATAATATTCACAATTATGTCCGAAGATAAATGTTCGAGCTTCTCTTCCACTCCATGAATTTTATTGTTCTCTCTCATATAGTCTTCTCAGACTGCGTACCTTCTAAGGGAAACCATAATATTTTCTAAATAACAATATCGCATAAGTTACAGTACGTAGACCTGCAATTCATTAAAAATATCCTTCGAGATTTCTGTCAACATAATACGTTATATAACATATGTTATATAGGCTATTATATACAAAAACATAAACCAGGGTTAGCCATTTCTTTACTTATGAGGGCCAATATATGATGTGGCTTTGTAGAGAAGGGCCCCACATTTTTTTAACGAAGTAACATTATTAAAAACAAAAATTATTATTTATCAAAATGCATTACACATTAATGAAAGCACGTTTTTGAACGCAGTGAAACAATTATTTACTAAAATTCGGAACATATTAATGAGATCACTTTTTGGATGCAGCAAAATTATTAAATTTCAGAATACATAAACGAAAGCTTTTTTTTGGACGCAGTACATAATAAATTATTTATTGAAATGCAGTACGCATTAATGAAAACCTTTGGGGTGCAGTATAATTATATTAGGCCTATTTGTGCAGTACTCATTAATGAGAGTATGTGGACACTCGTGGAAAGTATCAAGTTCACCGAAGTCAATTCCCAAATATGTTGATATTTTTAACAAGTCCTGAAGATGGACATACCGCTAATTTACAAAATGTATCAAGTTCAGTTCTGCATAAATTGGATAATCTGTGAAAGGTGGTTTAAGTTGTATATTTCACTGTTATCCTTTATCCGAAAAATGTAGTTTGTAATATAGAAGCATCATATATCCGCGGCCAAAACTTTCCATAATAATGAAACTATAAGTAAAACCAAAAAAGTTTGAATTGTATTAATTGACTTTGTCGCGGACTGAGCAGAATGAGCGGCCCGCCATTTGGTCATCCCTGACATAAACTAACAGTGCCGATATTTACAGCTTTCTATTTACAAGCTGGCTACATTTTGTGCTTCGTATAATCGGAACAGTATGACTGAAATGAATTCAGCAGTGTTTAGCTCAAAAATATAACTTTAATATTATTAATGAAAATAATAGAAATAACAGCAAGTATATAGACAGATAATTAAAACAAGATAGGTAAAGAAACAAGGCAAAAGAGGATAGATATGGGAAAACCGATCTCGCTGAAAAAGGACTTGGTAAAATAAACAATCAAGAAATCTAAAGCAAAGTAATGAAAAAGATAAAACTCCAGATAGTATGTTTTTCTGAAAGTATTTCGCAGCATGACTCCATTAGCGTAATTGGAGTTTTTAAAAGATGCACCGTAAACATTTTAGAACGTACTCTGTAATTATAAAATTGTAATTACAAAATTCGACATTAGAAGTCAGAAACGTCTTCTACTGCGTGGGCAGAAAAATGAATTTGCGTAGCTGTGTTACTTCTGGTATTATTTCGACGTAACTCTGGAAAAAAAAATGCTTTCTCTAGAAAGAGAAATGTGACAGTGGCTTTTCCTTAACATCCTTGTGCCACATTCCTTGTCCTGCTATTTTTACTTCCACGCTGGCTTCTCTGAAATTCTTTCAAGGAATTCTGTGAGTTTCTCTTAAGCAGATTGTGCGCTGAATCGCAACAAAGTTCACATACAATCCGATCCATAACTTGGGAACAGAACCAACAGATGCTGAATGCTGAATGAAACCATCATTTCTCTGTTCAGAATATAGGCTACACTAAGTCAATGGAAACAAAAATACTGCTTGCATCTGCAAAGTTATATTGCATCTCTTGTTTACCCTGCAGGAAACAGATTACGGTATAGATCCTCCAACAATCAGTACCAACATAAGAATAAGAGATTTCACATGAGCAGATGTGCTGTACAGGGCGTTATGGACTTAGTTCTAATAGTACAGTATCAAGATTTTTCGGGTTTAAGTCAAATTGTTGAAGTTATGTTTTATGCAGTAGCATACAATAAATATAAGCAGGACCCTATATACATATTAGGGATGGGTCGATACCAGATTCTCTCGATACCGATACATGATTTTTTCCTCGATACTCGTTACTTCGATACTCGATACCTTCAACATTTTCAGTTTCAAAAATAGGTACATTAAAAATTAAAATTTTAGAGAACTGTGTAATACCAACTAAATTAATTAAGTCTGTATATTTAATGAGACAAAATTTAATATCATCAGTAGCCTATAATTATTTTTAAACTCTACATTAAAACTAAAATTAGTTTTTTAAACAATCCACTTACAAGTTTTTGTTAAAAAATACTAGCATTCTCACTTAATTGCAGTATTGCAGAATTACAAAATTATCGAAAAAGTATCGAGCGAGTTTTCTGAAGTATCGTTCGATGCCGATACCATGCAAGTATCGAGAGTATCGAGGTATCGAAAGTATCGAGGACCCATCCCTAATATATATATGCTTATAATTTTTGAGGCGATGCATTCATACGTCAGTAGCAGTGAAAAAGATCTATTGCAGTTCAACATACAGTGCTCCAAGATACTTTTAAGTTTTCTTCACAATTAATAACCTTCCCATAAGAACAAAATACCAAACACTACAACAGTTGTACGAGCAAGTAGCGTGGATATTTTTATACATATCTAAGTGAGTAGCTCTAAAGAAAGAAATTATTTACTGTGCAGGCAAGAATGATAAAATAATAATGGCCACTAAAACTAATTATACGACCTCATCGCAATAAAACCATCCGCATGCATTAAAGCATATGTTCTTGCAGCACTTGCACAATGAAATATGGAAGCAGTGGATTTAATTTCCAATCTATATCCATTAGTAGCACTGTCTTAATTAGAAAGGAAGCATGTCTCACTTGGCAACGAACACGAAACCCTCAAGCTCGTGCTTAGTCACGCAACTACCATAACATAAAGTTATTGCATGTATTACCATCTTAAGGGGAAGCTTGCCTTCAAGTTTATGATTATTATAGTACAGTAAATTTATTCATTGATATTTGCGTTCATTTATCTACATAATGTAGAGAATGTTAAATCCGGGGTGCGCGGGCAGAGAGTGTTAAGTCCACTTTCTTGTTACTGAGAATTAGAGTGACTTAACACACTAACTTATACCAGCCCAACATAGCTTTAGGGATGGATACCATGAGGCACACATCCATAACTACCGTACACTTTTGATTATGACTCACTGTACTGAACACAAATGTAGAGAACATTTTTATCTATAACTCTATGGAAATCATGAATATGGTCTATGATAAGCTTCGGAATGTTTTTGTATCTTTATAACAAAGAACTCGCTTCGCTCATTCGAGGCTTCGCCCCCAAACCCCCACTGAGGTTCTCGGGAAAGGTTTTTGGAATTTTCCTGTGGTTTACAGCCTAAAAGCTATAATTACGTGTACAAAATTTCAAGTTTCTAGCTCATCTGGAAGTGGGCAAACATTAATGTCAGTAAGTGAGCCCTTTATCGGGGGGTTTTTAGGTAATTTTTTTTTAAATATATATACTTTTGGAATTTTCCTGTGAGTCAGCCGTGTTGCTTTATATTATAGGTATTAGCCAATGTGGATTTTCTGCAAGGATTGGTATAGGAAGGAGGGGCCCATCCCCGAAATGAAAAAAGAAACTTACGAAAATTTCACTAATTTAAAATGTAACTTACTTCTCATTTAATATTTTTAAATAAAGTGTTTTATTACTCTTATGGAGTTTTATATTAGACAAACAGTAAATAAACGATTGTAAAATTAAATCTTCAAATTTTATTTTAATGCTTTTTTTAAAAAGTTATTATTTTGCAACAGCAAAAAGTGTGATATGTGCTATTTTTTTGTAAATGAAAAAAGGCGAAAGGCTTAAGGCTTAATTTTACAAAAAAAAGTCAATTGGGGAGTACCACATACCCCTTCTGATCCAAATCCTAGCTATGTCCATGAGCTAACGCTTTGATTCTACAGTAAAAGCCTACAATTAAAATCTGTATTCGCCTTCAACTATCCAATTAGATTTTTTTTTTTCATTTATCTCATAAAATAAGACTGGCTAACATATTTAACGAAAAGTGCTTCTTTGTACAAAAGTCAACCTATTCTAGTACTCATTAAACTGGCTATTGTTACAAGTCGATTTTACTAAATATATATTCTATATTTCCTTAAAGTAAATTGTGTACATTCAAACCGAAGTTGTTTAAATCGATATTTAAAGTCAATCCAGACATAATAAATTTTAACTGCATGATAGTAGACATTTTCTTCAAGTTTTCATACTTAGAAGTCAATACACGAACTTATATTTTCTCACTTGATTCCGGGTAGGCTTAACTCTAATTAATAAGTAATAATATATTCGTCATTCAATATAAAACTTAAAGGCTTCATCATATTAAATTGTTAATAAAACATATAGGCCAAATCTGGAACGAACATTAAAATTATTTAAATTATTTAAAAATTCGTTAAAACTTAGCTACTTCCTGAGTTTATTATTTACAATGGCATATGGTAGCTCTGATAGGCCTATGGAAGCAGGAAATTTATTGGAATCTTCAAGACCTTGTACATCATAATTTTAGGTACGTTTTGAATTTCGCATTATAGCCTACTTTTAGATTTCACGATCTTGGTATTATGATCAATATTGCTAAATAAAAAAAATTAAATTAAATTAAAATAATACAATATAGAATGAATATATAATGCTTTCTTCGCGACTTATTTTATTTTTTCTTAGGCCTTTCGGTTGTATTCAACCAGCTTCATGGAATCTTGCTTCTAGAGTTACATTCAATAGAAATAAAATTGCTTCATCACTGGCGTCATTTTTAATTAAAACTATTAAACTTAAAATATTGTTAATTCACAAGTAAACTTCATTCCTTGATTGTTATTCTACGTCGAGTGAACACCAGTGATGAAGCAGTTTTATTCTTATTGAATGTAACTCTGCTAGTAAGATTCCTTGTAGATGATTGAATGAAACCGAAAGGCCTATGAAAAAATCAAGTTGAGAAGAAAGGTATTATGTAATTATTTTATCGATTGAGCTCAACAGTACTACCCGGCATGATTTTAAACAATTTAATACGATATTAGTTAAAATAGGCTTCCTATTGTAATTGGATTTGATCAATCCTGGAATTAAAATAGTAGGGTTTTTTATCCTGAAAATTGAGCTGATTATCTTTTAGTAAAGTAAAGTGTTCCCTATTACAGGCCATGGAGGCCCAGAGGGTTCCAGGAGGTTGAGGCTCCCAGATTTTTAGACATCGGCACATGAAGGTGTCAGCCTTACGCACCGGCCGCCTTTACCCCCAGAATTGCTCCTGGTACTCATTTCTGTTTGAGGCTGAGTCGACCCCAGGGCCATAGTGCCACCAGAAGGATTAGGCCAATTGAAAAACTCCAACGGCCTCATCGGGGATCGAACCCGGTTTGTAGCGCAGCGCCTCAACCACTACGCTACGGCGTACCCCCGATTATCTTTTACTTTTTTTAAAACTTAGTTTGCTGTTCCGGAAAATTGAAATTTATTACGATTCCAGTCTAGTAAGTTCTGTTGTCTGATCTGAAAATCTAAAAGCTTCCCTTTGATGAATTCAATTACTGTTGTGTTTTTGCCAAGTTTTAGATCCGAAATATAGTATAGGCTATGTATCATAAACTCTTGGACAGAAATAAAACTAGGGAGAAGAAAAAAATACTAATTTAAAGAAACTTTTTGCTATTTTATTTATGTTCAGAGATTTCGTATCTAAGTAGTTTTCTTCATTTCCTTGTAAGACGGTTGTAATTATAATAATTTCAATCATCCTGATTTTACTGGAAGAAAAAGTTTCCGATCTCCTTTTAAAGAAGTTAGTTGCGAGTGATAATCTGATATTTTTATTTGACTTGCGACTAATCAATAAGAGTTACTTCATTTACAAAGTTGATTACTACAGCTCTAATATAAATGGGAATTGGGAGCTTATCAAGAAAATCTAGTATGAAGACTGAAATATCAGGACTATTATGATGTAGTCTGTAAAATGTTAACATACAATATTTGACATTTAAAGTAAACCTCTTTTTACATCTGATCTTTACTTTAGGGTATTGTGTAAATAATGAACGATGGAAGAATGCCCAAGTTGGTGGTGAACTGGGAACCTGATGGAAGATGAAGGAAAAAAGGCCCGGATGGGATAAGTGGGAGCATAATAGGAAAAGGGACTTCAAGATGGAGTTACGATGGACAGACGAAACTAGAGAAAAATTAGTCAAAATTGGAATGTATAATTATTGTGTATTATTGTTAGATTTAGGGACACCACAAGTTGTGTAAAAACCTTAAGGAAAAATATTATTATTGTTATTACTCGAATTACTGTATTATTATTATTATTATTATTATTATTATTATTACCATCATCGTTTTTTTAAGATACATATAAGACAGATTTGGATATGACATATAAAATAAGATTAAAAACCTATGAGGAAGGAAATGAGCTTTAAGTTGCGCCAGTATATCTGTATGTATATTTTTATTTACGTATTATTTATTATGCTGAGAATGTAACAGGCACATTGCCCAATCACAATATTCTCTTACACTAATTACTCAGGTTTTACAAAATGGCGTAACAACAATCCTAAGTCTAATATCACATCACTAAAACACTAATATTGAATATTTAAAGTAGTACTAAAAATAATTAAACTAATAACACCGTGGCGCTACATCCCTGAAGGGACAAGACCTACCACCCGACCGCTGCGTCATCCACCATAGACAGATGGCAGGATTGGGGGCATGTGGTCAGCATGCAGACACCCACGGCCGTTAATGGTGGTTTCCATGACCGGAGCCGCCACTTCTCTATCAAGTAGCTCCTCAATTTGAATCACGAGGTTGAGTGCACCCCGTTCCAGACCGCCCTACCTCAGAAAAATCCGAGGAGGTACCGGGGATCGAACCCGGGCCGACGGATCTGTAGGCAGCGACGCTAACCACGCCGAAGGTCATTTAAACTAATACTACAACTAAATAAATAAATAAATAAATAAAAGGGAAAAAATGAACAAGAAATAGGCCTACATACAATATGAAAATTACACAATGAAGGGAACAAATGAAGAACATAAATAATAGGCCTATAATATTCTATATTATGATATGAATGAATGGTCCCTTTATCTTTTTAGTACACATGTATAGTTCGTACTGTTGTCCATTGAATACTCATACAATCATGATCCCTGAAATTAATAGGCCAAAGAGAGAAATTACCCTGTATTTGCTATTTGAATACATTGCTGCCTAAAACATATTTATAACTAAGCTTATCGTAAACGGTAATCCGACTGGCCATTAAGTGTGCATAATGGAATGCTTTGACGCTGCCTCTGTTAGCTTTTATTTATAATTTCCGCTCAATTAATGCCACGTTGCATGACACATATAACAAGAGTTGTAATCCAAGGAGGCAGTACCGGCGCCCATGCTACACTATGAGAATGATGAATGTGTGGATAGAGTATCGAGGTCAAGTTTAACAAGCAAGTAAGAGCTGCAAAGGTAAGAATGAATGCAGAAGTCACTCAACCGACGTCATGGACCCGAATTACGTTATTTACTTACTTACTCAATGGTAATAGACAATTCCTCAGCTTCGCCCGTGATAATTATTTCAAAAATTAAAAATTAAGAGCATAACAGTTAAATCATTAAATTTATTAACACCTAAATCACGTGGAATATATAGCACAGCGTTTCTCAACCTATGGTCCGCGGACAACTGGTGGTCCGCGAAGATGGTGCAGATGGACCGCAGACATAATTTTTAAAAATATCATAAAGCAAGTGGAAAGTAAAGAAGTAAAACTCCGGTTTTAATATTTTTCCAATTCAATAACTGTGTTTCCGTCGAATTAAAAAATATATATTTAGATTTATTTCGTTATAATGACCTATAATTAATTCCCCAAATATTAAGAATATGGGCCTACATACAGCCTACTTTTAAAAATGGGATAAAAATTAGGAGTCCGTAAAATTTTTTTTAGAAATTTTAGAGATCCTAGGTTTCAAAAAGGTTGAGAAACGCTGATGTAGCACGATTAAAAAGCGTCGCCTGGTAAAATCGACCTCAGATTAGAGTTCCTTGGCCCAGAAAACTCCAGTATAGTGGGTTTCGTCCAAATCGAACAATGTTTGACCATACTTAGGTCTATATTCATTATCCCTCTTCAGCCTATGTTGAAAATTTCAGGCGTGTGCTAGCCTTGACATTCTAAACAAATGAATCGACCAGGGTGGGCTTACAAAATTCAACAAAATTCAAGAGATCGCGATGCTTTTATTTCCCAAGTATGACAAAAATAGGCAAAGCCACCTACAATTGATTTGACAACTGAAATGTTTAAAATTTCATACCTCTGCGTTCAGTAGTTTTCGCTGGGTATCGTGGACAGACAGAAAGACAAACACTTCCTTTTATTATTATAAGCTTATATTTTAATATTTTATGGAACCCGAAGGTTCATTGCCACGCATACCTGAACCCGCCATTCAACCCTACCCTCTGGTAACTCTATCCAATCTACCCTCGAAAATCCTACTTCCTTTAATCTATCTTAATATTGTCCTCCCACCTACGTCTAGGTCTTCCAGGTGGTATTTCCCTTAGGGTCTTCCAGTCAATACTTTTGAGATATGTCTTTCCTCCCCCATGCGCGCAACATGTCCAGCCCATTTCATCCTCCGTGATTTAATTACCCTTACTATATGTGGTGAAGAGTGCAGGTCATGAAGCTCGTCGTTATGCAGGTTTCTCCAGTACCATTTTCATCTCTCTTAGGCCCGAATATTTTCCTAAGCACCCTGTGCACTGAATTAAGTTAAAAGACAAAAACTCATTATGTGTTTTAACATGTAATACACGTTTTTAGGAACACAGAGTAAAGTAATCTTATGTGAAGCACATAACTTATTCTGCCAAATAAATCTTTTAGCTCTTAATATAATATAATATAATACGTAACATAGGCCTATTAATAATATAAATTATGCATACTAAGCAATTCCTGTAGGAAATTTAAACAAATTCATTAGAGCCGCTTGCGAGAAAAACTATTAAAATTACATTCTCTTCATTAAAAGTGGTTGTAAAATTGAAGAGAATGTCGTTACCACGCTTATTATCGTGTTAATATCACTCCTGATAAAGCAACCTATAAGGAATGAAAGGTATTTTTGAACACTTCAACTTTGAACCACTTTACCTTTTACAAAAAAGAATAATAAAAATCTGTCTAAGAAAACACATTGATTACCCAACTAGTCTAATATTTTCGGAATTTAATGTTTTTAAGTTTGACCAACTCTACAAATTTTCTTTATTAAAATATTTTCACAAACATCGTGCAAAATACACATCCGGTGTTCATGCATACTGCACTAGAAGAAATAATAATCTACCTCTATCAGAACCCAAATGTCTCACATCAGCAGGATTAAACCATAGCATTAATTTTGGTCCCCGCTTCTATAACTCTACGATCAGTAGATACCCCGATCTCGCAGTTTACCCCAATTTTAAATTTAATAAGTATGTAAAACATTTTTTGTAATTTTATTAGCTTTAAGTCATTTATTTTTATTATTATTTATTGTATGTATTTGTGTTTAATATGTTTTGTCTCCTTTTTATAAATTTGTCTTTTCTTTTTCTAGCTCTGTTTAACATTTTTCACCTTTTTTTATAAGTGTGTCATTCTTTCTCACTTTGTTTTTTGTTTCTCCTCTTTCTCCACTCTGATGTTCTGAAACTACACCCGAGCACGAGCAGTTTGCTCATTCGGGTGTATTTCTAAATAAATATTTGGTTCTTTTCTTAAAAAGTATTGTACTTTAATTTTGAAATTTTTAAATGTTTTTTTGTTTATTTGTGTATTTTTGTATTTGTATTTGATTTGATTAACAATAGGCATAAATAAAATAAAATAAATAAATATAAATAAAGTATCCTACAGGATAAGATAGCTTACCTTAAAGAGTTTGTAATAAAATAATGGGAAATAACTCGAAAGAAAAAATAAAATGCATGTAAATGACAAAATGGGGTACTACGAATAATCTACGAGCCTAATCATTGTATTAACTATTTTCTTGGCAGTCCGCCAAGCACTATAATTTGCGTGAGAAATTGAGTCTCGTGTATTCGAGGGTTAAATTCTCTACCCAACTTTACTTTCTACAATCACGAATAACTTGAACTATATTGCCTCCCATTCAAAATGTGAAAACCAGAATTGGATTCCGGGAATGACAAGGGCGAATTTTCCCCTGATATCCAGGATGTCCCCCGCAGATTCAGACGTTTATTTTGTATCTGAAAATAAACTATATTTTGTAAAAAAAATTTGTTTAATAAGTGCCAGAATGGTACTTTAGGAGTCTGTGTGGGAACGGGAAAATGTCTGTCCATCTGTCTCTCCGTCCGTCTGTCTGTAAACTCAATAAGTCAAATTCGCTTTATCAGATTTTCGTGAAACTTAGTATACGCATTTATAACGTCCATGGGAAGCAGCATAGTGATACTGGACCAAATCGGTTGACCAGTACCAGAGGAATGCCCAATTTAATGCATATTTTAAAGTAATACATTAGAACGAATTTATAAAATGCAAATCAGTTCTCATGACAACATATTATTTTACAGTGTTCATATACGGCTTTTTAAGTTGCAATACAGGTAGCTTTGACAAATAACACTACCCACATTTACTTCACATATGTTTATCAAACTAGACCTTTGCTCTTCCGTAAGCCGTGATTAATGAATCGATCTGGAGCTAAACTCTGAAATCAATTTAAAAAATAACTCATTTTCTGCATATCATAAACAAAGGATTTCTGGTACTTTGTTACATCACATTTTCAGTGTTGGTCTTGTCTGTTAAAATTAACAGTTGAGTTCCATAGTGCGTTTATAGGAATTCTTTGCTTATGCTTAATCAAATACAATATTCCGCAACAGTTTCTCGATCTTCGAACCGGGCGAGTGTACTGCGTCCGATCTTTCGGTATCCAAATTATAACTCTCATTCTTACTTTTAAACATTGTTTCTTACGATGCTGCTTCCATCTCCTTCCAGCAGAAAAAAATTAGGATTCGACATAGGTGGCAAAGCTATACTTCATCTTATACATCTAGTGTTAATGCTACAAGAGATAAGCAGCTGGTAAATTCAGGTTGACGTATTCTTGAATTTCATTAAATGTCGGCATATAACTTCTGCTCTTCATTTTAAGAGATTTGTCTCACTCCATTGGGGAAGTCACGCACAGTCAAATGCAAGATGGCGGAACGGAAGTACTTCTCCGCGTCTCAAGATCCAATTGAAGCCATTTTGTACCCAAGCGCTCCTATAAAAGCTAGGAGCAGAGATGCGAAAATCAATAGAGTGTAATAAGTCTCTTCAACCAGAAGATATAATAATGAACGTTTTATGTCATCACGAAAACTAGTATTTCGTCTCTCATGTTCTTCGCTAGATTAGGAAAGTTTGGTTGCAAAAGAATTAAGTTAATCGAGTGATGAGAGGATCATACATTATTCACATATTTCCATAGGAGACCTGTTGACGAGGCATTTCTTTCATATTATGAACTAAATAGTACTTAATAGTGGATCTTTTTAATGTCCTATGTTAATTTCAGTTTCTATCACTTAATGCTTTTGTATAACTAAATTGTATTTGTAACAATTAATTTATTTTTTATCATTTAATGTATATTAAAATTCTTTCATATTATTTAGTGTGTCATTTTAATGTATGTTAAAGCATTTCATGTGTTATGTTGTGTTCTTTTAATGTATTTTGTGTTACTTATTATGTTATATTGAAACAACTAATGTAAGTTACTATTAGTCCCTGGTGAAGTGGAAGAAAAGACCTTACGGTCTTAACTTTCTCCAGGTTAAATAAACTATTATTATTATTATTATTATTATTATTATTATTATTATTATTATTGTTATTATTATTAAATAGGTAGAACCGAATGAACATAGAAGATGCAGATCAGCATTTAGGACGGATTTTTACAATGAGTTACATATTTTAGTATTTTATCGGGTCTTTTAAAAACCGGATAGCTGTCATGTGCAAATTCTAGTAGAACTGGCAACAATAGAGAAATAAAATGAAATCGAACGGGTTCACAGGTGAACAAGTTGCATTACAAATTATACAGGCATAAACAGTGGTTTTAGAATGACTGATATTTTACCATGTTATTCTTGCTTTCGTTCATGATATATTTAATAGAGTTGTATTTTCTATTTAGATTCTGCATAATGTAGGCCTTTCCTAAAGCGTACAAGCATATGAAGAACGACCATACCTATAGCGTACGGTTACAAAGAAATACACGAGGAAAACAGTCTTCTTTGCAATGCATAGAATTGCAACATTAAGTTCGTGCCGATTTTAGTAAACCACCTCAAAATTTCCAGCTTCAGTTTATAACTTGAGTCACGTAGAAAAGTTAAACAATGAAACAGAGTTTATTAATAACTTTTTGGTTATGCAAGTTTTCTTTCATTTCAATTAGGCTTACACAGAGAGCAACCTATTGTTGTAATCCTGGTAAATTAGTAAACTTTTCTTTTAATTTCTCACATATGTAGTGTAATAGTGTATTTGGGAAAGAATTCAAATTCGATATTTGATGGATAAGCATGAATTGCATTTCTGATGATTCTCTTCGTCTATATCTTTAATTTAATTGTCAGTAAACACTTTATTAATAAACCATTTGTTAGGTTATCTAATAATGTTTGAAAAAAGCATACATATGTTGATAGCACTTGTGTTATAGAGTAAAAATGTTAAGATATTTCCTGAAACTATTCACCTAAAACATACATGCTTCGCTGATACGGTATTAGACCTTATTTTTTGTTAAGCACATCATCACAAAGTGTTCTACGTACAATCACAACATATTCCATTTTCACTCTTGATTCAAAGCAAGCTTACTTACTACTTGTCTAAAGGAATAGGTTCGATTCAAAGATTCTCATTGGGGTTTTCTGAGGTGGGAAAACTTGGAACGGGTGCATTCAGCTCTACAAAGTGATGACTTTGGCCGCGAAGACCGGCATTAAACTGTCATGGGGGGAAGCAAGCTGAACACAAACCACAAAAGTCCTCCCGCCTAGAAGTAGGATTATCTCCACAAAGTCTCTGGGTTTTTACGTATATACCTTAGGAGCGAGTCTCACTGTTCGTAGAGTTCTTGTCTAGGGGAGGTAGCTGCACCCTGATTGACTCAGCTCTTCTATCCCACTCCACGTGTTGTCTGTCTCTGTCTCGCAGCATTATCCCTCCACTCAACTATTACAGTATTTTCTACCACTGGCAGCATGATCTTTACTCTCTGCCCAGCAGTAGGTCACTGATCTTACGCGCAGCGAATCCGCGCATCTTGGTAACGTGACGTAACGAGAAGCTCGCTGGCTGGGTTAGTCTTCAAGGCCAGAGACGTTGTGGGAGTAATCCTACTCTACCACTAAAGTCGAAAGTTTATGCAACAGTTGGACGATACGACTTAATCCGCATAGGGCCTTGCGTTTGGAATTAATTGTTTAACACCGTGTATCAACCATTGCACTGCGCTACAAACTGAAAGGTCGCGGGTTCGGTTCGCGATGAGGTCGTTGAGATTTTTCAATTGGCCTAATCCTTCTGGTGGCACTGTGGCCCTGGGCTCGCCTCAGCTTCTAACAGAAATGAGTACTAGGAGTATTCATGGGGGTAAAATAACGGCCGATGCGTAGGGCTGACAATCTTGCCAGCTTCATGTGCCGCATGTCACATGTAAACCCTATGGGTCTCCATGGCCCATACAGGGATCACTTTACCTTTACCTTATATCAACTATTAAACGACGGCATAATTTTTATGTATGATACACCGAAAAGGCAAACATACCTTCTTTACTTGTATTAAATATGTATGTAAAAATAATATGTAAATGTACGTAAGTCTAATATGATGCAAAAAATAAAATAACTTAATTGAAGTTCATAAAAAAAAATCGTGACTGGAGAGTAGCCTTTCGTAAACAGAGTGCATTCGCAATTCTTCGACTTACAACAAAACGGTAGAGTTTTCTACTTTCTGTTCGCTTAAAATTTATTCTCGTCCATATGTTGGTTAACAAAGCCATTACGTAATTGTCTCCATGTCAATGACGCAAAATACATTCTTGCAATATACTTTTCATTGGGAGAGAATCTTTGGTGAAGGCAAATAAGTCATGTATAGCTTTACCGGTATTGATCTAATATAATAGAACAGCATGTTCCAACTTATTACTAATAAACGATAGAACACAAAATAAAGAATCTGATCAATGCAAAAAATGCTTGAACCGACAATAATAAAATGAACAGCAATTTTAAAAGGTCTAGGTTGCATGTTACATACATGTTACGCCAATGCACGCTAATTCTTTTATTATAAAATAAAGTCGGAAGTGAACCATGTTTAAGTGCAAGCTATTAGTAATGCACTTCATTTTAAACAACATGTAATAGTAATATGGCCGTCTATTTCAATAAAAAATTGAACAGGTCTAAGCTTGGATAAGCATGAATCTACTTTTTTTTTAAACAGGAGACACAGGATTGAACTAACACTTTATTCTGTAAAAATTTTAAATTTATCCCTTGAATGCTTAATATGCCCTGTAGAATTCAATTGTTTGCCTTAAATTTGTATTAAAATAACGGAAAATATCTCGAAAAAATTCGAATTTCATATAAAATTTTCAGAATAGGGTACAAGAAATAAAAAAACGAGCCTAATTATTGTGTTCATTATTTTCTATGCAGTCCGGCACGGATTTATGTTACGTGAGTTCCGCTTATATAAGGGTTAAACTCACTCATTCATTTGCTGTTTGGTGAACTCCTGCGGAACACTCGTCACCATCGCATTAGGAGCAAAATAGCTACCTCCCTGACACAAAAAGGGCTCGAAGTCTACGAAGAAGTCCATTGCGTTGCTGATAATGGAAGCAACAGAAGAGTAGACATCATTGCTCTTGACAGAAAGAAAGACCTGGGCTATATAATTGATCCAACTGTTCGATTTGAACGGGATTCCGAGCAGCCACAAGAAGTAGACTGCGAAAAAAAGGAAATTTATGAACCCACGGTCCAATACTTGAAAGAAAAGTACCGTATACAAGAAATATCTGTAATTGGACTCATGATTGGTAGTCGTGGAACAATCACCAAGATGTTCATGGACTTCTGCAGATCGTTCTGCCTACACAAACATCTGTATTCTGAAATAAGTCTGCTCGTATTGAGGGACTCTGTGCAGATGATGCGTAACCATCTATATGGTCACTCTCGTACGTAATGTAGGTTATACTGAAACTACATACACGTACTTTATTTCATTTTCTAATAGAGTGTGTTTCTAGGATTAATGTTTTCATGTTTCATAGTTTGCATACTGTTTTATTTTGTTTCAGTTCGTTGAGTTTGTTGTACTACATATCTTTCTACTGTGGTTTGTTTTTCCCTGTTTGTTTAATTGAATGGTATTCTTTGTGTTTTGCAATCTGTGGTGACAGAAAGAAATTAAAATAAATAATAGTAAATAATAATAATTTCATAATTTTTTATAGCCTTTTTATTAAAATCTGCTACATATTGAGTTCTGGGTAATCAAGAATTTATTCCAAAATTTTCCAAACATTTTAGGATTAATTGATCTGCCAGTTTATTTGGTAGTCAACGTTATTCAGAAAATCCTTAAAATTCTACACACACACATGCTCAAAATTATCTTTAATTTACTTTTATTTTATGCACTCCTGTTCTCTTCTCCTGTGAAAATAGGTAAGTATACTGAGAACTTTGGGCTATTTCCGATGGGAGAAAACTAGATTATATAAACAATGTTACATTACGTTGAGCATTATAAAAAGGAGGGTGCTAAGTTTGAGCTTCCAACCCTCTATGGTTCCTATGGTTCCTATATTTTACTAACCAAAATATTAGGTTTATTATAAGCCTATACACTTTTAATGAAAAAAGAAGGATTCATTTGGCACTTTTAAAATAATGGTGGAGAATAACAATAAATTCATTTCAATACAAAGAAATTGTAATTACCAAAATTTATAGTTTGTATAAATTTTTGAATTCCCGTATTTCTCCAATTGTAGAATAGTTTCTGAACAATTATTCCTATATACAATTGTAAATTTCCTGTTGTGCAGTAAACAATTACTTGATCAAATACATTTAAATCCCAGTAAAACAGATTTCGGAAAACTTCAGTTAATCCAATTTGGGACACCTAAAACATCTTCGCATAAAAATTCTCCTGTTCTGAGGTTATGCTCCAATTGCAATGCACTGTCAGCTACAACAGATCTAGATCATAGCTTCATTTATAAACACACTAAGAAAGAGTTAAATGCAGGAGTTAATTATTGCATTTTATTTTTACTTATATTATTTGTGAATAAGCTTTGTATGTTTTCCAAATGGTACTGTCTTGTCTTGAGTAATTACTTGTTTACTTGGTTTCTATGTTTGTTTTTAGTTTTAGTCTTTGTTTTGTTTGTTTGATTGTTTTCAGTTTAGTTTTACTTTAGTTATGGCATATTTTAATTTGTATATTAAAATATAGCTTACATGTAGTTATTATTGGTCCATTGCTCTGAAGTAGCATAAGATAGATAATTGCATTTATGAACCATATTAAGCTTTACTTTTAACAATAGAGTTGAACATGGTTTTGTTTGTTTATTTTGTTATCAGTTTGTCGCATAAAATACCATTGAAATGTGAGTGAGAATAACAACAGAAAACTTAATATTACAGTCGCTCAACTCCTCCAGTGCCATTTTATGGGGCCACATGAATAACTTCATTCAACGGCCTTACAAACAGCTGTTGGTGCAAATGGCATACATACTAATTCAGAAATGAACAGATCGGTTACGACCCTGATTTAATTGCTGTTTGGATTAATTAGTGTGTAGAAATTTGAGCGTGTGCATCTGCAGCAACCGTATTAATCTAGTTGGAATTAGCAAAGACCGTCTGAATTCTGTTTATGAAATTTACCAGGATTGCATTTCAATGTAACTCGAAAGGCAATATGCGGATATTCGTCTCACTAACGGCTTTGATTAAGACATCTCACATAACAGTTCTTCTTTGTAAAGAACTCAGTGTCGATGGTGCATAATGTTTTATGTTGTAGTCCTTTGAAACTCTTACACTTAAGGCGATCTTGAAGATACGAAGCACATGGGACGTGATTGGGGGATAATGATAGTGAAATGTTTGTTTGCCAGGTTTTTCAGGTGGCAATTTTAAAGATTTATTGCTCTAGTTACCGGCTCTTTTTTCTACTTCATGCGTTGCTGCACGAATAAGAATACCTTTTTCTATGTGTAGTATTATCAAAGTTCTCAAAGCATGTTTTGAAAATACAGGCACGGTTCTTATAGCCAAGAATCTGGAATTTAAAAGTTATATCTATTATACTGTGTTGTAGGTGTTTTACTGTATAACATCAGAGGGTTAATAAGTAAGCTGTGGATGGTGCTTTAATTATTAATATTATTAATATATTGTTAAATAAATCTTTATCTACATACAAAAGCTGCCAAAGGTTTATAGTAACGTTCAGATATACTCAACATACATAATATGGGGAATATAACTATTCAGATTTTAACAGCATCTTCCTTCAGTAAAAGGAAACAAAAATCCAGATACCATGCTTGTCCCAAGTGAATCCTTTTCTCAGAAAACAAATTCTATAAATTTCAACCTTGCTTTATTTGATAAGTATGTCCTTACTCTTTACTCGAAACTAACAGAGGAAAGAAGAAGGAATAGATATTTCCTTTGAACTTTTTCAATAATGTTTGCAAATTTTTCTGTATTAATTAAATACAACAATTTATCTATAAACCACATACTCCAGGCAATATAGCAACGTCACTTCATCACGTAGTACGTGTACTTTCATACCAGTGGCAGCCAGTAGGAGTAATATTAATCAGTTAATATGTGTCATGTTATAAAGAAAATATTATATGAAAATTTCGGTAATAACCCTAAATATACTAAACCTGAAGGTTGTACATTAACTTTTGAATGGGACACACCTGTTTCTTTCATAAATCTAAAATCCTAAATAATGAAAACCTTAACAAGAATACGTGAGAAAGTGTGTGCAACATATTTTGCACAGTTCGTTAAGAATTTAAGATAAATTACCAATAGTGTCCTATAGGTAGGGATCCTAATTTACGGCAAATGTCAAATTTCGCTACAAAAGTTGGAGCAATTTCGGTATGATTTCGTATTAAACAAAAAATCTAAAGCTCAAACTGTGAAAATTTGCTTATTTCTACAAAAACCCTTGATCAAGGGAATTATAACAATTCTTACCAGTTAACTATTACATGTGCATGTATTGAGGATAAATTGGTGTTCTTGACTACTTAAATCGAGAGTGCATATAAAATAAATTACTGGGCATCAAAATACAGCTCTGTTATGTTGAAATGAATGTAAAACACAGTAACTGTTCTAAATTCAATTATGCTGTAGAAAAAATTAATTTACATCACATCTCTATATAACAGATTTTTATTTTTATTTTAAAATAAGTAGAGTCTATTTGTAGTTCTTTATCCTTTTCACTGCCACTGGCGTGTAAAATGTGCACATAAAAACCGTATAAAAGCAGAAATATATTGCTTTATGTAAAATATGAGGATTTTTAACCATGTGTTATGTTGGACTTAGACAGAACCCAGCTATTCTACTGAAACACTCATATTATATTATATTATATTATACTATATATTATATTGTATTATATTATATTATATATTATATTACATATCATATATCATAATATATTATGTCATATATCATATATATCATCACATCATATAATATATAATATAATATAATATATAATAAATATATAATATAATATATATAATACATTATATTATATATTATATTTGTGGCTTTAGAAAAATATAGCATTTAAATTCTTTTAAAGAATATACTTCTAAACCCCAAGAGATTTCCCTTGAAATATAAAATTTCGCTCAAAAAAGAAAAGCTTCACTCTAGAAACGAAAATATTTTACGTGTTTTTCACGAATGTAAAATTAGGTATTCCTAGTAATAGGATACATTATCAATTTAAAGGTTAAGTGACTATGAGTTGAGAACTGAGAGTTCTCACATCATTACATTAGATAAGACAGTGATGTACAAGAACGTAGACAAGATTAGTGGGGTTCGCAAGTAAAAAAGATAATTTGTTAACCCGACGAGCTTGATGAAAAGTACTGTAATCACGTTCAACTCGCCCCTTAGTGAGTTAGATGTAAACCGGAAGTGACGCCTGCTCAGTCACGACCGGATATTGCGTGCCTGCCCCTGGGAGGTCTTACTCAAACAAGTCAAAGGCACGACACAACAGCATTCTGCTTGCCTTTTCAACAATCAACTTCAAAGTCATTCAATATTTCAACCTCACCTTCAGTAATTTCCATTGGGCTTGGTCAAGGAAATTACTTCTTTACATAAACATTAATAACTAAGTACGATATAGTCAAGTTTTATACTGTTGGGATATTTGTAACTCTTAGGTTCGAATATTTTTCAAAGCACCTGATTTTGAACACTCTCAGATTATATTTTTCCCGAAGAGTAACAGATCACGACATTTTCACTTAACAGTTCCAAATGTTGTTATCCATTCTAATGTAATTCAAAATTGTTCATAGTTTCATAACCTTTAAAGTATTACATTTTCAGCACTTTAGTTTTTAAAATTATTCGTTTATAATAACTTAATGTGGTGCTATTTACACTAAGGTATTCAAAGACAGCCTAGCTCCCATATTTGTGCCCAAAACTGTATGAAATTATTTTGCAGAAACATTCTACAACTAAGGAATTCTCCTGAATTTCTTACTGAAATCTATCACAGATAACAGTTTCAAAATTGTATTTACTTTTTAACTTTGTACAAATTCAGAATGGTTACATTGTTTTTATTACACTTTTTAAGCTGTTTTAGTTCATGGTGCTTGGGGAAATGCAACCTTCCATTTAAAAAAATGAGCTGGCAAATATCTTTATTTTTTCAGGAATTTTCTTTATATGAAATACACAAATTGCTAGGCAAATTACTTAACGGTAAATGGCATGCAAACATTTTAAGCTATGGGCCTATACGAAAAATTGGAATAAGCTGTGAAGCTTCGGAATAGTTTTTAATCTAACAGGTGCTACTGTCTGATTGACGTCACACGCCATTTCTGGATTTTTGGATTTTTTATTTTTTAAATTTTCGATTTTTTGGACTTTATAATTTTTTCTTTGATTTTTTAATTTTGGAATTTTGACTTTTTAAATTTTGGATGTTTGAATTTTTTCATTTAATGATTTTTTAAATTTGGATTTTCAATTTTTTAATTTTGGATTTTTAGATTTTTTTAAATTTTGCATTTTCGATTTTTAAATTTAATGTTTGGATTTTTTAAATTTTGGATAAGCCTAAACATTGAGTTGATTGTTTTCCGTTCCGTGACACCGCACTAATTTCATGACGATTTTGAGCGTTACACTAATTTCTTGACGATTTTTGAGCGTCACACAAGCTCTCGATTTACCCCTACCGCGGCTAAAGAAGTTTCACTTCAAAAATATTTTATAATCTCTTGCTGAAGTAATGGTACAGCCCCAGGAAAGGAGGGTACTTTTAGAGTACTTTATTATTATTATTATTATTATTAACTATTTTAATGACACAATAGTATATAAATTAAAACAGTTTGTCTTTTAACTCTGCTGTTACGATTATGAAATTCTACCTTCAAAAACTGGAAACGGAAACAAATGAATGGAGTGCCAAATGCCGAGAATAAGATAGCTCCTTTAAAAATTTTATTTTTATATAAACTGTTTATTTTACATTTTATTTGAGTTGAAGACAGGAAAAAATTATGTTAATCGTTTTGAATCCTCCAAATGATTGATTTACCCTTACTGAAATAACGACACTTTTCATTCGATACAACCACTAAATTTCAGTCTATTTATGGAATATTATGGGCAATTTATTACAAGAGCAACGTTTCTTAATACCAGCACTATAATCGACCTAAACGTAAGGCCACTTACGTTATGTAGAACATCGACGCTACATTGTGTCGGACATAACCAGTATTCACTGGTTTCCACAACTGTCGTCTAAATATGTCAGGGGACTTGGCTCTGTTTCTTTCGTTCCTTGTCTCTTGATATATGACTTTTCTTTAAAATGTTGGAAATGTAGCCTTCTTTACAGTCTGATGGATTACTCTTACTTACTCATTGGCAATAGAAAATTCCACAACAAGCTAAAGGAATATTATCTATTTTATGGAACCCGGAGGTTCATTGCAGCGTTTACCTGATTTATGGATGCACAGTATGCTAATTTGTTAGTTGGAAGGTTCATTCAAACCAATTTGTACACATGTATTGACTACTTGGATATGCAATAACTACTCAAGTGGGATTTACTCCAAGTCATCTAGTGTCAACATTATTGCTGTTCATGCTGACACCCATCTTGTTTAAATACTGAAACTTTGTTAAAATTAGTCTGTACTATTTTTAGTCACCATCAGTTTTAGACTATTCAGTATCAGTCTACACTGAACCATTTTTTTTTAATTTGTTTATTTAACTGCATGTCCCATTACAATGAGAGTAATACTACATGCACTAATTACTAATATTACATTTTAATGCATACAATATACTGTCTTTTATCTTCCTTATTCTATGGCTGGTTACTGTGGAACTTATTCATTACCTTATTAAAACTCAATTTTCATACTATTCTTTACAATATTATTTAACATGTAGGTATACTCTATTTATATAATATTAGTTAATCTCCTGTATTTCTGATATATTAGTTAACTACTTGTATTACTACTTCATTCTTTTACATCTTATCTAAATCTATCGAATTAATGAAAGAGATTAGTTCTTGTGTATAATAGCGCATTAATTTGATTTAGTCAAATGTCCATTTTCCATGTTTACTTATCATATTGTTCTTAAAAATTTGTCTTTCCCTTTCAAGTTTGATACATTTAAATAGTAGGTGATCCACTGTTTGTTCTTCGTTTCCACACGTACACATAGGACTGCAACGACATTTTCTATAGGGGATATACCATCACTAGGAATCCCATTTTACAGTGAATAAAAACGTCAAATTTCGGTACAAGTGATGGCTTAATTTCGGTGTATTTTCGCATTCTTTATTTCACATTAAAACTTAAGGCCCATGAAAAATATTACATGTTACCATATTAACACGTCCGTAGTGTTAACACCTAACTTGAGCTATTGCCAGGTAACGCGTATAGCAAATGTAATGAAGCCATTTTTAACTAAAATTTTATGAATGTCAGAGTGGGCACGCGGTTTAAAGGGTGGACAGATACGACCCTGGCCTCTCTGGCTACTCGTAGGGCTAGCAAGGTGTGGGCCACAGATATATAGAGATAGATCGGCAATGGTGTATGCTGTACCATTGGCGGCAGTGAAGCCACGTGATGCAAGGACCGCCATATTACTACACTGCAGCAGCTGATCGTGTACATGCTACAAGTGCGTTACAGCGATGTGAATTTTAGCATTTTAGCTAATAATGTAATTGGACTGAGGAGTATAAATACTTTTTCTAAAATGGTGAATACCTGTGTGGTATTCGGGTGTAATTTTTCATACTACGACAGAAAGAAACAAGGAAAGGAACACGTTTCAATACATGCGTAAGTAGGCATTTCATTATTATTATTATTGTTAGCCATTTCATGCATTATGCATGCTTTAGTTTCTAGGAATGTATTATATGGTTGTAAATAACCATAACCTAATATTGTTAACTATTTCATACACTGTAAATAGTCATATATTACTTTAGCATTTAGAAATTGCAAATCAACTTAACCTCAATTTATGTGTATTTTTTGCATTGTAAATAATATGCTTTAGTTACTAGGAATGTTTTATGTTTTTATAAATAACTGTAAGCATACATTGATAGTTATTTCTTGTATTATTCATACTTCCTTAAGAATTTAAGCATGTGTTATAATATTTGTAGGCCCTAAGTAATTATTAACATATAAGCCATCTTATGCACTATAATTAATATTCTTATGTTATACTTCATGTTATGTTTGTAAATAACTCTAACCTTAATATACCTCTAGGTACAAAAATGGTTAAACTTTTGGATAGTAAATAAATAAGTAGGCCCTTATGATATGCATGCAGGAATACCTACCGTATCTAATTAATTGCATCATTTATTTGAGTTTAATAATTAACATATTTAATATTTATTTATTTATTTCAGAGTTCCTAAGAAGAAGGACATTCGGGAAGCATGGATAAAGGCGATCAACAGAAAGAATTGGCAACCGACTACAGCTTCAGGTGTGTGCTCTCAACATTTTCGTCCCGAAGATATGGACTATACTGGCCAAACCAGGAGGCTGAGAGAAGGAGCAGTTCCCTCTGTATTTCCTTCTTATCCTGTGCATTTGCAGAAGCGACATGTAGTCCCACGGAAACCACCTAAAGTGAGACATGTGTCTTCAAAACCTGATATCGCTACGTGTGCCAGTGAAATCACAATAACAGAAACTGTCAAGATTGAAGTTGGTGTAAATTCTGGTGAGAATAGTATTGGTACATGTGACAATAGTGGTGGCTCTGAACCATTAACACCCCGGAAAAGAAAATTAATGACCCAATTGAGTGAGAAAAATGTTGAGCTTTGCAGTGCAAGAAAGAAAATAAAGATTTTGCAGCAAAAGGTACGACGGCATGAGAAAAAATTAAAATATGACAGAGAAGTTATTGACTTGTTAGTGAAAGAAAAACTCATTCTTGAAAATAATGCTGAAATATTAAAAAATTCACTCCCTTCTGATGTATGCTGCTTGTTAGACAGAGCAGCGCAGAGTGCTGGAACCAGAGTAAGTAAACACGGCTTGGCATATGAACCTTTGTTAAGATCATTTGCATTGACCTTGCACTATTTCTCACCAAAAGCATATGAGTTTGTACGGTTGAAGTTCAATAATTCATTGCCTAGTACAAGGACAATACGTTCCTGGTATATGAAAATTGATTGTGAACCAGGTCTGTGCACTGAAGCTTTTAATGCAATTGTATGTAAAGTTAGAGAAAGCAACGAGAAGGCTCAAGTTCCTATAGTATGCCTCTCTATTGATGATATGTGCCTGAAGGAACATGTAGAATATACTGGAAATAAAATTATAGGTTATGTAGATGTTGGTACCGAAATTAATAATGACAGTTTACCCACGGCAAAAATGGCCTGTGTAATTATGTGTACAGCAGTAAATGATACCTGGAAGATCCCTTGTGGCTATTTTTTTATCGATTCACTCTCAGGTCAGGAAAGAGCATTTTTAATGTCAAGTTGCATCGACAAATTGCATGAAATTGGTGTCACCATAGCTGCAGTTGTATTTGATGGAGCCAGCTCCAATATAAGTATGGCCAACAACTTGGGAGCTAATTTATCTGATGCAAATAATCTCAAAACCAGTTTTCTTCACCCATCTCTGTCAGGAGCATCAGTTGCTGTATTACTTGATGCCTGTCATATGATCAAACTTGTACGCAACTGTTTAGCTGAGAAACAAATAATTTATCGCAAAGACGGTGCAATTCGCTGGTCTTATGTGAAATCTCTATTCGAATTACAAAGTGCCGAGGGTTTGTGTCTGGCAAACAAATTAACCTCGAAACATATCAACTGGCATAAACATAAAATGCGTGTGAGACCTGCAGTTCAGACACTTAGTAAATCAGTAGCAGAGGCACTGGATTTCTGTAATGTGGTGTTAAAGCTACAAGAATTTGAAGGTTGTGAAGAAACTGTGAAGTTCCTTAAATATATGGACAAGATATTTGATTTACTCAATTCATCCAGCAAATTTGGCAAAGCATTCAAAGCCCCACTTGCAATGGAAAATGAAAATCTATGGAGTCCATTCATTTGTGATGCTATTGCATACATTGACTCCCTATACACTGATAAGGAATGTGAACAGAAGATTATAACGTGTAATAGGAAGGTTGGATTTGTGGGCCTAAAAGTGTGCTTATTGTCTGTGCAGAATTTATATGACATGTTTGTAAAAACAAAAAAAATGGAATACCTTCTGACATACAAATTAAGCCAGGATCATGTAGAACTATTTTTTGGTCTCATAAGGCAACGAGGAGGTTGGAACGTTAATCCCACATGTTTGCAGTTCAAATCAGCCTTCAAACGACTGATTACCAGGAATGAACTAAAATGCATAAAAACAGGAAATTGCATTTCACAAGATAGTATACCTATCCTTAATGTAAGTAGTACTCGTGATGCGAAGAGCACTCAATTTATACAAAATGAGGATGATCCCTTATGTCTTCAGTCACCAGTTCAGATTTCTGATCATGATTATTGCCCATCTTATTCAACATTAACATTGTTGTCAGACAGTATTGTTGAATACATATCAGGTTATGTTGTTAAGAAAGTAGTCAGTTCTCTAAAGTGTGACAACTGCAAAAAAGCGATTACACAGACAGAATGTCCATATTCATTTATTTCTTTCAAAAGTAATGGGAAGTTATTTATTCCTTCAAATGATGTGGTTAGAGTATGTAAATTAAGTGAAAGATGTTTTAGAGAGAATTTATGCAGAGGCATCAATTCAATTGTGAAAAGTAACATACCCTACAAAGTCGCAGCTGAAGCAAATGAACTAGGTTTGTTTCCCTCATTAAATACTCATGTATTGGACTTAAATCCATTGGACACTCATGTTAATAGATTGATACAAGTAATTTCATTGTCATATTTGAAAATTCGCATTAATCATGCAGTTAGGGAAACTAATAGACATAAGATTGATCACAGATCAGTCTACAATCGCCTGGCTATTTTCAAACATTTGTAAATATTCTGTTTATCAATTGAAGGGGCTAGTTCCATAAGGGTGTAAGGCACAAATCTTTAATTTTGAGTTTTTAACATTTATGCCTTCTCCTCATATCTCTTAAATACTCAGTGAAATATTGTACTTGTGCCTTAAACCTCTGCTCAGTTATAAGAAAAGACCTGTGAGACTGCACATTCATTCTACAGTGAGTTCCACGCAAGAGTTGGCCAATGACGCAGGTTCCTGCGGTGCGGCGGGCACAGCTCCAACTCCCGAGCGATCGGGTGAAATATCTACGCTAATAGAGCCACGGTCGGTGTAATGATTCAGGTTCTCACATTTACAGTTAAGATTACAATGAAAATAAACACGTACTTCATCACAAGAGATGTTGGAATTGTTCTCTTGTTGCATCCACACATTACTGGCACTTTTTTTAGGAAATTTTCTTTCACGCGCATAAGTTCAGCTTCCGATATAAAGTTAATTTATCTTTTTACTAAATAATAAAATAAAGTAAATACTAAAATAAAGGTTTTTACTAAAATAAAGTAAAAACAAATAATATGATACAAAGTAAAAAGATTTTGCTACTGTAAAAGTACTTCAGTTTTTGTTTGACATGTTTAGGTACCTCTAGTTGTAAAAAAATCCCAATACATTGTAAATTTAGCCTGTCCTTCAAAAATATATGTTATAAAATTAAACTTTAAACCACCTAGGCTACTTGTGAGTGGTAACATTGTTTAAAAACATCAAGAATTCTCGAAACCATGTCCTTCTGCCTTACGCCTTTATGGAACTAGGCCCTTCAATTTCAAATTTAGAATAGGGGAGACCAAGGATACTTAAAAACCTTTTCCTTTGATTTTTTAAATTTTTCAACAAATATTTTTACTTTTTGGAGTTATGAAGACAAAGTTCATATATTATTCTATTATTTAAAATAGTTAATATCTTGGTCAAAGTATGTTAAGGGCACCCGGAAGGTCCTATATCTGCAATGTTATATGAAAGCAACATTTTCTCTTACACTGTTTGCACTAGGGAGCATATTGAGTGGAATCTTGAACATTTTTCCTAAACTATTAGAACTAGAACAATAATTTTTTTCCTGTATGATGCTTTTGCATGTTTTTCTTTTTACCATTGGGATTTTTAGTGTACCGGTACTTATGTTTTCCTAAAGTTATTATTCTTTTAAATGAAGGATTTTTATTTTTAATTTTTTTTTTTCAGTTTGGTACCGGTAGGCCATATTTTTTCTATGATTGCACTTTTAATAAAATGACTACATGTTACAAAATGTAAAGTGGCATTTCTTACAAGTTCTGAAAGTTATAAATCTCTGGTTCTTATAGTTTAGAAAAAATGCCCCCCAGTACAAGGAAAAAATTAACTTAATGAAATTGAGACTCAAACCAGTGCTTTAAAATATTTATAAGCAAGCTAAAGATGAGATAATTATGTCATTTTAAAGAGGAAAGTCCATATTTTTATAATACATAAAATAACTTAATGATTCATTTAGAGCATATAGCTTTTTTCACTGACACTCACTACTGTGGTATGGCAATGTTATTTAACTTACCTACAGACAAACAACACAGAAATAAATACAGTAATCCAGGAGTCTACAAACTAAAATGCAACGACTGTCCAAAGTTCTACATAGGACATACAGGCCGAAGTTTCAAAACACGATACACAGAACACATACGAGCTCTCAAAGACTCTGACTATGCAAACCATATAATAAGCACAGGCCACAAATACGCAGACATCAATACAGACATGGATATCCTACACATTAACCACAAAGGTCATATGCTCAACACACTCGAACAATATGAAATATACAAACACACCACACAAGACAACACCAACATCTTAAACGAACAATAATTGTAATTATTACAGTTCAAATCACATGCACTCTACGACACAGTAATTCAAAAATGTCTTCTTAGCCACAACAGTGGCATCATGGGAGTCAGTTGCTGAAGATGGCCGCTCCACACGGTTGAAAGTGCTCCAACAAGGTAATTAACATTGCCATACCACAGTAGTGAGTGTCAGTGAAAAAAACCTATAGGCCTATGCTCTAAACGAATCATTAAGTTATTACATCACTACAAAATGGACGAAACACAAGAATATAAAATAAAGTAAAAATTAATGTTTTTGCCATTTTCACCCTTAATAAGGGCAGAATATTTATTTTAAGTGTCCCATAACATATTATTTTTCATATTAATGTATTGAAATTTGTAGTGTGTGTTTTTCTGTATAACTGTGTTGTCTTTGGACTATGTAATATTTTTAAATCTATGTATTACTTGAATGATCTTAATAAGTTCCGCCTAGTATACCACTAATTTGATTAGGCACATGTGAAAGCTGAAGAAGAGAAAAAATAATCAGGAATGCCAGTTCACTTCTATTGAGAAATTGTTTGTATGTTTATTAGTCAGTATTTTAGCAAGGATTAAGTTATATGATGATTTTGATTTGATATAAAAACTATTACCCAATCCGGGTTAGTATCAATACTTTAATTATATTTTCATGTTTGAACAAAGAGCTCAAGTTAACAAAAGTTACATATATTCAAATCAGTAAAACTGTGTGTTGTCAATATTTAAAAATTTGATTTAACTAAAATGACTAATTAATTATTAAAATATCACTACCTTGCTATATTGTGACATAGGATATGTAGTAGATAGTTCATGTTTGGGTGATTCTTCAAATACGGGAAAATTTGCGTTCCGGAGTGATATTTCCCTTCAAATTCAACTTTATAAAAAATTGAAATAAAAGTTTTTTCTACTACTTCCATACCACAACTACCACTTTGAAATGTCACTAACTTTAAATTATGATACTCCAAAACCAAATTTAATTCAATTAAATGTTATCCACATGCCCTGTCCCATACCCCGGTTTTGTATATTCTACTGCATTTTTCCACAAAACAAAATGTTACTTCCTTTTCGACTTTTTTCCTGCCAATGAGTATGATTGTGTGAAAATAAAATTGTCATTTCACCTAATGAACATAAAGAATGTCCCAAGGGTTTTTGGTCATCCACATGGCTGAAAAGAATAGAAAAATTTTCTGCAGGAATGAGAAATTTGTATAACTGGCAACAGTGTTAGGAAGCTAACAGAGCAGCTTGTGGTTGAATTTTGCTTGCTTACAAACAGTTTGGGATTAGCAAAGGAAAGCGTTTTTATTCTCCGTCATTAACATGACTTCTAGAAAATAGGCAAAAAGTGAATATTAATTAATTTTGATTATGCACTATGATAAACCTACCAATTCAAAGTACCTGACTGAAGTTAAGCCTACAGAGGTTTAGGAATGGCTTGCTGAGACCACTTAAACTCCTTTTTTTTTTGTCATCCACATGCCTAATTTTTGTTTCATCCACATTCCTCATAAAGGGGTACGTGGATGACTCTCAAGTCATGTAGATGATAAATGTAGGATACTATTGTGTTTGTGGTGTCTGTGACCTGTATTTAAAATCTTAAAACTGATTAAATGAATTTCTGCTTGATTCCCCCCCCCCCCAACCGTAAAAACACAGTCTAGTTAAAATTGCATTGATTCCGGAGTATGCACACAAAATTGCAAATTTGGTGCAAAATAAACTGAAGTAAACTGAGAAAAATATGAAACCACATAAAAAAAGCATATTGTTGCCAAAGTTAGTCATTAATGTGGCCTTCTGCCATCCACATGTACACGGATGTCATTCACATGGCTTTAAAAAAATATATATATAAACATTTAAGCTCTGCTGGTGTCTTATTATTATCAAGAAACCCCTGAAGTATTTTAGCAATTTTTTTGAGATTTTAAATATAAACTAAAAAATTTTGATTTTAGACACTCCAAATTTTCCCGTATTTGAAGAATGACCCATATACTGATTCTTTTGATCAATGGAATGGAAGTTATCTAAAATATAGTCTTAATAAAATAATGTCCTTATTTCATTTATGCCTGTCATTTCACTGTGCGTGTTGTAATTGAGCAATACTGTAGTTTATTAATAGTATTGATGTTTTTCTCTTGATTTTAAATTTGGAATGTTTTAAATTTTGGTTTTTTTATTTTTTTGGATTTTAAGATTTTTTTTTAATTTTGGATATTTGGATTTTTTTACTTTGGATTATTTTTTAAAATTTGGATCTTTGAAGTTTTTATATTTTTAATTTATTTTTATTTTTAAATTTCGAATTTTTAGACTTAAAATTTTGGATTTTCGATTTTTTAATTTGAATTTTTTAAATTTTTATTTTTTTTGAATTTTGGATAAGCCTAATTATTGAGTTGCTTGTTTTCTGTGCAGTCCGTTCCGTCACACCAAACTAATTTCGCGACGATTTTGAGCATAACACTAATTTCGTGACAATTTTGTCCGTAACGCAAGCTCTCGATTTAATCCTACCGCGACTAAAGAAGTTTCACATCTAAAACCTAATTTTTAGCAAGTAATAGGAACCAATACTTGAGAAAAATAGCAAGAGGACGTGCTTTTTCAATGTGGTTTCAGTGTGTTCACTAGTGGATACAAAATTTCCAATAGAAAATTGTGAAAATAGACTTTATTCTAAGTTCTCGTGATAGTTTCCCATTGAATTGCGTGTAGTTCAGTGGGTGTCTTCAGGTGAGACAAGATGGCGGCATAGCGCAAGGCTTGGCTTCACCGCCGGGACCCAGATTGCCGGGCTGTGGTGTGGGCTCGTCACCTGTTAAACAGTCTGTACAACTGTGCAACTAGACTCACCCACAAAGCCACGCACATAGCCCACCCCTCCTAGTCCCCCTTTGCCCAGGAGCTGAATAAGCACCAGCTCTGACTGGATTTTTGCTTTTTGGTACCAGGGTTCGAATCCCGACTCGTACCTTTCAAATTTTATTTAATATATTTAGTTTCATCGGGATGTATAAGTATGAAAATTTAGTGGTTATATTTTATTTTATTTTATTTTATTTTATTTTATTTTTATTTTTATTTTATTACTTTTAATGTGATTTTATTTTATTTTATTTTATCTCTTAATTTATTTCTTATATTATATTAAATTATATTATATTATTTTATTTTATATTACTTTATATAATATTATTTTATATTATATTATTTTATTTTATATTATATTATATTATTTTATATTATATTATTTTTTGTTATATTACTTTATATTATATTATTTTATATTATATTATTTTATATTAAATTATATTATTTCATTTCATTTCATTTTATATTCTGCCGCGGCGGCAGAAACCTGCATGATTGGTCAACTCTTACGTGAGACACACTGTATTAGTAGTAAAGTATGCAGTCCGTAAAAAATATTGCCTTTTAACTATAAATTTAAGATACGGATGAGCTAGAAAACGAACTTAAAATAATTCTTAATTTTGCTCAACTTGTTTTTCATTCTTAACTAACTTATAAATGTCATAGCCGTTAAATGCTTGAGTATAATTCAATTGCATTCGATTACTCCGCCAGTGTACCATTAACTAAAAATTTGGTTTTATGACTTTTAAGAAGCATTCTACCAATAAAGACAAGATACTGGTAATTTCAAAATCCGCATCTTTAGATTATATGTTAATAATTTGAATTGAAAAATTCACCATCATAATACTGAGATATCCGTCTCAAGAGGGAGCCAATTTTTTTTTTTCACCCAAATACCTTGTTTAGGAAGGTGGCATTGCTTTATCGAAGCATCCGAAGTTATAGTTTAATGTACGGAATACATGCTTACTGTACTCTATAAATTCATATATTAATGGAATCATAGGCATCCAAATCACTGAATGCCCGAGGCTTCAGTAAATTATAACAACTATTTTAGGTTAATAATAATTGTAAAAAAGAAGCTTTACTTACATACGGGCTATGGTTGTGTCTAGTAAGGTACTCAAAGAAGGCGCTTACCTGCAAAATGAAAACACGTTATTAAACATGTGACTCTTATGTAAGTACTACAACATGTAACTTTTCCCAAGGCTGTTGTAGTGGTAAGTAACTTGTGAAATAATACAGAGCCCATTAAGAATAGTAAAAAACAGTCATTACATCCCAAATTATATGTGACACGAAATAAAAAAAATGTGTGCGTGGTTCGCCACGCGACACTAGTGAAACTTATTTAATTTTTGGATTACTGGACTTCTTTAAAATTGAGTTTCTGAATTATTTTAATTTTTTATTTTTTTATTTTATAATTTTGAATCTTTGAATTTTTAATTTCGGAATTTTGGATTTTTTAAACTTTGGATCTTTGAATTTTCTTTAGATTTTTTAAGTATGAATTTTCAATTTTTTAATTTTCGATTTTTTAATTTTGGATTTTTAGATTTTTAAATTTTGGATTTTCGATTTTTTAATTTTGTATTTTTTTATTTTTTAATATTTGGATTTTTGGATTTTAACGTTTTAAATTTTGGATTTTTATAATGCACTAACTCGAAGCAGTAATAGCCCCCACTCAATGCCTGATACCTTTCCCCCGCGCGCTCCCGTAAGTTTTTATTTTTTTTATTTTTTAATTTTGAATTTTTCGATTTTTTAATTTTGGATTTTTTATTTTTTTGATTTCTTTTAATTTTGGATAAGCCTAATCATTGAGTTGATTGTTTTTTGTGCGGTCCGTTCCGTCACAGCCCCACTAATTTCGTAACGCTACAGCGTAACCCAAGTTTGGGTTAGCTCTCGATTTACTCGTACCACGGCAAAATAAGTTTCACTACAAAAGATGGAAGCAGAACATATACAGAGCAAACACATTCTTATTCAATATTATATAAAATTTCTGAACTATTTGTACAGAGTACGATTGCATATACTTAAGACAATGTGTAAGCGAAATTTTGATTAAATGCAGACTTGAAGCTGGTCTGTCAGCTCAAGATGCTAAAAAGGGACTTGATCCTAGTACTAATAAGTTTAACCTCCCATCAAACAAAGAAAATCCCTCGCTATGGATCTCTTTCCTCTAACTTTCAGGCTGGTTCTAAGGTTATTCTTCTCCGTCCCTGAAGGTGTCAGTAGAGCTAGCTGCCGAAAGCTTGGAGAATATGAACTTATTCACTTTGATGGAAGCTTGGGGAACCTTGATCATCTAGTTGCATAAAACGAGATTATTTATCGCTCACTGAAGGAAGAAGCATCATTTCTGTGATAAGACCTTAGTTTTGTTCATACATGTGCATCTTCAAAATATAGCTAGAAGAAAGATTGGAGAGACGATATGTTGCAATAAGCTTATCTAAAACGTAAAAAAAATATATATATATATATAAAATAAAGATTAAAAAAATTACGAAAACCAAACTCTTAAATTTCTCTGAAGCACCTGCATATCTATCCGAAATCACGGTCTGAATTCTATGGTGTATTCATGTAAGAAGTTCAAATTTTATCAAAAGGAACTGGAAGACTTACAATATAAAGCAACAAAATCTCAGCGGAGACTATGTTTTCTATCGTATCCTATTACGAGAGTTTCTATGTAAAAACACAAGGAGTATTTATGTCCTAAGGCTGCATCAAGGGAACGCCAAGAGAAATTAACCTCTATCTATAGATAGAATAAAGCACTGCTAGGTGAAATAAACTTTAAATTTAACAAGGAGTTATGACTCCTGCCTTATTCGAGTCTTGTTCTAACGTCACGATAAATTCCCAATGGTCCTCTAACTTACACTTTCTACAACTCATGAGGTTTTATAGATAGAAATACCATGCATACACTATGTTTTGTATCGGGATTTTCTCCATTTAGTTTATTTCCACATATATTCCTCTTGACTTAGAAGAAGAGTGTGATAAAACTGACAATACTGTACTCAAAACTTGCTCTTTGTTTTTTTGTTGGCAAACCCCTGGCTTCAATCCAGGAGTATTTTCTATTCTATTTTTCATACATGTAACTCAAACTCATAGTCTTGAATCTCATAACTATACTCCCTTATTTAATGAAGGCATACATTAATCATATCGTAACTCAAATTTTCTCATATACCAGAGATCGAACACTTAAAAAAAAGTTTATAAGAGAAAAAATCAAGTAAACTGATGTAACAAAGTGCCAGAATGATTTTCTTTAATCAGTAATAATTGCAATTACGATAGGCAGAAAATAAGTTGCCGAGTTAGCTCCAAATCGATTAAGGAAGAACAAAGGTCCAGTTTGATAAGCATATGTGAAGGAACATGTGCGTAGTGTTATTTGCCATAGCTAACTGTATTGCTACTTCCAAAGCCGTATATGAACACTGTAAAACAATATGTTGTCATGAGAACTGATTTGCATTTGATAAACTCTTTCTAATAATATTATCATAAAGTAGTAATTAAATTTGGCATTGCTCCGGTATTGGGCAAGTTTGGTCCAGTATCAATAGGCTTCTTCTCATGAACATTATAAATGCGTATATCAAGTTTCATCAAATTCCGATAAAGCGTATATGAGTTATCGCGCGTACAGACACACGGGCAGACAAATGGACGGACGGACAGACAGGCATTTTCCCGTCCCCACACCATATCTCAAAGTACCATTTCGACACTTAATAAACGTATCGGCATTAAAGGACCCCTTACTGATTCGGTCCCATCAATACGTCTTCCATGGTTTAAAGCACAAAGATTCATTTGTAACAATGTCTAATGACGAAAAAGGGTTATGACACAAATTTCTAAAGATGTGGTACGTCCAACAACAAAAGGTCTAATGCAGAAATGTCTAATAAAAATAATGTATAAACATCCACAATGATAGTGTTGATTTGGTATTGAACACCGAAAAATATGCCTATATCAAAATTGTATTTATATTCTGTCTTACAGGCAAAGGGATTATAAATTATAAATAAAATACAGTGTGTCCACGCTAGAGGGATCGAGAAATAAATGCTCGCCAGTTAACGAGATAAGGATATTGCTGCATTCTGCATATGACAGGAAAGGGAAACTCTCCGAGATTGTGCAACACTGTTTTCAGACAGCTCCACGCGCATGCGCATGCGCGTCAAGAGCTTTTGTCTCGAAATGTGGACACCGCAACAGAAAATTCAGTGCGTGTTATGGCTAGCAGAAGAGAAATCTGTTACTCGGGTGCAACGCCGTTTTCGTCGTACGTGGAATGTGGATCCACCTGGTCATAAAGAGATTCTCCAATGGGACAGAACACTCCGAGAAACAAGTTCTTTACTACTCTCGATCCCTCTAGCGTGGACACCCTGTACTGTGGGTATTATGGGAATAGTGAGAGGCGATTATACAACAATTTTAGGTACAAAAGCCATTGCGATGAAACTACCACAAATTTGTTAACTCGTTATTAATTCGTTTTAATTCCATTTAGTAGACACTAAACAATTCGTTAACAAATTAAGAGTGCTCTAGAAAACTTCGTTTTAAGCCTGCAAGTGTAAACGCTTCTCCGAGAAAAATTACATCGCTCTCGGCAGAATTAGCATCCTTTGAAACAAACATTAAGTGCAACATACATTGTTACAGTGTTCCCATAACTCAGCATTTTCACTACACATCTTATGGAATTTTACAATATGTAATTAGACTACGCTCCTCTTAGTTTGTCTTTATTAACAATCAACGTCCTCCAAATCGGCAAAGCAATAATTCTTGCGCCTCGTTCTGTTGATGCTCAAACTTTAATTAAAGCTTTTTTCCCCCTTAAGGAATTCCATTCTTATTGTTCTAATTTGTTCCCCAGCCTTCTCAGACATACAGCAGAAAATTAATCTTTTACTTCTTTTGAAGAAACACCTCTCTCTAGGATTATTTCAAAAGGTCTGATTACTTTTTCACGGGGTTTTAACTTCAATAACTTTGTTAGATATAGAAATGTAATGAATTTGAGCACTACTCTATTTTGGTCACTTTTTCCAAGTAAATTATGTTACACAAAAATCCCTTTAGGCAGACCTACAGGCTGAGGTAGATTTCGAAGTGCTTTTGGTTTAATTTATTGTCGCTGCGCAGCACTCTTCTTCTTTAGCCTTGGCATGACAAACCCGCAATAATAACTGCAAAAAGAGGAAAGAGCACTTTTTCAAAATTCAAATCTTCCCTTATATGAGAACCATCGAGAACCTAGTTATTGATTTGTAGAATACTCATTAAGAGCTTTCCAATTATACCCCACAAGACGTGGTTCCAGAAATTTTGAATTTCCATCCCCTGATTCCCAATCCTACCCCCCAAAAACCCCCGAATCGTTGGTGTCACTGTGAACTCCATAGGGAATTCTCTAATTTATTCAAACAAAGTTTCCCTCTATACTTCATAATGGCAGAGATATGAATTTTTCAAAATTTCAACCCCCTCCTCAATCCCACCCCTTGGGCCAATTTTGCTCATTAACGAACTTATCCGAACTATTGGGCCTAGAAATAACATAATAAAATTTGGTACAAATATATTCAAAATTACGGCCGCTAGCGTGTAAAGATATATAAATATCATTTTTTTTTTTTAACGGGCTGTGGTTTCGTACTTAGGGAGGCATGAAACGTAAAGATGTGAAAGAATTTTTCCAAAGTCATGACATGGTATCGATTGCAATAGGTCGATTTTTCTTCGATATCTACCTAAAATACAAATACAGTCAACCCTCGATATAATGCCCCTCTTTACTGTTCCACTCTCGCACTGCACCAATAAATGCAAGTGAACGGATCTTCTCCCATGTAAAATATATAAGAAACCTCGTTACAGTTACAGTTTAGTTTCATTCATATGGGATTTATCTAATTATTTCAAGCAATAGGCCTACCTGTCATTCGTCTTACTGTGAGCCGAGAACTCTTTCCAGCATGAAAAATTTTCAATATCTGAGGATTATAAAGTCAGGCAGGGACAAACTTTCTGCAGAGGCTCAATCTATTTTACCAAAGTTTAAACTCCGCAAATCAAGCGTTAAAACTTATTAGAGAAGTAAAATGGCATTCAATCAAACTATTTTCATTTGATCCCATATGGGTAGTAACTATTGCGATAGAGGAGATCAATAGTAAGCGAGGTATGTAATTAAAGTTTCACAATTTTGTTGAATGCAACTTAAGAATTGTCGACTATTTCTAAAGGGAAGAATAATATGAAATCGATCCCGGGACTATAATAACGGATTAAGATGATAAAACGTACACTTTATTAAAAGAGAAGACTTAAGGAAAATTGTAAGGTTGCGTGAAACAGCGTTCTAGAGTTTGATTAAGGTATTGGAAATATAAATTTAATGTTGCAAGTAGTAATTTGAGTACCTTTATTCGTTATTTCATTTCTTTATTTCATTCTTCAATTATAATTTTCTTTTTTTCCTTTTGTGATTTATCTTTTCTCTGTTTCATGGAATGGGGCAGAAATATTACGTCGTAATTCAGGACACATTTCTACGACTAAATTGAGACGTAGAAACAGGCCATGACTATACTTGATCCAAGATGTGCACGGAGCAAAAGTAAACAACCTAATGTGGAAGTACAAAGCACAGTTCACAAGAGTTCGTTTTTTAAACTGTTTAGTCAATTACATACAGTAAAGTCAATTGAACTTTATTTTTTATATTAAGCTCCAAGCGTCGATTCCCAATTCTGACAAGTGATTTTTTGTCTTTGATTTTGGTTTAATTTTTACTGGGGACTTGACACTTCCTGTAGATCTGTAGTCTATTCTTTTAGGACTTTGAAAACCGTACTTGAAACTATTCTAATGGATGACGCCACTTTCACTCTTGCACAGATACTTCAAGGTTTTCTTTTAACATTTTGTATATATTTACAATATGTTTCTTCTCGCCACTGGACAAATCTTTTCCTCGCACTTTTCTTTATTGGTGACGTAAGTTCTCGTAATTTTCTTCTTTAATACAAATTATAAAGGTTATGCCTATTACTTTTACTTAGTTCATTACACATTATTTAAATTAAAAGTACAAAACATTATTTTAGGATGTTATAAAGTAGGCCTTGTATTTAGTAACTTATGCCACTTGCTTTTTCAGAATCAACAAATTTTCCAAGGCAACGATAAAAAGAAATGAAATATTGTTTGCTAAATATATAGTGTATAACATGTAAGCCTATGATATAAATACGAAAGCATGGAACTCACTTAACATAACTTAATTCGTGAAGTACGCGCTGATGCGAATAACCAATGAAACAACATGACACATTTAGTCAAGGCAATTCGGTTGCATACTTTTGCTCCGTACACATCTTGGATCTAGTATAAAATATACGCCCATAAAATTTACAGTACTCTCTTTATTATAAATTGTACAAGTTGCTAATAAAGTCTTAATATAAAATGATTCTTAAATTGTAGTTATTACTTATTATCAATAGAAAAAATTTAGGGCAGTTTTTTGCAATATGCCGCATATACGGGATACCGTTCTCTGTAACCAGCATACAACATAAATGATCGTATCAGGTTATTTCATGCAGAAAACTGCGTGCTAGCACCTCTCAACCGTCAGATAGCGCTACTGAATTATTACGCGTGTGTTGTAAAAATTCCTTTTGTGGTTTATTTCGTAACGAACCTGAGTCAAGCATGAAAGCGTTACACAAGCTTCGTAACTGTCAACTGATTAAGTTGGCAGTACTACAAGCTAGTTTGAATCGATTTCAAAACAACAGGTAGAGCCTACAACATAGGGCAGCTCCGTACAAAAGCAATTTCTACAGGTACACAAATCGATTGTACATAACCTCAAAATGCTGCTGTCTACGTCATGACAGAACACCGAGCTGGGCGTAACGATCAATCACAGCGGTTTCAGTAATCATTACAGTGATTTGAAAAAATGCGGCAGCCATTAAAACAACTCCATTTCTAGCAACGTTAAAAGCTCATTCATGAAAGATTTAAACAACACGTATGTGTACTTTAAGGCCAATGAAACCTGAGTTTTATGCTCGTATTTTTAATTCCAGCTACGTTTCTGCATTTAAACCTAATCCACGAATGCAGGAAAAACTGTTTTATATGCAATAAAAGCATCCGTTTTAATTCCAGTGCCTTGTTCTTGTAATCAAAACGAACCCGCTAGTCGTTAGCATAACTTGAAACATTTTATTGAGAACTCCTTTCATGTACATAATGCGGCGTTTTGGTTAGATGCTATGCATGTTACAAGCGGTCAAGATAAAACTCTGGCGGTGGGGCATTTTTCAAATATTATTTATATATTTTATTTTCGTTGAGGGCTTTACTGTTCTACAAAATACTTGTATCCGCCTTATACCCACAACTTATACTCTGATCTATTTTGCTTTACTTTAATACATAGTAGTAGTAAGATTTTTTTTTTATTACTAAAGTACATACATCGTCCGACCTCCAATGAGGATGACCACCAGAATACAACAAAAATCATGAAAGAATATTTACAATTGACCTTAAAAATTAACATTTCAAAATTGCAAAGATTGTTAGAAAAAGAAAGAAAAAAGTCTAGTTCTGCTTCAGGTAAAGGTGGATATGAATTATCTGCAGAGAGTCTCTGAGTATCCGTATGACAATTTCCCTGATTTCCTGGAAATTGAAGTGGAGTGCAGGATTTTCTAGAATGTCTTTGGTGTATCTAGGAAGGGTACCTCTTGCCCCGAACAGGAGACCTCTGACGATCCATCTATCTTTTGGGATACTGAACTTCTCTGACAGGTAAGGAATGCAAGTGTTGTAACAAACTTATTTCCTAAACTAGTAGGGCACAAAGTCCCGTCACCCCCCATAAATTAACACTATATGACGGAATCGCAATTTTGTTTTTGCACTCCTTAGCTAGTAAGTGGTACTTACGAACGTTGTTTACATGGGTCGTAAGTTGACATTCCCACACAGTCTTGTTGCTAAGGACGGTTGCGATGAGGTTAAATTACTTACGGTCCAAGCGCTACGTCATAATTCATTACGATACACTTCATAATACAAGCCTTTATGGGCACGGCCCCCAGGACAAATATTCGGTTCCCATAACAACAAACACATGCGAATCACTTTCTGAAATAAACATCTCTCTTCAAGAATGTATACACATAATATTTTCAGGTAATATCACAATTAATATAATTAAATTGATATAAATAATCATCGTGCAAAAAATAGCATGCAACACACGGGCCGTAAAGGCATTTACGGGTCTCGAAAACTTAGCCTCGGGTTTTCAATCTGTTTCCTCGACCCGTAAACGTGCCTTACGGCACTTGTATCGCAATATACTATTTTCTGTTTCAGATATAAACACCACTGAAGAACGGATTGTCACAAGCACTTGGGTTCACGAGAGCCCAAGAACAGGCAAAACGTTGGAACAGGTGCGATCACATCGCCATTCTAGGCATAAAAACTATTAAACCTTTATTAATCACCAATCTACGACTACCATATCGTTCATATGTAATATTCGCTAAATAAAACAACCCAGTTACGATTCGGATCCAAGTGCTTGTGACAATCCGTTCTTCAATGGTGTAGTAACTTTTATCAGCCATTGTTTATATCTGTTAAAACAAAATTGCGATTCCGTCATATAGTGTTAATTTATCGGAGGTGACGGGACTTTGTGCCCACCCTGTACAATATACTCGTCAATGAATTAAAATATTAAAATTACAAGTGTTTAGTTTATAACACTGTCAAAAGATTAAAATGTTAACCTCATGCGTGTGTATGTAGAGTTCTCTTCACTGTTGATAAAATGGATTTTGAAATTTCAATTTCAATTTATTGCTACAAATTACAATGAAAGTGAATACAAGTGTGGTTTCGAACGCCACCCGAAGAAGCAAAGTTTGTGCTCGGGGGGCGGTTCAGTTCAATACAATAAAGTAACTTAGACTAAATTAATTATTTACACTAATTAAAAAAATTGATTTACAAAACATATAAAAGTATGAGTTAATAATATTTATGTAGATTCATTTATAAATTTGTTATTCTCCGTTCATGTTTACTAGTTCATTTTACAGTTTATTTAGCCCTAATTCATTCTGTTATTCAATCTCTATCTCTATCTATATAAAAGGCTTTGTCCTGACTGACTGACTGAATGACAGGAATCAACGTACAGCCTAAACTATAACAGGTAGAGACTTGGAATTCTGATAGTACCTTCGTTTCCTAATGTAGATGCTCACTAAGAAAGGATTTTGAAAAATTCTGATTCTAAATGCCAAAAATGAGTGAAAAACGGGCAGAAATCGTGCATTTTTTGCGTTTGCGAAGCATCAGTTTCAGTAATAAATTTCAATATCAAATCACTTAAAGATGGCTTTGGCTATTTTTGTCATCATACCTCATACCTTGGAAATAAAAGCAACGCGATCGCTTGATTTTGTTAGTCCATCCTAGACGATTCATTTGTTTAGAGTGTCAAGGCCCACAGACATATGACATTTTCAACCAACACGGAAGAAGGATAATCAACCCTAAATATGGTCAAACATTGTTCGATTTGAACGAAACTCACTATACAGGGGTTTTCTGGGCCAAGGAACTCTAATCTGAGGTCGCTTTTACCAGGCGACGCTATCTAATCGTGGTATGCAGTCCACGTGATTTAGGTATTAATAAATATAATAATTTAACTATTATACTCTTAATTTTTAATTTTTGAAATAATTATCGCGGGCGAAGCCGCTGGCACATGCTAGTATTGTATAATTGGATGGGGAGGAGTTGCAAAAACGATCCTCAGCCCTTTCCTTTATCCTCAAACACAAATCATAAAAAAAAATTTTAACAAAGGCTTCCGACAATTCTTCCAAATTGTTATTTCCTGAATTTAACGTATTCAGCATAGATCAAATTTACAAGTACGTCCTATTAGGTTATCTTCATAAACATCGTAGCAATTATATGTCAGAAGGTCATGAGTACCACACGCGAAGTAATCAGTTTAATTTATTAACTGAACTGATACCTATACATTTCAACCTTAATAGGCCATCTTCAGTTCTTCGTCATCTGGGTTTATCCTTCTCCGTTGTACACAGCACGAGCACTAATTAGTACTAATTAACTTAAAGACTTGTATTTTAATATTTTAATTAATTGACGAGTATAATGTATTATTTTAGGAAATAAGTTTGTTTTTACATTAGCTGACTTTACAACGCTTTGTAGAGTTGAGGTTGTAACATATTTTATGTACTATTGTACAGCAAATAAATTTTAGACCTGCTATGTAAGGGTAGGTCTACTTCATAAAACACAAGTTGTGGAAATAAGGTGGATACAGGTATCGTGCAAATCACTTTTCAAATAATTACTTTATTGTGAAACCGTGTTACTTATGAAGAGCTTCACAGCAAAATTAAAGAACCAGATTATAAAAGTAGGAAGGATCACAAATACAAAATAAGGGGTAGATCTCAGAGAACAAATATTGCCAAATTTCTTTTTTTAAATAAAGGGATTCAGGATTGGAATGATTTACCTGCAGAAATCTTCGAAACTTTCCTGCTAACGCCAAAATTTTTAAAAATATATTGAATAGGGTATATGATAATGTATAATTAATTTTCTATAATATTCTCAGTATGCAATTTTTATATGTTATAGTTCTAAATGGAAATATATACATTTTTTTAATTATAAGGTAGGCCTATGTGGATAGCTGTTGCGATATTTACTGTGTAAGTGTATGTGTAGTGTGTCATTTTTGTATATATGTATGGCTGGTATTTATTTAATGTGTAATGTATATGTATTTAATGTGATATTTAATGTGTAGTGTCATTTTTGTATGGCTGTTATTTATTGCACCACTGCCACCGGATTGTTGACCCACTGCAGTGCAAAAAAATAAATATAATAAAAATATAATATGAATGGCAAGATCACAACCACGGCTACTGGAGGTAAGAAATATTGTCCGTTGGATTTGCAAACGTCGGATTACAAGTATTTAATCCAACAAGAGAAATAAAAATTCCTTTAAAATGATGCGCACGGACATCAATTGTGAGGAATTTAACGAAGGCAATGTTAAGTTCCGGTTGAAACACCATTATATTTGGATAGGATGGGACCATCATAATTGCAGAGCGTTGCGTTTTGATAAATGATGTCATTATTGATTTAAGTGTCATCAGCCCCTTGTGCAGAGCGGTGGGAGGATGAAATAAAAAAAAAATGGAAACAAACTGGACTGCAGGGGTAATTTTTCACGGCGTGATGATCGTTGTTAATTGCCGAGAGGACCTGTGGCTTTCAACATGGCAGAGATGTGTGCCCTATCACACCCTCATCAAAATTCAGAATGATTGCAGTGATGGTGAGATCTAATACATTCAGAAATTCAATTAAAAGGATTACTACTTTTGTGTAAATATTTCTGTAAATTATGTATTCAATTTTTTAAGCTGGATACAGACTGAAATGGTCGTATACGTGGAATCTTATTTTATTTCCAGCACACAAGTTTTTTCTCAAAGAACCTCACGTCTGTCGAAATAAAGTTATTTGGCCTAAAATAAAGTAATGCCTTGTTATTATAACATAGAAGCATACCATAAAATTAGATTTTTAAAAAATCTTATAAGAATAATGGGTCCATATAACAACTCAAAGGAACTGTCTTTAGCAAAATCAGAAGATAGTAAGTTATGTACGGGTCTTTGGCGTTCCGGCGCATAGTTCATTGATACAAGTGTCTGCATATCAAGCAATTTTTATTATTCTCTTCCAGTGCTAGAGGAAAATTACAAAACATCAATAATTGTTATGTTATTGTGTTAATTTTATGTTAATGTTATATTTAATTTAATTAAATATAAATTATATACTGGAAACTGAAAGACTATTTCTATTGATAATTTATCTGTCACAATGTTTTAGAACTCAGATAAAATGTATTCCAGGTTTTCCACTATTCACTTGATCGTAAATGGTACTTCAAATTTGGGTTAATAATGTATCAATTACATAGACTATTGAAGGCAATTATCTTAGGGGAGAAGTAGGCTTACTGTTAAATAAACAAATATTTACTACCCATAGTGCGTAGTGGTTGAGGCGCTGCGCTAAAAACCGGAAGGTCGTGGGTTCGATCCACGATGAGGTCGTTAGAGTTTTTCCATTTGCCTAATCCTTCTGGTGGCGCTATGACCCTGGGATCGACTCAGGGCCCAACAGAAATGAGTACCAGGAGCAATCCTGGGGGTGAAGGCAGCCGGTGCTTAAGGCTAAAAACCTTACAACCTTCATGTCTAAAATCTAGGTGCCTCAACCACTTGGAACCCTTGGGGCCTCCATGGCCTGTATAGGGAGCACTTCACCTTTACCATATTGCAGGTAGAGAAGGTAAGAAATGAATAATATAGACATTTATGTAACGTTAAACAAAAGTCCAAAATTATATTGCACGAATTATGCTGTAAGGCTTCAATAGCTTAAAGCGTTGAAACTACGTCATGTTTGAGAGTATGCATTGCATTGAAGTGTTAGTTTCCAGCTTCTGAGTGGAAGTAACATGAGTTTCAAACTTCTGCAAGGCATTTTGCTTTCAACAATCATATGCATTTATCTCGTGTGTCAGGGTAAACATTACTGGATTACTACTCGGAGAAAACTGTAAAAATGAGAAAAGCAACATCTATTTACTTTGTTCTATAAAAACGAAAATGAATTCCGTCAAGGGAGTATAAACTCTTTCTGACAAACATCGATAACACTAAGATTTTTTTTTTAAACGTCAATAGGAAGAATAAATTTGGAGCCTGTAATCTCGTTTTAACATATTACATGTAACGTAAATCTTTTTGCAGATTGGGATAGGCCTATGGTAACAAGGTAAATAGTATTATAGTTACATAATATAATTAAAATATTATATTCGTAGTTTTCTTATTTATTATTATTATTGTTATTATTATTATTATTATTATTATTATTATTATTATTGTTGTTATTATTATGATTATGATTATGATTATTATTATTGTATGCCCTATGGTATATGCGTTCTATATTAAGGCTATAGTCTAGTTGCTGTAAGGATATAGATGATAAACTAAATTATTTAATATATTATTGTACACTGTGTAGTGATGAGAAAATTGCTTTATATGTTTTGAAAATGTAAATTATTTAGCTAATTAATTAGTGACCAATCAAGTATAAGAACATGTGGAATTTCAACCAATCGCAAGTGTGTATCGTCACAATTTTATCGTTTTATATCTATCACTCATTTTATCGTACCTACGTCTACTGTAGTTTCCTTGAACAAAAAAAAAAAAAATTACACAATTGATTACTGACCACAGCGACTGAGTAGGTATACTGTATATATATATATAACACACATATATATATATATGTAGACCTACTCAGTCGATATATATATATAAGCTCCACATGAGGAAAAGCAAAAGGACTTATGAAAATATATAATTATTTTTATATGTGGGGAATCACTTTAAATTAATAACACGATATTAGTTTAGCAATGAAGTTAATCTAAAAATACAAAAGCTCATAGCTGATGAAAAGCATTTTTGTAGTTCATTTAGGCAGCATTTCTTGAGTAATCGGTTTAGATGTAGCTTCAAGGGTGGTTGGCACAGGTAAAAAATTGTTATTACTTTTACAAATGTAGCCGAATGATTTTTTTTTCTTTTTAATCTACGTGCACAGTATTTAAATTTTTAGAAAATAATCGTACCTGAGAGAGATGAAAACGGGGAGTGGAGAAAACTGCATAACGACGAGCTTCATAACCTGTACGCTTCACCCAATATAATTAAATTGCTGAGCATAAAATGGGCTAGACGTGCTGCGCGTATGGGAGAGGCAAGACCTATCTCAAAAATATTAATTGGAAGATCCGCAGGGAAGAGACTACTTGGAAGACCTAGACGAAGATGGGAGGACAATATTAGGATACATTTAAGAGAAGTAGGATTTGGGAGGAATAGTTGGAGTTAGCATAAAATAGGGTTGAATGAAGGGCTCATGTAAGCGCAGCAATGAACCTCCGGTTCCATAAAATACATAACATTCCTTTAGCTTGCTTAGGAATTGTCTGTTGCCATTGAGATGAGTAAGTAAGTATTAATTATATTTGTTTTTATAGATTCTACGCGCAAGAGGAATAAATCGAGTATAGCCTACGTATTAAATACTCGTATTCTAAACTTTTCTATTATCTTAAAACTAAAGTCAATGTAACTTCTGCAATTAGGCTACTGCTATTCATTTCATTACCAGTACTAATTTTAATAAATATGTTTCGACATTATAATAAACAACATGCTTATATTTTTTACGGTAAGTTTGTTATATTTATTACGTTATAACTAGGTACATTCAAATATAACTAATGGAAATAGTTTTCATTAGGGAAAGAAACATAGCCATACCTTGGTATTTTTTTAGTACTAATAGTAGGCCTATAAGTTATTGTATAACCACAAATATTTTGACCTTATTAAACACTAGCATGTGCCCGCGGCTTCGCCCGCGATAATTATTTCAAAAATTAAAAATTAAGAGCATAATAGTTAAATCATTATATTTATTAACACCTAAATCACGTGGACTACATACCACGATTAGATAGCGTCGCCTGGTAAAAGCGACCTCAGATTCGAGTTCCTTGGCCCAGAATACCCCTGTACAGTGAGTTTCGTCCAAATCGAACAATGTTTGACCATATTTAGGCCTATATTGATTATCCCTCTTCCGTGTAGGTTGAAAATTTCATGTGTCTTCGGGCCTTGATATTCTAAACAAATGAATCGTCCAGGATGGACTTACAAAATCAAGCGATCGCCCGCGATAATTATTTCAAGAATTAAAAATTAAGAGCATAATAGTTAAATCATTATATTTATTAACACCTAAATTACATGAATTACATACCACGATTAGATAGCGTCGCCTGGTAAAAGCGATCTCAGATTCGAGTTCCTTGGCCCAGAAAATCCCTGTATAGTGAGTTTCGTCCAAATCGAACGATGTTTAACCATATTTAGGTCTATGTTGATTATCCCTCTTCCGTGTAGGTTGAAAATTTCATATGTCTACGGGACTTGACATTCTAAACCAATAATCGACCAGCGTGGGCTTACAACATTCAAGCGATCGCGATGCATTTAATTCCCACGGTATGACAAAAATAGCCAAAGCCAACTGCAATTGATTTGACATTGAAATGTATTACTGAAATCTGATGCTTCGACAGCGCTAAAATCACGTTTTCTGCCAGTTTTTCACTCTTAACTCGCGAACGAAAGCTAAAATTAAAAAATCGGCTTCGAGGTGCATTCGCCCACCTTTCAGTCCATCTATCTTTAAAATTTCAGATCTCTGCGTTCAGTAGATTTCGATGGGCATCGTGCAAAGACAGACAAACAGCATGTGCCCGCATTTGCCCGCGGCTTCCCCCACGATAATTATTTCAAAAATTTAAAACTAAAAATTAAGAGCATAGTTAAATCATTATAATTATTAACACCTAAATCACGTGGAGTGCATTCCACGATTAGGTAGCGTCCCCTGGTAAAAGCGACCTCAGATTCGAGTTCCTTGGCCCAGAAAACCCCTGTATAGTGAGTTTCGTTCAAATCGTACAATGTTTGACCATATTTAGGGTTGATTATACTTCTTCCGTATAGGTTGAAAATGTCATATGTCTGTGGGCCTTGACACTCTAAACAAATGAATCGTCTAGGATGGACTAACAAAATCAAGCGATCGCGTTGCTTTTATTTCCAAGGTATGAGGTATGTTGACAAAAATAGCCAAAGCCAGCTGTAAGTGATTTGATATTGAAACTTATTACTGAAAATGATGCTTCGAAAACGCAAAAAATGCACGTTTTTTGCTCATGTTTCACTCATAACTCACGAACGAAAGCGAAAATTAAAATTCCGGCTTCGAGGTGCACATTCCGACCCTTTAGTCTGCCTATGTATAAAATTTCAGATCTCTGCGTTGAGTAGATTTCGCTGGGCATCGCGGACAGACAGACAGACAGACAGACGGAGGACAGACACTTCCTTTTATTAATATAGATAAAGATAATGTAGAGAGAAACAGTAATATTAAAACTTAAGATATTTAATATACCAAATTTGATATATAGGCCTAAGGGGTACATACTAGGGATGGGTCGATACCAGATTTTCTCGATACCGATACAGGATTTTTTTCCTCGACACTCGATAACTTCGATACTCGATACCTTCAAAATTTCCAGTTTCAATAAATAGGTACATTAAAAATTCAAATTTGAGAGAACTGGGTAATACCAACTAAATTAATTAAGTTTGCATATTTAATGAGACAAATTAGACAAACAGTAGCCTATAATTATTTTTAAACTCTACATTAAAACTAAAATTTGTTTTTTAAACAGTCCACTTACAAGTTTTTGTTAAAAAATACTAGCATTCTCACTTAATTGCAGAATTGCAGAATTACAAAAGTATCGAAAAAGTATCGAGCGAGTTTTCTGTAGTATCGTTCGATGCCGATACCATGCAAGTATCGAGAGTATCGAGGTATCGAAAGTATCGAGGACCCATCCCTAGTACATACATAACTTTTCGTGAAAAATGACATTACTAGATTTGTTTTCTTATTTAAAAATTAATTTTCCACGACATTTCCATGGAAATATTATCTACATATCTCTAATATAATATATTTTATATATATAGTTAATATATTTTTAATATATATGTTAACTTTCACTAATATTAGTGCTTGGTTTTGGTTTTATGTTTTGTAATTTCTTAAGAGATGGAAGACTATTTTAAAACACGCTTTATTTCTCCAAAGCTGTATTATTTATTACAGGACGTTATTCATATCTAAATTAAATACAGTTTTATCTGTTTACATTTAAATCGCCTGTACACGCCAAGAAACAGTTTGCATGACAGGTGCTGACGTTTAAATCCGCCGTCAGTCTAAGCAGGAGAAGAATACCGTTATTATTTTCTCGTGCAAGAAGTCCGAACTGCCGGGCGCGTTCAGGAGACTTCAGATAACTACGTTAACGCCCCTAGCTTCCTTCCAACACTCAAGGCGTAGATAATCATCTTCCCTCTTCACATGTCGGCAAATTTCTATCCAAATTGTCTCGCTTTCAATTTCGCTTTCATAACCATACAGCGTCTCCAGACAATGCTATAACAGACTCGATTTAAATTTTATATGAGACTTATTTACTTAAAAATTCTTACGTGAAATACATTAACTTCCTCTGCCCGTACTGTATTTCAGTAAAGATACATGATTAAATTGCAGAAAAATGTATAAATATGCTACATGTCATTTTCTTTATTTGGATCTTTCTGACATATATATATATATATATATATATATATATAATTATAGGCTAATTCATTACGAGCTTTATAAAATAGATGTCTGAGAAACTTCTTTTGAATATTTTCCAGTTGAATAATAAAACATTTATTTATTTTACTAAGAATATTACAGGCTGGTGCCAAGTTAGAATATTCTCGCTTACATTAATACACCAGATTCTAATATTAAATATTTTAAGTGATATTCAAAAATATTAAACTAGTACTATAACTAAAAAACACAGAAAAGAAAAAGAAAAACACAAACAATATGACAATTACACAAGGGAACATAATATGAAAAACATAAATAATAATACTATTATAATATTATTTATATTATTATTTATGTTTTTCATATTATATTCCCTTGTGTAATTGTCATACTGTTTGTGTTTTTCTTGTTCTTTTCTGTGTTTTATCTACTATATATATATATATATATATATATGTCCTCCAAAACTATTATAATATTATTTATATTATTATTTATTTTTTCATATTATGTTCCCTTGTGTAATTGTCATATTGTTTGTGTTTTTCTTTTCCTTTTCCTTTTCTGTGTTTTTCTTTTCCTTTTCTGTGTTTTTTTAGTTATAGTATTAGTTTAATTATTTTGAATATTTAATATTAGAATCTGGTGTATTAATGTAAGCGAGAATATTCTAATTAGGCATTAGCCTGTAATATTCTTAGTAAAATAAATAAATACATAAATAGATGTTTTATTATTCAACTGGAAAATATTCAAAGGAAGTTTCTCAGACATCTATTTTATAAAGCTCGTAATGAATTAGCCTATAATCTACAATGACGTCACTCTACAAAAGTAGAATTAAAGGTCAGAATGGTACTTTCTAAGATTGTATGGTGGACGATAAAATGTCTGTCCGTTTGTAGTCTGTCTGTATATCTGTCTGTCCGTGTGTCTGTTCGCACGATAACTCGAATACGCTTTAACTGATTTTCATTAAACCTGGTATAAGAATTTACAACGTCCGTGGGAAGAAGCCTATCGGTTATGAACCAAATCGGTTGACCGGTTGAGTAACACGCAGTTAAGGGCCTTATTAAAAAAAAAAATACACTGAATTCATCAAGTGCAACTCAGTTCTCATGACAACAATATTCTTTGCGGTATTCACTAAGGGTTTTGGAACTTGAAATACTCTGGGCTTTGACAAATAAATTAGACATAGGAGTTATCCCACTTATTTCTTCACATATGCGCAGTGTTCAAAGTGAGCTGGTATACACCGGTATGAAATATCGGTACTGGTAAAAATGATTAGTGGCATACCGCCCCCTGGATTTGTTTTCGGGTGGCAAAGTTATTATTCTCATAATATAGTCTACTTTCAGATAATATTTCGCCCCAACGTAACAATTAAATGCTCAGCTTTTAGATTTTATTTGTAGATTTGGCACCAGCAGCGCTAGAAGTTTGAAAACAATTTTCTGAATGGAATATACTCTTGAGTGATGGGCATGTAAAATTGGACCTGCCAGCAAGGCAGAATCTCGAAACGTTACTTTATAATTATTTCAACTACAAAATATGAAATGGCATTGGAATGATCATTAGTCAAAGAATGGGCAATACGCCATACAGAATAAGAGGCAGTGTGGAGTGCGTACTTAGTTGTTTCAGCTTGATACAAAGATGTCTCGTTCAAAGTACACATATTTATAAAGGTACTTTTTGACTACTTGATGAAGGGAGGTATTAGCTTCAAGAAAAGTAAGTTAATTACTGTTAAAATCTCAAGTTGATTTCTTGAAGCTGATAGAACAATTTTCACCACTCAAGACAGTTTCTATAAACGGTGACTGGCTTATAACTATTGATGAAGGGAGGTATTAGCTTCAAGAAGAGTAAGTTAATTGCTGTTAAAATCTCAAGCTGATTTATTGAAGCTGATAGAACAATTTTCACCACTCAAGACAGTTTCTATAAACGGTGACTGGCTTATAACTATTGATGAAGGGAGGTATTAGCTTCAAGAAGAGTAAGTTAATTGCTGTTAAAATCTCAAGCTGATTTCTTGAAGCTGATAGAACAATTTTCACCACTAAAGACAATTTCTATAAACGGTGACTGGCTTATAACTATTGATGAAGGGAGGTATTAGCTTCAAGAAGAGTAAGTTAATTGCTGTTAAAATCTCAAGCTGATTTCTTGAAGCTGATAGAACAATTTTCACCACTAAAGACAATTTCTATAAACGGTGACTGGCTTATAACTATTGATGAAGGGAGGTATTAGCTTCAAGAAGAGTAAGTTAATTGCTGTTAAAATCTCAAGCTGATTTCTTGAAGCTGATAGAACAATTTTCACCACTAAAGACAATTTCTATAAACGGTGACTGGCTTATAACTATTGATGAAGGGAGGTATTAGCTTCAAGAAGAGTAAGTTAATTGCTGTTAAAATCTCAAGCTGATTTCTTGAAGCTGATAGAACAATTTTCACCACTCAAGATAGTTTCTATAAACGGTGACTGGCTTATAACTATTGATGAAGGGAGGTATTAGCTTCAAGAAGAGTAAGTTAATTGCTGTTAAAATCTCAAGCTGATTTCTTGAAGCTGATAGAACAATTTTCACCACTCAAGATAGTTTCTATGAACGGTGACTGGCTTTTTCCTACCACTCAGCGAATTTTTTAGAAAAGTTTCAAAAAAAAGTTTTAGCTCTTTGTATAAGCACTTTATGTACAAAATGTAAACAAAATCGTTAGTGGATTTCAATAAAATCGCGAACAAAGAAATGTCCATGTCAAGTTGAAGTAAAAGTAAGAGAAAATCTTCGCCAATCTTAGTTCCCCCTCCAGAAGATATCTAATCCAAATTTTAAAAAAATTGTTTTTACAGGATTTTTTCGTTCTCCAATTATGCTGTTCACATTCACACACATACACACACACACACACGGATAGACATCTTTCTAAAACCTCCTTGTGTGGATTCAGGGGACCTCAAAACGCATTATGTGGAAAACGAGACATGGAATTTCGCCGTCGAACACAGTACTTGCTCTAATATAGTACCCATAGCACGGATAAAAGGTAGTAAAAAATGTAAGCTTAACTCCATTTACCAAATCATGCATGGATATCCCTCATTGTGCTAATATTCTCGCTTCATTAAGTTTCATACTGAACATCCTGAACACAAACTGAACATTATTTATACCTTTTCAATTATTAATTTATAAAATCACTGGATATAATTCAAAGTATGCGCTTCAATTACTCTGAACCCTAGAAGCATAATCTAGTATCAAAGAACTGCCTTGCCTCTTTGGGTAAATAAATGGGGTTTATTAAGGAGTTAAGAAGAGTCAGGTTATTATTAATTCTCTAAAGAAAGATAAATATATTTATAAAATGAGAAATGCTTAAAAAACGCGAGATGCCTGTCGAGTTATCAGCAAGAAAAGCCACCAAGAGAGAAAGAAAGGAATAACAGCTCGTTATGTTTCAGATCTGAGAAAGCGAACAAAATTGGAAGAAGCTCGCTTCCTCGGTTTCATTTAAAGAACCGCATTTATTTTTGTAGCATTATTCGTTTTCGTATAAGCAGGAATTTACAATAAAATGTTTGAACGAAATTGTATAAAAACATTACGGAATGCTATTTCATTTATATTCAAAGAATTAACTGGCATTCTTTATAGCAGCTTTGTAGTACGTACATTGAATAATAACAGCATATACCCAGCAATATGGTGGAAGATGGCATTAAAATGCATTTGTCATGGTTACGTCTATACGAATCTAGAAAGGGTCATGCAAGATTAATTATTACATTCTACTAATCAGATCTAACACCAACCGGATCGGACAGGAATGACATCTCGGTTACGCTGATGAACCATTCATCAGAGATAGGAATACGATGGTAATGAAGTCAGAATATGCTATGATACCTAGAATTGCTCAGGAAAGAAAACCCACTAAATCCTTAATCAGTGTTGGGTTTACACGGTCAAAATATTAGTCAATAATATTAGACTTTTCAATACAATCAAATCTCTGTATAGCGAAGATCGATATGAGCCCCTTAAAGCCCAAGTGGTGTAACTCACATTACTGCTGTTCTGAGATATTTAAGGTTTTGGCTGTCACCAAACAGATGGCTTTATTGACAGCATAAAATTGTGCTCCTACCTACAGGGTTGCTATGCATGTTGCGCTATTAATAGAAGAACACTTTCTGAATAGGATCCTGACCATAACTAAAAGAAATCCAAAAACTGGAGTTACACCACTTGGGCTTTAAGGGGCTCATATAATGATAAACCCACATTTAGCGATACATTTCTTTCGTCCTGACAAATTGCCTATCTTATGCCCGGTTTCTATAAACTCGCGAAATATCTATGGGTAAATTATCCAATGGACAGAATTTACACAACCATAACACCATACAAACCCAAATAATTTAAAGATAGCAATCACATACACTTGTTGCGAGATTCTAGATAAATGTCCTCTGGGAAAATATGAAAATTACAGAAAAAATGTTCCTACAAACTCGGGCTAGATCTTTCCAAGGGTAAATCGTCGGGTTAATTTATCCTTTCTTGGATGGCTGGATAAAACTTAACCTCTTGTAGGTTCAATAATAATTTAAACAATGAGAATCAAAACCTTCTAAATTAAATTAACTCTACAACTCCAAGGCCTTGCTCATTATATCAGTGTGGTGAAATGGAACTAATTTGCCCAAGGATAATTTACCCATAGGTTATTTCACTAGTTTATAGAAACCGGGCATTAATAATGTCAAATTTCACTCATTACAACGATGAAGCTATTTTAGAAACCTTTTTATAAAAATATTTGTATGTTAAATTTCTTTTACAAACCGGTGACTTAGCCCTGTGGATGGGAGGTGGTATCGGATTAGTGTCTCTCCCAGCCACCAGTATATGTTTTCTAGGGACTGGTAACCGTTGAGCCTACATTCTTTAGAAATTCCAGAAGAGAAAGGTTGGGTAGGTAGCTGAAAATAGGGACATTGCGAGTAAGTTTATCCCTTTCATGTGCAAAAAAAAAAATCTACAGTGAGTTCGGCTGCTACTTCAACATCCACATCCATGTGTAGTTAGAAAATAGTTTTAATTTTGCTTTAGCTATGTGGATAATTTGATGTATTTTTCTTCCCTCTTCCCACCCTCCATGAGATAGGAATTTATGTCATAAACTTATGCTATGGCTCAAAGCTTGCCGTGTTTCATGATGTTAAACCAGTCTGAATTAATAATTTAAAAATCACATTATCGTCTTTAAAATACAGATTTATGATTCATTATATTTTGCTTCTTTGAACGTCTGATCCTTTAACTATCCCATAGATTAAAAAGTATTCTGCAACCTCAATATAAAGATTCAATCTGATAGGTCCCACAAATATCGTTATACGGAGGTTTGACTGTATCACATTCAATATATTTAATGGTTCCGTTTGAACTCATTTAAAATCAAAATACTGGACAGGAAAAACATGAATTTAAAAAATACTAATGGAAATCAATGGCACCCGTACTGAGACGATGAGCACTATTGCTGTCCATCTACAAATATAGGTACAGTAAAAAGTAAAGTTTAACCTGTCAGTAATATAAGTTAGCAAAAATTTACAAAATTTGTAACATAAAAAAAAACATCGCGGACTTTAGTCTTTTAGGCTTGGACATCTTCTTACACTACAATATCGCGGATTGTCCGCGTAATCGGTGACATATGGCAGTGTTGTGCCCTCGCCCAGGAGGTGGCACATGTCAGGAATGTTCGAACGATCGGCTCTACGTTCGTTATCTTCTTCTTTAATTACCTTTCATTCGTTTCTGAAATAAATATTATTTCCAACACCAACAATCATGATTTTACTCTTTTAATTATTTAACTTAAATAAAACTATTAATTCGGATGGATCAGGATCTTATACTCTCGTAAGAAAACACTCAAAATTTAGTTTACATATTTATTCTAAAAATCAATAAGTTAATATGTTTCCTTGAACTTACATTTTACGGAGTTCTTCACAACCATCCTCAACTTCATGGCTTCCGTCGTCTTGCGACGTCGATGCACTTATCAACTTCATGTAGAGTAAAAGTCTGAGTCTGAGTCTGAGAGTGAGGCCTATTTCGGCCAGGTTTATATAACCATCCTTGCCACACCCAAACCTCGGTCAAGAGTCGTGATCAAACAAAATAACATAAGAAAGTACTATATGCCTTTCTTGTATGCAAATCGCCTATTATTTGCATGAACACAATATGAATATTACTGAATTGACTTAATTCAATAAAAGCTTAAATCTTGCGTTAAGCAACGGAAAATAATGACATAATTATGACCTCATCAACAACCAATAGAAACTAGTCTATTTTATCCTTACTCAGTACTCTGTGAATAATGTTTACGCAAATGTGCTATACTTCATGTTCTGACAATGAACGTAATATAATACTTCTTTCCTTTTACAAACTGCAATCTTTGCTTTATTCATGTGACTTCTAAAGCAATATCCATAAAAATATGTAATTGTCTTAACTTTATATTTCAACAATAAAATGTTAATCTCTTTGACCCATGCATTGTCGTATCCTAAATTATAACATTGCTATTATAATCCGGGAGAAACAATGACAATGATTTCCGGTATAACCGTGGTATACGAAGGTATACTCAGGTATATACCAGGGCTCAACATCACCCCCTTCTTTTTTTAAAACGAGCTGTTCCGTTTGGAACACTCGATTTTCAAGAAAATTCCAAAATTCTCGATCTTGTTGAGAGCTGCAAGATTCATTCATTCAACAGTTATCGCTTGTAGAGTTTTAATTCCACAGTGGCTTCAATCATTCATCAATCAGGCTTACAAGAATGTTATTCCGTTCCAGCGGCCTTCAATTATTTACTTACAGTCTTAACAAGTCGACAAACTGATAGGGGTTATGTATGCCTCCTCTTTTGGTCACTTTAATTTAAATACAGCTCAAATTTATTTAATCTTTAAATTCATTATTCATTTCTTTCTTATTGGCTTTGATGTCCATAATTTTCCTCTTATTACATAATCATTAATTTTACTTTAATCTATTAACACGACTGTTTGATCCTGTTTGGTTTTTAACTACAAAAATTTAATTTTACTTTAAAATCATTTTATAGTTGTGATAGTTGTGAATCCTCCTATATATACTGATATGTATATACTCATTTAACATTTAGTTATTTAGAGTGAGTGTGTGTGTGTGTTTGTTTGTTTACATTCCTTCATTATTACATAATCTTTTCTTTTCATCTTGAATAAAATTATTACATTCAATTGATTTAATGTCTTTTACTAAACAAACTGAAAATCTGTGCCAGTGAAATTGTCGGACTAATTAAATAACTCTTCAATGAACGGTGACGTCGTTCTTCTCATCTCTGCACATCATATGGTCGGAAGGTTATTGCTTCTTCTGGACTCTTGGACCATGACGTCTTGTTTGGTTAAGATCAGGTTCCTTAACTCCTGGCTTCATCAGCTTGGCTCGTATCTGTATTAAACACAGACCACAATAATAATTATTACATCGTAATATTTGCTTTTTTTCTGACACCATAACTTAATTTGTTATTCTTTAACATTTTTATTTAAACTTTAACGTCATCAATATCTTTAATTTTCTGACTATTCTTTCATTAATGACTTACTTCATTTCGCAAAAACTTCAAGTCTATGCTGAATATATTTTTATTTACTTCTGGCAACAACATTTTATTATCACATAATTTATGTAATTATCTTCAGTAATATGGGGCAAAACTCAAAATTAATTAAATAATATTACAATTAATTATGTCTTCAAGTATGCTTGTTATTCAAACAAAATGATGAATCTACTCGTAATTCATTTTTAAAGTAACTTACGCACTTCCAGTGGAAGGCTATACCCTCATAATAATACATATAAATTAAAGTAGGCGATACCACACAGGTGATTGTTGATCTCCTCCGATCTTCCTGTCACAAGTCTCAATGGCTTCTTTGGCTGTCCTGTGAATCGGCAGGTTCACAGTTTAGCTGGTTGGCTAAAATGTTACTAGTCGTCTGGACTATGGTACATAAATCGCCTTACATCTGCAATTATTTCTATCATCAAGCAAACACAATATATTGTATTAATTGTCATAATTAAACATTGGAAATCAAGCTGGATAAAATAAAAACTTAATGCGCTATCATAATTTGTTGTAACTCGTTACGGTAATGTCCGTACTCTATATAATTCAAAATACTTGTCCAATGACTTCAAAAATATATAAATTCATAAAAATTAATTTACTAACTTCGACAACTGACAGTAAGAAATTCCTTCAAGAAATTTCAAAACATTTAAAATTGCAAAAATGGCAAAACTTAAAATGAATTAAGCTGAACTTTCCAATAACTATGAAATTAACATCTTTTCCACTGTATCGAATGTTGCTTTAATTCTTTTAATGTGTCAACGAAAATTTGTAGTTTTAGCAATTATGTTAATGCTTTCGTAACTACATTCAATTCAAACAAAACATCTTCAATTAATTAATTTAAAATGTATCATGTTTTATTAATATACTTAATAAATTCCTACATTTGCGCTTATTTTATTTATATAAAATCTCTTCTTCCACTATTATGGTTAATTGGTTCTAGTATTACCAATAAATTTTCTCATTCTATACATCATATAGTATTTCGTAATTTAAAATTTCATATATTAAATAAAACTGTTATTTACACACTGCTTTCATAAATCAATTTACAATATAATTTCTCTTAATTGTTGACATCTTTCGTACGTTGCCTAAAATATCATAATAAAACTAAATTTCATTACAATAATCTATTTAACACCTAAAAAAATAATTTTCTTTACTGTATCCTTTACTAGATTTCGTCGTCTTTCGTTCTGCTGCATTACTAAATCCTAATTTCCATTTAATTGTTATATCTATACTCTGTAACAAAGTATTTTATTTGTATTAAATTCTATAATGACTTTCTTGTGTTGCTTGGATTACTGTTACTACTAATTTCATTTTCTGTGCATTCTTGGGATTTCTTATATTCTTAATATTCTTTACGTTCCTAAGGGTTTTAATATTTTTAATATTCTTTACGTTCCTATGAAATTCTATGGTGCAAACTTATTTATTCTGCGCGTTCACTTTTCATTCGTGACCCTGCTCGAGTGGTTCTAAATTATATATATGTCTTCTTCGTACCTAACTTCATGGGATTTATTTCTATTGCGGGTTCCACTATTCCTTCGGAGTTCCTTCCCGTGAGTTTTGTCCTCACTACTCCGGTACACACCGTTTTTGAACCTAAACCTCACATGGGGTTTACACACACCAAGTTATATTCATTCTCAAAAGTTCTCCTACTTTTGAAAGTTTCATTATTTGCGGAACTATCATTATTATTGGCTTTGGAGTTTCTTCATTTGCGGTTCTCTTTAATTCCTGGGAGTTTTATTAATCACGCGTTGCTCGATAATCTTCGGGACTTTCATTCATTTTCGAAAGCTTCATTAAACTTTGGTAGCTTCATTAACTGTTGGAGTCCTTTTATTTACGTGTGCCTCGTTAAATATTAAAATCTCATCAAACGTGAAAATCTCTTAAATGTAAAAGTCTCTTGGTCAAATATTGAAAATCTAGTTATCAATGTGCACTCGCTAACTGATCATAATTCTTAATAGTGAGAGAGATGACTACTTGTGCGCGCTCCCGTTGCAACCTGTCCCTTAGTCTGCTTCAACGGACTCTCATTCACCTTACTGAAATGACTTCTGTCGTCATTTTTCCCATCGTCATCCATGTGACGGTATACTAACTGGCTAAAGGCTTTCCGTCCTCTGACGACCAATATTCATCCACCGGTTACTGTGTCCTAGCTAATCGGTAGGCTTGCTTTCATGACCTCTTTTCATGACATTTTTTCTTCATGGCATCTTTTCATGACATTAGGCTTCGCTTACTATTTTTCTATCTTTCTATTGTGGGTGTATTGCTGGCACCATTTCATGTCGTCTGGTTTCCTTTCCAGAAACAATGTCCTCCCCCATTAGGACGTAACTTTATCCTACTAATATGAACTACCAATGTTTTTCCATTTTAAACATAATACGATAGTAAACCTCATTTATGTTCCCCTCAGTGGTAGTAATTACTGACTTCATCCACGCTTTGCTCGAAGAGCTGTAAAACTGGATTAAAATTATACAATGGAACGACGGGGTTTTCCTTGTCTTACGACTGTTATATAATAACATTGGCAATATTTCCTCTATTTCAACTATAATACCATATTTGGACAATAAAAATTCTACGTTTCAACATTCTAACGTCTTTCTTTTGTCTTCCGATAAACACTAATTGACAATTCGTAAAAAATTCTGTATTATTCTGCAATATTCTGAAATGTTCGGAACAATTAGCCTGAATTCCTTATCATTCTTTATTAACATAACTTCTGTTATCATCAAACTAAAATTCTTTTCAAAATTTTCTAACCATTTAAAATATTACAACTTGGTAATCTGATTACCCGTAAATACCTTTACATCATTATCAATGTAAAAATTTTGCATACGTCTGTGACAAATCGATGTATTTGTATTGGACTGTAAAATGTAATTCGAAAAAATCTTATATCTAACGCAAAAATTTCGAACTCAATTCTTTTAAACTAAATTACCATTATTATTATTATTATTATTATTATTATTATTATTATTATTATTATTATTATTTTAATCTATTATCGCGGTAAACTCATTACATTTTCATTCATATAATTTATTAAAATAATGTAGTTGGCTAAACATCTGTAACAGCTCGCGTTGAATGATCACGCACGCTCTTTGATACCATCGAATGCAAGCGAAGGAGTTTTCTGCATTCCATCTCCAGATAACCAACTTCTTGCAGTCTGGTATTTTAATACTGACTGACGACATAACATCTCTCTTAATGTTTCAAATATAATTTATTAAATTCTTCTCGTACGCATTCTGTATTTCCTTTAATAAACTTCGCTACATAAGCAAATTCGTTTTGTATCTGCGATAATCTACAAAACCTAAAAATTATCTAACTTCTTTAATTGTACACGTACAATAAAATAATTCACTATAACCTGAACTTTTCTTTCTTTCTTTTCCTTCTATTTCCACTTACTAAAACTCAATGTAGCTTAAACTCACTAAATATTTTAAATAAACCAAATTCATTAAAATTTCATTTATATATAATAATTAACATCTCTATGCGTTATCTTCTGAAAAATCTGTTCAGAACCTAATTCGATCCTCTTCATCGGAACTCTTTCCGGAACAAAACTTTATCGGAGCTAACCAAACGCTCGCAGAAGGCCTGATAATGTTCTTATCCAACATCATCTATCATTTCTATACCTTCTCATTATATTTACGTAGTAGGGGTATTTTCTTAACTTGGGGCACATCCCAGTTATTAATTCCATGTTTTACTTTGTTGGTGCAGCCTATGTTTTCTATCTCTTGGGTCATGAAATACATCTACAAACTTTTCTAACACTCCACATTTTATTTTGCCTGTCACTTAAGGTAAGTGATTTAAGTTCTCTGACTCAAGTAAGCCTATAATGTCGCATTCCGACTTCATTCGGAGCCAACACATTTACCTGATTATTTTTTTTTTTTTTTTTTTTTTTTTTTTTTTCTTCCCAGATATGAATCTGAATGTGTTGTTCGTGCTGTTGCAATTTTTTTTTTTAATTTGACGTCACTATCTCGTATCGTACCCACAGCAACAAAAGTACTCATCACGCCTGCACTTACGTGGTTTTTGAGATGCATCCTATTCTTTGATTTTCGGTAACTCTATTTAAAAATTAATTGTTTAATTATTTTCACAGGAATTTTGTTCTACATCTCTGTTTCCCATCGCTTATCTCCCTATCGCTAAGCGATCTAGCTAGGTAAATCCCATAATACCTTGCTCTTCAGGTCTAAAACACTTTATCTTATTCTCGGGACAAGCTAAACATAGTTGTGCACTTCCTATGCGCTATAGCTTCATACCTTCATGGTATCGTCTGTTTACGTGCAGCATAAACTAGACAAACATCACGACTATCATACTGAGATATGAGATTGTTTCTAGAACTCTTCTCTGATGCTTCCACCTAACCATGCAAGATATCGCAGGAGTTACTTCTATTCCCATTCGTATGGTAAGTAAGTGGATTATTTCGGGTGTACAGTCCGAATCCATCTCTCCTAGCGTCAATACACGGGGGTTACTACAACAGATTTATGATCTCTTCTCATATGACTAGTGCGCGGTTCAAAACATCAATGTTTCCATGTTTTGATTCATACAATCAAGACCTATTCCGTCTCGTTCTATTTCAATTTGGACACTCTATAAACTCATGCGAATATTTCCCTTCATTCGCGAAATCCATCTACTTGAAATCCATCAAATAGGTAATACCTTTAGCTTGTGACGTCACTCTTTAAGAAATAACCTGTGAAACACCTGGATTGATACAGCCGCATCTGTATCCTCTAAAACTAAAACTAAAGAGTTTTTCAATCGATCAGTGCTTATGACCATGAGTTCCTTATTTTTTTTTCAATTACGTCTATCTTAATAATGATCTCTTTGCGCGAGGTGTTCTAAAAATCCTACGAGAAGTTCTACTCCCTCAAACTCTCGTATATCTCTTTGCAATCCCTAATTATGTCCCTTTTTCTTACAATAAACAGTCTGTATGTTAGCCCATCCTTTTAAACTGATTATTTTCTTTGCTGATTAAAATTGTCGTTTATCTAATCCTGCTGTCGTGCATACCGCAAGCATAACATGTAACGTAAATAAATACATTTCTGGCTTGTGCACTTCGCACTTAAAAAAAATATAAACTGAATCTCTTGTTCTGAATTCTGTTGTGACTGCTAATTGTACTACTTTCATGTAACATGGTAACCTGAGTTGAATCTGTTCCCGACTTCTCATCCTGTTACATCAGCTGCTAAAAGTCTGCATCCGCCTTCTCAGCACGAATATGCTTCTCGTGTGAGTTATTAATTGGCTTTAGTATTATAATGATAAATCTTGGACATGATTAAACCTTTTGCGTTGCTATTTAAAACTAAATATAATAATAATCATCGGGTAGTTTTTTTTTTTTTTGTTAACCCTATTCTCGAAAGTGGATCTCAACTAATCATACGTAGTTTCGTCACTAACTAAATCAATGTCTCCCTGACAATAAAAAATTCTGTTGCGGGACCTACAACTTTAAACTTTACAATCTGCTTTTTGTCTGCAATCTCTGTCTGAATTCGCTGTCTGAATCTACTGTCTGAATTCACTGTCTGAATTCTCTGTTTGAATCTCGAAACTCCCATTATAATTTTTTTTAAAAAAATTAAAAATTCCTTTACCATTCCTTCACTGGTAAGCTATCTGCTGAGCCACTCCACTCATTTATCGCACTATATGCCGTAAAATCTTTTGTCGAGTTACCTGAACTATTTATCTTGCTACAAGATTTGCTTTGCTGCCGTTAATTCTGTTACCCTAGTTTTAAACTTTAATTCTGTTACCCTAGTGTTAAGCTTTACAAAGCTCGTCTAATACCTTCGTCAAGCAACATTCTGACCTATGTGAATTGTACACTATCAGCAATCAATTAATCGTTAACCAAGTAATGTTAATCAACCCTTGACTTACAATGCACCAACCATTTGTAAAGAATTTCCCAAGAAGCTTAATTTGCCACTAACTTATAATGCCCACATTTTCTAAACAATTTATAACAACAACTTATTACTAACACCTACACACACCCTAACATTTTTCCGAGAGCATGAGATCGTGAAACCATTTTTCCATCTTTAAACATTAATTTTATTCGCGGTAAACATCCCGCTTATGACACCATTGTTGTGCCCTCGCCCAGGAGGTGGCACATGTCAGGAATGTTCGAACGATCGGCTCTACGTTCGTTATCTTCTTCTTTAATTACCTTTCATTCGTTTCTGAAATAAATATTATTTCCAACACCAACAATCATGATTTTACTCTTTTAATTATTTAACTTAAATAAAACTATTAATTCGGATGGATCAGGATCTTATACTCTCGTAAGAAAACACTCAAAATTTAGTTTACATATTTATTCTAAAAATCAATAAGTTAATATGTTTCCTTGAACTTACATTTTACGGAGTTCTTCACAACCATCCTCAACTTCATGGCTTCCGTCGTCTTGCGACGTCGATGCACTTATCAACTTCATGTAGAGTAAAAGTCTGAGTCTGAGTCTGAGAGTGAGGCCTATTTCGGCCAGGTTTATATAACCATCCTTGCCACACCCAAACCTCGGTCAAGAGTCGTGATCAAACAAAATAACATAAGAAAGTACTATATGCCTTTCTTGTATGCAAATCGCCTATTATTTGCATGAACACAATATGAATATTACTGAATTGACTTAATTCAATAAAAGCTTAAATCTTGCGTTAAGCAACGGAAAATAATGACATAATTATGACCTCATCAACAACCAATAGAAACTAGTCTATTTTATCCTTACTCAGTACTCTGTGAATAATGTTTACGCAAATGTGCTATACTTCATGTTCTGACAATGAACGTAATATAATACTTCTTTCCTTTTACAAACTGCAATCTTTGCTTTATTCATGTGACTTCTAAAGCAATATCCATAAAAATATGTAATTGTCTTAACTTTATATTTCAACAATAAAATGTTAATCTCTTTGACCCATGCATTGTCGTATCCTAAATTATAACATTGCTATTATAATCCGGGAGAAACAATGACAATGATTTCCGGTATAACCGTGGTATACGAAGGTATACTCAGGTATATACCAGGGCTCAACAGCAGCACAAAATCAAATACACTAGGCAAGAATCAGTACCAGTACCTAGTCTATATGAGACGGTAGTACGAGTAAGTTCTGATTCTGCGAGATTCGTGGAACAAGCAATAGAACTCTATCTTCGCCAATATCTCAATATTCTTATTTTTAATTAGGACATGCATTTTTAGCGCTACTTTTGTTATGCAATGATACAGGAAGAGTACTACTATAAATTTCTCTGAATCCTATTTTCACAAATTGGTTAAAAAGAAACTTTAGAAAAAAACATGTTTATGCAAGAACTCTGATAATGTCAAACACTTTGAACTCCTAGATAATAAGCATAATGCATTCTGTTGGACGCCTTCCAAAGTCAAAGAAATAAAAAACTGAAGACCGAATGAAATACGCTACTCTCTGCTCAAGGAATTGATAGCTACTTTACTTTCTTTTTTCATTTCAAGTCTCCAGTAAAAAGGTGGCTATAATAAATGTTCTTGTTCGCACCCTCATAGCTTGCCACTTGAAGAAGTTCCTCTGAAGAAGAAGTGACTGAATCGAAGAAAACTTAACGTCAACAAGAGAGAACTCTACCGGGTTTTTGTCTCATGTGACCCCAATGTTCATGAAAGGTTATACATTCTACTTTGCATCTCGCTCTTTTGTCTCCTTCCTTCTCTGACTCTTCTTTCTATATCGCCTTCTCTCTCAAGAAGAAAAATCAATATCGTGGATGCGAACTCTTCCGATGCTACACCAGAAAGAAAGCAGGCAAAGCATGGTTGACGACGAACAATGACGATGAAGCTATGCGAGAAATATTTGCTGGGTTGGAAATAGGCCTGAGAATTCCAGCAGAAAACGTATGGGGAAAGTTGGTAAAACTTGGCTCGATATGAGATTAGAGAACTATCATAACGGTTGTGTGCGATGGCGCTTATAATGAGATGTTCCTGTTATTTATCGATATGCATTCCACAGGCTTGTGACGTCAGCATCCCGGATTTGTAGCATTCGATTGTTCTACCTGACTAGTATTCTAAATCTCCATAGCTTTTATTTCATTTTATAGATATTTATGGTGCATTCCATCTCTTTGTCTACTACTTGTTACGATCCGATAATAGAGGCTATTCTGCTACAGCCATGCAGATGTGTAGATGTAGATGTAGATATCTCGCCCTGTAGATCCTGTGTTGAGCGGGGCTCAAGGATATAGAACACGTCAGATAAAAAAATACATGCATGTTATAACAATAATATAGGCCTACAGAAACTGCAAGCTGCCAAATTTATCCAAGCTGGAAATATTCCTCCAAATTGTAGAAGGTGTGAGTTATTAAAAATTCCTTGACAGATGTTTTGAAAGGTTTGCTCTTTCTTTGAATACATAACAATTTAATGTTGTTTGGAAGCTTGTTATATATCTGTACTGTAGAATAATAAGCACCCTTCTGAAAGAGTTTTAACGAGTTATTTGGTCTGTGTAGATCATTCATGTTTCTAGTAATACGTCCATGTACACTAAAATTAGTTTGAAATTTATCAAATGAAAACCGCAATTAAATTTTTTCCCACTATTTTACTGCAAAAAGAATGTTTGCTTGTACATTATTTTTCTACTTAGTCCCCTCCTAGTTCAACGCACTTAAGCCATCGGATAGGAAGTGCTTCGAAACCGCGTGAGAAAAATTATTTTGGTTGACGCTGTAGCCACTCGTGCACCGCCGATTGGACGTCTTCATCAGACTTGAACTTCACCGTCCAAGGTGATTCTTTAATGAACCATTGATTTGGAAATCTGATGGTCGCAAATCTGGCGATTATAGCGCATGTCGTCGACGGTTTTTATGGTTGCATGAGGACGGGCGTTATCATGTTGAAGCAAAACACCTGCACTCAGCAATCTCCTTCGCTTTGGCACTATCTGACAAACCTTATCTCAGCAGTTCAGCATTTCATACGGTTCGGTTTACGATATTGTGCATGACACATTGAAGTTTCGTAAAGTTAGTACTCGCTGGATGCCTAAGAACCTGACAGACGACCACAAGGGACAGCGAATGATGACAAGCTTGGATCACCTATCGCGTTACGCTTTCATTTGTTTGGTCCCATGAAGAAATTCCTGGCCGGTAAAGGCTTTGCATCATATGCAGAAGTAAAAACAGCAGTTCGCAAATTGCTATACTCCAACCGAACGGACTTCTATGAACAGGGTATTTTGAAACTGGATTCACGATGGGAGAAATGTGTTGAGAAACTTGGCGACTATATAGAAAAATAGAGAAAAGATGTCCCTTCATGTGTGCATTTGTTTGTAATTGTATCTATTAAACTTTATGTAAAACAAGAAAAAAAAAACAAAAACAAAATAATGTGCGTTACTTTTCGATCCACTCTCGTATATTAACAAAAGTCTTGAAATAGGTGAAATAAGACTTTTTAACATATTTTAATATCTTAGAAGATAATCTCTCCGTTTAGCTAAAAAGGCTACATGATGTCATCCCGGTAGAACTTTGTTACGAGGCTGGATAGCGGATAAAACAGAGTTCGAATCACTTTGCAGACACCATTGTGAAGTCAAGACGACGCCACGGGATTTTCCCAGCGCCGAGCTTTTCTTCAAGTTTCTATTTAGACAGCTATTAATTACATCAAATCCCAACTGCTCTAATTAATGGTAAAACTATATAGATTCGTGCATGGCAGTTTCTAATGAGAATGAGGGTAATTGGACGACAATTTATTTAGTTCTGTCTTCTCGGTCTTGATTCTACTTGTCCTAGAAACGAACTAAGAAGCAATCGTCTTTAAATAAAAAACGGAGAGTCCAACATTTGTAAATTGTTTGTTTTAAATTGCAAGGTTATCTTTCTTCATCACAAACACTTAATTATAAAATGTATTCCCCTTCCTTGACTTAGATCTCAATGTATAGGGGAAAGATTATAGTTGTGAAATTGTTGAAACCTTTCATCTTGTTATTTACCTCGAGGGAATTTCTTACTTTTGAAAGGTTCGTTTTATATAGTTATTAACATTTAAAGACATAATATATTCTGTAGGATATGATAGTTATCTTAAATTTGTAATAAAATGATGGAAGCGAAATCGAAATAAAATTTAAATTTCACGTACATTTTCCAGAACAGTGTGCAAGAAATAAACTATGAACCTAATCATTTTTTAACCGTTTTCTTTGCAGTCCGGCACAGATCTATAAATTGCGTGAGAAAGTGAGGCTCTTACATTAAAGAGTTGGTATTAATTTCGTGCTCAATGTCCCTGTAAACTTAACACTTAAACCTAAACACCCAGTCCTGAACACGGGAAAGAAATTTTTCATTTTTGGAAAATCCCCAATCCAGCAGAGAATTGAACCCGGACTGCAAGAGTAGAAGTGAGGCACGCTAGAGACTCACTCATGTCTGTGTGCCATGCATGTCCTAAAGAACATTACAAATTCTTTTCATAATGTCTTTGTTTAAAACTTTCAACAGGAATTGTACAGTATGCATAATATGTAGGTACGGTATATTATGTATTATAATAATGGCTAGAACTTATATTTGAAAAAAGCGTCCAAACATTCTCTGAAGGGTAGCTTTAAGCTATGATTTCATACATAGACCTAGGTTTTATGTCTTGCCTCACGAATTATGCTACTTTTAATGCAACTGCAATGCAATTTTGGAATTATGGTTTTCGTGTATCTGGGCAAAGAAATGTAGGAATACAGAATTGTAGACCCAACGTTCCAAAGGGGCTAAAGGCCAAAAATTACTTTCAGAGATGATGCAAAACACTCTCAATGTTCCATAATAGGAGCTAAAGGCCAACAACTACTTTCGGAGATGATGCAAAACACTATCCAAGTTCCATAACAGGGGCTAAAGGCCAATAACTACTTTCAGAGGTGATGAAAAACACTATCAAAGTTCCATAATAGGGGCTAAAGGCCAAAAACTACTTTCAGAGATTAAGAAAAACCCTACCAAAGCTCCAAAATAACAATGATTAAGGACCATTTGTCGGCATGTGAAAGAATCGCATGCAACTGACCTACGACATAGCCCTTTTAGTATGATACGCACATGTGGAGATGATGATGCATGTGGAGATGCATCATCAGAGATGATGCAAAACATTCTCAATGTTCCATAATAGGAGCTAAAGGCCAAAAACTACTTTCGGAGATAATGACAAACACTATCAATGTTCCATAACAGGAGCTAAAGGCCAAAAACTACTTTCAGAGATGATGCAAAACACCATCAAAGTTCCATAATAGGGGCTAAAGGTCAAAAACTACTTTCAGAGATGATGAAAAACACTATTAAAGTTCCTTAATAGGGGCTAAAGGTCAAAAACTACTTTCAGAGATTACGAAAAACACTATCAAAGCTCCAAAATAACAATGATTAAGGACCATTTGTCGGCATGTGAAAGAATCGCATGCAACTGATCTACGACATAGCCCTTTTAGTATGATACGCATATGTGGATGTACCACCAATAGATCCAATAATGTGAAATCTGAAACTTTGGCGCTTTTCACCTTTAGAAAGTTAGGTCTACAATTGTGAACATAAACTGAGTAATCTTAATTCATCACAACTTAGAGTGACAACATTTTAACATCATAACGACCGTGTTGATATCTCGATCCTGCGAACTAATTTAGAACAAAGATAAAAATCTCATTTTACTTCCTTTACTGATCTGAGTTAAGGTGCACTTATTTAAGGATGAAAGAGTAGTACTTAAACAATAAAATATCGTGGCGATAGGCAGACACGCCATTTGAATTATCCGTCTTTATACTAGGTTAAGCGCAGAACTCTAATTTCATTTTCGTGTCCAAGTTAATTTATCTGAACTGCAGAGAGACTGCTCTCCGTGGACATTTATTATCCACGCGTCATAAAACACTAACAAGATTGTGATTTTAACCATGATTACGGCGAATTATTCCAATGATGAGTTGCGTAAAGCTATATTGGTAAGGTGAAATCGGAACTTTGAAAATGATCTAAGTAACACCAGGCCTATACAACTGTTTATATACAACGATGGTAAACAAAGGAACATAAGCACGAAAAAGAATACCCGAATGCACTACGTCGGGCGTATATGTAAAATTCAAATCATAGGGAATAATAATAAAATCAGGTAAACTGACATAACAAAGTACCATAATGCTTTTGTTTAATCGGTGATAATTAAAATTATGATATGCAGAAAATAAGTAATTATTGTAATCGATTTCAGAGTTAAGCTCCAGATCGATTAATTAAGCAGGGCTTACGGAAGAAGAAAGGTCTAAAGATTAATAAGCATATGTGGAGGAATATGTGGGTAGTGTTATTTGTCAAAGTTAACTGTATTGAAAATTCCAAAGCCGTATATGAACACTGTAAAATGTAATAGAAGGAAAAATGATTATTGCATTCTCTTACGTTTTTAGGCCACTTTACATGATTTACAAACATATGACTGTATTGGAGTCAAGGCCCTCAGTGATTAGCAACGTGCTTTGTAGGATTTTCTTTACATTGGTGGATAGAAGAGATCATGAATGCACGCCAAGATGGGAAACATTGAATGATTTGGGCGAAACTCAACTATGCGGTTTTTTGGGGGTGGGGGCTAGGGAACTAGAATTATGATATCTTTCCTCCCCCCCCCCCCAGGCGGCGCACTTTAATAATCGTGAAATGCACCTTGCAGCAGGGTTGTTAGCTTTTAATTGTTTATGCATGATTTGGGTCAAGTTCATGGATCTATGGTATGTTTTAATCGACTGATTTCGAATCTGTATGCCCACATGGCAGCAAATGATTCGTTTTGTTCGTTTTATTATCTATATCTTTAAAGTTAAACAACATAATTAATAATAAAAATATGTAATTCCTGCAATTTATGCAAAAGCGATGTCAGTGTTAATAAATGTTTTAATTATTTTTCTTTTAAATAAATGATTTAAACAAAACATTTACCAGTTGAGTAAATAATCGCGGGCGAAGCCGCGGGCACCTGCTAGTAAATCATATTAACCCTCGTTGGTCAACATGAGATTCATGAAAGCTGAGGTGACTTTGTCTGTAAGTATACGGACGATTAGTGTTAAAAATGTGCATGCTATAGTTCACGGAAAGAACACAAAATACAGGTGGAATATCACACAAATGTCTGGTCATGAAATATTCAGGGATATATAGAGCGAGATGTCTGCAGTGCTGCTTATAATAACTTGACAGTCTTGTTTACGTGAAGCACGTAGTTCAACTAAGTGTAGTCAATTCTCCGATGTGATATATATGTCACGGTCAATGTAAACAATTGGGCATTATTTATAATGCCCGGGCAATTTAAAAAGTGCCCAATGGGATGTGACAAAATGATAAATTATATAGAAATTAACACATTGCCCGGGCATTTTGAATAATGCTGGAAATTGAATGGGCAATTTGAGAAAATTGTTATTCATATTTCTCTACATACAAAAATAAGAGGATATTATATTAAAGTAAATAAGTATGAAAAATACGTACGCCTAACAAAAAAAAACATATACATATACACACAAAGTGTCAAATCCAAGGTTTTTATTTATTAGAGCAGCTTCCACTTTGGTGACATTTCGAGTTACATAGGTTAGGTTAGGTTAGGTTAGGTTAGGGAGAATCACACCAGACACACGTTGCCAAATTGCTGTCAGTTTATTAAAGTGACTAGAGAAATTGTAGCAGTATTAATATTGACCGGGCAGTGTAAGAAATTATCCTAGATTGTCGTAAAATTCCGGGGTGCGCGGGCAAAGAGAGTTAAGTCCATTTTCTTGTTACTGAGAATTAGAGTGACTTAACACACTATACCAGCCTAACATGGCTTTAGAGATGGAAAAACCCATGAGGCACACATCCATAACTACCGTACAATTTTGATTATGACTTACTGGACTTAAGACAAATGTAGAAAACATTTTTATCTATAATTATATGGACATATCTCAATTTTTTTAGGATGGTTGACTTAACTCTCTTTGCCCGCACACCCCGGAATTATTAAATTGCCCGATTTTATCGGTCATTATTTATAATGACCAAGCATTATGAAAACTACCCTGAATAATCAGATTGACCGTAACACACACATATATATATATATAAAGAGCCGTTCTGCTGAATAGCAATCATTCAAAAATTCAATGTTCAATTCATTCTTTTTTTTAGTAATTTTCATGCATACATTCATGTGATAATATTTATAAAGGTCAAATAACGTTACTTTGATTTGTCGCTCAAAATACACCAGAATATCGGTGTGAAAAATTCACGAGTACTAGATTCTCCACTCTGCTTTAATTACCGCGATACTGTAAATGACAGATGGAAAGACAGAATAACTCTGAGCTAGCTGCAAATACGTAGGAGTTTCTGTATGTGGGTTAGATGTTAAAATTGTAATACAACCACCCACTTAAATGAGCGTCTATTTTGAATCTTCTTGGGAAAGCTTAATAATAATTCAGTTATCTCATGAAACAACACGGGAACTGAATGAACTTGTCAGAATCCGCAGCCCGTTTCAACTTGAATAGTAGCAAAAGAGCTCGTACTTCGCAAGAGAACTAGAGATGTTATACAAAAGGAAGTTGTTCTGTTACATTGTCAAAGGAATTGCTGAACAGCTACACATAACTAACTTGAAAGAATTTCTAAGGCGTTTTACTACATATGAGTGCACATCACGAAGACATTTGTCGTAGAAGTCTGTTTTAAAATGTCGTTAAAAGTTTTAAAAATGATAATATTTTCTTGGCAGGATAAGCAAAACAAATCATAAAGAAATATAAATCATCATAGACAATTCCTCAGCAATCTAAAGGAATATTATATATTTTATATAACCCGAAGGTTCATTGCCGCGCTTACCTGAGTCCGCCATTCAACCCTCTTCTGCGCTAACTCCAACCATCCCTCGCAAATCCTACTTCCCCTAAATCTAGCCTAATATTGTCCTCCCACCTGCGTCTAGGTCTTCCAAGTGGTTTTTTTCCTTCGGGTCTCCCCGTCAATATTTTTAGATATGCCTTTCATCCCCATGCGTGCAACATGTCCAGCCCATTTCATCCTCCGTGATTTAATTACCCTTGCTGTATCCGGTGAAGAGTATGCTACAGGTCATGAAGCTCGTCTTATGCAGTTTTCTCCAGTCCCCACATATATAACAATACTAGCATGTGCCCGCGGCTTCGCCCGCGAAAATTATTAAAAAAATTAAGAGCATATTAGTTAAATCATTTTATTTATTAATACCTAAATCACGATTAGATAGCGTCGCCCGGTAAAAGCGACCTCAGATTCAAGTTCCTTGGCCCAGAAAACCCCTGTATAGTGAGTTTCGTCCAAATAAAACTATGTTTGACCATATTTGACCATATTTAGGGCTTACAACATTCAAGCGATCGCGAAAGTTTTATTTCCAAGGTATGACAAAAATAGCCAAAGCCAACTGTAATTGATTTGACATTGAAATGTATAACTGAAAACACGTTTTTTTGCCCGTTTTTCACTCATAACTCACGAAGGAAAGCGAAAATTAAAATTCCGGATTCGAGGTGCATTTTCCGACCCTTCAGTCCACCTATGTTTAAAAATTCTTATCTCTGCGTTGAGTAGATTTCGCTGGGCATCGCGGACAGACAGACAGACAGACAGACAGATAGACACACACTTCCTTTTATTAATATAGATAACCCTACCACATGAGGTAAGACTGTATTTCAGCAGGAAGCTTCGGAGATTCAGAAATAGAAGAGCAGGTATATAATACTACATACAGTAAATACTACTAAATACACCAATAGCAACGTCTGGTTTTGAAAAGACTTGTATCAAAACTCGAGATGCTGTCCAATATAGAAGATAGTACAAAGAAAACAATCATGCTGAAAGATCTGTCCGCAGCAGGCTACTTTGCTGTGGACAGAATATTTATTTTGTCCTGTTTTACTTCGGTAACAGCATGCAGAAAGAGCATTAAAGAAGAATACAGGGGCAAAAGGAGATCGATATGTTCGGTGTCCATTATTGATGTGTTTGGTTCTCACGCGATGCGAGGACTGCTGGTTCAGTGACTGCATCATCAACACTGCCATCATGCTATTTCTGTATCTCCGAAGCTTGCTCTCCTCTGACTCCACATGCTACTTTCACTCGACCTTGGGCACTCTTGCTTTCTTGCTCCTTCGCTTCCCAATTAACACTTATACTCGCGAGACGGCATACAACTAATTTTGACTGAGACTCTTTTGTTGTCTCTAGAAGAGGTCACATGGCGAAATTCGAGCTGTTGAGAGACACAAAATTCTCCGAAGGGGTGGGGAAATTCATGTCTAAAGTCCAACAACTCAGGGTAGAAAAGGACGGGAGGGAGGAGCAGGGGGAGTAATCTTTGTCAGGGGGAGTATTGTATTAGTCATATCTTTTCTATTATTAGTACTATTTTTCTTTCTTTCTTCATCTTTGTATAGCATTATTATATTATGTTATCGTATTATATTGTTTTGTATTATTAGTGTTACATTTCTCTTTCATTGTCTTGTGCATAGTAAAAGCACGAACGGCCGTCTAGGGCCGTGCGTTGGATTTATTCTATGATAATGTATTTAATATGTACTATATAAGAATAAAGATGCACCTTGCCATACCATAATTTTGACTGGGAAAATATCCCGTAGGATGGGAGGTACACCTTTGAAAAGCGTAAAATTAGGTTAAGTTTAAAATTTTATATTTCCGAATCATACAGACATGTAGAAATGAAATTCGGCACGGTTAATTAGCATTATTTCTATATTATAAAGTTCCTTTTAAAATATATCTTTGAACTATGTAAGGATTCTTGTATGTCGCATGAATTTTATGATCCAACAGCGTTTACATGCTAGCGATCTTAATTATTACAATTTTTAGATAAATCTTAGAAGAAATTTTTAGTAATGAACATCCTACAACATACACTAGGGTCTTTATGCTTTCTGCACAAATAAAAAGGTATTTTAAATTTTTATGTGAAGTACTGAAAATTTATGATTTTTCTTGAGAGAAATAATTTTTAAAAATAAACTAGACGAGGTACAAAAACAAATTTAGTACAATGTTCTGAGGTGGCTGAAATACAAAATCTTTAAAAAAATCATTACAATGTCTTGAACAGTTCTCGAGTTATGACGTAAACGCTTTGGAAAATTGTTAGCTATGTAAAACAGGCGACAAAAATACTAACTTACCGAACGTTTGTCGTCAAAGCTAAGAATGTGTGAAAGGTAAATTATTTTTTCTTTCACCAAATTGACGACAAAAATATATATTATAAAGCACAAAATAATATAAAATGCAGTTTTTAAACCATCAAAGCTAAACCCACCCCCTTCAAGACAAGGGCTTGAGATTAGTTTTCGGCTTCCGTTCCTGCATTTAACCTTGCTATTTTTTTCGTTGCTGTATTGTTTTGAGATTGGCTAGTGGCATCTAATATAGAAAATTTAGAGTCTGTAGTGTTATGTTCTAAAGAAAAGTAGTTTACATGCTTTGACCAATACGCACGGAATTTTGCCCGGCTATGGGATTTGAACCATGGATCTCCAGAATGCGAGTACAAGATGTTAACATTTCACATCAGCTTTTGCATTCGTAATACCTATAGGCTACTCGTTCTTATTTGACAGACTGTAACCAACTGGAGCACTGAAAGCTAAACAGAAACTTGTCAAACAAAACCCACTTTATCACTCATCCTACATTTAATGTATACAAACTCGAAACCACTAGATTACATTACAGAGCTTATGGTCATGATAATTAACTCTGAAATTTGTTAGTTAAACCGCTATTGAAATTCTTTATCTGGCTTTTCCAATTAAAGTACTGGCGTAATTGTAACGATAGCGTAGGTGGTGGTGTGTTTTCATTCCAACCACGGTGTTGCAACATTGGTTATACGTTGGCGGTTATCCGAGAAACTTATTATAGGGTTTTCATTCCTACAGTATTCTAGTTTATTACAATAACTAGCAATAAATTGAAATGCAATAAGCCACCATCAAAATGAAGTGAAAAAGTCAATATAGCAGCTACACATTCAGACTACATGCTACGGAAATTACGTGAAATGTCACCAAAATGTTATCTTATTAGTTCCTTTATAACGGATTCAACCAGGGCCCTGTATCATAGAACATTTAAATTCATATTAGCAAATACATAATAATATTATTAATTGTTATTTTTATTATTTACTATTATTATGATTATTATTATAATTATTATTATGATTATGATTATTATTATTATGTTTCATAAGAAAATTTTCTAATAATATTAGTTATGAGTACATGGTTCTAAGTTATTAGTAAATATTGCTAATATTAATAGTAAGCTGTTTCATAGACAGCAGAACTAATCAAATTGACTGATAATATTAGGTATTTTTCTGTAGGCCAAAGTGGTTTTGAACTTATTCTCAATTCCATGTAATTCAGATTTCGTGATCTTAAATTTTTGGAAAATGAATCGCTCTTATTTAATTATCAATTTAGAAAAAAATTACATGAGATATCGAAGGAATTTTTGTCAAAACAAGTTTTTAGGATTTGAGATTAGAGTTTAGTACATAAGCCTACACTATTTTGAATAAGTGCCTGGCAGATTTATTAATTTCTTAGAGCTAGTTATTATTTGTTACATCTATGAAGATATATGTAGGCCGAGCTGCTTTGAAATAGTATTGACAAAAAGACTAAGAAGGGAAAAAACACAAACAATCCAGACATAACCTCCAATAAATTAATAATATTAGTGAAGAAAATATGAGTAGTGTTCATGAAACAAGATTTTGTTAAATAATAAATAATATTATGAGTTCTAATATTATTAACTAATATTATTAGCAAGTTCTATGAAACAGGGCCCAGGCAGTATTCCAAAGCAATTAAGTAAGATCATTATTGAACGAGGGAAGAGAGGTTCTGTTTTAACTCGACCGTTCAGCATTTCGTATGTTTGTAAATTTGTTTATAACGCAGTTAAGACCGAACGCTTTGTTGGATTTTCTTCCAATTTGGCATACATGTTCCTTGAAGTTATTAAAAACGACGTATGTTTAAGGATCTTTTTATATTTTTTACCGGTTCCCCTGGAAGCAATTTGGTCAAAAAATTAATAAGTTATCTCTAATGGCATTTTATTTGTTTGACTACAGTAGTCAATCGTTGTGTAACAAGAAGTAACTTAGGCCAGATGTTCCTTAAAATCGTTAAAAATTACGTGCGCGCAAGGAATTTTATTTGTGATTTTTTTTCAAGATGACCGTTTTAACTGATAAAGAGCTGGTCTTATATATATTTTTTGACTAGAGGTCTACTGTTCACAGAACTACTATTTATAGACCTAAACATGCCGTATTCGTGAACTTGTGTTTTGTTTCTGTAAACAGCCTCAGGGAAACTTATTTTCTGGACGCGCCTCGTATAATTCTACTATCAGATTTTGATGTAACGTCTTTCAATACGTAAATAAATTTTTGGAACGCAGACCCGATTACCACTAAAAATATTAATTCATTCTAATGTTCACAACCTTCCGATGCCCCAGTATGATTGCTGTGGCTATCTTCTAAAAGGCTTACGTGCAGATCTGTCACAAACACTTCAACAATTTCAGAATGTACATGTGCGTTTTGTTTGCAATGTCCATCGATATGATCACATATCACCCTATTTCGAATTCTTGTCATGGAAACATCTTCGCGCGAGATTTACAGACCTTTCCTATACGTACTCTACAAACTGCTTCGACCAAAATCCTTCTTACTTGGCCTGAATTCCCTATTCCATTACGAAGTAAGTAGACCCCATCAACATTCTGTTCCATTTCTAGTCACAACAGAATATTTTATTCACCCTTCACTATCAAGACTTCTGTTCAATGGACTTTTTTATGGGAAGATAATTTGTAGAATCTCACTGAAGCAGAGAAACTTTATGGCACTTTCGCCTAATAATGGTTGGATAAACGTATCTTAGGGAAAAATGGATTTTCTCTATCATCACATAAGCCTCAACACTAATCAGAATTAAATTAGCAGCATGTACCGTTCTTATCAGCATAATTCATGCGATTGGACGTCGGCCTTGACTTACTTATTCAAATGCAATAGACAATTCCTCAGCAAGGAATATTATATATTTTATGAAACCCGAAGGCTCTTTGCCGCGCTTACCTGAGTCCGCCATTCAACCCTATTCTGTGCTAACTCTGTCCAATCATCCCTTGCAAATCCTACTTCTCTCAAATCTATCCTAATATTGTCCTCCCACCTACGCCTAGGTCTTGAAAGTGGTTTTTTCCCTTCGGGTCTCCCAGTCAATACTTTTGAGATATGTCTTTCTTCCCCCATGCGCGCAAAATGTCCAACCCATTTCATCCTCCGTGATTTAATTACCATTACTATATCCGGTGAAGAATACAGGTCATGAAGCTCGTCGATATGCAGTTTTCTCCAGTTCCCATTTTCATCTTTCTAAGGCCCAAATATTTTCCTAAGCACCCTGTTTTCGAACACTCTCAGATTATGTTTTTTCCGAAGAGTAAGCGACCATGTACAATCAGTACCATCCAAGTCGGCCTTTATTATTTTAAAGCATGTGTCGTGATAAAGAAAATTAATTTTTTCTTAGATAAAATTACTGGATATCCAACCAATATCAGGTGAAAATGGCATAAACTCCCCCCTTTTCGTATCATATTTCCCCTTCCATATAAAATACATAAGATATATTTCTTGATACATATTTAATGATCGCCTATATGTAATCCACTTTTTAAAATTGTTCGTTGTTTTTTATACGGAACTTTGTCTAGTAAGGAAAACTGTCTTAAGACGTTAACTACAAAGGGAAATAAATAAACACTATACAATTATGAATTAGGCTTCTATGGGTGGGGAGCGTAGGATTCGCAACAGACTAATGTCACATGCCATCCTAATTGATGAATCGGCCAATATGTCGTGTCATCTGGAACATCAACTTTCATACGCGAACAAATACCCATTCAGAATTATTAAACACTTTTCACACGCATCTGTATTATTTCTGCTTCCATCAACTGTCAAGATTAAATTAATGATCACATTTTTAACTCCACGATAAAAGTAAATTTCGTACATGCAATTGCATTCACTAGTCACGTTAGACAAATAATAAACTAATATATATTTTTTTTTTTTAAAGTTCGCTATCGTCAGGAGCTGCAGACGTTTAATTCATGGAGAGAAATGAACTACGTAAGGTTTTAAGGAAAACGAAATGTTGCGTTGGCTTACGTTTGTGTTTTGTCAAAAACTTTAAACTGTCGGTATTTAGTTTCTGGACCAAATTTTTATTGCCGAAATAGGTATTTAAGTTACTTTGAATTGTAAATTATTAATAGGTAAACGATAACAGTAGTAGTAGTAGGAATACTAGTATTTGTAGTATTTAAAATAAAGAAAATGGATAATTATTTATTCGTACGAAAGGGGAAAGAACCACAATGATATATGGTCATATCCTCTATAATCGCTTTAACAGGCTAGCACCTATACTTTACCGTTAACGGCCTTGGCTCGTCAAATGTAACTTTACATAGAGAGAGTTCTGTTAAAACTACGTTTACGATTAAAAAAAAAAAAAAAAAACTAAACAGACATTATTCAACTGATATTGGGGATGTATTTTTTTTTTATTTATTCTTAGTTAAAACATAGTTCGTAAATCATTTTGAATTACAGTTAGCTGTAAGCCAAGCATGCTGTAGTTTGGATTTAGGAAGACAGCTCATCTTCATTTCCCAGTTATTACTAGTGAAACTCGTAAATTCTCTGGCGTATATATTGGGGATGCCAGAGGAAATAGCTCAGTCTGCATTCTGCTATAATGTATCTAATTCCTCGATAAGCAGCCTACTTATGTAACCCGAAAATACCATCACCTTTATGCGAGAAGCGTGCTAATGGCTTGGCTTAAGTTTACAGCTTCTAGTACCGCTAACCGCCTAGTACAATTTGAATAAATTCTACTTGTGTATAGGTGCATCGATCGCCTGAAAAATTACTCATTTCTTTTTATGTAGATTTCAGCGGGGACATACACTTTGGGTAGGCCTACTGAGAAATATGTGGAATTTATTTTTTTCCTCAGCAATGATCCGGGGTGCGCGGGCAAAGAGAGTTAAGTCCACCATCCTAAAAAATTGAGATATGTCCATAGAGTTATAGATAACAATGTTCTCTACATTTGTGTTAAGTCCAGTAAGTCATATTCAAAATTGTACGGTAGTTATGGATGTGTACCTCATAGGTTTATCCATCTCTAAAGCTATGTTGGGCTGGTATAGTGTGTTAAGTCACTCTAATTCTCAGTAACAAGAAAGTGGACTTAACTCTCTTTGCCCGCGCACCCTGGAATTGTTCTACAACCTCGTAATCTTGCATGCTCTATAAGTTACTGACTACTTCTACAATTGTCTACTATTTTTAAAATTAATTAAACTATTAAAGCTATGGGTAATTATCACAGGTAATTCCACGAGAGTTTACGAATTTCTCTCATGAAATTCGTAAACTCGAGTTCATTTATTAAGGCTATTTCATGAATAAAAATATAACGGATTATACAAATAACAATTACTTTCTTGCTTTGTTATATAAAAACAAAACTAACAGCTGCGAGATCACGGCATACTATGAATCAACCATCCATAAATCGATTCGAGTTACCATGTTGTGACCAATCCTACTAACGGTGCATATAAGACATAGTTAGCCTAATTCAGGTAAGCTAACGGCAGATCAGAATAGAATCTGACGAACTGGCTTGCACTAAATCAAATTGTGTTTTTCATCAATGTACATTTATATTTTTCAATTTACAAACAATTGCTGTATAAAATAATGCTGGTTAATGGCAGCATTGTCGTATTAATCACCACACGTTAATTACGTGTCCAGTAACGATCTGATGTTTTATCAGATAAAATTGCAACCTTGCGATCCGCGGAATGATACTGTAAGATAAACGATCGTGAATTGTCAATATCCGATGAAGTGCTAAACGTTATTGGTTAATATCAAACACGCGGCGTATGAGTGGAATAGTCGTTACAAAATGGCAGCCATGTATCGTACACTGAAATGCTGTTTCCGTGATAATTTTCACAAATGTCAATATTTCTGAGTGATTCTTGCATCTGCCTATCTGTTAATATCGTATGAGCAACACCATCTACAATCATTAATTTAAGATAAATAGTTTATTTTTTAGATTATATTTTTATTCTAAAAGAAAATATAAAATTATTTTTTATTAGTTTATTTTTTTAAATGCTTATAATATAGTTCCCTTACAAGGGGGACATGCTTAGTAAGGTTAATGGTTCCTTGTACGAACATTCAAAGCCTTGTGATGACTAGACCCATCAGAACCACTCAAATCCCTTCTTAAGTATTTAGATTTTACTCTTCTAATCTTGGTTGCTTTTACCGGTATTATACCGGTACATAAGTTACATACGATTTTACCTATATTTACGACATAATACCGGTATTAACAATCTACGGTTAACTATAGCGGCACTGGCCAATTACGAAATAATGAGCTTGTTTGCAGATATTTTATGTAGCGGTACGATCACTGGATGGAAGATACAATATTATGTAATGGAACAATTCAAGCTGATGAATACGTGAGAGTGAAGCGTGGCTCGCAGCTGCAGATGCTCCTTGTCGTGTCCCATGCCAGGGCAGTTCAAATGAGGCATCTGTTACTAATTATTTCCGCACCTTACCCAACATATATATCAAATTATATTGTTCATTACACAATGCTCACTGAGTCTGTACCAATAATAGCATTTATAAATGCTGGTCGAGAGAGAGAGAGAGAGAGAGCGAGAGAGAGAGAGAGAGAGAGGGAGAGAGAGATAGGACAATAAATATAAGATGTCAAGTTTATTTTAGTGACTTATTAATGACATCTTAAAACAGATCAGCTACAGTAGAACATAATACCAGGTAAACGTGGGAAGAATACATGCTAACCATGCTTGTGCTACTGGCAGTAAACGACGAATTAAATTCTTTTTAATATAGGAATGCGTTTCAGTTGATCAGTGAGACTGTACAAAATACTAGTAAACACTTGCGAATCTTTCGAATTTCCAGCTTTTTTTTTAAAAAAAAGCCAGTAAAATAGGAATTTAGCTAAGGAATTAGTTTCACTATTATAGAGTCGTTTACTAACATATAAATGCTTAAAAATATATGTCGATTTAACAGAATGCACTGGCAATTAATTATGTTTGTATATGATTCACTGAATATACTGGTTAAGCACGTTAGCAAGTTAATACTCAACATTCTAGCTCCGATGTTGACTTATGTCGTGGATTTATGTAATCCATGCATTAATCTTCGTATTTAATTTGCACGAAAACTCCCAAATTGATTGAAGAAAATTTATTCTTTATTCTTTCCATTGCTGATGCGAAAAAATAGAACAGTACGGATAATACTTAAAGCATGTTAAATATTTTATTTTATGAGAAAACTACTCGTTTTACAAAATTGGTATTTGAATTTTGTTTGTTTCTACAGAGGGAAGAATCTTTTAAAATTTATCTAGTTATACCCCTTCCATTCGGTATAGTAAAGAATTCGAGGCAGATTTTCTCAGAGTGCTCCCATTTCCCATGCCATGTTTCATTCCACCGTTGCTCCTTTCATTCCACTACTGGTACCATTAAAGAAATGATTGTATCTTTTGTGATGTATTCTGCTTAATATAAAGAAAATTCGGTAATTTTGTTGAACGTACAATTTCGATAACAAAACGTTTTATGGTAACGCGGTTATTAGACTGAAAATATAAGTTTTCAATAAATGCGTCAAATGGGGAAAAGTTAGACTATTATTATTATTATTATTATTATTATTATTATTATTATTATTATTATTATTATTATTATTATTATTATACTAAGTTATCATTTGAGAGCTTATAACGGAGATATAAGAAACTATTCAAGATTCCGTAACAAAAAAATCCACGCTCAAGAATAAATGGATTCAGTAGCATAACTTCAGCAAGACAATCAAATTTGATAGGCTGATAAGATTCGGCGGTATTACAACTTTCCTATAGTATTATTACGGTAGGCGCCACTATTATTATTACTATTAGTAGTAGCTGTAGTGTAGGAAATTAGGAAGTAAAGAAGTATTATTTTCTAGATCCTAGACACATTGCTTACCTCCAAAATCTGGCAAAGGCACAATGCAATATGTAGAATCCTTAAGGACCATTGGGAGTGGCGAAGAAGTATTGTATGTATATATATATATAGCTCGTGACTTTAATGGTGTGTTCAAAGTAGTATTTTGTCTAGTATCACACCAAGGTATTATCACCGTTCGTAGCTCTCCTGAAGATTTGCCACTAAGTTGGGTAGCTATTTATAACCGTTTCTTACGTTGGTCAGCTATTTATAACAGTTCTTTAATTAGGCCACAAGATTGGACGTCATTTATAACCGTACTGGGGTTATGAAGATTTATCACTGTAGGTGGGATTTTTAGATGTGTAGTAGTTCTGGAGTTCTGATTAAAATAAGGGGTGCCGGGCGTAGTACTCAGGGGTAGTTATAAGCTAGAGAACTCTTATCTAGGGAAGTGGCTAGAGAAAATCGAGATAACAGTCAAAGGGCGGTGTCAGGAATAATGGTAACTAAAAGTTGAGTCGTCTTTTCAAATTAATATATATTTTCCAAAGTTTAGTATTTGCTGAAATGCTGAATTAATCGATTTAGTTCTATTAGATGATGTAAGTCCTGATATTTAGTAGTATTTAGTACGTCGTTAAAGTTCGTAAGTAACACTTCGTAACTTGCTAAATTGTAATAGTAATTACTTCACTTGTACGCGCCGTTGAAAATGTCTATTTACTTTTACATTTACTCTCTCGTAGTTTCTATTTGTATTGCGCGGATAATAATGTTCAATCTTACGTTCACAATTAATGGTTCGTAATAATAAAATCAATGTCTTTACCAAATAATATAAATTACGCGCTTCGACGCTGATAATAACTTCTATTTATATCGCGCGGATTATAATGTTTAAATATCAATATATTGCAAAGTTACTTGAGTTTAATAATGTTTTACGTAGTCTTATGTCTGAAGTGTGTCTTGAAGTTCTTTCGTCTAAGCTGTCGTGTGATCAATAGATGACGAGAGGTCCGTGCTTTCTGCTAATATCTTTGTAAGGGGTAGTGGGGGTAATTAGTTCCAATTGGTTGTGTCTGTGTCTAAGTCTTCTCTGATTGGGGTAAGGTAGTTTCTTCTGCTATCCGATTTGAAATATATTCCGTTTTTCGTCGTTGAAACAGGCAAGTTGCATCGGTCATTAATTACTTGAGCTGTCAAAATTGGCTAGGCGCCAGCCGGACGGCTCAAGAGGAAGTAGGCGTTACTAGGTTTATGTTTTTATCAATAACTCTGATAACTGAAAGTTATCATAGTTCTGGTTATTTAATCCTGATGGGCTATTTTACGGGGCTTCCAATGGTATTAATTTGTAGTGGGTGTGATAAAAATGAAGAGAGTTATTAAGGTTTTTATATTAAAATGATGGAACGGGTTAATAAAAAGTTATGTGTAATATATCAAACTGTAGGGGCTGTTATTGGCTGTTGATGGGTGTAATTGGTTTCCTTGTCGCTTTTTCCTTAATGGAGTAATTAATGTTTGAAGTTAGGTGTTATGTGTGGAAGTATAAACAGTAGGGTGCGTATTGTCAATCGTACAGGGGCTATATATGAGATTGTCGTCTGTGTTGAGTACAAAGTACGGTTACAAGATGTCCGCATAATGATTAAAAAACTCACGCGATGTAGAGATGTCGACGTCAATACAAGCGGGATTTTATGATCATTATAATACCCAATCTGGAATTTGAAGAGTGGCGGTGTTTTGTTTTGAATGAAATATGGAAATTTAATTTTTCGATTCCCTAAAATACTTTTCCATGGCTAAAAGAATTTCGTGGGATTTTCTCTATTGTGGTTTACTTTGATATTAGCTTTTCGATCAATTGTCTTTGTTTTCAATATCTGTTCTTGAAAAATTTAGATCCTTACATCATCTATACTTTTGATTAATTCTGCCGTAATTACACATACACAAATAAATTCATAATCAATAAAATACACTTTTAACATAATTTTACCTTGAATTGGTCACTTTTCTTCTTGGTCGTAGTACACATTTTGCTGAGTTCATAGTCCATTTGATTAACTAGTAAAACAAAATCATAATTATAGCTTATACACAAATAAAATTATAAAATACACTCGAATTTCTTGATATTAATATTAATTTCAATAGCTTCTCGCATAACGCTGATTTTTGATGCTAATCCATATGTTGTTGATGTCAAACGTTGGAGTACGCTAATCTTCCTCATTGGTCTACTTAATACACTGATATTATATTCAGATTACACATGTTTTCTTCCTACTCCTTTTTATCTATTTACCTCATTAATAATCATTTCTTAATGTTCCTTTTTCATTCTTTCAATATTCTTTTACCTTGTTTCCATTATTCTAACCTCATAAATCATCTTTTATGTCTTACCTTCACAATTTCTTTATTAATCTCAATACTCATTATCATTCTTTTCTTTCATATTTCTTTTAATACTAGTTATCATATTTCCTCATTTATTCTCATATTTCTCACTTCATAACTATCATTACTTCATATTTTCCTCGTAGACATATATTGTACCATCTTAATTATTCACTCATCTTGTTTATCATACATTTATTTCTTACCTTTTGTTATATTCCTCATTGTTTTACCTTCAAGATTCTTATTTGTTAACACACATATTTCTCAACAACTATTTCACTTTCAAATTCTTACTTAACTCTGATCATTCTTTTACTTCACTTTTGCTATACAATTCTACTTAATTAGTGTAGGGAGAGGGTTATTTCCTGTCCATATTGTTTATGTAAAATAATTTTTCTTTTTGAAAAATTAACAAAATTTAATTATTCTTACTCTGTGTACTACTCCAATAAAATTCAAATATGTCGAAATTTCAATGTTTACTTATTTACTACTTCAAATAATAGTGTGATTACCTTTGTCAAATGAATGTTTTAACTCTTCAGTTGAATAAATAAAGGGAGTGGCCTATCTTAAAATTACATATATACAAAGATTCACTAACAATGGCAATAAACTTATTTGTTGCACTTATATCTGTAGTGGAATGGCTGTTGTGATGTCTCACTCTATTTTATAGAATAAGAATCATTTCATCATAGTCTTTGCAACAACCACGGGGAGGCTAATTACACTCTACCTTGTAAGTATCACATTCGTTATATATAACGTCAGGTAAAACATTAATTTGAGAAGTATGAATCACTCTAATTATTTTACAATGTCAGTCTGATAAAACGTTTTCTGAGTCCTGGTCGATAACCCTTTTTACTTCTCCTTCTGCTTTAAACTTTCTTAGGCATTTCTGTTTGGGGTTCATGACATAATATAGTTCTAACAGGTGATTGTTGTAGGTTACAAGAATTTCTTCTCAACAGTTTGTATTGGGGTCGTTGCCTGGTATTATACATGTCAAGTTCAATGTTTACTACCAGTTTACGGCACAGCGGGGTGTTTCCGGCCAAGGGTCGGTCGTACAATGAGTTGTAACTTGCTAAGGGGAGACTTGAGTTGAATGGGATTTTGTTCTCTTTGAATAAACTTTCTAAATTCTTAAAATATCTGTCACGTTGTACTGGGTTCCAAGGAGCATGTTGGTTAAAATAAAATTGGGGAAATTTTCTGAAATATTCACTGAATTAATAGGGGTGACATTCTACACATATATACATTATTTACATCTTAACTAAGGGGTGTGGTTATGTCATCACTATTAACAAAATGTTAATTTAATTTGATAAACTTCTTAAGTCATAAGTGTCCAAAAGAATTTCAATTTCCATGAATATTATTACTGTGGTCAAATATTTAATTAATATTCCAAACAAAATTTCAATTTATTTATTATCTAAAAGGAAAAATAACACTACTAACAATTAGATTGTTGTCAACAATGGGGGTGCACTCCACATTGCAGGCACTGGCATAGTTATTCTCTTTTAATTATTGTTGTTTATAAAATTTCAAACATTCAAATTTATTTATAATAAGGTAATGCTGGTTCATTTTGATATTTACATTTCCTGGAATAATTTTAACATTCTATGCTGTTTTGGGAAGTTTCGTTTTGAGTTATTTAGCGAAGGAAAAATAAGAAAAATTATGATCTATCAATCTGGTCGTGGGGGTTAGGGGTCCTTATTTCATTCTGGGATGTGTCATTATTTCCTCGTCTGTCTTCCATGTTACTCGGGGAATTGTTGTTAGGTCTATTTCTCGGGCTTTCATAAGAATTGTTCCTTTCATATTGATTATTGTAGTTACGGCGAGAGTACCTGAAATTATTCCAGCCTCTATAGTAGGGGCGAAAGAAACCTTGGTTATACTGATTACGGTTAAACCAGTTAGGCCTATTTCCTGCATAGCCACGTCTGTTCTGACCTCGGTAACTGTTCCCTTGCCTATTATTGTAATTGCCATACGGCCTGAAACGGAAACCACGGGTTTGCCAATTATTGCGGGCGTTCCGCACGTACTCTGTTTGGGGCCAATAAGGTCTGTTGTCCCTAGAATCATTGTTTTGCTGGTCCTCATTTGAAATTCCTGTCCGCGACCCAATCTGGAAATTTTCCTGATTGTCAGAAGTTTGTACCAGATTAATGTTTTTCCGGTGAGTTTGGTTAGCTGACACAATGGGGTGCGATGGTTTAGTGGAAGTGTAAGTTAGGTCCTGCATTGACTTTAGTAATTTTAACATCTCAGTGGTGGATTGAGGAGATGCGACAACAAGGCAATTTCTTATTACAGGCGGAAAGTGAGACGGGAGTGCCTTTAGAAAATCTTGCTCCAAAATTTCTGGTTTAAGCAGTTGGCGGCTTTCACACAAAGAAATGAAATATTGTAGATAGGTTTGGCCGTGGCTACGGTCGTACTTACCTTGAAATATTCGCGATCTCAAACGGCTTTGCTCGCTTTCGCTCCAATACTCAGATAAAAACATTTCCTCAAACTGACCTATGGACAGGAGGTTGTTGGGATCGATGACTTGGAGCCAGCGAGCTGCGTTAGCTTTCAAAGATTGATTCACAAAAATCATTTTTAGATGTTCTGGGACTCCTCGTAAAGCAAAATAAGTTTTTAGGTCCTTTAAATATCTGACAGGGTTTGTTTTCAAGGTATCTTCAAAATACGGTAATGGAAAATCTGAATTGTGCAATGAAAAACTATTGTTTACAACATTTTGGGGTGTTTGATTAGTGCTGGCAGCTCGTTGATCCAATCCATTGTTGGTTCTGGGTAATGGTGCAGGTGGTTCTGGTATTTCAGGGGCTTGAGGTACTGGATCAGGGGGGTTGGAAGAAGTAGAGGCAGATGTTGATGGGGTATTGCAAACATGAGGGATCAAAGCATTTTCCCTGGTTTGTTCGATTAGGCTTTCCTGGTCTCTAACCCTTTGCCTAAGTCGGTCTAATTCTGATTGAAGGGATACCAATTTAGTAGAATTGCTAGAGGTTACCCTTTCGACTGAGGAAATATGATTTGTCAACACTTGTTCTGAAGTAGCTATTTGAGCCGTGACTCTAGTGTCTAAATTTTGTAATTCAGACGTAACCTGAGTGCGGTGTTCAGTGATTAATGTTGTCAGTGTAGAGTTCATTGTTGTAATTTGTTGGTTTTGAATAGCAAGTTCGTCTCTTACTTGTTGATTTTGAGTTTCTAGCGTGGAGTTCAGTGTTGTATTCATGTTAGCAATTTGATTTTCAAGTGTGGAGTTCTGCGTTTCTAGTGTGGAATTTAACTCGTTTTTAAGAGTGGTGTTTTGTGTTGCAAGTTCGTTCACTTGTGTAGAGATTCCTACTATCATTGTTTGAATTTGTGACAAAAAATCTAAACTGAAAGAAGGAAGGTTAGGGTCTAAGTTTATGGTGTTCTGAGTAGAAGTCGATGGGGTGGGTGCACTCACAGCTGGGATATTAACAGGGGGTTGCGTAACAGGCAAGCTAGCAAGGTCACTTTCGGTTTCATGCTGAGTAATTTCTAAGTTGTCAGAAATAGGAACAGAGGCACTTTCATTGTTTTCAGAAGTAGGATTCTGTTCTGAACATAATATCGGAGTATCAGAATTTGGCTCCATGATTTGGAATACTTTATTATTCCTTAATTTCATAAACTAATACGATACAATTGAATTTACTAAAAAATAAAAATTAATTACAATACAAAAAAAAATTTGAAATTTAAATTGAAAAAATTTACTTTGAATTCAAATAAAAATAGGAGCAAAATTCAGTTTTCGACACTTAAGTTGGATTAACGATACCCTTTTGTAGTCCAGATGTCCAGCGGTAGGCCAAAGGTGATGTCCGGGTGCCCAGGTGATGAGGGAAAATGTTGTAGATGAAGATCCAGGGGGGGGGGGTATTGATGAAATGATGAATAATCCAATGGTGTGCTGACTCTAATAAAATTTCTCACAGAATTTAAAACTTGGTGGTGTGTGATTTATTGTAGTGTTCCTGAATTTTATTGTTGAAAAATTAAATTTTATTGACTGGTCCCTCGATCTTCAAATTCAAGCAATCACGATGGTCGCCATTTATCACCGTTGGGGGTTAGGAAGATTCGTAGGCGCCAAGTTGGGAGACCATTTATCACCGTTCGTAGCTCTCCTGAAGATTTGCCACTAAGTTGGGTAGCTATTTATAACCGTTTCTTACGTTGGTCAGCTATTTATAACAGTTCTTTAATTAGGCCACAAGATTGGACGTCATTTATAACCGTACTGGGGTTATGAAGATTTATCACTGTAGGTGGGATTTTTAGATGTGTAGTAGTTCTGGAGTTCTGATTAAAATAAGGGGTGCCGGGCGTAGTACTCAGGGGTAGTTATAAGCTAGAGAACTCTTATCTAGGGAAGTGGCTAGAGAAAATCGAGATAACAGTCAAAGGGCGGTGTCAGGAATAATGGTAACTAAAAGTTGAGTCGTCTTTTCAAATTAATATATATTTTCCAAAGTTTAGTATTTGCTGAAATGCTGAATTAATCGATTTAGTTCTATTAGATGATGTAAGTCCTGATATTTAGTAGTATTTAGTACGTCGTTAAAGTTCGTAAGTAACACTTCGTAACTTGCTAAATTGTAATAGTAATTACTTCACTTGTACGCGCCGTTGAAAATGTCTATTTACTTTTACATTTACTCTCTCGTAGTTTCTATTTGTATTGCGCGGATAATAATGTTCAATCTTACGTTCACAATTAATGGTTCGTAATAATAAAATCAATGTCTTTACCAAATAATATAAATTACGCGCTTCGACGCTGATAATAACTTCTATTTATATCGCGCGGATTATAATGTTTAAATATCAATATATTGCAAAGTTACTTGAGTTTAATAATGTTTTACGTAGTCTTATGTCTGAAGTGTGTCTTGAAGTTCTTTCGTCTAAGCTGTCGTGTGATCAATAGATGACGAGAGGTCCGTGCTTTCTGCTAATATCTTTGTAAGGGGTAGTGGGGGTAATTAGTTCCAATTGGTTGTGTCTGTGTCTAAGTCTTCTCTGATTGGGGTAAGGTAGTTTCTTCTGCTATCCGATTTGAAATATATTCCGTTTTTCGTCGTTGAAACAGGCAAGTTGCATCGGTCATTAATTACTTGAGCTGTCAAAATTGGCTAGGCGCCAGCCGGACGGCTCAAGAGGAAGTAGGCGTTACTAGGTTTATGTTTTTATCAATAACTCTGATAACTGAAAGTTATCATAGTTCTGGTTATTTAATCCTGATGGGCTATTTTACGGGGCTTCCAATGGTATTAATTTGTAGTGGGTGTGATAAAAATGAAGAGAGTTATTAAGGTTTTTATATTAAAATGATGGAACGGGTTAATAAAAAGTTATGTGTAATATATCAAACTGTAGGGGCTGTTATTGGCTGTTGATGGGTGTAATTGGTTTCCTTGTCGCTTTTTCCTTAATGGAGTAATTAATGTTTGAAGTTAGGTGTTATGTGTGGAAGTATAAACAGTAGGGTGCGTATTGTCAATCGTACAGGGGCTATATATGAGATTGTCGTCTGTGTTGAGTACAAAGTACGGTTACAGTATGGAACTTGATATCAATAAAATCTAACTCCTTTAGAAACAGTACAAGCTTTCTGTCCGGTTTTTTTATACATTTGATGGATATTATTGCTTGACTTTGGTCTGGCTTATCTTGTATCATCCACAGGAGAAACTATCTTTCCAACAAAGCAAACTCATTTTCTCTTCCATGTATCCCTCTCCCACTATGACAACCTATTTACATTTCTTTTCTTTCCGGTTTTAATTCCCCCCCCCTACGACTTAGGGTCCCCCGCATTTCGGTTACACCACTGCCAAAATCTGCATTATGCATACATTCCATACCCTGCACTTTCACTTGAGTATTTCATTTTTTTTAAACTGTCCCACATTTTCAAAAGAAAGAATAATTGCCATGACTTATACCCGTATGACTTATACTCGTATTTTGATCATTATGCCACTGCATAGTATAGTCATCAGGAATACACTGCGCATTTTCTCAGACACTCTCTGCGCTGTTCAGGATATCGACTGAAGCGGAGCGTATGATGCTAACGGCTGTGTGTTGTGTGGTGTCCATTATCTATTATCCCAGTTTCAATCTCCAAGTTGGAACAAGTCATTTCATATCCTGCTGTTGACTGCAGCTTGTAGGAAATTACAACTCGCCATGCTCCAAGTGATCATCAAATACCGTACAGCCTGTTCCGAAAGAACATACTCGGCGAACATGGAACTTAGATTGTATAGAATGCTCAGCCACCAGGCTGCGTCGAATGCTCCCCAAAGAAAATATGTCAATGGGATAACGCACGTGAAGTGAAACAAATAATAATTCACTAACCTATATTAGCCTATAAAGCCGCAATTTCTAAACTGACAGACTGACTCACTCGCTCATTGACAATATGTTGCCTACCCACTTCCAGATGAACTAGAAACTTGAAATTTGGCATACTTATTAGCTTTTAGCCTGTAGTCGACGGGAAATGTCCAAAAAGTTAAATGTTTATTTTTTACCGAAAAAACCTTCAAAAGATTTAAAACCGCTGCAGACCTGTTTTGGAGGCTTATAGGCTAGTAGCTAAACGGTAGGTCATATCAAAAAATTGATTGATATTCCAAAACGGATTTTGAGAGATGTACAAGTTTGTCGTATCTGCATCCTTAGATTTTTTTACTTCGAACATTTTTCTCACATGGTGTAAATTTTAATGAATTTATACGACAGCTAAAATCAGAAAAAGTAGAAGGAATATTGGCACATCTAACTGCCATAAGCATGTCAAATTTAGTGCAAAGTGTGCAGTAACACCTACTACATCCACGACAGTCTAAGTTACCCACTCACTGGCATTATTGTTTAAGCTAGAAACTTGAAATATAGCGTATTCGGAAAAAAACAGAATTTTCTATATTATTATTGTTAGTATTATTGTTATTATTCAGCGCCATATACTGTTGTACTTTGGAATAATACCTGATATATTAACTTCTTAGTTCTATGTAAAATATATTTACTCCATAAGATTGGACCGTAAGTAGACAACAAGCAAACAAATTAATGGTATTAGAAATTGATTTTTAGAGACGTTCAGCAAGAAAATCCAGGAAAGACAAAATTCGTAATAATAGAATAAGGGAAATAATGCAAGTTGAAAAGAATATCTTGGAAATTGTAGAAGAATGACCTTCGAGATGGTATGGACATGTACTCAGGATGACTGAGGATAGAATACCCAAGAAAATGTTGAATTGGAAAGTAGAAGGAAAAAGAAGAGGGAAGCCTAAAGAATGCTTAATGGATGGGGTGAAAAGGAGTGTAGAGAGAAGAGGGTTAAGTGAAGAAGATGCTATGGACAGGGACTTATGGAGGCAGAAGATTGTTGTGGGATGAAGGAAAACCATTGTCTTGTATAATATTCCTTAATAAAAATTATTATTATTATTATTATTATTATTATTATTATTATTATTATTAAAAACCTACATGAGATAAACCGGTAGGTTGGGCGTACAATTTCCTTCGGATGGATATTAGACCTTTAGTATTTATTTGCAGGAAGTAGGCCTATTAGCTATTGAAAATCGCGTGCAGAAAGAGACCATTTGTTGCTTTCATTATCAGTAATAGTGATACCAGTATTAAACTTTATTATAGATCATGCCTGGAAATATTTCTCTAATAGCCTAATCATGTGTGCGTCCACAAAACACTGCAGGGCTTTAATCATAATTTCATAATTTTATTTAAAACAATTCAAAAACCAATATCCATCTAGAAACACAAATTGTCATAATATTACAAAAGCGGAAAGAACTAAGTGCAACCTATAAAAATCTGTTGTTTTCCTATCTGGTATAAAAGCATTTTACTGCAAACATCAATGTTTGTATCTGAAAGCTATTTGATAGTTCACTATTATTGTCTATAAATGAAATTCCATTATAATATAACAATGTTCTGCAGTAAGATGATTAACAAAAGGAAAACTAAAGTGAAATAGCCTCCTCCTATAATTTAAAACAATATATTTCGAAAGTCATTTATTTTAAATTTTCCAGTGAAGTTATTGTTACCTGTTTACTTTTAACTCATTGTTCTTGAGATGTAATAAAACATTAAAAAATGCAGACTGATAAATATGTCTGGTAGTTCTCAAAAGTATTGGCTGGAAGACCCGAAGGAAAAAGACCACGTGGAAGACCTAGACGTAGGTGGGAGGACAATCTTAGAACGGATTTAAGGGAAGTAGGATAATAAGGGATGATTGGATGGAGTTGGGTTGAATGGCGGACTCAGGTAAGCGCGGCAATGAACCTTCGGGTTCCATAAAATAGATAATATTCCTTTAGCTTGCTTAGGAATTATTGTCCATTGCCATTGGGTAAGTAAGTAAGTTATATTATATAACAATGCATTAATTAGTCATGATTATTACTACTACTATTATTATTATTATTATCATTATTATTATTACCTATACAATAACACACATGTAATTGAAATAAGAAGACCCCAGCTCCCCATTATTATATAGGTTTGACAAATTGGGATAGCCCAGTACTATACACATAGGAAACTATTTGTTTTCAATCTAGACCAAAGAAAAGGAATGTTAAGAACTTTTGTGTATGCGGAGCAAGGTTAGTGGCGTGCCACCTTGGATATTTTCCACTTTTAATTCACTTGGCTCCATCAAGCAAGCACCTCATGCACCTAGCCATTACAGTCATGCGTTAAATTTACATTGCATGTCATCTAATGTGTCATTCATGAAGATAGTATTTGAGATATATAAAATCTACTGAACGCATACAATATTATTATCGAAGTTAATTTCATAAAATCGAATACAGTGTTTTTTTTTTCCCCCCTGGCCCTGCTCAGAGAAATGCGCAATAGCATGGACGAGTCCATTGCCGAAATATTGTTATTTGAAAGGGTGTTTCATTAGTACGCCAGTCTTCATGGGATTCACATCGCGCTGACTGAGGTATACGGCTACGGGTGTCATGGCTGGCGGGAAAGAAAAGTGACTTATCTCTCTCTCTAAATTCAACCTCCACCTCTGAATGCTTTTCCCCTGACACGCGTCTCTCCAGTGCCAGAAGAAAAAAAAAGTGCACTCTTACATTAGATCATGTATTTTAAGAATACTTACAGAGAGTGTTCAGTCGCTATTAGGAATACTCATCTCAGCATCACTTACCTGAAAGAATTAAGAAAAAAGTACATGCTAATAAATTGTTATTTGTAATAACAGAGCAAAATATTTTGAAATTTTAGCATGATTAATGACAAAAATCAAGGTGAAATTCAATTTATTTCAATTCATGAACTGTAAATAGGCCTCATTGAAATGTTATAAACGCCAAGTAGTAAATAAATACAAAGAAAGTAATCACAGATAGGCCTACTGATTTGCTCTACTAAAAGCACGGTTTTCTTGCAATACATTCCAACATACCCCAGCAGAAGTGTAGCCTACAGTCGAGTGCTCTGAATCTTTACGTTATAATAAGCATTGATTTATGTTGGTAAGGGGCCCACTCCCCACCCCTGCGCATTTCCTGCTTTTTTGTGTTAGCGGATACCTAACAGAGGCTAATGCTCCACTGAATTTTTACCTTATTCCCGTCACTTCTCTCTTAAAGCTGAAACAGATCTGCGTTCATGGGATAATGTTTGAAACGCCAGACTTGTGGCAACAAACCAATTCGAGTCAGATTCGTTCAAAGGGCTGGTGAGGGCATTCGTTGTAGGGCATGCCTGCTAGCCACAAAAATGAAATGTTTCTGCACGCCACCCCATTTCACCGCACACCTAGGCTTGGGCCTTGTTAAGAGGCTAATGTGTGTTCTCAGACTTGAATTCAATCCAATAAAAGTTTGGCTCAGCAAGGGATGTTGTGGAACACAATGATAAGGAGATTCAATGCCTACTTTAAATAAAGAAAACGCTAGAAGAAATCAGAAGCATCGGAAAGTTTTCGTGCACTCGACTGTACATTCCAAACTCTACAACCTCGTCAGTCTGAATTTCTAAGAAGTGGTAATAGTGATGCTTAAATTAAATTTCGGCTCTATGTCAAACAACGCACGTTAAAAACACGAAATGAACTTAATTTAGTGCAGTCAACTGTCGATATAATGCCACCATCCGTTCCCTAACATTTAGTGGCACTAAAATGAAATTTAATTTTTAAAATAAAAATGGCATAATACAGTGCTGTATTACGAAAGAAAAATTAAATAAAAGGCAAATAGAGAACTATAGCAAAAAATAGTGCAGCAACTCAATTTATTACAGTATACGTTATAAGAGTGCACAAAGGGGTTGAAAATCTTGTAAGTGATTAACTGTAACTGAGTAACTTCAGTGTAGTGTAATGAAATGAAAGTTTGGAATGTCTTTCTACCTGCTCCACCCTCACCCAGGCTATCTGTCCGACTTCTGAACCTTCCACTACGCTACACTTACAGTTAGTGGCAGGGGAACACTCACTTCTTCGAAATGCAGTACAGTATGTGTCTTAAATAATAATCTTTCTGACATTCAAGCCAGTTAAAAAAATTCAACTGGAAAAAAAACCCTGAAAGCTATAGCTTATTTTGTAAAAATGTTGTCCTATATTCACTGGCACTAAATGAATTGGACCAGTAACAACGAGGTTTCTTATGCATTTTATATGGAAGAAGGTCCGTTCACAAGCATTCATTGGCGCAGGCGAGGGTGGCACTGTAAAGAGGGGCATTATATCGAGAGTTGACTGTACAATATTAAAATTAACACGAACAAAATTGATTTTATTTTAAATACAAATTTTTAATTACGTAGTTTTATTTGCTGCTCTCAAAGTTTCAAGATCGTTCCATGTTCGATAATTATCGATACCACTCCTATGTATCATGAAAATATGCATCGTAATAGATATCATTATGATAACGTTACATCACATGTCATAAGCGTATTATAGCATGGTCGAATAAAAGAAAACACTTTTCAGCGATGTAAGAAAGAATGGTGCATTAAAAGTTACGTATTTGCCTTGCATACAGAGTTCGACGGCGAATACATGATCAAATTCAAATGTTTCTCTTTGTTAACAGTATAGCGTGACACCTCGGCCTGACGTAATTCAACTGGGTTGGCAGGGCCGTAATGAAATATTAAGCTTCATGCATTATTCAATGTCCAGATCGACACTACATACAGCACGCTGTTTTGTCGGATACCTGACAATAAATACACTTTGAAACTAAAAAGCATTCTTATCAGAGTTTCTTGAACTGTCTAGCCCTATCTGATATTTATTTAGTGCAAAAATGTGAGAATTCTGACTAAAAGAATGAAAGGTTTATCATCTTGTTGCAAAGCTCTTGATAATTTAAAGCTTAAGTTATAGTCCTAAAAGTTTAGAAAGAAACCCGTGATTCGAAATGTTTGCTGCAACAACCACAGCTTCGTTCCGTACAGGTTGCTTTCTAACTTGCCGGACTATAATAAGCAATGTCTTTAGCTACTGTAAAAGTTACTACTGCATATATGGTGAAAATAACTGGACATCTATAAACAATAAAACGTTAAATGGATTTTTTTAAATTAGGATATTCTACGATGCTGTAGGTTCCTCAATACAATATACGCCATACATATCTAAATAAATTTACAGAAGTTAAATATTTTATTTTTTCTCCTCCATAAATCCTTATCTAAAATATCTTCCTTTTGTAGATTTTCTCTCGTTCTTCATCCAATATTGATAAATTCCATTTTTCCTTTTGAGGGTGAATATCAATGAATGAGATTTAAAGAGATGTTATCCACCTTATAGGCCTAGGCTACCCTCAAAAAATATATAACCTACAAAACCCGTCGAATGATTTTGGGATTGCTTCGAAAATTACACGATTTTTGCACAATATTTATTTTGTATCATTCGACGGTTTTTGTAGGTTATATATCTTTTTAGGGTATAAGGTGGATAACATCTCTTTAAATCGCATTCATTCTTCATCCAATATTTGCTTGGTCTTCCTTTCCTGTTTCTTCTTACTGGTTCCCATTGTAGGCTATCACTTCCTTTGAATATCTTCCATCGTTCATGTACTTATAAGTCCAATACCATTGTGAACTGTTTATATTAATGTTTTCTGGTATATTCTTCTCTATGTTCATCAACTCTTTAATTTCGATGTTTTTTTTTTTTTTATCCTTTCTCCCCTTGATCTATTTCTGTAGCTTTTAATATAATGGATTATGTGGAAGTAATTTAATGCTACATTACAGGAATTAAAACTTAAAATGTTTACCAATTTTAGTGAGTATAAATTATTATTTATGAATTTTAAAAATTGTCCGAAAAGATTTGGCTGGTAGATTGTGCCCAATCCTTGAGCTTCCTTAACCCTTTATTTGGCCGAAAGGCCAAGGCAAAGATTAAAATATTGTTGAGTTGCTAGTATCAAATCCATTTTTATTTTATTGTTCGAACTCAACGGTGTATAACATGTATTTTAATGCCTTTTAAGAGGAACTGAGTTTTAACGTCGATCAGTCTATCTATTCCTTTCATTTTCTTCCATAAATTCGTTTGATTAATTAAGATTCTCTGAGTTAATAAGTTTAATTTTGTTGCAATGCTGATTTCTCGAATATATTTCTTACTACACGCAATTATATATCTTTGGATTCTTAACATGCCCAATGCAAAGAGTACTAGATGGTCTAATATAATTGGAGACTCGCAAGAAGAATAAAGACAATACAAATCTTGTTTGTCGGAACATTAATAAACCAAATGCATAAATCCGTAGGTGGGAAGATGTAGGGAGCTCGCAGATTGAATAACGATGCGCTGGGTCTCTAAGGCGTACGGCTCCTCAATGCTATACAATATTCATTAGTTGCTGAAATATTCAGCTTACATCACACACGTAAATCAGTCTCGAGCGTTCTTTGAAACAGATTTATTTAAAAACAAGAATCAGTCTATGTAAGGCTTTGAGTTCCAGTGTTTGTTTGATCAAAACCTTTCTGTATACTATGAGGAGCTTGTTTATAGTAAGAGTGTAATTACAATTATACTATTATGATTATCTGTTCTACCCGTGGGCAGGTCCTTTGAGATTTCGCTCTCCATCTCTCCTGTCCTTGGCTTCTTTGGCTAACCAGTATTTTCAATTTCTTCTTTAAATCATGTGCCACCTGGATTCTTATTCTTCCAAGACTTGGAGTTCCCTTCCTTTCCTTCGATAATGTCACAAAGCAGAAAATGTCTTCTCAAAATTTGCTTTTATACTAAGAACTACCATTCGGGATCGATTTCTTCTCGTTCACTCTTCTCAGGACTTAATTTGCCACATTTTGCGTCCACTTGTTACTTTTCCATTCTTTTCCTCCACCACCACATTTCAAAACTTTCCAGGTATTTCTTCTACATTTTTCTTAGTGTCAATGTTTCCGATCCTTATGCTCTGTATGTAGTACTTTCTTTCTTAAATCCAAGCTAAAATTATTAGTCAAAAGTGGCCTTTTTAGTGAATGAAGTCTTGTACAATAGGCCTATTTATTTATATAATTATTTAAATACTGAACTGCTTTCAGGCATGTAAACGGCATTGTGCAGAAGTAAAGTTCCGCAGGATTTCTTTTACAAGATTTCAAACCTAAACGCGTCGCACTTACGCACAAACGAATGAAATTGAACTGGATCAGGATCGAACCCACGAACTTGGGAATAAAAGGCCAGTGCCTTAGCAACTGTTCCATCCAGGCCGACGTGTACAAAACTGTAAAACGCAACTGGCCACTTCAATTATTTATCATTGCATGTTAATCTAAATAAACACTATGTTTGGAGCCAAATCTATTTTTACACATAATGTCATGACTTCATAGCTAATGAAGTCAACGTATTCGGAACTGAAAATCCACGTACAACTGACGAAAAGTAATTCGTGAATTATCCTGTACTTAGTAGTAGTAAATTATTTATTTTGCCTCGCAGATTTTAGGACATAATGCCTTCTCTTCCACTCAACCAGGATATAAAAATATATTATCCAGAAATACAACAGGTCATACAACAACATACAATACGAGTGATTTACATGAATAACAAGATTAATGCTAAGACTACGATTAAGACTGATTGTAATAATTAGGGGGCGGATTTCTATGACATGTCATATTTTTTCCCTTTGCATTATTTCAGGTTTCCGACTAATTTTAACCCGATTCTAAGCATCCTGGTGAAAATGGAACGGCTTTTATTGTGCATATTTAGGAAATTTTCAACTATTGTAGCATATTTAGTATGAATACGCATATTTAGGTCATATTTTGGCATATTTGTGTGCATATTAAAGAAATTTTGAAGTTTCATATCATATTTTTTAAATTTTGCATTATAATGATACTTTTTGAGAATTTACAGATATTTTAAATAATTAACATTATATTTTAATAAAATGAATTGTACTGAAACTTTAAAAAATATACACAATGTGTAAGTGGTAAAGTCAGATTTTAAATTTTATTGGACATATTTAAATGTTTTTAGGTCATAAATGCATGCATATATCCTATTTTTTAGGTCATAGAAATCCGCCTCCTAGTAATAATTAATTAAAACGTATAAATTTCATTAAAGAAAGTAGAATATTACAAGCTACACAAAGAAAAGAATCAAAGTAAATTGTACTGAAGCTTTAAATTAATGAAAATAAATTACAAGCAGTTAAAAGTAGAATTTAAGCATTAGTAAATACGTTTCAAAATTGGCTATACCGTCTAATGCGCAAGAAAATGAGTAGGCCTATTACGTGTTTGTAGACAAATTATTTTTGTTATTCCTAATGTGTAACGAGCAGGCGTTATGCAATGCTCTGGGAAGTTTTAACACAATGAAACCAAGCTCCTTAGAAAAACGCGACATGCGACATGCCAACTTCTTCTGACTTAATTTCCGCGAGTTATGCGAGAAGTTCAAACAGCTGCAGTCGATAAAACGGTCCTCTGCAATGCTGCTTCTTGATTACACCTGTTTGTCATGGGAGTGCAGAAGATGTATTAATGTGAACACTTGTTCCCCACTCCATAGTCTTTCGCGACCCCCTACCTGGCAACGTCCCCAATCTACTTACTCATTCGAGATGTCCATCCACAGCCGTATAAACAAATTAGACGCGGCATTATCTTTAGGGAAAAGTTGAAATGCAGTTAAGAGAATGGTACTAATAAATATGTTTATTATTTTATTAATTTTATATTAATACTAGAATCTTATAGACGTACGCAGCCATGTGGAGTTAGTTACATTTATATCTTATGACCAGGCCCCGATTTTGATTATCTAAAATATTTTTAAAAAATAGCTACATAATGTAGTAGCAACTAATTGTAAGTCGCACAATAAAAGACAGTATAGAATATCGATGAAAAAAATTTAAAAAAACTAGTATATAAAGCACTATTTGATATCCTTGTAGTTATAAACAGCTCCAAGAACAGACTTGGGTGAAGTAGTCAGCACGACACTTGCTTCCTTTCTAAGTTCAATGGTTCAATCCAGACCCAGGTATATGTGTATACGTATATATATATATATATATATATATATATATACATACATATACACATATATATATATGTATACGCGTATATATACATATGTATGTATGTATGTAAGTTATGTATGTATGCATAAGCACATTAGTCCCATGTGTATACAGTTAGAGGCCAGTGACTTCCTGGGGGGACAAAATTGCAACACAACGGCAAAGGATACATCTCTAAGTAGCAGTACACAACCGTAGATTAATGACCATAACAAAAAAGCTTTTACCATGAAGAAAATATGACCTAAGTTCATGGGAGTATCTAAAGTGGATGAGTATTTAGTGGTAGTAGATAGAAAATCAATATGAAAGAGTATCTTTCCTATTTGTCAGAGCTTTGATTTACTATCCTGTACAGAACTAAGATTACCGGAGAGCTGGAGCTGCAATTTGTTCTACCGCCACAAAGTCGAGGTTCGTCTCGCAAGACATTTCCTTAAGCTCCACAGTAATACTGAAGTAAATACGGATAAATAAGCCCCTAACTTATCATTCTCGTCTGCTGCATGCTTGGAATATCAAGACCATGAAAATCTATATGAATCACTAGGGAAGGCTTATTATAAACAGTAGATACTTCCTTTCCAATTGAAATCGCCTAACTTCATAAGCGCGCTTCAGATTACATGAACAGTGCACAGAAATGATTACCTTTCCAGCCTGTATAAACTATGGATTAGTTTATATATATATATATATATGACACCAAGAGGAATTCCGTATATGTGTCTAAAAATACTAAGTTAAAGTTACATTATTGGGAATAATAACAAAGATTGTTTTGCGAAATTTAACAAACTTGCCCTAGAATTAGTAATCCATATGGCCTACTTTTCTTTAATAATCCCAAATTTGAATTATACTATTTTTTTATGTTGTTGAAATGTGTTTTGACTGCAAAGCTTTTAAGTTTTGTATTCATTTTTAAAAACTTTTTTAGTATGCACTCCTCAAAGCGGCTGTTTCTCAAACTGCTAACACGCCGAAAAGTAGCATTTTGCCGTACTAGGCCGGTAAAATAATTTTGTTATTGTAAAATAGACTTCAAATGAGTCTCTTGTTCGAATGATTCGTTGCAGAAAATATGATAAAAGTGACGCGTAATTTCAATTGATATAAATGTATTTAGTTCAATTAATCAACATTACTATCTTAACGATTCTTTAAACGTTTCTTAAGGAAAAGAAACAATCCACAGCAAGTGAAGTTTATAAACATATAGTACGACACAAACGCCATGATCTTTGCTTTCTTTATGGTGAATCATTGAAAATGAGTGAACAACTGAGCTCATTAGTAGTAAAATTGCAGAGCTTTTACTAAAAACTATTGCATGCACCACGTACGCAAAAACTTTAGCGGACTTATCCAGTATTTCAGCCTCGACCACAATGCTAGATTCGTCCGCTAAAGTACTATTTTGCGTGCTTGATACACAAATACCTATTTCTCTAATTTTTGTAGGTTTAAATTTACTGCATTAGTTTATTACAGTAATAAGCTTTGCATTTATATTTCCATTAGATTGGTGTTTATTACAATGGCTGTGTTTGCTAAAACAAAATAATTATAACGTAAGTCAATTTATTAATGAGAATAATTGCAACGAAGCACATACTTCGACGGCAGCTTTATAATATCAACATTGAAGAATTTCCTCCTATGAAAAGAAGGTCCAGGTGCACACAAGACTCATAAAAGCTGTCCACAATATCACAGAAACCAATATCAGCTATGGAAATTGTAGACCTCAATCATTCAAACATAAAAACTGTATGTGCTGGAGCACTTTTCAGAAAAAGTCGACTAATATACATACCACCCAAACAATCCTAATGCTACATTATTATTTGCAGTATCCATCTTTGAGATTCCTCTCTTGTTTAAATATGTTAGAAAATAAATAATTTTTTAGAAGGAAGCTCACTAATTCTTTCCATTCTGAAATTGTCATGGAAAAAATCCCTGACAAGGCACTGTAATTAGAAGTTTAATGTGTTCCAAGCAAATAATTTCACTTGTACCCTTCTTCTATACAGAGGAAAGATAATGTAATTTATTTCAGAGACTGGAAGATGAAGTGAAAAGCTCCAACAACATCCAGAAAGCTCCTTGTTTTAGTAATGCAGGAATGTAAACAAAAGACAACAAATTTATCGTAGGGGGGAAAAATTCACCCTAACACTCAAGGGTTGGCAGAGTACCATTTCCGGCGCCAAGATCTACCACTATCAGATATAGCAACATAAACTAGCAACTCTATCCTAGTAGCAGAATACCGCACTCTGCTTTCAGAATATTATAAAGCAAACATCATGTATTAAAAACAACATAGTATGCACTAAAATGAAAGTACAGAGATATAAAGTGCTGTAAAAACATTGCAGTTACTGTTAAGCTACATTTCTTGCTATAAACCACATACTATGTGCTCAGCTAAGGCCAAACAAGTGATTTTGCAGAGACATGCGAATTAATGCAGTACTTGCAAGAGTTTTATACTGTACTTTTTACTGTGGCTTCGCTTAGCTAAATGAAAAGAAGTTCATCCTCTGCGATATCTTGTCACGATATCTTCTTCAATTCGTGTAGTCAGGCTGCTTCTAACATCAAACAGTTCCAGTAGAGAAACTTTTCACATTTCGGTTATTTTCAACAGTAAAAATCACACAACTTTCTCTGCCTTAAGCATGGGACAATATAATTTTCTCACTCCACATACCGATATGTAGAAAGAGAGCATATTTTAGGTAATTTGTATTCACTTTTCTCACTCTCAGGCAAATGTCATTGTTCAACATGTAAGTCTTAAAACCTGAGTTCGGGTAAACAATGACTTACTTATAATTCAGATAATTTTTGCGAAAAAAATTCAAATAAAAATTTTAGTTCTTAGTATAAACGCCTCGTGAAAAATGTTTTTAAAAAATCGTTACAGCCTATTTCGGAAAAATTAAATTTTCTCCGTGTAAAATGGTAGCAAAATGAAGTCATTGCAAATCTTCGTGTCACTTTCTCAGATGATATCTAATTAAAATATAAAACTTCGTTTGGATAAGATTTTTCGTTCTCATGCTAAACTGCTCACAGAAACAAAGTCACACAACTCTAAATCGAATATCGAATTTACACAACCTATTGTAGCTATGGTACGGATACAGAAGGTATAAAATGCATTCATTGTAATGAGAATTGAACTCCACTAACCAGTAATGATAGTTCTCACAATAGGCCTATTACCGTTATATTCTGTCATAACGTTTTGGCAAATGCATGCATAAGCAAGTGATTTCCCAGAAACAAATTAGTTTCCCCCAAGAAAGTTGGTATTATCGCATGTAGAGTGAAGAAGCTAATGCAGAAAAGTCAAAACAGCAGGCTGTGGTACTGCATGAAGAGTATGTCAGTTGTCTTCATTTAACGCAACAATGCATTCACTACACATTGAGTGCCATTATTAATTATTTACACTGATTAATGTTAATAAATGGTAAGTTACATTTTCCGTGCCTAGACTAATTTGGTTACGCTTATTTCCCGAGAGCAGGTTGACAGGTGGTAATCCCATCGCCTGACAACCCTCGCAGGAAATTAAGGTATTGGACGTGAAAGACTGAGGAATTTCGTCCAGAGGCTATAATTTAGGCTTGGAGTTCTCTAGCGTGCCAGAAGTTTACTACACGGGCCCCTCAGATTAAAGTCCCTCCTGGAAGACTTCGTGCTCAAAAATCCATCGACCGCGGCCGACCCTCGGATCTAGAGAATATTTAAATTGACAGTAAATAAATATTTCAAAATATATTGGTTAAAAGTAAACATTTCTTGTCTTTCTGAACCAACGTTCTTTATAAAACCTGATACAAAACCGTACCATCTACCATAAGACGTGTTATATGTGATTGAGCCAGAATAAAAAGGTTGAAGTATTGGGCGAAAACAACATATTCAGGGCTGGCACAAATGCTTTACCTGATTTTGTTATGTGTATTATAAAAAGTACAGTAAGAGGTTTACAATACTGAATCACATACCAATGAAAAGAGAAAATCACAAACTTTTTAACCTACAACTGCTAAAAGTGCTGCAAGTGCCCTTCCCGCGTCACTCCATACACGCTGGAGCATATCGCAGACTACTCTAGCCACAGCCGCACGGATCAGATTCTTCAGTTCATCAATATTAACTGGTAAGGGTGGTAAACTTGATTTTTGACAAACCCCATACAGAAAATCACAGGGGGTCAGAGCAGGCGACCGGGGAGGCCAGTGGAGTGGCTTTCTTTTTCAGAGACATCCTGTGGTTGTAAATGTCGAATACCAACCACGTATTGTCTTTTTATTTGACGAATCCTTATGATTTCGTGAACGAAATGTCTTTGTACAATGGTTACTGATTTGTTGTGTGAAATTCAAGTACGCAGTTTACCCATTCTGCACCTGCAACAACCATTTCTCATATCTAGCCGCCTAATAGTAAGCCAGGTGTAGTGAAATACTCTCGCGAATTTAAACGAATCTTTAAAAAAATCTTGGTGAGTTTCCCTTTTCATTGGTGTATGATTCAATATTGTAAGTCTCATACTTTCCATAATAAACAGCAATTGAATCGGGTAAATAATTTGTGCTAGCCCTGTATTATACTAGTATTAACAAGAAAAAATTTATTTCCAGGAATTGTAATGATTGAAATATTATGTTTTCTTGTAATCGGAAGAATCTTACGACATTGCAGTATGTACACAATACCCTTGAATAGGCGGCTAGACTGGGAAAGATAAATCCGAACAGAAGATACTGTGTGCCGATGTTGTAAAATCAGATAATAAAACCCCTAAGTAGTCGTTACTTCTTTATAATCTGCTCGTCATCCAGGCCTCTGTTTTACAGTTACGGAGATCTTGCTCTCTTTACTGCATTCATAAAAGTCGTATGAGGCTGAGTTCATAACTGCTCAAGAATGATCCATTGGTTTGTAATATGGTTATTAATTCGAGGTATGCGAGTAGCATTTTCTGTCTTGAAATTATATGGAACGCTCATAGGACTATATACTCTTCACAGTCCAGTAAAGAGTATGTGGCCTCTCTATGTAATTTTATATTCAGCTGCCTAAAGCCGGTTGTTGATCAAGAGCTAAGCTAGGTTAGCTTAGTTTAACTCAACTCACATACTGTGCGATATTTCATATGTAGTTGTGTCGGTAAACTACATGTGAAATCGCGCACTGTATGTGAGCTAAACTAAGCTAAGCTAACTTAGCTCATATGACTATATAGGACTAAGCTAACTTAGCTTAGCTCTTGGTTGACAACCGGCTTATACCTCGCGCCTAAAGCCTTTATGGATCAGAAGGCAGAAATTAAAAGCGAATAAGGATAACTTCACATATTTTTTGCGAAAAGTGTATCAATTAAATAACTTAATTGTTAGTACATAAAATCTAAACAAAATCGTTAGCGGGTTTAGAGAAAGTAGAGAAAAAATAATTTTCTTAATGAAACGTGGTAATCAGTAGGGCCCGGAAGTAAATGCCCAATCAGAAGAGTAAATATGCCTGCAAATGTGCTCTACAATTTGTAAAATATGCTCCAGAACAATTGAAATATTCTTATCAATGAATATAATTTCAACACATTACGTTCTCTAGTTAGCTCAATTACATTATGTATTGCAAAAAAGTGGCACAGCATGTATAAATTACACTACAAAAATCAACTCAATGCACCAAGGTTCGGTAAATTGACAAATATTTCTTGTAGCACTTAAAAAAAAGGGCAAAAAATAAGTTGGAATATATAGCAGAGAATATTTAAGGAGATCTATTTAATTAAATAATTAATCTTTAAGATTAATTTAAAAATTGCCTTAATTAAAATAAATTGCAAGAAGTTAAATTGTCATCCATAGTTTTTGAGGGTGAAACTTTTTTCTCACCAACTGGCATATTAGTTTACCAAGAAAAAGACATCTCCACGTCACAAGATTATAATAAATGCAATAAGTTCATCTGTTGTAAATATGCATAATATCCTAATCTGTCAGAAATGTGCCATCAAAAGTTGAAATGGTAAGAAAATATGAACAAATATTTTTAGATGAAGCAAATTATATGAGCTATCACTTAATAACAAAATGGCAACAATAAGCAGAAGAAAATCCTTAACTTTCTATTCTTACTTTCGTGTCTTTCACAAATTTTAACTTTAGCAAGTAATAGAGTGCATTATTAAAAATACGATTTTTAAACTTCGGGCCCCCGGTGATCAGTTTGGAGTGGTATAACCAATAGTTCACAGGAGATCCAAGCTACTATTGTAGCTAGTACTATTGTATACTGAATGTCTAAAAATACGAAACATAAAAAATATGCTCGATTGTAGTAACCATTCAAATCTACAGCGACTTTTTATCAGTTTTTCAGAAATTACTTCCATGAGATTTTCAACCCTGAATTCACGTTTATGAAATTTTAAAGTGTTTCCTATAAACTAAAGACCGTACAGACCCTATGGATTCCACGAGGTTGACGCTCCCAGATGTTTAGACATTAGGACATTGGACGGTTAAGGTGACAAGTTTGACAAAATTTAAGTACCAACCGCCTTTACGCCAGGATTGATCCCGGTACTCATTTCTGCTAAAGGCTGACTAGACCCGTGGGTCATAGTTTCACCAGAAGGATTAAGTCAATTTAAAAATCCCAACGACTTCATCGGGGATCGAACCTGTGATCTTCCGGTTTAAGCGCAGTTATTCACCTAACTGCGCACTATGTGACCCTATTTATGAATGTACTTTGTAATTTAAAGCAATAATCTAATATCCAGATTATTAGGATGAATCCAGGATCCTATAAGTGTAATGGTGCGGGCGTAAAAATGTGTAAAATTACACTGTACAACAAATTTGAACTTTATATGAAACTATGTGATTCTGTATAAACAAAAGATTCTTAATTCATAAATCAGAACCAAAATGGTCCATCACATACCGTTTTTGTAGGAGAGACACTTCTCATATATACGTAAAAAGCAAAAATGTAGATTTTGGGGAAATTGGTGCGAGGTAAACAAAAAATAATTAGGGATTCGTTATTTTCAGCCAAAAATATACAAGAAACAAATATTTCCATCTAAATGACATTTTTCATGTTGTACAGTGGCAACAAATTTGATTTTTTTCTGCTCTTTATATAAAACTACGTATGTGATTCTGTATAAAAAAAAAGGTTCTTCATTCATATATCAAAACCATAATGGTCCATCACGCAAGTTTTTGTAGGAGAGACACTTCTCATATTTACGTAAAAAGCAAAAATTTGGATTTTTGGGGAAATGGTACGTGGTAAACAAAAATAATTACAGATTCGTTATTTTCAGCCAAAAATATATATTAAACACACATCTTCATCTAAGGACATTTGTCATATTGTACAGTGTTATAAATGTTTATGAAAATAGGAAAAAATGAATCTTTTACTGGCCTAGGCTACTCCCCTCGAGTGACAATCCCTAGATCTTGTACAGGATCCAACACTAAAGCTTGCCAATTGTTAGAAGTGTGGCTAAATTAGGACTGCAATAGTGTAGCTTGTAAACACACTTGTGGCGTTGTTCACTATGTTCCATTACAATCTGATCTCATTAAGCACTTTCGGCCCAGTTGGCGCCTTCTAGACTTTTCTTGCAAGTACACAGAGACAATTATTTGAGCTGCAAATGAGAAACACGCCCCTAATAACTATGTGGGATGTGAAGAACTAAACAGGAAATTGTCAGAATCATTAGTGTTGAATACTCGAGACGTGCCAAATTGTCATGAATTATTAATTTAGCCCGGGTTTATCCGAACAAAGCTGCCAAGATAGACTACTATTAACCCGTGGCAACTAAGAGTAAAGACTAAATATTTTTTTATTTAATATCCAGAACATAAAATATTTTACTAACTGTAGAAATTATTACTAAAATGTGCATATTTAGCCCATATGAAGTTATTATATAATTGATGTTGCATAATTGATCATAATTGATGAATGATATAAAACGATCCCGCTGAAATACGCAAAGAAAATGTAAAATATACGTTCATAAAATTCGTCTCTATTTCGGGGCCTGTAAACTTCTGTGGAAAGTCCGGTTTTAAACAAAAACAAAATTAAAGAAATTTGTATGATATGAGGACCACCTATACCACAAAAATGACACAATTATCCCGAAAGTTCAGTTGGTACAAAGTTTACTGTGTTCTATTACGGATATACCACTTATATTATGTCATCACCTACATATAATATATCTTTGTAAAATTATTGTATATCATAGTATTTTCCATCAAGGGGATAGTCTCACCAATGTTAATAAATCCTATCATTAATCACATTTATTTTACAAATTTCCTTTATCAACTACAAACGGAAAATGAAATGTATTAATGATGTAAGATTTTTAAATTTTATTTATTTATTTATTTTTCATTTATCAGCAACATTATCAAACATTACAAACTATTTCGTACGTATAATTTGCTTACTAGTTCTTTCTTCTTAATTTTGCTTCAGAAACATATAATTAAAATTTGTCTACCTACACCTGTCTAAGGGGAACGGTAAAGAAACGAAAATCTAACCAAATAATATGTTTAAACATAATTTTGTTACGAGGAATTACGCCTACATTAGAAAGACATTAAATTTCTCCAACCTATCTGTTTTTCATTATCTTCGCCATACATTTTATCGTGCTATTACGCCAAAATTGTATAACGTTTCACAGAAACATTAAGCCATCGAGATGTGGATCCGAGTTCTGCAACTCGGAGTTTCCTCAGAAGTTGTAAGTCGGCATTAAGACTTTGGTAGTTAAGAGCCCTGTGTAAAGAAGTGGAAGATATATGGCGAAGATGTGACCCAATATCAGAAGCTCCCATACTGAAAATATAGATCCTTCCTTTATACTATGTGACCAGCAACTCAAAGCATTGCAATTTTCCACTTACACGAAAATTGTTCCGCTTGTTTTTTTGTGATACGTTAAACAAGTACAGATAATTAAATCCTCTTGTTACGTCTAGTCCAGTTAAAGTCACATAGCATAAAGGTGTTGAAACCGTTCTTCGTAGCGTGTCAATGTGTCACAAAGGCCTAATAATTGAATATTATTCTCTGACTAATTTAAGGGGGGAAATAGGCCTACAGCTTTCGATGCTGAAAAATAGGTGAAATTCTTTTTTTTCTCAGCAATGAATTGTTCTGTAGGCTTGTAATCTGGCATGCTTTATACTGACTAGTTCTACGAATGCATACTATCTTCAGAATTAATTTAACTACTACAATTATGGGTTATTATTATCATTACAAAATGGCAGCTAAATTTTGTGCACTGAATTGCCGTTTCCCTCATAACTCAAACATTTATTAACGTATTGCAGTGAAATTTTGCATGCAAGTATATTTGATATTAGTGAACAACACTATCTAGAATCATTGATGTAACTTTAATAGTTTATTTAAAAATGAACAAGTGATAAATATTTTTAAAAATGTTTACATTGCAGATAATCCATAGATTCTAGATTAAGTTATTCATATGATATTTACAAATAGATAGAAAAAACTCACTCAGAAATATTGGTATTTTTGAGAATCATCAGGGAAACGGCACTTCAGTGCACAAAATTTGGCTGCCATTTTGTAATGATAATCACCCCTAACTGTAATAGTTAAATTAATTCTGAAAATAGTATGCAATTGTAGAACTAGTCAATATAGAGCATGTCATTGCTGAAAAAATAATAATGAACTTCACCTATTTTTCAGCATCGAAAGCTGTAGGTCCCCCCTTAATTGAATCTATTAAGTACTACATTAAAATGTATTCCAAATTTCGCTGGAGTTTACCAACGTATGTATTAAGTTGGCAATATACCGATTTTTTCAACAAAAAATATGGTAGTAAAAAACTCTCACGGTAACATGAAGATTAGACAATTCTCCGGTTTTAATTCGACCGTTCGGCATTTCGTCTGTATGCCTGTATATTTGTGTAACTTAAGTTGTTCCCATTCACGAGAAAATGCGTTGTTATATTTTCTTTCAATTTTGTATGAACGTTCTTTGAAGTAATTACGTAATGGTACTTTCTGAAATTGTATAGGGGACGGGAAAATGTATGTCCGTGTGTCTGTAAGGGCGATAACTCTAATACGCTTCATAGGATTTTCATGAAACTTGGTAAACGCATTTATGGCGTCCATGAGACGATGCCTATTGATATTGAACCAAATCGGTTGACCACTACCAGAGTAATGCCCAATCTAGTGCCTATTTTATGGTAATATAGTAGAAAGAATTGATCAAATGCAAATCCGTTCTCATGGCAACATATTGTTTTACAGTGTTCGTATACGACTTTGGAAATTGCAATACCGGTAGCTTTGACAAATAACACTACCCACATATTCCTTCACATATGCTTACCAGACTAGACTTTTGTTCATCCGAAAGCCCTGCTTAATGCATCGATTTGGAGCTAACTCGGAAATCGATTGAAAAAATAACTTATTTTTTGCACATCATAATTGCAATTATCACTGATTAAACAAAAGCATTCTGGCACTTTGTAACATGAGTTTACCTGATTTTATTTAGTTTCAGTATGAAAAGCAGATCTTACATTTTTTGACGCTAGGTCTAATGTTTATCGAACTACTTGTAGCTAATATAGGTACAAGTTACTAAAGTGAAATTTTCTTGGAATAAAATAATATGGGGTTCAGAACCGAGGCGAAGCCGAGATTATTAATTGTAAGAGTTAAAAAAAAGAGTACACCATAACTGTTTAATTTAACTAACAGTAAATAAATTTTCAAATTTTAGAGGTTAAAAATTACTTATATAACTATTCCTTCGCCGCCTGAATATGTGATCGTCAATTGCAATTATTTATACAGTGTGTATAATTAAATAATTAAGGTATATTTTTTTAAATTATAAATTTTCAAAATATTGAAGATTTGTTTTCAAGTACTTTTAAACTGTTTATTAAGCGTAAAAAAATAATATTTTCATGGAAAATAAATATCTATGTACTGCTAGTAATTCGTAGTGTATATTGCTTTGTGTAACAAACAGGGTCACTAATAAATCAGCTGAACATTTGAAGTTTAAATCTGAGTTTTAGAGACCATTGTAAACTGCGAGCGTTTTGGTGATGAAATTCTTCTCCTCGGTGATATTAACCTACTTTAATCATAATAGCTTTAACTTGAGCTATAAATCAGGATTAAATTCCATCAGGAAGCATATTACGAACACACTTAAACGGCATACGGAACACTACAGGCGACAAAGATGAGAAAAATGTGTGCATCGGTGCCAGGAAGCTAAATGCTGCCATATGAAAGCAACCCACATACACAGAAGCCTGTCTCAAAGACCACGCCTATAGTGAGATTCCCTTGGGACCCATTTTTTTAGGAACTGATGCGAAGCCACATAAAATCAATGTATTTTTAGGCTATATCATTTTACTTCCAACCAGACCACAAAATACGTAGCAGTTTTCTTAATTTTGTGCCCACTGATGATTTCACCTGATGAAAGCTTAAATCTAAATGAACGAAGTAATGACTGCTACTTAAGATAAAATCCAAGAATTCTTAATATCAAAATTTGGAGAAATTCTTTGATGAGAACTACGGAGCTTGTTTGTCAGAATGGTTCTGTCAACAAAAAGTTTATTATTATTATTATTATTATTATTGTTATTATTATTATTATTATTATTATTATTATTATTATTATTATTATTAAGTAGTGCAGAGAAAAGTTTGAGTGTTTATTTCGAGTTCAGTAAATCATAAATGCTGCATCTTGTTTTTACAGTAAATTTTCTCGACCAAATACCCTAAAAAAGTTCTCTGCCAAATACCTAAATAGAGATATAGGCTATATATAGGCCTATACGAAGAAAGGAGCCTGCATAGATACACAATATGTTTAACATTTTAATTATATGACAGCATTTTATTCTGATTACTTTATATAAATGTTTTATTTTGTGAGTAATGTTCATATATCCATGAAACAATATTTTGTTAACTAATAAATAATATTATGAGTTATAATTATTTACTAATATTATTAGCAAGTTCTATGAAACAGGGCCCAGAACTTGAGTTCTGGCGGCCGGCTATTCTAGAGGTCGAAATCACATTTATTGAACTATTGTGCTTTCTTCCACGTCGACCTCTTACAAGAACCTAATATTGTAGTAAAAGCAAACTGAAATTTCCTTTGATTTAAACAGACAAAATTAACTTTTTTGAATAGGAGGACGTAACATTTTATTGAAAAATAATTGCTATTCTTACAACAGGAGGTCGCAAAGAAAATAGGCCTATGGTGTAACAACAGCTCAATGATAACAGAGATTGCGAATGTGATCGAGATATAGTGCAATGATTGACTCCTTTCAAACATATTCTTACAAGATACTGGTTCAAACAGACAAAAATAATATGAGAGTGAAATATTCAAACAAAACCCTATAGCAAAGGGAATTCTTCTGCAGAGTTTCTTCCATACCGTATGGGAAAACAAGAAGAAACAGAGCCCGTCATCACATCTGAAACATCTCCAATTATTTTTTAATCGACGTCTAGAACGAGAAAATAAAATATTGTCGCGAAGCTGCTGTAGAAATCATATGGAAGATGAACAGTGGACCCTGGGAACTGGTCGTCACTTAGTCTGTGGCCCCGATACGAGATCTCTGGTTCGCTGCCAGGTAGTATTACTATAGCTGGCGACCAGTGACCTATACACCGAGCCATGCGTCTATTTCCAGACCACTCATTTCAAGTTCGTACCTCAATTCTCTCTCTTATAACTAAGGTTAAGTTGAAGAGTTGCATATGGAGCCAATAAAACACCTTCCACGTTATATCAGTGAGTAAGAGCCGTGTTCCTGCACTTGGATGCGACTGTTACGTCACTACAGAGACTAAATGTGTGGACTTCGTGGAACAAATGCAGCGAAAATATTAATACGAGGGCCGTCCATAGAGTAAGTTTCCCGGGGCCGTTTACAGAAACAAAACACAACTTCATGGAAATGTTTATTGCACAGACACAGAAAGTTTTCAGCTATTTATCAACATATTCGCCACCGGAATTGAGACATTTGTCATACCGTGGGCCCAACTTTTGAATACCTGTGTCGGAGAAGTCTGCCGCCTGGGATTTGAACCATTGTGTGGCAACCATGTCCGCCTCTTTGTTATTCTCTGTCATTTCTTGAGGTGTAGGAAAAGATGGAAATCACTGGGAGCGAGGTCCGAGCTGTAGGCTGAATGTTTAAGCACCTCCAAGTCGAACTTCTGCAGGAGACTTCCTGGGAGGTGTTAAAAATCCACCCTAAAGCCCGGATCTCGCTCCCATTGATTCCCATCTTTTCCTACACTCAAGAAATGACAGAGAATAACACAAATAACTATTTCGGCAAACAAAATTTAGCCCATAAAATAGATAGCCTACTTGCAGTTTAAAGTTTCTGAGAAAACACAAACGTAAGCCAACACAATATGTAGTTTCGTTCAAAATATTAGGCTACTTAACACCGTAAGTGTTTTTATCTTCAGATCAAATTACAAGGACACGCTCTACTTAATTTAGGTTTTATATAACTCTACGTTAAACTAACGTAACTAGCTCGTATGTAAAACAGATCCGGCAAATTGCGTTAGTAAGATATATTGCGGAAATGCCAGTATGATTACATAAAAACAAATCAAATGCAGAGGCTGCGAGCTTGTAAAAAAAATATGAGCTGTCATTTATTTGGTCTCAGATATAATTTGCAGCGTTTTGCATGTCTGTGACATTGTATCTCTAACATTTGACATGGAGATCGCAGATGGTGCCAACGACAAACATAACCCAGATATAACCCATCTAATGACCAGTGCCAATAGTGTAACGGCTGCGCTTTACATCTCTCAATGACTGCTAACTCCCATGTCATTTGGGATCACAAATACTAATTAAGTAAGCATTGCGAAATGCTTTAACATATGCGTTGGAATAACATCATGTTGTAATAACTGACTGCTATAGCCCGGATTTGTATGCAAAATGCATGTTCTTTTTTATATATTTAAAAGTATGCGTGAATGATATATTGTATAAGCAGCACTTTTTCAAACAATTTGACCAGCATTTGTTAATGCATATAAATGCATAATCCGGGGGGAAATGCATATTTAAGTTTTAGGTGAAAAAGTGCATGTTTTACTCTTAAATGTGGTATTAAATTACACTTTCCCCTTTAGACAGTTAATAATTACTGGTAGTTAATAAAGTCTCTGCAACAAATCTATATATATTACCCCCCGAGCCAGTTTTATCTCTAGTAACTTAATAAAATGTACACCTTATTAATTTATTAATGCTCAGTTTTATCTCGTTGGGTACATGGTTACAGGCTGTGTCATACTACTCAACATTTCAGTGAAGTGAAAACAGTGATAGATTCCTTAAATGCGGAAAAAGCAGCTAACATTACGATATCTCACGAATGTTTTTCTGAAGATGGCATTGAGAAAAAGATCGAATATATTCATAGCCGCTTCCAGGGACGGATTTAAGAGTATGCCGCCTATAGGCTAAAGTCCATTTGCCGCCGCCCCCCTATAGTTCATTTTTGCTTAATACATTTGTTTTGTACAACAAATGGATAGAGTTCATTGGTGTTTTCATCTTTTTTAAACATAAAGTTCATTTAGTAGATAAAACTACAATTTTAATGGTTTACATATTAAATTATAGACTAATATAATCAAAATAGTTATCTACTTTTTTTTACTTTTAAGATTTGTTAAAAAAATTAAATGGGTTTCCAAATTGATTAATTAATTTGTTATTGGAGATCAGTGATCACAACTTTAAACATATTTTTATATTTTAATGCTAATGACCATCTTTGCGTAATTGAAGAATTGTGTTCAATTTGAATTAATTTGTCCTACACGGTGAAATGAAATTACACAAAATGTAGCTAATTACTGGTTCATTTAATGAAAAATATACAAAGTTTTAACTTTTGAATAAATTGCCAACACTGCCGCTCTAGGCTGCAGCCTACTTAGCATATTTAGATATACGGCCCTGGCCGCTTCTCCAAATTATCTGAAATTATAACACAGTTGGAGGCTAGAAATAATTCTTTAGAGTAATCACTTTTTCTGGTAGATCAAACTTGAAATGCACTGTCTTCAGAAACTCATGGTGTTGCTAAAATTGCATTCGAAAAGCTTAACCAGGTATTAAATAAAAATCCTGGTTAGAAAACAATCTGTCAGATCCCCAAAATAATGTTGCTGGTGATAGTGAAAAAGCTGTAACAGAAGAGGAATTCACTGAAGAAGAGTTATGGTGTTTTTCACATGCATCTGTGACATCATGCGATATAGGAAGGACATTTTCATTGTATGAAACCTTCTTCACTGATAGACGTAAGAGCTTCACACATGAAAACCTCAGGAAACTTTCCTTATTTACTGTAATAGTCACGAATAAGGTAAGATTATCCCCCCAGAAAAGGTTTATTTGATTTTTGTTCATTTGTTCTTGCATATAATGGTGCATATTTTAAAAATTATTCATGAATATTTACATGCATATTTTATTATTTGATTATGCATACAAATCCGGGATCTATTTGTTGCATATAACATGCCGCATACAACGCTTGGTGAATGTTGTCCTTTTTTATTTCGTTACCATAGCTAATAGATTAAAAAATAAAATCAGGTATACTGATGTAACAATGTGCCAGTATGTTTTTGTTTAATCAGTTATCATTGCAATTATGATATGCACAATATGTATTTTTTTAATTGATTTCCAAGTTAAGCTCCAGATTTATTCATTAAGCAGGGCTTACGGAAGAACAAAGGTCTAGTTTAAAAAAAAAAAAATCAGATTAAAATCGTCCAGCATCAGCTGTACTGTACAGATTTGTGATATCTTGACAATCGCACACTCACATAAAAATAAAAAAATAAAAAAGTCAAATTTGTCGGCTCGGGATTTGAACCATTGAACTGCAGAATGTGAGTCCAAGACGTTACCATCTTGTCCACCAGGGTCAGATTAACAGTCTAGTTGGATAAGCGTATGTAAAGCAACAATGTTATTTGTCATAGCCAACTGCATTTTAATCTCCCCAAATCCTAATAAGATCACAGTAAAACAATTGACTATGTTGTCATGATAACTGATTTGACTTTCATAAATTCTTTCGAATATGTATATTTACATAAAATAGGCACTAAATTGGGAATTACTCCGAAACCGTTCAACCGATTTTATCCAATATCAATAAACATGTTCCCATGGACATTATAAATGTGTACACAAAGTTTCATGGAAATCCGGTAAAGCATGTTTGAGTTACCGCGTCTTTAAAATAGACACTAAATTGGGTTGTACTCCGGTACCGGTCAACAGATTAGGTTCAAATTCAATAGGATACTTCTCTTGGACGTCATAAATGCGTATACGAAGTTTCATGAAAATCCGATACATCGTATTTCAGTTATGGTGCCTTTCTAATATAATACTATTAAAATAGGCACTAAATTGGGCATTACTCCGGTACCGGTGAACCGATTTGGTTCAATAACAATAGGGTTCTTCCCATCGACATTATGAATGTTTATACCAAGTTTCATGAAAATCCGAAAAAGCGTACTTGAGTTATGGTGCGTACAGACGCACGGACAGACAGACGGACAGACATTTTTTCGTCCCCCACACAATCTCATAAAGTACCATACTGGCACTTAATAAAACAATGATGCAGTTAAACAAGGCGCAAATAAAACTGACGACACTTTCTAAAGTGAAGTCAACAAATGTATAATGTGAACTTAACCCGACGAAAGCGTAATGTAATATAAATCACCATGGTGATGCAACGGCACTAATATACAATTGCTCAACAATGAGCAAGGTCAATTAGTATAAATAACCAGCTTAAATGGCCCGGCGTCGCTCGGGTTTTGTATTTTAACATTCGAAATTAACTTATGAAGGACTTTCGATTTTCAAACTCTAGGTTCTTAAATAGGTATGTAGAATTTGAAATGAGGAAGAACGACTTATCACACTCAAACTATTTCCTCAGAAAACGCTTGATATAGCTGTTTATGGCTCCTAGAGGATGTAGAATTTTCCACCCTATTGCTTGTACACACCAAGCCTGGTAGGGGGTTCAAATAAGAAGAAACAGAATTCCCGGGAAAATAAAATTGTACTGTCTTTACAGAATATTTTATTTCTCACTCTCATGTTACCATACAACCGCTTCTCTAATTTGTCAAAGTCCCGTATCATTTATTTCCAAAGATATCTGCGAACACTGCCAACAATACACTATTGCCATGACAACTAACTTATACGTGGAATGTGATTTGGATTTGATATTTATGTGTAAAAAGGTATTAAGTATCCTTTAAAAAATTATTTTTGGCATCTAAAATCAAAATTATTCAAAATCTTTTCTTAGTGTGCACTTACATTACGAAACGAAGGTACTGTCAAAATTTCAATTGTCTACCTATTATAGTACAGTATGTCGATTCTCTGTGAGTCATTCATTCAGTCAGTCAGTCAATGTATTTTCTTTTAATTATCGATAATTCCCAAACACAACAGACTATTTTTTCCGTCCACTGTGCGATTCTTCCCTCTAGGTGAGAAGTTTTACTGCAAGCAGAATGAAACAAATAACTGGGTATTAAAGAATTATGCTCATTCACGTTGGAAAGAAAATGAGAAATCGTAGGAAAGTTTACTGCAAGAATCCGTCATTTAACTTGGTGACCTGAGGAGGTAAAAAAAGTGTTGTCCTCCGCTACTGGCCTCATTAATAAAGATGGCTTTATTATTTTTCAGGCTCTACAATAATTCCAAAAGGCGCCAGCGTAAATGTAAGTTGGGTTACTTAAACGAAATTGCACAATAATAACTTACATCACTAAATTATTCCAAGAGAACTCCGCACTAAATGTGTTTCCCCAATACTGGTTACATAACTTAGGAAACTTGAAAATGTTCCAAAGAAATTTCGTCTCTATTTTTCTGTAAATTCATTTAACCGGCGTGGTGGACTCAGATTGGTAGGAGTGTAACCGGGACCATCGGGTTGGAGGTTCGGCCAGCCTGGCTGGTAAAATTCGGCGAAAAGGACCTATTAAGATGATGGAGGGAGCCAACATGCCGTCGAGTACATTCATAACTAGGGCCCGGATTTTTATGTAATATCAAAGTGCGAAATATGTACATAAAAATGTAGTAAATATCAGGTAAATATGTAATAATCACAAAATATGTAGTTTAAAATTAATACTCTTAATGCAATAAATATACGAAAATGTTTACAAAAGCTTCTATACTCTACATTTAATTTTGACTGTAAGTGCAAGTTATATGATTTACCAAATTAAAGTCATAGTAAAAAAAAATGCTTCAGGCATTATTTAAAAATCCAATGCACTTTTAAAGGTTGTGGATAAATATGTATTGTAGCAAAACATTTTGTCCTCGTACCCTGAAAATTCACTTTTTGAACCCGATTGTCCCATTTGAGTTAAGAGTAAGGCCTACCTGTTTTGAAGATACACGATATTTATTATTTGTATGCAATGCACTATGTAAATGTAAAAAAAAAAGATTAGCTAACTATTTTATTATATAATAATAATAAAATAAAATAATATAAAATTTTCATTTTTTATGATTTCCTAGATTTCATGTACAAAAATGTAACACTTGTTACATAATAAATGTAAAATATGTACTGTTACTATGAATATGTAAAAATATGTAAAATGAAACCAAACTCTAACCATATCAGAAGCTCAAATATCCGACATTTTTCATTTTTTGTAGTCTGCAAGTAAGGGAATAGAATCCGGGCCCTATTCATAACAACTCAATGAATCAGTAGGAGTAATAACAGATCCACAGTAGCGGTGCGCTAGAGTTTGTCCAGACTTTCATTCTGTGTCGTATAATAATATTGCAGCTGTTAATATCTCTATGGCATATTAAGATTCTCAATTCCAGAAAAAAAATAAAGAGTAACTACCATTTGTATAATTAATATACAACGATTTGCTTCTTTTCAGCACGAAATGCTTCAACTCATTTTATAAATTCAAGTACTCAATGAAAAGAAAAATAAATATTTATTCCAAAGAAACAAACCAAAGAGGAACAATAGAAAGCTAATTACTCCTCGAATCGCAAAAGACACGCACAAGTTCGTCGAGTGGAAAAAAAAAAAAAAAAAAAAAAAAAAAAAAAAAAAAAATACAGAGAAGGAAAAGGTAAAACAAAAGTAGCAACGTCAAAGAAGGTTATCTGCTCCTTGGATATTTTCATCCAATTATGAATATTCGTCACACTGAATACTCGTATTTTGTCATATAGCATACATAAAGAACAAATACACAACCAACGCAGAGCTTTTCTTGATAATGCAAAGTATGTCTGGGAACGTGAAAGATATAATGGCATAAATTATTATTGTTTTGCCTTCTCAGATAATACCAACAGGTTGTTTTAGAGAACAATAACTATTTAGGATTATAAAATATATTACCACCAGAAACTTAAAAATAACAAATATGCGCATATGCATTCATTAATCACAGATTGTCTCTGTTGGATATTACATGATAATATTATAGAAGAAAATTTTCAGACTCCGGGATTTGAATCCAGGACATTTGCCAATGCTCTACCAACTGAGCTAAGCCAGAGTTCACTTCACAGCACCAGATAGAACCTCTCTCCTATGTCTATCCCAGTGTCAGAGGAATTTTTCTCCTATAATATTATCATGTAATGTCCAATAGAGACAATAATCTGTGGTTCATGAATGCATAAGCATATATATCCATCTTGAATGTTACTGTACAATAAGGTAGAAGCCGGTCACAAAAATCACTAGTGTGCCTCATAGTACTGCATATGACATAACTTGTCTGTTAGGTAGATCATTAAGGGCAATTAGTCATAGGAGAGAGGTTCCATCTGGCGCTTTGAAGTGAACTCTGCCTTAGCTCAGTTGGTAGAGCATTGGCATGGATAGCCAAAGGTCCTGGGTTCAAATCCCAGTGTCAGAGGAAGTTTTCTCCTATAATATTATCATGTAATATCCAACAGAGAAAATAATGTGTGGTTCATGAATGTGCATATGCATATGTGTATATATATACACACATATACACATGCATATATATGCAGCCTATATATGCCCAGTTAAGAGCTATCGAAATTGAACAATTGAAGCGTTTACTTTTATAAGGGTCTAAGTGCCAAAATCGTGATTTTTCAGCTGATAATTTTAAATGGATCTATCTATTCAGACCAATCCATTTAAGAAGGATCCAAGGTCCTTGGAAAGCCACGTTAGAAGCAATAAATTCCAAGATATAGCGCTGGGTCTACCTTCGGCACGTCTTTCTGTGGGTGTATGTCTTGTTTTCTACACAATCATGATTGTGGTACTTAGACCCTTATAAAAGTAAACGCTTCAATTACTGAAGGTGGAAAAATTTCAACACGATCTAGTTAATTAAAGACTTAATACTTTCTTAGATGAAAGCAAATTCTTATACGAAGTTCAGTGCAGTACATCTGCTAGGGTAACGACTTGAATGTGTGTGCTTGTGGTGGTGGCATTTACTGAAACACATTGTGACCTGGCGGCTTTTGTTTAGACGGCATTAACAATTCAGCTCTGGCAAGGTATCGATCGAAACCACACAGAAACACTCCAACAGGCACAAAGCTCTATGTTCTAAAACAATGCACTGGTTACAGTTACCTTGGTTTCTGTGTAATCCTACACAGCTTTATAACGGTTTTCATAACCGCAAAATGTTTCATTTCTTGTAGCCTAGTTAGCCATTTATTTTTATTTACTGACTTTTAAATTTAATTTAGGTTTAAGAAGTAAAACAAATGGTGGCTAGAAAAATACAAAAAATGCTTTCCTAAAGGAATTACAAAATATTCAAATAATTTAAAATAAAATAAAAACTTTAATTTGTAAGAATGAAATTTCCCTACTATACAAATTTCTCTCCAGGAAAGTACAAAGTAGTAATATGTAACAAATTTCAACACGAAATACTAATGTAATACTAAACAGATGCACTCCAAGACTGAAAAAAGACAACCTTTAATTATGTTTGTTTGGTTACTCGCTTCCTTTAAGTGAAACTTCTTTAGCCGCGCTAGGAGTAAATCGAGAGCTAACCCAAACTTGCGTTACGGACAAAATCGTCACGAAATTGTTACGCACAAAATCATCACGAAATTAGTTGGGCTGTGACGGAATGGACTGCACGGAAAACAATCAACTCAATGATTACGCTTATCCAAAATTTAAAAAATCAAAAATAAAAAAATATAAAAAATCCAAAATTGAAAGTCCAATAATCCAAAATTGAAAAAATCCAAAAATTAAAACAAGTTTCACTTCTGTCGCGTGGTGTTCCACTCACACTTTTTTAAAAATATATTCTACTCGCGACATCAGTTCATGTTAGAAAATGTTCATGGTCCTATTCCGGTTTTCCAGGAAAAAAAGTCAACTATAAGCCTAGCTGAAAAAAGAGCTCAGGCGCCGGTTTCTATTAGCTACTTTCACCATACGTTATAGCTCTCTTATAACGGTATTCTTATTTCTTGTTAAATAAATGTTTGTGGTTAATTAACCCTTTCAGAGCTCCATTTATATATTAATTAATGTAAGCGTTAAGTTAACCTAGTGAAAGAACCAGTGTTTTTACATAATAATATCAGCTACCCCGCAGGCTTTAAGACCAGCTTCACGAAGTTCATGGCCTATCACTGAATGGTAGTGTAAGGAGAATCGACATGATAGCCTTTAAAACTACGGAAACAGGGTAAATCGTCGACCCTGCAGTAAGTTTGAAAGTTATAAGAACCAACCCGATGATGTCCATGGTGAGAAAAGGAACATCTATCAGCCCACAGACCCTTTATCCAGCAGAAATGTGATCTAAAGTAAGTCGAAGTGATTGGTCTAATGATCGGTGCAAGGGGCACGATCACTCGTCACTTTATGAAGTTCTGTAGTAACTTTCTTATTGACAAACGACTGTACAAAACAGTCTCTCGTTTGGCACTGAAATACTCAGTCGGCCTACTGTTTCTACGGAATCCCCTATAAAAACAACATTTAGGCTACCATTTGTTTATTAATTAATGTATTCTTGTCTTTTCATACTTGGTCCTAAGGGGCAGCTTCTTTTGTGGAGGAAGTTAAATATAGTAATAATAGTAATAATAGTAATAATAATAATAATAATAATAATAATAATAATAATAATAATAATAATAATAATAATTAATAATTCAATCAGGAAAGTTCAGTGAAAAAATTGGTTTCTACGAATGGCATCTTAACATATCCATAAAACCCTCACATTTTAAAATAATAACTGTATTGAGAATTTAGACAAGTCAGGCGTCAGGTGAAGTAGAAAAGTTAACTACAGTTGTGTATTACCGCTATTATCGTCACCGGGATCGTAATTTTGTCCCTCCAAGAATTATTTTACTTCTTTTCTAACTTATTTCTTCTTAGCCTACAGCCTCTTTATTTCTCCACATTACGTGGCGGGCTATAAGTAATTATGAATGATCGTGGGGGTAGAGGCTAGCCTAAGTTATAGAAGAGAAAATCCCATTAATATGGGTTGGCGCCTACTGAACCTCTTATTATAGTAGCCATGACCTACAACTTAATGTGGAATCCGAACCACGGTGGACCTCCCGTACGCTTTAGTTAATATGAAGGCGTCGGCCACCCATTCAAATTCTCACCATAGCTGGCACTTCTTAGGATTGAAGTGGTAGGGCCACTACCCCGCAGGTAATCCCAACAATTCTTCACACTCCTAAAAATCCACAAAAGTGAGACTGTAGCTTTGTGTACACTCGAGTGCACGGAATCTTTCCGATAAAATGCACAATGGTTTATGTTGGTAAGGGAATACATAACCGACTCCGCCAGGCTCACTCCTCAATCCTGCTCCTCTTTCTTTTTTCACGTTAGAGGAACCCTCCACTTAATATTTGTCTTACTCCCCTCCCTCCTTCGCTCCTGAACATGAAACCAACCTGTGTCCGTAGGTTAATGTTTGAGTGACATGCTTTTAACATCAAACCAATACGAGTCAGATTCATTCAAGGGCTGGTTGAACATAAGTTGTGAGGCACGCCTTCTAGTCACTGAAATGAAATGTTAACCACACTCCACCCTCATTTCATTCCTCACCTAGGCCTCAGCATTGTTCATAGGCTAATGCGTGTGTTCGGGCTTCAATTCATACAAATAAGAGATCGGCTCACCCGGGCTGGTGTGAAACACAAATGAGGAGATTCAGTGCCAACTTTAAATAAAGAAAAACACTAGAAGGAACCAGAAGCATCGGAAAGTTTCTGCGCACTCTACTGTACATATAAATCTATCGATCTGGGCCGGGACTGAACCCGCAAACTTGATCAGAGAAAGCCAATACTCAACAGCTGGTTCACGCTGTTACAGGTGCAATCCTTACCGTCATCAACATATTTTTGACAATAGTAACAAATAATATGCTTAAATAATCCCGCCCAAAAAATACATTTCAATATCTGGAACGAATACTCTACGTGGTTAACATAGCAAATTCATAAACAACACAATTGGGAGACTGTGTATGTTAAAAATAATTAACTCCACTCATTTATGGTGTTAAAGAAGACTTCATTTGACCTCCGTTATGTCATTGCATGTGTATCGTTAACTCGAATCAACACTATACTTGACTTATGATCCCTGCATCCGTCCAAGCCGACAGAATCATCAAGTCCTATCTCTTCTTGGAAGCTATGTAATTTTAATTTTTATAAAATGGAGTGTCACGCAAACACTCATTTGTCGTTTTACCGAAACAACATCTTATAGCCTATTATATTTACAACTGTGTAGTCTATTATTTCTCTAAGGAATGTCCCATTTTCTCCGCAAATGTTAGAAGTTCTTTACAAATTACTACTTATTAGAAGGTTTGGTCACCGCGCACCAGACAAGCATGTTAGTATGTTTATGTAGGCCAAGAAATGTAAGCCTTTCAAAAATAATCATAAATAATAATATCTAACAAAGAATAAAAGTTTTTCTTCAATAGTAGGCTACAACAAAATTATCAATATAGAGTACTTCTTATATCAGAGGTATAATATTTAGAAATTTGATTGGCGATATTTGTATAAACTTTTATTTTACAGATCCGTATTAAAATTTTCCGCTGACTTGCCTTTTCGTGTTTATTTTTTAAAACTAACACTAATAATTTTCATAACCAAATATTCCTGTAAAGAAATCTGGGTTTTTCTATATAGTTAGAGGATGTTTACGTTTGCCAATATTCGTTAACATATAAAATATTCGTGTAAAGAAAACCAAGTTTTCCTTTGTATATATATATACAAGTAATGTAAAAAGAAGGGGGGAATCTATAAGATAGAGAAGCTGCACTCTCTGATCAGTAAGATTGTCTATTTCCATTAATGCGCCCAAATTTGCAACCAAATTCACAATAAATAAAATAATAGGATACTGCAAAATTAGGCGGGTTCGCTTTGTTATTGCTATTTTGGCGGAACGAGGGCCAACATACGAGTGAATTGCCAATAAATGAATAATAGGATAAGAATGATTGCGCAGGCAACCATAAGCTGAAGGAATGTAAATCTCCTTCACAAGACTACAAATGCATTAACTGTATTACACACAATAAATACAATAACAATGGAAAATTCAGCGAAGATCATGCGTCTCTTAACAAAGACTGCCCTAGCCTAAATGCAGTCCTTCGGAAATACAGACAAAACACTGACTATTAATGGCTACCCCTAATAACCGTAAAGGAATGCAAGCAACTCTCAAATGTCTGCAATTAAACGTACAACACTCTAGAGCAGCAACCTTAAACTTATTTCAACTAACAACAAAGCAAGAAACAGATATAGTCTTCTTACAGGAGCCATACTTATATTGCAACAAACCGCATGGAATACCCAGCATATATAGAACGTTTTCATATGGATTTGGTAAAAGAAGGGCAGCAATAGTCATCGCAAATCAAGGATTAGGCGCCATAATATTGACTCAACTCTCCGATGAAGATACAACGGTACTCGAAATAACCCAAGGGGTCCACAGCTTTATAGTTGTTAGCATGTACCTGGACATCCAAAATGACGTCGAGAATGAATCATTAAAATTAGCCAGGATATTAGAATTTGCTAAAGAAAAAGGCGTAATTGTAGCTATGGACAGCAACTCTAGGTCTACAGTTTGGTTCGACGCTCTAACAAACAGTAGGGGCAGAAAACTGGAAGAGTCTCTGATAAGCAACCAGCTATTTATAATGAACGAAGACAACGGATTTCCTACATTTGAAAGTAATGGACGCAAGAGCAAAATAGACCTCACTTTAGCCAGTGCACGCATTGCAACAATCGTAATCAACTGGGAAAGCAATACTGAAGAAAGTTGCTCCGACCATAAACTTATTTCGTTCGATATAGGACCGTCAAAAAGCAAACATGGGGTAGTTTCATTCCAAAGGGCCCGATTCATAGTCAAAGAAGGCGACCTTAATAGATTCAACAACAACTTTATAAAAGAAATAAAAGCACGGCTCCACTGCAAAGAAGAAACAATACAAGAATTAGACAAGGAACTGGCTGTGTTAACATCAAAACAGACCGACATGGAAGATATTTCAAGAACATTTCAGACAATCCTCACAGCAGCATGTGAAAATACCTTCAAAAAGCGCAAAGGAGCTATGAAATCAATAAACCACAAGACAAACCCATGGTGGACCAACGAGTTAACCATCATGAGGAAAAGGACCAACGCCCTAAGAAGAAGGTACCAGAGGACAAGAGGGGACGAAGATTTGAGACAGCAAAGGAAAGCAGGTTACGAAACAGCGAAAAGAGAGTATCAAAACACCATTAAAAGGGAGAAGATACGGTCATGGAAAGAGTATTGCAGCATCACCACGACGACCGACCCTTGGAACGCAGTATATAAGCTCGCTTCAGGCAAGTCAAGAAACAAACCCATGTCTACAACACTAAGGAAAGAGGACGGAACGTATACGGAGAGCCGCCTGGAAACAATTAATTATATAATCGACCATTTCACAGCAAATGACGACGAAGAAAATGACAATGAACACCACAAAGAGTTAAGGACACAATCCAGAATAACTCCTGACACACCAAACGATAAACCATTCACGAAAGAAGAAATCTGCGAAGTACTAGAAAACATGGATGGATCCAAAGCACCCGGAGAGGACGGGATAACAAGCGACATCCTAAAACAGGTGTACAGCTTAACTCCATTATATCTGACGCAAATCTTCAACAAATCCTTGGAAACCGGACACTTTCCCGCAATATGGAAAAGAGCAATGATTATCCTAATTGGGAAACCGGGTAAAGAGAACGACGACACAGCATCGAAATACCGTCCGATAAGCCTAATAAACGTAGCAGCGAAAGTTCTGGAAAAAATACTTATAAACAGAATAATGCATTACCTGTTCTCCACAAATCTTTTAAGCAAGAATCAATTCGGATTCACACCCCAAACTGGAACAGTGGATGCAATCATGGAACTCAAAAAATTTGTAGAAGAGAGTATACACTCAAAACAGTATGTCGCAATGATCACCCTCGATGTTAAAGGAGCTTTTGACGCCGCCTGGTGGCCTAGCATCCTCTGCGCTCTAAAAGAATTTAGATGCCCAAGAAACCTCTTCAACTTAGTTAGAAGCTACCTTAGCGAGAGACATTGCACACTTACAGAAAACAGTATCACAGTGGAAAGACGTATAAGTAAAGGATGCCCACAAGGTTCCTGCTGCGGACCCGGTCTGTGGAATATCCAATATGATTCACTGTTAAAATTAGACTACAAAAACTGCACGAAAGTCATTGCCTTTGCGGACGACATCGTTATTCTAGTCAAAGGAACCAGGAACCAGCATACTAGAAGTAGAAAACAATGCCAATATCGAACTCCGGAAAATATCAACATGGGCAGAAAACAATAAACTATCATTTAACGAGCAGAAATCGAAAGCTATTCTCATAACAAGAAATAGACCAAGAACCGGACCAGACATACAGTTGTACCTAAACAGTAAGAGATTGACACAGGTAGATAGATTGAGGTACCTTGGGGTAATAATTGATAAGAAATTCCGATTTAACCAGCACGTTGATTACATAGCCGAAAAGACAACAAAACTTATACACGCCCTTTCGAAGTCTGCCAAAATCAATTGGGGACTAAGATCAGAAGTAATGAGGACAATCTACAAAGGAGTTGTACTACCTATGGCATCTTATGGAGCCCCTGCATGGATCCAATCACTGACAAGAAAAAAAAATGCTGAAAAACTAAAAAGAGTTCAGCGATTGATAAACATAAAGATAGCCAAGGCATACAGGACAACATCATACGAAGCACTATGTGTGCTTACAGGATTAACCCCAATAATAATATTGCTAACGGAGACTGCTAAATTCTACAACATAACGAAAAAATCGGCAGGAGCTGTTACGCTCGCCGGGGAAGAAACAATTCTGGATACACCTACGAACTATGAGCATTGGCCCCACCCTGCAGAGAAAATAAGTATAACAAAAAAAAAGAACGAAATTATCCAATAAACATTTACACAGATGGCAGCAAGAACGACAACGGAGTAGGATCTGGAATAGTTATATATATAAACAACCAACCTGTCCATCAGTTACAATATAAGCTACACAATAATTGTTCCAACAATCAAGCAGAACAATTCGCCATACTCAAAGCACTGGAAAAGCTAGAAGACATAGACACAAACGGACTAGAAAAATCAGTGGCAATTCACACCGACAGCAGGATAACTCTCGATCTGCTCAGCAACCACAAGAAACATAACGAATTAATCGACAGAATCCGATGCATCACGGCACACCTACAACGGCATAATTGGGTACTCCATTTCACTTGGGTGAAAGCCCACGTCGGAAACATAGGCAACGAAAAGGCAGACTGTCTGGCTAAGCAGGCAGCTGACAGCACTGAAGTAGAAGCAGCTTTCAACAGGACACCTTTAAGCGCGGTCAAAAGAACTCTAAAAGCCAATTGCTTGGAAAGGTGGGAAACAGAGTGGCAAGCTACAACCAAAGGTGCTATAACAAAAGCCTTCTTTCCTACTGTACAATGTAGATTACGGCTAAAAATCACCCTCACACATAACTTCACAGTGTTAACGACAGGACATGGCAAACTTGGCGCATACCTACACCGGTTCCAAATAATTGAAGACCCGACCTGCATCTGCAATAGAAACATTCAAACAATTGACCATATTTTGTTCGAGTGCGAAGTGCTAAAAAAATGAAAGAAAAACACTAGAAACAAACATCCTTAGATTAGGGGGACATTGGCCAGCAGATAAAAGAGAACTAGTGAATAAATACTTAAAATATTTTCAGAAATTTGTAAATAGTATTGATTTTGACAGGCTACACAAAATTGTAATCTAGGCTAAGTATTTAATACATAGACTGTAAGGAATACACCAAACATGTAATATTGCGCTATGCAATGGAGCATGTAGCAAATAAAGGATTTAAAAAAAAAAAAAAAAAAAAAAAAAGCCATGTATTAAAATTTTCCTAGAGGAATGTGAAAATATTAAGATTTTTATAATACAGTGTATAGACATTTACCTATAAGAAGCATTTACATCATTACCTACTGAACCGAGGTGCGCCGTAGCATAGTGGTTGAGGTGGTGCGAAGCAAACCGGAATGTCGCGGGTTTGATCTCCGATGAGGTCGTTGGAGTTTTTCAATTGGCCTAATCCTTCTGGTGGCACTATGGCCATGGGGTCGACTCACCCACTAACAGAAATTAGCCTAGTACCAGGAGCAATCTTGGGGGTAAAGCCGGTCGGTGCGTAAGGCTGACAACCTTACCACCTTCATGTGCCGATTGTATAAAAATCTGGAAGCCTCGCCTTCTGAAATCATCTGGGCCTCCATGGGCCAGAGGAACACTTTACGTTACTTACTGAACTACGTTGTGGTAGCCTATAGAGAGGTCATGGGTTCTATATCATTGCGATTTTTACTTGGCTCAATTTTCTGAGAGCACTTATATTACTTACCAACTTATTATTTATTTCTTAAATTTATTTACCAACTAACTTACTCTATCTATTTGGATTCATTCTGAGGATTTACAATAAATCGGTGAAAGTGAAAAGGAAACATTTCCTGGGGACGACTCAGCCTCTAACAAAAATTAGTACTAGAACAAAGCTGCAGGTAAAAGCTGACATACGCTAATTGTATAAAAATTCGGAAACATCGCCTTCAAAAATATTTAAAGCCTAACTAGGTCTGTAGTAAGAAGAACTTCCCACTTTTTACCTAGGAAACAACGTTTCGTCTGTTTACTGATCCTAAGGGTGGCGTGCACCATCCAGGAGTAAACCAAACTAAAGTAGTAAATTTAAGACGGAGACCTGGAGTATACAAGAACCAGTACATCTGTCTCACTCTTTAAGTCATACGAGTAATGTGCTTGAGTGAGACAGACAAACCGGTTTTTGTTGCGTCAGGTTCCCGTCTTAGATTTACTACTTTAGTGCTTCTCTTTTAGTAACTTACTCTTTTAGTTGGTGTTGGAGAGCTCAATTGATAGTTACTTCTTTAGTTGTAACTAAAGTAGTAAACGATTTTTACTAAAGAAGTAGTCGAATTCTGCGCAGAACAGAGCAGAAACGTTAGTGCAGCGCAGCAGAACACGTGCATTTCAATTGCCAGTATTAGTCAAGTGCCAGATAATGAAAAGGAAAGGTTCGCTGAAACAATGAATATGAATTTGGGTTGTTCCAAATATTACTAATGAAAATCTTCATTTTTTAAAATAGGTCTAATAGTAATGTTTTATTCATTACTAATTTTCATTCCTTCAATTGAATAATTTCAGTTTAGTAGCCTACGTTAGGGTACTGCGATTACAATTTTTGTGCAAACTATTTCTGTATTATAATGCAAACAATTGGAATTTCCAGTTGATTTTCATAATTGATTCACTGTCAATATTATAATTATTTATCTCATAATAATAATAAAGTTCTAAAATATATTAAAATATTTATACTTCCTAAAGTTACATATTCTTCCCCAAAAACGATAAATCAATTATTCTACAGTTGTTTATCATAAATCTCACTATAATGAATTATTTATACTTATTGACTGTTTAACAATATTAATAAGAAGTATTACACAAAATCATGAAAAAGTGGGGCATAAAAAGGATAACAAAACTAATAAGGGGCATTATGTTTCTGTCCTTTTTCAAATGCACAGAACATTTACTTAAAAAATATTACCTTATAAAAATAATAATATTACAACTGAGAAAAGTAATATTTAAACAAAAAATGGCGGTACAATATTTCGGAAGCTATGAACTCCAATAATAATTATGTAGATGGTTGTGTGTTTAAAAATAATTTCAGTGACTACTTCTCTAGATCCTGTGCAGCTTCAACCTCCAGTGCCCCTCCTTAAAATTTCCTTTCGGCACTCATGTTGGCATTTTTTTTCTATGTAGTTTATAATGCTTCTCACTTTCCTGTCCACAGGGTTAATTAAAATAGTTAGCAGCATACTATAGACCTGCAGCATCTGCTATAGTTTATTCCCAAACATGAAAGTCTCGTCTCACTCCACCATTCGAGATTTGGGTAGTCTTTAAGGAATGGTTTTACAATGTGTCCCCTTCTCAATGTACGCTAATCCCAGAGTCAGTCAAATTTTCTTCCGATGTGGCCTGTTTGGACATTTTTACACCTGGGTCAGAAAAAAGGACATATTATTCATTAACACTGCGGGTGCAACTATTGAACTTTTAGCTCTTATAATTATTATTATAATTCTGGCATTCGCAATGTTGTGCTTTAAGTTAAGCTATAGAAGTGTAATGTAATAAAATTAATTTACAATAATTACATTAAATCGTTTAACAATGAGAATCACCTATTGTTCAGTAATCTCTATGGTTAAGTAGCAGGGGGAAGTGTTTTCTGGGTAGCTCCAAGAACGGAGGCTTTCATTTATTGGAATATACTATACCTCGCCGATATCTGTATCCATAGGATTAGCTTAAATACATCGTCGTTTTCTAACCCAAAGTTAGGGAGAACTGCAGCATCTAAAGGCCGATCCAGCTAGGAAGATATTTGAGAGCACATGCGCTCCTTGTACCGTGCAATGCAAACGTCCCTTCCACTCACTCTCCCCCTCACCTTTGGTGGACGTCTTCCTAGTTGGATCGCTCTCCGCAATGATATTTCCACATTTGACTGGCTGAAATCACATGGATGTAGTGAGAATCTGACATCGTTTCTTCCAAACGCCAAAATTTCATGTAAGGATTTATGAGCTTAATTATTTACGTTATTAAATGCCCTACTAGGTGTGGTTCGCTTAATATTTATTAAATCACCTGCCACAACTCTCATTTTTTGTATACCACCTTCTTCATCTCAATAACTTATCCTCAGTTTGAACTATGTAATCCATTTAATGTGATATGTAACTCATAACTCACGCAAATGCCACAGAACACACTTACTACACAACTTACTCCACCCCCTGAGTAGGAGTAAATATTGGCCTTATTTACTCCACAACTTACTACGTTAGTAACGTACTCCGTGTTGGTGCTCTCCACCACTTGTGGAGTAAGTTCATTTACTCTGGAAGTAAATAAAATATTTACTTCTTTAGTACATTGCTCTAGGTTGAAGGTCGCCGAGTTTAGTTTACTCCTGGTTGGTGCACGCCGTCCTTACTAAAAGAGTACGGTTACTAAAAGAGTAGCTTACTAAAGTAGTTAGAACTAAAGAAGTAAGGTTTACTAAAAGAGTAAATGGCATGAGTTTGGTGCACGCCACCCTAAGAATAGATTTTACATCATTGTGTACTGGACCAAAATCAAAGTTTTGGTGTAGCATGTTCGAAAGTATTTTCAGTGAGACTAAACAATGCTGCTCATGAACTTACAATAAGTGGAAAATCAATTTAGTAGACCCGTATGCGCAAACGTAAGCATATTTCCAAGAAAGAAACCGCTATAAAGCGAATTTGCGATAATAAATGGGCTGAACGAACAAAAGCAAATGATAAATTGCCTGGTTGGAATTCATATTGACCGCAAAGGAAGCTTTCAACATACCACTGGCTGTCTAGGCCTAATGTAATGGATATTGGATTTGTTTAACATCCCTAATAAACCCACTGTATGACGGATCATCTGTTAAAATGCTTTAAAATATTTAATGTAACTCCAATTTATATTTAAAAAATCTCAAGTGCAGGAACTTATTGTAGTTTCCAGTTTATATTATTATTTTTAATTCAGCGGTGTTTTTACTCCTTTTAGCTAAAATAAGAAGCTGTAACATGTTCAGGATGTTTGTCTATGCAGTACGGTAGGCCATGGAATTACTGATTGTCAATTGTTTATATTATTGGTGTATTTTTATGGAGTAAATTTCAACAGATATTAATTCAAATGGGTATGTTACAAGGTAACTAATGGTTTGTCGGACGATCGCGCTGGGCATGCTCCTGAACAACGTATCTGCCAATATCGGTTGTATGGCAGAAAACGATTCTCTTGATGAGACTTATCATTCCAAAAAGCGTGTTGCAGAGGTCCTGATCACTCTGTACAGTAAGCAGTCTCAATCGCATGAATCATAGCAGAAGCTAAACATAAAATTTTTATCTGGAGAAGTGAATTTCATCCATAAACAGAGCTGGTCAATGATGCATGAAAAAATAGTCAAATTCCACTGTAATGTACCAAAACCTTTTTAATATTCCGTTAAAATAAATATCATGAAAATAATCACTTGGAAGACCCAGATGTAGGTGACAGGACAATATTAAAATAGATTTAAGGGAAGTAGGATGTGTGAACAAGTGGAGAAATTCAAATATCGTATTTTTCGAACCATAAGAAGGACTTTTTTGCCTTGAAAACAGATCCTTGAAAGTTGGGTGCATCTAATAGTCCAAAATACAGTAAAAAAATTAAAATTATGGCATATATTGCCAGAATACCATAGTTATATGAACAAGTTCGGTTGTTAAAATTTACGCGATGCCACCTGTACAGAAGAGATTTCTATACAACGCAAGTTTTAAGTTAGAAATGATTTACACTGATTCCATTTTATAAGGTTATAATTTGTTTATGCAATGAAGTATATTATTGCCTTTCAAAATTATCTAGAATCACATTAAATTTCTTTACCTTAAAATTTCCATCCTATAATCAAGGTGCGTCTTATGGTCCGGAGCGTCTTATAGACAGTAAAATACGTATCTGGGAGCAATAATTACAGAAACAAATAATATTAAGGTAGAAGTTAAGTGTCGACTAAAATCAGGAAATGCTTGTTTTTATGCAGTTCAGAAACTCTTATCTTCTCGTGTTCTGTCCAGAAATCCAAAAATAAAAATTTATAAGACTACTATCCTGCCGGTTGTACTATAGGCCTATGTTTGTGAGACATGGTCCCTTACTCTTCGGGAAGAACATAATCTGAGAGTGTTCGAATGCAGGGTGCTTATGAAAACATTTGGGCCTAAAAGAAATGAAAATGGGAACTGGAGAAAACTGCATAACGAAGAGCTTCATAACCTGCACTCTTCATCGGAGTGAAGAGTAATTAAATCACAGAGGATGAAATGGGCTGGACATGTTGCACGCTTGGGGGAGAAAGACATATCTCAAAAGTATTAAATGGGAGACCCGAAGAAGACTTGGAAGACCTAGACAGAGGTGGAAGGACAATAATGGGATAGATTTAAGGGAAATAGGATTTTTGAAGGATGGTTGGATGCAGTTAACACAGAACAGGGTTGAATGGCGGGCTCAGGAAAGCGCGTAATGAACTTCTGGGTTCCATAAAATAGATAATATTCTTTTAGCTTCCTTAGGGATTGTCTATTGCCAATGAGTGAGTAAGTAAGTACCAGGAAAAATAAATGCTTTCCCGTAAACCTGTGAAGTTACCACTGATATTATGTTGGTGAGTTTGGAGGATCTGAACAATCAGGCATTCCAATAGTATTGATTATAAGCTTGAGTGGTTATTTACGTACTTTACGAAGAGGCGGGGTCAGAAATAATAGAATCAGTGCAAAAAGCACCATAGAACTGTCTCCCGCACTGGAATTAAAGAGCACTTTTAACTGCCGGCATTATAAACTGTAACAACGCCCGCAGCAGAACACAGTATCAACATTTTAAATAACCCAAGTTGCTCGTTGCAAACTCTCCACCACAGGACAAATAGCGGTATCTACCATTTAGATCTCCTGGATGAATTGAATGTAATAGTAAGCAGATTAAAGTGTTATTGACGAACTAGTAAAATTAAAAACAATTCCTGTTCTTCCCTTGTTTTTACTTTCCACAAACTGATTTTAATTTTAATTCCTGGAGTAGTTACCTCTCATCAATACCTGACGGCACTAAGCTGCTTACTATAAGCATTCAAGCTAGAATAGGTATTCTAGATTGCCTCAGTTTTTACAAAATTCAAAACCTTGAAAAGAGTATTTCTCATGAACGAAATAAGATCCTCTTTACCGAGCGAGGCGGCCGAGATGGTAACGTCTAGTACTCGCATTCTGGAGGTCCCTGATTCAAATCCCGCGGCCGGCCAATTTGGCATGGGTGTAATAAGACCAGTGTTGATATATGGTGCAGAAACCTGGACCCTGACAAAAAGAGAAGAATATTCTCTGGGATCATTCGAAAGGAAGATCCTGAGACGAATATATGGGGCGGTAAAAGAGGGAGGAGTATGGCGTAGAAGGTTCAATCATGAACTATATCAGCTATTCAAGAACCAGATATAGTCGCCATAATGAAAGCAGGAAGAATAAGATGGCTTGGTCATCTCATGAGAATGAGTGAAGACGAAGTAGCCAAGAAACTCCTGTTCAATGAAACTGGAGGCACAAGGAAGAAAGGAAGACCCAAGCTTAGATGGCTTGATAGTGTAACAGACGACTTGATGGCATTGGGAGTGAGAAATTGGAGGAGAAAAGCACTACATGGCTGTAGTGCGGTAGTGATTATGATTATTCATGGTTTTCCCAGTCGTAAAGGCAAATGCCCAATTGGATATTTAAATACCATGAATCATTCTCACCATTTCATCTTGTATCATGTCCATTTAAATTAATATCAGTTGAAACTTACTCCATAAAAGTACACTAATAATAGAAACAATTGGCAATGAATAGTTCCATGGCCTACCCTACTGTATACACACACATCCCGAGCCCCTGATATGGCACCGCAGCTAAAATGGGTATACAAACAGCTGAATTTAAAAACAAAAAATCCTTTTTCTGTAATTAAGAAACTATTTTTTCAGCTATCAAAATAAAACGTTCGATAATTTTATAATCCATCAAGAGCACATTTTATTCGTGGCATGAAATAAAGAAATTAATGCGCCAGAATTACCCCAGTACAAACCACTTTAATCCTTAAATTTATAATGCACCCTACTCTATTCATAAAACGATGGAAAGGGAAACTGGAAGACAAATTAAAATTTGTATGTAATTATAATACCTTTGCAAGGACTTATTTATTTTAATCACAACAAAAATTGAACGTTTTGAGTCAGTTCATTTGACCTACTCTTAACTCTCCCTTTTAATCAAATCTGGTGGATGGCATTTCTTATTATAGCAAACAAACCTATAAAAAACGCTGTTAAAATAAATCCTTCAGTTAATCTCATGGCATACCGAACAGAATGCTGTATGTTATCGATAATGAAAGATGTAACTTATCTGCAACTAAATATTAGCTTGAGGCATTGAACGATCCTCATATTGGTGTTGTCAGAAATTACAAGATTATTAATATAATTATATAATTGAGAATGAAAAATGTGACAATATTATAATGGCTAAAGAACGAGTGTTGAAAAAATTAATCAATACATTCACAATATAAAGCAATAATTTTAAATCCCCTTATCCCGTGAAGATATCGAAACCTTGCGGGAATAAGGTGATTTAAAATAATTATTACAGTACTTAAACAATTACCCTTGAAGGAAAATATGAAGTTTATCAATTCACCATATAACCTATACACTTTTTCCATAATGACTACGTCCTTTTTTAAATAAGGACCTTGAACGATCCGTAAGCACTTGTTTATTTGGAAAGTTATTTTTATAACGGACTTTAAAGAACTGCAAATGCTCTCATTTCTTAAAGTATTGTGGCATCCAAATTTAGATGAGACAACAAACGATTTCCATAAGACCGAGTCATGTCTTTTATTAGATCTTAACTCAATCTCACGGATTACACAAGGATGAATGCTGGGAAGTTAAAAATATTGTCCACCTGGTGGCAACTTATATCAGTCATGACACTTGTACTAATTAGTTCAATCTTGTTCGTTCTATTATTCTCGGAAATGTTCAAGGAGATATAAATCATTCTAAGGAACTCTGTAAGACCTTTTGTACTGATTGCCATGTTTATGTGGATAAGAAGTACTAAAACTGGGCTTGTGCTTCAAGATTGTATTTTAATCTTTGCGAAGTAAACGAAATACTTTACCTGAAGTATCATTGTAACCGTTCGATAACCATAAAGGCCTATATGTTATAAAATTTATAAGCCACATTTTATAGAATAAAAATAGAAAGAAAATATGGCACAGATGAGGCTAATTGGGGTTTCGAAGCATTTCACCTTTCATCCTACTAGTAGAATTATTTTAATGTCATGACCCCAATTACGTATCTAATATCGTAGTAGGAATTAATATAGCCTATAAGTGCAGTGTTGAATCACTTCAGCACAACTTATAAAATACCCTTTATTGCTAACGTATTTAACATTAAAATCTCTTTTAAAAAAACTTGTACTGAAGTAGCATTGTTATCAATTAATAGAATATTAAAAACGGAATTATCCATCAATTGTTGAAAATTTAATCATCGAATGCACATAAGACTTTAAACCATTGCGTAATAATTTCTTTAAGAATATATTATTAATTTGTTAGTTAATCCAAACAGAATCCTTTAGGAATCTTAATGTAAAACGCATGAATATAACGTAAAATTAAAAAAAAAATTAATTTCACAATTCGAGCTAAGTTGATTTAGCTATCCTTCATTGATAATAAAAGCTTAAACAGAAAATGAAAACAACTGAATTCACGTTAAATCTCAAGATTGGTTACTATCATAATGTAAACAATGCACATATGGATCATAGAAAAGTAAATAATATAAAGTTTGGAAATATTTTGAGAAGGGTTCATTTGTAGGCATATGTACACTGAAGTTTTCGCTCATATTATTGTACAGAACTTTTCGTTGTTAACATCGAAGCAACACTTTTAAACATAGTATTTCTATAAATAAAGTTCGATGTTCGGTGCCCCGAAGCATTTTGGTTGGCTCTCGAAGACAGCCAATCAGTGGCCGAACTGCCACAAACCGGTAAATTAATTGTAAGATTTGAGGCTTTCCTGGCGAATCTGAAGATTCCCTGAGGATGGAGGCAGCGTCAGCCTCGGAAACGTTGGACCACAACAAACTTCTCACCTGGCTGCAAACCCGAGAAGATTTTCTACGGTAAATTAATTATTGTTTTGAAAGCGAATACTGGGTCATTACGTACGTGTGACGTAAAAATCGAAAGATTTTTTTTTTCGGTACGGTGTCATTAATTTCTAAAATATTAAAATTAAAATGTTGAATTTTAAAGTCGAACAGAACGTTTCATTTCGATATGGATCAAAGCCCCACAAGCGATTCATTCAATCAGCAGTAACAATGAAACAAAAGATAAATATTCACGGTCAGCTTTTAAGCTAAAAATATTATTAAATCTACACTGAACTTTAATGTGAGTAACTCGTATTTCATTTTAAACACTCCTTACTCATTTATAAACCAATATTAATGTATTCGCTGACGGATTGTTACCGGCTTGGCGAATGTATAATACATAATTTGCTCCCTACGTCACAGGGAATATAAAAATTGGGCGAAAGACAAATACAAGGTGCACTTTAAGCTCCGCCCACTCGATATTCACATTTTGTTTCTCAGCGAAGCATGGTGACAAACTATCCTTGTATATTGTCGCCGACACTCCCGACCGTACCAAATATTAAAAATGCGAGACTGCCCCTTGTACCAAATATTAAAACTGCGAGAGTGGCCCTTGTACCTAATATTAAAAATTCGAGAGTGCCCCTTGTACCAAATATTAAAAATGCGAGAGTAAGTGCCTTGTACCTATAGGTTTGCCTTGTACCCAACGGTTTGTCAGCCTGATTATCCTCGAAGAATTCTCTAGATCGTGGTATAAAAGGAACTGCTTCACTGGGGGTGGAATGTGTCTCATGCGATGATGCACCTTATATTTGGTTTTTCCCAAAAACTGTTCCAAGCGAATTCAATACCAGCAAAATAGTGGAGAAAATTCAGAGCGTAGATTAATTAACATTTCACAACGATACAATAAAATAAGCTGTAAGAATTTAATTGTTACTGGCGAAGGTAATGTCGAACATTCAGATTTCTATAAAAGACTATCCTAACCTGACCTTTTTGAAGTTGCTGATGTTTCAAATGAAAGCTTTGTGAACTGAAAGACGAAGTTTGATTGTGTCCTCGCTTACCCAAGCGGGAAGATCTGTCAGTACTGACGTCACTTACCTAGAACAAAGAGAGATTTTTATTAAAATCCATAACACGTACATCTGAAAGGTCGAGGTTAATGCCTCTCAACAACAATAATACACAACAAATAAACGGCACAAACCACAAAATAGAATAATAAACAGGATTATTTGAGATTATTATACTGGAAGAGGATTATAAGTAAAAGAATACGAAAATAAGACAAATTACATTTGAAATGCGAGAAATGTATCAAGATTTTACTCTCGCACAGACTAAAAAGTATAGACCATTCTATAAACTTGTGACTTGCATTATTAAGGGACAGAATGATACTTTATGAGATTGTGTGGGGGACGGGAAAATGCCTGTCCGTCTATGTGTCTGTACGCGCGATGACTCAAATACGCTTTATCGGATTTTCATGAAACTTGGTATACGTAGTTAATAACGTCCATGGTAAGAAGCCTATTGATATTGGACCAAATCGGTTGACCGGTACCGGACTAATACCCAATTTAGTGCATTTCTAAGACTATTTTTACACCATGTCCCTAAAGGCCGGGAACACTTATCTTAATTTATTTCGCTAAAAACTAAAAATGATACGACTTTCAAATATATATCATACTATATAGGAACTCAAATGGTTATGTTGTCAGTGTTTAGTCCCAGTCATCAATAAAGCCGGTCCAGGGTTGTATATAAATGGCAGTAACCAGGAAATAAGTCATTTTAGGACCGGTGTTACATATAATATAATTTTCCCTCTATATGCAAGGAAGATAAAGTATACGACGTTGCGTTAAAATAAAATCAAGCTATCTATGCTACACATTGAAATATAGAACGTAATAAGGCTGCCTTTCTTTGCAACGCTTCGTCTCAAGTGTTGTCTATAACGATCAATGCTTACCGACGCTCTAGAATAATGGATGTCTGGAGAAGATGGAGTAGGAACTTCTGGAAATGGAATCTGGATTTATTTAGAGCATCGAAGCTCCGAATCCGGTCATTTCTTGGAAATATATCAGTAGCAGATGCTATAACGTCAAGAGTTAATATGAGAAAGCTGTGGAAGAGGAAAGCAGAGGCGGTTTAAGGTGGAGCTTTATCGATTCTAGATGGATAAAATATAATAATAGTGTTTCAGCTATCGAAAATGGTTAAAGCCTTTGCTCTGTGACTGTGAGGTGCCGAACTAACCAGTAGAGAGTGATAGCTCATGCGGGGATTTCCCATCACTGGCAAAATTGCCGTGATATTTGTTTGAACTGTTTGTAGTTTTCGAACGTTTGTATTTGATATTATGTTTAACATTTTTAATACATCTATACATATATATATATATATTATATATATATAATTTTAGTTGAACAAATCTATTTAGGATTATTTCAAAATATAAACCTTTTATAATGCTAATATTCCTCTGACACTGGGATTTCAACCCAGGACCTTTGGCTCTACCAATGCTCTACCAACTGAGCTAAGCCAGAGCTCAATTCACAGTGCCATAATCTGTGGTTCATGAATGCATATGCCTATATCTATCTTTTATAATTCGTTAAAGGAAACAAATCCAGTAACTCATACTATTAATAATTATTATTATTTGGTATTCTGCCTAGTGGCAGGTCCATGTCTTCGTACGGAGAATTTCTGACGCCAGTGTTCCCTATCTCCAGCTTCGTCCTTCAATCTGCTGTATCTCCTCCCATCTTTCATGTCATCCAGATGTTGTATTCTTCTCCTTCCTCTTCCAGCAGTTCCTTTGATCTTCCCTTCGATGACATCATGTATGAGTCCCTCGTGTCTAAGTATGTGTCCGATCCAATTGGCTTTCCTCTGAATAATTGTATTCAGAATAATTTTCCTCTCTCCTACCCTTCTCAGTACTTCGTCATTTGTCACCCGTTCTGTCCACTTGACCTTCTCTATTCTCCTCCAGCACCACATTTCGAAGCTTTCTGATGACGGAGAATTAATAATCTACTCGGAATTAAAATACCTATGGAGTAATGGCGGAAGATCAATATCGATGGTTCATAATTTTAACGAATTTTTTAATATGTAGTTTAGCTTAATATAAGTAAGCTTTATTTTAGTTCATGTTCCATGAAACGTTTCAATACAAGATAAAGGAAGAATATTATAGGAGAAAAATTCCTCCGGCACTGGGACTTGAACCCAGGACCTTTGGCTATTCGCGCCAATGCTCTACCAACTGTTAGCTCAGTTGGTAGAGCATTGGCGCGAATAGCCAAAGGTCCTGGGTTCAAGTCCCAGTGCCGGAGGAATTTTTCTCCTATAATATTCTCATGTAGTGTCCAACAGAGACAATAATCTGTGGCTCATGAATGCTTATATATCTGTCTTGAATGTTAACTGTACAATAACAGTGAGAGCCCGGTCACAAAAATCACTACTTAGTGTGCCTCACAGTACTGCATATGACATAACTTGTCTGTCTGTGAGGTAGACCATTAGGGCAATCAGTCATAGGAGAGAAGTTCCATCTGGCGCTGTGAATTGAGCTCCGGCTTAGCTCAGTTGGTAGAGCATTGGCGCGAATAGCCAAAGGTCCTGGGTTCAAGTCCCAGTGCCGGAGGAATTTTTCTCCTATAATATTCTCATGTAGTGTCCAACAGAGACAATAATCTGTGGCTCATGAATGCTTATATATCTGTCAAGATAAAGGAAGGTAATACAAGATTGTTCAAGTCAAGAAATGCGTTGAACCAGTGCACTCAGATTTCAAGTATAATGTATATGTGGAGGTGTATTTTTCTTCCCTGTAAAGTGCAGATCTTACAAAACGCCACATGTTTGAAATGCGAACGCAACTTTCACCAAATTTGGGTAGTGATTAATAGACCTTGGGTATTCAAGCATTAAAATTGTGCATTTTACAAGCCAACAAAGGAGGAATTTATCAAGCCAAATAGCTACTCATGCAAACAAAATAGTAATCAAAATTGAAAATTTGCCATTGAGTCATTTTGAGACTAAAAATATATTCTTAACTATAAATACTGAAATGTGAGGAATTATTCCCTGTATGGGAGGCTTTTTAACCCAAGGTTGGCATTAATCTTGATAAAAAAATCAGTGATACCGGTATATACCGAAACATCTAAAGCAGGAATTTTTAGGCAGAATATTAAAGAAACAGGTAACAATAATCAAACAGGCGTTGTAAGCACAGAATTCTGTAAACTAATCATCTGATCCTATAGACATTGCATGTAAATGGTTTATTACTTTCCTGGGCAAGGATAAAATAGGCAATTACCTGAACATGCGAGATCTATGATTACGGTTGTCAAAAACAGGTTCACTGCCAACACTATTATAATGTTGACACCGAATACAGGCAATAATATCATAGGTAAGGTATCAAGGTGCCGGACTTTTAATTTTAGTTTTCGCTCGCGAGTTATGAGTGAAAAACTGACAGAAAACGTGATTATTATTATTATTATTATTATTATTATTATTATTATTATTATTAGTAGTAGTAGTAGTAGTAGTATTATTATTATTATTATTGCGCATCAATTTTCGGCAATACATTTCAATTGTCAAATTGTGGCATTGCCTTTTTCTTTTGCCATAACTTGGAAATAAAACCAACGCGATTTTGCAAATATCACATGGAATTACCGATCGCTTCGATTCTGTGAGCCCACCCTGGTCGATTCGCTTGTTGTCAAGGCACGCAGACATCTGAAATTTTCAACAGAGACGGAAGAGGGATAATGAATATAGGCCTAAATGGGCAAACGATGATAGATTTGGACTAAACTCTGGGCCAGGGAACTCTAATATGAGGATGTTTATCCCAAACGGCGCTTTCTAATCGTGGAATGCACTCCAAAGTCGGATTTTTAGCTGTTTCATTATAATTATTAATCCTTTAGTTTATGAATTTTTTATCTTCGAATTAATTATCTTGGGCGACAGTGGCGTAGCCAGAAAATAATTTCGGGGAGGGTCGAAAGTGCCGGAGGGTTTGGGGGATATGGAAAATTTAAAAAATTGAACAAATGAAATACCATTTTACGCTATTTTAGCACGGGAAAACTAGTTAGAAAATGTATTTACTATGCTCTAAACATTCCGACTTAAACAACAAATCGTTACCTAAGAATACTTATTAGTTACTATTATAAGAACAGTTAAATAACACATGGAACAGTGGAAATAATAGGTCTAAAAATTTATACGTTCAGTATTTTATTAATAAATAAAATAATTACATATTTGACAAAATGAAGCTTAAATAACTTACATAGAATTTTAGGTTTTGATTTCGGGGGCTCCGGACCCCCCCCCCCTGGAGTGGTGGGCGAAGCCAGAAGCTAACACAATTCATCAGTATCACTTTTCCAGTGCAGAATGTTTTTCAGTGCCCTTTAAAACTTAACAAGTTTAACACTAATATTGAGAATGACTATTTTTCAATAGTCTAGTAATGCATAGTTGTCGTGATATCACAAGACCGGTTGGGTATCACGTGACGTCACGCAACCATCATATCGGAAACGGAAATTACCGGAACCATGCTTATTGTCCATTACAGGTTTCCTGAAACCACAATATATCTCGAAAGCGATACCAAACTTACATCTCAACACACCTGTGCCCTTGTGGCTTTTCAACACCTAGATTAGTTGTAATGAACTAGTCTAAACGCGCTGTCAACATCCACCGGGACAAATAGGTCAGACTAATAATAAATTTGAAATCCATTGAATTAAGTTCTTTGTCAGTCAATTTGACCAGTATTATCACTGCAGGATTATTGTTTTAGTATTTGAGAACTGTAATGTGACCAAGAAACTTTTAAAAGAATATTATGAACGAGAATAAATCGTGCCATACCATTTAAGGAATGTGTAATCAGATATGTTTAATTTTTTATGAAAAGTGAGTGGTGATTTACGAGGGACGTCCAGAAAGCAAAGAACGATTTGGCATAACTACATTATATCCCAAGTAAGAATGATCCTGTTCAAAACAAAGAGGCGTGGCTGTCATAGTCAGCACGTGAGAATGCATGTCATCACCGTGATAATGGCAGTTTGTTTATTCTCAGTACAACTCACCCGCAAGGTCGTCGTGAATAATGAATCCTTTATGTTTTGTTTGCTAATTGAAATACTGTAATGATGACGATGCCAGTGAGTTTGTTATTTCACGAGTAAATGTTATTATTGTTGCATGAACTTACGAAGTAAGTATCTCCACTAGCAAGCCACATCCTGGTAATTGCGCATGCTAATGACATTAACCAATCACATTTTGTCACATGATGCGAATTTTCCGCGAACTCTCTGTGAGTTCTCCTCCCCTTTGTTTTGAACAGGATCAAACTTACTCTAAATAATAACGAAAGATATCAACACAAAACTTTATTTACAAAGATGCAATACCTTAATCCAGCGTTTCTCAACCTATGGTCCGCGGACCACTGGTGGTCCGCGAAGATGGTGCAGATGGTCCGTAGAGATAATTAAAAAATATAAAGCAAATGGAAAGTAAAGAAGTAAAATTTTTTCACATATTTCGTTATAATGACCTATAATTAATACCCCAAATATTAAGAATATAGGCCTTCTTTTAAAAATGGGATGTAAAATTAGGGATCCGTAAAATTTTTTAGGCATTTTAGAGGTCCTCCGATTCAAAAAGGTTGAGAAACGCTGCCTTAATCTATTTCTCAATGTTATCGCCATTACTGACACTTAAAAAATGCAGTAATTCCGCCTTGTCAAATTAAAGTTTTTTAATCAAATATATTTCGACCAACTTGTGGTCATCCTAAGTGATGGAATTGCTGTCACTGTCAGTGCCACTGTCGCTGTAACTGTCGCTTTGAGGTCTTCATCGGTTGGGAACTCTTTTCCACCCAGAAATTCCTTTAGTTTCGGAATCAAGTTAAAATCGCTGGGTGCCAGGTCAGGGATATAAGGAGGATGTCCAAAAATTTCCCACTTAAAACATTGAAGTTGTGCCTGTATTTGAACAGGCCGAGCTTTGTCGTAAATCAAAAACACATTTTCAGACAATTTTCCACGTCTCTTCTTTTGGATAACGCGTCGCAGTCGTTGAAGAGTTGCTCTATAAGCCTCTGAGTTTATTCCTTGTCTTCTTGGCAGAAACTCCAGGCTTAGGTCTTTGGCGGTAGAAGAGTATAATATCGGCATTGAAAAACTGGTACCACGTTACAATAATTCCTTGACAGCAATGACGATTAAGTTGAGAAATAGAATACGATACTGTAGCTTTGTAAATAAAGTTTTGTGTTGATATCTTTTGTTATTATTTAGTTATGACAAATCGTTCTATACTTTCCGGCCGACCCTCGTAGATAATGTCTGTGAAAGTTTAGGTAATGATTCAGGTAAGGGCCATTTTGATTTTTTAGAAATTAGTAATCCTCAGTTTCTGAAAATAATGACCAAATTGTACGAGCAAAATGTGAAATCTAGAAAACCATGCGAGTGTTTTAATATTAACCATTTAAATAACAGATATAATTAAGTTCAACTAACATATACTTTACATTGAAAGACGAACTCTTTTGACTTGCATTAGAACATACAGGGTAAACATTATTTCTGCCTCATTCCTTTCTCGAGCAAAGTATGTTTCATCTGCTGTAATTAATAAATATTTTGGATAAAGAGATTAATGAAAATGATAGTGCATGTTCTATTTTGATGTGCCAAAGGGCTTTGGAAATACAGCCCAATTCAGAACAATTAAATGTCGAAGCTGTTAATAAGAATCACGAAATCCATGTTTCTATTATATTAATTTAAAAATCCACAAAAAATTGTTACTAATTGTTTCTATGCCTTACGTCACTTTTTGGATAAGTGTAACAATTAGATAAACCATCATGTTAATTACATAGCAATATATTTTAATGTAAACAGAGGTTGCCACAAAACTATTATACAGCCCATTGTATATACTAGCAATTCGTGCCAGTTAATATTTAGCTGCATTCATAATGCTGGTATGATAATTTGAAAAATGATTTTTTTTGTGCATAGTGCCAGAAAACCCGGAATTTAGCTAAGTATTTGGTTCACCATTATATAGTCGTTTATCATCACATAATAAATGCTAAAAACTATAAACCTATTTCACAGAATGCGCTGATAATTAATGATGTTTGTTAATATGATTTACTGAACAAGTAGGTTATGACACACGCATAGCGTAGCCACCTTCAAGCTGTAAACAATCCATCAGCGAATGCATTAATACTGGCACATAATGAGTGTTTAAAATGAAATATATGTATAAATTATAGTGTAGATTTAACAATTTTAGCTTCGAATTTTACCATAATCGCTAGTATTTGCCTTTTGTTTCATTGTTTACTGTTCAATGAATGAATTGCTTACGGGTTTTGCATCGAGGTATCGAAACGAAATGTTCTGTTCGACTTTAAAACATTATATCTTAATTTTAATATCTTACCCAAAACACTCATTATAACTTAACGGTATGCCAATTCATGACACCGGAATGAAAAATTATTTCGATAATTGCCTCTAACGTAAGTAATGGTCCGGTATGCGCTTTCAAAAGTGTAATTCATTTACCGGATGGCGGCAGCTCGGCTGCTGATTGTCTTTGAGAGCCAACTAAGATGCTTTGGGGCACCGAACATTGGAATTTATTCAATAGATAGTGTATTAAGTACTTAGCGAAGGTCTAGTTTTCTTGGTACCTGTCAAAAGAGGCCAAGAGCGAAAGTTTAGCACGGTTTTACTTGTTTATTACATAATGTAGACTCAATAGGTATTACTAAAGAACACAGTATTATAATAATGTTCCATAACCTTAAAGGCTAGTTTACACGATGACACTAGGTTTCGCAACCAGTATTAATGTGGTAATTTCGTGAAACTAATTCACACATTTTTTTTTTCCAATGCAACCGCACATTTCATGTTATTTCTGAAGTTCAAGTTGTTAAAATCCCATACAAACGTTTGAAACACGTAATAATAGGCCTACAGGCATTTCACAATTTCCTTACTTCCCCATTTCATTTTACGAAATGCGAACAAGCTAAATAAGCGTATAATCTCAAAATTACTATTATAGTTTCGTGAAAAGTTGGAATCAGCCGAAACTGCGTAGTGTCGTAACTCATTGTCGCCCGTACATCTAGCGCTTGCGCATTCAAGTAAAAAACAGTTGCGAAACTCAGTTACGAAACCTAATTTCGTCGTGTAAACTAGCCTTAATGCAAACACATATACCATAGAATGTAACCCTTAAATGCGCGAGACTCAGTTTCTCACGCAAATTATAAATCCGTGACGGACTGCAAGGAAAACAGTTGTCTCAATGATTACACTCAATAGTTTATTTGTTTTGTTAAATTTGCATTAATATTTTATTTCGACTTATGTTCCATTATTAATTTTAATGCAAATTTTAAAGCAAACTATTGTGTATGTAGGATGCATTATGCAGTTAAGGGTTCAAGATTTTCATATGATTTTCTGGCTTGATTTACTGCATTATGGTCAAGGTTATTGCATTTCTCTCGGAATTTAAGAAAACAAGACAGCATTACATGAACACTGGGTAATAATGAAGGTCGGGATACAAGCAGCCCTATATTAACTATTGTTTTGAAATATTTTTGGCAAGTCTTCACCAGGTTTCATTCACAACCTGAACGCCAGGGCTACGAGTGTCCTGGGAGTTATCCAATACTGGCCAGGCCAGGGTGTTCAGAGCGAACAACAGCTGTATGCACTCACTCCTTGCTCTACTTTTGTGCCCAGATCTCTGAGGAAATCAACTCTAGCTAAGAAAACTGTTACACTCTGAGCAATTATTATTGTCATGTGTTAGAAAAGAAGAGAAAACTTCGTAATTGAGTTACTGAGGTTGAGCGGGGTGGGCATTAATTCATCTGGGTTCGGTGTCGAGGTTTTCATCTTCATTAACGTAATTTTATTATTATTATTATTATTATTATTATTTTATTATTTCAAAAACTAAACTCCGTGGCGCTACATCCCTGAAGGGACCAGGCCTACCGTCCGACCGCTGCGTCACCTTGCCGTAGCAGATGGCAGGGTTGGGGGCATGTGGTCAGCAAGCAGACACACACGGCCGTTAATGGTGGTTTCCGTGACCGGAGCCGCTACTTCTCTATCATGTAGCTCCTCAATATTCTCACGAGACTGAGTGCACTCCGTTCCAAACCTCCCTACCTCATAAAAAACCGAGGAGGTGCCGGGGATCGAACCAGGGCCTGCGAATCTGTAGTCAACGACGCTAACATTTTCAAGGGATACTTTAAGGGAGACATACAGGCTTGGGTGCAGAGAAATAGATGAAATTCCTTTTTTTCCCCGCTCAGCAATGAATTGCTATATAATCATGAAATCTGACATGTTCTTCATTGATTACTTCTACAATTACATACTATTTTCAGAATTAATTAAGCAGTTAAAATGACGCATAATTGTTGTTTCAAAACGACAGCCACGTTTCGTGCAATGAAATGTCATTTCCGTGATATTTTCCAAAAATTTTAATATTTCTGTGTGATTCTTTTTATTATCTATTTGTAATTATGGCATACGAACAACACTATATAATCTTTGGAATACCTACAGTATATGTATTCTAAAAAATCCATGAAGAGAATTTTTTAAATTTTATTTTACATTTAAAATATATTTTTAAGCAAAAATAAACGTTAAATCACTGATTGTAGACAAGCCGTAATTATATTTTCAAGAATACGATGTGAAGCACGCTGTTATATTCCCATTGGAAACACTGTCATCAAGTCCACTCATTAAATTCATAACGCAAATCCGAAGAATTCTTATTTAAAATTAAATGAATAAATAATCTAATGCGTAAATATCAACATGGCAGTAACTCTGTGTACAAGCTTCTGGGCAATAAATCTGATGTAGTTAATTCTCTGGCTGACAACAAGAGCGTAACTTCGTAATTTCTTTAATGCCAATGCTGAAGCCAATCATAAAAGTTTTATTGCATGTAATTTGCATCACAGCCTGTTATCAACTACAAACTTCGGTTAGAAACAATCTTCCGCTTTTCTTTTTCTTAATAAAAATTTACGAGGAGTTTAGTACGTACTTACCACAGCCGACAGCCTGACGGGCGTTACTTCATTCCTCATGCAATCCGTTAATTCCGTTGGATTAGTTAAAAATTATGACTACAAGAAAGAGCATTACTACGCAAGAAAACAGAACGTTGAAGGTATTAATACAAATTGTCAGTAATCCTTTTCTTTGGACAGCACATGACGTCCTGTCCACAGCGAGAAAATATCGCTTTACTTCCCTATTCCTTTATATAGATGCATTTTCCCCCTTTTTTATTAACCAATTTACCCTCCCCCTTTCAAGGAACGAACACTCCAATTCAAGCAGGGAATGGGGCATATCTTTGCACACACAGATATCCAGACAGGAGAGAGGGAATCCCAAATAACTAGCACAATGTAAGTCCTTCCATTTATCCAGATATATAAAATAAATCTATGTCCAAATTTAAAATTAGAATTCAAGAGATCTTCAGAATTAGTAACTCAGAATTTAATTATTAATAGTCTAAAATGTAGCAACTGTCATTGTTTAACTATGCTAATTTTAGCTTTACCATTTTTAGTGCTTAATATATTATTGGATTTAGTACTTTAATCCTAAGCTCTTAATTTGTTTTATATTTTCATTTAATTTATTTGCACGTTCACTTCTTTCTCCCAATTTTCATTGTTATTAACATCCACATCCGATCACGAGCAATGCTTATTCGGAAACAATAATTATAATATTATGAATCAATACAATACAGTAAATCAATAAATTATAATTGTAACTTAGGAATAGCTTCATTAACTAAGATTGATTTTACATATATTTTCTCTAATTATTGTGTTATTTGGTTGTATTTATTAAGTATACTAGTTGTTTTGTATAGGTTTATAGAAATTGAAATTGTAAGAATTCTATTAGTAAGTTCTGTATCTTTTTTATTGTTTACATAATAAAACTTTGGTATAATGCAAAAAAATTAACACTTCCCGACTTCTTGAAAAAATGTAACTTAGGCTTTCCCATGAAAGTAAATGTGGAAATTTAATCTTTAAAATACTAAACAATTCGCAAGTCCTACCTATATGAAAACTACTTTTCGTTTATGGTAGCATTGAAAACTAGCTTATAGCTTATATAACTTATATAGCTTATAGAAATCCTCTCCTGTCACTTGTAAACAACTTGCTTTGTGTGTTTCTAATGTGGAGCCACGTATAGACAAGTTTCTAAATGAGAAACAAACTCATTTATCACGTTTTGGACTGCATTTTTAAAGTAACATGTTCATTGAAATGGGTCTTTGCAACATGAGTCTTTGGAGTACATTTCAACTGATATTAAAGGATGAAATAGCGAGGATGATTCATGGTATATAAATATCCAATTCGGCACTTGCTATTACGTCTGGAGAAACCATGAAAAAGTACCATGTCAAATTGGCCGGCTTCGAGATTTCAACCTGGGACCTAAAGAATGCGAGTTCAAGACGTTACCATCTCAAACTATAAAAGGAATCTAATTTCGGTCTTTTAGAAGGAGTTTTTCAGTATGGCATTGTAATAAAACTAAAATTTGTCTGAACTGAAGATAGCTTCTGTTTTCTAGCACGGATATGGATCGTAATCGCAGAGTAGGTTTATTAGATCTCTCTTGGATGGATTTACGAGGTTAAAGCTAATTAGATTAAGTAACAGCCGTGACCTAAGGGACACTGATAGCACGTGTCTGGATTGACTGTGCTGGTTAAACATAAAAAATAACACTACACTTGTAAGTATTCACTACAGAAAGAATGGAAAGCAGTACAGGATGATTGGAGATGATTCAAGATAAAACATATAGATAGGTTTGCATAAATTCTTATGTTTACAGAGTCATGCTAACCCCGTTAATTTTCTTTACGAATAGGTTATACAGCTGAAATTTAAAAAATATACAGTGTTAATGAATAGCACCGAAATATTTTTACCTGTGTATAAAAGGAACATAGACAAGCAACTTTTATTCGGAGATTTTTACCCTATGACGTAAAATGTGTATGAATTAAAGTCATTATAATTTGGTACTCATAAGTCAATAATGAAGCGAAATAGGGTTTAAATTTCCATTAAATTTACTTCATGCCTTCTTAGTGATCGATAAAAACCTGATCCTCAAAAATGCATCAACAGCTACATCATAATTTCGAGTTTTCATAATCTGCAAAATTTACAGACTGATCACATGACTGGCCGCCACTGTACTAGTTTTTTTTTTTTTTTTATCCATAACTCCATCAAATGTTAGAAGTCAGTGGCGGCCATGCCCTGGGAGATTTTATGCTGTAACATGAAAAAATGAATCCACAGAGCTAAAGTCTCCTAATAAAAGTTGCTTGCCTATGTTCCCTCTATAAACAGGTAAAATATTTCGGTGTTATTCATTAACACCCTATATATATATATTGGGATTTGTGTTTCCGTGCACATCCAATGCCCTTTAATGACGAGAAGTATTCAATTGTGGAATTAATTCAAAGTGGCCTTGCTCGATTGCTATCTTGATGCCACCGCCGTCTCGAGAATTACACTGCCTGTCCTATGCTTTATTTTAATATGGAGTTTAGAGAATTGCTCAATTGCCTAGTTTCTCCAGTAGAGGCGACACAGTTCACACCCAGATTGCAGCAATCACCGCCACCTATACAACCGGGGTCTCGAGAATATACGAGTAATAGAGTCTAGAAGGCAGTGCCCTATACATTACCGTACATTGCTTCTATGCGTTTGCTGCGAAGCGAAGCGCCCTTGCATTTTCGAATAATGTACGATACACTGTTTGTCGGTTTCGAAAATGTGGCATATAATATCTTCCGGAGATTTGTCTGACCCTTATCATGTTGGCAGTTGATTCCAGCACCACGTGACCCATCGGATTCTTCCCAGCATGCACTGCGCTGTCTCTAGCAGCTGATTCTGTATTATTGTGATTCCTTTCTGAGCGCCATTTTAGGTTAGTTTTTTTGTGAACTTCTTACCGATTTTACCCATATTTAAAATATTCTTAGAAACAAAATGTGCCTACATATGGATTCTAAAACTTCTGCAGAATAATAAAACATGATATTTCGCAGTTTTTCATGTGTAAAGAAAAAATTAACGAATCCAGTAGAATGGGAAACTAACCCCTTTTATAATTATTATTTTACCAAATTTTATTCATAGCAATTAAGTACCGGTACCAAGAATAATACACTACATAATCAACAATGTCGTAGCAAAAAACAAGAAGCAATCTGGGTGTGAAAGGTGCTGCCATCTGTAATGTCGCCGAGTACGCAAAATTAGCCGCATAGGACAGGCAGTGTATACACGAGTAATAGAGTTTAGAAAACAGTGCTTGGTGCATTTGTTTACGATTCTCATAGACCTTTCCTTTTACATAGGTTTACAGAAGGGGATCATAAATGGGAAAACATTGAAATATTTGGAGGGAACTCACTATGCGGGGTTTATTGGGTTAGGGAACTCGAATCTGAGGTCGATTTTCCATGGGCGGTGCACATTAATCGTGAAATGCACTTCGAAGCCTGTTTTTTCTTTATTTTTGATTATCAATCGTTATTAAAAAATTATTTGAGTAAGGTTCATGAATCTCTGGTTCATTTTAATAGTTTCATTTCGAATCTTATGCCAATATTAGCAGCACAAGATTCGTTTTGTTCGTTTAATTTTTATAGAATTGTTAGTTCTATGTATACAATATAACAAGAATAAAATTATGCAATTCCTGCAATTTATGTAAAAATGTCAGTGTTAACACAATTTTTTAATTTGATATAATGACTAGACCTGGGATTTTAGGCTCTAAAAAATTTAGTTTTAGGCACCTAAAATAGGCTTTTAAAACAAGTAAATAGGCTTTTAAAAGAGAAAATAGGTACTTAAAATATGCTTTTAAATGTGTAAATAGATAGAAAATAGATTTTAAAATATTACAATATACACTTAAAATTGTCTTTTTTTTTTTTACTGCAAGAAACGTGGTATACCTATTCTTAACAGAAGTAACTGCAAAATTAGGCATCACGAACTATATTCACTTAAACAGATGTTCCTTCACTGGTGACTTGACACAGTTGTCCTTTCCCCTTAATCCTCCCCCTCCCCCGTCAGTCAGCATTTCTTTAGCGACAATTGTTTGGAATAATCAAGTTTCTGTGAAAACCCCACCTCTGCTGTTCTGCTTTTCATTGAGGGATGTCCGTTATAAGATTGTGAAGTTGAATTTTATTTCAAATGTACAAAATAGGCATTCTAGGCACAAAAATAGTAAAATAGGTTCTAAAGGTCCAAATAGGAATTTTAGGGCACTATAAAACTCTATAAATTTAAGTGATCTATCACGAAACATCTACATATTTCAAAATTTTCATGTTATTCCATAAGGAACAACATAGGCATTTGCCTTAAAATCCCAGGTCTAATAATGACACACCTGAGCAATACGGGGTGCGGTAATGAATGCAGTAAGTTAGGTTGCCGGCACCGGGTTATGTAAATTCGACTTTCCACCTTGACAGCATGAGTGGAAAATGAATGAAAAACACTATCGCAGAAACAAAAGTGGTTTTCACGTTGAATAAATGTATGATTCTAACAAGAAATGTCCTGTATTAATCTCTTTTCGCAGGGTACCTTTACAAATTGAAAGTAGAACTATGTGGTAAGGACTGGAATTTGGTTTCTCGACACGAGCTTCATAAAAGTCCTTCAGCTTGAAAATGTTTTCACATGTTTAACATAGGTAATGTAAGTCATTGAGCATGAACTCCACCTAAGCGATCGATCTTTCGCAGGAATAGACTGACATGGGCTGACATAACCTTGCACCACACCCGTTTGTACTACAAGACATAACTCATAGCACTGAAAATAATTAATAGCCTACATGACATAATATTACTGAAGCAGTAACAAACAAAATACAAGAATATAGTTATTTTATACCATTTTATAATCGATAATATTTTTTCATCTATTTGCCATTCATGCCCTCAAGGTGGCTACTTGAATTTACTGCATCCAGTGCTGTCAACCTAATCTACCCGTCCTAAGTGTTAAAGATCATGCAAGTTGCACGGTTGAGCTCGATCAAAAAATTAATGTTATACAATACCTTAATCTCAACCTTTCTTATTTAGTTAGCCGTAGTTAGTTTAATACAAACATCTGACGTCCTGATGACGGTTGTATGAAACCGAAAAGCCTAGGCTAAGGTAAATACTTAAATAAATAAAAAATGCTTGAGATTGAGGTATTACATAATTATTTTATTAATCTACCCGTGTGTTCTCCTGCTTTGCAGCCCAAATGTCTCATTAAATCAAACTCTAACTTTTGATAAATTTATTACTACAGACACAGAATATAATCATATTTGCTAGTTGACTTTTACCATTCCAATCTTTATCTGTGTCGTTACTTCCTTTTATTTTTTATTTACATAAGGTTTCATTTTTCCAGCAGCTCCAAGGTCATGAACAAGCTTCATAATGACCCAGTTGTTGTTTGGTCATGGTCAATTTGGAACATATTTTGAAAGCTTTAAAATAAATGCAAGATTGAATGGAAATTACTGCATTTGTGAAAATGTTCTTCAAACCGTTGAGCATATACTTTTTGACAGCCCAGTTTTTTACCGTAAAAGACAAATGTTAATACGTCACTTAAGTAATTGTCGACTTGAATTTGTTAAATATATGAACACAAACTAATAAATCAATTAAACACGCTGATTCTGAGTCTCTTGATGCAGTAAAAGGTAGTTTAATACAAGAAATGAAATAAGTGAACCATGGAAACATTATCCCGTGAAAGTTACACCAGGTGGACCATTCTGGTTGAAGTTGGAGGTTAGGGGAATCTTGCGATGGGTTCACCTAGCGAAATGGCTCAGTCGTCTGCTACCGGAAAACATCTCGTGGTAAACAAAAAATAATTACAGGTTCATTATTTTCAGCCAAAAATATACAGGAAATACATATTTTAATCTAAAGGGCATTTTTCATGTTGTACAGTGTTATTATTTCCATTACATTCTGAGGTTCACTTTCAAAGGAATAAGAGAGGCATCTATTCCTCTTCTACCCCCTCCCATAATGTAAGCTGTTGTTCATAATAACGTAATTATTTTTCTCTAAAGCCAGAACAGAGTGAATGCAGCAGCCGGAGTGAAAATAGGGCTTGAATGACATACTGATTTATCTAATTTTTTGTCAGGTAAGCTCAACAAATGCTCATCGGAGACTCAACGCTTGCCCTTTCAGAGGAAGGGAGCGAGCTCATCGCCTCGATATTAAATTAGTGCTCTTCCCTCCCACCGAGCCCCTCGTGTGAGAGAACAGCACGTGTGTCGCCCCTTTTGACATTCCATACACATTAATTTCAAACAACACCTCAACACAAATGCAGCTCAGGCTAATAAATCTCTATGTTACCTGAACAATGAAACCTTAAACCGTATTAATGTTCCTTGACTAATCATACAACTTTCTCAATTACGTTGTACAACACCCTAGTAGAACTGTAGCCTATAAAGCTGTTACAGTTATTACTAAAATGCGGTGTTATATTGCAAAAGGTGTAATGTAAATTACTTGAAAGTACCTGTTTCTTATCCTTAGCCTGCCAATGCCCAATTTTTTTTAAGGGAGGACAAGCAGGTTTCAGCAAATAAACAATAATGTAAGAACTTTTCTCTCGGCAACCTATGAATCGTTTAGCTCGAAATTTGATGTAGGCCTACTCAATATATACTACTTCTACAGTTATTTACTATCAACGTAATTTCAGATTGACTAGAAATTAGGACCAAAGAAGTGGTTGTATTTGTGTATCTGATAATCTCAACAGATATCAGCGTTTTTTGTGATGATTATTTCCACTACATTCTGAAAGTCATATGAACGGAATGAACTAAAATCCTCGAAATGTGCATAATGCAAAATATTTTAAATTTAAATATATTTAAAAAAAAATAAACATTTTGTAATTTAAAAAATTAAACTTAAAATCTATAACTATAGGCCTAACCATACTCCATCGCAGTCATAGGTATGGAAGATAGTATTATGGAAAATTTCACCTAAGCATTTTTAAAACTCTTTACAAAAATGAGTAATACACGAATTCTGATGTCTGTAAAAGAAGCAAAATTCTCCTGCGGCATAATCTGGAACCTCTTCGCGTGTTTCCTGTATTAGCAGTGGAAGTTAATATGAAGTAGAAAGGTAAAGGTACTTGAGTTTAAAGAAAATGGAAACTGAAATACTTGAGAGAGGTGTGAATCGGCATGAAATTGGAAGAAAAATGCTTGCACAATTAAGGTCGTAATCCCCTAAAATAGTATCCATATCACAAAAATTCGACTGCTGGAGTGAAGAGAAACATGTAATCTCTATATTAAAAGATATATTTAATAATACATTTTATTGCCCATACCTCTACGTCCCACTTAAGCAACTTTTAATTTCCTTTCTGGTTTATCATTTATATTTTGTTTAACTGTTATCACGTATACAAATACCCATGTCCGAGACAGGACTCAAACCCACATCATCCTTTAACACTGCTTCAAGTTTAGCTACCCCAGTTAAGGAGACAGACTTCTTGAGAAATCTTCCAAAACAATAGGAGTCATAAGCAACTTCGGTCTCGTTTCACGAGCCAAGAAATGCTTAGCAGCCAAGAGCCACTGTTCCGCCAGGAGCTCCATGAAATCCGGTGGTCCCATCGGGGTTTGAGCCCAGGACTGATCATACCAGAAGAACGAACGTTGGTGTGGAACTAACAGAGGACCTGTCTTTAAGACCTTTCAAACAATTTTATACGATAGATATATGCATATGCATTCATGAACCACAGATTGTCTCTGTTGGACACTACATGATAATATTATAGGAGAAAAATTCCTCTGACACAGGGACTTGAACCCAGGATCTTTGGTCATCCGTGCCAATGCTCTACCAACTGAGCTAAGCCAGAGTTCATTTCACAGCCTCACAGTACTGCATATGATCAGTCATAGGAGAGAGGTTCCATCTGGCAATGTGAAGTAAACTCTGGCTTAGCTCAGTTGGTAGAGCATGGATAGTCAAAGGTCCTGGGTTCAAGTCCCAGTGTCAATAGGAATTTTTCTCCTATAATATTAATTTTATACGAATTATTTACACTCAAATTGTAAAACTAGTTGAATGCGTTTTGTTTACAAGTTTCAGGGAATTCAGAATAAACCTTTATTTTAAAGAATTGTATGTACACCTATTGTTTTTATTAAGCCACATTTTAAAAAGATACGACTAAGAATGTTTGGAACTCTTTTAAGATGTCATTTCATTATATGTTTGTTCGGGATATTAATTTCTGTTCGAAACGTCTTCTTTGATCCTCGGTTTATTAACAGATTTACTTCTTGAAGCTATAATAAAGTTACTATATCCATAACAATGCTGCAATGAGAAACCATTTCATTCCTTTCAGATAATTTATTTTCGATGAAGCAATCAAACAATAGCCGTAAGAAAAATGGCAGTAAAGAAGTCGTAACATGAATTTCAGTTGGCTGTCAATACTTTGGAAAGAAAGAACAGTTTTGTAGCATTCTTCTCAGGGAGACAAGTTTGAGTTACGAGATGCCGTCTGAATTGAAAATAGTAAGACAGGAACATAAGAAGAAATAAGAGAATGACTACAGTGTAACTACATGAACAGCATTTGGACCACTGCATGAACAGAAAAGACCAATGTTGATCAAACGGAGCCATTATTGATTTGTCTTTGAATCTAAAATGCAGTAACTCCGCCTTGTCAATATAAAAGTTTTAAAATATTAAAGATCAAATATATTTCAACCAACTTGTGGTCATCCTCAGTGATAACATTTTTTTTTTTAAAGTGAAAGTCATGGCTGCATCAAACAAACATGGTGTGCTGTATGTGGCTGTGTTGGCCAGCTCTGAATTCAGTTCAGTTGGCCAGTTCAGAGTTTTTATTAATTTTATACTTTGTTCTTTTTAAATTGTTTGTTTTTATGCAGTTCAGAAACTCTTTATCTTCTCGTCTTCTGTCCAGAAATCTAAAAATAAAGATTTATAAGACTATTATCCTGCTGGTTGTATTATATGGATATGAGACATGGCCGCTGACTGATCATGAAGAACATAATCTGCGAGTTTTCGAAAACAGGGTCCTTAGGAAAATATTTGGGCCTAAGAGAGATGAAAATGGGGACTGGAGAAAACTGCATTACGACGAGCTTCATGACCTGTGCTCTTCACCGGAAATAGTAAGGGTAATTAAATCACCGAGGATGAAATGGGCTGGACATGTTGCACGCATGGGGAGGAAAGACATATCTCAAAAGTATTGACTGGGACAGACGAAGGGAAAAGTCCACTTGGAAGACCTAGACGCAGGTGGGACAATATTAGGATAGATATAAAGGAAGTAGGATTTGCGAGGGAAGATTGGATGGAGTTAGCACAGAATAGGGTTGAATGGCGGACTGAGGTAAGCGCGGCAATGACCTTTTAGTTCTATAAAATAGATCATATTTCTTTAGCTTGCTGAGGAATTGTCTATTGCCGTTGAATAAGTAAGTATTACATGAAGAGAAGCGAGTATGTTCTGTTTTTCCAATACAATACATTTCACTTAATGTTGAAAGTATAAGAGCATTTATATTGTTCCGAGTCCAAGTTACTTCAATTTGAAACCATTTTTTCGTCAATCACTGTGTAGAAAATAAGTGTCAATTCAGATTTGAGAGTCCAATAAAATCAATTACTCGAAGTGACAAATGTCGTCGCTAACGTCACTCCTCAGTGAGATGCAATGGCCTGCAAGCAAATATCAATACATTCAAATTCTCAGTCTAGCCCAAGGGAATGCCGCAGTGTTTGTATGGCTTCCAGAATAAACGCAGAGCCAAGAATGAAATATAAGTGTAGGAAACACTGTAGCAAACCTAAGGTTCTCTTGGCTTTTTAACAGTAACAGACCATAAATTATATAATTATATTTTCGCAGAACAATTTTACTTCAAGAAAATATACGTTCATCATCTTGTTCCAATGCATAATCCTTTATATTGTTTTGAAACTAACTTAAAATAAATGGCTAATGTTCTTTGGAATTACTACACTAATTTTAAAAAACATAATAAAAATAAAATTTAATTATTCAGCTATCCTAGCGCCAAAGGCATTGATTTTCATGATAATGCGCCCCTATTTAACCACGAGAATTTACAGTGCACCAGTCACAAAACGAACCACATGATTATGGCATTTGTGTTACCGAGGCGAAAACTAAGATAGGCTATTCCAGAAGGTCTGACTTAAACTTCAAAATATTTAACGATCCTGGAGTATAATTTTCTAGACCCACGATTTAAAAACATTCTGGGAAGGCAATGCGGAGATAATTTTTTCTCACTACGAAAAATATAATTATCATCCCTAGACTTGAACCCATTGCCGCAGGGCTCAGAAGTCACCCAAAAGTAAGCCAATCTGAATCTGATTACATCTACACTCTTTGTAAGTTATCCCATAGTAAAGTTGAGACTGGGAAGTGTAAGATGTGCCCTTGAACAGGTTACTATGAAATGTGAAATTATGTAGAAGATTATCTAGAAAATTAGTTATGTGTTAACCAAGATTTTTACAGAGTTCATTACTTCTTCAAATAAATTGATAACAAACTACATAATAAGTTCAATTTATAAGCCAATCCCTTTAGTCTTGATATGTATAATTCTTGATATGTGAATTTTAGTAATAATTTTAGATTAAGTTGGTAAGCAAAACATTTTAAGACAAGCAGTGTGGCTCATTCTGGTGAATGTGATTAGGAGGTTTGTCCCTCACATAAGCTCATTCTAAATATAAAGATTCTGTTTACAGTAGCACATAACACTGAGCTAGAAATGTACAGTCTGGGGAAATCTAAATAAACTTGTTTAAAAAATAAGAATATTTTGTATTAAACCTTTTAAAATATATATTTTCAAATAATTATAATTATAATAATGATAATGATAATAACATTTAGTCAATGCACTTTCCTTGCCCAGTCAAGACAACATTACCTGTGGTAAGATTGAAAAGTCCTCTTATTCACATGCTGTCTACATGCCTCTTAATTACAGTTATGATCATTGAAATGGACTCACTGCTATAAGCTACAATCACTCCGACGGCATCGTTACTACTTTTCAAAGGGGTGAAAATTTTATACGATACGAATCAGTTTCATGATAAGAAAAACAGCTCTGCGTGAATCACAAGTTACTTAAAACCGAAAACACGTGCTTATTTCAGGCTGTACAATCAAATTCACTTAACTCTACTCTCTGGAATGACCTAAGCTCCAATTGGTATTCATACGTAGGTGGCCTTTTACATAATAAAATACAATGATAAATACTCATACTCTTTGTTATTTACTGATGTAGTTTTATTTTGCTGTTTTAGTTCGCCTGGTGTTATGAGCAGGAATTAACTTTTTAGATAGTCTAAGTTAAAATAAGTACTTTTAACGGTAGATGATACAAATTTAAAGGAAAAAATTACGCCAAAGAGTGCTATAAAATTGTAAACTGCAGGCTAACCAACTTTGATTGCTTCACATTGAAAATACTCTGTTAATTACAAACATTTGCATATGACTATTAAATAGTCTCAGTTTGATAAAAAATTTCCCTGCACGATTTTTCACTGGTGAAACTATATTGATCAAGTTCAGGCAAGTTCTATATGATATTTCGCTTGTCGCGTAAGTACCAGAATGGTACTTTATAAGACTGTGTAGGGGACGAGAAAATGTATGTCCGTCTGTCCGTCCGACCGTCCGTGTGTCTATACGCGCGATAACTCAAATACGCTTTATCGGATTTTCATACAACTTGGTATATGCATTTACAATGTCCATGAGAAGAAGCCTATTGATATTGGACCAAATCGGTTGACCGGTACCGGATTAAAGGCCAATTTAGTGCCTATTTTATGGTAATATATTAGAAAGAATTTATCAAAGGAGACACAACAACACATTGTTTTACAGTGTTCATATACGGCTTTAAACGTTGCAATACTGTTAGCTATGACAAATAACACTATTCCTTCACATACGCTTATCAAACTAGACCATTAAGTTCAGCGATGTGACCGAGACGGTAACTTCTTGGACTCGTAATCTGGAGGTCCTTGGTTCAAATCCCGTAGCCGGCCGAATTGGCTTTTTTTTGTTTTTATTTTTATATGAGTGTGCGATTGTCAAGATATCACAAATATGTATAGTTCTACTGATGCTGAACGATGCCAATATGATTTTTATACTAGACCTTTGTTCTTCCGTAAGCCCTGCTTAATGGATCAATCTGGATCTTAACTCGGAAATCGACTTTAAAAAAACTTAATTTTCTGCATATCATAATTGCAATTATAACTGATTAAACAAAAGCATTCTGGCACTTTGTTACATTAGTTTACCTGAATTTATTTAAAATTATATTGGATGGATAATCTCGACGTGCTTCTAACTTTAAAGATTGTGGTGCTAAACTGGCTTGGGGCAATCTATTTCGCTTTTTTTTTTCAAAGTTCTGAAGTTCAACCGTTGAAATCAATGATGGGTAATCTTTCAGGAAAATGTGGTCGGATACATTATTCTATATTTTCATTCACCTAACAGGAGTCAACGGAAAACCACCACATACATGAATACATAACATGCTGTGGTGCAATTCCTACGTATCCGCCAATATTCCGTGAAATATGTGACACTAACAAGACGACAATGATGAAACACATTATCTGGAAGTGTAGAACTGTTCTCGTCCATCATCATGTACAATAGAAGCGCGTTGTGTACACAGCAATTATGTGGCTATGAGCATGCACCGCCTCCAGTGTTTCGTAGAGAATTGTTTGAACAGTGATTAGAAACAATCATACCCACTTCAAGTTAATTGGAAAACGTATCTGGTTAAAACGCAATCATTAATGCTTAGTTGCATATCAAAGTCAACAAAAGGTATATGTGGAAATGTACTGCATGAACCAGACAAAATAGTCTACAGCGGGTGAAGTGTTAGGTATATTTCGTGTAAGAAGAAAGGAACGAATGTGACGAAGCGTCTCACTATTTGAATCCCTCAAACAGCTGCTTTGCTGCACCACGCACATAACATTAAAGATAACTTTTTAGGTAGATTTCGAAGAAAAATCTACCTATTGCAATCGATACCATGTCATGTAAATATTTAATTCGGTATTTGCCTTTACGACTGTTGAAACCATGAAAAACTTCGTGTCAATTTGGCCGGCCAAGGGATTTGAAATTGAGATCTCCTGAATGCGAGTCCAAGACGTTACCTTCTCGGCCACCTCGCTCGGTTAAAGGGAACTTCGTTATTTCTACAACATGAAATTATTTCAACAATAAGATGTGCCACGTACTTCTAAGCAAATTCAATAATTATGGACCAATGGGAGATATAACTACGAATATTATAAAGGCCTACATAAATAATTAAAATTGAAAATTTGTAACATTCAACAATCGCATCGCACATATTTTAGTAACAGTTATTTACGATATAAGACCATTATACAAAACTTAACAGGCAAGCAGCAAATGATCAAAACGGGCGCTAGCTAAAACCTCGGTAAAAACATGAATTGAGGAAAAACCCCAACACAGATGGCAAACCTATCCTGGACGCAAACAAGACAGAAAACTGATCTTAGCTCCAAGCAACATTCTTTCCTAGTCTCTCCTGAAATTAGATAGAAGAGGAATAAGGAAAGTTGTTGCATAATTACTGAACTTGGTCACTTCAGGAAACATTTGCGCCAAGTGGGATTCTAGATGAACCCATGTAGAGAATGTCCAAACAGGATGGAGACGGCCTCGCACGTCCTGTTTGAATTGTCCTTTCTATAACGAAGGGTTACACAATAAACCTTCTAGGCAAATATAATCAAGAATAAGAATTAAAGTATTTATATCTATTTTTGTAACATTAAATCTAAATTTAAAAAATACATACAAAGAACTAAAAAATACTGACTGTATATAATTTAAAGACTATCAAAATTTAAATGTATTTTAAAATATCTTGTTCAGTAAAAATCCCTAGAATAATGTACAAAATCTAAACAATAATAATGTATTCCGCGCTAGAAGGGTCGTTGGTCCAACTATGTAATAAACAATGGCAGCTCGTGTGTAGGCACTGTGGAACTGCAGCATCCCCTACTTTCACTTTATATTATCGATAACATTTAATATAATGAGTCATTGTCTTTAATTCTTTCTTTATACTTGTACAATATAATACTTAAGTTTACTGTCAGTAGCAATCCTCCAGTTTAAATAAAGAAAAATATTAAATAAAATAATCAAAAAATTTAATAATTAAATTAAAATATAAAATCTTTGTGTTGAAATGTGCGCTTCACAGTTCCAGCGGCGTGGTGTTTGACTGTTGTAAGCATGTGGACATAGGAAAGTGCACGCGGGAGAGAGAGCACTGTCATACTGGTGGAAGGTCGTGTTTTTTCTCAATTTTTATTTTTATTTTTGCTCTGTGTGTGTTGTACTTAAGAACCGTGTACCATATCTGAATGTGATAAAGTGTAAAATTAGATTATTATCTTGTTTCCAGCTATTCTATTTGATTCACTTTTTCGGTTCTTTTATTTAATAGTAACCTTGTAACCATGGCAGATCAATGAGAAATTTATTGATCTTTTCGCGGAAATTAAAACAAGAAGAATGGATTTAGTTTTTAAAGAATAGATCAAGCTTGATTTGTTACAATTCAGAATAAAATAAGTAAATATTTCTGATTTTGTTCTTTTAGGGTTTTATCAAGCTTCTGAATAAAATTTATTTTTATAAAATATGTATGTTTCCTTTTACACGATTTTAAAACTAAGGCTAAAAATTTTCTGGAGCTGCACCCCCACTCATTTTAGCTGGTAATAAACTGGTAATAAACTCAGAACTGCATATCTACGAACTTGGATTTGAAAGAATAGGTTTTAGCACGAATGAGCCTAACATTTTGGAATCTTTGCTGTGTTAAGATTACAATAATGAATACATGGTAGGCTATACGTAGAAATAATGCACAGCAGTTAATATTGTTTTCCTAGATAACAGGCCAGGGCCTGCAAAATAAAGATTGCGTGCACGATTGTTGACATATCAACCTTCCTTATAACGAGTACACCACACCAGGCCTTATTTGTATGCAGGTTCTTTGTTTCATACACGTCATGTACAAACGACGCTCATTTCCATGAAATAATTACAATATGCTAATCTAAGAGTCTTATAAAAATATTTTCCACTGCAAAACTCAATTCTGTTGCTAGTCATATTAGATTCATGTCGTTAAGTATCCACTTCCATATTACCTATACAATCCTAGGGACAATTCATCTCTCTGTCAAATGAGCTCCTGGAGAATTTTACTTTTATACAAAATTCCCTGGGGTATAAAAGATGGCAGAGATTCCGCTCCGTGCCGCTACATCCCTGGAGAGACAAGGCCTACCCCACCCGACCGCTGCGTCATCTACCATAGGCAGATGGCAGGATTGGGGCATGTAGTCAGCATGTCGAAACCCACGGCCGTTAATGGTGGTTTCCATGACCGGAGCCGCTATTTCTCTATCAAGTAGCTCTTCAAATTTAATCACACCCCGTTCCAGACCTCCATACCTCAGAAAAATCCGAGGAGGCACCGGGAATCGAACCCGGCCGAAGGATCTGTTAGCGACGCTAACCACAAGAGCACGCCGGCTGTTGATGGCAGAGATTACTTTACTGAAAATCAGTTATATTAGCAATGTTTTTTGATCCTACACATTTATGGAAGTTCATCAGTACACATGATATCTATAGACTGTGCCATTGCTTCTAAAACCTCGACTCGATACACCGTTCAAGGCCCGGGCTGGCTTTGCGGAATGGTTTCACAAAGAGTCCCTTCCTAATGAGAATCACTTATTGTTCGCTCTTGTATTTAAAGAGTCGGCAATCACCGATCACCATTTTTACACCTGGGTCCGATAAAGGCCGTACTGTTATTACTCGTATATTGTTGTTATGTCGTTATTGCCCAAGGTATAGGGAAACACGTACTAGCCTCAAAGAGGTAGCCAAACAAACAGGCCACCAGAACTCAGTTTTTGGACGACAAAGGGAGCTAACACTGCTTTCAGAACATTCACACGCCATGTGATAGCAAGTAGGAAAGAACAAGAACAAGATGATGCCTAAGACACACTGAATTTAAGACGAATCCGCCTTGGGGGAATGCTCACATCCCCGGGGGCCCTGCCGAGCAGTACGGATATGGCAGATTGCCCAAGACTTGCCTCGAAAGCTGCGGGATAGCCTCGCAGCAACCGATCTGAGTGAGGTTTTCGCGGGGTTTCCCTCACTCTATAAGGTGAATACCAGATCGGGGGCACGTCCCGCGCGATAATAGAAAGTTGAACAAGAGTAAAGTTAACTGAATAAAATGCCAAAGTCAATTCTTCAAACATTTTCCCAGTGATCTATGATCAAGAGAAGATGACGAATTTAGAACAAATGCGAAATCGGTTTTTGGACCGGAGATGTAGTCTATGGCTCAAGTAATCCGGGATGGAAGGCGGGGCCCAAAAAAAAAACTTTCAGTATTGCTTCTAGGCCTTTAAAGAGGGTAGCATATTGTTCAATAATCTCTACAATTAAATAGCAGGGGGAAGTGTTATCTGGGTAGGTAGCACAAAGAACTGAGGCTCTCATGAATTGGAACGGTCTTTAGTGTCAAAGCAAATACTCCACCCTATTAATGCACAAAGCTAGCGTCGACAGTAATATCCAGCTTTTATTACTCAGTGAAGAGACTAGAATTGTCCACGATGATGCTTATTTGCACAACTTGAGCGTAAAGTAACAATAATCCGAGCAGAGGAGTTATTGTTTAAAATGCAAAGTAGGTGCTTGGGTTAATGCTGGTCTCTTGTTTTTACTTAGTCAACACGGAGCTCTTAGCTGCGTAGTACGGCAATGTAAACACTGGACAGCCCAGATGAGCTCTTAGCACACAACAAGGCGACTCTGCACACCTAGCTGCGCTTTACTTAGAATGTTAGTTTTTGTGCAGTGTGTACCCAAACGAATGAGCATTATTTGAACTTGCACTGCCTAGTGTAAAATGGAATAATTCATAAGTTCATAATCTTTAAATTTTGCTCTAACTTTTCATATAACTTTTAGGAATTCAAGATAACTTTTTACGAATTTTAAAAAACAGGCCTATAGATATTTTAACATCTAATGTAATTTTTAGTTCATTTATGTTTCATCACTTTTTAAACAATTAACTTACAAACTTACAAATGAAAATAAAATACTGTTAACTAAAAGTTAATGTTTTTCGCAAATTCTCTGGGTTATCCTACATCCATATTAATGAGGGTATAAGGTGGATATAAAATTCTTACTATATAATATCCCCTCATTGGCAGAAATGAAGTTTATCAAATCTATTGAATTAACATCATTTGAACTCGCACTGCCTAGTGTAAAATGGAAGAATTTATAAGTTTATAATCTTTAAATTTGATCTAACTTTTCATATCACACTTTTTGGAATTTAATAATTTTTCTTTTAGTTGTTGCTGTTGGACACTTTGGTTCTAGAAGTAAGCTGTAAAGTAATTTTTTATGTAGTACGCCTATCTTATGTTATTTTGAATCATAAACACATTGTTTAACAGAGCTATCTCATTCTATGTAAATTTTCAATTTACGGGTGAGTCCTTTATGGTAAAAAATAAAGTGCTAGCATGTTATAGGGACTAGACAGGTTATCACCAATTGCCACTGTTGTTCCCTTCCATTTTTTACAAATTATTAATTTCAATTCCCTTCATTTTAACCACTACAACTACTATTATTCCTACTGCTCCTATTATAGTATTAATCGTTTACAGTATTCAAAATAGCAAAAGACTATTTCGTCATTAAAAATTTGGTCCTTAACGTAGATACCGTCAGTTAATAAAATAACAAAAAGTGGATGACGTATACAATTAAAATAACAGAACCATATGAATTCAAAATTTGCATGCAAAATTTCAACTTCTAATTATCATAGGTAATCCCACGAGAGTTGACGAGTTTATCGATAGATTCGCGACTGCGCAGCAGGAGCGAATTTATCTGATGCAACTCGTCAACTCGAGTTGGATTTATTAAGACTATTCCATGAATAAAATGTAACGGATAATATAAATAATAATTACTTTCGTGCTTCGTTGTATAAAAACAAAACTAAAAGTTATGAGATCACGGCATGCTGTGACTCAACCATCCATGAATCGATTCGAGCTTCCTTGGTGTAATCAGTGCTACCAAATGAGCATATAAGACATAGTTAACTTCATTCAGGTAAGCTAACAGCAGAACAGAATAAAAACACACGAACTCGCTTGCACCGAATCGAAATTGTGTTCTTAATCAATGTACATTTCTATTATTTCAATTTCTAAACAAGTTATGTTGTATAAAATAATCTGTTTTCGTGCCGCGTAGTGGCAGCATCTGACTGTTAATCACTGCACGCTGATACTTGCGTCTCCAGTAACGAGCAGACGGTTTTATCACGATAAAACACCATCCTCGCGATTCCACAAGAATATTGCAAGATAAACGGCCGTGATTGGTCTATATCTGAGAAATTGCTAAACGTTATTGGTCAATATCAAACACTCGGCGTATGAGTTGAATAGTCAATGTAAAATTATACTGAACCGTATTAAAGAGGTAAAGAAGTTCATAAATTTATAAATATCAGCACGATCTTATCTCCATTTTATCTCCAAATTATATAGTTTTAGTTTATGTGCACAGAAACAGTTATTGACGTTAACGACCTCTTCAGTATATACTTTTCCGAAGAAAACGTGCGGACTAATGAAGCTATTATTTTAAACGCTGTGCTATAAACTGCGATTGTACTTTAGATAGGTACTGAAGTCCGAGCAAAACACTTAAATGACTCCTATAGCTGATTGCCCTTAAGCATAAATGTACAATATAAGATGTTTGGAACTGTCTCATCCCATTCCCTGAAGGTAAATCCTTATCGAAGAGAATAAGCGTTCCCAAGACAGTTCGACTCATCGCTTTATCAGATATATTGCACGAGAGGGCACATGCACCTTATTCAACAGCATTTCTAATAGACATAATGCAACATAACTCCATTTGATAAGAAATACAATAGCTTAGGGTATTTTAGATTAGATTACTTTAGGCTAGATTATAGTTCGTATTATTGATATGGTCCCGTAATATCGACAAGGCTTTAAGTCCATTGGGTCGAAGCTGGATATCCGAATGGCAATCCAGATATAAAGCATAGCTTATCTGCTCTACTTGAGGTTAGATAGAAGAGTCAAGTATGTATGCGTTATGAACTGTTCTATTGATTGCTCGTGTAACCTAATGCCACGTTTCCAGTGGGAATAGGCAGTTGGTTCTTTGCACGTTAGTTCTTCCATCAAAATTTCACGTCAGACCTAGGTTTTTGGAAAGTTGATTTTTACGTCTCTTTTTCTAAGATTGCTGTTAATTTACGCCAGGCCCGCTAAGGCCCTCTCTTGTAGTAATTTCCTTTGCAAGGGTTTAGCAGCACTCAACTAAATCCAACTTTCACAGGCATGATTTACGTTATATAGGTCTATTGTGCCTGTGGCCTTGGTGGGAGAAGTTATGGAGGTTGGACTGCACATTCATTTCCTTCCACTTTCTCCTTTTTGAACAAAATAAAAAACTAAAGGACAATTTTCTTGGGTGTTGTAACAAGATAAAAAACGCGTATGTGAAGAGAGAGAGAGGAAGAAATCGTTGCATATTCATGGGGTGGTACGCTTGAGTTTAAGTAGAGCATAACACTGAAGAGCAATTAATCTTGTAGTCGCTGCTGGTATTGGAAGATAATGCAGTCTTCTTCCACTGCAGCAAGTTGCTTGGAAAGAAAAGAAACTCAAAAGTATCCCTGTACGTTCACGTAAAACTCCCTAATTGCAATCTAAACCCCTTACGGAATTTGAAAGCGGCTTCCATCATGCAAAGAGAAAACTTTTCTAATGAATGAATAATTAATAATATGAATAAATGTCCCACTTAAGTTCAAATTAACGTTATATGTGATTCAGTAATTTCCCGGAATTGGTTAATAACACAGAACTTAATTGCCACAATGCAAATTACACAACATTTAATTAAAATAATTCAATTCTGCTGTGATACACTTTTGCAAGCGAATGTCAAGTGACTGAAAGCATTGCTGGAAGCCATTTTGTGAAATAAGTCGTGGTACTTTTGTCGCATTTGCATTAACTTCATCAGTGTTCATGTTGACGTCCGCGGGTCATGTTTGGTGCTATCGCTGACTTCAATGAAACGTTTATGCCAGCTTTTCTCATTTGCTGCTTCACCGTAAGCTTCTTGGAGCATTCTTAATGTCTCAGAAGGAGATTTGTGTAACAAAACACAAAACTTAAAATTTGACCTTGCTCAAATACGACAAACAAACATGCATAAACTGGTAACAATCGTTATAATTCTACGGAGGTGACCTCACGGACGTCACTAACGCCTAACAAAAAATTATTTTATTAAGAGTGCATTTAAAAGATATAATATTCCGGGAAATGTTTAAAAATCAAGGGTTAATTCAAAGAGTGTTAGATCACAGACAGATCAAAGTGGGAGGCCAACATTAGCATGAAAAGAGGGATGGATATATATATATGAAGGGTACAGGGGAAAAACCCCGTCAGTCAGTTTTTCAAGGAAACGGAATAATGATGCCATCTAGTGGTTGCTGAAGTATAGTTTTCGAACAGTCTATCATCTTTTGTAAAAACAAAAGTCTGACTTTGTGCAAAAGATGATAAGACTATATTGTCTGTTTTAATAAATAACGGTTATTATGTATTGGTAAATTTAACCCAAACTGCACAAGAAAGTTCCTGTAAAACTGGCGACTTGATGTCAATCTCACGTAAAAATGGAATTAGGACATAGACATACCAAGTTGCTATTCCGCGACATCACACTGTTTTACCAGATGAAAGCTAGAAGGATTAATAATTACAATACTCATCGGAAATGCCTAACTTTTTGTACTTGGACAAACTTGGTTTCTCGTGTTGTATTCATATTTTCCATTTATTTATACCTTGGCCCTGTTTACTTTGCCACATTCGCAGGAAGGTCAGTCATTTCACAAGTGATAATGGTTGGGGTGTCTGGCCAGTCCCAAACAGAATACATAAAGTTGGACTAACTACTACTGAAGTTGCTACCACATTAACCATAACTCTTAACTTAGCGTGAATCCGGACCACAGTGGTTCTATAGTTAACATGAATCGTCAGACGTGATTGCATTGATTATCCAACCAAGTTACGGTCTAAATAGTTAAATAACTTGGATGTGGTCTAATTACTAGTCCAGTGTTTTATTAAATAAGTTAATAATGGGGAAAAAACAATAGAATCCAAAGTTTTTATTTTTTCAAGGAACTATAATAACTTGTGTGCACTGCACATGAATAAACATATAATTATTTTTACTCTACAATTTATGCTCCTCCTCTACAGACAGTTATTTCAATTTTGTAATACGAGGCGTCCATAAAGTAAGTTTCCCTGGGGCCGTTTACAGAAACAAAACACAATTTCATGGAAAAGTTTATCGCAACAGATACATCATGTGTTCAGCTATTATTCAACATATTCGCCACCGGAATTGAGACATTTTTCAATCCGTGGTACCAACGTTTGAATACCTGTGTCGCCTGGGATTTGAACCACTGTGTGACAACCACCTGTCTGTCACTCTCTGTCATTTCTTGAGGTGTAGGAAGAGATGGACATCACTGGGAGCAACTTCCGGGGTGTAGGGTGGATGTTTAAGACACCTCCCAGCCGAACTTCTGCAGGAGACTTGCTAGGAGGTGTTTAAACAACCACCCTACAGCCCGGACCTCGCTCCCAGTGATTTCCATATTTTCCTACACCTCATGAAGTGACAGGGAATGACAGAGAGGAGGAGATGTTTGTCACATGGTGGTTCAAATCCCTGGCGGCTGACTTGTTCGACACAGGTGTTCAAAAGTTGGTTCCACGGTATGGCAAATGTTTCAATTCCCGTGGCAAATATGTTGAATAATAGCTGAATCTTGCTGTGTCTGCTGGAATATACATGCCACCATCCGTTCTCTGATATTTAGTGGCACAAAGCGAGGGTGCCACTAAAACGAAATTTAACTTTAAAAATAAAAATGGCATAATACAGTTCTGTATGAATTTACTTTAGGCCTACTGTATTATGAAAGAAAAATTAAATGAAAGGCAAACAATTTTCTCTCCACTCACAATATTGTCCGTGCATCTCCGACTAACAGTTTTCCCCCCACAATAATTACAAATGTGATGCAATAGCCTGTTGGATAGACTTTGGAAATCTTTCACTGTATTCACAAACTTCTCGTTTCTCCTGAAGTGACGACAGCTCTCTTCATTTTAACAATCTTACAGTGACTGTAGTGTGGCGTTTAACAGCTGTATGGACACTGGACTAAAATAAGTGAAAGTTTGGAATGTCTCATTGTATGAAGAGCTCTTCCTACCTGCTCCACCCTCACGCAGGCTGCCTGTCCGTCTTCTTAACATAGCTTCCTCATTCTACCGCCCGACATTTGCACTCACTTCTTGGAAATACAGTACAGGGTGGGCCAAAAGTCGCGATCGGTTATTTTGTATGTTAGTTTATGCAATAATAAAATGCCACAATTGACGTAAAATCTTTATTTATTGAAGTAGCAGGTATTAAGGGATGGAAATATGGTAAAATAAAGTTCCCTGGGCCTGTCAGCGTCATTGTTAAACGTCAAAAGTTTCGGTATGTGCACCATCGTTTTCCGCGCACAGTTGAATGCGCCGCCATGTCCTTCTGCTTGCTCGCCTCAGCATTTCGGGAGTGATCGTTCTGAAGATACGGATGATCTCTCTCTTCAGTTGTTCAACAGAATCCATCCGAATCATTCCAAGATTTTCTTTTAAGTAGGACCACAGCCAGTTGTCGCACGACGAAGTTCTTGGGATCTGCATTTCTGCCGATCGCTTGGTCCTTGTTGATTTCATCGGTGAACGCTCCAATGATTCACTCAGACGATTACTAACATCATCGCCGCAATATTTTTTAGGTCTTCCGCTGCGTTTTGCATCCAATACAGAGCCTTTTGAGAAAGTCTTCTTTTCCAGTGTCCGTAGTTTGGCTTCAGTGGGAGCTGCATTATTGAAACGAAGAAAGAAGTTCTCTCTCATTTCTTGGTACTTTTCGCCAGTTTGTTCTTTCTCATGAACAACGAGACGTTCCTCAATCGTGTATTTGCTTGTATCCGCCGTTGCTTACAACACAAACGTAACACAGCGTTTCACATCGACAACAATCGCCTAATAAACCCGCGCGCAAGAAAACTCTGGCTTGTCACTAAAACATAACAATGTCCTTGCTCTATCGGAAAATTGACAAACTTATCCTACAAAACGTATATGAAGGGGGTAAATATTCCTCTCAGCCTATGACTAGTTTTTAATTAGTTTTCGGTTTCGGAAAATGAGTTATTTCAATATAAACATTATCCGATCGCGACTTTTGGCCCACTCTGTACAGTATGTTTCTTAAATAATCTTCCTAACAATCACGACAGTTTTAAAAGAATTCTGCAACTGAAAAAAAAATCAATGCAAGCTATATTTTGTATAAAAAAATCTTGTCTTATATTCACTGGCACTAAATTAATTGGCACAGTAACGAGATCTCTTACGTATTTTATATGGGAGAAGATCCGTTCACTTGCATTGATCGGCACAGTGCGGGGGTGGCACTGTAAAGAGGGGCATTATATCGAGGATTGACTGTAATCTAAACTACATTCAATTCTACGTCTAATGTAGATTAGCAAGCCAGTAAAAACGTCCTGCTCGTAATCGGTGTGCTAGCTCGGAGAGTGTAAATCTTGTGCGTGTATGGCTTAGCAAGCAACCCAACGCAATAAAACTAAAAATATTGCGAGCAGAAGTAACAATGTTATCGGAGCTTTATCCAGTGAATAGAGTCGTCTTAACCATTCTGTAAGACAGCTTATCTCGCAAGTATTGGGAATGGAGGTCAACTTGAGACAGAGAGACAGGTAGATACGGCCTGCCTGCGTTCAAATCAGATTAGCGACGGCATGAAAAATCTATTAGAGCAGAGGTGAAGCTGTGACGCAACGATGGTACAGTCACCTCCAGAGTCCAGACTGCCTGCCTCTACGAGGGCAAATTAAAAACTCATTTATACATCTACATTACTACACCTTCTGTCTCCATCGTGCGTTTCCTGCTTAAAAAGTCATGACACGGCTCGTTTCATATTAATCTAATATCTTCTCATTCTGATGCTACTTGTCCGAGGTATTTATGAGAAATTTATATTCATTTGTGGTAGATTACTAAATTTAGCTCGCTTCTTGAAATCTAAAAAGTTACTATACCATAATATTTCAGGGAAGAGATGCCAATTTATAAACCCAATTCAGAAGAAAGTAATCCCTCCAACTAAGGAATAATTATCCAAATCAATAATGATAAAAATAATCTAAATACCGATACCGTTTTACGGAGATAGATGAATGCAATGCAATGCATTCATGAACACAGATTATTGTCTCTGTTGGGCATTGCATGATAATATTATAGTAGAATAATTCCTCTTAACACTGGGACTTGAACCCTGGATCTCTGGCTATCCTTGTCAATGCTCTACCAACTGAGCTAAGCCAGAGTTCACTTCACAGCACCAGATAGAAGCTATCTCCTATAACTGATTGTCCTTAAAGGTCTACCTCACTGACAGACAAGTTATGTCATATGCAGTACTGTAAGGAACACTAATTAGTGATTTTTGTGACCGGGCTTCCACTGTTATTGTACAGTAACATTCAAGATGGATATTTGGATCTAACCATATTTACCCTTAAATGCCATTGTTTTTTATTTGTTTATTGATATTTTAAAATTATATCCATCAGCCACCATTTGGAACTTGTATGCTAGCATTTGGAGGTCTCTTTCTGATTCTGCCATATAATAAATTCTTCACTAAATTAATCAAACGTACTGCAATGTATTTTCCTTACAGGACCTATTTATATGAAATCGTTACATAAACCTCATGCCATAGAATAAAGTTCAGATTTAAGATATATATATGCATATGCATTCATGTACCACAGATTGTTGTCTCTGTTGGACATTACATGATAATATTATAGGAGAAAAATTCCTCTGACACCGGGACTTGAACCCAGGACCTTTGGCTATCCGTGCCAATGTTCTTACCATCTGAGCTACGCCAGAATTCAATTCATAGCGCCAGATAGAATCTCTCTCCTCTCCTACTGCATATGACATAACTTGTCTGTCGGTGAGGTAGACCATTAAGGGCAGCCAGTCATAGGAGAGAGATTCTATCTGGCGCTGTGAATTGAATTCTGATGTAGCTCAGATGGTAAGAGCATTGGCATGGATAGCCAAAGGTCCTGGGTTCAAGTCCCAGTGTCAGAAGAATTTTTCTCCTATAATATTATAATTTAGATTTAAGTTAAGTCGGTACACAAAAGGTACTCGAATTATTTGTTCCTCTAGTGCTGATAATACGTTTTTAATTATGAATTATTTTCCACCTTCAAGTACTAGTATTTTATATTGATATTGATATTGTTTAATGACTGCTGACAGAAGAATCCTAGAAAATCCATACTACGAATCTACATATATACCGACCATTGTGTTATCAACTCATATAAAAATGGAAGAATAGACTCTTGTACATTTTTTAACTATTGACGATAATTTTAATATTATAAAAAACAGTGTACACATTATATTATTGTACATTTTTAACCACTGACAATACACCTGATTAATTTTAATATTGTGACTGTTGGTAGAAGAATACTTTTGTACATAGATTTTAACCTGACGTTTCTTCTTCAACATATACCTAAGAGATTTTATTGTGTATATGTCAAAAAATATATATATATAATATAATATAAGATATTATAATAAAATTAAATTAAAATAAAATAAACAGGTACAAAAAACTGTCTAGAAATTCTCCGTCAGCACCCTATTATTGCAATATCAATATAAAATACTAGTGCTTGAAGGTGGAAAATAATTCATAATTAAAAACGTATTCGAATTAGATTTCAATTTATCTTCACCTAGGCAGAAATGATTATGCTCGATATTAATCCACTCCATTTCTTTAGACCTGTATAAAAAATCATAATAAGTTCTTAAGCAGGCACCAGAGTAACATCTCCCGCTGATCGGTTTAATTATACCGAACAAGGAGAAGCAAGAGATGCATGCGACTGGGTACAAGGGATTCCTTGGCAATGCTGTGTGGCAGAGATAAGAGGAAATGCAGTCCCATGATCCTAGATAAGTTGTGTTGCTGTGAAAGTTGCTTCCACCACACGAGAGACAGCCAGCTATCGATTTGCGATACGCAATCAACCAGGCAACTTCGTGCCAGTGAATACTACAACTGACATCCGCGAGAGTTGTAGCCTACCTCCAACTTGCTTTGCTGGCCTAGGATGCATTTGTCGATGAAGAATAAATAACGACTCTAGGGAAATGCGACGCCGTACTTGTCATAACTCGTAACAAATGACAAATAGAAACGCCATAAACTCCAAATACTGTATGTCTTTTTCACAGACTGTGAATTCAATACAGTGAGACATTTCGCAAGCAGGAACTGAGATATTTTCCCCAGTATCAAACTAAGACCCTGCCCATTATTTTACTCTATCTTACCAGTTGGAAATCAATTGTGCAACGAAGAATGAATCGGGTTATTACTTATTAGGTTTGTTCTTGCAAAAATCAGCGAATATTGTCAGTTAGTTGACAACTATGTTACCATCAGATAATTTGGTCATGCGTTGGGGGTGCAATAGTGGTCGCTGAATGTTGCAGGAACAAATCTGTTAATTTATGTAAAAAAATGTCATTGCCGCTAAATCAAATTTTTATTCACATCAAACAGTAATGCACATTGTGGTAACTGTTTTGCATGTTCCTTTTACCAGCGCAGGATTATTTTTCTGACTGTAAATCTTGTAAAGTACTGTGTGTCCAGAAATTAAGTGCTCATTTTACAGAAACAGAGTTCTTAAGTGAAAAGTCTATTTCGTAGGTCATTGCAGGTATGTTCTATATTTTTACTGTGTGATTTCTGCTGGAATTCGTGCACTGACTTTGAGACAGTAGTTAAATTATTTTTTGTTACTCCTCATCGTGTGATGACACTCGGATGAAATTTAATTACGATTCCGTCAAGATGGACTCATAGACAAAACAAGTTGCAAATTGGATGCATAGATTCCAGAAATGGATGGCGCGTTCCCTGGTCCTCATGCTCAGAAACTGCTTTGTGTGGTAATTTATTTTTTGAAAAAAAGCGTTTACCCGACGCATTACCACATTGTCAGAGCTCCGAGACAGCTGCCGCTGCTATAAGACCCTTAATGCTTCAGAAGTAATGCTTTCGAGTCACTATCGAAAGATGGGAAGTGAATTACGATGTAAGGTGGTGATCATGTTGAAAGTAGTGTGTATCAAATACATTTCATGAAAAACGTTGCCAGTAAAATCAGTATGAACAAAATGCTGTAGATTAGCGGTTCTCAACCTATGGTCCGCGGACCACTGGTGGTCCGCGAAGATGGTGCAGATGGTCCGCAGACATCATTTAAAAATATCATATAGCAAGTGGAAAGTAAAGAAGTAAAATGTTTTCACATAAAAGGGCACTAGAAGTCATAGTTTACTTACAATTCAATAACTGTGTTTCCGTGGAATTAAGAAAATGTATTTAGAATTATTTCGTTGTAATGACCTATAATTATTACCCCAAATATTAAAAATATAGACCTACATATAGCCTACTTTTAAAAATGGGATGTAAAGGGGTCCCTTAAAAAATTTAGACATTTTAGAGGTCCTCGGGTTCAAGAAGGTTGAGAAACGCTGCTATAGATGATTAATTTCTGGATACAGTATATGTGAACATAGAACGCGGTGTAGGTGGCGCGGAACAGACTAAACAGAGTAAAAGGTTACGCTATACTGAAATCATCACTTGATCCTGGCTAGGTTAACTTAGGCTATTAAATAATATTTCTTAAATTTAGACAAAGTTGGGCAGGACATGTATATCAATAAGAAATTGAATTCCGGTACCATTCAATATATTAATGGGGAAAACACCGAAGAAGTATACACATAGACCTAGATGGGAGGAAAACGTTAAAAGCTATTACTAGGGAAGTCGATGGACCGATAGCTTGGGCAGAAGAAACTATGAACTAGCAAACATTGATAAGAGTTGAACTCTATAATTGCTATTCGGTTAGTTGCATACATTTTGTCATGTAGGAGACCAATAGGAAGAGGCGACAGAGGTCAATATTAATATGGGAACTCTCTTTCCAATGTAATATGGAGTTACATCTCATATTATGCTCATGTACTTTTTATCTGCCTGTAATTAGGATTATCTATGAATTTGTAGCCAGTAAATAAGTTATATATATAGCATTATATATTGGCTAATGCTATATATATTCACCCCGAAATAAGGTGCATCGACACATTCTAACTTTACTTCCAGTGTGGAGAGTATGATGAGTTAAAAATGCATGCTCCACTTCATCCTAATTAAGACAAACTTTCTAATTTAACGCAACACCATTAGCGCAGCTTGGAATAAAGTATCAATTCTGAAACGCTTCGTCTGGACTCTAGACCGTGCCCAGTTATTTGAATAATTAAAAAGACACATTTGGTGTTTTCGATCTAGACTACCAAATGAGACAGTTCAATTCGCTCCTGCATTTTAGATGCTAATCCTAGTTAGAGAGTAACACATCTGGTATCATCTGGAACTCGAACAGAGTGGATGTATAGATTTAGCTTGTCTTTATTTCAAAATGGCTGATACACGCTGAACAAAAACACTACAAACCTGCCTTTTGACTTCAATAACTTCCTTTGTACAGATATAACTGGAAAGATATATATATATATATATAATTATATTATTAACAGTAATATACCTCTATTATGGATTCAGTTAAAATATGAATAATATAATATCAAAGATTAGGTCGAAATTAATTGCAATAGTTTGCTTCCTATTAAAGATAAATTGAATAATAATAAATACTTTTTAATGCAAATCTAATATTATTTATTAATTAATTATTACCCTTTAATCTGCTCTTTCTAATGAATCTTTATTTCATTTATAATATAAACCTAAAAAGAGGATTATAAGAAATGCTATTCCAATCATAGTTCATATTTTGATATTTGAAATATATAGGGTGATTATTAAAGGTAAGAATAATGCAATTTGTACGTCAAAATTTTAAAAAATTACGGCGGTTAAGAAAAATCGTAGTGAGAAAGGTAATCGGGCTGAATATTTGGGGTCAAGACCACATTCAAATGGTGATGATTTTTCTAGATCAAAAATTGTTTTTCAAGCAGTGTGGCTACTAATATAATTATTGTGGATAATAAAATGTTAAGGTTGGCAAGATTAGTTTTATTTACTTTGTATTAGCAAAATATAATTAGCCAAACACAAACTACTTAATATATTAAGTAAATATATCTCATCACTAAATAGAAATATATAAAATTAATCCCATAACATTAAAATAATCGTGATAGTATAAAACATTATCATTGCTTCCATATGTACGTGTCCAAAATCGTCATCCAAAAGGTCACAAGTCTGTCCAAAGAAACTGGATGAATGGAACGACTGTGACTTAAACCATATAATAGTATATATCTGTTTCTGAAATTGAGTCGTATGTTTGATCAATTTTAGTATTTTAGTATTTCTTATAAGTTAGTATAATTAAACATCATGGGTTCGAGTTACTATTGTTTCAATTTTTTTTATTTAGTAAAAACATAACCACCTTGTTTGTAAGTCTATGAAATTAGACGATAGAAACGTTAAAATTATTGTTTATTGTGAGTACCTAGCTATCGATATGATTTATTCACTACATTTAATTTTAATTCAATTAATTTATATAATAACAAAATTACAATGCCCATTTTAGTTACGAAAGTGAAATATTAGGGTAATAATTTGCATTACTAACATAAAGATAGTGGCATTAGGAATCGAACCTAACATGCCCAAGTAACGACCTATGGTGGTAGCCCAAGACTATACTTAAGCTTACGATTAGCGTGATTATTTAGTGGTATTTTCCTGGATGTAGGTAAGTCATGCAATTATATGACTCAGTACTAGTAATACAACCCCTTGTGAAATTTATTGATATTCTGGCCGCTCAATATACTTTCCCATAATTGTACAAGTGAAATCTTCCTTGCAAATCATATGAGGATCGGACAAAACATTGGGTTCCTTTTGATCTGTCTTCAAACAAAACCGTAGTTATGATTTTACATATTTACTTTTCTTGGTGAAATATCAGTTTCGCTAACGTGTCACTATTGTATTTTATCCTGTGCGCTTCTAATTGTACTATATACTGCATCAGTGATGTCCGAATAAGACACGATTGTTACATATGAAACCACATAAATGTAATCTGTACACTGCAGATGTACTGATTCCCCCATGCCCCTGTACACCTGCATATACCTGAATCATGCGGCAACTTCTCCAGCATTCGTGTATTGCGGGTAGCCTCGTCATTTTCAACAGGCGCAACCGCTGTTAAAATTATAACTCCTTTATTGCAACCAATGGCCATAGTATGAAGAATGGAGCTATGGTGGAATGATAACATTGTGTTCTGTATTTGTGGACATGTAAACTTAAGCATCGCCGTATGACTGAAGTAGGCGCTATTCAGGATAAATTTAAGGGGAAACGAAATTGGTTTTTGGATGAAAATTGTGATATTGTTTTTATTGTTGTATTTGATTCTATGGATTTTCCTCTTTAAAATTATGTATTATAAGTTACATAATCGTACTTTAATTTTATCCATGCTTTTTTTCTTTCTAAGAAGATCCAGAATATGCAGCGGAGATGTTTTAACTTTGAACCTCAATTGATTTTTTGATAAAAATTTATATTTTCTTCTTATTGTTTTTTATTCCCTGAACTTTCCTCTTTAAAATAATGAATCATATATAATTTTACTGCAATTTTATCCGTGTTACGTTTTTTTATTTTTTGAGAAGGTCCAGACAATGACACAGGAATGTTTTAACTTTGAAGCTCATTGCCCGTAAGTTTACTTTTCTATATTAAAGGTACATTTTTTAAGCTTTTACTGAACATACAATCTTGAAATTTTCAGGATTTGTTCAATCACATGTCTTACTTACGCTGAAAAAAAACTTGAATCGGTTATCTATGAACTAATTACAGGTCATAATTGTACTTAAAAATGTTAATAATCATATTCTTGTAAATAAGTATATTAAATAAGTATAAGTTACCAGAAAATGTAAAAAATAAAGTGCCTAGCTTTACCAGTTTTTTAGAAAAGGTACATTGTATTTAACATTGTAAATAAAAATAAAATGAAATGTGTTAGTCTTAAATTTGTGTGGAAATCTGAAGGCACTCGCTATCGATGAACCCTTCAGAGCCCAAGACACAGAAATAAGCATGGGAGTCCTATGGTTAAAAGGATAAATTTAAACAACAGTCTGTAACATACCATTAGATGGAGTTGTCTTCTAACCATCGTAGGCCTATTTTCAAGATACTCTTATCCTTAGCGAATACCAAGTAATTTCTTACCTGAAATATAGAGAAAACAAAACGTTAGCTTCACATTTACCGAAAAAAAATCAACAAAATAACACAATGCAAGTGACCCGCTTTGTGGGAGAGTGCATTCAGTTGACTCGTCCTCCAGAAAAGCAGTTAGCCTACTGTTAGCGAGACAAGCCTACATGTAGGGATTATTTTTACCTTTTCCTATAGGTAAAGTAAAGGCATCGACTATGATTTTATGCATACTGCCCAATTCAACACTACTTCATGTCATCTGATATTGCCGGTCAATCTAAATCGTCAGATAAACCATCAACTTAAATTACCTGCTCATTATGCGGAAAACATATATTCATCTTGCGAGGAGCCATCCGTCCTCACAAGACTCGAGTACACTTTATGAGGATGAATCAAACGTTAGTATTATCTCCACAAATACTACTACACAAATTAACTGTGATAATAGGAGGGTTTTTACCCATATTTTATGCCCCCACTGCAACAAAACATTTGTAAGTAATAATAGAGTAGCTAACCACATTAACAGAGCTCACCCTGATATTCACAGAAGTATACTTGCAGATAAACAGTCCAAAATAAATCGTAGACAATGGGAGAATAACAGTAAGTAAGGAAGTAAGGATGAAATAACACTACAATTCCGGGGTGCGCGGGCAAAGAGAGTTAAGTCCACCATCCTAAAAAATTGAGATATGTCCATAGAGTTGTAGATAAAAATGTTCTCTACATTTGTGTTAAGTCCAGTAAGTCATAATCAAAATTGTACGGTAGTTATGGATGTGTGCCTCATGGGTTTGTCCATCTCTAAAGCTATGTTGGGCTGGTATAGTGTGTTAAGTCACTCTAATTCTCAGTAACAAGAAAGTGGACTTAACTCTCTTTGCCAGCGCACCGCGAAATTGAATTAGATAGTGAATTTAAAAATACGAAAGCAATAACAAAATAAATATCCACATAAGAAACTACATGCCATACTGTAATGAACGAAATAAATAAATAAAAAAGAAAAAGAAAGAGCAAAAGAAAATGCTGGACAAAATATTGTTACAATACGTATTAGTCCAGATGAAGCAATAATAATAATAATAATAATACTAATTAGGTATCAAATAATCGTTGTAATAATAATAATAATAATAATAATAATAATAATAATAATAATAATAAAAACACATATACTGAATAGTTAATGTAATAACTGCATTAATAACCACCATTAATAAGAGGAGAGTAGAGGAAAAGAAAGGAAGAAGAATTAAATGGAAATGAAAATTAAGCAAAAAAACAATGTAAAAAGAAGATAGATGTTTGATTCAATGATATGCTACTTTCCTGTTCAAAAAGACGGAGTAGTTAGTTCGTAATAAGAAGAAATTGACGAAGAATGTCTAAGTTTAATTACATTCTAATACTTGAAGACTTCTGAAGAGAGGAACTCCAGCACAGTGCGTGATGGAAAAGACAGGAATATTAATCAGTGCATCTATAACGTCATTTGCGTTAAAATTCAGAGCACTCCCTTCTCTTGTTATTGACGGCTTCCGAGCATAATAAAGAAGTTCAGGGAAACAGCTCTTGACTTAATCATGAATACACACACACACACAGTCAAGTGTTGCAGGAATAAAACACATAGCTTTGTGCATAAATTCTAACCAATTACTTGAAATGAAGTAGGTGCGGTCAATAATTATAATCACTAGACTTAGGATTTTAGGTAAAAACTTATTTTAATCCTTAAGTGATACTTGGACGAAAACTTGTATATGCATGTTTCATAAGTGACTATGCCTAAAACTGATAGTTTTATAGGACCTAAAACAGACTATTTTTACGTTAGAGCCTAATATTGCCTTTTTGCTTGTTTTTCCTCTAAAGTTCAAAATAAGTTATTTTTTGTTATAAATTCAAGCATTTATTTTCAGTTCGTACTAAATTTTTAGCTCGGAATGTGCAGTAAATGACTATTTTGTGATGTGGTTAAATATTAAGGAATGTTTCGTCTTGAGTAGAAAAATTCCTTGGAATTCCCAAGAAAATGTAGTGTTTTTCTACAGACTCCCCATCCAGAAAAAAAAAGAAAGGAAAAGAAAAAGAAACGTAGTTCTCTGAATCACTGAGGGATACAAGGGGTTGAATATGCTAGCGTGCGTAGCTTCTGGACGCAGGGATTAGGTTTTCACTGTTATGGTAGTAATACAGGCCCTAGTAAGGTCTAATTCTGTACCTATATCTGTGTTTTATCATGATTATTGATTAATGGTGACTTCAATAAATATAATATTCTGCATTGCAATTGAGATATTTCAGAAAATTGGTAACTTAACGATTTTATAAGAGATTATTTTACGATTTTTAGAAACTATTTTCCAATTTTTAGAGCCTATTTTAGGTACCTAAAACAGCATTTTTAACGACCTAAAAGTCCGAAGTCTAATAATCACGAATAGCGCATAAAGTTAAAAATCTGATGTGACACATTCATATGATTGTTTGTTTATCATGGTTATTTACCGACTTTTTTTTTGTGTGTGCCCACCCTTACCCCCCGGAATGCCAAGCAAATTTTGATAACCATATGTGAAGTGTGTACCCCTATTGTGCCCCTATGTACATCCGTAGGGGATGTTGAACGTGTGACGTGTTTGGGCTGTGTACTTGTGTCTTTGTGTTTAAGCACAAGATTGACCTAAGTGCGGATAGGTCTTATGTGCTATATTTTCGGAGTGTGTTTTTTTAGTGACTTGTAGTTATGTATTCTAGAGATTTGTAGTGGGTGTATCTGTTTAAGGAGATTATTGACCAGTCCAGCATTCGCCTTGACAGTTATATACTGCTAAGTCTAAAACCGTCGACGATCTGCCGGAATTTTATCACTTAGTTATTTTAAATGTAGGCTATAACTCGCGAACGAAAGCGAAAATTTAAAACCCTGTTTCGAGGTGCTTTCGGCCACCCTTCCGTCCCTTTATGTTTAAAATTTCAGATCTCTGCGTTCAGTAGATTTCGCTGGGTATCGCGCACAGGCAGACAAATAGCCTACTTCTTATTATTACAGACTGTTCCCAAATATTTTGTATCCGCAATCGGAAAGGCACGGTTTTAGTCCCTAAAATAATAGAAAAGAAGCAAACACAGCTAATAACATTCAAGTACTTCTGGCACTAACTCCGAACATCCTTGGACAATAAATTCTTCGTCAATGTAAAGCTCGCGTTTGCGCAATTTATGTTGGCAGTAAGTTTCACAAGAGAATTTAAACTCTTTCTGGATCAGTCCTCTTATATTTTTCCCCTTTCGCTTTTGAACAGTCTACTACGGCTACTGCAAGAATCAATTTCTTTCTCACATATCCTTTTTCCGATCGTTGTAATTAGGTACATTTACTGTCGTGCGATTCTCGTGGAAAACTCATTTGCGGACAGGAAGACCGGTATATAAAATTTCAAAAACATTTTCTCCGGCAGTCGTGCAGTGAACAGCAAGAAGTATTCTTTGTCATGTAAAATTAGTGCTTCAAAACCTAAGCTTTTTCACTCGCTATCCATACTTTAAGTACTGTAGGCCAGATAAAGAAGCACTGTATTGACCTAAAGTTAATATACAGATTTCTGAAGTAGTCTACACTTCTGAGTTCCAGTAAATCTACAATACTTTAGTCAGAAATGTGTCTATATAAGTGACTATGGGTCTGCCTTTAACAGTATAGTTCTAAATCGTAAAATAATAATAATAATAATAATAATAATAATAATAATAAATTGCTTATCAAAATTAGATGTTTTATTTGAGTTACGAATCTTCTCAGAATTATATAGGAACATGTTAATACCTTTCCCTTCCTCTTAAAACTAGTTTATAGTAAGAAAATTGATTGCAAATATCTTATTTATATCTTGTATCGTAGTTGATTGACTTAATGAGGCGTAAAACTTGTATATGTAATAATATTATAGGAGAAAGATTCCTCTGACACTGGGACTTGAACCCAGGACCTTTGGCTATCCGTGCCAATGCTCTTACCAACTGAACTATGCCAGAATTAAATTCACAGTGCCAGATAGAATCTCTCCCCTATGACTGGCTGCCCTTAATGGTCTAACTCAATATGTAATATTTTTCATAAGAGGTTAATTGTTATCAAGCCATTCGTTTCTTCAACAACTTGAGCGTTAATAAAATGTTGCCTCACGGGTTTCCTTGATGTTGAAGAAACTGAATGCACATCGACGCAAAGCCACAATATATACCAGAATGCAACGCGATAAAAGTTATTTAACCGTTTAAAAACATTTTACAATTATTTCTCACGCCATTTATGTAGGCCTTTGACCGTCGATGGTGTGCGGGAATTTTGTTCCACAGGAGTTCTATGGGCTTGTCACATTGCGCAATAAATGCCATCGATCTGTTCTGGGATCGAACCCGTGAAATTGGGCACAAATTCAAAAAGGTATAATTATTTTTGTGACATTGCAAGAAAATGAAGTACACATTTTAGTTTCTTGAAGGAACCAACAGATCACGGTTGGTAAGACTGGTGTAGAGAACGGAATATATGACACGTCTGCTTTGATTAGAAGTCTATACCAGAAGTAGCTACTAAAGAAGATGCCTGCCTCTCCAACAAATTGGCTGAAGTGTAGCTGCCTTTGTGCATGGATCGGGCCTGCTTCAATAAGAATCAAATTTCCCCTTGGCATCATGCTTTCTCAGCCCATCTGATCATGATCATTGCTCAGTTCTAGCATGTTCATCATCAGATCTTCCAAAATCCTGCAGTTCTATTTTCTTTCCTAGGAAAATTTACATCCGAAACGGGAATTTACATCCACACAAAAGATGCCTTTGAAGTATCGTGAATCGCGATACAATTCGAATTGAAAGGATCAGTGCAACAATGGTCTAACTCCCTGTCAAGTAAAATTGGATCTTATCATCTTTAACACTTGGGGATGAAATATCTTCCTATGCTGGGTTGCATAGGCGTAGCGAGGGGGGGGGTTTGGGGGTTTGAACCCCCCCCCCCCCCCATTGATTAAAAAAAGGAAAATTGTATAATTTTTTTAAGTCTGCCCATAAATTGCTTAATACAAGTATAAAGCGTGGGAAGCTTAAAACTCGTTATTTTGCGTCTTAATTTTTAAAATTTTCCGGGGAAGGACCCCCGGAAGCTTAAAACTTGTTATTTTGCATCTTAATTTTTAAAATTTTCCGTGGGAGAACCCCCGGAAGCTTAAAACTCGTTATTTTGCATCTTAATTTTTAAAATTTTCCGGGGGAGGGCCCCCGGACCCCCCTCTCCTTCCATACTCGCCAGACCCCGCGGATGTTATAACCCCCCCCATATGGTCGGCCTGGTTACGCCTATGCTGGGTTGGACCAATTGTGACTCGTAAACCTAAATTTAAATTCTGCAATGTATTCCCCGAATTCCCCGAAACAAAATTCCTCTTATACAAATCGGGAGGTTCCAGGTTCAAATCCCGTAGCCGGCCAATTTGACATGGGTTTTTTCATGGTTTCCCCAGTCTTGAAGGCAAATCCAGAGTTGGATATTTACATAGGCCTACCATAAATCATCCTCACCATTTCATCCCGTATCATATCCATTTAAGTAAACATTAGTTGAAATTTACTCCATAAAATACACCAACAATAGAAGCTAGATGACAATCCATACTTCTATGGCCTACCCTACTGTATAGACACTTCCCAAACTCCTGATATTGACTCTTAGCTAAAAGGAGTATAAATACAGCTGCAATTTAAAAAAAATGCAAACGATGAACAAGAGAACCAAAAAATATTACCATTCCAAGCAAAAAATAGATGGTGCAAAAATATGTTGCACAAATTTTCTCGCACAGAAAAAAGTAAATTATACAGACAATTAAATTTGTTTTATTACATTTTCATAAAACTAACAAGTATCTAGAACGGAAAGCATCAGGGTCGATCTTTATGTTCAATGCTTTTACCGTGATATAGTAATAATAATAATAATAATAATAATAATAATAATAATAATAATAATAATAATAACAATAATAATAATAATAATTTGGGGTTTGCATGGTTTCTTCAATCTCAAAGGCCAAAATGCAGGATACATTGAGATATAGCCGAACAATAGAAGCAAATGCTGCACGAATGAGTTATTACAAGAGTTTACTGGTAAATTTCGGTGGCCACGAAATTTGATTTGAACTCAGGACCTCTTCCCTATTACCCTATACCACCATATTGCCTCTTTATTTCTTATCTTTTCCTCATTCTCACTTAAATTTTTTTATAAGTTTATTTAAATTTCATTGTTATATTAATTGCTACATTCTGAAATGCATACTGTACAGAAATTTATATTAAAAAGCAGAACATTATTTTAAGGTAATATCTCGAAACAAAAATATGTACTTTCTCTCGGACACAAAACTAAAGGAGAAAAGCATTACCATAGTTGAGAGTGGAAACTCCCTGTGCTATTCAAGACAGTTTATTCCGCGGATGCGTATGACAGCGAGTGTGTTGCACAATGGACGTCATAGTTGAAATTCAGACATTTTCCTCTAAGGGAGGAGAATGCTATCCATTCAAATAGGAGTTGAACGACCAGAACGAATATAAAGAAAACTGTGTCATACGCTTACTTTGTTGCAGCATCCGTTCCCCAAATTGATTAATTAACCGCTTTTTCACCATTTCAATATTTAAATATTTATTTATTGTACTAAGAATATTACAGGCTGTTCCGTCCAGCATTCGTGTCTGGCCGGATTTGAGGCATTAGCTGGTTTCGCGAGGTCATTCGCCGTGTTGCTATGGCAACAGGCTTGTGACTTCGTTTGTTTTATTTTCTTGTTTTGTCTTCAATATAATTTTAAATATGTTTACTTATCTGTTTGTTCTTTCTCCCATCAATTCTCATAAGAAATAACATTTGACTGTCGCATCTTTCATTTTTTGGATAGTCATGTTATAATCTCCAACCCAAAGTTTCAGTCTGATTATTTTTTAGTATATTTTATTCATAATTTTGTGTTTTTAAAGAAACAATTCAGTTTTGAAGTAATGCTATTAATTCTCTTATTTATGTTTTAGTATTTTAATGTAACTTAATTGATTTATTTCCAAGATTGATTATTTATTGTTTTTCTTGGCCAATGGGATTCTTGCTTTACGTCACATGTCGTGACGTCTGTCATTCTTGCTATTCATTCTTATTCACTCGTTCGAAGTTTTCGCCAGGCTAGTTTTCAGTTCAGAATTCTGAATCTAGTTATTATTGTCGAGCTGGGAATTTGAAGTTTCCCAGCCCTAGTTATTGCAGAGACGCAATTTAGTACATTCATCAAAGTAATTTATTTGTGATTTAATTACAAATGTGTGAAGCCAAGTTTTTTACTTCCCTGATCAAACCGTATGGACTTGAATGCGTAACTCATTAAGTAAAAGGATTTACTGTAAGTACTGCTGTGAAGTGAATATTTCAGAGTGCTTAATTTTAGTTGCAGTGTCGAAGCAACATCTAAAGGTTCTTCTTTTCGGTCGAAGCAGCAAGTCGACCTTAAAATAATTTGCTGATAGTGCGCATTCACTTCAAGAATAGTGAAATTCTTTCTCAGTCGTCCGAGCAAGCGCGACTATAAAAATTGCTCTGCTCTGGTCCTCCGAGCTATTCATCAGTCTTATAAGGCAAGCATGCCTTATTTTCCAGAAGGAGCTTACTAAGTCGTCTCCCCTTGACTTCATCAACATTTCATCTTCTTCGGCACCGCTAGGAAGAGGAATTTATTTGTAAAGCAAGATACAAAATTCCATCTTGTATTTTAAAGGGTCTATTTATCATTTTGTCCATTGTGCTCTTTGTATCTTTCAAGGGGCTCAATAAATGTATTTAAACTTGACTTAGTGTAGCATCCTTCAAACCGGAGAGGTTTCCCCGTGTCCCTATTTCGCCTGCGAGCTACCGTGGGAGCGGGAACATCTCTTTGTGGTTCCTCCGGGCCTAGATATGACCCAGAGGCCTATGGTTGAAGATGCATTGATAGTTAGTGACCTATAATTAACGTAAAGTAACTATTCAATTAACAGTTTGAATTTGTCTTGGTCACTTATTACAGAGACCTCAGTGATTAGCCACAATTCTAGTCATTCTTATATATCAATCTTGTTCTCCCGGTATAGTTTGCCGCCGGTGTGAGACGCTACCATCAGTAGCCATCAGTAATAAGTAGTTTAAAGTCAGTTGCTATAAGTATCTGTGGTTCTCCTCCGCATTGCGTTTGAGGGAGGTCTCTGACAGATTTCAATTAAGTTTTCTGTACTCTCTTGTAAAGTGTAAACATTTACATCTGTGTACTTACACCTGTACAGCTACACACTATTTCTTTGTCTACTCGTATGCTCCTATGCGGGCAACTCACTCCATTCTTATAAACAAACCTTAATTTGTCATTGTTGCACCGGCTCTAGGCGGGCAACCTATTTAATTCAGACATTGTAGAAGCAAGTCGCTATGTCGAGTCCAGACGGTTTGACGGCTCTTAAAGCCAAGCGAGTTCCCATTAAGGCCCAGATTACGCGGCAGGTTAATGTCATTAGTAATTTAGCTATTGAGGATGTCACATATCCTGAACTCAAAAAGTATGAGTCTAAGTTAGACGAACTTGCAGCTAAGTTCGACCTTGTGCAGACTGAAATCGACGGTGTGGATTATTCTGATGCTGAAGAAGCCTATAGGGCAGAAGTCGACGCCGTCATTTCCAGAGGCAACTCTCAGTTGTGTAAATTTCTTCAGGCCTTATCTGACAAGGAGGCCCTGGCCCAGGCCGAAGCTAAGAGAGCGGAGGTCCTGGCCCAGCAGGCCCTTGCAGAAAGGCAGGCTCAGGCCCAGCTGGCTTTAGCCGAAAAGGAAGCTGAGGCTAAGAGAGCCGAAGTCCAGGCCCAGCTGGCTTTAGCCGAAAAGGAAGCTGAGGCTAAGAGAGCCGAGGCCCTGGCCCAGCAGGCCCTTGCAGAAAGGCAGGCCCAGGCCCAGCTCGCCCTGGCTCGTGAGGAAGCCGAAGCTAAGAGAGCGGAGGCCCTGGCCCAGCAGGCCCTTGCAGAAAGGCATGCTCAGGCCCAGCTCGCCCTGGCCCGTGAGGAAGCTGAAGCTAAGAGAGCCGAAGCCCACGCCCAGGCCGAAGCTGCCCAAAAGGCTAAAATAAGACGCTTCGAGTACTTGCAATCACAATTTCTGCGTCAAATGCAGATTATGCGAGAGTACGAAATCGAAGATCTCACTACGCTTCATGAGGCGCGCATTCGCCGCTCTGAATTCGTAGAGATCTTCAAGGCCTATAAGTCAGATTATGCTCAGGTGGCCATTGACGAGGCCTACCAGGATCATGAATTCGACTTTCACGCAGTGGAATCTGATTATTATAAAGTCATCAGTTTCTTTGACTCCATGATAGCTGAAAGGAAACAGCTATATGAACCCGAGCAGGCGCAGACTGCCAGTCAGCGCTCCTCGCTCGACCCTGTCACGCCGTTGTTACCGAAACTCCCCGAAATCCGTCTTCCTCAGTTCAATGGGAACCCCTCTGAGTGGATCGAGTTTCGTGACACTTTCTCGTCGTTGGTAATTCAACACAGGCATATTTCGGACATGGACAAGTATCAGTACTTGAAGTCCTGCCTGTCATCAGAGGTTAGTACGGTCATTCAGAATATTCCTGTCTCTGCTGCGACTTTCCAGGTGGCGTGGCAGACTTTGATTGATAGGTTTGATAACGACCGGCTAATCGCCAACACCCATCTGGACAATCTCTTCTCTCCCCCTCAGATTGAGAGGTATTCTGCAGAATCCCTGCAGAAATACCTGGATCATTTTATAAGCACGGTACATGCACTGAATTCCCTTAATACAGAAGTGGAGTTGTCAGATCTGATTATTACCAGAATTATCATCGACAAGCTTCCGATGAACCTCATCAGAGAATGGGAGTCATCTGTCAAAATAGGGAAGCTCCCTACTCTCAAGGAGTTATTTGTCTTCTTGGAAAGCCGAGTTCGCATACTGCAGATGACTGATGCTGCCACGAAAAGTCAGGTTGCTAAGTCAGTTCCGAGCTCTACGGCCCCTTCCAAGTCAAAGTCTTCTTCTTCGAGGCCTAAATGTCTCTGTTGTCGTACTGCTGTGCATGACCTGTTTTCATGCAGCGACTTCAGAAGCATGACTTTCGCTCAAAGAGACCAGTTTGTTAGAGACCGCAAACTGTGTCGCGTATGCCTGTTTAGTCAAGGGCATGCCAACAATTGTAGGACTTTTCAGTGCAGGAGATGTGCTGGGAGACATAGCACATTCCTCCACGACCCGACTAGCGATAGTCACCAGGCTGCCAACACTGCAGGTGTTATGGCTTCTAGTCAGACCCAGCAGCGCTGCTTGCTTCCTACTGCTACTGTCCGCATCCTGGACTCAGACGGCTCGCCTGTTGAGGCCACAGCCCTCCTGGATAGCGGTTCAGACTGCAATCTTATTAGCAACAGGCTGTTTAGGCGTCTTGGACTAGCTCCTCATGCGCAGCGGACTACGCTAGCGGGAATTTTGTCCACTAATGTTAGCACACATAAGCTAACCAGCGTCACGATTCAGTCGCGAGTGACTTCATGGCGCTACAATGCACAGGCCATTGTCGTTCCGGAGATTTCGGAGAAAAGGTTCCCGAACTCTTTCATTGAGACCAAAGATTGGAACATTCCTCCGAATCTTCCCTTGGCTGACCCAGTTTTTAGTCGTCCTAAGTGTGTCGATCTACTTCTTGGAGTGGAGATTTGCGCCCAAGTGGTGTGTCCAGGGCAAATTTCCACCTGTGAGTTACCTACGATTCAGAACTCGCACCTTGGTTGGTACTTCGCCGGGAAACTGCCCTCTGCGCCTTTCCCTTCACAGCGTTGCCATACTTCCAATGGTCATCGACGCCGATCCACGGCTAAGCGTTATCTTGAAGCAAGCCCCAATGAGCCTGAATGCTCGAAGGCTATGTCTTCTAATTACTCAGCCTTCATAACTGCTGACCAGTTAGTGAGTAACCAGCTTTCCCGGTTCTGGGAGTTAGAACGAGTGTCTAACTCAGCCCCCTTCCCTGACGAGTCAGTTTGTGAACAGCATTTTGCTGCCAATACTCAGCGTGACTCCGATGGGCGATACATTGTAAAGTTGCCCTTTGTATCAGCTCCAGAATCCCTGGGGAGCACAGTGTTACAAGCTCAGAAGAGATTCTTCTCATTAGAAAAAAGACTGTCTTCAAATGAAACCCTTCGAGAGGAATATAACAGGTTCATGGATGACTATCTGAAATTGGGTCACATGAAGCCTGCCTCTCGGAGTTCACTCGGGAAATATGAGTATATTATCCCGCACCATCCCGTCTTGAAGCCTTCCAGCACCACGACAAAACTCAGGGTAGTTTTTGATGCTTCAGCGAAGTCTTCTAACGGGAGGTCACTCAATGACATCCTTGCGGTAGGTCCGGTGGTGCAACCTGACCTCTTCTCGATCCTCCTACGCTTTAGGTTCAATCCAGTGGCGTTCACAGCGGACATCGAGAAGATGTATAGACAGGTCTTAGTCCATCCCGACCACCAACCTCTCCAGCAGATTTACTGGAGAACTTCTGTGTCAGACCCTATTCAGCTGTTTGACCTAACCACGGTCACTTATGGCACTGCTTCTGCCTCCTTCCTGGCAACCAGAGCTCTTAAACAGCTAGCCATCGACGAGGGAAGCAAGTTTCCTGTAGCAGCCTCCATCATAAACAATTCCATCTATGTCGATGACATAGTGGCCACAGCTGCTACGCTGTCTGAGGCCAAGGTTATTGTCTCTCAGCTGAGAGAGCTTCTCCCCCTAGGTGGATTCAATCCTCGTAAGTGGAGTTCCAATTCTGTGGAACTGCTCCAAGACGTTCCTCCTGAGCTGCGGGAGTCTCTCGACCACAGAACCTTTGGTGATTCTGACACCTCTTCCATAAAGGCGCTAGGCCTCATATGGCAACCTTCTGACGATATGCTCAGGATCGAAACTTCAGTCGATCCTTCCAAGCCATTCACTACCTGTTCCAGAAGGACATTGCTATCTTGTATAGCCTCTATTTTTGACCCCCTTGGTCTAATATGCCCTATAGTGTCCTACTGCAAGATTCTGTTCCAATCTTTGTGGAAGGAGACTAGTTCATGGGACCAGCCCATTCCTTCTGCGGTCGCCGACAAGTGGCGCAAGATTCATAACCAACTTCAGTTCATCTCCAGCATCGCTATCCCTCGGCTAGCATTACAGCAGAACTTCGTATCTGTGCAGTTGCACGGTTTCTGTGATGCTAGCGAGGTGGCATATGGCGCCTGTCTGTACATACGATCTACTAATCACCTCGATAAGGCCAAGAGCTGTCTGCTTTGTGCCAAGTCTAGGGTTGCCCCTTTGAAGGCAACGACTATACCTCGCCTTGAGTTGTTGGCAGCTCACTTGTTGGCAACGTTAGTTCACCGGGTGTTACCTGCGTTGCAACTTTCTATAAGTTCAGTACACCTGTGGAGTGACTCCAAGGTTGTACTTGGTTGGTTAAACCATTCACCTTCTAAACTGAAGACTTTCGTGGCTAACAGAGTCGCGGACGTCCAAGAATTCACTGCCATTGAATCTTGGTCGCATGTGTCATCTAAGGACAATCCCGCTGATCTCATCTCTAGGGGAGCCACCCCTTCTGACCTACTTAACAACTCTCTGTGGTGGTCAGGCCCTTCTTGGCTTACTGCCGACTCCACTCAGTGGCCCAGTTTGCCCACTGAGCTCGAGTCTTCGTCTCTCCCAGAGGTGAAGATAGCAGCGCTAGTCACCATCGAAACCTCTAGCTTAAGCCCATGGCTGACTAAGTTTTCACACTTGAAAACAATCAGGGTCATGGCTTATGTGCGACGTTTCATTAATAATTACTTGAAACTCAAGTCACCTATCAATGGCCCTTTGTTGCCGTCAGAGCTTACTGAAGCTTTGCATTCTTGCATTAGAATCATTCAAAGGAATGCTTTCAGAAAGGAAATTCAAGCATTGTCTTCCTCGCAAGATTTGCCTTCTTCTAGTAAGATCCGGCAACTATGCCCCTTTATTCAGGATAACATCCTGCGTGTAGGTGGACGTCTAAGTCGGTCCAACCTACCCTTTGACAACAAGCATCAGATATTACTTCCTGCAGAGCATGCTTTCACCAGGCAGTTAGTTCTCCATGTGCACTTGCATCTAGGTCATGCAGGACCTCAGCTAGTCATCTCGCACTTGCGAGAGTCGTATTGGATCCCTTGCATTCGCAAGCTGGTTCGCAGTGTACGGAGGCGCTGTAGTGTTTGCTTCCGCTTTGAGGCTCAGGCTTTTCAGCAAAAGATGGCTGATCTGCCTCCTGAGAGAGTAAATCCTCTCCCTCCTTTCACAAACCCTAGTGTGGACTACGCCGGTCCATTCTCTCTCAAGTTTGGTGGCCCGCGGTCCAAGGTGACTACTAAAGCCTACGTTGCTATTTTTGTCTGCATGTCCACGAAGGCCGTACACGTTGAGCTAGTGACTTCGCTCACCTCACGTGCCTTCCTGGCGGCATTGTCAAGGTTCACAAGTCGTCGTGGAATTCCAAGTTCAATCACTTGTGATAATGGTAGAAACTTTGTCGGAGCCCACGCCGACCTGCAGAACCTCTCTAGGCTTTTGATGTCATCAGAACATCACTCCGCAGTGCAAGACGCCACTGCGCATTTGAACATTCATTGGCGTTTCTTGCCTCCTCAGTCTCCACACATGGGAGGACTTCATGAGGCGGCAGTACGCTCTTTGAAGTTCCACTTGAAGAGGATGTCCTCGTCTTGTAAGTACACTTACGAGGAGATGTCTACTGTTCTCACACAAATTGAGTCATTCTTGAATTCACGCCCTTTGATGTCGTTATCTGAGGACGTGGATGACTTTGGATATTTGTCTCCCGGCCACTTTCTTATTGGCAAGCCCATTGTTTCGGTGCCCAGTCCTGACCTCTCTGGTAGGTACAGCCTGCGTTCCCGTTGGAACCATCTTCAGCAGATGGTCACTTGTATTTGGAAGAAGTGGTCCGTGGATTATCTCCACACGCTACAGCGTCGTGCAAGGTGGCATAAGGTACTGCCAGACGTTCCTTTGGGTACCCCTGTATTGGTTCTCGAGGACAATGTACCTCCTCATAGGTGGGTGCTTGGTCTGGTGCACCAAGTACACCCAGGCCCAGACGGCCTTGTCAGAGTTGTCACTGTGCGCACTGTCTCAGGCACTTATAAGAGGCCCCTCATCAAGTTGGCTCCTCTGCCTGTCAGTGAAGAGGGACAGTGACACCTGCTTTCATTCAGAGTGCTGATGCCGGACGCATCCCACTCCACCGATTTTGACTTTATTGCGACTTGATAGTTGTTTTGGCCTCGAATCCTTGCATTCACGAATTTGCTTGACGTCACATTCTGTTAGATAATTTCACGAGCGAAATTATCGCGGGCAATATGTTCCGTCCAGCATTCGTGTCTGGCCGGATTTGAGGCATTAGCTGGTTTCGCGAGGTCATTCGCCGTGTTGCTATGGCAACAGGCTTGTGACTTCGTTTGTTTTATTTTCTTGTTTTGTCTTCAATATAATTTTAAATATGTTTACTTATCTGTTTGTTCTTTCTCCCATCAATTCTCATAAGAAATAACATTTGACTGTCGCATCTTTCATTTTTTGGATAGTCATGTTATAATCTCCAACCCAAAGTTTCAGTCTGATTATTTTTTAGTATATTTTATTCATAATTTTGTGTTTTTAAAGAAACAATTCAGTTTTGAAGTAATGCTATTAATTCTCTTATTTATGTTTTAGTATTTTAATGTAACTTAATTGATTTATTTCCAAGATTGATTATTTATTGTTTTTCTTGGCCAATGGGATTCTTGCTTTACGTCACATGTCGTGACGTCTGTCATTCTTGCTATTCATTCTTATTCACTCGTTCGAAGTTTTCGCCAGGCTAGTTTTCAGTTCAGAATTCTGAATCTAGTTATTATTGTCGAGCTGGGAATTTGAAGTTTCCCAGCCCTAGTTATTGCAGAGACGCAATTTAGTACATTCATCAAAGTAATTTATTTGTGATTTAATTACAAATGTGTGAAGCCAAGTTTTTTACTTCCCTGATCAAACCGTATGGACTTGAATGCGTAACTCATTAAGTAAAAGGATTTACTGTAAGTACTGCTGTGAAGTGAATATTTCAGAGTGCTTAATTTTAGTTGCAGTGTCGAAGCAACATCTAAAGGTTCTTCTTTTCGGTCGAAGCAGCAAGTCGACCTTAAAATAATTTGCTGATAGTGCGCATTCACTTCAAGAATAGTGAAATTCTTTCTCAGTCGTCCGAGCAAGCGCGACTATAAAAATTGCTCTGCTCTGGTCCTCCGAGCTATTCATCAGTCTTATAAGGCAAGCATGCCTTATTTTCCAGAAGGAGCTTACTAAGTCGTCTCCCCTTGACTTCATCAACATTTCATCTTCTTCGGCACCGCTAGGAAGAGGAATTTATTTGTAAAGCAAGATACAAAATTCCATCTTGTATTTTAAAGGGTCTATTTATCATTTTGTCCATTGTGCTCTTTGTATCTTTCAAGGGGCTCAATAAATGTATTTAAACTTGACTTAGTGTAGCATCCTTCAAACCGGAGAGGTTTCCCCGTGTCCCTATTTCGCCTGCGAGCTACCGTGGGAGCGGGAACACAGGCTAATGCCCAATTACAATATTCTCGCTTATATTAATACACCATATTCTAAAATTAAATATTTAAAGTGATATTCAAAATAATTAAACTAATGCTATAACAATAAGAAAAAAAACACACGGAAAAGAAAAACAGAAACACAAACAATATGACAATTACACAAGGGAACATAATATGAAAAAAACAAATAATAATATTCTACCGTGTGCTGATCTACATTATAATAGTAATAATTATAATAGTGGATATACCCAAAACGGCAGTCCTAATCAGAGATTCCGTGATTGTTTAAAATTTCAAGAATCGCGAGATCAAGTCCCACTGTGATCAGCGTTTTGGAGTGAAGATAACAAAAATTGTTAAAGAATCTCAACCCTAAACTAAATCCTATGATAAAGTTTGCGTTGTGTTTATTCTACCAATAATAGCTTAACGTTTAAGTTCATAATGGAAAAGAAACTGGAAGAAATGTTCAATTTCATTTAGAATTACAGAATTAAGTATAAGAAATAACCTATGGACCTAATCATTGTGTTGACTGTTTTCTTTCCAGTCCGTCACGGGTTTGTATATTGTGTAAGAATTAGCAGACACACTTTGGTTGGTCATGAGATTTGAGTTAATTTCGTCTGTTGAATGAGCGTTGATTTGAAGTTATAACGCCAAGAGAAGTCAAGAGCTCACTGCACGCCGTCACCTGCCATTTATCGAAAATCACGAGAACTTAATGATCGCCGAGACAGTGTATGTGCTTTGTTATGAATTACCAGGTATTCTAAAAACTCAAAACTTGGACATTTTTTCTTAAATTATAGTCGAACAAAAACAGTTCTATGCAATTTGTCTATGATGGTAGTAAGACACTCGCTAAGCTCGTTTCATAAACTTACTCGTGTCTTCATAAATGTCATTTTAGGCTCGATGCAGAATGTACTATTTATGCTCGCAAAGCAAAGTAAAGTGTTCCCTATACAGGCCGTGGAGGCCCAGAGGGTTACAGGAGGCTGAGGTTCCCAGAAATGTTTATACATTCGGCACGTGTAGGTGGTAAGGTTGTTAGCCTTACGCACCGGCCGCCTTTACCCCCAGGATTGCTCCTGGTACTCATTTCTGTTGGAGGCTGAGTCGACCCCAGGGACCATAGTGCCACCAGAAGGATTAGGCCAATTGAAAAACTCCAATTACCTCATCGGCGATCGAACCCGCGACCTTCCAGTCAGTTTGTAGCGCAGCGCCTCAACCACTACGCTACTACGGCTGATAGTATTATCAAATAGTGATACAAGAGTCATCATCGGTTTAGGGACTAAAATACTTAAACATTAATCAGCGTTCGAATCCTAATCCTAGGATTTAACTATACGAATCAGAAGTGAGGTGCGTATAAGTTTTAAAGAATTATAGAAATCTATCTCTCAGATGTTGGCATTAGAAATAAATCCACGTGTTTATGGGATAAAAGAAAGCCTGAAAGTTTAGATAATTCAATAGGGGTGCTAGCGAGGCACTAGGAAATCTTTAAGGTAGTCTAAGCTATATACCTATTTCATGTGATCTATAAATTAATAGTTCTAAAGTTATCCCATGCAGTGACATACAAAATTCCTGTCGAAAACACCCAGACATTTAAAGGGATTTTCAAACTTAATATAAGCGATGCTGCTTAACTAATATATATAATTTAACTCTGTGTGAAAGGATAATACATTACATGAGTAAGATTCAGCATTAAATTATATCAAAGGAATATCAAGCAGCGAGAAATCGCAGGGTACAGACGTACTTAGTTTTCCAGCGTCATTCAAGACTAACTTGGCAGCTCTAAAGACAGTGACTGGCAGTGACGTAAATAACTCTGCAAGTAACTTGACATTAACTTAACCAATCACACACCTCAATGCAACATTACTCGGAGGATTACAATGTGAATAATTCGACGAGTGAAGGTTCAACAGTGTTCATCATAAATGAGAGTAATGTAAAACCAAAACAAGATATAATAAATGGAAAACAAGGGCTTCCAATGTAAATTTAGTCCACACAGAAATTATGCCTCTATTTCACAGTTCTAGTCTATTAAATCCTCTTAAGTGGAGCAAGAAGTTTGTGAAAAAGAAGGCTCTAATGGTTAGAAACTATAACAATAAAGCTCGGTCGGATTTTTTATGTAAATCATCATCTGTTTTATTCCATTTTTATATAAAACATAAAACAAATCTAAATTAGATATCGGATAACGTTTTCTTTAAAACGTCACCACGAAGTGAAGGCAGGCACTACTTTGAATGTAAAAATTTAATAGTTGTTGAAAATGCCACAATTAATTTTAAGTTACTCCACCATTAAGTCTCCTCCAATTAGTTTTGTTTCTAGTTCTTTATCAAATGTTGTATAAGACTATCTTATTGTCCTGTAATGTGTATAGTTTGTACTGGGGCGTGAAAGACAAGGGCTTATGGAAGATAAGAGTGTAAACTAGGTTTCATGAAAATTTGATAAAGCGTATTCGAGTTATAACGCGTACAGACACACAGGTGCATACACGGACAGACATTTTTCCCGTCCACTATGTAATCTTAGAAAGTGGCACTTAATAAATGATATGAATGCTGTGTGCATGAGTGTAGGCCTAATATTGCAAATGGAGCGAACCCAGTCAAAGAATAGATTAAGGGTATAATGTGTATCTATATATAACTTACATACTTACATGCATAGACTACTTACTTATTCAATAGCAATAGACAATTCCTAAGCAAGCTAATGGCATATTATCTATTTTATGGAACCCGAAGGTTCGTTGCCGCGCTTACCTGAGGCCGCCATTAAACCCTATTCTGTGCTAACTCCATCCAATCTTCCCTCGCAAATCCTACTTCCCTTATATCTATTCTAATAGTGTCCTCCCACCTACGTCTAGGTCTTCCAAGTGGTCTTTTCCCTTCAGGTCTCCCAGTCAATATTTTTAAGATATGTCTTTCCTCCCCCATGCGCGCAACATGTCCAGCCCATTTCATCCTCCGTGATTTAAGTACCCTTACTATACCCGGTGAAGAGTACAGGTCATGAAGCTCGCCGTTATGCAGTTTTCTCCAGTCTCCATTTTCATCCTTCTTAGGCCCAAATATTTTCCTAAGCACCCTGTTTCCGAACACTCTCAGATTGTGTTCTTCCCGAAGAGTAAGCGACCATATCTCACATCCATAGACCTACAGTACAACCGCCAGGATAGTGGTCTTATAAATTTTTATTTTTACATTTCTGGTCAGAAGTTGGGAAGATGTTTCTGAACGGCTTAAAAACAAGCAATACCTTAGTAACTTTTTTTATTGCTAAATGTGTTATTTTCTCGCTAGGCTAAATCAATAAATGTCACACTGATTACGAGGGCGCTATCTTTATAAAGGAGTGATGGGGATAAGAAGGTTACTTGACACAGAGGAAGTCTAGTGTAACAGTACACGGGAAACAGCTTCACGGAACGGAAGTTAGCGATAATGCCTCTAACTCTCCTTCCATTTATCACACAGCTAACAAAATGGATCTGTACAAATTAACTCTTTATACAAATAGCTTAAGACAGCAATTCTGACGTTGAATAAGACTTAAGCGAGAGCTCAGGGAAGTATACAATCCCACGTAATCTTAGGCGTTTAAAGATTAATAAATGGCTAAGCTGTATTAACATTTTAGTCATCTCTATTTTTTTAATTCAGCTTTATTTATACTCCTTTGAATATTGCGGTCATATCAGGAGTTTAGGATCTGCAGAAATGCCAGAGTTGGTCTTGCATTTGTTTGCCATTCTGTTATGGCTTGTTAATTTCAAATTATATTCAATTCTTTTTTAGAATATGATACAGGATGAAACAGCGGCGATGAGTCATGTAAAGTAAATTTCCAATTCGTCATTTGCCTTTACGACTGCGGAAACCATGAAAAACCCCGTCAAATTGCCCGGCCACGGGTTTGAACCCAGGACCTCCCGAATGCGAGTCCAAGACGCTACCACCTTGGCTATCTCGCTTGGTAGTATTTTATTGTGAATATTTTATGAACTAACACAAGATTTATAATCGGCATCTATGACATTAACCACAAACCACAATTTGTAAGTTAAGTAGGTAACCACAATCTGTAAGTTAAATAGGTCCCGAAAGATAGACAGCCAGCTTATCACAGAAGCTATTCAAGCTTCTAAATATGTACGGTTTACCGCGTACTGCGTTCTCACTGTGGTTTCCAGTTCTCTCCACAAACTGAACGGGAAAGAGATACTATTGCGTTTTATTTACAGAAGAGTTTTACACAATACCAATCAAAATGTTCTCAGATTATCCACAAAACTTTTAATGTGATTTATCTAGATAAACAGCGCCAGTATTGGAGTCTATTAATTCTACTTTGTGCAACCAAAAATGATATGTATATTTTGAACTTAATACATTTCGTTAACAGTTTGAAATATTAACTAGCTGTTTTTTTTTCACAAAAGTGGAGTTAATACATTCTAATACTTAGCTTACGATGTCCGCTACCCGTGATCTGGATATCAGAAACACCAATAATAATTAAGTATTCCGGATAAAGTGTTAGGTATTCATCCAGATCAGAAGGAGACTAGCGACTACAATACTATTTACTGTTCTCTGTGTATTATAACCAGGCTTTAAAACTTAGTGCCCGATCGAATATGTTAACAGCAACCGTACTGTATAGACTTTGCTCGGCGTATGCCCTAGCTACCATATGCTAGTTCACGTGATAGTAAACAAACCGAAATACAGATATAGGAAGACCACAAAATAACTTCTCATTATCTAAACTCACATTACAAGCATGCAAAACGATACTTTCTCCTGTTTGTGTATAATAGTCCCTCCCAAATGTTTCAATATATGTTTGCGTTTTAGAACACTTTACTTTCGGCATGCCGAACACGTATTATAAATTTAAACACGACACAATGACAAGGTACACTGTTGACCAATTTGAGAGGCACCGTACCACAAGCGCATTCACTTCTCGGTACTACTATCAATGACTTGTCTTATCAGCCTACGCAATCACCCTCCACCCCCTATACTCAGGTTGTTGGTAACCGGAATCAACTCCCTCTGTGGGTTCGGGCACTAAGTTTTAAAGCCTGATTATAACGTACTGCCTCTAGTTATGAGCATTATTGCTCTACGGGGTCTTTATTGTAATAAATAAATAAATGATAAATACTACCACGAATTACCTTGAAAAACTAGAGATTACAAGATTACTTACTGCCATGAATTAGGCCTATCTAGAAAACTACGAAATATGCCCGAAATATGCCCGAGCACTTACTTATTCGCGTAACCTTTTGATGTAGTAATAATTGATATTAATAATAATAATAATAAATCCTGAACAAAGTGATGTACCCTTAAGATCATTCAACTATCGACACTGGGCGCTGGTATGCATCACAGTAAATTACTTTATGAAGATCTGAAGTCGAATACACGAAATATTTAAACTCAGAAATTAAGGTTGTAATTGTAATTGTAATTGTAATTAGTACAATGTACCTCTAAGCTGCTGTGTCGAATTGCAGAGTAGAAGCAATCTGGGACTCTGCTTGGTGTTTTCATATTTTTGGTTGATTTGTTCATTTGTTTTTCAAGTAATTCTCAAAATAGCCTTTGAGACAAATGTTTATTTCACAGTAATGACTAAAGCCCTAGTATTGTTGTGCAAACCGTTTCTTAGTAGATGTGTAAAATGGAAAGTTGGGAGAGGTGTGAAAAAAATATATGTAAAATGTAAGGTAAACCCAGCACAAAATTTTCAAAAGCTGATTAACACTTTATTGGGTAATAAACTGGGTAGTGGAATGATTGTATCCGAGCTTTCGGTAGCTAGCTCTGCTACCATCTACCAGTTTCATTCTGAACACCGGAAAATATATAAGTCACACAATCCAGAAACTATTATACAGTTGTTTTGTAGCCCAGTCACCCCAAGTTTCAGCTTTACTCATTGAGTGTACTCCACGCAAGTTAAATCCTAATCTAGTTAGTCGCAGCAAGTAACACCTTACTTACCATTGTAATCTGCCCATTGTTTTCGCATCTAACAATTTAAATGGAAATAAAAAACAATTTTACTCAATCAAGAGCACGATTATGAGAAAGGAAATATTTTACCTGTGTATAGAGGGGACATAGACAAGCAACTTTTATCAGGAGATTTTTGCTCTATGACGCAAAATGAGTATGCTACAGATCATTAGTCATTACAATTTGGTGCTCGTAAGTCAATAATTAAACGAAATATGGTTTTAAATTTTCATTAAATTTACTTCATGCCTTCTTGGTGATCGATAAAAACCCGATTCTTAAACATTCATCAACAGCTGTATCATGTTTTAGAGTTTTCATAATCTGCAAAATTTACAGACTAATCACATGTCTGGCCGCCACTGCATTAGCTCTTTTTTTCATAACTACAGTGTTAACAACGAAGTTCCTTTGTTTTTCATTTTTTCATATGTTAGAAGTCAGTGGCGGCCATTCCCTGGGTGATTTTATGCTGTAATAGGAAAAGTTGAATCCTAAGATCAAAACTTGTTACTTGTATATGTCCCCTCTATAGACAGATAAAATATTTCGGTGCTAATCATGAACTCCCTGTATAAGAATTGATAGTATTCTTTGGGCTCCGTGTTATAGACGAAAGTAAATTAGCTTATGCTGGACAGTGCAAACAGAGAATCCTAAAACGCTGAGAAAATGTATATCTTGAGTAGTCGTAGTTGTAACGCTATTTAATCTGTCATTAAAGGCTAATTGCTAGGTTGTAATATATGGATTTTCTTCAGCTTGACACCCTTCACAATCATCAAAATTCTCCTACTGCAGTGAGCAATACAGACTACCGTACCACTATTTCAAATTCAAGCAAGCTCTACAGCTATAATGCGACAAACCTCAAATCGTAATGTTAACTTTCATATACAGCGTCATTACAAAAACCGTTACTTGCAAATCCCTGCATTAACTGCATCAGGAACTACGATCCCTTGGTGCTAAGATTTTAGATTACTTCTGAAGTTGAAATTTATCTCTCTACTTTGCGTGGCCTCCCAAAAGTAGCAAGCTTGCAGGAATAGAGAGTAGAAACTGCAACGCTGTTAATTCTGAAAGGGGTTGTTGGGTGAATACAATAATGCTGGCATGGAACTTCGTCGTAAAATGGCGTGAGCGTTAATATAAAATGATTGAATTTCTATATGAAAAAAATAGCAATTAACTTTTATGAACAGAATCCATACATCATATTCCAAACAGAGCTTTACAGAATATAATACAGATCAGTAAAAGAATGAAAATTCCCTTTCGACTCGGCCAAGAGGGGCAGTAGTAGTAAATATTTATGTCCGTCGGAACAAAAGTCGAAATTGGAATAGGAACTTTCAGTTGTCAAACTAAAGTAATTTTTTTTTTTAAGTTGGGGCATTTTCTTAAGATTGTACGTACGAACGAAAGTGAAAATGGCAGTGTAATCCAAAAATTCCCCCAATAAATTTTAAGGCGGTCAATAGTAAAGAGAATATCTTCAGAAGAGCGGATTCTAAACAAATAATACAGCGGGCGTAGGAAACCCTGCTATTTATACCGCAGGGAACATTAAGATGCGCTTCTGAGTTTTGAATGCCTTAGTCACCAGAGTGCAGCTCCATTTTTAACTTCTCCAAAGGGAAAAGCACAGACAAGTGACATATTTAAGCCTCCACTCCAACGAGACTTAGCAACGACAAAAACAAGCCAGAAGAAACAGCATATCCATTCTAACACTAAATATTCATGAAAATATACTAAAAGTCTACTGGGAATGTCTCCCAGCAATTAGTAGTATGTTACTGTATCAAAATAGGTTTGGCTAAGTAACATTTTTACTTTTATAGCTATTATACTATACTTTAGGATAAAAATTAGTCTGACACTGTGATTCGAACCCAAGAACTTCGACTATCCGTACCGATGTCCTGCCAACTGAGCTAACCAGAGTTGATTCACGCCACCAGATGGAATCTCTCTCCTAATGCATGATATCTTCAATGGCCTACAGCAGCGTCGCCAGGAATTTTATTAAGGGGGGCAAAATCAATTTCGGGCCTCAATTTCAAATGATTAGGCTAAACACATTAATATTCACTTAGTTAACCGAATCGTTATTTTGAACCCAAGCTGAATTCGACGAGGCTACAAAGTTTTTCAAGTTAACAGAATACGCTCTTTTGAGCAATGGCCTTGGTGAGATATTATTATAAATACATATTAGTTATAATTAGTTAATACTTGCTAAACTCTTATAAAGTAATTCTATTTTTTTATTCTCCATGCTACAACTGTAGGTTGACAAAGAGTACCACAAATGAATCCATTAGGCAATCCAGAGGGGGGCAGTTGCCCCCCCCTTGCCCCCCATGCCGACGCCCATGATGGCCTATCTCAGTGAAATACATTTACGTCATACAGTAGGACTCTTGTGAGGTAGCAGTGGCCTCCCATTGACCTCCGCGGAATGAAGATGGAAGAATAACATCCAGTCCACAACCCAGGAGGGAAAATTTTCAAGTCTCAAAATCCGCAAAATCCCAATCCGACCGGAATAGAAACCGGGGAGCCAGACTGGAAGTAGGCTGCGACCAATTCACACATGGAAGAGGAGCTACCTTCGTTACATAGTGCAATAATTGTATATTGCGGTACAATAGTGATAATCCGTGATGGAGAATCGCGGAAGAGTTTAAAATGAATCGAAAGCGAATCTTCAAAAATACTCCAATGCACTTAACACAAGTGCGTGTTGCTATTATAGACTATTTTATTGTACGTAAAGAAATATATCGATGAATTGGTAACAAATAATGCGATACATGTACATAATACTAGAAACATTAATAATCTCCAAGTGCGTTATACAAGATTGGGAAAGTCATCTTATCACTAGTGTTAATTTTTATAATAAGTTGCCAACGCAGATCAAACAACTAAACGATCGTAGTTTTAAATCACAGATGAAAACTTGGCTATGTAAAAACCCTCTTTATAATTTGACTGGATTTTTAGATTGTGGTATTATTATTAGGGATGGGTCGATACCAGATTTTCTCGATACTCTATACTCGATACCGATATATGATTTTTTCCTCGATACTCGATACCGTCAACATTTCCAGTTTCAATAAATAGGAACATTAAAAATTAAAATTTGAGAGAACTGTGTAATGCCTACTAAATTAATTAAGTCTGCATATTTAATAAGACAAAATTTAATATCATCAGTAGCCTATAATTATTTTTAAACTCTACATTAAAACTAAAATTAGTTTTTTAAACAGTCCACTTAAAAGTTTTTGTTAAAATTACTAGCATTCTCACTTAATTGCAGAATTACAAAAGTATCGAAAAAGTATCGAGCTAGTTTTCTGAAGTATCGTTCGATGCCGATACCATGCAAGTGTCGAGAGTATCGAGGTATCGAAAGTATCGAGGACCCATCCCTAATTATTATAAAATATATCTATTTAACAAATTCTGACATAGCCTATTGTACATTGTATTTAACGGCAACAATAAATTATATATTATTATATATCTAATAATTAGCATAGCCTATTATGTAAACGTAATTAACCACTAACAGCTGTTCAAAGTGATGGTTAAATCCCAAGGGTATCAACCTTAAAAGTGACTATTTTAAATCTTAATTGCAAACGATACAAAGATTACTTTAGTGCACACGCAACTAGCCTCAACATGCTTAGCTGCTGGGCTAATAAAATCTAAAGTAAAATAAACAAACCAAATGGAAGTAAAAACACAGGTAAAATTGAAATGGTCAAATTCAACTATCAACACGATCATATTACAAGTCTGCATTAATAAATACAGTAGGCCTCTATCAAAAGTTAGATGGCCTAATATAATCACGCCTATGGCTAGTTTCCACCATGATAGCATATGCCTTACCAGGAAATGGATGAAAATACACTATCGTCGAAATACACTGTTTGGATTTAAATAAACTGAACAAATAATAGAAAAATAAAAATTCTTATTTTCTTACTCAATAGCAATAGAAATTTTCTATGCAATCTAAAAGAATATTATCTATTTTATGGAACGCGTAAGTTCATTGCCGCCCTTACGTAAGCCCGCCATTCAACCCTATTCTGTACTAACTCCAGCCATCACTCTCAAATCCTACTTCCCTTAAATCTAATATTGTCTCCCACCTACGTCTAGGTCTTCCAAGTGGTCTCTTCCTTTCGGGTCTTCCAGTCTATTTTAGAGATATGTCTGTTCTCACTCATTCGCGGAACGTATCCAGCCCATTTCATCCTCCGTGATTTAATTATCCTCACTATATTCGGTGAAGAAAAGTTATGAAGCTCATCATTATGGAGTTTCCTCCCGTCCCCGTTTTCATCCCTCTTAGGTCCGATTTTTTTCCTAAACACCCTGTTTTAAAACGTTCTCAGATTATGTTCTTCCTGAAGAGTAAGGGACCGTATCTTCCAAATATGAAAGAAAGAAAACAAAAACACAGCAAATAACGCTTAATATCACGAATTACTAATTACATATTATTTCTAAGAAGTTCTGAAAACTCCACGAAAGGAGTAAATCACTGTAAGTGTAAAAGAATGATACACGTGCAATGAGAAATAATTTGCGATGAACACGACACACGAGAAGGGTTTCTCGCTGTCTCTGTGACATCACTAAGTGAATCTTCCAAAGGTTTCCTTCAGGAAGTCCCTTGTCATTTCTAAATTAAATAGTATGTCTTACTTATCATGCAACAGATCGTTTACTGTGACATTCTGTTCACACTTTGATTGTATGTGTGTTTTCTTTTTTCTTTACATTCTTCATGCTTGCTTTCTTTTTAATCCCTCTTATTCTCTTTACACTCTCTTATTATCTTTACTTCTTACATTTACATAGGCAATTATCCTAACTTTCCACTTTTTATTCGCCTGTTTCATATTTGGGTTATTATTAGTACATGATGTATTGCTAACATAGTCATGAAGATTGTAATTCGGTGTTTACCTGTAATGTTCATTCTTGATTAAATAAATAAATGTTTTGAAACAAAACGATATGGGGACATAAGCAGTGATAGTAAGTTATTTGTAAAGACTGTTATTGACATGCTAATAAATTATTTGTAAGAATTACGGGTTTTCTAGCCTCTAAAGTGAATTTTATTGTGCATATAAAACATATTTTTGCTACTTAAAATTATTCCATCATATTTTAGTTCAAGAGCTCTTATTTTGTGTGTTTCAACACTCAAATGGGGGGAAAAAACTCTCGTCTGAAGCAATAAATTTACGATTGATTTCATATCAAGGCATCAGTACCACTTGGGCTAATGAACATTCTTGGATTCACATGAGTGCCCCGATCATTTAATTAAGACGCAAGTAATATTCCTTTATCTCGAGAAGCAAGGATTTGGCTGTCTTGCTGGAATAGATTCCACGAAGATTGTCAATAGAAATTATATGTCATGCACTACTGGTAGGCATAAATTGCAATTCAACCCTTCTTTTAGATGTTGAGAAAAGTGCATCTACTTCAGTTTTACGAATCAGTTTTAAAATAAAGTCGGTTTTACGAGGGCGATGCTAAGTTTAAAATTTTTAAGGGCATAGTTGCATGCATATTACAAGACATTTTATAGCATGAACTTTCTAACCCTAATAATAAGATAAGGTCATAATTATTATTCTCTTCTCGGTAAACAAGCTTATAAAAGCGTTTTTCAGCATTATCCATTAAATAGACCTGGGATTATAAGGCAAATGCCAACTTTGTTCCTTATGAAATAACATGAAAACTTCTAAATATGTTGACATTCATGATAAATCACCTGTATTTATAAAGTTTTTTAGTGCCCTAAAATGCCTATTTTTACTATTTTAGTGCCTAAAATGTATACAGTATTTTGTACATTTAAAATAAAATTCTACTTCTGTAACATTTACAATCATTTAATGGACATCCCTGAATGAAGAACAAAACAGCAGAGGGTGGATTTTTCACAGAAACTTGATTTTCCCAAACAATTGTCGCCAAAGGAATGTTGACTGACTGATTAGCTCAAAACAACAAGTAGCAGGTGTATAGTAAGAAGGGACATACTATGTCAATTTTTCATATAATGCAAAACTGTTTTTGATAAATGTATTTTTAATTCTGTCTTAATTTTGCAATTATTTCTGTTAAGAGTAAGTATACGACGTTTCTTACAGTAAAAAAAGATCACGTTACAGTTTAAGAGCATATTGTAGAATATTAAAGTATTTTCTGTCTATTTACACATTTTTAAAGTATATTTTAAGTGCCTATTTTATCTTTTAAAAGCCTATTTTAGGTGCCTAAAAGTAATTTTTTAGAGCCTAAAATCCCAGGTCTATTAATAAAGCAAGAGAACAGTATTTCTCCTGCCTACATTAAAGGTATCAGAACCTAGGTATGTTTTAAAATTGTAATTAATTTCATATTTTTTTCTTCTTTTTGCCAGCAGCAGGATAAGAACAGTTCAGTCGAACATGCGCTCGTTCCAAAGAAAGCGTGGATAGGTTGAGGTGTTAATGACGGCAGATAATATTCTGGGACCTGACATTCGTCTCACAGATGAGGAAAAAACCCGGAAGAAATCCCACCAAGGAAACTTGTCCTGGCCGGGAATCGAACCAGAGTTCTCTGCGTAAGGAGGGCGAACAACCCCTACGTCACAGCGGTGGTCTACTTCAAGTATTTATGATAAATAAGGAAAAATTAAAAGCAATGGGCCTCTGAGGTATCCTCTCTCCCTTCGTATTGCTTGAGTTTAATTACAGAACTCAGAAAGAAATTATAACTAATCAATCATATAAACTGAACAACGATTACGTAATACAGCCTACATCGTTATGTAAGATATGTAACTTTTCCCTAGGGAATTAACATAAATTAACACTTCCGTGAATATAGCGAATTAAGTCAACTCCTACACATGTTTACGCAATTAGAAATTTGCTGTATATAAAACTGAAACCTTGAAAAGAAGACAAAAACTAACCCCCACTGTATATTTTCCACACGCTCTTCTGTATATTCCCTTAATAACTCTTAACTAATAAACAGAATGTCAAAAAAGTAATTATTCACTCTGCAACTTCACATATGTTCATCAGCCATAAACATTTACACAATAACTAAATATTATGTGGAAGCCGACGGAGTTAAAGCATCTTTGCCGTATATTATGCCATAATATGGTTACAAAGCGATGGCAGTGTACCTACCTTCCACCCCGGAGGTCCGGGTTCGATTCCCGGCTAGGTAGGGGGTTTTTAGTAATGAAAAATCCCCTTCCCAGGTTCAGGACTGGGTGTTTTGTCAGTAGGTTAGATAATGCACAATGAGCGCGATTCCTTAATGATTAAAGCTAAAGCAGTAAATCATTAGAAATAATTAGTCTATTGAGGCCTTACTATGCTAGTTTCAAATGAGAAGATGATACAAACATAATTAATTGTCAGATCTGCGTACATTTTTAACCATTCATGTGATTATAAACGACAGTATAATTGTGAACCTGATTTACTTAGACTATTCCACTCATATGCCGCATGTTTGATATTGACCAATAACGTTTAGCTATTCCTTAGATATAGACCAATCACGAACGTTTATCTTATAAAATGCTTGCTATTAATATAAGGAAGGGATTTTACCTGAGAAAATTGTCTTCTCGTTATTGGACACGTAAGCATCAGTGTGCAGTATGTTGCTATTAAGCAGCACGAAAACAGATTATTTTATACAACATAACTTGTTTGGAAATTTAAATAATATAAATGTACATTGATTAAAAACACTCGGTGCAAGCCAGTTCGTGTACAGTTAGCTTACCTGAATGAAGTTAACTATGTCTTATATGCACCATTGGTAGCCCTGGTTACAACATGGTAACTCGAATCGATTCATGGATTGTTGATTCAGAGTATGCCGTGAACTCGCAGCTGTTACTTTTGTTTTTATACAAAAAAGCACGAAAGTAATTATTATATTTTGTATAATCCCTTACATTTTTAATCATGGAACAGTCTTAATCAATCCAACTCTCGTGGAATTGCCTATGATAAATTCCAGTTTTTCTGTTTTTTTTTTTTTTTCGAAAAGGGGAATGCGAAAGTTTCGAACGGCTTACTAGTTTGATTATAACGTTATCCCATGTTAGAATGCAGCCATATTGCCACTGCCACTTTTTCCATTAGCCCGTGTTCTTATTATGCATCGATCCGGAAATCTTTCTCAATTGTTCGTTCCCGAACATTTAAAAATCTCTTCTCCATAAAATATTATTTCTGTACAGTTCAATTTTGCTTTAAGCAAAACAAGTTTTGGCAGGGTGTAATTTGTAACAAGCTTGTGGTTCCAATGTAAACAAATCACAAGCAAACTTGTTCCGTACACTGTAGTTGCTGTTTTCATTGCATAAACACATTTGCGGTATTGGCATTCGTTTTTGCGCATTCTCATGGTATTATATTTCGCCATCGGTTATTCCTGGAAGGGGGTGTGTACAAGTGCAATCCATGTAACACTTTCCTTCCCCAGTAGTATCGTTACAACACACAATTTGCAACAAAGGTACAATAATTGATTAAAGGGAGATGGTAGTTATCAGTGTCAAAAAATCGATTTTTTCCTTATGCTCATATAATAGAGCATAGTTTTTTGAATATTTTGATATATAGGTATTATACGTTGCGTTGTTATTAAGCCAAGCAGGGCGACCTGGAGCTTTCTAAAATGGATAAAATGCCATAAGGCACGCCATTTTCTTTTCGTTCTCCTGTAAAATTACATTTTTTTGTACTTCAGGCACCATTTTCTGAAAAGCTATTCATGCTAAAATAATTAAACTTTCAGGAATTCATTATACATGGATGACAAATCTCCCTTAGCAGTGTTATGGGAAAATTCTTGACTATACAGAGTTTTCAACTATTTTTATTTTTAAAAAGTATTTTTTTTTTAGTCGTGAAGTTTTCATGCAGTTTTAATGCAGTAATATTGTACATATTAGACTGATTGTGCTAGGGTAAATAGTAGTACCTATTGTTAGTAAGTTCCTAAAGTTTCACAAAAATCTAAGCTACAGAAATTGAATAAAGAAATATGTCAAGGGAAGTAACCGTAAAACAAAATTATCGCCTAAGTGTTAAAAAATTCTTTCCTACCAAACAGTGATATCTAGAACAACCATTCTCTGCTTATTTTAAACTGCAGAGTGCACTTGCAAAGCATAAGAAAATTCAACTAAATCTGACTGTTAACACCTGAGTTTTGGCTTCTTGAACATACGCTATATTTTCTATCATTTTGCTAGCGGTAACTACCATCTCCCCTTAAAATAAAATCAATTTTGTTCGTGTTAATTTTGATATCATACTAAAATGAATTCATTTCGTGTTGTCAAATTCCATTGGTTTCAAAATAATTACAAAAAGGATGCTTCGATTTGACCGATGCCATGAGCTGCCAACTCTCGTAGAAGACAAGAACTACGACCTCCATCTGACGCTAAGCCCATGGCGAGCTCGTTGGCGTTTCTTTGAGTAAATCTAAAATCTCAAAATGTAAACATTTAGACTTATTATGGTCGAACAAAAACAGTCCTATGCAATTTACCTTCCTAATGGTAATCAAGATACTCGTATGAAAATTATAAAACTCGCATTCCTCGTTTCATAAGCATACTCGTATCTTAAGTAATAAATAGACCTGAGATATTTAGGCAACTGCCTATTTTGTTTCTTATGAAAAAACATGAAAATGTTTAAATAAGTTATGTTGACGTTTCATAATAAATCACTTTCACTTAAAGAGTTTATAGTGTCCTAAAATGCCTATTTGGACCTTTGGAGCCTATTTTTACTATTTTAGTGGCTAAAATGCCTATTTTGTACATGCAAAATAAAATTCAACTTCTGTAACTTTTACAATCATTTAGTGGACATCCCTGATTGAAGGGCAGCAGAGGGTGGGTTTTTCACAGAAACTTGATTTTCCCACACAATTGTTGCCAAAGGAATGCTGACTGACGACGGAGGAATCGCTCAAAACAACAAGAGCAGGTATATAGTAAGAAGGGACATACTGTGTCAATTTTTCATTTAATCCAAAACTGTTTTTGATAAATGTATTTTTAATTGTGTCTTCATTTTGAAATTATTTATGTTAAGGATAGGTATACCACGTTTTTACAGTAAAACAAAGATCACGTTACAGTTGAAGAGCATATTGTATTATTTTAAAGCCTATTTTCTGTTTATTTACACGTTTTTAAAGCTTATTTTAAGTTCCTATTTTCTCTTTTAAAAGCCTATTTACTTCTTCTATAAGCCAATTTTAGGTGCCTAAAACTATTTTTTAGAGCCTAAAATCCCAGGTCTAGTAATAAATGTCATTACAGGCTTATTGCATAATGTATTAGTGGCTTTGTTGTGTGTATGATAAAACCTCAATATCCTGGCATCGCTAAAAAAAAAAGTTTGTCCTTTTTTACTCTCTCACCTATACGTAGTATAGAGAAAGTATTGTGATCGTGACAAAAAGTCGAAATCGAGATAACACCGGGAAAGCATGTTATACGATGCCTAGAACCCGAAAAAAGTATTTTTGGAATGACGTCTGTCCGTCTGTGGACAAGCACAGCGGATAAACGATCCATTGTATTTAGGTTCATTTTTTGAATCAATACCTTTTTCGAAATTTTATCGAACCACCCAGAATTTGGGTTTTATAACTGAAATATTAAGGAAACTTTTCATGTGAAATTTTTTTTGAAAAATTTTGATTTTTGAAAACGTGGCTCTAACGATTTTAATAAAAATTTAAAATTGTAAACTCTTTATCTATGTATGTTCGTAAAATATTGTATCACAAATAGTACAACAGGATCTCTAAGATAGTATCGAACAAAATGTGGGTCTGTAAACAGCATAGTTCAAAAATGAAAATCACAAAACCGAAATTTTGAATTTGTTTTAAGTATAATTTGGGGATGTGACATCAAATATATAACTACTTTTTGTTACACTTACTACCATTTTGCATACAACGGGGTGAGACACCAGAAAATAAATGCACAAACATTCCAAAAACATAAATAATTTGTATAAGGAAATGTCAGATCTAAAATATTGCATGTTACAACATCCACTCGCCCAGTAGGCCTCTTCTCTCAATCAAATTGTATCACTCCTATTTCTTAGAGGTCAGATGTCAAAACTTCATTATAAAGTTTAATAGAAATAAGGAAAGGAATTCGCTAGTTTGTCATTTCCTATTGAAATAAAGTCAGAATTAGTTATATTTTACGGTAGTCTAAATGGCAGTGCTTGCGGTAGTATATTCCAGGAATACATCGATCGCTGCCCGCGCTTCAACCTTTAATAACTCATGGAAATTAAAAAGATGAAATAGGGAAAGCACCACAAGGATGTGACACTGTTAAACAAGATTACTTCGTTATGAGTCTTCATTACCGATTAGGTCACTATACCACGGGAATATGAAGTTATTTGTACAATGAAAAGCCGATAACCTATTTTCTCGTATAAGTTATGAAAAAAAATGCTTCGGAAACCGTCTCACATTGAGGCGGTTTATGTAATTGTGAAGGCCGCGGGTGACGGCATGCTAACCACATGTCTCCAATCCTGCCATCTACCTATGGTAGATAACGCGGCGGCCGGGTGGTAGGCCTAGTCCCTTCAGGGATGTAGCGCCACGGAGTTTAGTTTAGTATGTTATTGAGAAACAATAGATGATTCACGGTGATTTTACGACGGTCGTATACTGCTACTTAGGCTATGTGTCCACAAAGGGGATTGGTTTATGTGAATTAATTACTGATATTATATCTGAATTATGAAAAGAAGAAAGGATTTCAAAAACTGCAGAAAAATCGAGAATTATCACTACTTTTCAAAATTTAGGTGTCCGTAACTTTCTTCAGCAAAAGTTCTGCATTTAACAGAATTAAATTGTCCCTCAAAATATCAGAATTTTTTTTTTTATGTTGATCTACTATCGCACGAATGCGCCAATAAATGCAATCGACCTGAGCTAGAATCGAACCCATGAACTTACCAATGCAGCGCCAGTGCTTTACTGATTTTTTCCACCCAGCCTGATGTAAGATCCTTCTGATAGGCCTTTACTTAGATCTTGAGAAAATTTCATGTAGAAAAAAAGGCATCGAATGAATTATGTTCTAGGCATATTAAATTTCGTGCAGTTTTGTAGTGCAGTGGCTCAACTGCACCATGTTGTACCCCTTGGCACATGACATTATACAGGGCACGCACATGACATTAGATCACGCACACGGCTTGTTTGGGGACCCATGTTTGCTGGAACTTTTTGCTTCTGTTATCGTATACTTTCAACCATTTCGGTTTGCGTTATTAATTATGATACCCCCTCCCCTGTACGTAAATCATACGAACTGTTACTTTTCCAATGTGGTTTTTATGTCTGAACTTGTCAGCTTTCTAATTTTTTAGATAAAACTAATTTTCATCAAAATAGATCTTCACTTTGAACTCAGCCACTGCGGTTATACAACACAGAGACAGGCTGACCTTTTTTTTTTTTATCCGTGTAGCAAAGGAACATGAGACGAAACTGATAAAGCCTTTTATCGTTTCAGCATCAGATTCCCCTACTCTTGAACACAAGACTACAAAGACAGATTTCACTCTTGCAAGATGGTCGCCTAGTAAACCATAGGATAGAAATCATAGGGTGTTTATCAGCACAAATCTTTAGTTATTTGAAATGATGTGTTCCATCTTTAAAGGATTATCTAATGTCACTGTTAACAATTTAAATACTATCAAATCCTGTTTTGAAACCAATTACATTAACCCCTTCAAAGCTAAATTTACTCACGGATGATAAGACAAATATCAAATAAAATCATCAGTGGAATTTAAGTTTAAAATCGATAAGGATCACTTCCGCGGAATATGGATTTCCATGAATCATGAACATAATATTTGAATAAAAATCCTCACATTTTACATAAAGCCTTACTCTATTAATCTTATATCTCTCATTTTATACAATTATTCTCCAGGCAATGCATTTGAACTGCTAACTGCAGAAAGGAAACTAGTCATCAAAACTCACAAATTCACTTTTCAGCATAAATCCGTTCTAAATGGGTAGACACACCATATTTATAGGTATGACAACAGTTTGAATTTTGCTTTGAAAAACCTGAGTTTGAAAATAACATGTCAAAACAGTTTTTTTTGTCATTCCTGTAAAATCACGATTTGTGGACTTGTTGCCTTTCTTCAATTCGCAGTTCATTTATATGTCAGTAGTAGTGGTGGTGTAGTGGCAATGCTAAAAAGTCTAGTGTGTATGTGTGTGTATATATATATACACACTAATTTTATTTATTTAAAAACCTATAAAAGTGCTATGAAAACGTTTCAGACTACATGTCATTTGGTTAAAAATTCTCTAAAAATTACACTCTTCCCCGGCGCATTACCTTGTATGTTCGATTGAGCATAGCACCTAGTTGCAATAAAAAAAACACAATGTTCAATAAATGTGCCAGTATATTTAATTTGGGTTTAGTTTCCTTCATTACGCACTCCGCACACTTCCGCCCCGCACTACATACCAACTTCCGTGGCAATTAGGTTAGCAATAATGATATTAGTGTTCGTGAAGTGTAGAGTTAGATTTGTTGCAGTAAGGTTAGGAACAGTGATATTAGTGTTGATAGCCATCAAGTTTTCAATCCCAGCCTTATTTCTGGATCACATGAACCAAGTGCAATTCACTGCCAGTCGTAATTCTCGCCTTCCAATAATAATTTTGAGTTCAGAAAATGCCATTTATAGGTTATAAAAATGGCATCTTCATTCTCATTTTCCCGGTGATTGGGACATGTCCCAGAAAAAACTAAATTACTATAATTATGTTTTCTATGGTTTATGAAGAACACACCAAGCTAAAAATCACATAATTTGAACGTTTTTTTCTCTGTGAATAAACATAGTGCGTAATCGTTCCCTTTATTTGTTGTGCTTCCCTTTAATTTTTTTAAAACTAATCAACATCACAGTTCAAGTGCCATTTAATAAATTTAGTATACAATAACATTTAGGAATTGATGCTAATTAGTTATATATATATAATTTTCATAATATTTTGTAATAACTAAGAATGTATTTGTTTTGTCTTTCATTTTTTTATTTCTTTATTTTAGTCATTTGTATTATATAATATTATTCAAGTACTTATGTTCGAATTTTTTCTTTGTATTTAATGTACGTTTCTTGTATTCAGATATATCATTTCTTGTTAATTTATTATTATTATTATTATTATTATGTATTTCATGTTTTTGCCCTGGCTGAGTGGTAGAGAAGGCCTTATGGTCTTAACTCCGGCAGGTTAAATAAATAAATAATTAAAACAAATCAAAAAATTCAAAATTATAAATTATTTAAATAGTTATTTAAATTTACCAACTCCGTCCCCCCAACTATACCCCTGATATAGCATGGAGAGGTTAAATCCCCAATGATGGTTTATGGTAATAACAAAATTATTCGGTATGTGTATGGTTCCATCAGGTCGCGAGCGACCCCTGGTGATCCCTTAAGGGGATATTCTCAGCGGATTTGATTCCGGGGTGTGCCAGTCCCCTACCTAACACTTAAACCTAAGGGCAACACACACACCCAGTCCTGAACCCGGGAAAGCAATTGTTCACTACTGAAAAATTTCCGGCCGGTAATCGAACCCTGACCACCGGGATGAAAGGCAGCCGCGCTACCGACTCACCCACGGCGGCGGAGGACTAAAATTATTCTGCAAGTTAAAATAAAATTCACTATTGTTAAATGACTCAGTCAATATACACAATTTTTAAGGATCATAAATGTAGAAGTTGCTCTACTATCCATGTATCGGAACAATGCAAAATTAGTTACATCAATTTACATGACATGGATTGGCAATAAAAGTAATGTACTGACACTGAGTGAGCATGTGTTTGAGAAGACACTTGGACAGATCCCAGTAAACGTGCGAGAAAAAAAAAACCTAGTTATTTTTAGAATGGCCATAGTTTAGGTATGAGACATTGGAAAGAGAACCAGCAGAATTTTTAGATTGTGCGACAAACGCTTGGGAAACAGCAAGATTATGCTGTTTCGTCTCTTTCTCGATCTTGTGTTTGTTTTCATTAAATATGAATATGGTGAAACTCACACAGCAAATAATTTTCTTAGACTGATCTTTAATATAACTTATGCAGCTCTCCAATAATCAGAGCATTTGTCAATCTTCAGATTAAAGTGAAATGAATGTGCTTGAGTTATTTAGATTCCAATCGTACTAGTTATAATCGATTATATCTCAAATATCTGAAAATTCAATTAGAAATGATTATTATAAAATGTATCTCATTTTACCCGTAACTATCAACATAACTAATACCTATATATATATGTATTTATTTATTTTTAAGAGTACAGTGTTGAACTATGCATTCCTCCCAGAATTTTGTAAAAATTGTTCAAGACTGCTTATTCCGTATAACCATATATTTTATTTTGTAGAAATCTCTAGCAGGCCTAATTTTTCTATGTATATACCGATAGTTATTACTTTTTAATTTTCCATTTGTGTATTAGCCTATTCTAAATTCCAGTGAGAATGTCTTCAGAATTAGAAAGCTTAATGGTCCTCGCCTATATTTTCTAAACTAATGTTTATTAAGTGCCAGAATGGTACTTTATAAGATTGTCCGTCTGTCTGTCTGTCTGTCCGTCCGTATGCCTGTACACGCGATAACTCAAATACGCTTTATCGAATTTTCATGAAACTTCGTATACGCATTTACAAGAAGACTATTGATATTGGACCAAGTAATTTGACCAGTACAGGAGTAAAGCCCAATTTAGTGCCTATTTTATGGCAATATATTAGAAAGAATTTATCAAATGCAAATCAGTTCTCATGACAACATATTGTTTTACAGTGTTTATTTACGGCTTTGGAAGTTGCGGAGGCGGTTTAATATTCCCATACAAACATAAACGACTTTGCACTATATCGGAAAAATTCCGTGCACTCGACTGTACCAAGTAAAATTTAATATTACAACATTTTTTTAATTTTAAAAAATTAGCATTGGAGTAATAACTAAAATAAAAATATACCAGCTGAATTGGAAAATGAAATTAATCGAAAACATGTAAATTGGGTCAGCATTGTGATAAAAGCGCTTCGACTCTCAGTACTCCTCATTTAAATACACATAATGCTCTAACATCATTCAAAACCTCCTACCTCTCAGAAAAACCTGTGACCACCGGGAACGCATCTATATCTACGCACCTACAGTCAGATTAGCTAACCTCGTAAACCAGCATATTTGTCTATTCTGGGCTGGAATTGTTGGAAATGAGAGAGCTGATCAGATAGCTAAACTTTGTGCCGAATCCAACCTAGAATTGAGCTATTCGTTGTGTCCAAACTCATATTTTAAAAATGTTCTAAAGAAAGAAGTAGAACAATGGTATGACCTTTAGTTAAGCAGCTTAAATGGGCAAATTACAAGGAATTAATTTTTTTTATCGCTCACTTGCAAGTATTTCATACCAAATTATATTCTAACCCAATTCATTACTGGATATAGAAAGTTTAAAAGTTACCTGCAACATTTTCAACTAGAGTCACCAGGTGGATTTACGCGTATTTGCAAATGTCAGAAGAAACCGTATTTTACCTGCTGTTCCAGTGCTTTAATAATAACTTATGCTTTACATAGTATAGAATTCACCATAATATACTACAAAAAGCTTAAAATTTAAGTGGGAAAGTGTAACCAGAAGATCCATTCTACTAGAACATATCGACCATTGTGAAATCAATTACTTCCAGCCATTCATAAAGTTATTTACTAAGTCATGTTCCACCTCTGCTTTTAGCCTATATCCTTTGTTACTGGCGTTTATTCATCCATTTAATTATTTGTTATAATTTAATTTGTTTGATTTTATATGTGTACTTATAATCCTGATATGCCACTTGGTCCAATAGGTTTCAAATAGTTGTTGGAGAATAAATAATAACAACAACAACAACTTCGTATACCAAATCAGTAATGTACAAGGTTACGACATAAAATCATAATGTCGTGAAACAATTTTCATAGCACCTTGTAAAAAGTATATTATGAATTACTGCACGTCGCTTTATAGTTCAATTACAGCTGGTGGCCTATGCAGTTTGTTACTTGAAAATAAAAAAAATCACACCGCCAATAGCACAGAGCATCGTAACGCTATACTCTCGTGTTTCATGACGAAGGTTTATAGGATTTCATATGAACAAAAATCCAATATAATTTTTAACGGGATGCCATTGTTTATTATCCGATTTTATTACTTCCTCTACCAGTACCATACAGATAGAGGAAGAATTGTGTTGGAATCCAAGGTTCGATGTCGCGATTATTACATAAGTACAATTTGAGTTCCCCTGAAACCAAAATTGCTACCTGTATGTCCGTCTACGCATTGATCAGTATAGCCAAAAAAAATTGTTTAAAAATCAAATTTTATATTTGTATTAGATACTTTTGGGCATGTGACCATTGCCGTAGCTAGGCGGTGGCGAGGTGGGCCCCCGCCAAGGGCGCAGGTACAAAGAGGCGCAAAATTAGCCATGAAAAGTCCTTTTTTATTTTTTTTATTTATTGGTGCAATTTATCAAGCAATAAAAATTCCACGTTATTGGAAGAAATCTTTCAGGTTATTAAAAATTACTGCACGTGAACTATCTGTAGTATTATGCCGATTGTCTACAAATAAAAAGCAGTCATGCAACGTTCTTTAATTAACACGTTACTTATTGACATTAACAGTAAACAACGACAGTAAAAATTAAAATATGCGTTATTATTGAGATGAAAGTGGTTCAACTATTCGAAAAAAAAATATTTTTACTTATAGGCCTATTAATGTGTTTAACATTTTAGTAGGCCTCAGGCCTATTAGGTAATTTAATTTTGATACTAGATTTTATTATTTAATTCTTTTTTAAGTAGTTCAATCGTCTGAAAATAAGGTTTTAGTACCTTGAAAGTTCAACACTTAATTCATTTTCAATTGAGGTTTAGGTTTTCTTTGATAATAACAGTGTTTTTATATTAAAATAATAAACAATTTTACAGAAATTAAAAAAAAACAAATTGTTCAGACCCCCCCCCCCCCAGTGTTGGAGGGCGCAAATTTGTCAAACTCGCCAAGGGCGCAGAAGGACCTTCCTACGGTCCTGCATGTGACATGACGATTAACGACGATTTTCTCCTGCATTTGATGCAATTTTACATTAAGGAAATTTAATTTTTCGCTTTTTTTCTCCCGAAAATGGTTCTAACTATTTTGTTTAAATTTCGTACGTAAGATTCTTACATTAAGAGCTAAGATTACATTTTAAATATTTTTTCGTAGTTATATGACAGCCATCGTTCGTAGAAAGTCAGCTTCTTGCGTGGCGAACAATGTGAGGCTGTCGATGAAACAACTGAATACGCACTCCTTGCAATACGGTCTCTTACTATATATTAATGAGAAAGTTGTATTGTCCATGCTTAGGGTAAAGAAAGTTACTTGAATGCACTATGACATGTTTTATTTTGGATGTGTATCCTGGCAACGACTTTCTCTATATTCATTATCACTCCACATAAAAAAAAAATTGTTTTTCACGATTTTCTCAAAAACAGTTATAACGAATTTGTTTTAAATTGTCTACACGATTTGCGTAGTATAAAAAATATAATGTAGTCTTACTGTATAGCGCGTATTATAAGATTATATACATAAAGCTAACACTTTTATTTGAAACATTTCTCCGAATAAATTTTATGGAGGGTAGGCTAGTTATTAGCCACTTACTTTATGCGCGAACTTGTATTTTAAGTCTTGCCTCGCGAATAATGCGGCTTTGAATGAGGGTGAGACAACTGAAAGCGCACTACAGCAATACAGCCGTGTACTCTATGTTGGAATATTTTGGGGGTAAAGGGAGATATGCAATTCACATGATATTTTTTTAACTTATTTACCTCAATTGGATCAAACAATTAGGCTGCAAACAAATCCCATTTCTTTTTGAAAATGAAGTACAGGTTTGAGAAAAGCCTATCAGCTCACAAGCCCAAAAATTATTTACAGTAATATAATATTTTTTGCAGGAAGAGAGGTTAATATTGATTTTTGTTTAACAATGTCAGTTTAAGTAATTTTTCTGTCTTTATGACCAGACTAAAATATATCACTCCAAAAATGTTATCCTTAACAAGTATAACAACAGTTTTAAAAGAATTTAGTTGCAAGCATAACATTATTTCTTGAAGGTGAATGAAAGACAGGAAGAATCTCCAAATCCTCAACGTTCGAGCTTTAAAAGATAACGACAGCTAAGAGATCCCAAAATCCATTCGGTAGTAGTTGTATCGTCCATCGCCCATCGTCAATACTGTAACATATTACTTGTACAGAGAGGTTATTTTTGCGATGTACCGAGAACGAACTGTCCGCGCGGCGGCCTGGAAGCAAGTCGGAAACAACTCGTCGACCTTCCGGCTGGCGCGCTCCACCGGCACATCGCAAAAGTAATGTCTCTGTATATGCCGAAGAGTGAGATAGACTGGTTTTTAAGGATTTATGAACAATTTAAAAGCAAAGACCTGAACTGTATTGCCTATGGAAAGTGGCACACTCCTGCCGCTTATTCTTTGCCTAAAACCGCTTAGGCCTATAACTTCAGTATAGAGAGAAAACCGTGGGGTTTTTCTTTCTTTCAAGAACAGAACGACTGGAAAGAAGGATATAACTGGCTATTTTAAATTGCATAAATTATTCAATCTATGAAAAAAATTAGATTAATTATAAATAATAAAATCAGGTAAACTGATATAACAAAGTGCCAGTATGTTTTGTTTAATCAGTTATGATTTGCAGTTATGATATGCAGAATATAAAAAAAAGTCAAATTGGCCGGTTTCGGGATTTGAGCCATGGAACTCCAGAATGTGACGCCAAGACGTTACCATCTCAGCCACCTGGGTCAGTTATGGGATAAGCGCATTTAAAGCAATAGTGTTGTCATATCTAACTGTATTTTAATTGCCAAAGCCTTAGAAATCACAGTAAAACAAAAGGTTATGTTCTCAAGATACCTGATTTTCATTTTTTTAAATAAATTCTTTCGAATACGTATATTACCATAAAATAGGCACTAAATTGAGCATAACTCCGAAACAGGTCAACCGATTTTATCCAGTATCAATAGACGTCTTCCCATGGACATTATAAATGTGTATACCAAGTTTCATAAAAATCCGGTAAAGTGTATTTGAGTTACCGTGTCTTCAAAATAGACACTAAATTGGGTTTTACTACGGTACCGGTCTACCGATTTGGTCCAATATCAGTAGACTTCTTCCCATGTACATTTTAAATGGGTATACACAGTTTCAAGAAAATCTAATAAAGCATATTTGAGTTATCGCGACTTCTTATATATTAACATAAAATGCACTAAATTGGGCATTATTCTGGTACTGGCCAACCGATTTGGTCGAATATCAATAGACTTTTTCCATGGATATTATAAATGCGTGTACGAAGTTTCATAAAAAATCCGAAAAAGCGTATTCGAATTATTGCGCCTTTAAAATATACACTAAATTGGGTTTTACTCCGGTACCGGTCAACAGATTAGGTTCAAATTCAATAGGGCACTTTTCATGGGCGTCATAAATGGGTATACCAAGTTTCGTGGCAATCGGATACAGCGTATTTCAGCTATGGCGCCTTTCTAATATAATCTATTAAAATAGGCACTAAATTATGGCATTACTCCGGTACCGGTGAACCGATTTGGTTCAATATCAATAGGGTTCTTCCCATGGACATAATAAATGTGTTTTCAAAGTTTCATGAAAATCCAAAAAAGCATATTTGAGTTATGGTGCGTACAGACACACGGACAGACAGACAGACGGACAGACATTTTTTCGTCCACCACACAATCTCATAAAGTACCATACTGGCACTTAATAATAATCCTCTTCGGTGTTGGTTGAAAATTTCATATATCTGCGTGCCTTGACATGATAAACAAATGAGTCGACCAGCGTGAGCTACAACATTCAAGCGATCGTAATGGTTTTATGACAAAAATAGTCAAAGCCTACTGTAATTGATTTGACATTGAAATGTGTAACTGAAAATTGATGCTTCGAAAACGCTAAAATACACGTTTTCTGCCCGTTTTTCACTCATAACTCAATAACGAAAGCAAAAACTAAAAATGTAATATGCCGAAAACCTTTCCGGGAATGTACTCAACAACTTCCCAAAGTTTCATGGCGATCGGATGAATGGTGTAGTAATGCATAAAGGACACACACACACACACACATACATTCATTTATATATATATATATATATATATATATATATATATATATATATATATAGATAAGATATATGAAGGAAAACAAATTTCTCTGCGAATTGAAGACATCCACTAAGTCGTGTAGTGGGAAACTAACTGTGAAAGATGAAAAGGTTGTTAGTGAAGTGGAATATCAATGAAAACAGGATATCGCAGTTCTGCAAAAACAATGTTTTATAACACGTAATGTAGGATTATTAGTCTGAACAAAAATGAGGCAGAGTTAATCCCTCGTTACTATGGAAATAACAAAATTTGTGGCGGAGAAAAGTTTGAAGTGACGAAGTCAGTTTCCAACCCTAAGAAACGAGCAAGAGATGGCACTCCAATTCCACAGATATGTACACACTTTTATATGTAGTATTATTGTATTTTACGGACTATAAGACGCTCCGGACCATAAGGCACACCCTGATTTTAGGATGGAAATTTAAAGGAAAATAAATTTAATGTGATTTAAAACGAAAATTTTAAAGGGAATAATATACTTCATTGCATAAACAAATTATACCCTTCAACAAGGGAATCAGTGTAAAAAACTTGTAACTTAAAATCTGTGTTTTACGAAAATTTCTTCTATACAGCTAAATTCAGCATACGTTAAGTGTAACGGGACAAGGCTGTTTAGAAGTCATTGCCTTCATTTAAACCACCCTACGGAGACAACTCCTTTCGTATAAGAGAACTCAACATTCCTTTTTTCGCATTGTATACCTGGCTTCCAGTTACCCTCATTTTACGAACGTGACAACATCTTCGGCAATATTTACCACAATTTTAATTTTGTTAGTGTACTTCGGACCATTAGACGCACCCAACTTTCAAGGCTCTGTTTTCAAGGTAAAAAAGTGCGTCTTATAGTCCTAGAAAAATGTTATATAGAAGTAATCGAGCAATACTATTGAATTTTACTGTTTAATATTATAGTAGGTTTATAATAGTTTCATTTCTACAAAGAAGACTTCGAACCACAGCAGCAGACGGAATGTGAAACCACCACAAGAGTTCCTCAGTTTTCGTATCTAAGATCAAAACTGTAGAGAGTAATAATTAAGCTCTGTGAGTGCAGACAAAACCAGGAAATACACAGGAAGTGACTTGGGCCGAAACTCTTCGAATGTAAAATGCGGTATAAAAGTTTTAAAATGTTAAAAATCAAATATATTTTGGGGCAACTTGTGGTCATCCTCTGTGATAAAATTTAAAAAGTTAAAACCATAGCCAACCTAGAAAGAGAAGTTAAAAAGTAGGCCTATGTTATTTACATGGTGTGCTAGAAGTTACTGTTTTGAACTGAAGCTTGACTAGATGAGCACAGAGTAGATACACAAATATTTAACGCTACAGAATGTCAGCCAACGTATGAAATAAAAGAGGATAGTTTCCCACTTTACTGGATTGGTTAATACTTTTCCTACACACGAGAAACGGTCAAATTTCATGTAATATTATTCTCCAGAAATTTTATAATCCATAGACACATTTTGTTTCTAAGAATATTTTTTAAATACAGGTAAAATCGGTAAGAAGTTCAAAGAAAACTAACCTAAAATGGCGCTCGGAAAGAAAGTCACACACCAGAATCGGCGGCTCGAGACAGCGCAGGTGCATGCTGGGAATAAACCGATGGGTCACGTGGTGATGAAATCAGGGCTGCCAACATGATAAGGCTCTGACAAACATCCGGGAGGTATAATATGCCATATTTTCGAAACCCACAAACAATGTATCGTACATTATTCTAAAATGCAAGGGCATTTCGCTACGGCTGCCGCCTCCGCTTTGCGCACTTAACTATGTGGTTAGTATTACGCACTAATTACCTATATGTAGAGGTTGGCAGCCAATGGGAATGTTGGTCTGCAAGCCAGAGCCCGCGTGTGGAAATCCATTACAGTGCGAAACTAAACCCAAATAAAACATTATCTTTATTGACAAGTTGTTCGTTCAAAGTTCCCTCTTTCTTATGAAGTTAGTCTAGAAAAATTTCAAAATTATCAAGTGTTTTCAGAGTTCGACTTTTATTTTTGATGTGTAAAATGTGCATTTCTTTATCTATGGTTTCAGAACCATGTTGTGAGTCTGCCTTGTGCTCAGCGTAAGGCAAATGTTTTCCATACGCTATTGCTTTTACGCGTTATCTGAATATTTCATGGAGTTCCGTCCCAGTCTGGCCAACATAGCTACATTTAATATTTTTATCTGTACAAGATAATTTATACACCCCAGACTTATTACACTCATGTTTTTTTACTGATTTTATGTTTATTAAATACAAGGGTAGATAGACTGTTGTTAGTCATGAATGCAATATTTAAATCAAATCTTTTGAATATGTTAGTGATTTTGTGTACGTTCTTGTTAATGTATGTGAATGTAGCATACATTTCATTCTGATTTATTCTGTTTTTTCTTATGTTGTTACTGTTCTTGTTAATTGGCTTGTTTGTAATATCCTGTACTACTTGAGCTTTATAGCCATTTTTGCTAGCAAAAATATTGGAATTTCTTTTTCTTGTCATTGGAAAGTGGGACCGACTGAATTCTATTCACCATTGACTTAAGGCCTCCTAGCTTTTGTGTCGGTGGCTGGTTAGATGTACTGGTAGGGGGAAAAAAGTGGACACTCTTGTAGCTGATTTCAGATCCTTGTGATACGTAAATAAATGTAAGAGATGTAACGGAAACGTTTGTTTTCACAAGCAATGCAAATTACGTGAAATTATTTCTCAATTCAAGCAATGTTCATTTCAATACATTCCCTGCTATCTTGTGAATGCCGCTTGGCATGCGCAGTGGCTCATATCGGCAACTTAGAATAAAGAGGTCCACAAAGTATGAAGAAACTGGAGATATAAACACGTTTTTGAAAACCATCTCTTACGTCATCAAAACGGATTGAACTGAAACCTGACACAAATGAACTTGACCAGATTTGTAAGTACTGAAGATTCTACATACTGTACATAGCAAAGCTTACAAAAAGACTAGGCTTAACTTTAGGCATTAAAGCAAAGAAAATGGCACTAGGCCTAACTATAGGCCGGGTGTGGGTTCATTTCGTCCATAGGTCTACTCACTCCCTTTGTGTATGTTTATGTGAGAGTATACGACAGTCTTATCTCGTCATTTAGATACCGGTGCCATTCAAAAAAGGGCATGCAACTTGTTCGCCCTTTATCCATATTTCCCAGTCTAGACATTCTAAGCATTTAAATTCGGATGAGACTCGTCGACCAGGTAGCAAACGGGAATAATCAGGGTCCCTCGGATATTTTGAGAGTCGGATGTTTTGGGGCTCGAATATTTTTAGATTACACATACCACCATTTACAAAAAAAATGGGAATATTCTCAACATAAATGCATTATTCCATTTTCAAAGACCGGAATATGGGTAGGCTATTCAGCTGGATTACACCACTAACTCATATACATCCAGTACCGGACATCATGTTTTATAACCCGTAATGTAGGATTATTACGTAAGAACAAAAGTGAGGCAGACTAATTCCTTGTTACTATGGTAATATCAAAATTCTTCGCGGAGAAAGGTTTGAAAATTCTATACAGTCATAATACCTTTATTTTGCGTGCATTTAAGGATACGTTTTGAATATACGGATCCACTTATTTTTTACCAGAGTCTGTATGCAAGAAGAACAGTTGACGCTTTATTGAAAACGCCGCAGAAGTCCCATCACAATCTTCGAATTCTTCACTTTCGGAAAACCTATAATTATCTAAAAAAGCAAGTTCATGTGGAAAATCGCCAATTGGAGAAGATCCTGGGGCCTCTAATTTATCATCGAGTAGAACCTAAATATTTTGGGCACTATTTTATGAAAAATCGTCAAGTGTTTATAATTTGTACGTGCAACTTCGTGTATCCTGTGAATAGTGGGGGTGCATATAGAATATGTGTATCTGATGTATCAAATTAGATTTGACGTTCAACGTACTTATACAACTTCATGTGTATTGAAAGGGGACCAAGGGAGAGTGATGCGCAATACATGATCCCATCAAGAGGGTCACTCAGCCTCTCCTCTCCAACTCCGCTCTCACCTTTTCGTGGTGGTCCCCATTAAGCCGAGTAACCCAGTCCAAGGTTGTGGTGAGAATCCCTTCGGCGGACTGGGTCGGCGAACTAACGAGAGACGGGGGTTCTAGCAGGGCTGCTTGGGGGTAACTCGAGTGTCAGGCCTGTTAGAATGGTGCGGATTGGCAGCAGGATCCGCATTTGGGTAGGTGGCGGATGAACTTCTAGCAAGTCAACGGCAGCATCCTATGTCCAGTGAGGTGACATACTGCGAAGGGGAAGGGAGATCTCCGTGAGTCGTGGTGAAGACAGCTCCCTAGGGGAAGGGTACCCCGAAAGCAAAACTCCCAGTCCCTCTGGTTAAAGGGTTGAGCCTGAGGTCGACGATCTTACCTTAGAAAAACTAAACCATCACAATGTGGAAATAAGACAGGCTCATAAAAGAGAAACATGGAAGAGGATTGTGAAGAGGGCAAAGGCCACGAAGGGGTGTAGAGCCGAGAAAGAAGAAGAAAAATCTTTATCTTCTCCAGCTTTCCCCCGGTCTGGAGGTTCATGAAGACACCCCCGCAAAGGAATGCCGTTTAGGCAGAGTCAAGTACTGTGCAGTACTCAGAATAAGTCAGTGGATCAACAGAAGAAACATCCCTGTTCACCACATCAGTAAAATGCCTTGTAGTCGAAAGACATAATACTAGGGGATCAAGATCGCCAATCTCCGGCGTTCCTTAGTTCGCCAAATGGAGAAGATCCTGGGGTCTCGAATTTATAGTCGAGTAGATGCTACAGGTCTGTCCAGTCGCCACTTGGATTTTTGGGCGCTAATTAAGAAATCTTCAAGTGTTTAAAATTGTGTACATGCAACTTCATGTATTGTTGTAAATATGAGATGGTACATATAGATTATATGTATCTATTTAGATGTGGTATAATAGATATCACCTTTAACTGATGCCCTGAGGACGTCTGATGATAAACACTGTTGAAATATCAATTAATTTTTGATGGGCAAGAGACTTTGCCTTCTTCAGCTTCCTCCCGGCATGATATTTGATAACGGGACAAGAACGTGGTTGGAAAACAACGATCAGACTGAAAACTTCAAGTTTTTCAAGGAAAACAACTTCCGAATGTGGATCTGCCATTGTAAGAAACCACATACGATTGCAGAAAAGACTACTGGAAAATGTCGCTGTACAAGAACTATCTATCGACACTGTGGTGAACATCCTGTTGTATCTATGAAGTTCAAGAAACTTAACAGCGAAACCAAAGACGATTTAATGTCTTCTTGTAAGAGCCTCCTCGATAATCTGTTTGACCAATATGCATATTTAGGAACTTCCAAAAACTTGAGACAGGAAGACAGAGAAGCTTTTTTAAATAGCATTCCTGGAAGCAACTTAGATCAACAAAAGGTGTGTCATAGCTTGAAGAACTTAGTAAAGTGTATCAACAAGCATTTCTGTAGGAGAGTATTCGTTCTCATAGATGACTTTGATTCACCAATCATACAATTAATAAACAGCTCAAATACTACAAGTTTTGGATATTTAACGCATATAAAGCAAGTGATTCAGTTGGTTGAAATGATGGCTTCTTGTTTAATGGTGGCAAACAAAGACGTTTCGGGTGGTGTAATCACTTCTTCTCTGTCAACATTCTTTCCACCATATTTTTCAAGCAATATGGAAGTATGCCCGTTTGTGGAAAATCATCACTTCTCTTTGTTCTTCGGCTTTACAGAATATAACATAGATTGTTTGCTTGAAAGGCCTCAGTTCAAGGACTTTAATGAAAGGCATATTCTTGATCATTACAATGGATATATGACTCTGAATAAAACAAAAAAGATGTACTCTTATTTTTCTGTTGTAAGCTACCTCAGAAAGTGGAAGGAAGATCGCAGGCAGTGTGTGAGGTACTTATCAGATAATAGTTGGGTTAGGACTTATGGCATACCGATGCTAAATAAAGTGTTTCGTATTCCAGAAATTCGGGATAAAATTCAGACAGCTCTAAGCCATGACTCGTGTGTCATAGATAATTAGAGCAAGAAACTCAGAGCTATAGATATCCTTCAAATAAAATCTATAGTAAACGAACACGCCATGATTCCTATTGGTGTGAAGGAAGATGCCTTAATTCTGTACCTCAAAGACTCTGGTTACTTCAACCTCAATCAGCTAGGTATCTGGAGTTACAAGATGGAGATACTAAATCGTGAAATCAGAGAAGAAGTCGCAAGGAATTTCTACGATCCGGAATACTACCTGCAAGAGTACAAATACACTTCCAAGCAGATCTTTGACTATCGCAATGCGTTGCTGTGTTTGGATCCAAACAGGCCAGAAACATTTAAAGAACTTGCAGATTCCATAGAACAGATGTACTCTGAAGATGTACCAATGCCGAAAAATCGCGAAGAGTTCAAGGCACCTCTCGTTGCTTTTGCATTTGGCATGCAGGACGTTGTAGTGAAGGCTGATATGTATTGTCAATCAAGGCTTGATCTGTTGATGTACAGAGAGAATGATAGCTCTGGAATTATTATAGAGTTTAAATGGGGATCTAATGAGAATTCAGAAAATGGCCTCAAACAGATTTTTGAACATCAATGTTACAAAGCTTTTGAATTCTTCAACGTACATAACAAAATATACATTGGCTTGCATTGTTCAGAGACAAAGACAGTTAGCATTTGTGCTGCGGAAACTAATTCTGAAGAGTGGTCTGAAGCAGTGAAGAGCTTGATTAAGTACCCAGAGTGAAATTCAACAACATGTTCTTTGAACTTAATAATTGTAACTCTTATATGGATTTCTAATGTCCAAATCTGTATCTGATCGTATTGTTTACTAAGTGTTTAACTACTGCCTTTATTTCTATAACTGAAAACATTATACATTTGGTATTTGTCTTCACAATTTTGATTGTTAACCAAATAAAATTTTGAATTTATCAAATTTAATTTCTTGAATATTACTGTTTTTAGGTGAAGTCAAACTTCAAAATTCAATGCCATAGCCTGGATTTGAACCAGTATCTTCGACTCTCTGTGCCGCTGCTCTTACCAATTGAGCTACCATGGCAACATTCCGGTACAACATTAAATTCTCCAACTGACTCACATATATATGGAGAGCCGAAGATCCTGGTTCATATTCCGGCTATGGCAGTGCATTTTTCAGACTGGCTTCGCCTTTCCATCTTAGCCTAGACACGGCTAGGGTGAAAGAATTATCATATTGTTTTTAATTATTTACACACTTTAACTTTCTCTCCTACTACAGGTAGGAATACTTAAGTAAAGGTAATAATTTGTTAGACTATGAAATTCATTGTCGGTTATTAGCAGGGCCCGGATTTTGATGACATGTCATCCTTCAACTGGTACATCATAGACGTTGTCCACTAGTGCAGATATTCTGATCATGACTCCTAGATTATAAAAATTGTAATTTTGGGTTATTTTTGGTCATTTTTCCCGCTCTTTTATTTGTTGGTCGTTTTAGAATACAATGTCATACTTTGGCTTTTTTGGTCATTTTACGGTATTTTTTCCACCTTTCATATTTTTGGCAATTTTTTAAATATAAAGTCATTATTTTCTCATTTTGTGTTGTTTCTCGCATTTACTTACGTTCAAAATTATCGGAACTCTAAAAAGAATAATAAATAGGTTTCGTTATAATTATAATTTGGATACAGAATGACTTTATTTGCCGTTTGCATTCAACTCTATGTGCCAATTAACTAATCACAAGCCTATAATTGAACAACAACATAATTTCAGAACAGACATAAGTCTGATGAATAAACTAGTATTTTCATGCATATTTTTGGGTCTTTTTTGTTGTTGTACAGTTTTGCAGTCTTTTTATAGCTGATTTCAAAAGTATTTTTAGGTCATCAAAATCCGGTTCCTGGTTATTAGGAACTGATACAGGTTTTGAGGTCTAATATATTGATTGATTGGTTTATTTCATGCCAATGCCATGAAGTACATAACAGAGTATCGATATACGAAAAACTCTGCGCAAGCGTAGGCCTCTAGTTTTGCAAGATATGCAGAATATTCTCGGCAAATTCATGTCAGGCATCACACTGCTGCAGTATCGAAACTATCCAATAGGCATTCCGCTGTCAGCCCATAGCACGCCGATCATTCTCCACAGAAACAATAGGTAATCTAACTACTTCTGACAGGTTATCCAAACGAAAAAATATATTTTTTCAAGCTTAAGAAAGGAGCAAAACGAAGACACACATAATATACCCCTAATGGAGTTGTTATAAGGTTTCAATTTGGTATACAGATGGCCTATCTTTATAGTAATATCAGGTGGCCTGTATTTTCTTACGCGTAGATCTGGCGTGCAGTTGTCCGAAAACATTGTGCCTTCCAAAGAAGTTAAATTTATTTATTTCATACCTTCACTACTAAGGAAGCACTCATAAAATTCGAGACGGAATTGAATTAAATATTTTACTGACCACAATATTATTGCCCTCACAGTTTTGGTAAATTGATAGTTCATTTAACTGTCCACAAATTACTTACTTACTGAATGGCAATAGACAATTCCTCAGCAAGCTAAAGGATTATTATCTATTTTATGGAACCCGAAGGTTCATTGCCGCGCTTACCCGAGTCCGCCATTTAACCCTATTCTGTGCTAACTCCATCCAATCATCCCTAGCAAATCCTACTTCCCTTAAATCCATTCTAAGATTGCCCTCCCACCTACGTCTAGGTCTTCCGCGTGGTCTTTTCCCTTCGGGTCTCCCAGTCAATACTTTTGAGATATGTCTTTCCTCCCCCATGCGCGCAACATGTCCAGTCCATTTCATCCTCCGTGATTTAATGACCCTTACTATATCCGGTGAAGAGTACAGGTCATGAAGCTCGTCGTTATGCAATTTTCTCCTGTTCCTGGGCCCAAATATTTTTCTAAGCACCCTGTTTTCGAACACTTTCAGACTATGTTCTTCCCGATCAGTAAGCGGCCATATGAAAACTTATTTGTACGACTGCATTTCTCCCTGGAAATTGCCCGAATGAACCCAATAGCTAGCAATATAGGAGTGAGCTTCTTTTTCCTATGTCACGATAAAAACCATTAATACTGTGCTAGCAGCGAATTGAAAACAGTCAAAATCAATAACAATCACGTCAAGAATTTAAAAGGGGGACAAAATGGAATTGCACGAATAAATAGGGATAAACAGTATCCCATTATCGTTTTCTTGGGGCAATGGGCCTGAAGTTTTTATAAAAGGGCAATCCCGTTGAAAACACTATTAAGAAGTACTCTTAGAATTATAGAAAAATGATTTAGTGGGTGGTTGAAAACTACAAGTTGTCTATTTTGTCATGACTGCTTCAGGAATGAAATACACTTTAGTAAAGCACAAATCACATTATAATCTGGTATACAATTAACGTAGCAACAGCTGAGAGAAGGTATCATCTAAATGAGATTGATGATATAAGCTAGCAAAGCACATCGATCGTTAAGGCTTCCAAGCGAACAGTCCCTTATTTTCCCCCAGAACAGTGGTTCCCAATTGGTGGAACGTGTATTACTAGTTGATTGGTATATGGTTATTTAACGACGGGGATGTACTGCAACTTAGGCCTGTGATCATCGCCGGTGTGCCGGAATTTTGTACAGCAGGAGTTCTTTTACATGCCAGTAAATCTACTGACATTGGTCTTTCATCGACCTGGGCTGGGATCGAACCGAACAACTTACGTCCAGAAAGCCAGTGCGATACTAACTGCGCAACCTAGGCCGACCGTATTAGGCCTACTAGTAGTAAGCGGCAAGAATATGTATGATGGTATGCAGAAGTGTTGATATCATCTAAATCAGCGTTTCTCAACCTTTTTGAACCCAAGGACCTCTAAAATGTCTAAAAAAAATTACGGACCCCTAATTTTAATCCCATTTTAAAAGTAGGCTATATTTAGGCCTATATTCTTAATATTTGGGGTATTAATTATTAATATTTGGGGTCATTATAACGAAATAAATCGAAATACATTTTTTTAATTTGACGCAAACACAGTTAATGAATTGGAAAAAAATTAAACCGGAGTTTTACTTCTTTACTTTCCATTTGCTTTATGATATTTTAAAATTATGTCTGCGTACCATCTGCACCATCTTCGCGGACAACCAGTGGTCAGCAGACCATAGGTTGAGAAACGCTGATCTAAATCATAATGCCTCAAATAAGCCTGTGGTGCTAAGGATGAAGTACAATGTGCCAATAACTTTATTATTTGTTGTAAATAATCGTTTCAAAAGAATGTAACTTTGCACTCTAACCTAACGGACGTTTCCCAAATTTGGTACCCTGTGCAATCCCGTACTGATGTCTCACCACTTATTCCATGACCAAGAGCTCAGAGATGACAGCAGACGAATGCTTATTTATTCAAGAAAATAAATTTTAAAATCACTGTAAATCAGTGCCCTAAAGCTTCAAATCGTATTAGGTGAAAAAATTATTTAAATACAGTTGGTTGGTTTCATGGTTATTTAACAAAGCGGGTGAGTGTAACTTAGGCCTGTGATCGTCACTGGTGTGCCGGAATTTTGTTCTTCAGGAGATTTTTTTTTTTATCTGCAGATAATGGCCCTGCCACATTTATACACGCATAAATGCAATCTACTCGGTCTCAGATCGAACCCGCAACCTTGGGCACAAAAGTCCAGCATAACAGCATAGGTTACCGGGTAGAGAACATTCGAGTTTCCATAATAACATGAAAAGGCAATGAAACGGCAATGAAACTAAGTTTTAAAAGTCCGTAATTTTATCTGAAAAAGATTATATTTATAGCAAATGTATTATTGATTACACCACAAAAGTTTTTTTTTTTTCACGTCTTACTAAAACTGCATTAATAAGCATAATAAAATGTTATACTGCTGTATTCCACAGCAGAGAAAATTAATCAACAACGTGATATTTGTTATGAAACAGGAAGTTCTGAATTACAGAAAAAAAAAAGCATTCATAATGTCAGCGTACGTACATTGACAGAGTTCTGTTACATAACATGCATATATTTACTTTTCATATAGCTTGTTCATTCACATAACCTTACCGGTAAAACGCTAAGACTACTGAACAAATAATTCCCTACTTAAAACGACCAAATAAGTCTGCATTTTACAACATATTTATGTGTTTTTATTCCATTTACACCTAGGTCTTCCTAAAGGTCTTCTATCAGCGTTATCCCATTAATTCATCTTATACGTTAATCTCATCTTCTATTCGAAATACCTAACCTGCTTACTTTAATCTGCGTGATTTAACTAATGCAGTAAGTGTTCTGCTATATAACGAACGAAGCTGCTAACAAATAACTGAAGATGTGTCTACGTAGTTTTATAAACGCCAGTACACTTAAATACGGTATTATAGTTAAAGGAAATTTAAAGTAGGTAAATTCAAGTAACGTGTTATATTTCGCTATAACTCTATCATTCCAAACTCGTGTCTAACAAATTGCAATTATGGATAGTTAAAATGTAACCTAGTTATATTAAAACTCTCCTAATTAGTCATGACATTAATATCAAAATATATTTCACTTATGCTACATATAAGCAACCTAAAAGCAATGCTACGTAACGCGGTAAATGATCCTAGAATGTTCTGGTATTCAACAACTAATCCTTTAATGTTCATATCAATTATATTACTAAATAAAATCCGTGGCGCTGCATCCCTGAAGGGACTAGGAACTGCATCTTTGAAAGACAGATGGCAGGATTGTGGGCATGTGGTCACCATACCGACCCCATGGCCGTTAATGATGATTTCCATGACCGGAACCGCTACTTTTTTATCAAGTAGTCCCTCATTTTGAATCACGAGGCTGAATGCACCCCGTTCCAGACCTCAGAAAAACCCCTAGTGCCGAGAATCGGACTCGGGCCTGCGGATCCGTAACCAGTGATACTAACCACGAGGGCACGCAGGTGGTCTCATATTACCGGTAACTACCTTATTGGTAATTATTGGGTATTTTAAAATATAAATATCAGACCCAGAGTGTTTTATCATACACACAGATGACTAATTTTAAGGTATGGTATGGATGAAGTTTTATTTCACAATATGATTTAGATTAATTAAATACAAAATTTCGCATATTCCTTGGGACTATTTTTAATATCTCAAGGATCAATGAATGCAATTGACAATGTCAGGTGGATACTAGGTAGGAAGCAATTGAATTTAAACGCTGCAAGGCAACTGGATAAACCTTAAGGGCTTATTCAGTACCCACCTACCTAATTTTCAGTTCATACCGTATTCCAAACGAAGTGAATTAATTTTAGACTAATCCCACATGTGGGAACATTTCTTTGTAGCATGTGTGTTTACTAACTGGAATAAACCTTTTGTTTCATTAAATGCTACTACTCTACAGTATAAGAAAACCTAAAATAAGTTTTCCAATTTTTATATTTTATTTAATTATTGTAAACTTTAAATTAATTAATTTAAATGAATTCAGTAGAAAGAATAAGGAAACAACCAAAACGTTTCATAAAAATGATTAATTAAAACACTAGTTTATTCATAATTCCTCATTTAAATTTTCAGGGGCAGATATTTATAACTGGATGTAAATATATTTAATTATAGAGTTTAAGTTACATAAATTTGAACGAAATTTAATGCTATGTTTTACAACTGCAAATGTAAATCAATATTTATGCTCTATTTTTTAAAAATAACATATTTCTTCTACTGCTGTAAACATAATGTGGCGACAAATAATTACTTCATTTTTATTATAAAATTTAAATGAACTATTGTAAATTTGCAACAAAAATTCGGAGAAAATCACAATTTTATACATAAAAATTTTCATTAACCCTTTCTCGTAAAGCAAATAAGCCCGTGCCGGATTGTTAAGAAAACAATTGACATAATGATAAGGCCCAAAAGTTTATACCTTCCTCCGAAAATGTATATGAAATTTAAATTTTCTTTCAATTTCTTCTCCCTCATTTTAATATAAATTTACGAAACAGATTGTATCCTATAAGAAACACTGCCATTTAAAGGTTAATCTTTCTGCAAAGAACCTAAAGGGGTTGAAAAAAAAATAACGTCCTGTATAATAACTCTGTACTGAATAGTAATTACAAGAAAACAGTAGATAAAATTCACTTGCAAGTTGTTAGAAATGTTAGGTTAAAAACTGAATTCTAAAGATAAATGTTAGGTTAAAAACTGAATTCTAAAGGCTACTTAATACGAATTTGCAAATTAATATCATGGCTTTGGTTGGGATGTGGTTATTTAACGACGAGGATGTCTGCAACTTAGGTCTGTGACCGTCACGGTGTCCCGGAATTTTGTCCCGCAGGAGTACTTTTACATGCCAGTAAATCTACTAACATGAGCCTGACATATTTATGCACATATAAATGCCTGGGCCGGATCGAGCACGCAACCTTGGACACAGAAAGCCAGCGCGAGACAAACTGCACCACCCAGGCCGACAGAAACATTTGAGGTCGGGCTAATTTTACAAAATTCCCGAAGCAATAAAGCAATGCTGAATAATGAAATGTTAGGGTTAATTAAGCGTCGGTATTAACATTCAAAGGAATATTCTATACTAACTACAACATTAATCAAAGTCAAATATAAAAATGTGACTCACCAGAATTCTGCCGGTGGTGGTTTGCCCGGAGATCAGTTCACCAGCCCAGTCTTTAGCCTCCGTCATAAAAGTGCCCTCGAACTCCTGTTTGCCCTGTCGAGCCGCTTTCTGCTCCTTCTGTTTGGGATCATTGGGAGAGAATTCAGGTTCTTTACGGCAGCAAAGGAAGGCGAAGGCTCTCCAAAGAAGGACGATGGTGAGGCCAGCAAAGAAAGTGAAGATACTGGACAGCAGAAAACACCACCATTTTCGGACTTTGAGGCAATCATCTTCCGGCGGCAGAACCGTAGTCATCTCCTCACAATTCGACATGATGGTGATGATGATGGGGGGATGTTAATATTGAATCGAACGGGGGTCGGGGGGTAGGTGGTGGTGATTGTTGTCGTCAAGGTTTTAAGTATCACCTCGATCGTCTTCGCCCTAGCTTCATCCACGCATTTTGTTATGTTTTCTTTCTACACTGATGAGAGAGATGCACCCACTTTCACCTTAGTACTGTGAAGTGCACATGAATAAAACAGTTAGTTCTGCAATGTCTTCTGCAGTGAAGCTCCATCCGAAACTGTAGATCTTGCTGCTTTGGCCGCCGCAGACCAAATGATGAAATGGGAAAGGGTGGGGATCAATACTCTAGCTGGCCAATCAGAAGCGCGGGCTCGAGCTCCAGTACTTCAGTGACGTTGCCAACACTGCGGACGAAAATACACTAGCTAAAAATACTAACCAATTTAAAATGTGTTTATTACACAAACCATACAAAAACAAATACTGCTTTAATACAATTTAAACAGAAGTGTACATAAACACATTTCATAGCAATCCTTTGGAAATGAAGAAAATACGTCATTAAGTTAAAAGGATAAGAAATGCAAATTTCAGTATAATTATTATGTTGGTAAAATCTTTTTCATGCTATAGGCAAATGACCACGGGTCTCAGGTTTCGAACCTAATTAAGAATTTATAAATCATAGATTTTCATTCAAACGCTGATTAGAACTGAGTTCAATAAAATGTTAAACGGATCAACGGCAACTACGGCTTTCGGATTTGATATTTAACTAGTAAAGCATGCATTTAGATTAGAGTCTGTATCAATATTTAAACACACAGCGCCATCCGTTCTGTGAAATAGCAACTATTATAAGTAAGAACCCCCAGATAGATAATCACTTTTTTATTTCTAATTGGTCGGTACAACGCCAAAGTGAACTAAGCGCCAATTTGTCAAAATATAGACTATTGGTAGTCCATGGTGCAGATTTTGATATCCTACGGTCTGCAATAACGAACTAAGCGATACTGGTAAAATCAGCTGAGAAAAAAGTAAATTTCGTTTTGGTTTGATGTTAGTGTGGCAACATTACAGCCAGCAAAACAGAACTAAGCAACATGCAAGATTGCTAACCTCATTTTGGATGATGACGAAATGGAAGATGTTTTGAACGATCTGAGTGATTTTTCCTTCTCAGGAAGTGATGAATTCATTCCTTCAACTACTTGTGGTAAGTTGAATACATAAATTTTACTTAAAATAAGTTTTTAACTCATGTTTTGTTCCGTCCACGAGGTTGTGTCTCTAACTTTATCTGACCAGCCATAGTGAACTAAGTGACATGCTCATTATTTAGCTTATTTTAAGGAATTACATTGTGTTTATTAGATTACTTTTGCTCCATTCTCTTAAGCATAATATATTTTATTATTTATAGTGTAATCCGCCTCCTTAATTGCCATTTTAAAAGAAATACAGTGATGTTTTTATGGTTATGCTTAGGTTGGTTTATAGGACAGTGATGGAGTAGTCCTGCAAGATTTCATTTCCAAGGAATATGAAGATTAAGACAATAGGAGATGGAAAACATTAAATTAATAAGCTAAAGTACAATAGGATAGTATATTATGAAGCTGTGCAATAGGACTGCTCAATATAATACTGTGCATAAAGAGTGTATGTTTTGTTTCTTTATTTAATAAAAAATATTTACTAAAACAACTGTTTATGTCTAGTTGTTTCAATTATCCAAATAGCTTTTTTGATTAGCATGGTACTTGTTTTTATTACGTTGCATCCAGTATAATTATCCAGCCAAAGTGAACTAAGGTGCTACTTTAAACGGCTCATATCCAACCAAAGTGAACTAAGTAACTATACAATTTTAATAAATTTAACAAAATTACCTATTGTTATTATTTCTTAATCGTACTTCTTTGTATTTGAATAACATAAGAGGCAAAGTAAAATATGTTGTAGTTCAAAAGTGTTAGAAGTGAACACAACACTATTTTACAACACTCAAACTTTAACTTCAGTTTTCTCAAAATATGGAGTTTGGCGCTTAGTTCACTTTGGCGTTGTACCGACCAATTCTGATGTATCTTACAGAAATCTGGATTGGAACGACAATATAACAGACGTGTAATAAGTTTATAGCAAATAAAATTCCAGAATATAGGTCATGGGTCCGCGGGTTCAAATCTGACTACGGAAGTGGCTGGTATAGGATTTTAGAACTCCAGGTAGTCTTCTTTTGGAATATGAAAATGCGGGTTTACTTGCTTGCACCCACTCTGCGAACTATTTATAGGATAGTTATTCTGAAAATAAATCTTAAAACAAGATTATCATATTTTTGCGTATGATCCTTCTGAAAAAATGTTATAAGGCAAAATTATCATATTTTGCATCTGATCCTTCTGAAAACAAATGTCATGAACCAAAATTATCATATTTTTGCGTGTGGTCCTTCTGAAAAAAACGTTATAAGCCAAAATTATCATATTTTTGCATACGATCCTTCAATTAGGATCATTAGGCGTCGACTTTGGTGGGCAAGGTATTTTCTGCAAGGTATTTTCTGCCCTCCAACATTTAACTTTTTTATCATATAAGGCCTACGTAAGTTATAAGTACTAAAAATCCAATTCTTGCCCCCTCAACAATATGTTGAAGTCGGAGCCTCTGCATAGCATTAAATTATGACATGAGTCATATACTATTTACATAGGCTAATATGATTTTGATCTGTTAATATAAATGCAATTGTTACCTAGGGAAAATGTTATACTACATCTACAACGAACATTAATAGAAATAATCAACAGACAATAGTGTACAAATTATATAAGCAACTTCTAATCTAACTGAGAAAGTTGCCTAATACTTAGCATTTTAACTATTTATACAATATATTTATACAAAACAAAACAAGACCACCCGAATGAGCATGCGCTCGTGCTCGGGCACAGTTCAGCCATTTACATTACAAAATACAAATTACAAATACATAAAGAAAATATAATATTAAATCAATACCTAAAAAATAATAATAAAAAAGAAAGAACAGAATAGTAAAAAGAAAAAAGGAAAAGTAGTAAGAACAAAAATTGAGACCCTGAGTTATTACAAAAAAATCGTTCCTTAATTGTCTACTAAGTACAGAGTGAAGTAACTTTTGAACTATGAAATAAGAGTTTTGATAAACTTATTGAATTTTTTGTTGTTCATATGTACTATTTCTGGATGTGACCTAATTATAGAGTTATAGAGTCTTGGACCATAATAAATGCTATGTTTAGAGCCAGAAGAGGTGAAGTATTTTGGTTCTATTAAAGGTAATGTTTTATTTCTTCTAGTATTGTAGTTATGAGGATCCGATACATGTACGTTGCGGTATTTTTGAAAGTATTTTAAAAGTGTGAGCTTATAAATTTGTTCTACAGTCATCACATTAAATTCAGGAAATATCAATTCTGTTGGATATTCTATAGGCTTTTTTAAACAATTTTTTATAATTCTCTTCTGTATTAGAATCAATGGAGTCAATACAGATGTGCCACTTCCCCCCCCCCCAGCCAATGATACCATATTGGAGGACAGATTGTATTAGAGCTAAGTAGACTGTTCTTAAGACTTTGTGTTACAATTTTAATAGGCTTTTAATAATTTTATGGTATAATCTGCTAGCATCGTCAATATTAATATAGAGGGGACGACACTGAGACACGCGATAGTTAATAAATTTGTATATTGTATGTATATTGTGTATATTGTGTACAGTGTATATTGTGTACAGTGATAATAGTTTTAAAAAATATGATTGTTAATATAATTCGCTAGAGTTTCTTAAAAATAATGTATTAGTGACGATACTTGATACACGGTACATTGAAACAAATCATTGTATTTAGCAAGATAATAATGGTTGTTTAAACGTATGACAGTTAATATTAACTTACAATGTTAACAACTTAAAATTTAAACAGACATAAATATAAACAAAAGATATATGACTATATTCAGTTTATGATGTATAATATGAGTTGAATATTTGCAGTAACATAGTAAACGTTGTACCAAATTGAACTTTTTATACATTTGTGATACAGGTGGACCTTCTACTACACAAAATCAGATCTTGATAAGTTCCTACATATGGCTTGATTGTTTGGCACTCCAGGGTCAAGGAGGACACTAAAAAACTTCCTAACTGCCACCAACCTAACTCTATAATTGGCACGAATATTAATATCACTGTTCCTAACCACCGTTACGACGATCATTATTAATTGTCATTCACAAATTCATTGTAGTATAAAATAAAACCAAATTAAATAGCAAATAATATATCCTAGCGCATTGCATTCGCCAACAATTTAATTTTTAATTCCTCTGCCAATACCATAGGTACTACAGGTAGAGGAAGTTAAGGAAGTAGAGGAATTCGAAGTTGAGTCTTTAACATCAAATACACTTTTTGATGTGTTTGTGTGTGTGTGTGTGTGAACAGTCTAGCTCTAGAATTGGAAATCGTATGGAAACAACATTTTGTATTGGGGTTAGGTACCTTCTGAGGATGTGGCTACAACATGATCTTATTTTTAAGGGATTTTACGTGAATTTATTTTAATTTATTCATAGTAACGTCGCTTTAACTAAAAAGTCATACTAAAGTTAAACTAAAATACAATGGATTTACAAAATCAATTAAATATCATTACAAAGTTTAGTTTATTTCATGAACTTTAAGACTTTTATGTGGTATATTGGTTGGCCCAGAGCCATGGAGAGGTTGACAGGAACTTTGCACCGAGACCATTGATCAGTAGGCCTATACGTGCGGCAGTATGTCAGTAGATGTTCCACAGTGAGAGGAGATGCACACAGATCGCACCAAGGAGGAAGATCCCTCGAAAGGATGTATGAATGAGTAAGAGCTGTGTGTCCAATTCGCAGCTCTTTAAATTTTGTATATGGGGTGCTTCTTTTTTATCGAAAAAATCTCTGAAAGATAGTTATAAGCCACCCACTGTTTATAGAAACTCAGTCTGGTGAACAATAAAGCTTTGCATCAGGTTTGAAACAACTGAATGCGTGCTCTTTCATGGCCTCTTATTCTATATCAGAATGTAAAGTAAGAAAGATGTATTGTTGGCCATGCTTAGAGTAAAGCAAGTTATTTGAGTGCATTAATCAGATTTTATTTGGGTAATGGACCTTTCGGGGTTGGGATGGGATGTGGTAACAACATTGTCTTCATTTTTACAACCAATATACATGGAGAAAAGTCATGCATATTATGTATTATATTAAGAGACAAAACTTTTATTTGGGCAGATGAAGTAGCCTATGTGTTTCACATCAGATATTTTATTTTAAGTTTCAAAATTGGGTTAAGCATTAGATTCGAGTAATGTAATTTCTTAGAAAGATCCGAATTTCCTTATGAGAAGGGTACTTGGTTCATAATAATTATGTTTCTCTCTCCATACTGGAGCATCTCTTGCAAGTAGACAAACAATTAATTGATGCAACATGTAAGTTAAAGCAAATGGTGCTGAGGGAAGACAGACACTCTTGAGGTGCGTATAACAAGTAGGCCTACGTCGCAAGTTCTCGAACAGCCTGCTTGCTAATTGGATGCTGCGTCTTCAAAGTGTGATTGATTCCCTTTGTCATATCAACGCCTACCTATTGTTCTCCAAAGCAAAGAACTTCCCTGTGAGGAATGCAAGGAATTTGACCGTTGCGCGCGCAAGCATGCCGGCGACCAATAAGAATCTGCCTAGCCACCTGTGATGGTACCCCTCACCTCCTCCTTCTCCACCGGAGCAATATATCGCCTCTTGCCCCTCTAATCAGCAGTGCACCCCGCAGGGAAGTACTCTGCTTTGGACTACAGTATCTCACCTATTGTGATGACAGAAGCTAATTTCTAAGATGGGCGTGCCACTTTATCAAACAAGCTACATGGTACAAATGACATCTTCGGGTGTCCCGAAGGGGAGCTTATGCCTAGCCTTCTGTTTTGTATGGAGTGTTCGAACGGAATAAAACAGATTATTTGATATATTAATAAAATTATTAACATAATCATTATCATAGGTAATGCAATGAGTGACTTGGAAATTGCCAATATATTCCCGAGGGACGAAGACATTCACCGCGGCTTCGCCCGCAATTATTTACTCACAGGCTAGATGTTTTGTTTAAATCGTTTACTTAACAGAAAAATAATTAAAACATTATATTTATTAACACTGACATCGTTTTTTACATAAATTTCAGAAATTACACAATTTGATTCTTATATTATTGTTTAACGTTAAAATTATAAATAATTAAACGAACAAAAGGGATCTTAAGCTGCCATATGGGCATACAAATTCGAAATGAACCAGAGATGGATCTTACCCAATCATGCATAAAAATTTTATTGCAACGATTGATAAATAAAAAACTAAAAACCCGGTTTTGAGGTGCATTTCAAGAACAAAGTGAGTTGCCCGGGGGAAAAAAAGACCTCAGATTCGAGTTCTCTCGCCCAAAAAAACCTGAACAGTGTGTTTCGTCCAATCCACTCATTGTTCTCCCATTGTGCATTCATTCTCCCCTTCTGTCCACTTATGTTTTAAAAAATCAGATTTCTGCGCATCGTAAACAAATAAATCAAGATAGCAACCGAGCAAGGCTATCTTGAATTAATTTCACAATTGAATACAGTTTTCCATAACAATCGATTTGCTCGTGTGTTTCTTATGGAAGGTATTTCGTCTATACAAGCTAAGTTAAATGAAGGCATTCCTAGTTTCTGGCAAAGCACTCTATTGCCACCTTCTAAGATGCAGTCTATACATCTCAGAAATCATGACATAACTTGTCTGTCTGTGAGGTAGACCATTAGGGCAATCAGTCATAGGAGAGAAGTTCCATCTGGCGCTGTGAATTGAGCTCCGGCTTAACTCAGTTGGTAGAGCATTGGCGCGAATAGCCAAAGGTCCTGGGTTCGAGTCCCAGTGCCGGAGGAATTTTTCTCCTATAATATTCTCCCGATTTAATTTAATATTTAAGAAATTTTAGAAAATAGTAACGCCTTAATCCTTCTGGTGGAACTATGGCCCTGGGGTCGACTCAGCCTCTAACAGAAATCAGTACCAGGAGCAATCCTGGGGTTAAAAGCGGCCGGTGCGTAAGGCTGACAACCTTGTCACCTTCATGTGCCGAATGTCTAAAATCTGGGAACCTCAACCTCCTGGAACCCTCTGGGCCTCCATGGCTAATAAAAAAAAAATAATAAAAAAAGATAGGCGAGAAAAGAATAAAAGAAAACCGAGAATCAGAAAGAGATAGAAAAATAAGCAAAGATTCATAAATAAAAAATGCGCAAAAAGAATAAATAGAGAAAAATGGCAGAAAGAATAAGAGAAGGTGATAAGAAAGGGATTCGAAGAAAACGGGAAGAAATAAAAATCACCCAGAAAGAGAGATAAAGAAAATAAAGAACCAGAAAGAGAGATTAAGAAAATAAAGAACCAGAAAGAGACAGATAGGAAACATGGAGGCAGAAAGAAATCAGAGAGACAGAAGGAGAAAGCAAAATCATTCGTGAATACAACACACTTCTTATTCCTAAAATGTCCACTGCAGAAAGATGTTTAATGGCAATACACGAGTCGTGACTCATATAATAGACTTTTATGGAAAAGTACTGAGGTTTGTATCTACTATACACTAGTATTCTCGTCCTATTCGGTGTAGGTTCAACAAGTGCCCCCCCCCCCCCCCAGAGGACAAGGTTAAAATTCACTGCCTTTTTTCTCTCCGAAATACAGTTGATAGATTAGATTTAGATTAGGCTAGATTTATTAGCTGCTAAAGTTGGACAGGCTTATTATAGATATTCGCCCTCAAGAACAGAATTTAAGGGGGACATAGCCTACAGTTTTCGGAGAAATTCATTGGTGAGAAATAGGTGAATTTCATTATTTTTCCCTCAGCAATGAATTGCTCTACAATCTTGCACAATCTGACATACTCTTTATTTACTACTTCTACAATTGCATACTATTTTCAAAAATAATCAAACTGTTACAGTTTTGGGTAATTATTGTTACAAAATGGCAGCCACGTTTCGGGCACTAAAATGCCGTTTCCGAGATAATTTTAACAAATGTCAATATTTTTGAGTGATTCTTTTTCTATCTATTTGCAGACATCATATAAACATCATCTACAATCTTTGGAATATCTACAGTGTAAGTATTTTTTTTAAATATTTTTTTATTTTGTTTTTCATTAAAATATATATATTTAAAAAACTATTAATGTTAGATGAATGATTGTACATAGTGTTGATCACATGTTATTAACAAATACATAGACAAATAATCACTCAGAAATATTGATATTTGTGGAAGTTATAAGCAAGGAAACAGCATTTCTGCCGTTTTGAAACAATAATCACCCGTAACTGTAACAGTTTGATTAGTTTTGAAAATAGTATGCAATTGTAGAAGTGATCATTAAAGAGTATGTCAGATTGCAAGATTGTAGAGCAATTCATGAAATTCCCCCTTTTCTCACCTATGAATTTCACCGAAAGCTGTACGTCCCCCCCCCCCTTAAATTGGTCTAACAACTGGATGATTGGCAATGGACTTCTTAGAGGACAATGTTGTGTCCTCGACATAATCGCACTGCAAGATTTGTTACCTATAGAACTGCAAAAGGTAAAGTGGTTGTAAAAAGGAGAAATCGTAGCCAAGCTTCTTGTCACAATCCCGAAGAATACATAACCCAAATAAAATCTTATATAATGCATTCGCATATCTTACTTCACCCAAAGCAGTCCTATGACCAAAACATCTTTCTCGGTTCACATTTTGATACAGAATAAGAGACCATTTGCAAGGAGTGTGAATTCGTTTGTTTCAGGCTGATGCAAAGATTTATTGATCATCAGGCAAGATCGAGTTTCTATGAATGCTGCTTTATATTGTAACTACCCTTAAAGAATATTATGAAAAAGTGTTTCAAATAAGACTTTTAGCTTTTATTTTAAGCATCTTGTGTTTAAAATTTTAACAAAATCGTTACAGCAGTTTTCGAGAAAATTTTCTAAATTGTCTTAGTGTATAGTGACATTAAACGTAAGAAAGTTCCATCTTCGCTTCACAACCCCATAAGATTTCTAACTCGAATATAAAAGTTGGTTTTTATACAATTTTCGTTGTCGAGTTACGCTGTTCACAGGAATAGAGACCCACATAAAGATATGTCTCTGATAATTGGATTTTTGGATTCGGAGAACTAAAAACGTATATTTGGGCATGCGCTGAAAGCAGTGATGGGAAAAGTACAAAAAAGAAAGTAATTGGGCTGAATTACAATTACCTGAGAGATATTTTACTTAATTACAATTACAAATTACTTTTTCATAAAGTAATCAGTAAAATTACAATTACATTTTCAATTACTTTATAAAATGGCATGACATTTTCGGAAACACTGAGTAACTTTTCGTTAATATTAACTCTAATTTGGATATTAGTTTCAAAAACAGTAATGATGATGATAAAGCAAGCAAGAATGATACTAATACTAACGACTACTAAATTGTAACAATTACAATTTTATTTCCAGAAGTGAATTACAAGTAGAACTTACATTTCTTTTAAAAGAATTGATTACAAATAAATGGGACCAAAAAAGGATTGTTACTGTAATCCGATTAATTTTACTCAATTACTTCCCATCACTGGCTGAAAGCGTGGAATCGAATTGCGGGGTCAAACACGATACTTCCTCTACTATTTGCTACAGGGAAGTAATAAATTTAATAAAGAAAGAATTTATCAAAGATCGGCTGCAAGTAAATTTTCTGGTGACTGATTGTCCCTTTGGGTTCATGGTTGGCATAGAAATTTAACTTGGTTCAAACAAGTACAGGAAAATGCCGAAAAGTCTGGTTGTAACGAATTCTACCGAGGAATTTTTATTACTTCTGCACGACTTTAAACTGCTGTATGCAGATTCTTTACTCCTCAGAAGGTAATTTGTACATAGACAAGTCAGCTCATAGAGAAATCCAACATTGCTTTCGTGAGTAGAAAAGAATACTGACGATAGAACTAAAAAAATAAAATAGGAATCCAAAATCGCATTCATTCGGCTGACAGAAAGGAAATTTGACGTTTTGAAATCGTTCACCCATAATCGGTATGCATTACAGCATCGAAAACATGATATAAAGCCTGTATTTCAGAAGTTGATAGTGCGGCGACTTGTTATTCACATCATCATGACCTACAAGTTGTTGTTTTGTTTGGTTCATCTCAGCTTTTATATCAACACATATTCCTCGAGCGATCCTGCAGGAAATCAGCTTCCACAGTACAAGAAAAACCACGTGAGTACTGTTAACTATAGAACACCACATTCCTTTTTTCCAACGGTATTTTAAAAAATACATTCAATTTTAGGAAGCGTCCATTCAAATTTTGGTAATAAATTTAAAAAATTATCATATGTAATTTCGCATTAATAGCACCTAGCTAACCGTTTACGAGCAGACATTATATTTTTACATAAACAATCATGAAGTGAAACCAAGAGTGGGCCCTAAGTTTGAAATCAGTGAGGAAAATTTCAGTAGAATAGCTGGTACTCATAAATGATAATACAGTAGTAACATGCTGATAAAAATCCTCACATTTTACATAAAGTATTAGTATATTAATCTTATATCTCGGATTTAAAGAATGTTTTGATGTGACGCATTTATACGCCAGTAGCAGTGAAAGGGTTAAGAAAACATACATTAAATTTTGGGGTCGCTAAGGGTTGTGGCGATCCTCTGAAACTCATAAATTATGTAACACCAATTGTATTTTATTTATTTATTTAAGTGCCAGAATGAATGGTAGGCTACCGGTACTTTATAAGATTCTGTGGGGGACGGGCAAATGTCTGTCTGTCAGTCTGTCTGTCCGTGTGTCTGTACGCGAGATAACTCAAATACGCTTTATCGGATTATTATGAAACTTGGTATACGCATTTATAACGTCCATGGGAAGAAGCCTATTGCTATTGTACCAAATCGGTTGACCGGTACCGACGTAATGCCCAATTTAGTGCATATTTTTTGGTAATACCTTAGAAAGAATTTATCAAATGCAAATCAGTCCTCATGGCAACATATTGTTTTACAGTGTTCACATAAGTCTTTGGAAGTTGCATTACAGGTAGTTTTGACCAATAACACTACCCACGTATTCCTTCACATATGCTTATCAAACTAGATCTTTGTTCTTCCGTAAGCCCTGCTTAATGAATCGATCTGGAGAACTTTGAGATCTATTACAAAAATAACTTATTTTCTGCATATCATAATTGCAATTATCACTGAATAAACAAAAGCATTCTGGCACTTTGTTGCATCAGTTTACCTGATTTTATTACAATTGTATACCTACTTAATAATAGAATTATATTTCATACTATGTCCTCCCATACTATTCCTTAGTCTCAATCTTTTTTATTATTATTATTTATACCAGGCTTTTCGGTTTCATAGGCCTACAACCATGATCAGGGCATTCAAATGACTTTTAACAGCATTACAAAGACAACAGTTCAGTACAACATAACCTGCAAACTTCAGTTTATGTTATGTTTTTATTCAACAGGGTTGGTAATCACTAGTCTATTGCAAGTATGCAACAAAGTCTTAGATATTATAACAGAGATCTGAACACTGTACAGCTTGTGTTTGTAGTCTGAGGTTTTTAAACATCGAAATATGAAATCCCATACTTACACCCCAATAATTCTTTTTGGTTATTTTTTGCAATTTTCTATACTGCTTACAAAAAGTTAGTCAAGCAAATCATATTGTGTTCTATTTGTCTCACTGCTGTTTACTATTCTTAGGCACAAAATAATAGTCACTACTTGTATCTATCTTAAGTTTGTTTCACCGAAGATATCATGAGACAAACACAGTTCAATTTACTTTGTTAATGGTCTTCTCAAGACATACCTGAATCTCTGGACCAATGATATTAGTCATTACTCACACCTAATTCAAATTCCTATCACTTGGATAGTTCTCAAGACATCATTCTCACCTTGAGACTAGGATAGTTCAATAGTTCCACCCCATTATTTACTCGGGTGATACTCTCCTCAAGACATGCATAAATATCTACTCAGGCGGTACACTGTCTAGAGTCGAGAAGATGGTATCAGCTTTACACTTGAACTGTATACAATCATACAATCCCAATCTATTGGGGAGTGCAATCGTTTGATGCATTGTAATATAAGTATTCTAACATTAACTTCTGCAACAAACAGTGACCAGCTTAAAACTCGTGGAAAAATGTGATAAATGCAAAAAATGTATTTTTTTATAATATGTGGTGCAAAAATAATTTCATTACACAGCAGAAATCCATTATACAGGCGGTCAAAGATTTTAAATGTTTTAACGGCCAGCGTTGTCATACGTTAATGTACATTCACATTCAATAACTTTCAAATTTGTTTAATTTATAATAATTTCCCAGTGTAGCATTTATGTACTGTACAGCACCATATGAAGAGGAAGTGGTGAATCAATCAAGAAATGAGACATAGAATTACCACCAGAAAATAGAAATTAATGCATAGTAATATTTTGAAGTCTCAAAGGTTTCAAACTAGTTATTCACAATACAAATATTCTAAAGAGTATTTTTTTAACGAGTATGGAGTTAAGATGTGAAACCAAGCCATTTTATTAACTGCACGAGTTAAACAGAGTTTAGAAAAGAATTTACAAGAGATTTTCCCAAAGGTGAAAGATTTCTTTAACACTCTTTGCAGTTATAGTAATGTGACAATTAATATTGTCAATTGTGGATGCACACTTAGCTAAAAGTGAAATCCAACCTCTTATAAAATTATCTTTATATAACTCTGGGCAGTAAAATGTTGATGTATGTTGCAGGTTGGTGGGGGCAAGATTGTAACAGGCTATGGAGTACCTGTAGATAACATTGCTGCCACCTTAACAGCTGGTTACCAAGGACCTGTACTGCTTCAAGATGCAATCTTCCTAGACACACAAGCGCATTTCAATCGAGAGAGAATTCCAGAAAGAGTTGTCCATGCTAAAGGGGCAGGTACTGTTATATTTTGAAAAGTGTCTATATTTGGGACATGTTCTATGTCAGTTCATGTATCTAAAGACATAATGATGTTAGGATGATCCTTTTGGGGCAATTTTGCTGTAGTCTTAATAAAATAAAAACTTGGAACATCTATACAACAAGTTCAAAGTCTCACTACTGACTAATGCCAGGGTAAAACTGGGTAATTCGGAGCCAACCAAGTAAACGAAGCAACGATGTCAGTTCCCAGAATATTCAAGCAAACCAAATGCCCCTCCTAAAATAATGTTGCTGTTGTTAGCCTAACTGCCACTAACCTAGCAATGCCACTGTTAAACTAATGTCACTAACCACACAAGATTTTGATTTAATGTTTCCTTCATAAATCTTGTTTAAACTGAAAGTCATATTTATTATCTCATTGTACTAATTATTCCATTTCATTTTTAAAAAGTCAAATTTCTAATTAAGAAATAAACAACTTTATCCATTAACATAGACTATCAATTTTATTACTAATTAAAGTAAATTAAATATAGCATTATTCACTCCATTTAATATCACAACACCTTTTGTATTTCGATCTAACAAATAAAATATAAAATAAAGCACAATTCAATTTATATTTCGAGGTTCCATACAAAAGCAGTGACCAAAACAGATCTACTGTTTCATATGTCTGACCTATGTAGTAGCTATTTGTCTCGCTTACTAATGCAAGAATCCTCTGGCATTATCATTTACATTATTATTACTATTGTTAAAACCCTTTCTTTCCACTTCTACATAGTCTTTAGCAATGAAGAAGATACCAGTGGATAGGATTTTTTACCAACTTCTGACATACTATACTCAGTTTGTGTCAAATCACAACGTTTGTTTAAAATTTTAATGCATATATATAATTTTTTTTAACTTTATTTATACTCAATTCAACATATGTGTTAGGTTTTATGAGTATATCAATAAGCCATTTAACTACTGATGCAAATTTATTTTCTATTTGTTGGTGTTATGGTTTCTGATAATTTTAACTGATCTTCTATTTTGACGATTATGATATAGGATGGAATAGCGGCAATGATGAATCATGGTAAGTAAGCATCCAATCCATTTGCCTTTATGACTAGTGAAACCATGAAAAAAAACCAGGTCAAATTGGCTAATATCAGAGTTAAAAGGACTTAGAAACTTTGAAGTTCCTTCCAAAAATTTATATGTCATTGTAAGATACAATGAAGTTTATCAATTGTAAGATAGGCTACACATACAATCATAGGAGACAGCATTATCAACATCTACTTTCAGATAGATGAATTCAATACTAAAATTCTTATTTACATTGGAGTATTCTCTTATAGTACCTCAATCTTTAGAAAGGAGATGGAAGCTAAAAACTATGAGAAAAAAATTGTAATAAATAAAAAATGAATTTGCTATTTAAGTCACAAGAGTGAACTTGTTGTACCCACTCTGTAACACACAATTAACTGCATGCTGCTAACCAGTTCAAAGTAGCAACCTATCAGCTGTGTTAAATTGTTTACTTAGGCCTACTTGTTTGTTTAACATGTGTGTATCTCCGATTATTAAATTTGTGTAAGTGGATGGTTATGTGCTTCATGCCATAGTCTTACATTGAAAATATGTTTTCTTTTATAGGAGCATTTGGTTACTTTCAAGTAACACATAACATTACACAATTCACGAAAGCTTTAGTGTTTGCAGAAATCGGTAAGAAAACACCAATAGCAGTCCGATTCTCATTTGTCACGGGAGAAAGTGGCTCTTCTGATACCTACAGGTAAAGATAATATTCAAAATTTTGAAAACTTATTTATACAGCCAACTGCACCAATTCTTCTACAACTACACTGACCGGCAAAGAAAACCGATCACTTAAAGAAATTTTTAAAAATTAAGTTTAAATAAAAATTATGTAGTAGGCCTAGTGCTTGAAATAAAATTACTGCAATTGTATACGTTTTTAAGATTAAAATGTAATGATACATTTCACACTTAATTCCCCATTTTTCCTCTTGCACCGTGGTGAATGGTGAGCCTAAGGTTGCAGGGGCATAATGGAGGCTGCATCCATCATCAATTTTAGCAATAGCTTTGGCAAAGTCTTCAGGACTGAGAGACAATAATTTCAACTAAACTTACTGACAGAATCACTGCGATGCGAAGGGAGACAGTTTCCGTTCAGTTTGGAAGGAAATGACGCAATACAACAATGAAACACCTTCCAATATGTACGACAAGCTAGTGCTTATAATCATATTGAAATCACTGTATTGCGATGTGTTTTTTGTTTTGTTTGGTGATAAAGTGACGATATGAAGAAAGCAGATATACTGTATCTATAGCTAATGATCCATTAAAAATAATAATTCATCCTCAGAAAAAACAATGTATAAACATCCAATCAAAATTATGTTTAATCTTAAAAGTACAACAAATTTTACAGTGATCGGGTTTTTTTGCCGGTCAGTGTACTTTCATTTCCATTCAGAGCAACTTCATTTGACATAGGTAACCCTACAAGAGATTACAACTAGAATTTATTAAGACTATTCCATGAATAAAATGTATCAGATTATATAAATAATAACCAATTTTTTACTTGTGTTGTCAAAATCAAATCAATATTGTGTCAGTGATGAGATTGTGGCATACTAAACGAATTAACACTTGAATGAGTTACCAGATACTAACCAATCCTGCTAACAGTTGGAATAAAAAATAGTTAACATGATTAAGATAAGCTAAAATCAGAACAGAATAAAAGCACATGAACTGGCTTGCAACGAATCAAAATTGTGTTTTTAATTAATGTACCATACATCTAAATTGTTACAATTTCCAAATAAGTTTTGTTGTATAAAATTATATTTTTTCTGTTCACTAGCAGCAATAAAGGAATGTAACATATTAATCATTGCATATTATTGATATTTTGATATATCCAGTAACAAGCTGACGTTTTATCACAGGTAATCCCACAATAAATTTATCGATAGATTAGTGACTGCAAAACAGGAGCAAATTTATTTAATGAAACTCATAATCTCAAATGAGATTTATTCCGGTAAGACTATTCCATGAATAAAATGTAAGTGATTATATAAATTATATAAAAAATAATTTCCTTTTTTTTTAAATTAAATCTGTAAGCTGTGATATCACAATATAGCCTACTATGAGTCAACAATCGATAAATCAAATGAGTTACCAGATTCTAATCAATGCTACCAACAGTGCATATGAAAAGTAGTTAATCTAATTCACGTAAGTCAACATCAGAACAAAAGAAAAGCACACAAACTGGCTTCCGCTGAATAGAAATTATTTTTGAATCATTGTATATTTATACCACGGTACAGCCAAACCTTGCTAGTCTGAACTACTTGGGACCAGAGCCTGTTTGGATTGATAAAAATTTGGATAATACAGTTAATTTATAATTACATAATTAGGCATATGTATGGTGTCCGCAAATTAACTCTACTTCATTGTGTTTTTAATAGTGCTATTTTTGTGATCGAATGCCGTTGTTGTTGAATTCGATGTCAGAAAAGCAACGATACGTGATTGGGAGAAAAATTTATTCAAGATAGAACAATTTTGTGGAATTGTGACCGAGAAGGTAATACATAAAAAATTTCAGACTTTGACTAAGTTTGATGAAACAGTTTAGTATTGTTTTCACAAGAAAGACAGAGAGGAGCACATTATTTATTATTTTTCATTAATACTAAGAAAATTCAGAACATTGTAATAAATTAGAAAATTCAGTAAGGATATTTTTCTTGAAGCTAAAATTCAGGACAATCCTGCTTTTTCAGGACATATGGCAACCCTAAAACATTTTTTGGGAAGTAAAGTGAAAAGTTTTAAAATTATCAATTCAGTGAATTACTAAGTTTTAAGTTTAAATAAATGCTTACCTTCCATGTAGGCAACTTGGTTCTTCAAACCCCCAGAGCAATCGAAGATAAATTGTAATATGGACAAATCACACAAGCAGGCTTTGCAAAGGTACTCCCATTGTCCCTGAAGTTTTCCCACCAGTCTATCCTCGTCTCATCAAGTGATTACTGGTGTGAAAAGGCCTCACTATGTTGTAGACATCCACCTAAAAAATATTAATAGACATATTATATGCCTATACAGTACTGCAAACACTTGACATAGAAATTTCTGTGCCCAGTTTTCTGAATTAGCAATATGGTTTTGACATTAGTTGCCACACATTGGCTTGCCTAGTATTCTTCTGTCCTACAGCACTGGTATTTGTTACTCATATCTCTAATACTCCAATTGTTTTATTATTTTATTGCTTGCTGATAAAACCTTGCCTCATTATCACTTAGCTTGCTATCTTTTATTATTTTATATTATTTTGTATTAGCATAGCATATTTTGACGTGTCCTATGTACATAAAAGGATGAATAAAGAAATGAAATCAAATCAAGATGACACATTATAAAGAAACACACTACAACTATAATTATCATGGTACAGTAGCCTCCATTTCCCAGGTTTATGTGGACCAAGAAAGAAGGTGTTATTAATCAATAACAAAATCAGCCCCTAATTTACCATGCAAGCCACTTTTTTTTAACATAATTATGTATAATTCTTTGTATATACTTGAAGCTTTGTTGTTTTTAAAAAATAATTTTAATAATTTTATCAAACGAACGGCATTCATACATATGACATAAGACACAGCAACCGCATTAATATTATACGTTTTACTAAATCATATAAAAGTAAATCAACACATATCTGTAGGGCAATATCCGTTTTTAACAAACTTCCTTATAATGTAAAAGTGCTTAATTTTAGACAGTTCAAGTTAAAAATCCAGACCAACCTGGCTGAGAAATAATCCCTTTTATAGTCTTAATGAATGTTTTGATTATAGTTATGCTGATATTAATTTATAACCATTGTATTGTGTTACCTGTTGTAAGATCACTTATTTTAGTAATTGTATAATGAATTTTTTCACTAATAATGACACAGCCTGTTGAATTTTATATTCAAAGGCGACAAATTGAATTGTGAAGGCTCCTGTGTAACACTGGAAACATAGATCATACTATGGATGATTGCTGATTTTTTAATTGTTTCATGTAATTTTTAATTTAATTTTAATTTAGTAAAATCTGTTTAAGTTTTTTCCTCAATCATTTCAGAGGGGGTCAGGCCCCTTGGGTCCCCTCCCTGGCTATGTCCCTGTGCATGACAGGAAAATTCACTCTACATAATCCCCACACCCTTACTACCATTAGTTACTAAAATGAAATAAGGTTGGATACATTTTGGACAGTCCTTGTAAAGCTATTAAATGCTAATCTGAGAACCATTGCCTCCCATCTCTCTTCTAACTCATAACTTATGTTGCAGGGACCCACGTGGCTTCCCCATCAAGTTTTATACTGAAGATGGCATCTGGGACCTAGTAGGAAATAATACTCCTATCTTTTTCATCCGGGATCCTATTTTGTTCCCTCTATTTATTCATTCTCAGAAGAGGAATCCTGCCACTCATCTCAGGGTAAATTTAACAGCATTTCTAGAAATTGTATAGCATCAAGCCACTACTCCCAAGTAGTGCCAATAATCTGTGGAAGCATGAATACATATCTATACGGTATCTTATTTATGGTACTGTATAATATAACAGGGGAACTTGACCACAAAGTTACTAAAGATGTATTGTAATAAGTATATAGTGCAATCATTTATTTTTTTGGTATTTAATTACAGTTCCATTTAATTATATTTAATTTGCATTGTATTCAAATTTGTATTGTACATACTATTTATGAGAGTAAGCCATTAAGTATTTTCACTCTCTTTTAAAAATTTATTGCAACACTAATTCAAAACTTTCAACTGCCTCATTTTTCAACATAGTCCTCTTGCTTCTTAATCAACTTGATTCATTGTTGCACAAGCTTCCTGATGCCCTCAGAAAAAAGTTTTTCAGCTAAGTAGCAAGCCGCGTATACACCACTTCCTTCAGTTCTTGGTCTGTCATATGTAAAACCATGGCTAATTTGCATATGATTTGCCACTCCTTGGTCTGTCTGAATCATGACATGAAATTTCTCAATGTTGGTGTCACTATACTAAACACAAATCAACTCTGATCATACGATAAGCCAATAGAATGTTACGCAACGTGCAGCGTTGACTATTCAGCACTGTGCAGCTGTCTCTGTCTAACAGATAGAGAAGGGAGATGCATGCCTACTCACTAAGAGGAACAAGCAAGCATTGTTTTAAGGTATTTCATTATTTCTAAATAAGCCGTCTCCTCAACGGAGCATCGTACAGATATGGGATTTGGACAGTCGGCTTCCAAATAAATACAGCTTTCCAATGGTGATTTCAGAAAAGACCTATATGTAATAGATCTTGAGTGCGAAAAAGTGAAGTACATATCTTTAGCGAGTCAGCGCGGCCCATTAACTGTACAACACCGCAACAACCTCATTCGCTTATCACTCGTCACATGATTCTGCCTGCTCCGCCTCAGGTTCAGAGTTGTTCTGTGTTTACTCTGGTGTATATGAATGGACGCCCTGTTCTTTTCTGTCCTTCACACTTGTCCGACCATTTTTGAACTTGTCAATCCATTTGTATGCTTCGCCATGGTAAAACATTGCCCCCATATTGTGCGGCAAGTCTTCGAAGGATTTTGGCTCCTGGTACACCTTCAGATGACAAAAAAATGGATCACTGCAAGCTGTTTTCTTTGGTGCAAACGCTGAGCAGTGCAGCCATGTTTAATGTGCAACAGCACAACATGCAGTGAAGTCAGAATGATCAAACTTTCCACAAGTAGTGATAAATGAACAACATGTCAACGTGCAGGAACATTAAGTAGTAAAGCCAACCTACAAAAGATGAAACAAAAAGTGTGGATACTGTACAGGGTACTGTACCCTGTACCTTGACATCATTGGGAAAAAGTCAAGAAATTCTATCAAAAAACGGGACTGTCCAGAGAAGGACGGAATGAATGGGAACCCTAATCTGATGCTATGTATTGAACTCTGACCAGTTCAGATAGTAAAGCATAGCATGGGAAATTGAAGGTCACAGGTTCAAATCAAGGCATCAGAGGGATTTTTTGCCTAAGTATTTTCTACAACAATTGGTTGACATTTGGTGTTTAACTTTTCATTCCAGGTAGAATTTATCAGTACCGATACTTATGCAATACTGCCTATTTCACATGATGTGCATTTATAATGTGAACATAAGTAGATCTTAGTTTAGTTCCCATGATTATCATGGCTAAAACCTTTCCTTCTTCTTTCAGTTGTAAGAGGAACTTATCATTCCTTGCATTTTGAAAATTTTGCAGCTATTCTTTAATACTAGTTGCATTATTCTTGTATATAGAAAAGACACACTCTTATGGGAGGTGAACACTTATTAAACATCACTGATCACATATTGAACTTGTTGAATAAAATGAAATATTATGCAATGGTACACCAATTTGCAATAAAAAAAATAATTAAAAAATTAGTTAAGCATTGGAAAAGCCAATCTTATATTGGCTATTTTGTTCCTAACTTTGTGGATTCAATCCTTGTTCAGGTCGATTTCATTTATGTGTGTGAAAATGCAATATCCCCATACATGCAGATTAACATGTGTGCAAAAGAACTACAAATGTTTTTAGCTCAGAAAGAGAATAAGAGAAAAAAATTAGTAAGAGTTTATTGATATAAAAATTGAATACAAAATATTAGTTAGATGTAGGCTACTACAAATTTTTCATTGGCAACCAACAAAAGATAGATCACGTCCATCAACTGAGTGCAATAATGACATTATAGCCATAGGTTTTACTTGTTGGAGTTCAACTTAAGAGAACAAATAAATTTCTTGTTCATGGTTTAAGAAAGAGTCCACTAATTCATTGAAGTTTGCTAAAATCAATAAATCAACAAAAATGCAAATAATGTAGATTTTCCTAAAATGTTACTTTTAAACAATTACAGGATGCAAACATGTTCTGGGACTTCATTTCTCTTCGCCCCGAGACAACGCATCAAGTCATGTTTTCATTTTCTGACAGAGGAATTCCAGATGGATACCGTCATATGCATGGTTTTGGCTCACACACTTTCAAGATGGTCAATAAGAATAACGAGGCTGTATATGTCAAATTTCACTACAAGGTAGGCCTAAAGTATTTCACCCGTATTTATATCTCTAGTCATCATAGAAGAAACTTGTCCAATCACCAATATTAAAAAGAATCTAATATCTAAAATTTCAATTTAAAAAAAATTTAATTAAAAGTAGACTGAATTTAAGATAAAAAGTAGTCCAAGACGAATCTTAAGCAATTTTTGTAGATTACCGCTGCATGGTAAAATTAAGATTAAGCGACATGTAGGCTATTTAATTTTTGTGTCATTATGCCCAAATGCAAGTGAATAAAAGCTACGGATAATTTACGGAAATCTCAATATATAAAATTTATGTATAACTATTGAGTTGTATATCATGTTAGTGTTATATTTGTTAAGCGCCACAGAGTTTAGTTAATTCTATTACAATTTATACAAAAATCTTTGAAAAGAAAACATTATTTTAAAATATAATTACTTTTTTTATAGACTGATCAAGGAATAAAAAACCTGTCTCCTGCTAAAGCTGCAAATATATCAGGAATAGATCCAGATTACGCCACCAGAGACCTCTATAATGTTATTGCAGGTGGTGACTTCCCTACATGGACTCTCTACATACAAGTAATGACTTTCAAAGAGGCAGAACATTTTCACTGGAATCCTTTTGATCTTACAAAGGTACTTGCTAAATGTTGTATTCTGAAGTGTGTCATAAATTACCAGTACTAAAAATGGCATTATACACAGTAATTTTTCTTTTTCTTTTTCACAGTATACCAGTAAATTTTCTTTTACTGGCTTAAAAATTAGACATTGTATTTAGGTGTGTACTAAGTTGTAAAAGCTCTTATTATTTTGGAAATCCTGAACTACTATGGATATATTTAGTGATACTTGTTTGAAGCTTCACTATGAGTTCAAGCATGGACAAATTTAAAGATAAAGCAAAATTTTTTATTAGAAAAGCACAGTTGTGCATAAACCAATCAATTACATTGAATGGAAAAAGCCACATTGTAGTAACTTTATTACTTATTTCCAATATCTGCGTTCATCCCACTTTGTTCATAATTTAGGTTTGGCCACACAAGGAATATCCTCTCATTCCAGTAGGAAAAATAATACTAAACAGGAATCCTTCCAACTACTTTGCGGAAGTGGAACAAATTGGATTTGACCCAGCTCGTATGATACCAGGCATTGAACCCAGTCCTGACAAGATGTTACAGGTAAGATGTTACAGTAAGTTGAAGCTATATTCCAAAACATATCCAACACAACCAGCTATTCTCAGATCTCTTTTTTACTCCTGACAATTCTAATGTAATGGTAAGTAAATTTATTAAAACTTTGTTAGATGTACAAATTAACTGTTAAAAATATTTTCATAAATGACTGGTAACAAAATATTTTTATGGAAGGAGTAAGAGGATTATCCAGAAAATATGTTCTGATTGCCAATAAATAAAACAAAAACATCAATAAGTAAGAAATATTAATTAAGCCATTTACCGAGATTCTCTGCTTACTTCTCAACATGGTCACCACCATTATTGAGGCATTAATCATACCACAGCACCAATAATTGTTTGGCCATGTCATAGGAGTCTGCTGCAAATATCTGGAGCGATGAAGTCACTGCTGTCTACACCTCATTGTTGTGGAAACAAGAGACATGGATTGCTGATAAGATGCACTATGCTTTTGCATACCACATGGAATCTAATGCTTCAGTTTGGATGGGAGATCTTCGACCTCAATACGACAAATGTCTCAATAATGATGGTGACTGTGTTGAGTAGTAGCCAGTGAATCTCTGTAAATATTGCAGTACATATTTATTTTTGGTGATAAGAACTTATTTTCTGGATGAATCAAGAACTTATTTTCTGGATGAATCAAGAACTTATTTTCTGGATGAATCAAGAACTTATTTTATAGATGAATCAAGAACTTATTTTCTGGATGAATCAAGAACTTATTTTCTGGATGAATCAAGAACTTATTTTCTGGATGAATCAAGAGCTTATTTTCTGGATGAATCTCGTATAATAAAATTCATAAAATACCTGATACAAAGCTCTAAACCCTCTTCTACTTTCTAGATGGTTTAAAACTCAAAATATTTTTTGTAGATTAGATTAGTCTGCTAAACATAAAGCTAGGTAAGCATAAATTTCCAATTTATTTACATTAGAATGAAATTAAAAGAAAGCGATATCATCAGCAAAAAAGAACAGATTTGCAAGTCAGGTCGGATGGAAGGTCCTTACTCATTGATAAACATATATTATGACCAAGAATGGAGCCTTAGGCAGGGCCAATAGGCTATAGTAGGATGCAGCCTAAGATGGCAGTTTTACACTTCCATGGGGGAATACTATAATTTGAACGAATGTATACCTGACAACAGAATGCTCCCTTGTTTCCCATGCTGACATTGCATTAATGAAAGAATAACATTAGATGTCACCTCTTGACCTTCCGATATGATATTTGTGCAGCAAACAGCAGATTATTATTTTCAATCATTGCCGTGTCTTGCATTCATGTGTTTTACAGTCCGATTCTTAGTCATGCGGGTATGGCAGTTTAAAATTGAAATTAGGAGTGTATTCACATTTGGTAAAATGTGTGACTTGGGAAGTGAGAGTGTTCACAGAACTCCTGTGGGTAGGAGAAAAAACTGGGGTTTCTGATTTTAAGAGGAGAGGGATCAGAGCAACTTTCAGCTTGAACCACCTTGGAGAGCAAGTTCAAAAATTATTGTGACCTCGTGAGTTAAGAGTTAAAAAATGTTTAATAGGCCATGCTATTTACAATAGTTATGGAAATATCTACTTAGTAATTACTTACTCAATGACATTTTTTATTATTATTATTTTTTTTTTTTAATTTATTTGACCATAGTTGACCCAGAGTCCCACAGCCGGAGGCTACACTACTGGGGAGAATACAGATAATACATAGACTAATATTATTATACAGTTTGCTATCTTGGTTTCAAGACTTCGGTATAAATGTAGATGATGATGATGTGAGTGATGATTTTAGCCTTGTGTGCTAAAGTTTTCATTAATCATAAGTAGACCTACAATCTCCTTTTACTCTCTTCTGTAACAAATTAATAGTACTATTGCACTTAATACTTTATTTATTTATTTTATTTATTTATTTAGGGTCGTCTATTTACCTACTCAGACACTCAGAGGCACCGCTTGGGGGCCAATTTCCTTCAGATTCCAATTAATAGCCCGTTTAAAACTCATGTAAAGAACTATCAAAGGGATGGGCCACAAACGTACACCTACAATCAAGGAGGTGCACCAAACTACTATCCAAATAGTTTTGGTGGACCAACAAATGTTCCATATGCTGCTCTAAGTAAATATAATGTTACTGGAGATGTAGCAAGGTAAGTAAGAAATGGTACTTAAGTTGATATCAACATTATCGATAATGATCTGTAAATACCAGGCTCTTGCATAAGGTGCTTTATATTTTAAGACATATCCATTCATTATCTTTGTAACTGTGTTATAGACATGTTTCTTTTGGTATTGTTATATCTAAAGTAATAAAATATTATGACAAACTTTTATTATTTGTGTGAGCAAAATTGAAGATACCATAGGCATAACCAGTGCTGATTTTCTATAAATAAGTTAAGTGATGTTCTCAACAAATGAATTTGTTAACCACTGTTGTGTCCAATAATAAAGCAGTCACTATTTTTTTTTCTAAAATACTGGTCCCAAAAATAGGCAATTAGAATATAGTGACAAAAATTTATGATTATTATAGTTTTGTTAACTGTTTTTCACTAGTGGTGGAAAGTAGCATGTTACATTAGACAAAATCATTATGTGTGCTAATGCAAATTAATAAATTTGCTTTCATTTGCGAGTTATGAGCACAAAAACAGGTGGAATTATTTTTTTTTTTTTTTTTTTTTTTTTTTTTTTTAAAATATAATGCATCTAACTGTCGAGATCTTTGATTTTGTTAGTCTGGTCTGCTGGATTAATTTCTTTATAATGTTCTTAGTAACGACAGAAGGAAATGTTTATTTGTGTGTGCATTGTCCAGTCAAATCTACTGCACGCAAAGAACTGCAATTTCATAGTTTAACTGAAAGGGGATTATGTAAGGAAAACACTGATCGATTTTTATTATGCGTTATGCACGGATTTTTTGGGCCAGGAACTTGAATCTGAGATCCTTTTTTCACAAACGGTGCACTCTAATCATGAAATACACCTCAAAGTTGGATTATTAGCTTTTTAATTACAAGTTTTTAAATTATTTATAAATGATGTAAAGGTAAATTTATGAATCATCTCATTTCAAATCCGTAGGTCTATAAGGCAGCATATGACTCGTTTTTATTAATTTACTACATCTAACAATATACAGTAATGAAAAATACAATTGTGTAATTCATGCAATCTATATAAAAATGTTGATAAATATAGTGTTTTAATTATTTTGTTGTTGAATAAATTATTTAACAAGGATCTAGCTGTTGAATTAGTGAACGCAGGCATAGTGAATGCTAGTTTATTATAAAACAATATATTTTTTGCACTTTACATTTTTTCAGATACAACTCAGGAGATGAAGACAATTTCAGTCAGCCAACATTATTCTGGACGAAGGTTCTCAAACCTGATGAGAGGGAGCGACTGGCACAAAATATTGTAAACAGTTTGAAAGCTGCATGTGATAAGATACAGGCAAGTACATCAGAGACTAATAATGGAGTAAAACTGTGATTTTAGTTCATCCTGTCTAAGAAAAAAACTATAATTTTGTTTATTTAATTTCAGGATCGAACAGTGAAAATGTTTAACAATGTGGATCCAGAACTCAGCTATTTAATCTCCCAAGGTCTAAGAGAATCTGCAGGAGAATTTAAACGCTTTGCATACACATGAAAACCTTTAAACCAAAACCAATCTACTAAAATTATAAAAACTATTTGTTGGATTTTTAACTTCTCTGATAATAAGTGAAATGGAATAAAAAATAAAATAAAATAAAATTTTTAATAAACTTACTTAAAGACTTTCAAATCATTAATCCATTGGAAGAGAAATTCTACTCCATGGTTTTTGCAATTACGTTCAATAATGCTATTGGTCTTAAACTGTTGACATCGTGTGCAAGTTTCCCTTCCTTTTTTTTTATTTCTTTCTTTCTTTCTTTCTTTTTTTTTTCTTACTTTTTTTTAATTGGTACGATGATAGCTTTTTTCCAGGCTGCTGGGACTATGGTGTTCCATGATAAGTTGAAAATAGATAGTAGTACAGACTTTGCATTTTCTTCCAGGTGTTTCAAAAATTCTGGGTGGATGTTGTCAGGACCAGGGGACTTCTTGGTTTTTAGCTTGTGTAAAGCTATGGTTAGTTCTTTGGAGGTGAAATTTTTTTGAAATACTTCAGATCCTTTAGCATTGTTTGTGGTATTGTTTTTGTTGTTTTTGTGAAGTTCTCTTTTGATAAGTTTTTCAGTTTTTTTTTTTTTTTATTGGGGGGGTATTCTGTGGGAATTTGAGTAGTGTTTGTTAAATGCATTTGCTATATCTCTGCTATCTGTTAGTGTTTTGTTATTGTAGATAATGGGTTGGCAAGTGCTGTCCTGTGTGTTGTTTATAGTCTTCAGGAATTTATGTCTTGGCGCTGTCACTGAATTTGTTGAAACTGTTCTTTTTTGCTGTTATGATATCTTTTTTGAGGATTGCCGCTTTTTTCCTCCATTCTTGGGTGACTTCCGGAGATTTGCTATATTCTGCTTTGATCCTTGCTTTATCTCTGTCTTGTTTTAGTTGATTCAGGTTTTCTGTCCAAAATGGGGTGTGTTTTTTTGCTATTTTGAGAATAGATTCGCAGAAATATTTGTTCAGTCTATCTGGGTTTGTATTTTCTTTTGGTGGCGTATTGGTTTTAAGATGTTCATCTAGTTCTGATGTAAATAGTTTCCAATTTTCTTTCTTGAAGTTCCATGTTACTTTGTTTTTAGAAGGTTCTTCTGTTCGATTTTGGTGGAGGTGGTCACAATGTTGAAATGCAGTGTTTGCTAGTGTAAAATGAAAAGACTTGAATAGGCAGGCGTTAGATGTTTTGGTACGCCATGTTCACCATAGATCAGTATAGACTTCCAAAAAACACTCGTAACTGAGTATGGAGTATTGGTTAATGGACTCCTAAAGAAAATTAAACAATTAAAAACTTTGCTGCTGGTTGAAAAATAGTTGCTTACAGTTTTTATGAGTGGTTCAATGATTCACAGTAATGTATTGTTTTATGAATAAATAGCTTTTAATTCTATTTTGTAGTGTATTAACTTATATATGAATAAATAACCTTCAATTAATTATTTCGGCTACTGTATCAATTGGTTAATATTATCAGATTAGCTGCATCCCAAAGTGTTTACAATAAGTGACGTGCACTCTATATATTTTTCAAATAAAAGTTTGGGTTATCACCTCATGTAGAAAATTTAAACAAAACTGTTAGAACGAATTTTGAGAAAATCATGAAAAAAATGAAATTTTCTTCATGTAAAGTGGCATTAAAACTAAGAGGAAGTCATCATCAATTTTTGTTCAGTGCTATGCTGTTCACAGACACACTGACAGACACAGGCACACATAGAAACGCAAACATTTTTCTAGAATTATATTTTTTTGGATTAAGGGAACTTCTAGTGTGGTTTTATGTTGAAAATGCAACATCAAATTTTGGGATCGGACACGGCAGGTCTACTTCATCTACCTACAGGCCTAGTAAGTTTACCTACAGTATGGGCAAAGGCGTAACTGGACCACTTGGGGCCCGGGGCGGATGCCCTCTCCCCCCAACACGGCTATTTTACACTTTTTTTTTCTGTGACAAGCTTTCTTTTTGTCTTTCTGATCGTCTCCATAGGCTAATCTGTACGAAAAAGTATGAATAAAGGGAGCGAACTCATGCAGTATTTATTGTATTTATTTATTAAATACAAACAGACATTAGTTCAATAATATTAAGCTATCTAACAAAAAACAAATGTGTACGTAATTAAAAAGTAATGAAATGAAAAAGGTTATGTTTAAATATGACAGAACAAGAAAGTTTATGGTAACAAACAACAGTTTTAATTTTAGTCAGGGACTCAGATAATAAATTTGCAAAATCTGGATTATTAACTCAGAATACGTAATAGTCACGTTTAAAATTGTCTTTTTATAGTTTTTACCTCTCGTGGCCGACTCATAAACCTGAGACCAAAACAGTGGTAACTGGTGTCATTTTCTTTATTGGTAACACATCAAATACGCTATTTTTTTTATTTAACACAAAAATTCCGATGAGTAAGAAAGATGCGGGACATTAATTTTTATATTAGGTTGTGGCATCAATGGGGGCCCCCATAGTAAGTGGGGCCCAGAAGGACCGCCACCACCGCCCCACCCTAGGAACGCTACTGAGTATGGGTAGAGAAAGTAAAAATTTAAAGTTGATTGAAAAGGATTTTCTCAACAGCAGGTAATTCCTCTAGTAAATGAGATTCCCTGTTGGTTTATACCGGTAGTTGGCAAGGGATTTTTATGTGGTTTAGATAAGTAGGATATTTTCCTGACTACTCTGATCCTTAACAAGTAGGCCTTTAGTTCAGAATTTTTTTTATTAATTGTGTTACAACTGCTGTATGCATATACTGTAGTCATTTGTCTTTTATACACTGACTCATAGAGGTTAACTGATAAGGTAATGCAACTGTTTCTGTAATAAGAATATATGAAGATGACAGTAGTATTTTAAACTTGACACTTTGTAGTCATTTATCAAGAAAGGGTATGCATTTAAACAACAAAATAATAAAACCTGTAATTACAAACTCGATGGTTGGCACATTATATAAACCCTACTATATCAGTAGTTTCGTGGATTAGTTATCATGGCTTGGAAGTTGGCGTTTTGTTTGTTTCATCTCAGCTTTTATATCACATTTTCCTCCAGCGATCCTGCAGATGATCAGCTTCCACAGTACAAGAAAAACCATGTGAGTACTGATTAACTGCAATTTATTTTACATCTCATTCTAATTTCTTTTTTAATGAATTTGTATCTAGAAAGCACCGGTTGAATTTCTGAGCAGAAATTACCAGTATCAATTGTATTTCAGGTTATTAATTAATTTTAGATCAGTAATAATATGTATTCCATATTAATAACCTATATTTTAAATTATTGTCTATTATCATGGAGGAGTTGGTACTGTAGCATGACCACCCCCAACTACCTTGGGTTCAATTTCTGGTCAGGTAGAGGATCTATCAGTAGTGGAAAATATCCTTCATAACTTCAGTTTGGTATGTTGTGCTGTCCCTTTATCCCCATCCCATGAGAGAAAATGGCAAATCTCTGTGGTATCACCCTTGCCTGAAAGAGCCTTGGACAAGTTTTAGTTATCATCCCATGGCTTCATTCTGGGTCTGGAACTGCCATCAGACAGAACACTCATTATCATCATCATCATCGTCGTCGTCTTTTCAGATTATTAACTTTTTTCCTGGTGGGTTTTCAAATTAGTATCTTGTTTTTCAGTTTTTTTATCTTGTATTTCAGAAAATATTACATTTTTCCCCGAGAAAATAGGTATCAGAATTGCAGAAAGGTAGGTATCAGCATCCAACATGCATATGAACTGTGTATTAATGAACTTAGTAAAATCACGTTTCACAGAAAACGTTTTTTTTTGGGGGGGGGGCAGTGAAGGTTCATTTATTCTCCAGATATCACACGAAACTGCATCTACTAGTGTAACCATCTATGCTAAAATTAGCACATAGGTTAAAGAAACCTAAGACAAGGTTAGTAAGCAATTCATTAGCAGTAATGTAAATAAATACCCTTCACAAACTAACTACAAATCACAATTACTACCACAGTATAGGTTTAACAAAATATTGATAAATATTTTCATTATTATGTGTTTAATTTCCATGAGTTATCTGAAGGTATTACATTTTCTCTGTGAATTGCAGATATTCATTTAAGCTGTCCAGATTCATTTTGGAAAATTTAAACACTTGGACAGACTCTCCATTAGCATTATTAGGCCTACTACTATAATACATCCAGGAACACATCACTTATTAGGCATTTTCTTAACCTTAATTTATATATACTCATATACGCTGATATAAGAAATTTTTAAAATAACTCAACATTTCATAAAATGCACTGGCAATAATACTAATGATGTAAGTATAGGCCTATGATTTGCTGACATGTTTGTTTCAGGTTTAAAGCAGCCGTATAGGTTATGAATGAATTAAATACAATCTGAAATCAATCTGTCGGGAAGTACATTAGATCTATTGCTTGCACAGGAGCGTTTAAACTGAAAAATACTCACATTAAAATATAATGTATATATCGGCAGCCATCATTTAGATAGAATGTACAATATTATATCAATAGCAGCTGCATTTAATTATTCATTGACTGGCTGTTTTTTTATTTTTTATTTATATTTATTTACACTAACACCTTTATAAAGAAATGAATCAATCATCAAGGTGGGCTAACAATATCAATAAGCGATCAACAATTGATACATTATGTTTAGCATATTGTGGGCCATGCGATATTATAGTTGCATGTTAAACCCATTATAAAATTAATATTGTGTTTGTATGCTGTCAAATGGATAAATAATATGATTTATGTAAAGTACCAGCTGGATGGGACTTCTACAAATGAAAGCATGCTCTTCAATAAGTAATTTCGCCCATTATTTCTACTGACAGAAACTGATAAAACTTGAACGGGTCTTGTTTTCCTTAGTTACAGATACTAATGCTTGTGGAAGCTCAGCCACTGATTGCTGTCCACAAGACTCAATCAAAATGCTTTGGGTTTTCAGACAATGCAGTTTATATTATAATAGACGTGATCATTAATTTGATAGATATATATGAGATATAGTAGTACAAATGAAACATATGCATAATAAGCTCAGATTAAATAGAGGTATAAATAACCTAACCTCACATCTTGTCATGACAAAATATTCTGTGGGCAAATGTAACTTTGCGTAACAGAACACATTTTTCTGGGGACAAAGTGGATGACTAATATGACTTTCAGGAAAACATTTCTTATAGTTGCAGTACGTTCACACTCCCAGTAATTTCTTTGCTTAATCCACTATACCAACCAGTCTTTTCCGTTGGCATAATGAATAGAGGAGAAAGCGTGATGACCAGGGCCCAGATTCTGATGACCTGAAATTGTTTGAAAAATGACCTATAAAATGACCCTAAATTTGAAATAAAATGACTTAATAATTATAAAAAAAGACCTAAAAACTGATATTTTATTTATAAAAAAATAAAAATTATTATTGTACACACAAAGCTATAGACTAGTTTGTACATAATTGTAAAAACTGTAAAAAAATATAATGTTGTGAATGCTCTTATCTCACGAAAATTTATACTGGCACTGAGGAGTAAAAATTCCGCACATCCTTTTGTGGTCTGCCGGATTATATTGTTGTTTATTGAGGGTAAACAGTAGTTTGCACTCTCAAATCCAAGCAGGTGGCAGACTCTGGTGCCAAGTCAATCTAATAACAATAGTAATATAATACAAAATTTTGGCTTGATTCTCATTTCCGACTGAGACATGTCAACACTTCAACGCCAAATTTTTCCTTCTTGCATTAAACAAACAACACTTCACAGATAGCACCGCTAGCGACGAAAAAGTTAATAGTCAATGTAAATACATGAAAATGACTAAATATGGAAGTAAATGACACGAAAATGACTAAATAATGACCTAAAACTGAAATAAATTCCCTAAAGGTATAAAATTGCATAAAATGACAAAAAATTACCTAATAAAAATGCATTTCTATAATCTAGAGGCCATGATCAGGATTTATCCACAAGTTGGCAATGTCTATGCAGCATCAATAAAAAGATGACATGTCATTAGAATCCGGGCCCTGGTGATGACTGAGGTAGTTCACTGGTTCCGCCGCTAGGTAGCAGTTACTCCGTTTGAGACTCGCGGAAGCAAGATTACTATGGGCGGTATAGGAAAAATTGCAAACACTCTTAAACAAAATAATACATTAATCTATTTCAAAATGATTCAACTTATCTCAAATGAATTGTTAGATACTTTTGACAATTATCGGGCTACTTTACACGTCTTGGAAGATCTCATCTCCATAAATAAACAAGGCCGTGTGTAACAGTAATTTCTCAGATTGCAAGAAGCTTGACCGTAACATTTTGTTCCACATCTTTCCAAAAATCGAAGATGTTCACAAGCAATGAACAATTATATAATATAGGTATGAAACAGCTAAGGGATGATTTGATCTAATATTTTGTTGCCTAGAAAATAGGGTAGAGGGTATGTTAGTATAATTCGATGAGAATTTCTTAAAGAATGTGCATTTGCAAAAAAATAACATTTAATTAGGGTAGAATACAGCTAAGGGATATTTTATAAATTAATATTAATATTACATTGTGTAGAATATTACTGAGTATTAATTTGTATTAATATTGTATTAATAGTAATATTATTTATATTAATATTAATATTCTCCTGGCTGTATGGGGTAAGTTATGTAGGTGAAACACGGTCAAAAGTGTAGATCTGTGTACAAATTATGTGACAGAGATAATATAAACTAAGGGATGGTTTGTGAATTGCAGGGCAAGGAAAATTTCATAAGCAGCACTACAAAAATAGGGCGCATGATCTTTAAAATTGGCGTCTCAACATCCGATAAAGACGAACATATGCAAAAATTGTTTTGCAATGCATTCTACATGTATCACACAATATTTCAAAGCATTCTCCCTGAATTTTTCATAAAAAATATAAAATCCTCTTGCCTAAACTACAGCCCGCTATTTGCTCTTAAACCCTCGACAATTCACCGTTCGCTGTAACTGATGTACGTTTTATGTTGTTAAATTATATTATTAAAAAAAGGAACAAGATATTAAACTAATAAGGCATTTGCTATGATAATTAGACATAAAAATTACTAACATAAATGAACAGAAAATATGATAAATAATCCAATAAATGCATAAATAAAATTAGGGCAGATTTACGAAGTTAGAAAAAAGCTTCATTCACTCCTTTTCCCCAGCGGGTCAATCTGCAGTATGGGTACAAGTAGTCAGTTAATATAGTATTATTATTGAGTCAACGAATAAATTATATAAAGATTTGTACGTTATTACTGGTATTTTATGGAAAAGATGCCTGCTAATACCTCAATACCATTCTGATAGCTTTAGCACCTGAAGTAATTACTATTACTCCTAAACCATTATAGATATATAGGTGGTACTCGATTTATAATAAGATTCAAATATTTCACTAAACCTTACATGCTTGATCTCTTTCTGGACACAAAAATAAAATAAAAAATGTCGCATAGTCAAATTTGCTTCACCCTCGACATTTCACGATCGTCCCACATCATTCAGACAGCTGTAGCGCCCGGAATAATTACCACTCAATTACTCGTAAACCATTCAAGATATAAAGGTGGTACTGAATTTAAAATAAAATTGAAATATTTCACTAAAACTTTCTCGTTTGAAGTTTTTACGGGACACAAAAATGAAAAAAATTGTCACATAGTCAAATTCCGTTTCACCCTCCATGAATTTTGTGTAATTGGTGATGTTTATATCATGTAATTGGTGATGTTTATATCATGTAATAAAAACATTTATGACCGCATTTTTTAAGTCTCTGTTTTAACCATCCGAAGGACTGTTGTATGTAGATTATTTCTGCACAAATTTCACAGAAATAGGACCAAGGGTTAATTAAAGATTGCGAGTTTAATCATAAAATGCCAAACTATCATGAAACAGCATTGAGAAGTTGAAACGCAAACTAAGGTGCTGCCAGTGTTTTGGTGGACCGCCGCTCTCCCTATACCCACCATTGCTTGAGTGACCGAGTCATGACAATTTCTCATTCTATTCATTATGCCGTCGGTCTAACAAGCCTTAACTAGTTGATGTTCAAGATGTACTAACCACTTTAGCACCCTAGAAATTATAAAATGATCCTACCAATATCCTACCATATAGATATGAACTCTGTCAGATAATTGTAAGATGTGAATGCAATAGCTAAATAAAAATTACTTCTATTCTCACACAAACTTCTCTTTATAAAACTGTGTGGTGGATTAATAATTAAGGAATCGCGCACAATGTGCATTATCTTAACCTAAGACTTAACCTACCCAGTCCTGAACCCGGGAGGGGATATTTCACTACTGAAAAATCCCCCACCCGGCCGGGAATCGAACCCGGGCCGCCGGAGTGGAAGGCAGGCGTGCTACCGACTCACCCACGGCGGCGGACTGTGGTGGATTAATGCTACCTTTATATTGCAGGTTGGTGGATTAATGCTACCTTTATATTGCAGGTTGGTGGGGGCAAGATTGTAACAGGCTATGGAGTACCTGTAGATAACATTGCTGCCATCCAAACAGCTGGTTACAAAGGACCTGCACTGCTACAAGATACAATCTTCCTAGACGAACAAGCACACTTCGATCGAGAGAAAATTCCAGAAAGAGTTGTCCATGCTAAAGGGGCAGGTACTGATATATTTTTAACATTTTTAGGGTTTAGGATATGTAGAATATTTTAGATTTATGTGTCTACTTTAATATTAATACATTTGGCCTTTGAAAGAGAACATCACTGAACTACATCAGCGGTCCCCTAATTTTTTGTCCTGGGACCCACCTTCACCTAGAATTTTTTTCCGCAACCCACTAGCCTACTCCATAACTCCAAACTACTCCAATATAGGCTATATAAAAAAATTTCGCGGCCCACTACTACATAACGATAACCAATATAGGCTATATAAAATACAGCACATCTTTTTCTTATGCCTTTCAATAGTTTTATTGTGTTCAAATGCCCTGCTGAGCAAACACAGAAAAAATAAAAATGGTAAAGGTTATTTCAATAAAGAACATTGTCCAACTAGTACATTTTATTTTTAAAAAATGAGATTTGTGAAACTGTTGTTTATTATTTACAAGAGATTCACTATCAGGATTAGAACTTGTCAGTTTTAACCTTAAATCACTTTCCACACGAAGTTTAAAGCATAGTGGAAAAAGCCCTTTCACATAAGTATGTGGTCATAAACCCCATCTGTTCTTTTAATGCTAAGTTTGATACTTCTCCTTGGTCTGTATCCGAAAAGGAATGAGATTTGGTTATTAACTTTTTACTTGGTAGCAATAAAAGTTTCTTTCAGCTATGGAAGTTTTGTTTGGATTCTTTCCTTATATTGAAAAAAAGTTTAATTTTTCCCTCCCTTTTGGCGACCCACCAGTGGGTCACGACCCATAGTTTGGGAACCACTGAACTACACAATTGAGGAGCGTTTTTTTTTTCAAAATGAGTTATATATGAGATTGGTATGTTTTCTGTGCTATCAATACCGGTACACCTGTGAAGTCAGATTTCACATAATCCAATATTTCACATTCCTACATAATAGGGACAGACCGCATGACTTTATTAGTCAGTTATGAAATTGCATTTCTTGAAGTGCAGTGTTATGAAAACTATCCATTGTTGTCAGCATATTACATCAGATATTGCAGGCATCTATGGAGGAAAATAGGTAACATTTATTTATTTATCTGAATACATCTGTGAACAAGGGCGCCCATACGATATTTTCTAGGGAGGGGCCAATTTTTTTTTTTAATAATTTTTTGTCGCTTTAGCTTTTTGGGTCACTTTGTAACATTCTGTTAATAAAATAAGTGCAAAAATGAGAAAGTCAGAAAATAACTTCGGGGAGGGTCAAAAGTGATGGGGGGGTTAGGCCAAGAAAGGGGGGTCAGGGGTCCAACCTCGGAAAATGTTTAAATATTGAACTAGTGAAAATCACATTTTTCGCTACTTTCGCACTGAAAAACTAGTTAGCAAGTTTGTTTACCATACTCTGAGACATGCCAACGTAAACAAGAAATCATTACCGAAGTCAGGGGTTAACCCCTGGAACATTTTTAAATATTGAACTAATGAAAATCACATTTTACGCTATTTTAGCATTGAAAAACTAGTTAGCAAATTTGTTCACTATATTCTAAGATATGCGAACTTAAACAAAAAACCGTTACCTAAGTTATAATACTCATTACTATTTATAAGAAAAGTTAAATAACACATGGAACAATAGAAATAAAAGCCTACTCATTATGTTAGGAAAACAAAATAACTGCTATATCATATTTGACACACCACCAAAACTTGTCTAATTTAATATTTTTAAAATACAAAAATAGAACTTTGGGTTTTGATTTTTAGGAGTCCGTACCCCCTGGACCCCCCTTTCCTAATCCACTGTGGTTTCTTCTTCAATGTTGTCGATTTGGTGAAACTTCTGCAAATTTTATTTCTGACTTTTAAATAATTGTCTTAAAAGAAAAAACACCTGACTATAATTATTAATATACATTTTTTTTCTTTCCCTGAGAGCTAGAGGGGGGCCGTGGCCCCCCCTTGCCCCCGGGTATGGGCGCCCATGTCTGTGAAGCAGGTGTTGGATGTCTTTCACAGGCTAGGCATGGATGGAAAATAGGATGCTTATTGCTTTTTTTCCTTCCTGTTGATGAGAACATGGAGTCCACCATAAATAACTCGGACATGACATACTACAACGAGAAACATTCCCATTGCATAGCAAACACAACAGCCCCATCCAATATAAAATAAGTCCAGTAGAAAGAATAAATGAATGACGCCACAACAACTCCAATGTAAGCAAGCACTATTGGTGTAGAGTCATTTTCAGACTTCAAAGCAAGAGTAAAAGCTGTCACTGAAGAAATTCCCTTCATTGGGAATGAAATATTTGGCAAAACATACCCCCTTGAACACAGACTATAGCCTAGAAGGTGTCTAGCATTCAAGCTTCCGGCTGTGAAACCTCAGATTGATGAAAATCAATTATATTTTATGTGATTAATAACATTCTGGAGTTTTCTTATTAACTTTGTAATAATATGTTTGTTCAAGTCAATTATTTTTCATTAATACAAAGTACAGTCTAATAATAGTCTTATACCATACCATAAAATAAAGAAAAAATTGGAAAATAGAGATATATTAAAATTAAAGAAACAAATAAACTAAAATTAGTAACAAATTAACATTCAATGTTAAAGGTTAATAACATTTTGGTCTATGTGCTCTATTGACTTTTGAAAAACCAGACAATTCAATGCTCCCTGTAATTGTTTCAAAGAGGAGACTTATAATACCAAATAAGAAATTTACGCAGTAAACAGTGAAGTGGGAGGAATAAAAAAACGTATTTTCTGTAAAATTATAATTTTCTGGTTTATCAATTTTGGAAAAAAGTTCCTCAATTATGACGTTGTGGACAAGAGATTCCTCTCACTAATGGCAAAATTTGAAAAGGACAATCATGCGAAAGAAGTTTTACTAACCGACTTTTTAACCCCTATGGTGGGGCATAGGTTTACCCTACGCAAATTCTGCATGTTATTCAGAAAGGACACATGGAAGTCACTCATTCTGACATTGATTCAAGCGAAGTAGGGCCTATATACTTGCTCCATCAAGCAGTACTTAAAGAAAAATCAGGAACAACATAGTGGAGGATCGTCTTTGATGGTTCAACACATGAGAAACATGCTCCCTTAATGATTCTTTGAAAAATGGCCCGAATGTTCTTACAGATCTACATGAAGGATTAAGTACGGTACTGAAATACCAAGGAAAGTGCATAAAATATCCAAACTAGAGCTTTAAATAGTGTTCCAGAATTTTGAATTTTGTTGTCAATGTGTATAGGTAGAAAGGGGCAGAATCGTTAACATTTAAAGAGAGTTAAATATTGAAATTTGTTTGTATGTAAATGTTATTATTACTAGGGAAACAGCACAGTGAGGTGTTGAAATCTGAAGCAAGATTGAGTAAGAAAAAATACACATACACATACACTGGCATAGGAAAGGGAATGTGCGGGGTGCGGGGTGCAGGCCAGACCGGGTGTCATAACTGAGGGGGTGAGAAAATGGCCAAAATACTTGCTTTAAATAGATTTTTAAAATGACTCAAATACATGTCGTGGGTGTCGTCCTACCTTCTCTTGGACAACAGCCTCCACAAAGCTTCTTTGAATCATCCCTGGAAAAATTGTGTTTCAATTTGGGGGGTGACAAATTTTCCACACTGGATACCACACAAGCTTGCTATGCCACTGTACACAAGCTTGCTATGCCACTGTACACATTACTAGGCATATTTGCCCAGCTGATTCTGACTGACTTCGAGTCAGCTGATGATGATGGGATACCCATTGAAACATATGTTTCATATGAAACATATAAGTGAAGTGAAGTTGGTATGTCTACTCCCAGACTCAATCTTGCTACAGATTTGTTTGTATAAGCAAACCTAGCTATAATTTTCCTTTCTGAACAAAAATTATTGAAATAATTTGAAATTAAACCTTAAAATAGTCAAGTACAGTATAGAACACTTGGCAATGTGTGTGGTAATCCATATCGCTATAGCTCACAGGTTGGCAGTAATTCAAAGAGTAGCCTAAGTTTAATAATCACATAGAGTAATTAATAGCTTTGTCTATAAAAAATTTTTAACACCACAGCAAGCATTTTTTTGCTTTACATCTGTTCGAGCAAGTAACATGTTTCCACTTTAGAATGTTTCAAACTGTCCGCTTGCAATGTCCCGCTTTGATTGTCTGTTTGTTCCCGCGTCAAGGCATTGTGGGATCATGCATGACTTGCTAATTTCCTTTGTTTTATGCGGTGGCTTAGCGTCACCCAGTTAGTATTGTACGAGACCTCACTCAGATCACAAGTGTATCTAGTAGGCTCGAGTCATTCCCGCTTTTTCTACCAAGTTCCTTAAACTTGCTCTGGAAGCGGTGAATAGTCACAATTGTGCGCAATTGTGGCTCTCAGTAATTATTCATACATAATTACATATAATTCATAAAGTTCGCGAGTGAATTCTCCGAATTACAAAAGTTTGATATTTCGTAACAGTGGTGCAACCAACGCTACCTGTTTCAGTGCTTATATCAGCTTTTACGACTAAACTACATACAAAAGTTTAGTGTTAACTTCAAGTGCAATTTAATCTACGCATTTTAAGCTATTATTTATCAAGTTTTTCAAGAAATTAATATTTACAGACACGTGTGAAAACGTACTCTTGCATCTTATGTATCAGTGTTTCTATTTCAATTAGTTTCAATAATTATTGTGTGTGAATTTAGTAAGTTGTGATTATTTCATATTTAAATTGTTCTCCTTAAGTATTCCGTGGATTCCTGATCCCAGAGTCCTGAGGTTACAGTCTATTTGCTCTCTTTTTGATTCATTCGAATCTGGTCCTCATCTAGCTATTCAGAGGTGGCTAATCTTTCCTATCTTATGCACTTCCAACTGAAGTCCCTTCCAAACCTAAAACCAACATTTTATTCCTATTTGGGACGTATCTTTTCCCGATCCCAAACAACATCCCTTTACATGCTGTAGTAGTAGAAAGGAGTGAACCGTGATTCAGAATACTAAGAAGAAAAAAGGATTCACTCAATCAGCACATTTGAGAATTGAGACTTTCGAATCTAGGAGGTTTCAATTCATTTCTTCAACCAAATCACAGCTTTCATAGATTCACAAAGAAACTGATTCATTTTTTAACTGAACTATGATTCATATGATTCGTTTATAATGGTTGACCCGTTTATGATTTGCCACTCATTCATGACCATCAAGACTATTGTAAAAGTAAGAAGTGTTTCTATTCCGTATTGTGAAGTTATTTACATTGCAAGAAAATGGATTGTTTTGTAGTGAATCTGGGCAAAGAATCCTCCTATTTTTAATAAAGGCTAAGGAAGAAATCGGTACTGGTATTTATTTTCCCCCTCAACTCAGCTCATTAAATTTAATATTGGCAAACCCTAATGATAGTTCTAGAGTAAACACAGAACAACTCTGAACCTGAGGCGCAGCAGGCAGAATCATGTGACGAGTGATAAGCAAATGAGGTTGTTGTGGTGTTCTGCAGTTAACGGATTGTGCTGCCTCGCTAAAGATATGTACTTCACTTATTCCTTTGCACGCTCAAAATCTATTACATATAGGTCTTTTCTGAAATCACCATTGGAAAGCTGTATTTATTTGGAAGCCGAATGTCCAAATCCCATATCTGTACGACGCTCCATTGAGGAGAAAACGGCTTATTTAAAAATAATGAAATACCTTAAAACAATGCTTGCTTGTTCCTCTTAGTGAGTAGGCATGCATCTCCCTTCTCTACCTGTTAGACAGAGACAACTGCACACAGCTGAGTCGTCGACACCACACATTGCGTAACATTCTATTAGCTTATCATTAGACTTCGGACTTTTAGGTCGCTAAAAATGCTGTTTTAGGTACCTAAAATAGGCTCTAAAAATTGGAAAATAGGTTCTAAAAATCGTAAAATAGTCTCTTATAAAATCGTTAAGTTGCCAATTTTCTGAAATATCTCAATTGCAATGCAGAATATTATATTTATTGAATTCACCATTAATCAATAAACATGATAAAATACAGATATAAGCCTATGATACACAGAATTATATAGACCTATTACCAGTGCCAGTATTAGCCTAGTACCATAACAGTGAAAACCTAATCTCTTCGCCCAGAAGCTACGCACGCTAGCATATTCAACCCCTTGTATCCCTCAGTGATTCAGAGAACTACTTTTTTTTGTTTTTGTTTGTTTTTTTGTTTGTTTTTTGTTATTGGATGTGGGAGTCGGGAGAAAAACACTACATTTTCTTGGGAATTCCAAGAAATTTTTATCATGAAGACGAAACATTCCTTACTATTTAACCACGTCACAAATTTGTCATGTACTGCACATTCCAAGCTAAAAATTTAGTATGAACTGAAAGTAAATGCTAGAATTTATAACAAAAAAATTACTTATTTTGCACTTTAGAGAAAAAAACAAGCAAAAAGGCAATATTAGGCTCTAACGTAAAAATAGGCTGTTTTAGGTCCTATAAAAGTATCAGTTTTAGGCATAGTCACTTATGAAACGTGCATATACAAGTTTTTGTCCAAATATCACTTAAGGATTAAAATAAGTTTTTACCTAAAATCCGAAGTCTACTTATAATATGTTCAGAGTTGATTTGTGTTTAGTATAGTTATGCCTATGTGTATATTATCTTATTTGAATCTTTGGCAAGCCAAGAAAGTAGTGGCAAGAGCAAAAAATTGTCATAGCTATTGATTGTCAGTAATAGTCTCAGGCTGTGCACAGTACAAGTCCTGTGGCTTCAACTTTGGTTTGCACTACATAGTACAAATACATGATTTAATTTTTTTTTTCCATAGGTGCATTTGGTTACTTTGAAGTAACACATGATATAACAGAATACACAAAAGCTATAGTGTTTGCAAAGATTGGCAAGAAAACACCAATAGCAGTTCGATTCTCAATTGTCTCGGGAGAAAGTGGCTCATCTGATAATGTCAGGTAAAGCAAGTATTCAAAATTTTCTTAAATTTACTTCTACAGCCAACTTACTTCCTCTATTAGGATAATTTGAATTTCTATTTTCAGTTGCAATATCAAAATATGGACTCATTACACAACAGTTCCGAGGAATTAAATTCACTTGGAATGGGAAGACACAATGAGTTGGAACTGTAGCCTATTAATACATAATATCTTCAAGAATGCTCGCTACTTCATTATAATTGAAGGGCCTAGTTCCATAGGGACGTAAGGCACAAGGACATAGTTTCGAGAAATCTTGATGTTTTTAAACAATGTTACCGCTCACAAGTAGGTAGTTTAAAGTTTAATTTTATAACATATATTTTTGAAGGACAGGCTAAATTAGTGTCCTGCAAATTTACAAGGTAGCGTGTATTTAGATTTTTTACAACTGATACTTATATTCAAAACTCTAAAAATAAATGTAAAGCCGCCTGAGACGTTATCAAGTCGGAAATTAACAAGCCCAGAAAAGACACACTTATACCCATTGCTCCAGACACACTAAATTCTCACTTTGTCAATATTGCAACTCTTCCTGAAGATGAAGAAACAGTATCGCAAGCAATAAAACTACTCGAAAAAATGATATAGTAATCACACAACAATTTAACTGGTCATCAGTTACTCCAAATGACATTCTCTCAGCCATTCACAGATTAAGTAATTCGAAAGCAGAAGATTACTATGGCATGTCAAATTTTTTGTTAAAAAACATAGTAGATGAATTAATTTCCCCATTGACAGTTCTTACTAATGCAATACTAGAGCAGGGTACTTTCCCGGAATGCCTAAAAATAACACTAACAGTTCCTATCTATAAAAAAGGAGAAAAAACAAACCCTGACAACTATCGACCAATATCATTAATACCAGCGACATCAAAAGTAATTGAATATTGTATCCACAAACAATTATATAAATATTTTGAAATCAACAACCTACTAACCAACTCTCAATATGGATTTAGACCTAAACTCACTACTATAAAAGCGATTGAGGAGATAATAACTTACATATATAGCTGTTTTGAAAACAAATTAACATCCAGTGCAACTATGCTAGATCTGCGAAAAGTGTTTGATACAGTATCACATCAGTTATTGGTAATAAAATTAAAATACTATGGGATAACTGGCAAAGCACTAAACCTTATAGCAACATATTTAAATAATAGATCACAAATGGTAATTGCGAATAACGACACATCAGAATTTATGCCGGATCTGTACCCCAAGGATCTGTACTAGGACCCTTCCTATTCATTGTATATGTGAATGACTTTCACTGCAACTTACCCTGTACTGCGATCTTATACGCAGATGACACAACATTCTTAACCTCTGATGTAAATCCAGCGGCGGTTCATAACTTGAATAGACAAATGGTAGAACTGGCTACCAACTGGTTTAAATTAAATATGTTACAAGTAAACAAGGTAAAAACTGAAGAAATATTTTTTGACATGAACACAAAGTAAGTAAACAATAAATCAGTAAAATTGTTAGGAATTCATATAGACCAAAAACTAAGTTGGGAACACCACACAAACTACATCTGCACTAAACTCTCCTGGGTTATTTTTCTACTGTATAAACTTAGGGGTAACATAAGTGATGAATTACTTAGATACTCGTACTTTGCTTTTTTCCATTCCTGTTTAGTATATGGAATTCTTCTATGGGGAAATTCACCGGGATCAATAAATGTTTTCAAATGGCAGAAAAAAGCAATCAGGTGCATTTCTGGACTCGCACCTCAAGAATCGTGTCGGGAATATTTCAAAAGATTAAACATCATGATGGTATCAGGATTATTTATATACAACTCTATAGCATTTGTTAAAGAAAACCAACACAAACACCTTCCTAGACAAGCATTTCATGAACATGACACACGAAACAATCAAACATTAGACATACCATACTCAAGGCTATCCAAAATACATAATAGTTATAAATATCTCGGACCATCCCTGTTTAATAGATTACCAAATTCCATAAAGGCACTCCCTATAAATAAATTCAAGGCGACTCTTGATAACTGGCTGAAAAATAAAGTATTTTACTCAGTACAAGAATTCATTGACTGTGGTTTTACAACACTGACATACGCCCATTGAACTGTTTATTGTATTATTGTATTATTATCTATTGTATTATTTTTTAATTGTTTATTGTATTATTATTATTGCATTATTGCATTATTATTGTACTTGTACTATTATTGTATTATTATTATTATTGTACTTGTATTATTATTGTATTATTGTATCACACTATTGTATTGTATTGTACAACAAACTGACGAGACCGATTGCAACTCAAAATTGCTTAAAGGTCAATAAAAGCTATCTATCTATCTATTAAACGACTTTAGAAAGCCACTTGGAAACACAAGTGAAAACAACTTTGGTTGGTTTGGCACATAGTTTGCAGAAAAGAGTGTATGATCACATATAAGCTCTTCTCAGCAGCCATAAAAACAGTAGAAAAGAAAGCACACTATAAGAAATGAACAGATTATTAAAATTTTAAATTAAGTGTTCATGCACAATTCTCAATTTACATATGGAAGGGATTTCATGCTTATTTAGACATCTTGCACCATCGAACAAATTTCGTGATATTTTTTGGATTCAATTTGCTTCATTTTATGCATGTACAAAGCTAAATGTAGCTAAGGATAGTAATTTTATAAAATTTTATGCTTATCGCTTATAATACTTTTAAGCATATTAAACGTTTTGCATTATTGCTGTATACACGGAAAAAATATTCATCTTCACACTTTGGACAAAACAATCTTTTTCTTGAACTTTGCTTCAAAAGTTTAATTTTAATCCACTATGGGCCAATTGTATAAACATCACTGATTGGAGATCAATTATGATCTAAGTTCAGAAAATAATCTGAGTTAAGACTTGAGTCGTATTGTATAAGCTGATCAAGATCAACTAATCAAAGTTCAATTCTGATCCTAATTCGTACATAAGCGCGTGGCAAAATCTCAGAAACAGCTGAGTTTCACGAGACGAGAGCATTGTTACTCTGTTTTCCTTCGTATTCAGATTGTGTGTTGTGTGAAAGGAAGGGAAAATATGATCGAAATTAAGCAGAAAAAGGATCGTTCCCTTAATTTTTCCAAGGAGGACAAGGATGCCCTCATTGAAATTGTCTTGGGAAAATATAAAGACATTATAGAATCCAAAAAGATGGATGTGATAACATCCATGTAAGAGCAAAATGCATTGAAAAATATTCTGGTAATTTCAGTTCTGGCAACAATAAATCGGCTTAACATTTTCACTTCTACTGATGGCTTAACATTTTCACTTCTACTGACGTATAATGCTTTGTCTCAATAATTGTATAAAAGCAGAGACGTAAGATTAAAAGAAGTAATGTTTTATGTAAAACATGAGTTTTTGTGTGTGTGTGTGTGTTACAGTATGTTTGTCATTCATGGAAACCAGGTATTGCACTTAAATTTTCCCTATCAATTTTAAACTCACGAGCCCATTGAAGTTTTTACCTGATGACTGCCTTATTCCAATGAAAAATCTCAGCTCTGAAAGAGTTAATAGGTCACATAAAAAGAGAACGAAGGAAGCATTTGCTGTAGACAAGGTAAAGCACATGGGAAGCCTGACAAAATTCAACATTTTTATCAACACGAGATATCTTTAAAACTGGAATGAGATGGTAATGATAACGTAAGCAATTTATAGAGTTTATGTTGTAGAGTTATGTTATACTGCATTATAAGGAGCCTAACATAGCCTATATACGCACAACTACAGTATAGCTAGAAATGTATTAAGTTGTATTTTGTGTATTTTCCTGAAATTTATCCACACAGGTAGGCCTAATATTATGTTTATAATGAGCTGATCTTGTGTCTGAAATAAGAAAACAGCCCCTTGAACTGAGATCAACGAGTTTGATCGGAGAAATTTCTCCAGTCAAACTTGATCCTAGTTCAGTGCAAAATAATCTCAGATTAGCGTTTATGCAACAGAAATTTCCGAGTTCAGCGTGAACTCAGATTAGTTTAGTCTCTGATCCAAGATCAAACTGTTTATACAATTGGCCCTAAGTGTCTGATCTACTTTTGACATCTCTGACACAGGAACTAGCATTGGGAGGTGAAAGTAAAGCAAGTAGGACTGTGAGGCACACAAAGACCAAAGAACTCATGAGACATGTTCTTGCCATCTTTACAGTAATGCATCCCCAGAATAACACCTAAGTTACTACATTCAGTAACAAACCTACCCACAAGATTAACTGCTCTGATTTTAAAAGAAGAAAAAAGAAATTAGCATAAGCTGAACAAATGAGCATCTTAAATGGAGTTTCTTTCTAAAAACTATGGAATCTATGCATTTTATGTGGGAAAACATCTAACACCCGTCTGTTCATGTATTTTCATTTTACACTAACAATCACTGCATGTCTTCACTGTGACCTTCACAAATCAAAACAAACAGCTAAACTGAAGGGTTAAACATGTTTTATTGCTTAAAAGAGAAAGTGAGGGAGTACCACACCCTCGAACAGGTTTGTCATATGAGCTGGGAACATTACCCTTACTTCTAATAAATCACAGTGCAGTTGAGTTAGAAATAAAATCCTTACATTCAAAATTTTGAGTGATTTACAATACTTGGAAATAAAGCCTCAAAACGGAAAATGTGATAACATAAACCAAATCTTTGATCACAATAAGCAGCATTTTTTCAATGTACCAGTATTAATCCGTATGGGACTTCACAAAAGTGATAACATTACCTGACTGATAACATTATCCATGATTACATTAAGCACCGTTCAGTTTATTTAGAACAGTAACTTAATTCATTAAGTTCCACCCCCCAAACTAAAAAATGTCCTTAGTCTTTTCAAAGCGTAAAAAAGATATTTTTGGCAATGGCTGTGAAACTTGCATGGACATAGGTCAGTGCACTGTGCATAGGTTCATGTTGTTATTATACTATAAGAAATGTCGTTCTGAACTTGAAATTGCTCCCCTTATAAATTTATGAAAAGTCAGATAGAACCCTCTGGTTCTAGCTCATGAATAGGGACAGGATTTTTAGGTTTTTAAAAACACTGTTTTAGGTTTTCCATTAGGTGAAATAGTTTTTTTTTTAGGTTTTTCGTCAAAATTATCGTTTTCGGGTAGTATAATTGGTTTAATGAATTTTAATGTGCTACACAGGATTCAATACATAATACTTGTAAAGTTTAACTTAACAAAATTGACTTAAATTTGTGTAAACTTGCTTTAGGACAATATTATAGACAATTGAAGAAAGAAAGCATAAACAATCAAAAGAAGCAGTAATAAAGTCGATTTCATTTGTTTCGGCATAATAAATACATCTTCTTAAACCTCACACTGTGACCATTCAGTATGAATAAGAGGGTAGTAAATAAAGGCCAACAAGCGCTTTAAAACACGGAAATCTATACCCTTGTTCATACACAGCAACAATGGTTGTTCGTACGAATATCTGAAAAGGAATACGCCGGTACACTTTCTCTCTTGATACTGTCCATCCTAGACGACAATGGGTTGAACGAAACGCTGGTAATATTAATTTCAACCCGACAAAAATTATCTCCCCGCAAAATATCTATTTCTCAACTGAGAAATTTAACAAAAAAGACAAAAAGTAGCCTAAATTAGATATTTTAGGTTATATATCCCGTTTAGGTATATTTAGGTCTTTATACCCCTTTAGGTATTTTTAGGTGCCACAGAATTAATGTGGGTGAATCCTATGGTCATGATTCAAAAAAGTGTATGAGCGCTTTTTGTTTTGGAAGTAAGGAAAAAAATAGGTAAAAACCTAAGAATCCGGTCCCTACTCATGAATTATTGCTCTTGAAGGATAACTTATCTTGCATTATATATGTTACAGAGCTGTACGAGGCTATGCCATCAAGTTTTATTCAGAAGACGGCAACTGGGACCTTACAGGAAATAATTCTCCTATCTTTTTCATCCGGGATCCCATGTTGTTCTCTCAACGGATACATTCCGCAAAGAGAAATCCTGTCACTCATCTACAGGTAAGCATAACTTCTAGAAACTGTATACCAATAGCTATATCTATTGGTTAACAATTTGTTTATGTCTTCTGTTACATGAAACATTCATACCAACATCTTAGAATGTTATGACGTGAAAAAGGAAGCAACTATGATTGAATTCCTGGTTATTGTAGCACTGGATGGTGATTTAAACTTCTCTGTAAGAAATGTTCATTTGCACGCACCGAAGTCATCCCATAAATTAAACTTCTCAAACTTAATGTGATATTACTTATTCATTTCCAACTAAGAAAACAAGCAATTCCATAAGTGAGACAGACGTTTAAACACCTTGCCTCTACACACTCGTTACTAGTGGGAACAAATGGAGAATTTGAAGCCAGCTAAGCCTCTATGCTACTCACCGAGCTACTCAAAAAGATTTTCCCATTCCGTGGCCACAGAAATTTAATGTTGCAGATCTGTGCAGCTGGCTACATTTTGTCAATAGATGTCTTCTGGTAGGACAAAGGCTGTCATTGATGTAAATTTGGCTGCTGAGTGTAAACCGTTGTTAAGGGGATTCAAATTTCTCTTGACACATCAGGGGCATATTCTGAGGGGGCCCCCAAAACGTTAAGTAATGCTAATATGGTGCACATAAGGGCAATTTAATTTTTCAGATAGTAGACAGTTTAATAGCACATCTTGACTCATAAAATGTGAAAGGCGAATCGTGAAATAGAAATACCAACACTACTTTGCCAGTATGTAGAAAATTCAGCCTAACATAAAATTTTTACATAAGCAGCTCAAGCTGGTAAACTTGCATGAAGTTATGAACACATAGTTAGCTCGCTTAGCTACTAATGCTCACAGCTGATGAAGCTGGCAGTGCTGCATTTCGGGTATATTATAACAGCAGAGCAAACAGTGTTTGAAATTGTGCTTCATAAATTTTCCAATAGTGGGAAAGCAAGAAAACCTAATTTTGTTCTAATACTCAACTTTTAATGCCTTTATTTTAGATTAAGGTGTGACCGCAACATACACATCAACAAACAAACCTGTTTGCATTGTTTAGCTATTGTTGTATAGTTACGTTATTCTAACGTGTGAAGATTCAATATAATTGTGTGTGGTAATTAGGGCTCGGAAGTTGATGAAATGTCATCATTTTTTCTGAGACATCACAAACAATGCAGGATGAATTCGTCTCGCCTCAAAATGAACAAAAACAGCTTACTTTTATCTTAAGTATTGATGGTCAACTTATATACACTTTAAGCTCTACTTACGTCACATGTGACGTAAGTGGAGCTTAAAGTGTATATAAGTTGACCATCAATACTTAAGATTCATAGTTTCACTGTTTATATCACTTCCTGCGTTTATCGTTTTATTATAGCTTACTTTTATTTTGCATTTTTGGCATTTTATTCTATGCTAGTCAATTTTTAAGAAATTTTCATTCTTCCATTGCATTTTCCCTACTTTGTCTTCAGAATGAACTTTTCCAACATTACAGACAAAGCGATCTCATAATTATTTAGCTATGAGCCATTCATTAATATAGTAAACATAACAATAATAAAAAAGATAATATTAAAGTAGTAATATAAAATACTTAAATCTTGTCCTTTGTTTATTATTATTTATGGTTATACCATTGTATATTTCCTTTTTTAAAATATTTAATTAGAAATATTAAGTCATTTTTTCAATTCTTCATACTTTCATAAATTTAAGGTAATTTTTCAAGCATGTTTAGGACATCAACTTCTGAGCCCTTGTGATAATATTGTCAGGCTTAACCCAGCCCCTCCCAAAAAAACCTTGGATACGCCCCACATCGTCTGTGACATATCGTCTGTGAAGTAGCTCTTCTTTGGTTGATCTTCTGCAGAATGGGACTTGGCAGTTGGGACATGGGATGTGTGTTGATTCGACGACATGCCTCTATATCACAATCTTGTAAGTTTAACTTACATTAAGCGCATTTCCAACTTTTTTATGAGTTCCGCAGGGTTATCTTGAGACTGGACAGGTATGCCATGTATTTCCAACAAGTTAATTCTGGAATATTGTTCCAGATCTTCTATTCGTATTTTGCGTTCATTTTGTTTTTTGGAGCATCTGATTGTCTCTCTTAACCTCTTCAAGTTTGTTGAGGGCTTCTTCTAATTTCTTTGTGTTATTTTCTTGGTTTTTTTTAAGCAGGCATCCAATTTTTTATGACAGAATTTTATTGATTTACCCAGTTCAACTTGTAGTTTTCACTGAGTTTCTTTTATTCCAATGATTTAATTTTTTAATTCCTGGAGCATTGTTATCAGTCCTGAATTAGATTTCTCAGTAACTTTAGCTGGCTTAATAAGGTGAACATGACTTTTTCTTCATCTACAGCCTTAACATTTGTATGATGATTTGGTTTTTAGGAAGTCTAAATCTTCTTTTCTAATATTCAAACATTTCAAATGACCGGTTTTTAATCATTCTGTACAATGAATTTTGTCTGTTTTATCTCCTCTTTCAGAAAATTTTATATTGCATATGTAGCAAGAATCCATGGCAAGTTACAATACAAGAAACAAGAAAATACGATCAGCTGACTGCTTGGACTTAAAGAGTTCCCGTTCAAGGATGTATTATTACTGAGTCAGCAGTTCTGCTGAATACCAATGGTTTTATGTTTCAATTAATGGCTATCTGAGTTGAGAATACATGATGTTATTAATGATGATTACATCTTCTTCGAAGCTATCTGCTCTTTCAATATTTATGTATTAATTGAAACTACCTAGGTACAGGTATATAATTATTATTAATTAATAATGAACTAATAATGTAACTATAAATAATGTAGCTACATTATTACATAATTGACAATTAGAGTTAAAAATCCATGAGCTCTCCAGTAACACATGTTCACAGCACCATTGTCAACTCACATTATATATATATATATATAGCCTATATATATATATATACACACACATTAATAATAATAATAATAATAATGATTTATGTATAGCGTAGAGCTTTATCACTGGTACTCACTACTAAATTGCGGTATTTTGTTACCTGTTGGAGCGCTTTCAACCGCATGGAGCGGCCATCTTCAGCAACTGACTTCCGTGGTGTTGTTGTTGTTGTTGTTGGGAAGACATTTCTGGATAACTGTATCGTACAGCGCGTGCGATTTGAATTGTAACTGTTCGTTTAGGATGTTGGTGTTGTCTTGTGTGGTGTGTCTGTATATTTCATATTGTTCGAGTGTGTTGAGTGTGTGACCTTTGTGGTTAATGTGTAGGATTTCCATGTCTGTATTGATGTCTGCGTATTCGTGTCCTGTGGTTATTATATGGTTTGCATAGGCAGAGTCTGTGTTTTGTTTGAGAGCTCGTATGTGTTCTGTGCATCGTGTTTTGAAACTTCGGCCTGTTTGTCCTATGTAGAATTTTGGGCAGTCGTTGCATTTTAGTTTGTAGACTCCTGGGTTGTTGTATTTGTTTGTGTGTTGTTTGTTGTCTGTGGGTTGTATTTTGTTGATTGTTTTGTTCTTTGTTCTGAAATAATAATAATATGTAATGGTTTCCACTAAATTAGCTTTGTACATGTTCATGATTCAGTTTGACAGTTGGGAACCATATCAAGAACATAACCTAATAATTTTCCATAGTCCATGCAACATGTATTCCTTTTCTTAAAGTGTTGGTTTGAAGAACCATAAATGTTTAACTGGCAAACGAGAAAAAGAATATCACACCTATGAATGATGTGCAACAGCCATATGTTTACCTGGCAGAATATAGCTGTAAGAGCATGAACTTCTTTTCTATGGTTTGAGAACCATCCAGTAATTCCCAGATGTTAGAAATCACTTATCATGTACCGGTACCAGTAGATTTTTACTTCTGCCCATACCATAGGTACTATAGATAGAGGAAGTATTATTTTCGACCCCAAAATTCGAAGTTCAGTTTTTAACATAAATACACGTTTCAAGGCCCCCTTATTCCAAAAATACTATTTTTTGAAACGTGTCTGTGTGTGTGTGTGTGTGTCTGTCTGTCTGTCTGTCTGTCAGTCTGTCTGTCTGTGTGTGTCTGTCAGTCTGTGTGGATGTCTGTGAACAGACTAGCTCCAAACCGGAAAATCGTATGAAAACAAAATTTCGTATTTGGGTCAGGTACCTTCTGAAGATTTGAGCCGAAGTTTGGCGACAAGTTTCTCTTATTACTTCCTCTGCCCGTACCATAGGTACTATAGTAGAGGAAGTATTGTTTTCGACCCTAAAATTCGAAGTTGAGTTTTTAGCATATATACACGTTTCAAGGCCCCCTGAATCCAAAAATACTATTTTTGGAAACATGTCTGTGTGTGTGTCTGTCTGTCTGTGTGGACGTTTGTGAACAGGCTAGCTCCGAAACGGAGAATCGTATGAGAACAAAATTTCGTATTTGGGTCAGGTACCTTCTGAAGATGTGATTCGAAGATTGGCGACAAATTTCTCTTATTTTTAAGGGGACTTTACATGAAGAAATTTTCGTTTTTCGCGATTTTCTCGAAAACGGCTCTAACGATTTTCTTTAAAATTTGCACATGTGTTCCTTTTACTGAGAGCTAAAACTTTTATTTGAAACTTTTTTTCGAAAAAATTCTCTGAGGGTAGTTACAGGCCACCCACTGTTCACCCACTGTTTGTAAAAATTTAGGTATTTATAGGATAATAATAGCGTAAAATTGTGTCTTGCGATTCTGTAAAAGGATATGTGAATACTGCTAACTTTTTTTTTGGGCAGAGGAAGTTATGTGACTTTCACATCAGATTTTTTTTAAGGGGACTTTACATTAAGAAATTTTCGTTTTTCGCGATTTTCTCGAAAACGGCTCTAACGATTTTCTTTAAATTTTGCACATGGGTTGCTTATACTAAGAGCTAAAACTTTTATTTGAAACATTTTTTCGAACAAATTCTCTGAAGGGTAGTTATAAGCCACCCACTGTGAATATGCGCTCTTTCCAATATGGCCTCTTGTAACGGAAAATCGTACAAAACAAAATTGTGTATTTGGGTTAGGTACCTCCTGAGGCTGTGACATGAAGATTGGCAACAACCTTCTCTTATATTTAAGGGGACTTTATGTGAAGAAAATTTTGTTTTTTGCGATTTTCTCAAAAACGGCTCAAACTCTTTCCTTTAAATTTTGTACATGGAGTGCTTATACTTTTATTTGAAACTTTTTTTTTTCAAAAAATTCTCTGAAGGGTGGTTGTAAGCTTCCACTGTTTGCAGAAACTCTGTCTTGCCTGGTGAACAACTCAATACGTGGACATTCACAGCCTCTTATTCTATATAAGTACATGAAGTGAGAAAGATGTATTGTTGGCCATGCTTACAGTAAAGAAATATCTGAGGGGAATATTCGATAAATTTCGGAAATTATTCTTAAAGGCGGAAAGTTCAATAAACGTTTGCAGTCACTTGTTTTATCATCTTTCTATGTTTGCCCATAACCTGCATTTTTAGTCGCAACATTCAAAGAAGGGGCTATAAGGTATTTATAGCATAATTAGCGTAAAATTGTGTCTTGCGATTCTGTACAAGGATATGTGGCAAAATCCAAAAACAGGTGGCTCCTTAAGCTCTACCCACTCGATATTCACATTTGCATGGACTGTGTGATGTATTTTGTTTCTTAACAAAGAAGGATGACCAACTGTTTTATATTGTCGCAAGTACCTTGTACCCACTGACCTTGTATACTTTCGCAAGTGCCTTGTACCCACCTCATTATATCTCCCGCGAGGTTTGACAGCCTGTCACCAGTCGTTTAGCAATATGACGTCACATCTCCAACGTCCAATCATGAGTTCCTTCATAATACGAGGACAGAAGAATTCACTAGATCGTGGTACAAAAGAAAGTGAACCATTTTGGGTGGGTTAGGAGGGATACCACTCTCCCAAGGTGCGATAAGTTTTTGGATTTTCCCAGATATGTGAATACTGCTAACTTTCATGTGGGCAGAGGAAGTTATGTGACTTTCACATCAGATTTTTTCTTGAATTGTACATTAAAAACTTAATAATTTTACAGGATGCAAATATGATATGGGATTTTTTTTCTCTTCGCCCTGAGACAACACACCAAGTCTTGATGCTATATTCTGACAGAGGAATTCCAGATGGATACCGTCATATGGATGGTTTTGGCGTAAACACTTTCAAGATGGTCAATAAGTATAATGAGGCTGTATATGTTAAATTTCACTATAAGGTATGTCTACAATACATTATTCCCATTTATATAAACAAGAAGTAAGTTAAACTCTGCTGTGCTACATAATTTGCAGATGCTGGGCCCATCATCTACCTCCATCTTTTATTTTCCACACCAGGTGAAAGTTTGAAGGGCATGTGTTCAGCACACTGACAATTGCAGCTGATTATCATGAGTTGCTTGGACAGAATCTTTAATTCTGTTTTCAAGTAGTTCCCCAGTTGATCTCAAAAGTCTGAGTGCACCCTGTTCCCCATCTCCTTACCTCAGAATAATCAGAGTAGGTTCTAAGACCTCAGATCTATAGACATCATTAAACCACATGGTCTTGTGGCGCTATATCCCATGAAAGGGACAGGACCAGCCATCCGACACTTTGTCAACTGTGGTTAGCAGTCTTCTTGACCAAAGTCAATACTTTTTTATCAAGTATTTTAGGATGTTAGGTTACCCTATGACAGATTAGGTAAGCGCACCAACAACAATTTTGTCCCTCTTTTTAATTTTCCGAATGCCTACGACAAAATAGGTGATGAGTACACTGTCATTTAAAACTGTGCTTATGTTGTATGATCCCCAACAAACAAAATATTTCTCCATCAATTTGTTTAAATCATACAATTACGTCTTTAAAGTTACCCATTTTATTACATTGCAGAAGAAAAAGTTATTTTGTGCACCGCTCAAGTAAGAAGAATAGTTGGGAAATTTAATTTCTCAAATAATCATTTTTCTTTTCTTTCCTGTTATCGCTCAAGATAGCACAGTGAACAGTCATGAACAAGCTGGCTATTGGATTCTCCAGCTGTTTATCCTTGGCTATATGTGAAATTATGGTGTAATCTAAAGATGTTACTGTTGTGTTGTCTAGAGCAATATTATACATGTACATCTTGAATATAAATTTACGCATTTTGATAGATGGTTTCAGGCGGAATACAAAATTTAGCGTTATACTATAAGCCTCTCAGGAAAAAAATTTAGCGTTATACTATAAGCCTCTCAGGAAACAAACTTCATTAATCTTCATCCAATTCAATGCAGCTTGGTGTGGAACACGACTATTTTAGTAACATAATTGCCAATAAGTTACAAAGAAAGTCCTAAGCAATTAATTTAATGATAATCTATTCTCTTTACTTTAAAAAATTAAATACCGTATTTACGGGCCATAAGATGCTCCGGACCATAAGACACACCTTGATTTTAGGATGGAAATTTAAAGGAAAAGATATTTAATGTGATTCTAAATGAAAAAAATTTAAAAGGGATAATATATGCTACTTCATTGCATAAACAAATTATAACCTTGTATAATGGAATCAGTGTAAATCACTTCTAACTTTAAACCTGCGTTGTACAAAAATCTCTTCTGTACAGGTACCCGGTAGCATCGCATAAATTTTAACATCTGAATTGATTTTTCATTGAAGACTGAAAATACTTTTACACCCTTTAACCTTCTATTCAACACACGGTAAGTGAAATGGGACAAGGCTGTTCAGAGGCCATTGCCTTCATTTAAACCACCTGGCAGAGTCAACTCCATTCGTATAAAAGAACTCAACATTCCTTTCTTTTCACAATGTATACCTGGTTTCCAGCTCATTTTACGATTGTGACAAGTGCACTGATGTAGGCTACAGTCTGTGCCAAAATTTGTAACTATCTTATCGTTTACAAATCTTATTCATAACTATGGTATTCTGGCAATATTTACCATATTTTTAACTGTAAGTGTACTTCAGACAATTAGAAGCACCAATTTTAAAGGCTCTGATTTCAAGGTAATAAATTACATCTTATGGTCCGTAAAATACGGTAATTGAAAAAAAAAATGAAAAGACTTTGTGTATAAAACTAGGACTATTCTTATTAGTCTATTTTTACCTAGTATTATTAATGTTTATTGTAAGATATTGACATATACAGTGCGATATGATTACTTATGGGGTTAAAGAGATATAGTTGCCATTAGGAACATTAGTTTTAATAATTCGCTTTCAATTGAAAATGTTATATTACATGTAAAAATAACTACATAGGAATGGTAAAATAAGTGTATGTCACCTAAACTTCCATTTTGCAGGATTTTCACAGAATATTTTTTTTTAAAGCAGGATATTTACAATATTTTCAACCCTATTTGCAGACTGCAGGATAAAGTGTTAAAAAATGTGTGACAAGCAGGACATCTGGTCACCCTACAGGATGAGCAGAAAATTGAAGAAAAAGGTTGCTCAGGACAACAATGGATGCAGAAAAAGTCTCAAGGGCCTAAACCATATAATTTATGTACACAAACATACACACAGACTGCCTGCAAGATCTGGTGATTACCATTTCTGGATATGGATTAGTAGGCTCAAGGTCAATCCACGAGTATTTCCCACATACTCAAATGTGGGTCAATTCCCCACATTTTTCTGAGGAAAGAAAATCTGGGAGGGATACATTCAGCCTCTTGAGGACAACTGAAGAGCAACTTGACATAGTAGTAGTTACTCTGGTCAAGAGAATTATTTAGAGCTTAACCCTTTTGGTGCCATGAGCCAACTCAATTGATATCGCCTCACTGTCTACTGAGTGCCAGCCTTTGTACTGGTTCTACCTGCTCATGAGTGCCATGACTTTCTACACATAAATGCACAGTTGTTGAAATAGAGATATGCATAATTTAGGTACGAAATATCATGTAATGTTTCTGTTATATTTATCGCTATATAATATCGGTATGATCATGATGTCTTTGTCTCCTTGGTATCACTTTAAGACGGGCCAGGGCAGGGGTGGGGTCTTAGACTGGATGTCACATCAGCATGGCACTTTTTTGAGCAATCTTGCTATTGCTAGGCAGGCTCGGTCCATGATCGAGGTACCTAGTAAGAAGAATAGCAGGATTCTGCTAACCCTTAACCAGGTACTACTTAGAGGTGTAATTGGCCTGCTAACAGGACACAACACCCTATAGAAACACCTACACTTGACGAAGCTCAGTGGGGATCCCACATATAAGAAGTGTGGAATAGAGAAGATGGGTTTTTTCTACACATATAATGTATGGGTCCAATTATATGGCCTACGTGCATGGGGCCAAAAGGGCCCAATCCATTCATTTTCATTCATTCATGATGTCTTTGCCACTGCTGCTATCAGATAAATCACTATCACTGTCAGAGAGTAAATAATCTGTGTTGAAATCATACTGTTCTAAAAACTCTGCTAATTATTTATCATCTTTTCTGCTAATAAATATGTCTTGCAAGTTTTCACCCATGGATACTCCCAAAGAAATTAAATGAACCGACAATGTGTTTCACTCACTAAAACTTTCCTTTCTAAAGATCAAAGCCCTCATAAGGTACATCCTCAAAAACACTGCAGAAATCCAATCGTTGTTCATATATTCCAAGGTACAGACTGCCTCAAAAATATTTGGATTATTTCATAAAACAGAATTCAGCACTGATCGACACTGGCATTTTAGACAGTGAGAAGCAGGATCCAAGTGAAATGGCTGGTGGTGGTTTATAAACTGTTCTCCGACAAACAGCCTGGCACTGAAAGGGTTAACACACTGGTTAACATTAATGCTGTTTTCGTTATTTCTTAAGGATGTGGCATGGTTTTTAATACCGTAATAAGTCCCTCTGGTTTTTGTGACGCTTAAGAAGTTTTGTCAGTGTGCTTGTAAATTTTGGAATTCTCAGTAATATTATTTACTTATTTTATTTATTTATTTATTTTGCTTTGTATGACAAACTCGAAATTAACATAATTTCAAAATGTAATAATTTTTTATAGACTGATCAAGGCATAAAAAACTTGTCTCCAGCTGAAGCTGCAAATATATCAGGGATAGATCCAGATTATGCAATCAGAGACCTCTATAATGCTATTGCAGAAGGAAACTTTCCTACATGGACTTTCTACATACAAGTAATGACTTTCAAACAAGCAGAACATTTCCGCTGGAATCCTTTTGATGTTACGAAGGTAATTTTTAAAATATAGTATTTCAAAGCACTATATGTGTTATCATTAATGCTACTTTTGGTACGTCATAGGCTACGCTGGAAACTGGAGGAACTATTCAATTTTTACTGCTTTAAAACTTATCTCTTAGAATTTTTTGCAAACATTCATATTATTTTGAAAGTATAAACTACCAGCTGGATACCATCCTTCACATGGTTCTAGAAATATTTTGCACAATTTCTAGCATTAATAGAGAAACACCACAAGGACATGATGGGACATGTAGGCTACTTCAATGCACCTAACATTCTTCCACAGTTTGGAAAGGACCCTTAGAGGTGTGTCGTCTGTATCTAATTCTATTCATGCTTAATGCTCTTCTAATTGATAACTGTAAGAGATACTGAAATATTTATTAAGGTCTGTTTTCGTAGAAAATTTAATTTTAAATACTGCAAGTGAATTATGAATTTGATTTTACTAATGGTTTAACTACACTCAGGGTGACCAGACTGTTAAACAAAAAAGTGTGCATGGAATGCCATGCAACAGAACGAGGGCTTAGAGTCAGACAACGTTAACTCCAAAAATGACTTTTTCAGTTAAAGGCATTTTTATTATCACAAGTACCATTACTTTCTATCACCAGATTCTTATTTTGATATTTCCAATAGTTTAAAAGTTTTCGGGAGATAACGTTTTGGTTTTTAGTAACAGTTTGGAGTCAGAGAACTTCAACTAGACTTAACGTTCTCTGTCCCTAACTTTTCGCTCGTTTCAAAGGCTTCAACACGAGATAGCGTTCTCTGACTCTAACATTTTATTTTAAAATGCGGAGTTATCGCTGGATGTATATACTATTACATATTCAATTTAATGATTCATCTTACCAACTGCTCTCAGTTTATTTATTTACGTTTATGTCCGGGATGACGGAAGCGATTGAAGTTTTTTTTCCACATATGCTTTGATTTTCTGCCATAGTTAATTGTTGACAGCTTACTTCTTAACAACAGCTGCAGTAGTTGTAAGGCAGTGTATAAAAATTAATTGTATCATATTCACTTAGGATTGATTTGGCTGCAGTTCAGGTTTTGCGAGGTTTCTAAGCGTAATAAATTATTGCAGTAAGAGAGTGTATTTTAATGAAGATAATATGTACAGCAGGGGAAAATTGTTAGTTTACTTAGCCCTACGAGAATCATCTGGAAGATCATATGCAGAACAAAATATTCTACAACAGCAGTCCTTGCCCATCACTAAATACAGGCCTTTCTAGCATCTTGGAAGACTGGACATGCCATGATGCATTACACGATGCTTCAAGCCCATTGGTAAGCTGTAGTTGTTACTACTACTATTATTATTATTATTATTATTATTATATCATTATTACTACTACACATTAATATTACCTATGTACTAAATTACACATTATTATATATAGCCTATATAATTGGCGTACAATGTTATAAATTATTATTTTATTAATTTATTATTAAAATTACACTCTTATTGTTCAATCGAGAAAATGATGTCTTATTTCCAGGGGCCTATTGCTGTTCCTATCACTGCTCACTTGCCGTCTGATTCAGAAGAAAATCCAACATATGTGCCGGTAACAGATAAAGATATTTCTGCATCTATCAGAGAAAGTAATGGACAAACACAGAAAAAAAGAAAGAAGAAAGAAAGAAAGAAAGAAAGAAAAAAAGAAAAAAAGAAAACGTAACCCTCAAATCCTACACAACATTGACTCCAGTAAGCCAGTCTGGTCCTTCTACAACAGTCCCTGTTCAGCATGACTTAGAATCTGTTGTGGTAACTAGTTTAAATAGATCAGCAGTCGATGGAGAAGTAAATATTGATCATCCTAATGAAAATCAAGGAAAGAGAGAGAAAAATGCTAATCCCGGCAACTAGGAAAAAAAATAATAAACGCAAGAAAAATACAGCTCCAGGCATGTCTCATGGATCAACTACTAGTGACAGGGAAACAAGAGTTAAGGGTTTTATTAAAAATGACTGTTCAAAATGTCCTAGAACATGTAATTTATTCTGAAGAAGTCAGACTTGAAATTCATATGAATTATTTAGAATATTGAAAGTACTGACAATAAAAGACAGTATATCCGAGGACTAATACGAGTAGATGTACAAGAAAAAGCATGTATCAAAACAAAAAATAAATCCAAAAGAAAATGTTCTAGGTTTTACTACTTGGTAAAAGGTAATGAGAGAAGGCAGATACGTCAAGGGTTCTTTTTAGCTACTTTTAATATTTCAAACAATGGTAGACAATGTTTTAAAAAAGAGTGATGATTAAAATTTTGTAAGTAAGGATCAGACAGCTGAGAACTTTATGTGGCATGAGGGGATAGCTGGCCGTGGAGCATCAGAGGTGGCATCATGTTTGTTGAATCGTTTGAAAATAATCCAAGACGGGAAGAATATTTGCTTCATGTCTCACAGTTGTCACGAATAAAATAAGAATGCTATCGATTCAAATGTTTGTTATATGCTGTCAATTTAGATCAAATATTTTTTGAAACAGGATATTCCCAAATGGAGTGTGACACTATTCCCGCCCACACAGAAAATGCCAGCAAAGTGACAGATATATTCGATCCTTCGGGTTGGTATGCTGTGGTCAGAATGGCGACAAAGCAAAGCAAATGCCATGTTACAGAAGTGGAGCAGGAAGGCATTTATGACTTCAATGACTTCCATAAATCTGTGATTAAAAAAAAAATGATACCAATGGAAATAGCGTTAGACGGCTAAATATTGTATGCTTTTAGTATAGAAAGAAAGAAGAGAACATATACTACAAATATGACTCCATTCAAGAAGGGTTCCACAAGTTTGCAATACAAAGAAGGCTATCTTGGAATTTCTCAATTGAACACATTCAACTGAAGAGAAAATATCATGGTTTGATAAAATTGCAAGCAGAAAAATGGAAAGACCCGAAAGACCTACGTGGCAAAAGTATAATCCCGTGTACATACCATATTTTCTAAAAAAACGTTTATTTGAAGGCGAGGAAGTGGTACAGGTGAAGAATCAAAGGCACAACGAAGGAATACCAAGACTGCTTGTGTAGTAGCCTATCTGGTATTAGTTATATAGAATCGCAACTTTCATTGCAGTGTCCAGTCAATAGGCATAATTTATTTTTCCCTAATAAATTTTAATGGGCACTACTATCAGTATTATAAGATTTTTTCTTATTAATAGAATTACAATATCAGTATAGTGTTACTGTTTCGTGCAACGTTAACTCCTGTCACCTGATGTTACAGTTTAGAGTCAGAGAACGTTATCTCCGAAAATTATTTATTTTCATTACAGCAAACAGTGGGATTACAATTAATCATACGTCATTATCTTCCGGCAGAATTATTCTATGTGTGGTAAAAGTTTTAAAGTGATATCTTCATAAATAAGTAAGTTATCGATAGATAAACAATGATAACAACCTTCTTTTCGTCCTCCTGAAAAGTTGCGTTTTTGGAGTTAACATTGTCTGACTCTAACCCCTCGAGAAGTGAAACTTGTTTTAATTTTTTGGATTTTTCCTATTTTGGATTATTGGTTTTTTCAATTTTGGATTATTGGATTTTTCAATTTTGGATTCTTGGACTTTTTTAATATTGGGTTTTTGGACTTTTTGAATTTTGAATTTTTGGATTTTTTAAATTTTTGATCTTTTAATTTTGGATTTTTTTATTTTGGGATTTTTTAAAGTTAGAATCTTTGAATTTTTTATTTTTTGGTCTGCACTAAAAGTAAAATAATTTTACTGATATGGAAAAATCCAAGCGATTTTAAATCCTTCAAACTTAAATTCAGAACCATATTAAATGAAACAAGATGATAAAATATGTGAAATAAAACAACAGCATAATGAAATTCAAATAGGTAACAGAAACCTCCACTTGGAGGTCCTTTGCCCGAACATAGGGGAAATAGGAAATCAGAGATAAAGAACTCCAACTATTTGGATCGCCAATTATCTGGATCGCTTTTAGGCTATATTCAATTTGGTTTTGGCAGCAGCGACTATTGATAAACCTCTGTCAGGACCGATTACTTGTGAAAAAGCAAAACTTTTAGCTGACAAAATCAACTGTTTGTCAGCAAAACAACTGACTCTGACATTTTTAAAAATAAATTGTCCTTTTTCATGATTTATCCAATCATCAGATATTTGACTATACAGACTGGGACAGGTCCCATTTAAAACAGATAATTGGAATTCTACTGTAACTACATTGCTGAAGATCAGGTGATCATTCTATTACTTCTGTTCTATAGATATTACTGCAGTTATTAAGTGCCAGTATGGTACTTTATGACATTGTGTGGGGAACGGGAAAATGTCTGTCCGTCCGTGTGTCTGTACGCAAGATAACTAAAAAACGCTTAATAGAATTTTAATGAAACTTGGTATACGCATTTATAATGTTCATGGGAAGAACCCTATTGATATTGGACCCAATCGGTTGACCGGTACCGGAGTAAAACCCAATTTAGTGTCTATTTTAAAGGCGTGATAACTCAAATACACTTTATCAGATTTCATGAAACTTGATATACGCATTTATAATATCCATGGAAAGAAGTCTATTGATATTGGACCAAATCGGTTGGCCGGTACCGGAATAATGCCCAATTTAGTGCCTTTTTATGGTAATATATCACAAAGGTGTGGATAACTCAAGTACGCTTTATCGGAATTTCATGAATCTTGGTATACGCATTTATAACAACCATGGAAAGAAGTCTATTGATATTGGACAAAATCGGTTGACCGGTATCGGAGTAATGCCCAATTTAGTGCCTATTTTATGGTAAAATATTATAAAGAATTTAACAAATGCAAATCAGTTATCCCGACAACATATGTTTTACACTGTTGATATACGGCTTTGGAATTTACAATACAGTTAGCCATGACATATTCCTTCGCATTTGATTATCAAACTATTCACATGTTTATTTCATTGATCAAGTTGAATACTATTATATACAGAAGGTATATTACTGTGAAATAATCAAGCCTACTTACATTAAGTGGAGTTCTTCGCCTGTGTATTTGTTTAAATGGTGACATATTTCAAGAATGTCTTATATCAGTGTATACGAGTTTGAATTAAGGTTAAGTATCAAACTTAGCACCTTTGTTCTTCCATAAGTTCTGCTTAAATAATCGATCTGCAGCTTAATTCGGAGATAGATTATAAAAATAACTTATTTTCTGCATATCATAATTGCAATTATCACTGATTAAACAAAAGCATTCTGGCACTTTGTTATATCAGTTTACCTGATATTATTTACATAGAAAAACTTTGTCATTTAGATAAAATTGTTGATGGGTGGAAAAACCCCTTCATCTCCCCACGATTTTGTTCCTAATTTATTTTATTATTTATTTCCAATGTCTGTTTTTAACCAGTTAACAACTTCATTTATATCAAAGGTATGGCCACATAAGGAATTTCCGCTCAATCCAGTAGGAAAAATAGTACTGAACAGGAATCCTTCCAACTTCTTTGCGGAAGTGGAACAAATTGGATTTGATCCAGCTCGTATGATACCAGGCATTGAACCCAGTCCTGATAAGGTATTACAGGTATGTTCCATGAAGCTGTATTCAATCGTGTTGGACAATATAATATATATAGTTATTTATTAATTTGTATTTATTTAGGGACGTCTGTTCGCATATGGAGACACTCAAAGGTACCGCTTAGGACCGAACTTCCTTCAGATTCCAGTGAATAGACCATTTAAAAGACATGTAAAGAACTATCAAAGGGATGGACCACAAACCTACACCTGCAATCAAGGAGGTGCACCAAATTACTATCCAAATAGTTTTGGTGGTCCAGAAAATGTTCCAAGTGCTGCTATAAGTAGATACAATGTTACTGGAGATGTAGCGAGGTGAGTAAAAATGGTAGTTCTGGTAAATTCATAATAAAATTAGAACTATTACGTCTCTGATATTGCTTGTTGTTATGTATATTTAAAAATTATCCTTCACTGCTATTTATGCCTGAAACAATCATCAGTTTGCCTGAAGTTTGTCTTGTAGAAGTTCTTTTGCATGCCTGTAGATCTACAGACAAGGGACAGAACATTTTCACACTCTTATATGCCATCACCCTAGACCACGATTGAACTCACAAACTTCAAAACAGATAGCCAGTAATATTGCTAAGTTGTAATTCCGGGGTGCGCGGGCAAAGAGAGTTAAGTCCACCATCCTAAAAAATTGAGATATGTCCATAGAGTTATAGATAAAACAGTTCTCTACATTTGTGTTAAGTCCATTAAGTCATAATCAAAATTGTACGGTAGTTATGGATGTGTGCCTCATGGGTTTATCCATCTCTAAAGCTATGTTGGGCTGGTATAGTGTGTTAAGTCACTGTAATTCTCAGTAACAAGAAAGTGGACTTAACTCTCTTTGCCCACGCACCCCGGATTTAGGCTGTGCATTTTGGTCACAAAACCAGCTCTAAGATTTATCAGTCAGAATTGTCTGGCAGTGTAGTTGTTAAACTAGTAGTTCTGAGAATAGTAGAACTTGCATAAAAAAAAAACAAACAAACAAAGATCTGCTCTTTGTATTGAAATTTAATCTTATAACAAAAATCCTTATACATACGTCATTTTTAAAGGAGCATTCGCCTCAAACTGGTAGAAAATCAAACGCCTTCAGTCATGAATGTGTAAAAAACAAATTTACAAATAAAAGACAAAACGCAGTTAAACCAATAGAGTTATGTAAAAAATTTACTGAAGCAAAGTTGGCTAGAATCATATAAAAAAATCTGAACATTAGATAGAACAGAACCATTAAAAAGGCCATCATCTAGAAATGGAAAAAAAAAAAAAAGTTATTTCCATGTAAGACCGTTATAAAGAACTTAACAGGCAAGCACAATGTTAACAAAATGAGCTCTGGTGAATTTCGTTATTCATATGAGCATGTTAGGTTCGTATAATCGTCAAACATTATAAGACATTACATATTATTTTGAAATGTAAATTTTAAAATGAAAATAATTTCAGTTTGCATGTGCTTAGATTAGTAATAAAAAAACTTTTTGGTAATTTCGTATGTAGCAGGATCTTTTGTTTGGCAACAATTTGTTTGGAAACAAATGACATATGAAAACAAATGGACATAACTTCTACATTTGCTGAAAATACTAAATCGTGATCTATTTGTATTTGAAATTTATTTGTAATATCTCTTCTCAACTTATGGACTAGGCAAATAAAGAACTGAAGATGCAAAAATTCTTCTCCATGATACTGAATTGCAGACTTTGAATGAATGGGGGAGAAATGTAGATAAGTAATGTTTTGAGCGATACTATATATTGTGTTGGCATCCGACTGTGCTTTGTCAAAACCCATCTAGTTTATGGACCAAACTTTTATTGCCGAAATAGTTATTTATGTTATTTTGAATATTGTAAATGTTTAATAGAAACACAATAAATAGCAGTAGCAGGAATAATAGTATTTGTAGTGGTTAAAATGAATGAGATATATAATTATTAATTTGTACAAAAGGAAAGAGAATGATAGTGGTGGCGTTTGGTAATATCCTCTATAATTTCAGCACCTAAACTTTCCCATAACGGGTTCAGTCCATAAAATGAGACTTTACATAGACAGAGTGAATTCTGTTAAACAATGTTTATTATTATTTAGTATTCTGCCTAGTGGCAGGTCCATGTCTTCGTACGGAGAATTTCTGACACCAGTGTTCCCTATCTCCAGCTTCGTCCTTCAATCTGCTGTATCTCCTCCCATCTTTCATGTCATCCAGATGTTGTATTCTTCTCCTTCCTCTTCCAGCAGTTCCTTTGATCTTCCCTTCGATGACATCATGTATGAGTCCCTCGTGTCTAAGTATGTGTCCGATCCAATTGGCTTTCCTCTGAATAATTGTATTCAGAATAATTTTCCTCTCTCCTACCCTTCTCAGTACTTCGTCATTTGTCACCCGTTCTGTCCACTTGACCTTCTCTATTCTCCTCCAGCACCACATTTCGAAGCTTTCTAGGTATTTCTTCTCCCTCTTTCTCATGGTCCATGTCTCTGCTCCGTACAGTGCAATGCTCCAGATGTAGCACTTCACCAGTTTCTTCCTTAGTTCCAAGCTCAACTTGCTGGTCAGTAGAGTCCTCTTTTTGTTGAATGCGGCTTTGGCCATGGCGATTCTTGTTCGAATTTCATTCGTGCAGTGGGCATCCTTTGTCAGCAAGCTTCCCAAGTACTTGAACTGCTTCACATTCTCCAGTTTACGATTCAAAATAACATAAAAATATTTACACATACATGATATTTAATGACTACATAGAACATTTATGCCACAATAAAAAAAAATCTGGCAAAACCATTTGCAGTATTTAACTGGTGTAAATGATCAGCTGCATGGTCTTATGGTCAGTTTTCCTAAGTATGGATCCAAAGGTCTGGGTTTGATCCCTGATATCTCTCAGATTTTTCTGAGGTAGGAAGGTCAAAAATGGGTGTATTCAGCCTCATGGGTACAACAGAGGAACTACTTGATACAGTAGCAGCAGCTCCAGTCATGAAGACCAGCAATAATGGCCAAGGATGTTAGCATGCTAATCACATGCCCCCAGTCTTGTCATCTGTCAACAGACTAACAACAGAGGTCGATGATGAAGTGATCTTGGTGGTGGGCTTTTCCCACCAAGAGATTTCATGGAGTTAGTTAGTTTACTAGTATATTAGTGCTACAAACAAAAATGTAGTCTCACACGAACGTGAATCTCCCTTAGATTTTACATATGTCCGAAAATTATTAGCGCTAATTTGGACCATGTTTGTACAATGGCCTTAAATAAAACAATTTATCTTTCTCACTTAAACTTTTTTCAGGTACAATTCAGGAGATGAAGATAATTTCAGTCAGGCAATCTTATTCTGGAACAAGGTTCTCAAACCTGATGAGAGGAAGCGACTGGCACAAAATATAGCAAAGAGTTTGAAACCTGCTTGTGATAAGATAAAGGTGAGTACCAGTGGCGAATTTAGGCAAGGCCACATAGGCCTGGGCCTAAGGCAGCAAATTTTTGGGAGCGGCAGAAATTTCGACTAACTCAATTATAGGCCTATAACATAATAAATGTATTTTCACAGTATCACTTTATACTCACCATTTACAAGCAAAAATATTTTTATTTCTTATTGTAAGTTCAATCTTATGAATATTGGCATATGGCATGTGATCTGATGTTTCTTCAGTCCAATAACAAACAACACATGAACAAACTGTCATGTTATTTCAGTCGGTAACTTGATACACAGTAAACATTATGGCTAGGAGTTCATAATAATAATAATAATAATTAGCTCTCGGTATTTATCCCTACTTACAGAAGTGATGGCTGACGACAATGGAAATGGGTGCCCAAAGAATCATGTTTCATCCTCTTATACTATTCATACTATTCGTATCTTCCTGTCTTTTATTATTTTAAATTTTATCAATATTTCCTATTTGTGATTTTCTTTATCACTGTCTGTAAAATTAAAATTTGAATTTGAATTTGAATTTAGCCTATGACATCCCTTAATGGGCAAAGGCCTCCTGCTGATCACAGGGAAGCTCAGGTGCACTCATTAGGGGAGCTACTCCTAAAGAGCATTGTGCTACGATTTCACTATGTTTGGTCTCATTCTTCTACTTGCAAAATTCCTTTTTCTAGTTCTTTCCACTGATTCCTGTTTCTGGCCTGCCGTGTCCATTGTTTTCCTGCTCGTTGTGTGAAGAGGTCTGCCCATCTTGTCCTCTGTCTCCCTATGTGTCTTTTCCCTATGTGTGGGTCCCACATGGTGGTCCTGTAGGTCCATCTTGTTCCTTCCATTCTTGCTACATGGCCTCCCCACTTCCACTTGAGACGTTCTGTTGTCGAGACCACATCCCTCATGTCTGTTTGTCTTCTTATCACCTCATTACGGATTCTGTCTTTTATTGTTACATGAAGTATTTTGCGCTCCATTCTCCTCTGGCAGGTTTGTAGCATCCGTTTCGTATTTCCATTTACCTGGGTTCAATCCTTCAGTTTCTGAATATAATTTTGACTATTAAGCCATGCTAAATTGGATGTTATTTTACGTGTTACGTGTTTATATTGCCATAGATTTGTTGTTGTAAAGTAATCTAACAAGAATCTAATAAGAATCTAATAAATATCCTTGCCAAGTGAGGAGAAAGAATATATTGGATGAGACATAAAGCAAATATTACCGATTTATGAAATAAAATATAGGTTACTGGGATATCTATATCTGTAGCCCCTAATTATAAGCATGTTCTTTATTATGAAGGGTGGCATTTACTGTTGGCCTTTGGAAATTTCTAGATACACCACTGGTGAGTGCATCAGGGACTAATACTGGAGCATAACTGTAATTTTAGCTCACCCTATTGTAAAAACTACAGTTATGCGTTTTTTCTTTTTTTTCAGGAACGATCAGTAAAGATGCTTAGTAATGTGGATCAGGAACTCAGCTATTTAATCTCCAAAGATCTGAGCGAAGAAGCTACATGAGGAATTTAAATATTTTGCCTATATATAAATGTGTTTACTATACAATTATAAAAAATGTATATTACCATGTAAGTTATACCTTATTAAGATAATGTTAGGTTTAAATAATACTAGCAGGTGCCTGCAGCTTCGCTCATGATAATTAAATTAAAAATTAAAAATTAAGAACAAAAAAATTAAAATATATTTATTAACACATACCGTACATACATGGGAAGCATTCATAAACTAAATTATTTATAATTAAACAGCTAAAAACCCGGCTTCTGAGTGCATTTAAGAATTAGAGAGTAAATAAATAGTACTAAGAATTTCTGCCTAATATACCAGCTGTTACTTGTATTATACTAGTGGTAAGTTATATTAGGCAGAAATTCTTAGCACTATTTACTTATTATTATTATTATTATTATTATTATTATTATTATTATTATTATTATTATACCACTTGAAACATGAAATTAATCAAATTGGAGAGTGCTGCCCGGGAGAAAACAACCTCAGACTCATTTCCCTGGCAAAAAAAAAAAAAAAAAAAAAAAAATTCATAGTGATTTCCATCCAAATTGATCAAGTTTTCCCATTTAGGATTACATCCATTATCTCTCGTCAATCTATCTATGTTTAAACTTTCAGATGTCTGTGTGTTCTGATGTTATAAATCAATGAATCAAACAGAGTGGGCTTACAAAATTGAAGCGATCAATAATTTTCATGTGATATTCTGAAAAAATAGTGATGCTCTTATTTCGAAGTTGTTATGACAAAAAAAAGCAAGGTCACCTGCAATAAATTTTACAATTGAAATGTAATTATTTAGCAAAAATTGATGCTTAGATAGCACAAAAAATTCACATTCTTTGCAAATTTCCCCTCGTAACTCGCAAACAAAAGCAAAAATGAAAAATCCAGCTTCAAGGTAAGGTGCATTCGGCCACCCTTCAGTCCATCAATGTTCAAAATTTCATATTTCTCCTTACAGTAGATTTGGTTGGCCACCATGCAAAGACAGACAGATAGAAACACTTTCTCCTATTATGCTTCAAACAAATAAATATTTTAACTATTTATTCTCTACATAAATATTGGAAACTGTACTGTTTCATATGTAACAATATTCATATATTATATAAGGAGCCACTTAATGTGAAATAATAATAAAATCCACATAACTTGTACCAGGACCACAAAATATTAAAATTAATACTACATAGAGGAGTGCTCCATGACGCTGCATGACCTACTATAGACAGATGACAGGATTTGGGGACATGTGGTCAGCATGACAAAACCCATGGCTGTTACTGATGGTTTTCATGACTGGAGCTGCTACTACTTAAACAAGTAGTTCCTCAGTTTGAATCACGAAACTGGGTGCACCTCGTTCCAGACCTCCCTACCTCAGAGAAATCCAAGGAGGTACCAGGGATCGAACCCAGAGCCTACGGATCCATAGCCAGCAACTATAACCATGAGACCATGCAGGTGGTCACACAGAAGAGTACTACTATATAATACAACTACAAACATAATTATATTTTTCCTAGATTAAAAAATTTTCAAGATATTTTCACGAAAAAAAAAGTCAAAAGATATTTTCTAGAAAATAAAAAAACAGTCTATCTCAGTGAATTCCTGGCCAAGTAAAATGATATTCTTAAAGAGAGCAAACCTGAACCAGCCTGAACTATGCATTATGCAATTTCAAAGTCCCTAATTAATTCCAGTAAGATTAGAAAACTGGTTTGATGTAATGTAATTAATCCTTGTACTTTATTAACAATAAATTATTGTAATAAATTGAACTACTACATATCTGTGTAATTTGTATGAAGTATTTACAACTGTTACTACCGGTACTACTTCTGTTGAAAATACAGCTCGCGTCCAAAGAAAATGTAAGATCTGCTCTTTACCTTGAAAGTGAATAAAAAAAATTTGAATCTTACTGTAAGTGGTTTTTATTTTTGGGGGAACTTTAAAAATAAATTGTACAAGAATAACCCTCTTACATTTGAAGAAATGAAATCTAGAACATAAGAAGAGAAATTGCAGCAATTTCATAAGAAGAATTATCAGAAATGTGAGGCGGTAGATGGAGATAATTTTCAACATCTTCTATGACAAAGGTTAGGTGATTATTCTAAGTGTAGGCCTAATCCAGTAATCCATGCGCTTCAATTGAGAGGTTATGTACATGTGCCTCTACAGGCCAATGACTTGCTTCCAGGCTGCCGTGCGGACCCTGCGTTCTTGGCACATTGCAAAAATAATCTCTCTCTACTATTGATATTATTATTTTTATTGCTATTGTTTTTATTATTAATTATTATTGTTATTTCTGTTATTAATGTTATTATTATTATTATTAGTATTATATTTTATGTCTTCTCATTTCCACATGGTATAATTCTCGAAATAATGACAACGGCATATTAAGCAAGTTATCACTACACAACTAACAGTCTTTTCCAAAAGTTCTTCGGACTATAGCACAGGTGTTCAATATGACTGCCTTCTGCAATTGGACACAAAGCGAGGCTTGTAGATTCAGCTTCTCTAGGCTCATTATCGTCTTCTTTGGGACCATACCGGTAGCTGATATTACCACTGGAACCACATACACTGATGTCTGCTTCCACATCTCTTTGATTTCATCAGCCAGTTCTTTGTATTTATCCACCTTTTCAATCCAAACGGCATGCATATTGTGTGTATTGGGTATTGATACATCTATCAAATAAGTACTGTTTATGGATTTATGTACCAATATTATGTCTGGTCGGTTGCAGCTTATTTTTTTGTCGGTTAGGATACTGCGGTTCCAATATATTTTAATGCTGTCATTTTCTATGATACTAGGAGGACTGTAAGCATAATATGGGCTACAGTCCTCAATTAGCTTATGTTGTTGAGCTAACTTCTGATAAATTATTTTGCCAACTTCATCATGTCTCTTCAGATATTCTATGGGCGCTAGTTTTTTGCATCCAGATGTGATATGACCTATTGTCTCTTTTTGTTCTCCACAATTTCTGCACTGATCTTCAATGCCCTGCTCATTTAAAATGTATTTCCTATAATTCCTCGTTGCAATTACCTGATCTTGTATTGCCATTAGGAAGCCTTCTGTTTCCACATACAAAGCTGCATGAGTCAACCAGCTGTTTGACGCTTGTATTATTATTATTATTATTATTATTATTATTATTATTATTACTTGTATGAATTATTTATATTATTGTTTATGAGATGCCCAACATCAATGAATATTAAGCGGAATAAATATCATATCAAATACATATTTATGGAAACCACTGCAAAAACAAAACCTGTTATGAACATTCCATAAAAAAATTAATTTCATATAAATAGGTTCATAGAAATAGTTTAGTCTACAGGCACATTCTTCATAACTTACTTCATGACAATAAAGATAAAAATAAGTGCACCTTTCACATCCTCCTTACTCTAAATAAAGACACTGCATGACATCATGTGTGAAAGATAAGCTTTTGCGATTCTCAGTTACTAACTTTTCTAAACCATACCTTACTTCAATTGAAAAACTCTGTTATTGACCATGGATTTAACTTTGAAACTATTCATCTTTACTTTCTTTGTGCTAATAACGACATCATATAACCAAACAAGGAGAGATCCTGCATCAGAGCAACTTCTGCGCCACAAAAGGAAACAGGTAAGCTATTTAACCCATTTTAGCCCAAAATTTTACACAGCTATGTGGTTCATTTGAATTGAGTAGAACTAAGTGCTATGCATCCTACTATAGATATATTCATGTAACTTCGGGCATGGCCCAACAATCCTAATGAGAGTTCGCACACATAGGTAGGAGAGGGGCGGGATTTACTACACCAGCTAGACAAGTTTCCACTCGCCCTTTGTTTGTGCTGAGACTACTGCTATGGTTCATTAGAAAAACATAAACTTAGTATGAAATACCCTGCAAATAAACTGAACATAAACCTTTCACATCTGCAGGTGTAAAACACAGTTCTCATTTTGATTCCAGATTATACATTCCATTTTATAACCATGAATTAATTAAACTGCGCAAATACAAATTTAAGAAAATAATTAAGTTTATTACATAAATATTTATTTTTCAGGTTTCTTCTCTTTAAAAATTTCCTTCCTATTATTATTGCAAATTAGTAGGCCTATTTATTGCATTTTTATTTTAAAATTTTGTTATATCCATTTTGTTATGATCACAGGGGAGTTCAGCGTTTCCAAACTGCCTATTTTTAATAGATCATTGCACAACAACAGACAAGAGAGTGTTGTTATCTTATAGATCTTTACTCTGTGAACACTTATAGTAGAATGTTGTAAATGCAATATCTGACAGTGCTGCATGAAATTAACTCCTATTGGTGTGTGGTTCACCACAAGAGTGAGCCACACCAACTAAAAGCTATTTTTTAACATGAAAAAAATTGCAGAGCTGAACATTCAAATGATGATTTGAGTTATCACTTGAGTCAGTCTTTAGTAGTTCTCAGATACCGGCTCGAGTTCTCGTATCTTGCATCATGAGTTCTCGGATTCTTGCATTCATCCAAGAACTTTTTCATTTGAATGAACACTCGATTTTTTATATTACTCGAAAACAGATAACTTGATTCTTTAAATCATTAGATTCTGCCCATCGATATAATTTATATCTGGTTCAACTGGAACTAGCTTAAAGCGCATTAACTGGTACAAAATTAACAGTGCATTATAAAATATATCTATAATAATAAGGAATGTTTTTATACAATGTAGGCATCATGTTCAATAATCCAGACAAACTGGGGAACGCCTGTAGACGACATAGACAATGTTTTAACAGTTGGAAAAGAAGGTCCTATGATAATGCAGGACACAATTGCTCTAGATGTCCTACTGAGGTTTGTTAGAAACCGAATTCCTCCAAGATTTGATCAGGCTAAAGGAGCAGGTAAGTTCAGTTCATTTTAACAGATCTATACTTTGTTTGCCTTAACAATAGAACAGCTCATATTTTGGTCACACTATCTTATAAGCACAGGGCAGACTTGTTAGACCTAGCTTACCTATCGAGTGACGCTCCGAGCTAACCCTGCTATTAGCGGGAGGCCTTTGCCCCTATGGGATTAATGAGGCTTATTTATTTATTTATTTTTTATCTTATAATTATCCTCAGTAAGCTTCAGTTCAGAGCTAGCCAACAATAGCAGTAGCCTCATACCTCACACCATGTTGGTTTGATATGGCCATGATTTTAACTTTTTAAATTTTATCACTGAGGATGACCACAAGGGGCTGAAGTATATTTGATTTTTAATATTTTAAAGCTTTTATATTAACAAGGCAGAGTTACTGCATTTTAGAGTTATACAAGACAATATGGCTCTTTTTTTTATCAACATTTCAACAATACAACTCAACATGTAAACACAAAGGGCCCGGATTCCTAGGTTTTAAACTATTTTGTTTGTTATTTTAACAAGATTATCCGTTTCCCTGTCTTGGCACTCACATAGTCTAAATTATAAAATCTAAAAATGGCTAAATAACATGTTAAAAACTAAAACTGGTAAAAACTGTTTTTAATTAAAAATAACTTACTAAATAAACTAATAATATGTAGTTAATATAATTATTCAACTACAAATTATTTTTTAAATATCCGCTACATTTTGCCTTGTTCATTGATGCCTGTAAATTTGTAAGAGAAAATAATATAATTGCATTTTGTACCCCATTTTCCCGGTAAAGGAAATTGTTACTGAATCGAAATCCCTGGTTTCTTTAGAAGCAAATTCTTAAGAAACTTACACTTGCACTTTATTCACAATGTTTACTCCAGCAAGACACAATAAGGTTAGGAGGAGCAATGATGGTACCAGTTCTGCTGTTAGTAATACTACTGGGAAAATGCATGTATCAGTAATAACCTTCCATATTATTTCCAGGTGCAGTTGGTTATTTTATAACTACCAATGATATAACTAGATATTCCAAGGCTGTTGTTTTCAAACGCATTGGTAAAAAGACACCAGTAGCAGTAAGATTTTGTGTTTTAGGAAGTGAAAGAGGAACTCAAGACACTGTTAGGTAATTGACTGCCAATAATAATTATTCAATATTACTTCAAATAGAGCGCTAAGATACAAATTAATTTTCATGCTTTTTTTTTTTTACAGAGCACCTCGTGGGTTCTCCATAAAATTTTACACTGAAGACGGTATTTGGGATCTCACAACCGCTTCAAATCCAACTATCTTTGTAAACAATCCTTTAAAATTCCTCCACGCTATAAGATCTCTTGGAAGGAATCCAGTCACAAACCTGAGGGTAAAATACATTTTTCTTCAATAATAGTGTGAATATGTTCATGCTTAAATTAAGGTAATAATATTAGGAAAATGAAATGCTAAGAATTTTTAAAAAAGAGATATGAAATTATCAATAAGAAAAATGTAAGTGAATGCTTTCTCACACACAAAGAAATTTACTAGTACTGATACTAGAATATACTTGCTTACTCAGTGGAAATAGACAATTCCTAAGCACACTAAAAGAATATTATCTATTTTATGGAACCCGGAGGTTCATTGTCGTGCTTACATGAACCCACCATTCAACTCTATTCTGTGCTACCTGCATCCAACTAACCCTAGCAAACCCTACTTCCCTTAAGTCTATACTAATATTGTCTTCCCACCCACATCTAAGTCTTCCAAGTCATCTCTTCCCTTCGGGTTGCCCAGGCAATATTTTTTGGAAATGTGTTTCCTCCCCCATGCGCACAACATGTCCAGCCCATTTCATCCTCCGTGATTTAATTACCCTTATTATATTTGATGAAGAGTACAGTTCATGAAGCTCGGCATTATGTAGTTTTCTCCAGTCCCCATTTTCATCTGTTTTAGGTCCAAATATTTTCCTAGGCACCTCATTTTCGAACACTCGCAGATTACGTTCTTCCCGAAGAGTAAGGGCAATTAATGTAAAGGTTGACTATAACTTTAAAAATGAAAAAGCCTTGAAACTGTAAATTCCTTAAGGTAAAAAATAAGTAATAGAAAGAGGAAGTGTTTGTTTGTTTGCCTCTTTTTGTCCATCTGTTTATCTGTGTGTGATACCGAGCAAAATCTACTGAATGCAGAGATCTGAAATTTCAAACATAGATGGACTGAAGGGTGGCCAAATGCACCTTGAAGCCTGGACTTTTTTTATTTTTATTTTTATTTTTTTCCCCACTTTCGTTTGTGAGTTATGAGTGAAAAACTGGCAGAAAACATAAGTTTTTCCCTATTGAAACATTAGTTTTTGATAATGCATTTCAATTGTCAAATCAATTGCAGGTGGCTTTACCTTCATTTGTCATAAGTTGGAAATAAAAGCATTGCAATTTTTTCAATATATCGCATGGAATTATTGATCGTTTTGATTCTGTCAGCTCACCCTGGTTGATTTGTTTATTTATTATGTCAAGGCATGCAGACGTCTGAAACTTTCAACCTAGACAGAAGAGAGATAATGAACATAGGCCTAAATGGGCAAATGTTCGATTTGGGAGGAACTCACTATGCAAGGGTTTTCTGTACCAGGGAACTTGAATCTGAGGTTGTTTTCCCAGGCAGAGCTTTCTAATCATGTAAAGCATTTCAAAGTCAGATCTTTAGCTGTTTCATTGTAAATATTTATCATTTAGTTTATGAATGATTTACGCATAAGTGTTAATAAATATATTTTTATTACGTTGCTCTTAATTTTTAATTTCGGAATTAATTATTGTGGGTGAAGCTGTGGGCACTGCTAGTGTCTAATAATAAATTTGTAATTGAACTACCAACAACATAAGCAATTTCTTTGCACTTTGTTTCATGTGTTCAGTAAATTACTACAGGGTGCGGTATTTATCATTTCCCATTTTCAAAACTGTGTAACACATTTATTTAACAAAGAAATAAGCTTAGTTTAACATTTTTAAATGTCTTACACGCTTGGATTTGCAATTCTGGTCTTACTTTTTGAATATGATGTCCTTGAGATGCCCTCATCAATTAACTTCAACACATTGCTGCAATCTCCCTCGTACACTGGCCATTATGCATTGTGTGATGTCTTGCGTAACATTTGCAATTTCCTGCAAATCCATGCATAATCCACAAGCACCCACTTCACAGTCCTAAGGTTGTGGTGTGGTGTGCCATTGCAGCACAGGGTATTATTGGCCCTTATTTCTTTGAGAGCGATAATGGTGCTTTGGTGACTGTCAACTCTGAACGTTACAATCACATGCTGCAAACTTTCTTCCCACCAGAATTGACACATCGTAACTTGGATATTGATGGTGTTGTAGCACATACTGCATCTTTCAATGGACACCCTTCATGCTGCTTTCCCCAGCCGAATTCTTTCCAGTTTGGTGATATCCAATGGCCCTCCAAATCTCCCAACCTAACTGCACCAGATTTTTTTTTTCTGTGGGACTATCTGAAGTCTAAAGTTTTCGCCCATGCCCTCCCTGACATTAAGTCTTAAAAATGCAATTCAGCAGGAAATTGCAAATGTTACGCAAGACACCACACACCATGTAATGACCAGTGTACGAGGGAGATCGCAGCAATGTATTAAAGTTAATAGAGGGCACCTCAAGGAAATCGTATTCCAAAAGTAAGACGAGAATTGCAAATCCAAAACTGTAATACATTTAAAAATGTTCAATGTAGCTTATTTCTTTGTTACATAAATGTGTTATATGGTATTGAAAATGGGAAACTTTAAATGCCGCACCCTGTACTTACGAAATCCAGCAACAATATGCATGAAAATAAGAGAGTAAAGGGAAAAAGTAGCATATAGGCCTACATCAGTGTGACCATATTTTTAAAATGAAAAACAGGACAATGAGGCGCATTGTGTGGATTATCAAGAAAATAGAACCTATAATTAAGTAAATGATATAAATATTGTACCTAATAATAAAATTTTATTTTAAACCAATAAAGTGAACGATTTTTAACTTTAAACTAAATCATCCCTACAGTCATTGTCAAATTCTAAAAATATAAGCTGTAACCTATCAAATAGATTTCAAAAATATGTTTACCATATTAAATCACCAGTGAAGTCTTAGATTAATTGAAGTTCCTTAGGCTAAATCTTATTTACACTTCACTGCATCCAGTATCTGAACCAGTCTGTCTGTGATATTTCTGTGAGTTCTATATTGTTTGCTAAGTTTTGAGTGTTCTAACAGAAAATTATAGAAACTCAAGCAAGATACATAATGGAAATATGTTTTGGTCATAATCATAGCATTAACAGTCTCAACATTAAACCTATTCTTTTCATCTGACAACACAGAAAAAATTTCATGGAAACAGGACATTAAAAAATTAATTTTTAGAAAATGACTTCTGCATACCATTCAAGTTTTGTCAGGACAAATGGGACCAATCAATAAAAAAAAGGGACAACTCTGTTAAAAACAGGATGTCTGGTCACCCTGATACACATGCCAGGAAAGGCATTGTATTCAAACAATACAGCTCAAGAATAATCATGTGTAATTTCTCTTTTCCTTGCTATATAAAACATATTTCACTATTATGTTACAGGATTTTGATGCAAAATGGGATTATAACACGTTGCATCCTGAATCTGTATTTGACGTTATGTACACGTTTGGTGAAGCTGGTCGTCCTGACGGTTACAGGCATTGTAACTTTTTTGGACAGAATATTTACAAAATGTCTAACAGTGACGGAATAGATGTGTACATCAAGTACCACTTGAAAGTGAGTTAATTTTTGTTTACTGGGTTTTTATTTAATAGTTTCAGGTTATATAGCAGTTAGAACTTCCTGTCACACTGCACAGACCCACAGAGAGTGAGACAAATGGGACAGTTGCCCCAGGTCCCTTGCTAGAGAAGGAAAGAACTATGCCTTTCAGGAAAAGTCCTCATTCTTTCTGCGGATTCAAAATATTTAGAGTTAATAAACTATCGTTATTATTGTCAAAAACGTGCACTCATAAAGTCATTTATTGCCAGGCATTGAGGTAATTCCAGAAATGAAGGGTCTATAATTTATTAAGTGCCAGGATGGTACTTTCTGAGATTGTGTGGTGCACAGGAAACTGTCTGTCTGTTAGGTGTGTCTGTATGTGTGATAACTTAAATATGCTTTATCAGATTTTCATGAAATTTAGTATAGGCCTATGCATTTATAATGTCCATGGGAAGAAGCCTATTGATTTTGGACCAAATCAGTTGACCAATACTGGAATAATGACTAATTAAGAGTCACACCTATTATAATAAAAATTGTATTGTCTGAAGACCGGAAGCATTTTGATTGGCTCGCAGACAGCCAATCAGCGGCCGAGCTCTCACAAGCATTAGTATCCGTAACTAAAGTAAACAAGAAAAGTTCAGATTTATCAGTTTCTGTCAGTAGAAATAGTGGGCGAAATTACTTATTAAAGAACACGTTTTCATTTCCAGAAGTTTTATCCAGCTGGTATTTTACATAAACCTTATTATTTGTCCATTTGACAATATACAAACACAATATTAATTTTATAATGGGTATAACATGGTACAATAATATTGCATGGCCCACAATATCCTAAACATAACGTAACAAATTTTAATTGCTTATTGATATTGTTACCCCAACTTCATGACTAATTCATTTCTTTATAATGATTTCACTGTAAATAAATATAAATAAATTATTTAAAATACATCTAGCTACTGAATAATTAAACGCAGCTGCTGTTGATATAATATTGTGCTTTCTATTGAAATGTACAGCTAGCGATATTTACAATATATTTTAATGTGGGTATTTTTTCAGTTTAAAAGCTCCTGTGCAAACAATAGACCTAATGTAATTCCTGACAGATTGATTTCAGATTGAATTTAATTAATTCATAACCTATACGGCTGCTTTAAACCTGAAATAAACTTGTCGCTAAATCGTAGGCCTACACTTACATAATTAATATTATTGCCAGAGCATTTTGTGAAAGTCAGAAACCTTCCTCACACCAACATTCCTAACAAAGCTGTAAACTTTAGTCACAAAAGATGTCTGCTCTAATTCAGTCACACACAATCCTGACTTCTATTGACTTACATTAAATTAGATTAAATTGGATTAGATTAGATTGTAATATACAGCCCATGTTTTTTCATTTCTTTATTTCAGACTAATCAAGGCTTCAGATCTCTATCTCCAGAAGCAGCTAAAAGATTGATGGCAACAGATCCAGATTATGCGACACGTGATTTATACAACAATATTGCACGTGGAAATTTCCCTTCTTGGACATTGTATATTCAAGTGATGACATACGAGCAAGCGGAGAGATATCCTTTTAACCCATTTGATACAGTCAGGGTAATGACAGACTATAATAAAACCATCTGCATGCTTCTTTTCTTTCATTAATTATTTTATATCCCCATTCGTGGGATTTACAAGCCAAAGCCTTTAGAGGGGGAATTAAATCTTAGTAATACAGGATATAGTAGGCCTACCATAATTCGATAGGACATGTGGTGTATGATCAGTATGATGCAAGGCCTCCTCCTACAATAATACCAATATAAACGAACAGGGAACACTGAGGGCGGATTTTAATCTGGAGGGTGCTAAAAGTGACAAAATATATGCTAATAAAGAATTTTATAAATCATTTAGGTCTATTATAAACTGGGGGGGAATTGATTCTTCAGTTTTCTTTAAAACAACCTATTCTTAATCAATGAAATTATCAACCTATTGCAAACATCATTTATATTAATATTATTAAATGCCAGTATGGTACTTTATGAGATTGTGTGTGAGGGACGAAAAATGTCTGTCCGTCTGTCCGTCCGTCTGTCTGTCCGTGTGTCTGTACGCGCCATAACTCAAATAGGTACGCTTTATCGGATTTTCATTAAACTTGGTATAGGCATTTATAATGTTCATGGGAAGAACCCTATTGTTATTGAACCAAATCGGTTCACCAGTACCGGCATCAAACCCAATTTAGTGTTTTTATTTAAAAGCGCCATAACTCAAATACGCTTTATCGGATTTTCATGAAACTTGGTATACACATTTATAATGTTCATGGGAAGACGCCTGTTGATATTGGACCAAATCGGTTGGCCGGTACCGGAATAATGCCCAATTTAGTGCATTTTTTATGGTATTATATAACAAAAGGCCCCATAACTCAAATATGCTTTATCGGATTTTCATGAAACTTGGTATACGCATTTATAACGTCCATGGCAAGAAGCCTATTAATTTTGGACCTAATCGGTTGACCGGTACCAGAGTAACGACTAATTAAAGGTCACATGTTTTTTTTTAATTTTTGTCTACCGGTATAATTTGACAGTTAACACTATTCCTTCACTTATGCTTATCAAACGACACCGTCAAACTGACTGAGTTGGCCAAATGGTAACGCCTTGGACTCGTATTCTGGAGGTCCCCGGATCGAATCCCGGAGCCGGCCAATTTGATATGGATCTTTTATTTTTATGTGAGTGCGCGATTGTCAAGGTATCACAAATCTGGTCGATTTTAATCTGATTAGAAAAACTTATTTTCTGCATATTATAATTGCAATTATAATTGATTCAACAAAAACATACTGGCACTTTGTTATATCAGTTTACCTGATTTTATTATCATTATCATCATAATATTCAATCTCATCTACTGTTTAATCCAATAGTTTTGTAATCCATTGTTAACATATCACAATATGAAGCATTTCATTCTACTTTTGAAATACACCGTTGTCATACCAGTAGGTCTAATCACAACTGAATCTGCTTGCCAACAGTATTCAGTTCCGTGTGAATTTACACTGATCCAAAGAAGTGATGTAGTAAACAAGAGTTAAAAACTTTTTTCAGTCAGGTGATTGAATGATGGAATGACAGAGAATTTAACATTGGTTATTATTACTGCAGTAATATACAGAACTAGACATATTAAGTTGTTTCGACTTCCATAATGGCTTGAAATTATTGCTATTGACAGAAGATTTAAACATGTTCTGCTACTAGGAATCTTAAACTTCGTGCAGCGAGATTTGGACTTGATTTGGCAAATTTAAAGTGGTGCGGCAAGTAATCTATTTGAAATAATTATCAAATTTCTTTTAGATACAGTGAAAACTAATTATTAATACAATCGACCATTTCAAACACTGTGTAAAATATTTTAAACTATCTTACATTCTTGTTACTAAATGTACTTCAGTGAAAAGAGACACTATTTTAAAGAAGAATCATTCTAATCTGGAGGACTGGAGGGGGGGGGAGGAGCTTTAGCACCCCTGTGACTGTGCTACTGATTCAGGGTTCTAATTAAGTAAATTCCATCATTGAACAATCCATTTTGTGTTTGCCTTTGCACACTCACTTAGCTCAGTGATAAATGATGATCAGTAAAAAGTAGATTTTTATAACAGCTCAGCAATAACAAGAATATCACATATTAATTGAAATGCAGTAGAATCCCATTTATCCAAAATGATTGGAGGTGACATCAGATAAGCAAATTTTCAGATAATCCAATCCAGGGAGAACATTTTTTCACACAATAAAAAATACACCACTACAAACTGTGGAAACAAACAATTCACTTTGAGGTTATGTTCTACTAAGGCCTGTCCAGTGATATATAATTTAAATATTTACACTACATGAATTGCTGCAAGTCGCAATAACCACTCTCTCTTTGTATGATGTGAACTAAAAGATCCATTGTAAAAGAAGGACTAAGTAGCAATGTTTTCCTGCAAGAAACGACAGTACCATTATTGTTATCGTTACACTGTGCCATCTTTTATTGTATCTGTTTTGAAAGCTTTAAGTAGGGTTCTACCAAAAAGAAATTCCATACAGTTAGAAATTTTTACAAGTTGATGGAAAAAAAAAACTGTTTCAGTTAACCTGAGTTATAGTTTTGATCAAAGTTCAGAAAAGCAGAGTTCTACAATATAACACTACAACTGGGTGATTCTAAACAAATTCTTAAGTGTTATTGTTTAGCAGTTTGATGTCCGGACAAAATCATCAATTCAAATAATTATGGTTTATTTATACTTGCAGCCTTGGCCAGAAAAAGATTTTCCATTGATTGAAGTAGGTAAGATAGTGCTGAATAAAAATCCTAAGAACTTCTTCAGTGATGTGGAACAGATAGCTTTTAACCCAGGGCACATGATCCCAGGAATTGAGGCCAGTCCTGACAAGCTACTTCAGGTAAGTTAGTTTAATGACCAGTTCCTGAATCACTGTGTCTTCATTCTTAATTCTCAGAGGCTTAAAATCAGTCATGAATGAGGATCAAAATAGACTGAACACTTTTGACTAGCTCACAGTAGACTGTCAGAACAGCGTCACTCCTTTTATTTAGATGAAACAATAGACATAAGACTCGATGCGGCATTCCATTGTTTAAATTAGTAGCAGCTCCTCGGAGTAGGCAGCCTATCATCATGAACTGACGTCATTGTAAAAGTTATATCACAACAATTATTATTTAAACAGGCCCTTCGATTGAACGTATTGCATTTACTAGTAATATTATGTAATGTAGTGAACACTGGATTTATATCACATGCGAAAATACAGAGTGTCTCGCTTAGAGGGATTGAAAAGTAAATGCTCAACATCTAAAGTTTGATGAAAATTTTGTTGCGTTTTACATCTGACAAGAGGTGGAAACTGCTCGAGTTTACTCTACAATAAGGACTGTGTTCATCGCATAGGCAACAATGTGCAATGCGAAAACAAGCCTGATGGCATTCAATAGAAAGGCGATCTTGCTAATATAAGCATGTGGACATATTAAAATTGTTTTTTAACTTTGTTTTAGTAAAATTAGGCTAGATTTTGAGGTTCGTTTTGTAAAAATTATGTATATTATCCTAGGAAACAATTATTATTATTATTATTATTATTATTTAATCTCCAGGGATGGAAACCCTATTTCGCCAGAGGCACGTTAGGGTTGTAGTTTACAGACACAGGGGCGTATTCAGAGGGGGGCTTAGGGGGCTGCAGCCCCCCCCCCCCCCCGAAACGCTAAGTCATGCTAATATGTTGGACATGAGGGCACTTTAATTTCTTAAATTGTAGAAAGTTTAATTGCAATTGTAGAAAATTCAGCCTGGCTCGAAAGTTCAAGAAATGTCATCATTTTCTCTGAGACATCATAGGCAATGCAGGGTGTAGTATAAATTCGTCTCACCTCAAAATGAATAAAAGTAGTGTACTTTTATTTTGCATTTTTCGGCACTTTATTCTTCACTAGTCCATTTTAGGAAGTTTTCATTCTTTCGTTGCATTTTCCCTATTTTGTTTTCAGAATGAACTTTTCAAACATTACAGACAAAGCGATCTCATTTATGGGACATTCTGGCATAAATATAGTAAACGTAAAAATAATGATAGAAAACGTGGTAATAAAGTAGTAATAAAAAATACTTAAATCTTGTCCATTGTTAATTTTTTTACACTACTTTTAAAAATATGTATTTAGAAATATTGAGTCATTTTTTTCAATTCTTCTTGTCATAATTTCATAAATTTAAGGTAATTTTATAGGTCATTTTCAGGCATTTTTAGGTCATCCACTTCTGAGCCCTATGGTACTATTGTTAGGCTTATCACAGCCCCTCCCGAAAAAAATCTTGAATACGCTGCTGTACAGACTAATCTTAATAATTATAGGTTTGTTCACAAAGCAAATCCGTGACCGCTTGAGAATTTGTTGTACTGCGCATGTCCAGTCTGTAACTTACCCGTGATTTGCACTTTGCGAACGGTTACAAGAATTTGGAATCGATAGTTTCTGCGTTTAATTGATATGATATGCAAATAAAATATATATTTCCCTTTGACATGTTATAAATGCAATATACATCGACAATATAATCTATATTTTGGGAAACTTTTAATTATCTAACATTATTCATACATATAGGTAGCCTATGTTTATAAATCTGGCGCAATGTTATAGGAGGGAGGAGTCAGGCGCGTGAAAATAGGTTACTGCGCATGTCTCTGATAACAATTCATGCTAGAGCCTGCAAACTTTTCTTATAGTACAGAAACTGTCCGTGAGAGCTTTGCGAACAGAAGATTGAAATCAGAATCACGGATTCTCGCTTTGCGAACGCGTGTGGAGAAAGAGCGCATGCGCGAACGATATGTTCCTGGTTTCTGACTGCTTTGCGAACAAACCTTATATAAATTCAAACATTAAATAAGTTAACTATAGTTGATCGTGAATGTACGTTATAAAACTGATATATTCTCTTAAACAGCAGATTTTGAAGGATAAAAGGAGACATGAGTAGGAAAATGTTTTCTCACACTGAGAAGCATGGAATTTAATATTAAACCTTTCTTTCGAATAATGGACAGTCAAATAAGACGTGTTTCACAGTTTCTGGTGACAGCTGACATCTGCAGACGTGGTTTCTATCTGTTATAATATTGAATCTTGTAAAATAACTACCAAACTTTCCATGGCCTATTAGAAATTGCTTTAAAATAAAATTTGGTGAGAAATTTTTAACCTGTAATCTTTTGTACAGGAAACAATTAGACAGCAGTACAGTAAATGTCAATTTATAAAAATGTCAATGCATTAGCAACTCTAATGTAGTACGTAAAAATAAACTATCAATGGAATATTACATTAATATCTGTATTACCTAGTGAATAGATTAGGCTTGTTCAATCTTCAATAAATGTAAGAGGGCCCCAAAAGTAAATCTTGCAGGGGGCCCTGAAATTCCTTAAACCAGCCCAGCATGTTATATTTTGTGCTTTATAATTTGCCTACCATGAATATTTCGTTATGAACTGCCAATGGTTTATATATTATGTAACTGGACACATGACTTCATTTCACAGATATGAATAATACATGCCTGTGATGGAAGTTCTTTCCTAGCTTGTGTGTTTTCTAGAAGAAAAAAAATTGAAAATCACTACTTTAAGTATTTAGCCTACCTGTACTGGTATTGTAAATAAGAATTTTAACAATTTCATTGAAATGCAGTACTGTATATCTTTTTACTTTGCACTGTGAATAAATGTCACTTTTCTTTCATTTAAAGGGACGTTTCCTAGCATACATACCCGCCCAGCAGTACAGACTGGGGACAAATTTTGATCAGCTTCCAATAAACCGGCCATTTAAAAAAGGTGTCACCAACTACCAGAGTGGAGGGCAAGGAGTAATATATAATCAAGATGGAGCTCCAACCTACTATCCAAACAGTTTTAAAGGTCCTAAGAACGAACCACGGGCTGCAATAAGCACATTTCATTGGTCCGGAGATATAGCCGTGTAAGATATATCTATGGAATTTTAAACATACTCGTTCTGATCAGAAGCAGAAAACCAAAGCAAGAATCTAAAGAGTATTTACAGTTTTTGGTCATAAAAGAGGCATTCAGATATACTTGCTAAAAATTTCTTTACAATCACATTTATAAAATCTGCATGGTCAAATAATTAAATCGACTGGCTACAGATTGCATGGTCCAGGTCAGTGGCATAACGGTAGAAGATTTGCCCCCCAAACTCTAAGTTTAATTTGGGCCTCCTAACAATTCAAGCAAATGGGTTGGTAACTGACACGACCTCAGAGGAATTACAATTTTCCGGTATTATATTATTACTTCTATCACTATTATTATTATTAGTCCTATATTAATATTAGTAGTAGTCATAAGGGTAAGCCATGGTGTGGTTGGTTAAAGCACTGCACTACAAACCAGAAAGTCACGGAATCGATTTACAATGAAATCACTCAGATTTTCTAATTGATTTAATCCATCTGGTGGCACTATGGATCTGCGGTCAACTTGGCTTCTAATAGAAATGTATACCAGGATCAATCCCGAGAGTAAAGATGACCAGTATGTAAGGTTCATAACCTTACCACCTTCATGTGCCAAATATCTAACAATCTGGGAGTCTCAACCTCCTGGAACCTTAAGGGTCTCTTCTTTAAATCTGCTCAGACTATGCAGCAGTCAACAGTATCCTAATAAATATTTCATATCAAATAAAAAGATGTGTGACTTGTGGCTTTCCCGGTGTTGAGAATGTATAAGGATTTCTAGGCTTCCAACTGGGTGAGTAGGATAATTGATCCTGAACTTTCACTGCCATCTTCTGGGAGAAGTGAGCTGATCATGGGAAAATTCACAGATATTTCCTCATGATTAGTTCACTTCTCCCAGAAGATGGCAGGGGAGGAAGTTACCAAAAGCTCAGAATCAATCCTTCTATTCAACCGGTTAGAAGTCTGATACAATACAAATACAAATAAAAAGATATTCAATGTAAAATTGTCCATATAATCTTCATGCACACCAATCATTAAATTGTCAAGAATTAAAATTACTATGTGCTATGTGAAAAATTTTAATAAGTTCAGGAAAAAGCACTTGCCAAAAGGTTTATATCAAATTTTATAAATGGATGCTAAAAAAAGTTTTGAACAGGATATCTTCACAACAACAAAATAACTCTTAGAGGCTTTTTTAAGTAAATTTCTGAAAAATATATCTTTTAATAAACAGGGAAAGGAAAAATTGACAAGCCATATTAGAATATGTGCCTAATTTTAAAATCAAATTTTTATTTTTATTCGTTTTTTCCACTTTTGAGTTGCCAAATATGACAAAGCATACATAGCCTACATTGTATATTAAATATTATCTAATTATTACATGCTATTTACTAATCTATTTATATTTTATTTCTTCGTTATGGAACAAGATAGATCTAATCACTCGGCCTGACATTCATTAACAATGACACTGATACTTTTCAGATATAATATAACTCCACCTGATACAAGCGATCTAGCTAGAGATTACTGGATGAATATCTCTGAGCAAGAAAAGGAAAATCTGGTTAAGAGTTTAGTGAGCGAAATCAGTCGTACTGCTGGTTTCATAAAGGTATGTATACACACAATAGTAAGTAGTACTAGGCCACAATGAACACGGTTTAAGTCTTATGGCTAAGCTGGTTACGGGTCACGTTTGTAAACATAGTATCCATAAGGCTTGGGTTCATATCCCAGTAAATACCAGATTCAGATCTGTCCCTTGACCATTGGAAAATATTAGATAATACCTCAGACCTTGGATTCATCCCTGTCATCTGATCTTATCATTCCCTGATAATATGAAAGATCCCTGGATAACAAAAGTCAAAGTCAAAGTGAAATTTCATTAGTTCTTGCTTAATGTAGTTTGAGGAAGTCTTGGTCTCATCCACCTTGATTTACCAAGACTACTGTAACTTGTTTTAAAGGCAGACTGAGAGCAAAAATAAAAAAAATATACACAGTAAGTAAAATGGATTGAATGTTTCTAAAGAAATCGTATGGGATAAATTATATAAAAATATGTATAATCCATAATCTCTATTTTGTTTCAGAAACGAGCAATAAGAATGTTTATGGGTGTGGATGAAGATTTGGGGAGAAGAATTAAGAGAGGAGTCTATGCTTAAAATTAAACTCTCCACCCACTGACAGCAAACTTCTCTGCATCATTCATAAGCAATCAAAGAAATTTGAATATGGTGGAAACAGCAACATGAACTTTTAAGAAGTTTGTCTGTTTTATAGCAAACAATTATTGAAATACAGAACTCAGCTTACTCCTCTTTGAGCTAAATATATATATAGGGAATGCAGTCAATTTATTTAGACTTTCTTGTCATCAAGTTTTAGAATACTTTTAGCCCCTTCAAGAAGAAATAAAAATTTTCTTAGAAATGAAAGGTGAATCACCTGATAATCTACCTGACGATAATAACTGGTTTGAAGATTTGACAATCTTAGCAGTGCATTTAAAATGCTTAAATTTAACATTGCAAGTGGAAAGTCCAGTTGTAACTTCATTGTATGATAATATTAAGGCTTTTAAATTAAAACTCAGGCCTTGGGAAGGGCAGCTGGTAAATAGCAGTTTTAATTCATTTTCCTACCCACCAGGATTTTCAAGATTCTCACATTGCTTTTGACTCCAGTCACATGCTTCCAATATAACACAACTATTAATGTAAGCCACAAAGTTGTAAGGAATTTTACATTAGGTTTCTGTTATTTTGGTTATCCACACATTTTCATTGAGCTGTATTTAAAATGTGTTGATTGTAATATACACAGCATCAAATGTCAAGAATGATAGCGTTTTATTGTATGGTGTGTTAAAACTTAAAAGTTGGCTGGTTGTTTTTTTTATAAAATATAAAAACACACTTAATTTTTTTTAGAACAAAGGTTATACTTACATTTTGGCATGTGGCCCTTGGACTTTAAATTTACCAAGTCGAGTGGGCCTTCAGTAAAAGTTGAGTTTGACATGCCTCGTCTAGATCTACTCTACAGGGCTTCCTCCCTTATTTTTATTTCCTCGGCCCGTACCATAAGGTACTAGAGGTAGCGAAAGTATTGTGTTTGACCTCAAAATTCAAAGTTGTGTTTTTAACATACCGTAAGTTAAGTTACGTACAGTACAATGTTTAGAGGTTCACTGAGTTCAAAAATACTATTTTAATAAACGTGTCTATGTGTCTGTGAACAGCCTAGCTCCAAAACAGAAAAATTGTATGAAAACAAAATTTTGTATTTAGGACAGGTATCTTCTGGGAATGTGATACGAAGATTGGCGACGACTTTCTCTTACTTTTTAGCCACTTTACATGAAGAAAATTTTGGTTTTTGCATGAAAATGGCTCTAACAATTTTGTTCAAGTCTTGCACATGAGAAGTTTATACTAAGAGCTAAATCTTTTATTTGAAAACATTCTTTCACAAAAATTCTTGTTCTTAAAGCACATCGCTACGAGTCAACTAACTACTTATTTATACCTGGAACTTTGAAATATTTGCTTACATATTCTATCTGATCCTTTCAACCTTTGAATTACTATTTTTCAGAGAGATGGATATACAACATTTGGATAGAATTGTTATTTTTATTATTACCACATTATTTATGGTTCATTTTTGACAGTCATTTTCTCTATATTAATGATAGATATGCTAAGTTTCCTTTTCTAAAAAAATATTATAGAGATCTACATTATAAAATATAAATAGGAAAAGTAATTGTATCATGAATTCTTGATCGGTAATAATGCCTAATAACGTTATAGAGTGCTAAAGGATTTTTTTTATTTCTCAGTCATGTTGGTTAAAAAATTAATGTAATAAGTAATATAATATGTGGAAGACACTCATGTATAATCTAATATAATATTTGAGCTTATGTTTCCATGTACATCCAACGCCACCTATTAACAAGACAATTATTCAATTGTGAAATTAATTGAAGATGGCCTTGCTCAGTTGCTATCTTGATTCATTTGTTTGCAATTAAGAGATCTTATTTTTATTTTTATTACAAAGATGGACAGAAGGGGATCATGAATGCATGCCAGAATGGGAGAACATTGAATGAGTCGGATGAAACTCGTAACGTGGGGGTATTTTGGGCTAGGGAATTCGAATCTGATGTTTTTTCCACAGATGGCTCACGTTATTCGTGAAACGTAATTCCTGCATTTTATGTAAAAACTATGTAATTATTTTTCTGTTAAATAAATTATTTAAATAAAACATCTATCAGTTGAGTAAATAATCACAGGCATAGCTACAGGTACTTGCTAGTATACTATATTAGTTTACATGATGTTACTGAAAAGTCCCATTTCATTCTAAAAATATAAGCTTTTACTCCTGCAACAACATTTTCAATTGTAAAATTATATACACAAATAATTTTAAATGAGTACTTACCAGAAAGTCACTTCCTTCCAGCTTGATGGTTGTGGTGACAATACCAAGGAAATCGCTGAGACTTTTAAATCAGTTTAAGATTTTCTATCTCGTGGACAACACTCGGAGCTGGCTGGCTGGCTCTTACTCTCTAACCGCCAACTGAAAAATGATGGAGGGCTTACTTAGTTCCATGAAAATAATAAGATTTGTAATTTACTCTTGGCTTATGTGTTTAAGTTTCTCCTGGTGTTGATAACATGGAATATTTCTCTGGGTTACTAACCAGGTCGTTAAATTGAGAGACCCCAAGATTTCAGGGCCGATCACATTTTTCCTTGTGAATGGAGCCTCATATCGGCCCCAAAAAGTTGGAGTTTGTCCATTTAATTGTCTGATTAGTAGTCCAGGAAATTATTCTGTACTGTAAGCCTCTTTAAATTATTACTTACCACAGAATGCAATAACAATTTCACTACTCCTTTCTTTAGTAACTTGGAACTCTTATCTTAGACTTAGCTGACAATGATAGGGAGGTCCAATTGAAAACTGGTTACTAGTAAATAATGAATATTAATGAAACAGTGAGCGTCCTCCTAGATAGCATGCATTAATATTAATTATTAAGTGCCAGTATGGTACTTTATGAGATTGTGTGGGGGACGAAAAAATGTCTGTCCGTCTGTCTGTCTGTCCGTCCGTCTGTCCGTGCGTCTGTACGCACCATAACTCAAGTACGCTTTTTTGGATTTTCATGAAACTTGGTACTGTATAAACATTCATAATGTCGATGGGAAGAACCCTATTGATATTGAACCAAATCGGTTCACCGGTACCGGAGTAATGCCCAATTTAGTGCCTATTTTAATAGATTATGGCGCCTTTCTCATAGAAAGGCGCCATCACTCAAATACGCTGTAACGGATTTCCATGAAACTTGGTATACCCATTTATGACGTCCATGAGAAGTGCCCTATTGAATTTGAACCTAATCTGTTGACCGGTACCGGAGTAAAACCCAATTTAGTGTATATTTTAAAGACGCGGTAACTCGAATATGCTTTACCGAATTTTTATGAAACTTGGTATACACATTTACAATGTCCATGGGAAGACGTCTATTCATAATGGATAAAATCGGTTGATCTGTTTCGGAGTAATGCTCAATTTAGTGCCTATTTTATGGCAATATACGTATTCGAAAGAATTTATAAAAAAAATGAAAATCAGTTATCTTGACAACATGGCCCATTGTTTTACTGTGATCTTATAAGGCCTTGGAAATTAAAATACAGGTAGCTATGACAAAAACACTATTGTTTTACATGCGCTTATCCAACTAGACCGTTAAAATGACCCAGGTGGCCGAGATGGTAGACCTTTCTTCTTCCGTAAGCCCTGCTTAATGAATAAATCTGGAGCTTAACTCGGAAATCAATTAAAAAAAAAAAACATATTCTGCATATCATAATTGCAGTCATAACTGATTAAACAAAAACATACTGGCACTTTTTTACATCAGTTTACCTGATTTTATTAATTTTTCATTTTAGTATTCTGGAGGCATAATTAAGTGGAAGTTTTAGTGTTTTCTTTCCATAATTTAGATATAATTATTAGATGGAAATTTTTTATGTTTCGTAATAATTCAGTAATTAATCTTAAATTACAAACCCAAAATATAACCCTGGGACAGTATAATTTTGAAGGTGTGGAAAGTTTCAGCTATCTTGGTGCTGAATTAAATTGTGAAAACTCCGTGACATCGGAGATAAATAAGAGAATAATGGCTGGAAACAGAGCTTATTTTGCTAATGTCAAACTTTTGAAATCAACCCTCTTATCCAGGCAATTGAAAGTAAATCTATATAAGACTCTCATTAGACCAGTTGTGACTTATGGATCAGAGACATGGACTATGACAACAGCAGATGAGAATGCTTTACGTATTTTTGAACGGAAAGTCTTAAGAAGAATTTATGGTCCTGTGAGAGAGGATGAAGGATGGAGAATAAGAACAAATGGGGAAATAGAAAGGATTCTCAACTGTGAAGACATAGTGAGATTTGTGAAGTCCCGTCGTTTGGCTTGGCTAGGACATGTAGAACGGATGGAGGGGGAAAGAACGCCAAAGAAGTTGTTACATGGAAACATGGATGGTAAGAGGCGACGTGGAAGACCAAGGAAGAGATGGATACAGGACCTAGAGGAAGACTTGAGGATTATGCGGGTGGGAAGATGGTGGGAAAAGATTCAGAATAGAGAAAGATGGAGGCAAGTCGTGAGGGAGGCCAAAGCCCATCCAGGGCTGTAGCGCCGAGGAAGTAATTAATCTTAAATTAATATTAGCAGTGTGTTATAAAGTCTAGAATGATTTTACCTTTACATAGAACTAACAATACTGGTAATTAGAATTTTTACATTTATGTACTGTGTAATTGTAATTGTTTTGACTAGTTGGGCAGAAGAGACGGCCAAATGGCCTTAGCTCTTCAAGAATAAACAAATATTATTTTAATAAACAGATCTTAAATATTTCACTGGTAACAGGGATTAAAATCTTGTGTATTTTGTTAACTAACGCGTCTTTTTTTTTCACTTGTACAATAGTATACTGTATTAAAGAGATAAAATGCATATTGTATTGGGATTTGAGGTAGGCCATTGAGAGTAATTAGTCATAGGAGAGAGGTTCCATCTGGCGCTACAAATTGAACTCTGGCTAGCTCAGTTGGTAGAGCAGTGGGCAGTGGCAAGGAAAGCAGAAGGACATGGGTTAGAATACCAGGTCAGAGGAATTTTTCTTCTAAAATATCCTTACGTAATGTTCAACAGAAACAACATACTGTGGTTCATGAATATATACCTCCACCTTAAATGTTACTGTTCAATAACTATGGAAACCTGGTCACATAATCATTAATTAATGTACCTCATTAATGACGTAAATGTCTTTCAGTGAGGTAGACCATTACAGGTAATCAGTCATGGGAGAGGGATTCCATCTGATGCTGTGAATCAAACTCGGCTAGCTCATTGGAGCAGCGGTACAGAGGATCATGGGTTTGAGTCCCAGTGTCAGAGGAATTTTTCTCCAATGATATTATTTAATTATGAAGTCTTCTCCATTGCCCTATGAGCTCATCTTACTTGAGTCTCAAAATCTTTTACACTTTATATCATCTTTTTTCTTATGGCCCTAGTCCTGTTTACTTCTTATGTGTATGTGGTGGACTACGAGCCATTTCATGAATGATTGTGGAGGACAGGGAAGACAGAGAAGATCTTACTAGCGTGAGTTGATGACAAAAGCTATTGTAACAGTAGCATAGACTTACACCTTTATATGGAATATGTGGGGAATGTTTACTTTGAGAAGTGTCCAACAATACGTGATTTTGAAGACTTAATACAAAGCATCTTATATCCTCAGAAAAACAACAAATCCTTCACCTGTTGCCCACATTAGAGAGTTATTTGAAGGCCACAATATAATGAATGACTTTGATAACTCTATATACACATTGATAGATTTTTAACTTGGGAAACTCATATTAAATTCTTATGTAGAAAACTGTCCAGGGTTGTATATTTATTTAGAAATCTAGTTAACTGTGTTCCCTCTGAATATGTAAGGATTTCTTATTTTGCTTATTTCCAGAGTGTAATTAATTATGGAATTTTAATATGGGGAAATAGTTCTCATACACAAGATTTATTAATATTGCAGAAGAAAATTAATAGAATCATAGCTCAAATACCTGATAGAACACATTGCAAACCTTATTTTATAAAATATAAAATATTGACAATAGTAAATTTGTATATATACACTGTATTGTTATTTATGAAGCAAAATCAACATATGTATAATGTAAGGTCAGAAATTCACAATCATAACACCAAGAACTGCCAGTTAATTGAAATTCCGCAGCACCGGCTTAATAAAACCATGCAGAGTTACTGTTATGTAGGCATTAAACTATTTAATAAGTTGCCACAAGTTTTAACTAATTTACCATATAAATTATTTTGCAAGAGATTACACTCTTGGCTGATCGCCAATCCATTTTATACTATGTGTGAACTTACTGATTTTAATTTTTCTGTTACTGTTATGTAACCAAATTATGTATTGGTCTGCTCTTTATTGGATGTAATCAGTGTACTTTTACTTGTTGACTTTGTCTATTGCAGTTGTACAACTGTTTAACGACAATAAAATTAATTGAATTGAAATGAATTGATGTAGTTTTGTTTATAAACAATTAATTTTAATAACGTTTCAGCTATGCAATTCATTAATTTTCAGTTACCGGTGCCTATTTTCAGATTAAGTAAATTATTAAATAACATCAATTAGATATGGCAAGAAAAGTTTTATTTTATTTTATTTATTTATTTAGATTTATTTGCACACGTTTCAAGATTGAGTCATATAACGTGTTACGTTCTGTAGATATATCAGCAGGCAATGTAACTATTGATGAACATTCTTAATTTTATAGGAAGTTTATATAGTGAAGTTAATAAATATATATTAATACTCGGGATGAAGATTTAACATACAAAACTTCACTTAACTCAAGAACTTAATTCAATTCAATAAGTGAAGTTGTGTATGTTAAATCAGTGGCGGACACAGGGCGGGGGGGGGGGGGATCGAGCAGATGTATCCCACCCAAAAGTTGAAAAAATATAGTACAAACAATAGGCTATAAATGCGAATCAGGGCGGCAAATTTTACGCACCTTTTTATATCTGTGTTTGGAAATATTTAAATTGCTTATTTTTTATAGCTAACAACTGAAAAGAGAGGGTAGTGAACTCTACAATACAGAAAATATTAATCCTAAGTCAACTGTGTCCAGATCAAATTTGTACAGTCAGTCATTCTTAGATCTATCATAACCTTATGACCCCATCTTCGTCTCAGTCCCTTCCTTCTGGTCTTCCCATTAAAATGTTAAATGCCCCTTTCCACTCCCATTCGAGCAACATATTTAACCGTACTAACCACCTACATTTAATTAATCTCGCGGTATTAGGAGAACGATACAGACTGTAAAGTTTATTGTTGTAGAGCTTTCTCCATTCCACTGATACCCTATTCTTTTTGGTCCAAATATTTTCCTTAAGACTTTATTTTCAAATACTTTCAACTTGTGTTCCTCCTGTTTCACATTCATACAAAACTACAGGTAAGATTACAGTTTTATACACTCATTATAAGTATAAATGAACTTTTTTCTTAGTTTTCTCCTCAAATCCCTCCCCGAAAGAAAATTCTGTATCCGCCACTGTGTTAAATCTCCATCTCAAGCATTCATATATAATGACATGTTTTTGGGTATGGGAGGTCCAGGTTCAAACCCCGTTAGATTTTTTATGATTATGATGTAGGGTGAAATAGAAGTAATGAATCATGGTAAGTGACATTTCAATCCAGCTTCTGGGAAAACAATGAAAAAACAAAGTCAAATTGACCAACAATGAGATTAGAACCTGTGACCTCTTGAAAATGAGAACGAGATGCTACTGTCTTGGCCACCTCATTTGGTACTACAAAGTTGGCAAGAAGTTCACATAACAAATTTTTCAGTGGAACAAACGAATTCTACATGTCTCTGACTGGTATTTTATGCCAAAAAATTTATTGAACTTTCTACAATTATTAATTGCTACTGACAATATGGTCATCCGGCAGCTCCATGCCAGCACATAGGCTTGCAGTGATCACAGAAAAAAATTTCAAATCCCAGTGAAGCTGAAGTTGCGATCACGCTAGGTAATGTTGGGATTTTTCATGGCTTTTCTGTTTCTCACATTTCTTTACGACACCTCTACTCCCCTGTTCTTCCCTTTTTTATTTTTTTTAGTTGCCTTTTCAGGCAGACAACCACAGGTGTAAATCCATAGGGCTGGCAGAGACAAATCAAATCCCCTCCCACCTTCCTAAGCCTTTTTTAACATTTCTTTGAAATTGTCCCTTTAACTTGATATCTATCAAGGGCCCACTACCACTCTGAAATTCAGGTAGGTATGAGGTTCTAGTGGGCAGCCATTTTGTTTCACCAATGGTGCCAATGGTAATTTATCGGTCACTCATCACCTTATAGCTTAATGGAGAGTTGATCTTCCAGATACTTTTTACCGAGAGGTTGTAGTATGCAATTTTTGACCAACTTCCACATAAGTTCCACATCTGGCAGATAAATAGTTTATAGAGAGGAGGGGTAGTATAGGCCCAAAGTACAGCTAGTTGTGTAATGTGTTAGCTGAATTAAGGGAAATATTTCGTGAAAATTATTTACACATTTTTTTAAATTTATCAAAGCATGCCATGCCATGTACGTACCTTATGCACATATTTCATGATTTACAGAAGGTACCAGAGTTGCCAGTTGACTGACGGTCAAAACATAAAAGGATGTTGTATGCAGTCCTTACCACGACTGTACAGAACTGCATAAAGCACAATAAACAACCTTAACCAAAATTAAAATTAAATTTTGACTGAACCGACTGTTTTATCATGATGGCAATTTGAGATAGATACTCCCTGGGTCATGGGGAATGTATGGTGAAAAATTCAGACCTCTAGGCCAAAGGGCCCTGGAGGAATAAGCGATCATATACACATCTCAGGGCACATTTAGTATTTTTACAATATTTGTTTGTACTGCCCTTTTTTCCCTTCTACTTATCCTCTTAAATCTGTTATTAAGTAAATACATCTGATGAAACTACTATTTACAATTAATCTTTACTATATCACGTTATTTCTGGTATTATATTTACTATTTCTGTTCGTAATGTATATTTATAGCTATTTACAAAAGCTAAAGATGTTCTTGACATTTTTAAAAGTTTTAAAGTCTATCACTACTCCCATGATCAACCATGAAATGGTTCACTCTCTGCCAAGTAAGGTGCGAAGTAAACAGATCCTGGTTATAGTTATCAGCTTATAAAGACAAAGTTTCAAGGTTCTATGTTTCATTTCCCACCACCTGTTGTCACTACCATGACTATCACCAGTGATGGGAAATAATTGGGTAAAAGTAATCAGATTACACGTAATGATTCCTTTTTTTGGTCCCAATTACTTGTGATCAATACTTTTTGAAAAATGTAATTTCTACTTGTAATTTACTTCGGGAAATAAAATTGTAATCGTTACATTTTAGTAATCATAATATTAGTATCATTCTCGCTTACTATATTGTCATCATTACTGTTTCTGCAACTAATATCCAATATCATTACTGTTTCTGCAACTAATATCCAAATTAGAGCTAATATTAACAAAAAGTTACTCAATGTTTCTGAAAATATTGTCATTGATACTTTTTTTTTTGTTTGTTCATTAATAATTTGAGACTTGGTAACATCTCATGCAGTTTTACCTCTGAATGGCCCAATAGTTTATGCGCTTGTGCACAGAACAAACAAAAACAAGAAATTTGTAGGTACTGCCATTTTGAAAAGTAATTGTAATTTTACTGATTACTTTCTGAAAAAGTAATTTGTAATTGTAATTAAGTAAAATGTCTCTCAGGCAATTGTAATTCAGCACAATTACTTTCTTTTTGTACTTTTCCCATCGCTGACTATCACCTACCTTACCACAACCATTATCACCATCACCACCATTACTATCCCACCACCATCACAACCATTACTATCCCCCCACCACCACCACCACTATAATCAATACCACAATCACACATGAGGAACACAATTTTTATGCCCAAGTCCTATACTTGTCTGCTGTTGAGTAGTTTATTCCAGCAAATACAGAAAAGTGCATCATGTAGGCTTGAATTTTTATTGAGCTGAGTTTTTGAGACAGCTGCAGTGCTACTACAGAATGAGGAAGAGGTTGGCTCTTACGGTCACAGACAAAAGAGAAAATGCTTGTTTATGCATTTACAATGAAAAGCAATTAACTATCATTATAATCAACTCTTTATAGTTTATTATAGTTTCATGTACAAATCTCAAAGACGGCAAGACACAGAGTTTTGCAGAAGAACCTATGCTACCCGTTTACAATACAATAAATTGTATCAACCACAATTTATGTTGATTTTATCAACTACAATTTACATTGACTTGGGTGAAGCAGTCAGTAAAATATTGATTTTCTGTTCCAAACTTCAGCTCACATCGATGGCAAAAATGTATGTTAACAGTCTCCAGCAGATAGGTTTACAATGCTTGTAAAACACATCCTCCACCTGCAGTAGAAACTTCTGTCAAACAGGTGATGCTTGGAGGGTAAGGAGCAGTACTCAACCATCAAACAACTAAATATAATTTACAGGAATTAAAATCTTATGCAAGACGTGCAAACTTTCATAGAGCCACAGTTAAAGATATGTGAATGAATCATTAATGAACATACAACAATTGAAATGAGGGGTGACGACAGACTGCATGACTTATTTGCTGAATATTCTCAATATGTGACTTTTTTCTTTTGGCGCTATATGGCACCTCAGTGTTGGCTCATACTAAATTACTTAAAGCGTTATATTATCAATATTTCTAGCAAGGTTATACAGTGAAGTTATTGTTATGCAAAAGTAATGAGATAGATTCTGACACAAACTTCACTTAAATTTATATTGATCTGGACTGCAGTTTTGAGGGATATCTCCACTCATCCTCAGCTAAACTCCATCTGTCTGTTGGTTGACATCAGCATTTTCTTGTAGGCAAGCAATGAACTTCTTGATGAGATCAGCATCAGCGGGAATTTTTAAAGTTCGTAAGTGTGATTTTGTTCTTGCTGATGTGGATCTATTCCCATACTGTGACTTCTGACGATATAGGGAAAAGATCCACATCCACAAAACCAAAATCACACTTATGGACTTTAAAATTCTCGCTGATGCTGATCTCATCAAGACGTTCATTGCACGCCTACAAGAGAACGTCAATGTCAACCAACAGTTAGATGGAGTATAGCTGAGGATGAGTGATAACCTTCAAAACTGCAGTCCAGGTCAATGTAAATTTAAGTGAAGTTTGTGTGTCAGAATCCCTCTCATTACTTTTGTATACCATACTTAAAATTTGCCACAGAAAGAGTTAATCTTCTACTAAATACCACAAACAAGCTTCCAGTTCCTCGTTTACCCTCATGCACATTCTGTCTCTTGGCCATTCTCCCTTAAGAACTCCTTTTATGAAATATGATTCTGGATTAGTTTACAGAACTCTTTTTTTTTTAATATAATTCAGGATTTAGTTTACAGATATTACATCACCAGAACAGCTATGACAAAAACAGGAGGGCAGAAACACCAAAATTAACATATATTTTACACTTTTTTGCAAATAACTACTGTTATTTTAGTACATGGAAGTAATTTAACAAGCAGTACTTGAATACACACAATATCAGCATGTTCACTTCAAAATGGCTGCCATCAAGAATGCGCCTGGCAAGTGTACATCCATGTTAACTTCCAGATGAACATTTTCCCCTACACCTACATTTGGTATAGGGTATAGGGCAAATGGTCCGCCACCGTGGGTGAGTTGGTAGCGTGACTGCCAGCCACCTGGGCGGCCCAGGTTCGATTCCCGGCCAGGTCGGGGATTTTTCAGTAGTGAAAAATGTCTTTCCTGGGTTCAGGACTGGGTGTGTGTGTGTGTGTGTGTCCTTGGGTTTAAGTAGGTAGGGGACTGGCGCACCCCGGTAACAAATTCGCTTTGAATATCCCCTTACGGGATCCCAGGGGTCGCTCGCGAACCTGAGGAATAACTTTTTATAGGACAAATGAATCAGCAGTGGAAGTCAACTGCATGCAGTGGATGGGAACCCAATTCCCCACCTTTTTCTCAACCCTATACTCATTCATTCCTGATCTATCCCTTATCCCTGCACCACTCCTTACACATAAGCACCTGAAAAAATGGTATTAAGGAAGAAAGGAAGAGTGAGAATTCAGAAACTGGAGAACATAAATTAACACAACACCAATTCTAAGAATATTACAAACAGAATATTTATTCACCAGTTACAAACATACTAAGATTCAATTTAACAACTCTCACAAACCAAGTAGTCAACAACTAATTCCCCTACAAATTAAGTCTCGCGTGGCTGAGTGGGATGTAGTAGATATGGCAATCATAAATTTTAATGAGTAATTTCCCAGTCAAATTTTTCTCTTGGTTATCGGATTCATATAATCTTCTTCGAGATAATAAAAAAATGTACCTATAAAATAACAATCTTTCTAATAATATTCCTCTAAAAGGTAGAACGTATTATAAGAATGCCTTGAACATTACCGGTACATTTCCAAATTCACTAACTGTTCCATTTTGATATTTGTGAAAAGAACTGTGTATTTCATTTAAGGGTTCATATTTAAATAATACTTTCTTTAATAAATGTAATTAGACCAGAAGTTGAATTTACACACTTTTGTTTCACTTACCAACATACTTGGTAGAACATATTCAAAGGATAATTGTACTCATCCTCAATTACTTGTCAACAAGTGGCGATAATAGTCCTTGAAACATGTTCTACAATTAGATTTTTACAGTTGCTCACTGTGTAATTTCCATCCATTTTTTCCCCCTCATAATAAAGCAATGTATTAAGGTATATATTATATTGTTATTTGATATGTTCGAGTTATTCGAAAAGAACTGCTCCACAAAACAGCTTGTACAGTTTAACTCTTAACATGTATAAGTGCATATTTTAATGAACATTTCATATTGAAATAATCATGTTATTTAAATAAATTAAATATTCAAGGTAATAAAAATTATTATTAAGTGGAAATACAAAAAAAGAATGTTTACAGTATCTGTAAAATTCCACATTCACTGATGTCATACTAGACAGCACAGCCACGGGAAAGTTAACAAAATATTACAGTTATTTTCCTCAATAATAAAAGGGACGGTTCAAGTTCATTAACAATTCAAAATGAGGCACACTGTAATTTTAAATCTCAAAAATAACATTTACATGACCTATTTTTGTTTTCCAAAAGTTGCAGTAATTTAACTTTGAAGCTACATAGACTGTTCTTTTTTTAATGAATAGGTTACTTCTTAACTTAATAAACTTATTAATTTAATAACAAAAAAGTTACTTCTTAGTTTAACAAAGGTTTACACAAGATTGATGGTGTCATGATTTTTATTCGAAGGAAGTACTAAAATTGTTTAAAGTTGCACGTATTTAATTATAGACTAAATTCACTGCAGGGTTACATAAGGTTTATGAAAGATATGAGCGGAGAAATAATACATTACTTCACTGCCTTTATCCCATTTTCAATGTACTCCAACATGGGATGAAGGCATAGTCCCGAAACTAGTCCAGGTTAGTCTGAACTTCTAGTGAAGTAGTGTATTATTTCTCCACTCAAATCTTTCATAATTCTTAACTTCACTGTGTAAACTTCCTTCATTAATTAAATAATTACATAAGGTTTGTTCCTGCAGACGTTCAGAAACTATGTTTATGCACATTATCAATTCGCTGACAAATGACATTGGTCATGTATCTCATCCAGCGAATGTGTGCATTGTAATTATGGTTTCTAAATATCTGTAGGAACAAACCTATAGCGTAATGATGCATGTTTCTGTCACAACGTTGCCATATGGAGCACAAGATGAATTAAGTTTTCCTATAATATTGTACAACATTCTTTTTACCCTTACTAGCAAAACAAAAATTAAAGCAAATTCCTCTAGTTTTTTGTATAATTACCACAAAAATGTAAAAAAAAAAAAATATTTGTTCTGCATAAAGCTTGAGTAAGCAGACAATCTGGTGGTAGGATTTTTTGCATATATTTAGTAACAATAACTACAAAAAATTCAATATTTAACATTTAGATTTTTCACCGTAAAAATAAGAACTATACGCACTTTGGAATTAATAAAAATTCATAAATTTTAAATTACTAACGTGTATTATTACTACAGACTTTGTCCCTTCATTGTTAATCAGTACATACAACACTTTATATTATCAATCTACTTCATTCACACATCTCCATCCCTCATTTACATGTATCAACATTACAAATGGACCAATTCTACTCCCCACAGAAAATAGAATAAATAGAGCACTCACTGTAAGACTATGAGAAGTCAGCAAAAATGTAGCACAAGACTAGACAGTCCTGCATTTCCTGAGTAAAAAATATATGTATTGTCCACATCAAGTTTTTCAGGTTTAAACTACGTGCTAAATGCAGTAAGTATCTAGTCTCAGTTTCCCCTCATTCTCCGTCAGGTACAAAAGGTCAGCCATTGTTTGTTCACATATTGCTTCTTCTGCCTTTTCATGCATCTGCAAACAAACATTGAAGTCAATTTTTCATTCTACTCTGTTTACATGGTGAACTCAAAATGCCCTAAAATGAAAACCTTCTGAGTTTTTAAATGAACTTCTGAATTGTAGTAGTTGAAATTATTTTAATTCTCATTTTTATTAACATATAGTACTAGTTGCAAAAATAAAAGAAAGAAAGAAAGAAAGGAAAAAGTGGTGTTTTAACAGAAAAGTGCTTAACTAGCATTACTAGCAAGTCTTGAAGTCAATTCAAGCATTCAGAACAGACAGATTACAACAAAGGTAAAAATATTTAATATCATTTAGAGATAATAATTATGATTATAAGAAGGGATACCTGTTTCTCACAAGGAATAAAATTATTCTTTTTTATTAAAAATCACAAATTCAGCTAAAAATGTGGAAATTATTCACCTTTTAGCAAAAGTGCAAATTGACGAAATTATATGAATTACATTCAAAACAATTTAAAGGTGGCCTTGATAGATGAAGCATTGCAGCAAATGTGATTCAATCATCGAAGGGAAATGTGACAATAAAAACTAAAAGTTGATGTTTCAAACAATTTCACGACCTATCAATATTTTTTCATATGTACGAGGCGTGGCTGGAAAGTAAGTACCGATCCCCATTAAAGAAAACAAAAACATTACTAAGCAAAAAATAGTTATTGCAATATTTACAGAGATTCACTGACTACTTCTCTACTTAGTCACCACCGTTATTGAGGCATTTATCATACCACTGCACCAACAATCGTATGCCCGTTTCATAGGACTCTGCCACCAACGGTTTGCAGAGAAAGGTGATGAGTTTCACGACAATGTTGTCACTGGGGATGAAACATGGGTGTCGCATGCCATACCAAAAACAAAACAACAATCCATGCATTAGCGGTACAGTGGTTCATCTGTGAAGATCAAATTCAAGCAGACAACCTGTCAGAAAAATCTAGGATCGACGTGGTGTCCTCCTGTGCAAGTTTTTACCATGGAGACCATAAATATTGATCGGTATTGTCAAACATTGAAATATCTGAGGAGGGCAATACAAAACAAGAGACATGGAATGCTGAATGCAGTGATTTCAAGGCTTCAAACGTTGGCGGCAGACTCTTATGACCCAGGCATACAAATGTTGGTGCAGCGATACAATAAATGCCACAATAACGGTGGCAACTATGAAGAGAAGTAGTCAGTGAATCTCTGTAAATATTGCAATAAATATTTTTGTTTTCTTTATCGGTGATCAGTAAGTCCTTTCCAGACATGCCTTGTATATGTATTTATTCACCAACTGGATTTACAGGAAATCATGGTTTCATCACAATTCTTACATTTTGAAATTTTCCTGGTGCTGGTAATATAGAATATTTTCCTGGGCTTCTAACCAGGTGGTGAATTGGATAAATTCCGTTTTGGAGCCAAACTGGTGATCAGTCACTAACTTTAACTTTGTTTTTCTCAAAATATTTGTTATTTCACTATATGCCTCACGCTATATAAAGGAAAATTGGGTGGAGCTTTAACGGGACCTGCTGTGTGAGTAACAAATGACAGCAAGGCAACATTGCCTAGTTTAGATAACTCTGCACCTAACAGAAGCGTTATGTTGTGCAATTTCAATTGAGTGGCAAAAAACTATACCCAAAACAAAATTATCGAGTGCACCATGAGAAAGAATTAGCATGAGCCTTATAGTTTGGGTCGTAGTAACATTGGAAATAGTTTGTATGCCATTGGGTGGAAATGAATCATACTTTTCCATACATAATATACAAACAGTTGTAAGTCCATTATATTTTAAGATATTTACATGGTTTGAGTACCAAATTGTTAGGAATGTTGTGCTGTATGAGAATATCACAAAAAGTAAACTTTAAAAAAGTGCAACAATTGGTCCCTTTTAGTTTTCCACATCACATATAATGAAAACATGAGTTCATTGCATTTTTTAAACAAGGCCAAGCCACATCAATTAAAATTGAAGTTTGCTGCAACTTTCATTCCTTAAGAATTCTAACTAAAAATGACTACAAAAAATTTATGAAATCTGGCAAACATTTTCACCAAAAATAGGTGTCTCCACTTATGAATATAATTTCATCTCTGTTGCTACATGGTTTACTGAATTAATCATCAAAGGTCCTTTTTCCTTTCCACTGTCACAGTATAATAATAATAAATGTAAGTGATTACTCACAGTGGATCCCTACACTTCCAAAACGGCACGATGTTTCGGCCTTCCTCAGGTGTAACGGGTCTCGACCTGAACTGCCGGGGCTATCTGACGAGATGAGCAACATGGGAACCTGCTCATCTCATCATATAGCCCTGGCAGTTGAGGTCGAGACCCGCTTTAGAAGTGTAGGGATCCACTGTGAGTAATCACTTACATTTATTTTTATTATTATTATTATTATTATCATTATCAGGGCCCGGATTGTAATGACATGTCATCTTTTTATTGATGCTGCATAGACATTGTCAACTTGTAGATAAATCCTAATCATGGCCTCTAGATTATAGAAATGCATTTTTATTAGGTCATTTTATGCAATTTTATATTTTTAGGGCATTTATTTCAATTATAGGTCATTATTTTGTCATTTTCGTGTCACTTGCTTCCTTATTTAGTCATTTTCATGTATTTACATTGAGTGTATTAACTTTTTTTCGTCATTAGCGGTGCTGTCTTTGAAGTGTTGTTTGTTTAATGCAAGAAGGAAAAATTCGGCGTTGAAGTGTTGACATGTCTCAGTCGGAAATGAGAATCAAGCCAAAATTTTGTATTATATTACTATTGTTATTAGATTGACTTGGCACCAGAGTCTGCCACCTGCTTGGATTTGAGAGTGCAAACTACTGTTTACCCTCAATAAACAACAATATAATCCGGCAGACCACAAAAGGATGTGCTGAATTTTTACTCCTCAGTGCCAGTATAAATTTTCGTGAGATAAGAGCATTCACAACATTATATTTTTTTACAGTTTTTACAATTATGTACAAACTAGTCTATAGCTTTGTGTGTACAATAATAATTTTTATTTTTTTATAAATAAAATATCAGTTTTTAGGTCTTTTTTATAATTATTAAGTCATTTTATTTCAAATTTAGGGTCATTTTATAGGTCATTTTTCAAACTATTTTAGGTCATCAGAATCCGGGCCCTGATTATTATTATTATTATTACTATGGTTTACCGATTTCAGCTTTGACCCTATTCACACCCATCTCAGTTACTGGTTGTATTGACCTCCAGCTTCAACCCTATTCAAACCAATCTGATTTGAATTTACTACATCGATACAGTAAATATTTCTGATTAAAAAGGAAGTACCTAATTTTAAAACTTTATTGAATACTTACCCCTCTAAAATATCTATCAGTTGGAGCAAATTTGAAATTTGGTCCAAAGTTAACAGACACTGTAGCACTTTTATGTAGAGAAAGTGTAGGAAAGTAATGTCCACCATAGATGTCAGTAAAAGCAACACCTTGACATACTCCATTCTTGAAAAATATCAACTGACTACCAGGAAGAACTTTCAATGCCTTCAGACTTTCAGTTACTCTATCTTTTTCTTCGTAGTATAGATGGCTTTTGAACTTTACTAACGGCTGCAAAAAAGAAATATACAGGGTGTTAATGAATAACACCGAAATATTTTACCTGTATATAGAGGGGATATAGACAAGCAATTTTATTAGGAGATTTTTGCTCTATGGCAGTGATTCCCCGGGGGTCCGCGATGGTGTTTCAGGGGGTCCGCAGGCGGTTTAAGAAGAAATAGGATATCCCGTAATTTTCTCAAATTACATATCACATTAAGGAGTAAACTCTGTTTGTTACCATTGATAGTATTATTTTGTCTATTGAATTTAATACATTTGAATCAAAGTATTTATTTAGTTTTTTTCCCTTCCAAACCCAGAAGGGGTCCGCGAAATTTTAATTTTTTTCAAGGGGTCCGCGGACTGAAAAGTTTGGGAACCACTGCTCTATGGCATAAAATGTGTATGCTACAGGGCATTCAAGTCATTATAATTTGGTGCTCATAAGTCATTAATTATGCGAAATAGGGTTACAATTTTCATTAAATCGACTTCAAGCCTTCCTAGTGATCAATAAAAACCTGATTCTTAATCGTTCATCCACAGCTATATCATTATTTAGAGATTTCATAATCTGCAAAATTTACGGACTAATCACATGACTGGCCACCACTGCATTAGTCTTCTTTTATTCATAACTACTGACTACAGTGTTAATAACGAAGTTCCTTTCTTTAGCATTTTTTTCTAATGTTAGAAGCCAGTGGCGGCCATACCCTGGCAGATCTTATGCTGTAACAGAAAAAATTGAGTCTATAGAGCAAAAATCTCCTAATAAAAGTTGCTTGTCTATGTCCCCTCTATACACAGGTAAAATATTTCGGTGTCATTCATTAACACCCTGTATAAAATTTAAGAACATAGATGAACACACATTCCACATTCACTTCAGAATTTGGAATAAACTATAACTTACTCTATCCTTATATGTGTGAGGAATATAGTTTACAGCAGATGATTCTGGAAGAATAATAAGGAAGCCCAAAGTGTCTCCTTCTCCATAACCAGGACTATAATGCTTCCCTCTACATTCATGGAAGCGTGTACCTTTCCTAAGGGGGAAAATCATAAAAGCACACTTCATTACTACGGTACACTTTCTGCAAGCTCCTGTTCTGTGCACTTTCTAAAGTTTGATCAGATCAAAGCACAACAGAATTTTTAAAAAATGTGAAATAACAATACACAAAATGCACATATTGCTGAATGTAATGTACATCTCTAAAACAAGTTTCTTTTTTGGCCAGAGGAATTGTTTTTTACTTTCTCGCATATACCATTTTAGAGAAAATATTGAAATTGTCACTGAAATCAAAATTGAAATAGCTCCGGGAAAACATGTTTCTTGAGGCCTAAAAGCCAAAGTGTTTTTGTAATGATGTATGTATGTCTGTCTGTCTTTCTGTGCAGTAGGCTGGGGATCAATGGTGCACTGTATTTACTTATATTTTTGGTTTATGGTATTTGCTGCACTCTTATTGCCATTCCTAGAACTCGTTTCCTTATTAAGAAGAGTTTTCATGAACTTCTTCAAAACCTGGATTTTTTTAAAAATGTGTCACGATTTTGACAAAAATTTACATTTCAGTGCTTCAGTACATAAGTAATGGAATAGATATATTCTTTCTTCTGTAAAAACTACTTAGGAGGTAGTTTACTTGTGACTGTTGTCACCTAGAGGATCTGAGCGAATAGTAGCACCAATTATTTATTCAGTTAATATATGTGATGCTGTAAGGAGAATCCTGTGTCAATGATTTGGTAACATCCCCTCATCTATTTAAACCTGGGGGTGTTTTAATTTTTGAATGGCACATACAGTTTACTTATGTCAACCTAAAATCCTCGTTCTTTAATCAGATATATGACCTTGGATTTTTGCCAAATTCTGCCACTAATCTGCTCCAGGAACGATATTTTATTATTTTGCATGAAAATGTTTATGAGGAAATGGCAGAAGTCTCACTGAATGCATTATAAGTTTACATAAGCCTATAGTAGGCTATGATTTTCAATTGGATCAGTATCTTGATCAAAATCAGAATGCAGAATTTGCCCTTGCTGGATATTGTATATTGTAATGGTAGATAATGGGCCTGCATAGAAATTACTACAGAGTGTCCACCAAGTCATGCTGAAGAAATTCCCAGCTTATTCCCTGATTTTCATTGATCATTTCAAAAATTCCCGACCAAAATATGAACAACTTTCTAATAACTGTGTAAGAAAAATTATAGGATTATACATACTTTAAATAAGAAAAACTTTTAGTAACAAAAGTAATTGCAAACAATAATTACTTCGGCTATAACAGATACAAAAATTAGGAACAATAAAATAAATTAAATATACTTTCATATAGGCCTATTATTGTCTAGAAGTCTTTTTGATCCCACTTTGTAATTTTTTTAATTTTCCCGGATATTTTAACAAATTTATTGACTTTTCCCGGATTTTCCCGACCATACGAAATTCCCGGCCTTTTCCCGGATTTTCCCAACCAGTGGACACCCTGTTACTAACTTCCATTCAGCTGGGTGCACGATTGCCTCCAGTGTCACTTATGTTGCTCTCACTCTCACTATTGCTGCTGGTAATGATCTCAGAAAAACAACCCTTACTATCGCTAAATGATAATTCTGACACTTCACTATCACTTTTAATAATTGATTCATAAATTTCAGATCCTGTAAGACCCTTTATTCTCGCCGTTTTACTGAAAATAAGGGGAAAACACAAAACAAAGAAAGCATGCCATTCACTAGATAAGCACGCCCAGTGAAATCCTCTAGTAAAATCATCCTGGACATGTGTATAAGGGAATTCCCAAGTCAGAGTGGTTAACAGAACATTCTCCTGCCACCTTTGAAGATTTTATGTGCTTCGTCCATGAGAAGAGCTGGTCACATTATGACTCGGTCAGAGAACTCATATATGGGTTAAGGGTTAATATGTGAGAGTTTGTGCAACATATTTTGAAGCACTTATTTTTTTAATTTTGCTTCATTCTACACAAAAGGTTCCTCTTCCATACATGTTTAATAAAGGAAGGTAATATATCTTGTATAATATATCTCATTGTACACTTGAACAATCTTACTAACAGTCAACAACCAATAGAGATCTGAAAAAATAAGATAATTTACTCATGTAAAATTAATATTACTAGAGAAATAGCACAGTGAAGTGTCATTGTTATGAAGAATTGTTTAATTTAATTGAATTGGGCTTAAGCATATTTGCATACACATATAAACAGCACCTTAAATTACACTGAATCCTATGAAAATAATAATTACATTGAATTTTCTACATCAATTTAAAGTATCTCACCTAGATCTCCAAGAATAACCAAACTTGTCATAGCCAAGAGGAGCTTGCAGATTTGCATACTCTTGTGCCCATCCAAGACGAGTGGCTGAACCCTCTGGCATTTCTTCTATTGTTGCTTCCCAGTACCAATGACCACGACTAACAGCTGTAAAATGAAAATAAAAAATCTAAACAAAAGCTATTTTTCACTAATAGGGCTGTCGACAGACCTCAAGTGAAACGACCTAATAATTGCAAAGTAGTACATGTGTTCAATAGCTCCACACATTCCCTCCTAGTGACCTATTAGCTAGTTCAGCTCGCCCAGTTTTTATAGAAATAAAAAGAGTATCATATCACTATGGTTTTATTTCATTTTCATGACCTTTTAATAATTAAAGATAAGACTACAAAATTACTGTTGTACTCTTCACTGAATACAAGGGGTAATTATATCACGGAGGATGAAATGGGTTGAACATGTTGAATGCAAGGGGAGGAAAGACATATCTAAAAAATATTGATTGCAAGACCCAAAGGGAAGAGACCACTTGGAAGACCTAGATTTAAGGGAAGTAGGATTTGCGAGGGATGGTTGAATAATATAGATAATATTAATTTAGCTTGCTTAGGAATTGCCCATTGCCGTTGAGTAAGTACGTAAATAACATTTAGGCTGACTACTCATTTAACATAAAAATGTTAACTTTCCCGCCAGGCCACTATTTTCACTTTCTGATGGAGTCATTTCTACCCCTGAATCATAGTTGAATAATATTTCAAACATTCTTCACCACCCAGTAAATTTTTTTAACAAAATTTACTTATATTCGCACTACAAGAAGTGGCATTTGCCAATTATAAGTGTCATTTCAATTCACTGAATGGATCACAAGAATTTCATGTGTTGACTGGAACACAAAAGAAAATTTAAATGAAGAAAGTTTATGCCAAATGAAGAGTCATGCCAATATATAATCTCCATTTTCTACAAACAAAATACAGTCTTCCACCCGATATTCTCTCTGATACATTTAAACATTAAGAACATAACAGCCTTACAGTAGTGTATCTGTTAATTTATAAGGGAAGTGAAGTTACTATTGATAATATAATAAAAAGTTGGGATTTTATGTGACGTGAGGCTTTCGTGGTGTTGCGATTATTATCAATTACTAATTACTCAAACGTACAAGAGGCCACACAGAACTGAAGAATTGGGAAAAAATCTTAATTTTTAAAACAAGGGAAAGTAATGAATTTTGAATCTCTCTCTTCCAATAACTTGATCAGGAAATTCATCAAACGAAAATCAGATGGCACCAATGCAGCTACAGGAACAGGAAACTACAGTAGGCCATTAGCTGAGGATGGGAAAGAATAAAGTTTTCCTGAAACTAGTCCGAAAAAAAAGCATTTTAAGTGAAATAAGTGTTACAAATCCCGACTCACTATTACATTATGGTTTATCTGTAGTTCTTTAAGTTCTGTTCTTTAATTTTTTCTAACAATCTCTTGTGTTTTTAATTAATGTTCAAATACTCTGTAAGATTTAGGATTTAATAGTAACCAGCTTACCATGTGTAGCTCTGACCATACAATAGCCCTTATCTCCAGTTACAGCCAAGCGATCCTCTGATATTCGAAGCTGAGGTGCTCGATCATGCAGAGCTAGTAACACAGAACTCGGACTTAGAGTCCGATATAACCATCCAGGAATTGGCTTTCCAGCCCAGTCGCTGCTTTCATCAAATTCCTGTAGCACAAAATTAATTATTTCTTTACAAGTTAGAGCTTAAATGAGATTAGATAACAAGGTTTAGAGTTTTAATAAGTGCCCAAAAGTAGACTTTAAAAAAATTATGACAGCCTTAGGGTTTTTAAGAAGTTGTCTAAGCTTCTTTTTTAAAGACCTGCGTAGTGTGCAGCTATCACTGGGCATAGGGAGACTATGGAAAGCAACCATCATAACAGTTTTTAGCTCTTCCTGGAGAATAAAATTCGAATTTTTAAAATTTGCTAAAAATTCATCTACTGTATAATGACATCCTATTTTTAAAACATATTTAATTTTATTTTTAAACATATTATATGGTAATTGTTTTATTTCCACTGGTAATGTATTGTATAATTTTACTGACATGAAGTGAAAATTGTTTTGTGCACTGCTGTGGCTTAGTTGTTGAGTTCTCATATTGTGTCTATTTCTAGTGTTATAGTTATGTATGTCACTGTTCAATTGATAATTATTTTTGTTCCTGTAAACATAGCACAATACTTTTAATTTGGGCATAAATTCAAAACAAAAGGCATTATCAAGAAACATAACTGCTTACTTCAGGTAACTGCATTGAAATTTTAAACTGGTTTATAAAATGTAGAAAAATCTATCCTTGGCAAGGAAGGAATTTTTATTTGATGAGCTGGAGAAATTGTTAATTCGAACCCTGCCTGCACCTCTGCATGATATAGTTACTCATTTACCTGTCGGAAAGGAGCATGTGGATCTGGTTCCGCTAATATGTAACGATAGCCGTCCTTATTATAAGGATGTTCCATAGGATATCCATGAGCAGGGAGTTTAGGTGCAGTCACTTCACCACCTCCTCGGCCTTTTTTCCCAGGTCCTTGACCCTGCTCACCCCCTGGAAGCTTTCTTTTTGCACTGCGGCCTTTTACAGGGCCTAAAATACAAAGAACAAAAAGTGAATTGTATTTAATCTTATTTCACAGATGTTATAGCTCATAAAGTTACTTAGAATCCAAAGAGACATGAAAGAAAAATTATATTCTTTTGGATACAGGTTAAGCTCCATGCACAATGTGCAGTCGGCTGTCGGTAGTTGGTAGCTGGTAGTCGGTAGTGGAAGTATAACGTGTGGTGAGTAATGGACGCCATTCCCAATGTGCAGTTGCAGTCGACAGCAGGCAATCAGCAGTTGGTAGTCAGTAGTCGGCAGACAAGAAATTCATCTCTGACTACCAACTGCACGACTGCAAGTAACATATTATGAGATTGAAAATTATTTACCGTACTAGTGCAAAAACACAGATTAGCATACTACAAGAAAGCAAGATGTGTTTATAACATATATTATGCAATTATAAAGCGATTCCTCCACCTTTTTTATACTGTAAAATGTTTCCCTAACCTCAATGTCGACTGCATAATGTAGACGGCTCGAGTGCTGCTCCCAAGTGGCCGATTGCAACTGCAAACTGCCGACTACAGACTACCAACTGCCGACTGCACATTGTGGATAGAGCTTTAGAGTTCTAGTCAAAACCAAGCTGTATGGATTACCATATTTAACCAAGTAACAGACACACTTTTTCCCAAATTTTGATAACAAAAAACCAAGGTGCATCCATTATGCTAATAAATATGCTAAATATGCAACAAGTTACAGCTGAATATAAGTAAAACTGTCTTCATTATGTTCAGCCATTTAAATTCTGAAATTCCAATGCACTTGCAGATCTATAACCAAAACATATCTGAGGTTAAGTGTACAAAATTCCTTGGGATCTGGGTCGACTCTACTCTATCCTGGAATGTCCATATTGAAAAAGTTGTAGCTATAGTAAATCGATATCTATATGCATTGAGAATCTTGAGAAACATAACCTCAATAGAAGTCTTGAGAACAATATATTTTGCCCACATTCACTCCCAAATTCAGTATGGTATTGCTATATGGGGTATGTCTAGCAGATCTCTGGAATTGTTTAGACTACAGAAGAAAGCTATAAAAATTATGAAACAAGTACCCCTGAGATTCGAGAGCAAAATTATCTTTAAAGAATTACAAATTATTCCACTCCCATGTGTTTATATTTTAGAAACGGTCTCTTTCATTCACAAAAACATAGGAAGCTTCAAATTAAATTCTGACTACCACTCATATCATACAAGAACATCTACAGTAATTTTCAAATGGGAAGTGTTTTCCTTCACCGCCAATCACGTGTACGAGCTAAAGTAGTACCGCTATCAGGAAGGGTCTTCCTTCCGTCTCGACGTCTCTGATTGGACCGCATATCTAAGCAAGGAGAAGAGCAAAACGCTTCCCATTTAAAAATTACTTTAAGCACGTCCACTTATCTGCCCATAGATTTGCAAATAGCCTTAAAAGTATTTTCCATAGGAGCATAATTCTATATAACAAAATTCCTGACCACATAAAAGCTTATCAGTCAAGCCTATTCAGAAAGTCAGTCAGAAAAATGCTCCTACATCATATGCCATACACCGTTGATGAATTCTTGAACCTGGAACTCCTAAATTAAATATGTTTATATCCTTAATTATATATGTTAATTATAATATTATTATTTAGTTATAACGTAATTGACATGTAACTTTTAAATAAGAACTTTACACTGTAATGGAATCCACCTTAAATTTCTTCATTTTTGTGTTACTATTAATTGTTGTAAGAATTGCTAGCCAATAAGCCTATACTATTTTCACTTTAAGTTCAAAGTAGATGTAAACAAACTCTAAAGTACCACTCCGCCGTGCATGTGACAAACCATGTGGAGTTTTACCCGCCACGGAATGAGGATTTGTGTGTATTCCAGTGTTCTCAATAGTACTTTTAAAATATTTTTTATGACATGCACCATTGTTGAAAAATGTGATATTTATTTTGAAAAGATCGATACATCTGTACAAAATTAGGCTTAATATTAGTATTTAAGAAAGTCATAAACAGTTAACAAGAAGATATTAACGAGTATAAAAAATTACTCTCAGTTTGCAATGTTGGCTGCCCACTTCAGAGGCGTTTCCTTGTTGAATTCATTAATTTCTGTTTGTAACCGCCCCAATCCTATCAGAGCTGTAAGTTACATTTAACTTTTGACGAAATTTCTAGCACACGACTTTCTTGTCCTCACGTACGTGTTGTAAAACCGATATAAATAAATAAATGAACGCATATTCAGCAGGTCTTACCAAGTTATTGGGAAGGGACTGTGGCAAGTTCATTCCAAGATGGCGTACTTGAGCATTCACACAGCTGTCGTAAACGCCTACAATTTACATCTGTTGTAACGGTTTAATTAGTTCACTTAGTTATTATGCGTCATGAAAACCTGATCAAATTAATTTTGTTTCATATACAGATCTGCTTCAGAAACGTGTTTTTAAATTTCTCTGCACGAAAATAGCTACAAAAAGGTACGGTTTGAACCGAACTATTTTATTAAGAGCAAGAGTATGCATACAAAGCAGCAAAAGTTACAGTTCGTCCACTAGCCAATGAGGCGCTACCTTGTCACGTGGCTTTGTTTACGTCTACTTTGAACTTAAAGTGAAATTAGTATAGGATTAGTTTACTGACGAAGCCCATAATTTCTGTGTTGAAATTTTATGGTGAATAAATCTTATCTTATCTTATCTAATAAAAAATTCAGTGCAAGAAACACGTATTCAAACAATCAATAGCACGGCCATTACTTATTTATCTATTGATTGTGTTGCACATATGACAATCAATAGTTAGCAGTTACATAAACAGATGAGAAACATTTCCATTAATTACACTCAAGACACTGTAAATTCTCCTCCAGCGGCTGTGTTACCATGTTCTTCCGCAAATTTGATAACTTTCAGCCTAAAATGCTGTTAATTTGTGATTTAATAAGAACCAATCATGATTACTGTTTCCATGCATTGTTGTTTAAAAACTTAAATTTAAAAATAATCAGATCATCCAATTTATGACTTCAGATATTATTATTACAATTTTTTTGTTAAAAATGAGAAGCGACTATTATGTAGGGAATTTTTGTTTTTACTTTTTAACGCGAAAAGTTGGAAAAACGGTACTTCATTACATGGGAGCTACCATTATGCAAATAAATATGGTAATTAACAAGTCACCAACCTACATACATTTAATATCTGGATAATAAAACTGTTGCATAATAAAACTGTGTCTAGTTCTGGATAGCCTGTCTGTGACAAACATATTATACTATATATTATATCTCATTGAATATTCACTTAACCCACACACAAAAAAAAAGTTAAAATCATTACAATGTAAGTAAGTTACTAGCAGGGGCGCCAACTTATATGGGCCCAAGGGGCTCAAGCCCACCCAATAAATTGTCATATTTTATTATCAAAATTATTAACTGCTATTACTAAAAATATTTTCGTTGTTGAATAGCTGTAAAACTAAAATCAGCTATTGTTGACATACATAGAACAATTTCATCTTGATCCAATTTACGACCGTTTGAAATTGTTCCTCAATTCTTACAATTTTTTATGAATTAATCAGTCTGTGCAGTTTCCACAGCCGCAGAAATATATTTTTACCCTTAAAATTTGGAGACGACGTGCTACATCATGGCGAGTTAATGTGTGGTTTTATTTATTTAAAAAAATTGTTTTAGTAGTTACCTAAAATTAAATTAAATTAAAGAAAAAAGTTTTTGAGCCCACCCAATGTTTTTCGAAAGTTGGCGCCACTGGTTACTAGTTTCATAAAAGTATGCAACATAAAAACTGAAACCAATAAGGTTATGATAAAAATCATAAAAATTTCTCTCAAAAACCTCCAAATTTAGTCTCAGTTTATGATATAACTTTGCAATACCATTCTATACATTTACCATGTTGGATGCCCATATCGGTAACTTTCAGATGGCCACCTCTGATCATAGCCTCATAATTGGGCCTGATTTGTGTTAATTCTGGAGCTACCAGTCCAAATAGTGGCTCACCAGAATTCTCATCACAAATAAATAAAGTACCAACATCTTTCGTTAAGGCTCGATGGATCTGAAAAATAAAAATTAATATCACAGAACAAGTGACATACATATAATCAATACAGGCATTTCATTAAAAGACATTTAAATGAATAAACTTAGTCACTTCTTGACTTGAGGTCTATTAGCTTTTCAACTCATGGACCAAGTTTTAGGGAATGTTATATTTTTACAATACCCATTACGTGTTAGGCTTGCATAAAATTTATTATATGAGTTTTCTTGCTACTATTACATTCCAGTAATTTTTAAATATCATAATTTGCTACATTTAGTTTTCTTCTCTTACACGTCTGAAGGAGACTCTTTACAGCATTTTTTGGGAAAAAATAAATGTAAGTCGCACCTTGGATGAATGTTCCCACCCACCATGCCCTTGCGATGTACTTTCTTTTACACCACAATCTAGCGAATTCTTCTGTCCTCATATTACTAGAAACTTGTGATTGGACGTTGGTGGTGTGACATCATACCGCTAAACAAAAGGTGACAGGCTGACTAACTTCTGAAGATATAATATGCCACATTTTTGAAACCTACAAACAGTGTATCGTACATTATTCGAAAATGCAAGGGCGCTTCACGCTTAACTATGTGGATAGTGTTATGCATTATTTAGAGTGATTGCGGTCTGATCGGGAGTGCCGAGTGAGCTAGCGGGTTGTCAATTTGGTGCAAGGGTTGGTAGCTAGTATTTGGTACGAGAGTTTGGAGAGAAGGAACGGTCGGGAGTGCCGAGACAACAAGCCATAGCAACACATTGTTCGGAGCATAAGGGGCAACTTACTGTTATCTTTTGCCATTTTTTTTTACAAAATGTTTATTTAAATAGACTAATGTGTGCACAATCTAAGCTAATATAACATTTGTACTCTTGTTTCCATGTACATCCAATGCCACATATTAACAAAACAGTATTGAATTCCGAAATTAATTGAAGGTAGTCTTGTTTGCTTTGCCATAGCAATAGAGAAAAAAAAGGGCATTGAATGATTTAGACGAAACTCACTATGGATTTTTGGGCTAGGGAACTTGAATCTGAGGTAATTTTTTCCCTGAGCATCGCACTTAAATTGTAAATGCCATGACTGAGATGTGTTAATAAGATGGCTTTTAGTTTCCTAAATTAGCACTAAAAATAGCTCTGAACAACCCCTTATCTAATTACTTCTTACATTAGGCTGTTAAATAAAAATAAATAACATCCAACCCCTTACTACAGACCGTGCTCCATTCAGATACCTGCTAATTGTTATACATGTAACTTATATGAAGAATAATGGATAAAACTTACCATTGAATAAGTTTATAATTATGAATTCTTTTCCACCTTCAAGCACTAGTATTTTATATTGATATTGAAGTAAGGTGCTGACGGAGAATTTCTAGATTAGCTTATAATACCGTTTTTATTTTATTTCAGTATCTTATATTATATTTTTGACATATACACAAGAAATGTACAAAAATATTCTTCTATCAACAGTCACAATAATAAAATTAATCAGGTGGTATCGTCAATAGTTAAAAATATGTACAAGATTATATTCTTCCATTATATCTTGTACACATTTTTAACTATTGACGATACACCTGATTAATTTTAATATTGTGACCGCTGATAGAAGAATATTTTTGTACATAGATTTTAACCTGACGTTTCTTCTACAACATATACAGTGAGTCTCAGACAGATTGCACCCGCCTGCCGCGCACCGTGCTTCTCTTGTGATGACTCAACACTTCCCGCGTCGCGGCTAGCTGTGTCCCCGCAGATAAATCAACAATTCCTGCATAGCCTGCAGTTGAGCATTGTTCTCGTGTTGTACAGACGTGAAAATGTTATTCTGTAGTTTGTCACAACTAAAAGAAAACATTAGGATAGAGATAAACTCAATAACGAAAGAGCAATTAATGCGTATTAATCGGAATTTCCTATCATGATGACAAAAATGTGTGGACGTAGGAGGAGGACACTTCCAGCATCTCCTGTAATAAGGTAGGTGCCTATTTTCGAACTTATTTAATTTATTTTCATTGTCACGCAGGGACAAGTCAGTCAACTGCCGGGCAGTTCCTTTGCCGCATACCGGGGATAGGAGCGTCATTTGGGGGGAATCCAACGTGCGGCGCGGCGGATCCAATCTGACTGAGACTCACTGTACCTAACAATTTTTCTTGTGTATATATAAAAAATATAACATAAGATAGGCTAGTGTAATAAAATAAAAACAGGTATTATAAGCTATCTAGAAATTCTCCGTCAGCACCCTATTATTTCAATATCAATATAAAATACTAGTGCTTGAAGGTGGAAAAGAATTCATAATTATAAACTTACTATTAGTACTGGAGGAACAAAATGAAATTTATCAATTACCGTTGAATGCCATGACTGAGTTACTCTACGAGGCATTGTGGTCATTCCTTCCCAGTGAGAATCAATAAATGGTATAATATCTTTCTCTTTTGAAAACAATGTTCGTGGAGAACCTTCTTTCACACTGGCTTGCATTATGTTTCCAATTGCTGTTACACACATCTGAGGAAAAGCTGCAAATATACAAACAAATTAGCTTCACACCAAATGCAAGCTAACAAAGCAAGAAAAGTGATGTTACAAGAAGAGTGGTGTCACAACTCAATGTCACTAATATTCAATATGCTTATTTTGTTGTTTGAATTAGCAAACCTCGTAACTCAAAAATGCCAAAAACTGTACAGTCGGTCAAATAAAAAACGTCGGGACTCGTATGCAGTTAAAATTGAAGTTTTAACGCATTAGTTCACAAGTTTCCTATATAAAACATAAAATACAGGTCATTCTCCGAACACATGAGGCCATGCAACAGGGGGGAAAAAATGAACGAGGGAAAAAATGAACGAGGGAAAAAATGAACGCTGAAAGCGCAACACACGATATTCAACTTAATGTATTGCCATAATTCATTTTGCTTTGTATCATCGCGCTTCATACAAATGCTAGCTTGAGAGAAAGTGTAGTTAGGGCTGTAATTGACCTGCATTTTTCGGCCTCTGAAGCAGCGGTTCCATATTTCTTAAAAAGCAGCTCAGATGTTGGTACTTCACTATAATGCGACCGGAAGCTTTCTAGGATCTGGCCGGCCGCGCATTTCGAAGCTAGATTGGTTGCAGAAGTTGCACTACAAGTACCGGTATTATAAAATAAAATCTTTAAAAAATGCTCCTTGAATAAACATATTCCTCGCAAATTTATTCAATATTATTATAAGAACTTCCATGCAAGAATATGGCGGACATGAGGCATATAGCCACAGCCTTCTATACATGTTTGTTTTGGAACAAAACTGACTAAATAATCAAGAAAATACATGGACAGACAATAGGCAGGTGTGAACCTAACCTTAAGTCTTCCTGTACATGCGCATATGCTCGTTCGTGGTACTTAATCAAATAACGCCCGACGTTTTTTATTTGACCGACTGTACAAGAGAGTAAAAACATTCTTTACTTGGATTCAGGGTAGGAACATAGTGTAGGAGATGTACCTGCAACTCAATGTTGCAATACACAACCGCTGTCTCACTCACTCCCTTTCATTCTGTAGACAAGGGATGTGAGAGCCGGCAACCTGCCTGAGAACCAGTTGCCAGCTCGCCCCATTCCTTGTCTACAGAATGAAAGGGAGTGAGTGAGACAGCGGTTGTGTATTGCAACATTGAGTTGCAGGTACATCTCCTACACTATGTTCCTACCCTGAATCCAAGTGTAACACACAAACATAGTGTTAAGGTTATAAGGTCTGTAAAATCAGACTTTACTGCTTTAAGAATTTTTTGTGAGACACGATGTATTTACAGTGTGTTAGGGACTTCCTTAGTATGAGAAGGAAGTAATATCTACAAATCGACCAAATGTGAAGTTACGAGGTTTGTTAATTAAAGTAATGATTTGCTTCTACTTAGCAACTTTGCTTCTACTTGCTTAATTCTTCGCAGTAAAATACCAGTATAACGAAATTTAGGGGACCTGAGAAAATAATTTGTTATAGTGAAATTTTGTTATACTGAAATTTTACAGATGTACAATGTTCTGGACTTTATTTTTTGAAAAAATCAAAATAGTCACCAACCACTGAACATGAATTTAAAACGGAATCTGGCATATTGCTGTGGTGGTTGAAGAAAATCTTGAAGACTGTGTGCCATGTGTTGCCTGCACAAGAGTCTAAACTTTGTTGATCACTGTGTTGCACACCTTCATCTTCAATCTCATGATCACATGGATTTCTATCACTCAAAATGTCTGCCACAATTCCATCATCTGTAATTTCACATCACAGTCCACACTGATATAGTCATTAAGATTCACCCTTGCAGGCCCATCTTACTTTTCCAGTTCTTTTCTCTTTCTATGTTATCTAGCACTTCACTCCAACTTTTCTAAAGCAGTTAGGGATTATTATTTCTTCTCTAAGCTATTTCCATTCAGCATTCAACACTCAGCAATAATATCTCTCCCTGATGCAATATTACACAGCATACGCCAGAAAAAATAAATTTATACACAGGCAAATAAGCGAAATTTTATTTTGTTATACTGAAACTTCTAAATTTGTTATAATGAAATGTTTTAACATGTATTAAAGAGGGAAAAGGGAAGGAGCCATTATATAATTTTGTAATACTGGTGTTTGTTATACTGGTATTTTACTGTACATGTCTGTACCTAATTCAGGGCAAGAAATTTCAAGTTTGAAGGCAGTAGCTACACCAAAAGTTTAGTTGCCATCTTTACTTATTTTAGTTCCCTCATAAAAAATCAAATTTTTGTAGTAGATTACACTTTTTCGAAATTGAACCTTTGTCACCCACCACAGAATTTTGGGGATCTGCCAATTTATAAAATAAATCATAACAGAGTAAATAATAATACTTGAGATAGAGAATTTAACATACAATAACTTCACTTAATTCAAACTAATCTGAACATGTTTTGAGCCAAAATCTTGACTCATCCTCAGCTATACCCCACTAGTATAGCTGAGGATGAGTCACGATGTTGGCTTGAAACATGTTCAGGTTACGGTAAAATACCAGTAGGCCTATAACAAACACCAGTATAACAAAATTATGCATTGGCCCCTTCCCTTTTCCCTATTTTGTGTGTGTTAAAACATTTCGTTACAAAAAATTTAGAACTTTCAGTATAACAAATTAAAATGTTGCCTATTTGCCTGTATATAATTTTAATTTCTGTGTTATATGCTGTGTAATATTGCCTCGCAAAGAATCAACTTTTTATAATCAATATATATTGTGTTGAGTGCTTAATGGAAATAACTTAAAGAAGAAATATGTAATCGCTAACTGCTTTAGAAATGTTGGGGTGGTTTATGAAGCCATCACAAAAAGTGAAGTGCTAGATGACAGAAACAGAAGAGAACTGGAAGCATTTTGTGAAAACTTAGAAGGGCAGCAAGTATAATCTTACTGACTATATCAATGTGAATTGTGATGCGATAGTGTAACAAGAAATCACAGATGATGGAATTGTGGCAGACATTTTGAGCAATAGAAACCCATGTGAAGATGAGGTGGAAGATGCAGTTTGACACATGGCACATAGTCTTCTATCACAAAGCAATATGCCAGATTCTGTTTTAAATTCATATGTGGTGGTTGGTGACTATCTTGAATATTGTTTCGTGTCTAGGAATGTTCCGAAGAAAATCACAACCTTTTTCAAACAATAAAGTTCAGAATATTGTGTACTGGTAAAATTTCAGTATAACAAAATTTCACTGTAACAAATTAATTTCCGAGGTCCCCTAAATTTCGTTATACCGGTAGTGGTATTTTACTGTAGTTTGAATTAAGTGAAGTTATTGTATGATAAATTCTCCATCTCAAGTATTATTATATAAGTTATTTATTAACTTCACTATATAAACTTCCTATAAATTTTATGATAACAGAGTCAGTTTACCAAAAGAGTTCTTACCTGCCTGATTCTTTTTGAAACTTTCAAGTCCAGTGGGTGAGCAATTTTTACATACAAAAAAGTAGTTCATCATAAATGGAACTAGTTTTCCTAATTGATACCCAATGCAGGATTCATGGTACCAACGCAAGCAGTTAGCACAAAGGAGTTCCACAATGTTCAAGTTCCGATCCTTGCCACTGTGAACAACAAATTTATCAACATATAAATACTCGATCACTGTGACTGGCAACAATGTTCATGGTGTAAGAAAGATTAATTGTGTGTGTATATATATATATATATGTGTGTGTGTATGTAGTGCCCTCCATTTTACATTTAAGCCTCTCACTAAGTAAATGGTAGGAGTAACATGTTTTGTAATCCCATGCAACTTCAGCAGGACATGTTACATGATAACTGAACTGTTAGGAATAGCCTATGTGATGGAAAGAGATGAGTATCTTATATGCTGAAGGAGAATTGCAAAATATGTGATGAGGCATTCTTGAAAAAAGACCCAATCAATCCACCTGATTCCAGTTGTGAAATACAAATTTAAATATCTATCCTCATGGTGAATCAAACCAGAACTTTTAACTCAAAAGTTGCACATTCAAACAACTGTGCCAGGAAATGTATGTACAACAGATAAGTCAAAGTAATAAAAAAAAAATAATAATAATAAATAAATAAAAAAAAAAATGCCAGAATTCCCCACATAAAGAATGACATTTTACCTGCATTTTGTTATCTCCTGAAAAACCTTTAGATACAGTATTATGTTAGAAACTTATGTTACTTGGAACAAAGTCAGTTAAAGCAATGATATTTTGGGAAAATCCAAAAACAGCTCGCTCCTTAGAATGAATCAGTCCCACCCAACCCGCCCTGAATGGTGCACTTTCTTATACCATGATCTAGCAAAAACATGCTTGTTATCCGCCATTTTTCTGTCCTCGCATTACGAAGAAACTCGTGATTGGATGTTGGAGGTGTGACGTCATATCGCTAGACGAGCTATTATTGTGAGTGAACAGGCTGATAAAACCTCGCAGGAGATATAATATGGCACATTTTCGAAACCTGCAAACGGCTGCCACCTCCACTTGCACACTTAACTATGTGGTTAGTGTTATGAATTATTTAGGCTATCTTTGGAAAACTTACCTTAATACAGAGGTGGGTACAAGGCACTTGGATGCAGAGGTGGTACAAGGCACTTGCGACAATATACAAGGACAGTTAGTCACCCTGCTTCGCTCAGAAACAAAAAACATCACACAGGAGCGGGCTTAATGAGCGACCTGTTTTTGGATTTAGCCGATATTTTATGTGAATTAATAACTATCCTTCAGAAAATTATTGTAAAAAATGTTTCAAGTAACTTAAAATATTTTTGTTTTAGTACTGGTAGTTAGTAGGCTATACAAAGTTTAAACAACATTGTTTGAGGCATATTCAAGAAATGAACTTACCAATAACAGTTGCCTTCTCTCTCAACTTGTTGAGGTTTCAAGGCACCATTGCTGCTGTTGTTGCTGTTGTTGTTTGAGCCAGCTGAACTTTTCTTGTCATCAGATGGTGCTGTTTTACTACTATCCACAGGCATGACAGGAGGTTTCATATCTGGTTTTTCTTCCTGTTCACTGCCTTCAGATGCAGCCTCAGTAGACTTGGTTGAAGTTTCTTCGGAGTCATTCCTATTTTGAAGCAGAATTGTAATAAAACCATTTAGTTTTATCAATATTACATCTGCAGTAAAATGTTCTGATTGTTCCCATGATTGCTTAATGACCTAGTCCCATTTAATTTAATGGAACATTTCAGATTAAAATTTGAATTCTAACTGAATACTGGAAAAATAAAATTATAGCTGGTTATGAGATGAATAGGATTTTTTAGAGCAGCCATTCAGTTGCACGTCAAAGTGATTCCTTTAATACACTGTTTCTCATTCTGATTAATTGAATTGCTTCTTCTTAGATTAAATGAATCCAATTCTGTTTGAATGTTATTTTACATTTAAACAGTATAGATTTCAGAGTATGTTTTCATAATTTATATCTTATCAGTAGACCTCAGAATTGTAGGCACCGTTAAAATAGGTTATGAAATTATGTGTAAATAATAAAATTGTGTAATGTTTACAATTTTTTAATGTAAATTGGGAAATCATATTTATTAAAGTTTTGGAAATGCGCACAATGTGCAGGATAGTTTATTCATTGGAGCTTAGTCTAGTCAGCGATATCATTCTCTTGCTGCACTCGATTGCGTGAAATCATATTTATAATAACTATTAATTTGCTTTGTTTGGTTCTTTTTTGTGATATTGTCTCAATTGATAAATATTTTTGTACTGTTTCTGTCATATAGGGCCTATTTATACATTAGGGCCTGTAATATAATATTAATATTGACGACTGTAATGCTTCTGATATTCTCTGGAGTCTCTACAATAAATATTTTTGATTGATTGATTAATTGATTGTAGTTAGGAACTACTCATTAATTTTAGAAAAGTTATTTTTTTTCTGGTATCTAGGCTAAAATGGGATACAAAAGATTAGTAATACATAAAAGTAAGTAGGCCTATTTTTACATTTTTATGTGCATGACTACATGCATCACATGTTATTATCAAAGAAGAGTAGAAAGGGGGGAAAATTCAAATTTTCGGGAAAATGGTAGGCCTACATTGCGACTCACCCGAGTCCCTCACTCCTACTCTCAATCCCTCCCCTAGCGGAGGCATTTGAACTACTAGCAGCGACGGTAGCGCCATCTCTTAATGAACTGATGAAAGAGAAAAAAATAATTTGTTTCTTCTCTTTCTTTCCCATCTCCTTCCTCTCACCTCCTCTTCACCCTACCTACCTATTTGAGACCTATTCCTAATAGTAAATTTTGGATCGACCGGGATTCGAACTCGGGACCCCTAGCATTATAGCTAGGAGTCTTGACCACTACGCTACGAGTGAATGTTGAGCACTGAAGAAAGCTTTCGTATATTAGAGTTATGTTAGGGGAATTCATGAGTTTTAATGCAAGAATCGGTTTTTATAATTTTGAGGTATTTTGTTAGTTATGAAAAGAGTAGTGTTGGTACAGGGGAACTTTCCTGCATCAATTAAGCCATATTTAATGTTATAATACGGCGGTTTTTATAATTGTGAAATATTATGTATGGTACAAGCGTATTTTTGTATTGTGAAATAGCAAGGGTCATTTTTATAATCATGAAATATTATGTGGAGGTGCAAGGGTATTTTTTTATTGTGAAATATTAGGTGACATGTCAATTGCAATCATGCATTACTGGCGTTGAGCAGCGGCTACAGGCATGGCAGCATGGGCTGCGTTGAAGCGGGGCAGGCAGCATGTGGCAAGCAGCCAGGCAGGGAAGCGGCCAGGCGAGTGGCGAGTGGAAAGGGGAAGCAGGGTGAGTCACAAAGTACTAACTTCACCAATTTTCAATGCTGCTAGTAGTTCCATCATTACCTTCTAGATGTGTCTCATTGTTGGCAACCTGTTCTTCCATTTTCCCAAATGGGATAGAAAAAGAACAGCCAGGCTCTTGTTCGCTGAAAATTTACCATTAATTCGTTCTTTGCATAGGTTACACGTGGGGTATACCACATGTGGAACTTGGGAAGCATCAGGATACCAAAAAAAGCTGATAATTCTCACCTTGATCTGCCCGGTTACAAAGAACTACAGATTCCGAATCATTCACATAAAATTGTTAAAATCAGAATATTCAAGACCCAAAATGCTACATTTTTTTGTTTAGTTCTATCCAAAATGCAACTCAGCAGCTAGCAGTTAAGCACTTTGCACTTGTATAGTCGTCCGCTTGGGAGCAACACACGAGCTGCCCAATGACCACAATAAGCAGCTGACAGAGGTTAGGGAAACATTATACAGTAACAAGAATATGGAGGAATTAAAATTGCGAATGACATCCATTACTGACCACATGTCAAATTACAACAAATTCCGACTAGACTGCCTACTGCACATTGCGATAGAGCACACACATACACAGTACATACTGTACGTAAATAACTTACTTACCTTTGAACTTCTTCACTATCAGCCATAATTATTTACTGTCTTGGGCGAACAACCGATATGAAATTAAATTTCAATCGTTAAGAAGCGTTCAACTTCATTGCGCAAAACCAATTACCCACAGTAATTACATATACACAACACAAATTCCGCTAATACGCCATCCTCCATCTTGCTCGAGCAGGGTTGAACACACGCGAATCGCAAGTCGTTCATGAACAGTGTTGCCAACTCAAAAAATGTTCCGTTAAAACCGTGTTCAAAATTCGCTAAATTTAATTAATTAATTAACGGCAGCGATAAAAGCATAAGGGCAATTCCGAAATTTCATTGAAAGGTTAAAAGCAGTTGTATATTTTAGATTATAATTTAATTCCAAAATTCACTTATATTTCGCTCCCCCCCCCCCCATTCCACGGTTGTGAGTTTCAACTACTGGAAGTTTATTTCTGTCGGTGCATCCGAAAATTATATAAAACGTCTTTGGGTGCATCGTCTGGAAACCTCATCTCTTTAGCCGAAGGTATTATTGGTAATTTCATCAGCCTCAAACGCTGAAATTTAATAAAGAAAATTTAAAATATGGCATTATATTATATTTTCTTTTAATATTCCGTCAAAGAACGATATCCACTAAAAAAATTCGCTATTCGCTAAAACCATATTTTTCCCCGTTGAAAACGTTAAAAATCCACCAAATTTAACGGGAACACCGCTATTTTGGTAACACTGTGAAGAAACTAGAATTCTAATACCAACATTAGAAATCAAGAGTGCACTAAAATTATCTTAGTTCTTATATCATGGGAATATCAAACACATTGACTAACATACCATACATGGGCGTCGGCAGGGGGGGGGCAAGGGGGGGCAACTGCCCCCCTCTGGATTCCCTTATGTTTCATTTATTTGTGGTACTCTTTGACAACCTACAGTTGCAGCATGGAGAATAAAAAAAATAGAATTACTTTATAATGAGTTTAGCAAGTATTAACTAACTACAACTATAATATATATGTATAATAATATCTCACCAAGGCCATTGCTCAAAAGAGCGTATTCTGTTAACTTAAAAAACTTTGTAGCCTCGTCAAATTCAGCTTGGGTTCAAAATAACGATCCGGTTAACTAAGTGAATATTAATGTGTTTAGCCTAATCATTTGAAATTGAAGTCCGAAATTGATTTTGCCCCCCCCTTAATAAAATTCCTGGCGACGCTGCTGATACCATATGTAATTAGAATGAATGAATAACACTTTTTGTTCGTGTAAAACCTTTCATATAATGATTGTTTAATTATAGCAGCCCTATGCCTATTTACCTTGTCACGTAATCGTGACGATCTGTGAGCCAGTTCACAATTATTTCTCCTGGTACTGGTGGGTAGCCGGGTCCCCTATTGCGGACTACTCCAGATGTCTACGGGTTCGGCCTCTCGTGAGCAACAGACACCCAGCATTGAAACCGGGAAGACCCAGAAAATGGGGGCTTTGAATCACGCGCACAATTCATGTTGGCAGCACTCTTACCACTCTTACTTTTACGAGAACCAATGAGATGTTAGATCTGAGTGAGCCAATGAGAGTTTTGGGAGACGAGTTACGGCACACGAAACAAATCCGCCGTATTAGAATTTATATTCGTTCCGTTCATACGAGAAATTAAGCCCGAAGTGTGATTTTTTACAAGTCTCAATCGTTTTATACGCTTAATCTTGTATAATTTTCGTGCAGTGTGATTTTCTTGCGTGTTCGAATTTGGCTCGTGATGGTTCGTTATCCACAAAACTTATATATTTTCAGTTGTGTTTCGTTCATATTTATACAATTTATTCAAAAAAGACAGTCGAGCGATAAAAACTGAGGCTTGCAACAGGCTGAAGAGAAATCCCAAGGTACGTTTCTCATTATTATTATATTTTATTTAAACTTCTATACTGTGATGGGAAGTAATTGAGTAAAAGTAATCGGATTACAGTAACAATTCCTTTTTTGGTCCCATTTACTTGTAATCAATAATTTTTAAAAATTGTAATTTCTACTTGTTATTTACTTCTCGAAATAAAATTGTAATTGTTACAATTTAGTAGTCGTTAGTATTAGTATCATTCTCGTTTGCTGTATCGTCATATTACTGTTTTTGCAACTAATATCCAAATTAGAGTTAATATTAACAAAAAGTTACTCAATGTTTCCGAAAATATTCTCATTGATGTGTGTTTTTTGTTTGTTTGTCCATTAATAATTTGGGATTGTGCCAAAAATAAACCAAAAACAAGGAATTTTTAGGTACTGCCATTTTGTAAAGTAACTGTAAATGTAATTGTAATTTTACTGATTACTTTTTGAAAAAGTAATTTGTAATTGTAATTAAGTAAAATGTCTCTCAGGTAATTGTAATTCAGCCCAATTTCTTTCTTTTTGTACTTTTCCCATCACTGCTTCTATAGTAGTATGTTCAGGCGTACAGCCCAAGTGTATTTCTTATTGGGCTACTAACAACATGGCTCCCTACTGGCCAAGGGTTCTTTTCTTCTGAACTTTCTCCGGATTTTCATGTGAGTGGATATAACTATTGGTATTTTAGAGGAAGTTTGATTCAAGCTTAAATCGGATGTTGCGTTTCATTCCAGAAGAAAAGAGGAAAGCCAAATGAATTTCCAAGGATTTGTTAGGGAGGGGTAAAAACAAAGTTTAATCCAGAACTGGTTATAAAGGAAATGTAAACCTATTTGAAACAAAACTGAATTCTTAAAAAGGAAGCTTAGTCCAGTCGAATTAGATTTTTTGCTGCATTAAATCATGTAGTTCCAAATGTTTCAGGAATGTGTAGTGGGAGGTCCCCTGAAAAACGCCTAATGTTTTCCCGCCAATTTCAGGTGCCGCGGGGGGTGGGGGGGAGGCTCAAAGGTCCCGTTTTTCAGTTTTTGGCGCAAATCTCGAAAACAGTGCATCGTACAGAAAATGTTATGGTATTCAAAATTAAAGCTTATTAAATTCCCGACAAAACGGTATATTCATATTTATCTTTATATGTTACCGTCTCCGAAAATGAGCCGGCGAAAATGGAAAAACTGCAGAAAAATTTGTAGCGCCTCACGTTTTTCGTCGAACTCGCCCTTCCAATTCTTTAGTTTTCCATTTTACAAGAAACTTGTAAGAAAAGAAGTTGTAGAGAATTACATGTTCTTCAAGAATATACATACATTTGATAATTTATCTTCATGTAGTCAAAAGTTAGACCGTTTTTAAATTTCGGGGTCGATTTCGAGATTCCGCTAGTAAACTGCTCATCATTTTATTTCCGTTTTCAAGTGCTTTAATTCTCTGTATCACGTTATTTATTGTTTATGTGAACATAAATGTTATTTATTATCCATATAACTAACATATATATATATATGCTTTCCGACATCCACATCTCATACCGCAGCCTGTAGCACAATGACAAAATATGGAGTTGAGAACGCTGTCAGGTGCAATAGGGGCCTTGGTCTTAATAGGAGTCAGATATCCCCCATCTTCTCTTGTCCAACCCCAACGTTCAGGTTCGAGAGATTCATTTCCAAACCACTGCTGGACCTGTAGAAACACTCTGCACGAGTGATGTAGAGCAGCATCTTTTGTAGGTGGCAATGAAGACAAGTTCGCTTTCATCTTGGCTGAAGATTTGATGAAGCACATGTGCCTGTGGATAAAACACAATAGAATAGAATAGAATATTTATTTATGAAACAGCATGATTCAATGAAGTTAGTACATGCAATACAAAATGAAATTTACCTGTGATGATTGAGGTCATGCTCGTTGGGTGGGGCCTGATACATCAGTAGGAGCATTTGTTCCCCAGCTTCAGCAATATCTCCTGGCGTGGATGTGGAGTCGTAAAACACTTCAGCAATGTTTTTGGTTTCGTTAGGAAACCGCTGGAAACATTTAAGTATGGCTGCTTTACTTTTTCCATAAATCGCAGAAGTGGTATCGCATCCAGTGAAGCAATGGATAAACAGAATGTATGGGCTGAATGGCAAGACCTGAAGTTGTTGGGAGGAGTACAACCTGTCTTCTGTGTTGCCTCGTCCAGGCTTCATAAAAAAACACATTTGTGTCTCGTGGTGTGAGTGCCACGAGCAAGACGAGCAGGTCTATGTCTTCGCCAACTACCACCACAGTTGAATGTGAGGTATTTTCCAGTCCACACCTAACAATGCTGCAGTCAGCGTCTCCTTTGTCTATGATGACTTGTACACCTTTTGCGCCCAAGGCCTGCGCTAACATACATATCAGCTTGGTTTTGTTCCTTTCGTTGGAAAGGAAGTTTTCCTGCTGAACAGTAGCCACCATGTTCTCATCAAAGTCTATATCCACTGATGTTTTACTTGATGCCCTTCGATGTTGTTCGACTATTTTCGTGGAATCCGTGTCTTCGTAACCGTCAAAAACCACAGCAGAGTTGTAGCCATAACAGTTGATCATGTAAGACACATATTGATCGCAGATGGAGGCGAACTTGGTGTTGTTGTTCCACTTTACTCTATGAAGGAGGAAGCCGCCATCGATTACCGTGAAACTGTTCTTCAAGTTGACCATTTTATTGCTTGAAGGAAAGGCATCGTAGAGAGCTGACTTTTTCGTTTTCCTCATGATCCCTTCGTCGAAAAGAGTCATGGGGTATGGGGCTAACTCACACTTCAACAGCTCCTCTACATCCTCTTTAGTTTTCTGGGTAATTATGGTCCTCTGGAAAATCATTAAAGGCTCGATCACCACCACTCCGTTGTCCAGTTTGACAGTGTTGCTCATAGCATCCAATGGGACTACTGTGTTCTTCTTACACTGCTTCATTTCTGCGAAGTTCATTCCAACAAATGTTTCCATTGTACGGGTTCCGATTTCCATTGCTTGGTAACAGTTTATGGTTCCTATTATTCCTGTTGAAAGGGACAACAAAGAATCGCGTACAGAAAATGGCGGGTGATCAGCCAACCACTGAGCAAGTTTCCTTCTGTCTTGGTCATTTCTGCTAACTCGTGATGCTCGAAAGTCGACATGCTGTTCTCCACTCACAGAATGGACGCCGGCAAACTGCTCTAATGAAGAACATATGGCTGTAGCTGTGCGTGCCCCTCCAACCCATTTCGCCAACACAGAATCACTCATGCCTCTCCCTCGTGTAAGTCCACCTTCACTTTTCATGTCACGCATCAGTGTCACTTCAATTGCCATATCAGACCACAGTCTTAACAACATTTGGAAATAGTAGTATTTTAGTTAAAACCGTCGTACACTAACTATGTATACTACGTCGATTATGTAAACAATAAATAACGTACATGAAAGTTCACATTTTATACATACTGGTATAAAGGCTCACATGCATATATATGGGTAATAAATACCATTTATGTTTACATAAACAATACATAAAGTGATAAAGAGAGTTAAAGCACTTGAAAACGGAAATAAAATGATGGGCAGTTTACTAGCGGAATCTCGAAATCGACCCCGGAATTTAAAAACGGTCTAACGTTTGACTACGTGAAGATAAATTATCAAATGTGTGTATATTCTTGAAGAACATGTAATTCTCTACAACTTCTTTTCTTACAAGTTTCTTGTAAAATGGAAAACTAAAGAATTGGAAGGGCGAGTTCGACGAAAAACGTGAGGCGCTACAAATTTTTCTGCAGTTTTTCCATTTTCGCCGGCTCATTCTCGGAGACGGTAACATATAAAGATAAATATGAATATACCGTTTTGTCGGGAATTTAATAAGCTTTAATTTTGAATACCATAACATTTTCTGTACGATGCACTGTTTTCGAGATTTGCGCCAAAAACTGAAAAAAGGGACCTTTGAGCCTCCCCCCCACCCCCCGCGGCACCTGAAATTGGCGGGAAAACATTAGGCGTTGTTCAGGGGACCTCCCACTACACATTCCTGAAACATTTGGAACTACATGATTTTTTGCAGCAAAACCATCTTTTTTTATCTAATTTGACTGGGCTAGCTGATGATTTTTACAGGAAGCTTGAGCTTCCCTAAGCATCCCCCATCAAAGATTTTGTGGAAAACATGTCATATATTTTCTCTTATCCAAACTTGACCAGAACATTATATTGTCCTCTTGCAAATAACAGACAGAGCAACACTATTAAACTACTGCAAAGGATCTCAACACTTGTACAATACCAGTACAGATTTTTGGATTAGGGAACATTGCTATTGTATTTTATTGCAATAGAGTAGACTCAACATCAAAAGGATGCCCATAATTATTATAATATAATTACCATATAGAAAATTGTGCATTGATATTTATTAACTTGTCTTTATGAAAAAATCTTCTTTTTTTTTTAAATGACAAAAAACCACATCCAAATATGATTGAAAAAATTAAATCCCAGTCCAATGTATGGGCTTAATGTCTTTGAATCACATCATCAATCCAGTCATCTCGTACCTTCGGTAAAACAAAATCAATCTCAGTGTGTGCCCCTACAGTCTATTTTATATCTATAACTTACATTGCTTGTTAGGACATAGGTCTGTTCAGAATCAAACACAATCCATTCTACCATATATATATATATATATATATATATTAAAGGAGAGAAAGTAAACTGCCTTCAGCTCAGTCTGAGCCTACAAATAGCAAACATGCTAATCACTCAGCTACCAGATACACTATGCTCCCTCTAATCTGGCCACCCCAGGAACAGACCCTCGACCGGATTAAAAAATGGCCAGACCATCCGGCGGTCTTTTAAGCATGTAAAGTATAACCTATTAAAGTAAAAATCAACTTTTAAGATGGCTTTGTCGATTTTTTAAAGCATACTTACCCAAAAATTAAAATACAATATTACAATTTCAAAATTAAAAGAAATCTGTTACTTTCTTCTGCTTTTTTAGTTGAACTGTTTTTTTGAAAGCATAATCATGCCACTTCTTGAACATTACATCGACAGTTGATGCGGCAGCCTGTTGCTCGACATAGGTAGTCGCCGGTTCCAGTTCCCCTCAGCATGAGTCAAAATTCCCTTGCCTTTCCCGCTTCACTGCCACTTTCGCCATCGTCCTCTCCTTCTTCCTAATGGACTACTTCGACTATTTCATCATTCAAGATCTCATTAACTAGTTCATCATCTGTTCGTGAAATCCGTCCCATGTAGTCTTCAACAAAATTAGCTGAATTAGGCAGACGTCGTAAATCCTTTAAAATGGACTGGTTACCATCAAATTCAGTGGTATGAAGATTTGTCTTTCTTGCTTTTGGGTCATCTTCTTTGCTATTCTCGACAAGTTCTTCGACATCTGGCCACACCAGGACTTAGTAAATGTAAATGATGGGATTTCATCATATGACTTAGCCGCTATATAAATAACATCCTTAATGTTAATTGTCTTAAAGGGTCTGAATGAGACCTGCATGCAATCGTCAAGTGAACTGATGCAATTTGTTTACACTTAAGACTGGAAACTAAACAGTCATGTTTATTCTAGTCGATTACTGCCGTGAGTAACCCTTCCGCGCGCGGATGACTCATTCCAAGAAGTCGCCCGAACCATCCTAGGCCGGTCTAAAGGGAGTCAACTGAACTGAAATCAAGGTGGTGGTGGTCCAAGAGGGAAATGCAGTTAAATCACAACACAATTTATTTTTTTCAATTTAAAATAATTTTAATAGCCTATTCATAAAAAAGTCTTGACTTTTTTCATCATAATACACATAATTTGATAACTACAATTCTTCAATGAAGCACTTCAGGTGCTACATACTTCCAGGAGTTACAAGAAGCACAACTGGGGTATCATTATGAACTACCTGCCTTAAGATTAAGGCAACTAGGTACAAGATGAAACTACATCATCAGTCTCAGTGATATGCTTCTTGAATCTGAAAGCATGAGCACATGCAACAGGACATGATCTTATATGGCTGTGATGGTAATACAATCAGCCCTCAATTCTTCTGTAAAACATGAAGTGCATGCAAGCATTAATTCATCTCATATAATTAAAATATCTCACTAAATGTCTATTATAATAATAAGAAAACATCACAGATACCAAAAAACTACACGTATCTTAATGAAAAAAAGACTTGAATGCCATTATTGTTAGCAGTGGCATCATTGAGAACTGTCCCAGTTTTGTTACTTTATCATCTTTAATCCAAATTCAAAATAGACGAGTCACCAAAAACGATCTAAACAACTATGTGGATAGTATCGCTTTAATTTAATTTAAATTGAATCACCAACTTTCAAATGTGGAACTCTGGAAGAAACAGGGTAAATTTTAGTAGTTTAATTACTGTCTTAGTACCAAAAACAAAAATTACATAATGCAATACTGAATGCTAATGTTATACAAAAATTACCATGGACATACATGACTGAGAAAAAGCAAGATATTATTTTTCTTGCTTTATGGGAATTAAAAATGAAATATACTTCCCCATCCATATTTTTTCAGTTGGTGAATTAAAATAGTACCTCTTCTTTGATGACTAATGACTTTTCCCCAACGAAGAGGCATTGAATTGTGACTTGGAGTTGACTTGAAAAATACTACATACATGTTTCATCACACTCAGATCATAGTTTATTCTTGTACCTGCCTTGGTTAGGTATGTGATGGAAATATTTAATCATACTGTTATAATTTTATGGACGATAACAATTGCATATCTGAATTTTTAAAAGACTTTCCAATTTTATTTTTTTTAAGACTAAAATTCTGAGAAGAATATCTTTCCAAGGACACCTGACACTGCTGTAATAGTTCTCTCATTAAACATAACAGTGTACAGTATTTCCAAGCAATGGTTTACATAGATAATTAAGATCAGTGTGACCAAGGCAATGAACTCTCTCATGCACTTTAAAGCTTCACAACAATCGAAGAAACAGCATGTTAAATAAAAACAAATTTCATTTATTACAAAGTATAAATCATGTTTCAATCTACGGTAATACTGAGATCACACAAGGAGAGGGGTGTGAAGAAGGAAAAACACTAGAGAGCTAAAAAAAATTTACTACCGCTTTCAAACACATTCTTGGAACAATTCATTTCACATACTACTGTAGGATATTTGCATGCTAAATGAGTAGGCTAAAACACTGTGTCTGGCAGAATCTCTTATCAAAAACAAATGTTTATGTTTGTGTGCATGCTCCATATATGATGCTACTTAGAAGTGAAAATGGTGGAGTTCACAGTGCAGCAGAAAGTTAAATGTTTTTGGCTTGCAGAATTGTTGTGTAAAGAAGGTTCAGTCAGGAATATGAACAAAATCCTTTAGTGTGTCTTACCATAGTGAAATGGCACACACAATTGTTGGAAATAGGTATGGTGCTGAGGAAGAAGGGGAAATGGCAATAAAGCTGTGACTCAAGCTAGATGAATTGAAAAGTGTCTCGAGGTCACCATATTTGACTCCCTTAGATTTATTTCTTTGGGGGTACCTTGAAACTATTGTTTATCACTCAGGTGCAGGGTGATCTTCAGCAGCGGATGTTTGATGCATGTGCATCCATCATATCTAAAATGCTGCCACACAATTTGAGAGATAAAATACCATCTTCATTTTGCTAAGGCAATTAGAAGTGCTCCTGTGAAGATTACTGAAACGTGATGAGTTTTCCTAACAAAAAAAATCCAAATCTGGTTATTCTGGAATTTTTAGTATAAGAAAGTGAATCTTTCCGGACACACTGTATATAGTTAGTCCAAAGTGGACTTCGTCTTGTTCAAAAGCAGTCATCTGTTAACTTTTACAATAATTCCAAAACAGTAGTGTCTATCTCACTCCTGACAAACAAGCAGACTAGGAGTTGTAATAATCTATAATATTATAGACCTTATATCTAAAATGTTATGATTATTGGTGAGAATACTTCAATAGAGTTCAGCAATATTTGCCAAAAATTAAACAAAATAGGCCTACAGAATTTTGTTGTTGTTGTTGTGATTTTACATTTCTATGTTGCTCAGCCTGAATAGATCATACATAACTGATGCAAAAACTGTGTGCTACTTTATCTCGTCACAGAGTCAAGTTGTTACTCTTCCCCCCTCCACTCACTTCTGCAGTGTTGCTTTTGAGCACATTGTTAAAATTTAGTGGAAATTAAAGCATAAAATATTGAGGTTGAAAACTAAATGAAAAGGTTGTTTCTTTTGTAAGGAATTGCCAAAGGAAAGTAAATTTAAAGAATGTTAATATATTATGTAAAAAATCAATACAAGGCATTCTGTGAATACTGCTGGAAGTATTTGTCAGCTATGTACACGACCGAGGAAGTGAAAACAAGACAAACTGAACTATAAATAATTAGGAACATACAAAGAAAGTAAAAAAATGTAAATTAATGTATTGTTGTTGATTTTTATAACAAAAACCATATGTCGAAAACTTATGTTAAGATATCTGGCAATATCTGTTATGACTGAAAGAAACTATCAGATGTCTGAGAAATTCTTTAAAGATCACATCAGAATGTGTTGAAATGCTCACTTCACTCCTATATGAATATTAATAGAAGGAATACATTTGTGTTTGAAAACGGTAGTTCGCTAAATCATTTGTAAAAGCAATTTTACAATAACATGCTCTACTTAGTGTTTACAATGAGAATGGACATATATAATGCAAATTTAAAATAACCCTCAATACAAATTTCAATGAATAATTTTAACCGCGAAAGTTAATCCCATGATTTGTTAAGGGATTATTTTGGGAAGAATGATAGCAGGACTTGAAATTTGAAATAACATGGTTACAGATCAAAATATTTTCAACATTAACAAAAATTAAGGGAACTCGTATAATGGAGATCTTGAAAATACGAGCTGGTGGTTAGTCAACATTCTTCCAATTTCTTCCAGGAGGAAAAATTCTGTTCAGGTATCACCACCTACTTAACAATATCATGCAAGCAGACCATCATTCACATTATCATCTGTCCTGCAAACACATCCCATTGATAACATCTCTCATCCAGCGTCTCACACACACTTTTCCCTGACTGTGACGTTCACAGGACAGATATGGCAGTACTTCATTCTTTCAGCTACTATAGAAATAATTAATAATTAATCAATGCTCTTAACTATTCACATACAAAGCTTCATTGAAGCAATATTATTACATATTTAAATTGTTACTATTTCCAATATAACACATTGTTATTTAAATCAGTTTCTTTCATAATCAATTGGCTATTATCATTTCTCATTTAAATTTTGATATTTAAAATTTACATAATACCTACAACCACTTTGATCTAAGAAGCTCTGAAAAAATTAGCATGTTCTCAAAAACAAAATAACACAAGAAATTAAAACCATACCGTAAATGAGCCCAAATTTCTCTGATTTAAAGAATCTTCCAGCAGAACCATCATGCAATTCTACATATTTACTGCCCATCTACAACTATGTTAACATTAAGTAACACCTCTTCGACATCTATGGAATCTATTCGTCTGGTGCAGTAGCATGAATAGTTAAAAGACGACATACAGCAACAACTATCAAAGCAGATACTTCGACATCTGTGACAAAGAAGTAATCAACAACTAAAACATGCATAAGCTTTAAAATTTTCAAAGGAAGTTGCATTTTCTTGTTAACCAATGAAATTTGGGCTTCATTTTGTAAGGGCAACAGTTATGCACAAGTTATTACTTATCTAATGAGAACAGATCACAGTCAATTGTGTAAATTTGTGCAGTGCATAAGTTAATGGTATTTAGGTTAAGGGAGTTTTAGGGATGGGAAAGGCTGGAAGGAAAGCACGGTGGGCGGTTGGGGAAATTGACTATGTACACAATATTTGACTGTCCCCATTGCCAGTTCAGTTATCACGCATTCTTATCGAAAAATCTACAAGGGAAGAAAGGAATACATTAAGTGGCTAGAACTGACATTTTTTCGTTTAAACTTACTCTTTTGTATATTAATTTTACTCTCTTTTGAAATAGTACATGTATATCTTCTCTTCTAATTTACGCTTATATATGATAATAATTTGATTAATTAATTATTGTGATAGTAGAAATATTTCCTCGGCTCTTCTTTCTTCTCGTTTCCGTTCCGTTCACCTGTTCCTGCACAGCACTTTACACACCAACAATCACATTGACACCAGCAAGTATGAGTCTTGGTGGTATGCACCGAACTAGTCACCTATGTCATGTACCGCATTATAGCACGCAGCGCATACAGTAGTTCAGCTTGCATGCGTGCCTCCAGAACCATAAGGTTTACATGCACCTGAAACAACAGATCATATTATTGTTATATGCACCTGAAACAATACAATATACTACTGCTAGATGCATGACATGTTAAGGTTGATCATTAAAATTAAAAGAGAGACCTTATCTGGTTGACTTTATTATCCACCTAAGACTTTCAGTAATTAGTTACTAATTTTAAGTGATTTGCAGTGATTTTTTTTATAGTTTTTTACAAAATGAAAAAATAAGAAAGAAAAATTTATCTTCTTTAAAAAATTTAGAAAACATTTTTACACAATTTCAAAATAATTATTTTTTAAGTTACGGTAATCAATTGGCAATACCAGAACAGGAGCATTATCCGGTGTCTAAGTAAGCCTACAAATTGTTGACCATCTTATATCCGACTGTCCGATTTTAAAAATAAGGAATGAATAAACCGTTGTGATTCCTGTGACTTCAGGTTTCAATGTCCTTTTTTATATTCACAAATACCACTGTTTTAAAATGTTTAAAATGCTCATTCACCACATGCAAAAAAAAAAAAAAAGTTACCTTAGAATGCTGAATACAATTTTTACACTTTCAGAATTCAAAATACAGTACACCTGAAGTTACAGACCATTAGAAATTTACAATCAGTATTAAAAACTATTAATGCAGCCTTCAATCCTAGAAGATATTTTCTGCCAAATCTAGATTTTAACATTAACTCGTATTATGTTTTTGACAATTGTAACCAACTTTTCCCATTATAGTACCTATATTTACACTGGGAGGGAGATTGGATATGTTTATAATCTTAAGCCAGACTATATATTATGCATATGTATGTGAATCCAATACCAGCTGATTTCTTTTTATGTACGCAGGTTCAGCAATCAGCGAATAGATGTCAGGGTTTTTGAGTCGCCTACTGCTTTGAAAGACATCACATCAAGTATCAGTGAGTAATTTTATTATTGTAGTATTGTGTAGTGGTTGTTTGCTGTGTCAGTTGAAGTAATGAAAGGAAACCACATTATTGACATTAGTTTACTCTTTAGAACAGACAGACACTAGGGTGGGTTTATGAACTTTGCCATTTGACACACACTCCACATTATGTTCTTCCACTGGAAATCTGTTAAATACTTCATTATTCAAATCATAATGGTCTCTAGATTTACTGAAAAGCAACATTAGTAGCAATGAATTTAAAAGGAAATCTGTGAAATCTACTGATCATGCAGCTAGCTTCCAGTTGTAGAATTCTACCCTAGATTAGGGTAAATATAGATATTTGTACATATAGGCTTTGTACATCTGCCTAACATTCCACAAAAATTTATTGTACTTTTATGAGATTCTCTTCGTTCATCTGTAACTGTCAGCAAGATACAAATTAAATCTATGGAATGCACATAAATTGATATGTTTATGTGAACTAAGCAGTTTCTCTCTCTGAAAGCTAGTTTCTGAGTTTGGTAGGCTTATATTCAGGTAAGCACAGTACTTACAGGAATATAAGGTCCGTTTTCTTCTCTTTGTAACAATCCAAGCAAATGAAGTATTATGCCATTTAGGGCCTGAAAATTAATTTACACTTCTTGTAAATTAATTCTATTAATTTTATTAAATGTATTCTTCTTCTATGAAATTCAACAGATATTAACTTTCCTTTCCTCCAATGTTACCCCTACATTTAAAAAGGCTTTCAGTCTAAAATAAACCAGTAGTAAAAATAATATCGTAAAAAGAATTAAGAAATTAAATGTTATCTACCTTCTCACTGTGCTTGAATTCTCGAAGAACACGTTCATAGTCTTTCTTTGTAACTCTCTCAGGAAAACAGCATGTTGACTTGATGAAAGCTTTTAAAGATCGTTCTAATAGCTGGTTCACCTCTCCGTAGTCATAATCATCATGCCTTTGAAAAATAAGTGAAAATTAGTAAACATATCATGAACTGGAGTTTTTCAACATCAAATATAGTTTTTACTAGTTAGTTACTGATCATTTTCAGTTAAAATTCTCTTAAGAGATTTACATTATACTCTTGAAAGGAAAATTTATATGGGCACGGATTGAACCCACGATTTCTGCTTAGCACGCAGAGACAGGCCACTACTAAGCTATCCATAAACTTCTCCACACTTGTCAAATTAACAATATAGCAAGGATATTTACACAGAACTTCAATGTTAGTGTAGATTAGGGTTTTACATCATACAAAGAATTTACTGGAATAAAGTTATTGCCAGATTTTCATTTACATCTTATCGAAGATTCCTTGGACAGGTGAATGGTCTTGGTGCTGCATAGTAAATGGAAATCCAGGATAAATTTTCATCCGATGAGTAAAGCTTTTTATACCCAAAGGACTTATAGATTTAACAATACTTTAAGTTTAAGTGTGAAATGCCAAGATAGTCGAGCTACAATAGTAATTGCAAGGATATTTATTAAGGTACTTTTAAGTTTCCTGCAGTAAACATAATTCTCAGGAAAGTAAGTTTGTGAACAATCTCTTTTATTGTTAAATATATCAGTGAGCTTACCTAATGCCAAACATGCACTGGATGTAGTTCCAGATGGCACGCCGAAAACGTGACGTATCAACATCTTTACGCCCACCCATTGTGTAGTAGGTGAGATTATAAGCAGTCTTAAATTTTTCGTCCAGTAAATTACCGACGTCATTATATAACCTATTGACTAGTGAGTATCCATGGTCATCCCATGAGTAATCCTGTAAAAAAGAAATAATACACTGTTAATATAAAAACCATCACAAATTAAATTATGCTTCCACCAAACAAAAGAAGTTTATGTCACAAGCTCAGGTTTCCTGTGGTAATATCAGTGGCGACTCCTGGTTTTTTAGTTGTGTAGGATGGGATGGTGTGGAGAGAGCAAATTAACCCATTCACTGCTATTGACGTACATATGCGTCGCCGTAAAAAATACATAAAGGCTGAGATGTAAATTTAATACAATAATGCTTTATCCTAAAATATGAAAATATTTAACCACGTATGAAAACTGTCGTTTATGGAAATCAGCTATTCCGCTATAATTTTCATAGTTGATATCAAACTTGATATTACTCCAGGAATACTTATATTGAAATATAAACAGCACTGTAAAGTTTAATAATAGCTAGGCCTATAATATATACCAAGAAATGAAATAAATAAATATTAATAAAAATATGATCACTCCCCTCTTAGGAAACAAGCTATCGAACGTGAGGAAGGACTGTACTGTAAGACGTCCTCAACTTCCACCATATGAAACTGGCTTCTCACAACATTTCCCTTTCCCGTGTCCCCCTTCACATGCCCCAGAGATCTAACAACGGCATGGACTGCGTAACACCAACACTGAGGACATCCTCGCAAATACCAACCTGCTCAAAACAGAACCGCTAACTTCCATCCCGAGTGCTCTACAATAACGCTGTTTTGTCATTTTATTGTTTTAATTTTGACAATGAATGCTAGTCAACATTTATGTAGATGAATTATGAAGTGTAGGATGATCCTCACATCCTATATGGAATAATCGCCACTGGGTAATATTCAATGATTTAGTTACGTGTGCTTACTACATTTGTTAAAATATTGGATACTGTAGTATGTCTGCAAACTAATCATTTTCGCTTGCTGAAAGAACTAAATTTTTTAATTATTGATGAGAGATATTTAATGTTCTCTTCTTTCTACTGTTTTTGAAAGTGTTATATTCCTAAATTCATTTAAATCAAACTCTTTAGCCCTAAACCCATTCTATATTCAAGTAGCTCCTCAGTTGCTCTCTACCTCAGAGAAATCTGAAGCAACACTCAGGACCAAGATTTCTAAATAATGGTTCAGATTTCTAAATAATGGACCATAAAATACTGCATTTTAGCCACATTACAAGGCAAAATTTGTTTATAAAATAGAAGTTTACATTTGGACTCATTTGTAGTTGTATTGTATTTAGAATTGGTCCAGAAAGAATATAATAAAATTAAACTATCTTGCAAGTAATGAACAAGCTAACGTATAAATATTCTTCAAACAGATTTAAATCAGGATTAGAGTATGTTACGTTCTTTGTTAAATCTAAAAATTTCATCTTATGAACGAACCTGCACCCTAAAGGTGGGGATGTCCGAGATTTCTCCACGTCTGGCGAAGTCTTGGTACAGAAAGGTAGGGTCATCTACAAACTGACCGATGGCCGCCTTAAGCTGTGTAAGAGGCTCAAGTCCGGGTGACAGTTCAACACTCTGGTTTTCTATGTGTTCAAACCTCTTAGCTTTCTCTTCTTGTGAGAACTCTTCTGACCTCTCTGATAAGCTCTTCATTCTCTGCATCAGCATTTCTACACCTACTTCCTGCTCTGGTGACATTGAAGCCAACCAAGGTTCACCTTAAAAAAAAATAAAACCATCAATCTTAAGTTCTGAATAATAGTTTTATTTTTTCACAAAAACTCTCACAGTAGGTGAAGTTTGGGATTGACTTCAGCAATCTTAAGGGCTAGAAACAATTTCCCCACTAAACTAATTATCAGGGCCTGGATTCTGATGACCTAAAATTGTTTGAAAAATGACCTATAAAATGACCCTGAATTTTAAAGAAAATGACTTAATAATTACAAAGAATGACCTAAAAACTGATATTCTACTTATAAAAATTATTACTGTACACACAAAAGTATAGACTAATTTATACATCATTGTAAAAACTGTATATGTAGGAAGGATGGTGTAGGTCTAAAAACTTAGTTCTTGATTGGAACATTTGAGAAGAAAATTAAAAAAATTGTTTTTAAAGTAGATTCTACAAAAATGTTGCATTAAGTAACCTAGTCATTTATTTAAAGTAAATGCATGAATGTGATAAAATAAGTAAGTAAATGATAGGAAAATTACAAAATAATGATGTAAACTTGGAATAAATGCCCTAAAAATAAAAAAAATTGTATAAAATGACAAAAAATGACCTAATAAAAATGCATTTCTATAATCTAGAGGCCATGATTAGGATCTATCTACAAGTTGGCAATGTCTATGCAGCATCAATAAAAAGATGACATGTCATTAGAATCTGGGCCCTGCTAATTATCAATTAAAACAAAAAGTCTGTGTATTTCCTAGCTTACATAATATCAGAAATGTCAATTTAAAAATATAATGTGATAACCACCCAACTACTTTTAATCTTACAACATAAAAATCTATCCATAAGCCAATTAAGCTTCAAATGCATTGAAATTTATAAATTTATAATCTCATGCATGTTCGCTTTAATGAATGAATGACTGCGGACAGAATCATTCCAAAACTTAAAGATAATGTAAATAAACTGGGCTTACCATCTCTACTTGATGGTGCTGTACTGAGAGGTGGTGTGGGACTTGGTACTGATCTTGGTGAAGAACCCAGAGGTGGAACAGATTCTAAAGAGCCATTGTGGTGACCTCCATCTTGATCCAATTCTTCATTAACTCCACATCCAAACACAAAACTTGAAAGTGCATGGAAGTGAGCAAGAAGAACAATGGCATGCACCACCTCAGCAAGGGACCAGCTGTCCTTTCCTTTAGTCAGCTTCTATAAAGAGGAACAAAACAATGTAGTGTTAATATAATGTGAATAGTTCAAACATCCAGATAGGTGCAATCTGATAGTATCATACCCAATTTTGGAAACTCTTCATTGGCCTATATCTTTGACAGCAGTATAGAATTCCTAAGTATCTGAAACTGGATTTCCCAAATCTTCCAAAACCCAAAGGCTTCATAAATCTCCAGATACATAGTTTATCGTATTCTCCGTTGAGTAGATATCAACCCTACATGTCATTGTGGAACATTACGGTGGAAGGAATCAGCGCTTTCTTCAGTCTTGTGCAATTTTGTCTTTATGTGCTAATTCTATGTTAATTGGGCACAAATCCAAGAAAAATGTGTGCACTTATAAAACCATCATCATTAAACATTCGCTTAGCCAGCGGAATATTTTGTCTTATATCCTGCTATTCACAGTTTCGTTATTCTACCAGTATAGGCCTACCATTTATTTCCTAACTTGAATTTTTGGAGTGACAAAGTATTGGTAAATTATATATATATATATATATATATGAGATTTTTCAATGCAAACAAGTTTAATTATAAAACATTTTTTGGAGTTGCATGGCTTTCTGTAATTATAAATAGGTTCCGGTTCCAAAAAAAAGCAAAAATAAGTTTTGGAAAACAAGGGAAAATCTAACAGAAGCCGAGAGAGATTTTTCAATGCTAAAAAGTTTTATAAAACATTTTTTTAAAAATATGTATGAAACATCTGTTCACAGTAATTAATTCAAGGGCCTGAACTGGTGGGATTTGCAATTAACCACTAGTAAGGCAATAAAAAAATCCTTAAAACTGTGATTAATCAACTATTACTACAACTATCTTAAATAGTGTACAGCGAGTGCTGTATTAATGAAAAATTCAATGACTTCATTCAATCTGTGAAGGTGGCAAGATAGTGTAATACAGATTAATTTCTTTAATGCAATAAGCCTACACATTGATGTTTTGAAACTGATTGTTCTGTTTTATCACTACATTAAGAGAAATTGCTACTCACTAAAAACTCCGCAACTCATAATACTTACTTCAATATGTGACTTATTGAGTAGCCAAGGCCGGTGGGCAAGGATTTTGTTGATATCATACAGGTCTCGTAGTTTCTGAGGGATTCGTGAAAGACCCTTGAGCCAAGTGTGGTCTCCACCTTGAAGTAAGAACTCCTGCTTTTGAAGATTTATCAGGTAGCTGCACTGATGACGTCCTGCCGCCTATAAAAGAAATAGATTCACTTCTTCCACTACTTGTAATACACAGATAGTATAATACAATGGAATTAGACTGAGTAGAGCGATCAGCACTGACTTCCATCACTGATGGCTGTTAAAATTGATTGAACAGAGTTGTTCGTTCTTATTTACATCGCTCACCATAAATCACTCATAAATAAAGACTATAAATCGGTGCTTTTTTTTTCAATGGCTTTAGAACTTTCCTCTGCTCTGATTTAAGTTTTAAATTATTTTCATTAGTATCTCCACAATATTAGATAATTGAGACAATCTTAATTTTTTATTACGTTATCAACTTTGACTGATGACATCTTCAATAAAGTATGGATGTGACAAGCTGCTTATTGCATACTATCAGCAAAATGATAATGGACTTTTGCTAATGTAGTTCAAGGACTTTTGTAACATTAAAGCTACACGTGACAATAATTAAATTATTATTCAGATTTCTGCATTATCAAAGCAAAGTAACTGGACCTCATCGCCTAACAGGTTATTAAAACCTTCCCTAGCAATGAAGCAATAATTGTAAGCTGTTAGTATTGTGAAGGTGAGTGCCAGATTGGAAGATAACAAACACAACACATGAGAACTTTTCATTTCCCTTATACTTGCTCAACGGTGTATGAGACCAAGCGAGGCAAAACATACTGGGCTCGCATGCATGCCGAGTGAACTTTCAATATTCATCAGTCTCCTGATTCACAGTCCCTGTTTATAAATGCAAATTACCACTTCCAGGGCATTTCATAATCAGGCTATGCCACACTATGAATAGAACAACTACTTCATTCAGTTATCTAGAAAACAGAATGTGAGACCATTTTACCATAATGGTAATGAATAAATTACTTGTACTCATATATCCGTTCTAGAGGACACAACCATCTGCTGCAATGCATGAAAGATTTAGAGACTGGGAGGTACAAACATACAAGCATAAAAACAATCATTGGCTAAATGCTAAGTGTATCTGCTTTGTCTAGCTACTCACATTTAAAGATCTATTTTCTTTGTAACTTGCAATAAAACCTACTTTCATCAAACAGAAGTCAAAATGTTGAAATCTGTACAAGTTTTGAGAGTTTTTCTGGTTTTATGAGAGAAATTAAACTGAAATCTTTTGCTGCAGAATAATGTTTCATGCAATAATATTGCACGTAACTGTTAATACAATGAGAATACATAATATTAGAACATCAGAAACATTCTGATAGCTAGAAGTCACTTGTTTGAAGAAAGCAAGACTACGGTATATATACACACACACACATTTAAAGAATAGTATGCAATGCGTAGTTATTCATGTACATACTTATGCCTATGTTACATAAAGAATATCCATTTATACAAAAATAGACAGGAAGTTAAAGTACAGTAAAGCTTACATGTGGATTTTGAATACTTAGGACCTGCAAGATGGGAGATAGATGTCAAAATGCAGTCACAAATGAGTAGCATAAATAAAATAAGCTATTAAAAAAACTGTCAGAATTTTATAACTGAATTTTTAAATGTTAAAAGCCTCTATGAAGTAGGAATTATGATATTCAGAAGACATCTTTGTACCGGAAATCAGAACTTACCATGATTGCAATGAAATGGCGATAATCGTATGGCAATGGCCCATCTCCTCGTAGAATGAAGTTTTGTGTACGCAGAAAGATGTCCAGGTATGTGGGATGATATCCCATCACCTGGGTCACATGATCTAGACGATTGTTCTGAAGGAACGCATCTATAAATAACATATGCGTCTGAAAAGAAAGAAACATAACTGTCAGTAATATTCAGTTTTGAAGAATTCAGAATTTGAAATAAGATTAATTTTTTCCAGTGACGCCAAACTGACCAGCATATAACTACATTTCCAACAAACTTTTTAATTATTTTGCCTTAAATAATTTAGTTAGTGTGATTCCCTAGATAGAATTATTGCACTTTTTTTAATAGAAACTAATTCATGACCTAATAACTCGATAGGTCTATTTGTCATAAAGGAATCAAATGTGCAATTATTGTAACAATATTACTAAATAGGCTATGATATAAAATTATGGATTCACTTTTACAATCATTAAAACGTGAAAGCATTTTCGGTGGTCGAGTAGTTTGCCTTTAGACCAAATGATTGTAGGTTCAAATCTGACTGAGGGGAAACGGATTCGCATAGTACATTAGAATCACATTGTGTGCCTTCTCCAAAGGAAAGTGCCGTCCATAGTGTGGTAGATTTTAGGCAAATTATTTTGCCTAATAAAAGGGGGCACTGGGTAAAATTATAAACCGTTTTATAGTTTTTTCTTGGGACATTCCATACGTGATGAGCCGAACCTTCGTTAGCAGGGTCTTGAAAGCAAAGATCTGTGTTGAGTAATCGTCAGGGGAGAGTTGAAAAGAGTATTTGGCCCTTTTAGATTAAGAGGGGGAACAAACATTTTTATTGCGCCCATCACATAAAAAATTACAAATTATTATTTGAGTCTTTAGCAGGAAGACTGTAACATAGATTTTTGAACATGATAAAATTAAGTTAGAATGGTTTACAACTCTGAAACTCGACAATAGAAATATACCCGTACATGTCGCGTGTATTTCGCGTGCCGATAGAGCTCGGTTCTATTGTTCGGGTAGGTCATGTTATGAGTGTGCTAGTATTGATCTTGAACAGCTGATGTTACCGTTGCTGCTGCTACCATGCGGAAGTGGAAAAAAAGGAAACAGCTGTCTCCCTGGGCATCTCTGAATGAACACCTCTCTACCCCATTCATTACCGGCACACAAATGACTTCCCGAGTTCCAGGTCTGTCCGTTACAACACCGCAATACCTGAAGAATTCAAATTAATATACTGGATTCACATGGGCTCGAAATGCAGAGGGGAGTCCTCTTATCCTTGAGACAGTAACCATATGCCGTGGCAAATTGCTCCCATCCTTCTTCCACACAGGAAAATGCATAAAATATAGGTCGAAGGACAAGGAAGGTCAATAGGGGAGGTATGCGGGTAGTTTCCGACGTTAAAAATGACTTTTCAATGTCCAACCGCAGGAAATGGGCCCAAGTTCCTGTGGCCTCGTTGTAAGGAAATGAGTAATAAAAAATTTAATGGAGAGTCGAACTCTGGAATATATCGCACCCCTGGTGGAAGACTACCACAAGTCAAAAATAACATTTTGTCAGGAGGAGCATTTAAAGATTTTGATTCAATATGAAAAATAGTAAATATTACTTTAACACAAAATTGCTGCCACTTCCGGACAAGAACACTGCCATAATATCGGTTTTACGGGCTTGCGTATGATAAAAAAAACTGAGATGTGGCAGTTTTCTGCTATTTGAAACATCAGATGCTAGTGAGAAGAATACTGAATTATATGCTGTAGAATCCTTATCGTTGCGATTTGGGTTGTGCCACTTTTCCAGGACATGGAGATGATGACAAGCACTTATAAGTACTAGTTATCTAAAAATTCAATGTTTTTTACTTATGGCAGTCTTCCACCAGGGGTGCGATATATGTATCCCAACAGAACGTTAAATAAATTTAGTGTGTTAAGTCAAAACTCAAAGTACAGTAAAGTAAAAGAAAGAAAAAGTATTCATGATATAGGCTACTATAAGTTCGTGTAGTAGTGAAAAAGGGAAATTCTAAGATAAATTTAAGTTAAAATATGGAACTTCTATTTAACGTTAGCTACCTATGATTGTTAACTTTATGTTAAAGAATGGCAACTTAAATATAGCCTATATAATATATAAGCTAAGTTACAACAAATAATAAATAAAATTATAATCGACAAAGTTGTCCCGTTAAATATTTGTAGGTTAATTTCATTGCGCTAGTATCTGTAGACATATCAATAATAATAATAATAATAATAATAATAATAATAATAATAATAATAATAATAATAATAATAATATTAATAATAAACGAACATATTTTTATTTCGCTAGGTCAATAAGTTACGGTTTTATTTAAGTACAGGTATAATCACTGAAAAGCTCATCCATCTACCATCGATTTATTCGACATTCTAAAGAATCTCTTCTATGTATTTTGATGGCATTTAGGTTAGTCATTGCCTCTGGTATACTACTACAGTGTAACGAAGTTATCACACGCACAGAATGTTCTCAACAAAATTAATTTTGACTTTGGCTTAAGATTATTTACAATATTTACTTTTAATTTATTTCGTGGGCAGCAGGCTAATATCACAGTCAGGTAGCAAACACCGAATAACAGACCGTCCAGAGGTTACATAATTAAAATATGACGTATTATTTAAGGAGGTGATCAACCAGAATTCGTGGGAAAGACTAAGACACTAGACTACATTTACAGTATACGCCCTGTCAGAAGTAGAAGCAAGCTGGGGTTATAAAAAGGGAAAGGATGTTACAAAGTTATGTAATAACGATGTTAAAAGACCACGCCTGAGCACGGTGCGTTGGTCAGCTGGGGTCAAACAGTGCAGACCTTTCATTTACTTCTTTTCTCGTGCATGGCTGTACAAAATAAATCACGAAGTTGGAAGAATCGGTCCAAGACTTAAAAGTTTCCATTCCCCCCAATAGTGTTACCTTACATTTTGTGGGGAAGAATTTTACACTACTACGTAACACGTGCCCATTGTGGAAATGTCTTCGAAATCAAACTTTTCAATGCAGGGTCGAACGTCAGGACAGGCAGGAAAGGCTCAGCTATCACCCAAGAAATTTGTACTTTCTCGAGAGAAAATTCCTTTATATAAAACGGAGGTGAACTTGAAACGTACTCTCCACGTGCGCAGGCGTCGAGGTACATGATTATGAACAGATCTATTGTTAGATACAGGTATATGCAGTCATGTTATCACAGGTTATTGTCTCTGATGGACATTACATGATAATAAGTTATTATAGGAGAAAAATTCCTCTGACACTGGGATTTGAACCCAGGATCTTTGGCTATCCGTGCCAATGCTCTACCAACTGAGCTAAGCCAGAGTTCACTTCACAGTGTCAGATGGAACCATAGGAGAGTGGTTCCATCTGGCGCTGTGAAGTTAACTCCTGACCAGGCTTTAAAACTTAGTGCCCGAACCCACAGAGGGAGTTGATTCCGGTTACCAACAACCTGAATATAGGGGGTGGAGGGTGATTGCGTAGGCTGATAAGACAGTCATTGATAGTAGTACTGAGAAGTGAATGCGCTCGTAGTACGGTGCCTCTCAAATTGGTCAACAGTGTACCTTGTCATTGTGCGTGTTTAAATTTATAATACGTGTTCGGCATGCCGAAAGTAAAGTGTTCTAAAATGCAAACATATATTGGAACATTTGGGAGGGACTATTATACACAAACAGGAGAAAGTATCATTTTGCATGCGTGTAATGTGAGTTTAGATAATGAGAAGTCATTTTGTGGTCTTCCTATATCTGTATTCCGGTTTGTTTGCTATCACGTGAACTAGCATATGGTAGCTAGGGTATACGCCGAGTAAAGTCTGTACAGTACGGTTGCTGTTAACATATTCGATCGGGCACTAAGTTTTAAAGCCTGCTTCTGACACTGGGATCTGAACCCAGTATCAGAGGAATTTTTCTCATATAATATTATCGCGCACCTTCAAATAATAATTCTTGTCTAGTCTTCCCGGTTATCAGAATTCATTATGCCAGTATAATAGCAGTAATGGCGGTAGCGCAATGGGAGAAAGCACCCAGTAAGAGAGAGTCTTCAGCAGGCTTGATCAAACAGATCTTTTCTCTTCATAATATTTAAGGGGCTAACATGACGATAGGCTTCTCCGTCTCAAAACATGACCTTTGTGGACTAAAATAAATTCGTTTGGCCGTGTAGTGTAGCGTCCTGACGTCTATAATAGCTTCTCCACTTTGTATACCCCTGGCGATAATGAGAGGTTTTCGTCTTTTTGTCACCTTCATGTATTCATCAAGTCGTTTCTCTTTACGCCATTAAGCAGTAATCCAATTTCTATCACGCTTACTCCGCTGATGGACGGTCAGCACACTAATTGCTTTGTATTGTTCAACTGGTTCACATCCTATTGTAGTGCTTCGTTGCTGATGACAGCTTGAGCATGTTCAAGTGGGTGTGTGCTATGCCACTGTTTGAAAGGGAAACTTCCGTAGGCCTACGCACTAATGGGGGGGGGGGGGAAACTGAGAGCTTATAGCCGGAAATATTAAACAAATTTAATAGTATTTCTCAAAATTAATTTGGACATTAATGCCACTGCTTTTAAAATATAGGTTGGACTTTCACTACCCTATATTCAAGGAACAGCTACTACTCATTTAATATTCGATTAACCCTATACTGCGTATGGCCCAACTGACGAAAATAATTCCGGGGTGCGCGGGCAAAGAGAGTTAAGTCCACTTCCTTGTTACTGAGAATTAAAGTGACTTAACACACTATACCAGCCCAACATAGCTTTAGAGATGGATAAACCCATGAGGCACACATCCATAACTACCGTACAATTTTGAATATGACTTACTGGACTTAAACACAAATGTAGAGAACATTTTTATCTATAACTCTATGGACATATCTCAATTCTTTAGGATGGTGGACTTAACTCTCTTTGCCCTCGCACCCCGGAATTTAAATTACTGCTTCACTTAGTTTCTGAAATATAACTTGCATAATTTAATGATTCTCTATGATTAGCATTGCATTATTATTATTAATTAGTTTTAAAAAATAATTATTATTAAGTATTAATGTGTTTTATTATAATTAATAATACACATTAATACTTAATAATAATAATCCTTCGGGGATGCGATATCGATGTCGGTACCACATCGATATCGCACCCCCGAAGGATACATACCCCAAATAAAAACTGACTAATGCACTCATGTAACTTTCTTTACTCAGATGGCCAACAATACATCTTTCTCGCATCACATTCTGATACAGAATAAGAGGCCGTGAAAAGCGCGAATTCAGTTGTTGCAAACCTGATGTAAAGCTTTAATTCAGCTGTGTTTATACTCCTTTTAGCCATGAGGCTATATCAGGAGTTCGGGATCTGTGTCTATACAGTAGGGCAGGCCATGGAACTATTGCTTGCCAATTGTTTCTACTGATGTATTTTATGGAGTAAATTTCAACTGATATTATTTGATACTGATTTGATACAGGATGGAATGGTGGGGATGATTCATGGTATGTAAATATCCAATTCTGTATTTGCCTTTACGACTGGGAAAACCATGAAAAATCCCATGTCAAACTGGCCGACTACGGGATTTGAACCTAGGACCTCCCGAATGCGAGTCAAAGAAGTTACCATTTCGGCCACCTCGCTCGGTACAAAGCTTTATTGTTCAGCAGATAAGACCTAGTTTCTATAAACAGTGGATGGCTTATAATTACCCTTACGGAATTTTTTTCGAAAAAAAAAGTACCAAATAAAAGTTTTAGCTTTTGGTATAAGAAATCCGATGTACAAAATTTAAAGAAAATAGAGCCGTTTTCGAGAAAACAGCAAAAAAAATTGTTTAATTCAAGTTCCTTTAAAAATAAGCAAAAGTTGTCGCCAATCTTCGTGCGAACCTTCAAAACGTGTATTTAAGTGAAAAACTCAACTTCGAATTTGGGAGTAGAAAACAATACTTCCTCTACCTATAACAGTACATATGGTACGAGCAGAGGAAGTAATATTCGTATAAACCTAAATAATATACTAAAAAACCACTCTTTGGCGGATTGTTTACCATAAATATCAAATGAAATGTTCAGCAAACTCTCGGGGGAAAAAGTTGTAAATGTTCAGCAAACTCTCGGGGGGGAAAAGTTGTAAATGTTCAGCCAACTCTCGGGGGGAAAAGTCGTAAATGTTCAGCCAACTCTCGGGGGGAAAAGTTGTAAATGTTCAGCCAACTCTCGGGGGAAAAGTTGTAAATGTTCAGCCAACTCTCGGGGGAAAAGTTGTAAATGTTCAGCCAACTCTCGGGGGGGGGGGGAAGTTGTAAATGTTCAGCCAACTCTCGGGGGAAAAAAAGTCGTATCACTGTGCAATCAAGCCAAAGCCCTGTTGAAGGTGATATGAGTGAAAATTTGAAATAGACGAGGTAAGCTCATGTTTACTAATGCCTGGCCACCTTGAATGTTTCAGCCGCTTTCTCACACTTAACAGAACTTATTCATATGCATGGAGCTATTGCTGTAAGCAGGAGCCTCTACATTTCCGGCAATGTCGTAAATAACACCAGGTTAATAACAAACTAGTTCTTAAACGACAAATACTTTTCAATTCAACAGTGGTACAAGGCTAAACATACGTCATATGCTGGAAAACAGATAAGGGTGGGTGGGAATGTCAGAAAAATTAAGTACCTAGCAGACTACATGACCACAGCGATATCAGAGTTTTACAACCTAGCGGACTACATGACCACAGCCATTTAATAACATAGTTTTACAATCTTATTTTGCTTTCTTAATTTAGTTGCTCACTTATTTCGTAAAATCAGTTCAAAGGGCATCACTGGGTGGGAGAATTAATTTTCCTCCGTACAACACTAGAGACCAGTGGTGAACTGAAGGGGGAACCGAAAGAAAACCGAAAAGAAAAGGAATGTAAATAGGTTGTCATAACGGTGGAGGGGAAACATTCAAGAAAAAATTATTTCGCTTAGTTGAAAAATTGTTTCTCCTATGGACAGTACAAGAAAAGCCAGACTAAAATCAAGCAATAATTTTTATCAAGCGTATAAAAACGGGACAGAAAGCTTGCAGGCCTACTCTTTGGAAAGGAGATAGATTTTGTTACATTCCTAATTTCCTACAAAACTACCACTAACTTAGTAACAATAATAGCGCCGCCTACCGATAATAATAATACAGGCAAATTTCAATGCCTCCGAAGTCCTATCACTGATCAAATTTTATATGTATTGCGGTTGAAGTCATGCTACTGAATCCATTATGCTCGAGTGTGGATTTTTTGTTACGGGGCCCAAATTAAATTCTGCAGGGGAGGTCCAGGCTTTTTCCGTTACGCCACTTCTACAGACTTGGTTTTGTTTAAAGGCTTTCGTTTGTATAATAATTCTTCATTTAACTCTGAATCAAAGATTAGATTTCCTCCCGAAGACTCTTCTCTAAATCGCTGTACAGAGCCGAATCTATATCATACTTCTTCCTAGAGTTCAAAAACATCAATTCGCTTTAAAAATTAATGATTTTTTAGAATCTTAAAGAGTAAATTCACAGTAACATGCTTTCTATCTCTGAATAATGTTTACTACCTACAATAATACCACGAGTGGTGGTAGTTTCGTAGATAATTCAGTATCTTCAATATGAAGTTCAATCGTCATCTTTGGTTCACACGTTAACATGTTATATTTCTAAGTCTCAAAATAAATCGTAAAAAAGTAGAACTCAACACAAGTGATATCGGCTACATAATTCTAAAGGATGAAAAAAACAAAACTTATAAAACAATAAAAATGTTACATGCCGGTAATGTGTCTTGTCTTTAATATGAAATTCTAAGCAGTCTCGAAAGCAGCAACGAGATCTCGGGTTTCACGGCATGAAGTGAAACTGTCACATGGTACGATTCTCATTGGAATATTTTTAAATGTAAGCTATTCTATCAGCCAAGAGAAGTTGAAGATCATTATTATTATAGTCGCAAAAAAAAAGTAAAAGAAAAGCATATCGTTGACGGTTCAGAGAAAACAAGAAGTTTCTTTGTGTTGTATACGGACATTAATATAAAATAATTAGAGTCTGGAAAGATGTTTATCAACTGTAACCCCACCGGAACAAGTTCCACTAGCGAGTCAAACGCATGGCCATGGCCTGTCAAAATGTGTGAGAATATAGACCATCGGTCATGCATGGTGGCACTACAAACCGACAATGTACTGCCTGTGATTACATCTTCCCGGACACGCTATGCTGTACTTGCCGGTCTTAGGTAGCATTGCACGATCAGGGTATTTAAATTAAAAGATTATTATGATGCCTGAAAAGTCTTTAGTGGTTTTGACACCAACCTCCCTGTTTACCGAACTTTTTATGTTACAAATTACTTGCGTGAAGGCAACAAAAATAATTCAGCTATTTAATAAAAGTACGTAGAAAGTAAAGTGATCCCTATACAGGCCATGGAGGCCCAGAGGGTTCCCGGAGGTTGAGGCTCCCAGATTTTGGACATTCGGCACGTGAAGGTGGTAAGGTTGTCAGCCTTACGCACCGGCCGCCTTTACCCCAGGATTGCTCCTGGTACTCATTTCTGTTAGAGGCTGAGTCGATTCCAGGGCCATAGTGCCACCAGAAGGATTAGGCCAATTGAAAAAATCTCAAAGACCTCATCGAGAATCGAACCCGAGATCTTCCGGTTTGTATCGCAGCGAAAAGTACGTATAACAACAAATCCAGCAAACGTTTTTGCTTTTTATAAGATTATGGTGGTTATATTAAATCAGCTTAGTAAAATAAAATGAAAAGACGAGTTCACCCAACAGACCAGTAGTCAACTAGAATTTATACAATAACAAAGTAAAGATGACAGCACCATAACTCAGTGTTGCACACAACTGAGAAATATAAAAACAGGAACGGAGGACACATCGAGTAGATTCATTTTTGGTGTCATGGTCCAGAGACCAAGTCTATTTTCGTAGGGAACCGGTTGAACCAGCTTACTTATGCTCAATATAACATTTCACTCTTCAGTAGCACCGAAAAAACACGAAACTTGCTCATTTCCACTTTCATAACCTGTGGTTCATGACGTTACAATTTGCAATTAAAGAAAAACTTACATTCTTATTCAATTTAGTAAAGAAAAACTTCAAAATAAATGATGACAACTTGGTGCTAACTTATATTCGAATACGAAACATTAGTTAAAAGGTTCTTGAACGAAGTCTCCAATCACGATATCGTTCACAATTCCCCCTCCTCCGTGGCGCGACATCCCTGAAGGTACAAGGCCTACCACCCGACCGCTGCATCATCTACCATAGGCAGATGGCAGGATCGGGGGGCATGTGGTCAGCATGCCGACACCCACGGTCGTTAATGGTGGTTTCCATGACCGGAGCCGCTATTACTCTATCAAGTAGCTACTCAGTTTGAATCACGAGGCTGAGTGCGCCCCTACCAGACCTACCTACCTCAGAAAAATCCAAGGAGGTACCGGGGATCGAACCCGGGCCGACGGATAGTCAGCGTGCCGTTCATAATTAAGATACACATAATAATCCCTATTTATAATGATCTCTTAATTTTAGATAATCTGTGATGATTCGCCTTTCGCTAAATACAGTAAAACTTCATACATTAACCAGTTCCAGCATTCGTCCACTAGATGGCAGGAGGTTCCGCGTATCAACTCCTCCCGTCGAGTGTCCGTTTTTTGCTTCCATCATGACTACACCTAGCAACAAGACGACTCGCTCACTCTCCAGTTGAAAACGAGACATAATTATTATAAAAAGGGAGAAAAAAAATATAGCGATCAAGCAAGCCCCAAATGCGAAGGGTCTTCTCAGCGAACTCAAATCTGCGAATTAATAAAATACTAAGATATGATAAATTTGTCGCAGGTTCGAATCCCGTAGCCGTCCAATCTGTGCTTGGGTTTCCTCGGGTGGGGGGGGGGGGGGGTGTCCCTGTCTTGCAGATGTGAATGCCATATTGGACCTAACACCTTTCCCGAACGTCCCCTGTCCTTTGTGTTTAAATGTATGTGCTGTCTTAAAGATGAGACCCTGCTCGTGATGATCACACATTAGGAAGACACTTTGTTTCATACCTAATAAATGCGATCGTCCGCCGCCGTGGGTGAATTGGCAGCATGAATGCCAGGCACCTGAGCGGCCCGGGCTCGATTCTCGGACGGGATTTTACAGATATGTAAAGTTTCCTTCCTGGGTCAGGACTGGGTGTTGTGTCCTCATTCCCATCTCGCGAAAGGACCTGGCCACCCGAAGCGGTATCATCGGACCTAATGTCCCTCGGTCGGGCCGCGGGCCTTCCACCCACAGCTCTCTCCCAGGGCAGGACCGGCCTGCGGGCCGAACATCATCATCACATGCTGCCTTCAGATTTGTTGCTTTCGCTATGAGAACTGGAGTGTACGGTAAAAACCAATGAAAGGGGAAGAAGTAAAAAAAATATATATATAGGCATCATCTGAATATGCACGAATGCGTACGTATGTAGCCTGTCATTTCTCCGATGTAGTTGTTGAACCTACAAAATGCCGGAAATAAATTCAGCTGATGTAGCAGTGAACAGCTGAAACAGTGTACAAAGATAAGGAACGAAAATGACATAACACGTGAAAATTAGAAGATGTAAAACAACTATAATATTGTATGATGCTGAATAAGTTAAGCAGCTTCATTCCCCCCCCCCCCCCATTTTCATGATCTAGTGCAGCGTTTCTCAACCTTTTTGAACCCGAGGACCTCTAAAATGTCTAAAAAAAAATTACGGACCCCTAATTTTACATCCCATTTTTAAAAGAAGGACTATATTTTTAATATTTGGGGTATTAATTATAGGTCATTATAACGAAATATGTGAAAAAATTCGACTTTACTTTCCACTTGATTTATGATATTTTTTTTAAAATTATGTCTGCGCCATCTTCGCGGACCACAGGTTGAGAAACGCTGATCTGGGGTAACTCAATAAATTGCGAAAAATAAGTTAGCAAGAGAAAACAGATTTAATGTAATTATTTTTCCCATCTCCAGGGTATCGATGTGTCGAATTATTTTTAATTTTAAAAATAATTTTTGAAACAGGCGCTATAAATACCTCCATAGGAAACACAAGAGCACACAGAATACCTATAATGTAGTGTAACTGCCGAAACAGTATTCTTCAACTGATGAAGTTTACCTTTGACATACTGGACACAAGTGCTTTATATAAAAACTGCCTCGTTGCATCAGTCACTTTCTGTAACAAAACTGATCCGTCATAAAAAGGAGTATATGATGAAGAGAGATTTTATTGGTTGCAAGAGCCCTCGGGGGAGTTGGGAAGTCTTTTGAAATACCGCTTATACCAATACGTTTGTCCTTGTGATGTTCCTCAACAGCTGACTCAAAGTGACTCACGGTCCCTATCGCTTCCTACTCTATTGTTTTATGCACTACACCAGCGTTTCTCAACCTGTGGTCCGCAGACATAATTAAAAATATCATAAAGCAAGTGGAAAGTAAAGAAGTAAAATTTTTTCACATTTCGTTTTAGTGACCTATACTTAATACCCCAAATATTAAGAATCTAGGCCTTCTTTTATAAGTGGGATGTAAAATTTGGGGTCCGTAAATTTTTTTTAAGGCATTTTAGAGGTTCTCGGGTTCAAAAAGGTTGAGAAACGCTGCATTACACTGATGCACTAGCGCTCAAGAAAATGTCCAAAGCATTTTTACACTGATGCACTGGCGCTCAAGAAAATGTCCAAAGCATTTTTATCGTTATAAAGATACTAGCAGGTGCCCGCGGCTTAGAGCACGATAATGAATTCGAAGACAAAAAATTAAGAGCAAAATAATTAGTAATTAAAATGTATTTATTAACACTTACAGGCGAAACAATCATAAACTGAACTATTAATAAATATAATGAAACACCTAAAAATCCGGCTTCAGAGTGCATTCCACGATTAGAAAGCGCCGCTTGGGAAAAACCTCAGATTCGAGTTCCCTGGCCCAGAAAACCCCTGCATAGTGTGAGTTCCATCCAAATCGATCAATGTTTGCCCATTTATGTCTACATTCATTATCCCTCTCCGTCTATGTTGAAAATTTTAGATTCTGCGTGCCTTGATATTATAAACAAACGAATCGATCAGGGTGAGATCACAAAATCGAAACTATCGATAATTCCATGCGATATATTGAAAAAATCGCGATGCTTCATATTTCCACGCTATGACAAAAAAAAAAGGCAAATTCACCTGCAATTGATTTGGCAATTGAAATGTAGGTACTACCGAGAACTGAATCATCGATAGCGCAAAATTAAATATTTCTGCCAGTTTTTTACTCTCGCTAACGAAAGCTAAAATTAAAAATCCAGCTTCGACGTGCATTCGGCCACCCTTCAGTCAATCTATGTTTAAAATTTCAGATTTCTACGTGCTAATATAGATGTTCTACGACCGGTTAACCCATGCTATTTTGACTCGTTTTATTTTATTTTAATATATATACAATTAAATTAAAATCAAAGGAGTTACGAAGGACGACTAGTTTTTTGCTGGCCACTGTAACGAAGGTAGCTGATTCGTATCAGGCAATGGGCCCAAGATTATTTTTCAGGGCAAAAGTCAGTTTTATTAAGAGGCTCAAACGTAAATAACCTTAATACAAAAAATCAGACGTGTTTCTAGTTTTTGTGCTTCCAAGTGGCTCATATGGTGACAGGTCTGCTAGTCAGATCGAACTTGTTAAAACGTGTAAATCCCAGAGCGAGCTCGCTAAGGCTATAGGAACCGCTATCTGCTTTACCTGTTCTAAATTTTTAATATATATTTATTTAACTACATTAACATGTATTTAGTCTGTTCTTAGAAGTTCATATTTATTACTAGAAGAAATCATTCTGAACATTATTGATAAACTCAGCATATTTATATTTTTAGATTATTATATTATAATTTCTTCATAAATTCTGCATTTGTGTAGGAAGGTAACATAATAATTTGTTAATGTTTATGATGTAGCCTATAATTATTTTATAAAGAAATTTTCACATTGTACATCCTATTTCTTGTAACTGTAAATTTAAATTCTTATTTTTATGTTGACTGTCCCATAACATGTAATGTGCTCCGATGGACAGAATAAAATAAAATAAAAACCAAACATACGCCTATTGCGATGTTTTAAATTAGTTCGTTATTTATAATTATGGATATTAGTTAAGACTCTTTATTTGAACTTAATCAACCTAAATTATAAAATTACAATCATTAGGCTAATACCAGAAAAATCATCATGCACTACAATCTAAATTACCCCTTCACCTTCTAACACCTAATCCTTTACGTTTTAAACAATGGCTATGCAGCTACCCGTAGGCGATAAATTAATTAAACTGACTTCTAAATTAGACACCCCTACAACTTAGTCAGTTCTCCTGAAGAGTAACAGCACTTGCTTTATGTATTGATTTATTATGCCACGCAAGCCAGCACATCAAATCGACCCATCTGCATATGGCTTGCCCGCAATAGCGTCAGAACTCTCACTTGTATATTTAAAAAAATTCTACCATTAGATAAAACGTTTTAGAAAGCCTTGAAATGTCAAATGAGGTGCCAGCAATACTCGATTTTCAGGGGGGAACATCACCAAGTACTCTCCAAGGCTAGAACTTCTGGGTGTTAGCCAAACTACAAGCAAAACAAATCGACCTTATAGGCATTCTTTATTTAGCCGGACATTTTTAACTTACCCCTGCAACCATTTCCACACCAAATTTGTGAGCAGCATAATCAAAATTAAAACACAAACCTGCTATTCCCTAGGTCTCATGAACGAAATCATCTACTTTAAGTTGAAGTAATTGAAATATAGATTTTCTCAACTGTCCGATGTCACTGTCTCTATCATTTTTGGTATGCTTTTGGTATGTACCGGTAGTTTAAATTTTACAATACAGTATTTACAACTAACTTTATTTTATAGGGTCCTTGTTTTAATTTATTGCATTAAGTAGGCCTATTATACATCACCTTCTGCATACTTTCAGAACATTTTCATATTCCCATAAAACTTATTAACATGAATTATAACATTTTAACCCTTTCATAGCTGAATTTATGCACTGGTAATAAAGCAGTCAAGGTAAAACATCAGTGGGCTTTAAATTTGAAATCTATTACGAAAATTTCAATGGAATAACTGGTTTTAAAAATGACAAATATAGCTTAACACTTGAATAAAAATCCTTACATTCTGCATAAAACACAACTCTATGAACCTAATATCCCTTCTTTTATACAATTCTTGAGGCGACGGATTTATACGTCAGTAGCAGTGAACAGATTAGATACTGAATTAATTTTCTTTTTTAATTTATGCTATTAGAAGTGTAGTCCTATGACATTAGCAAGACGAGTTTTCAAACAGCCTCTACTAAAAGGAACGCATTTTTTCAATTACTAAGGAAGTAAATTATCTGTTAAAAATGCCAGATTCAAAACCGAAATTATCTTAACAGCAAGAACATATTATATTGTTCACAATGCATTAAGCCTTACAGAACTGCACTTGATTAACTTCATATTTAACCACCCTAAGTGGTTACAGCTCACGATTTTCGGAAATTAGATATGTTGCAGCGTGATCACTGCAAAACAAAGTAAAAATTCATTACTACCGCGATCAAGTCATGCAATTCGTCAATTCCTTGTGCAATCCGGCAACCGGCATTACTGCATGGAAAAACACCGGCATCAATTTACGAGAAAAATGATTGCTTCACATGTTTCTAATACCACCTACTAACAAAGGAAATACTAAACAAGTATGTTAATACCCGCTATAATGCAATCCTCAAGCAATCCAGTAATACAATACTTAATACAGTATTTTATAAGATCGATAATCATAAAAGCTACATCGTACGTCAGAATTCATTTTTGGAAAGTTCAAAACGTTATAAAAAGTAGTTTGTTCATCAGCAATACGGCAAGCAGTCAATAGACAATCTAGTTTCTAGTGTCTGAACATAGGACAATCATTCATGAATCATCCCGCGGACCAAGAAATGCCGGCCGGCTTGTCGTAACATGATTCAACATGTTCCAGACCAACTCTCGGAAGGAACAGGCATTTTCTCCTTCTGGGTTCATGAATATAATTATTGCAAATACACTTAATACTGAACTTATAACAAAATTCTGATCATTTGTATTACGTATCAACATAATTCAATGAGGGTATTCATTGTCTTATAGGCCTAATCCAGGCCTAAGTTTCATATCTAAAATTCAGAGGAAAACAGGAGAGCAATCGTTTCGATCTTGGGTTAAGCTAGTTTTAACACACCTCATAATTATACTGACTTCAATTTAGTGCAAAAAAATTGCAAAATCGAAGGTGTCGTCTTGATTTTGACCATCAGATGACCAGGTCACAACATGCAATTTGTTTTATCGCAGTTTACGACATATTTTATTCCGCCTAAAAGTTCACATAAATTCACATCAGTTACATAAAAAAATACAATTTATACATTATACATTATAACCTACCTATATAACCTATGTTTCACGCCAATACAAAATTACAATATTAATTTTGCAGAGACCTAAAAGTATTGAAATGCATGCCTGTCTATTAAATGATCTCATGCACTATAATTTGTTTCTATAGCAGGATATATTTAATAACATTTTTAACTCAACTCTGGTGCGTTAAATGCCGGCACATTATTATTATTATTTTTTTAGACCGGTCAAGCAATATCGGTACCGGCATCTAACTTGGATAGGTCTGGAAGACACATCTATTATTCCAAAAAATTCAAAATTATCTAATGTATTTTTAGAAGAACATAAATCCATAGAAGGCTACTTACTTCTCTTCCAATTTGGCCCATGTTTTCGGGTGTACTTGCCGCCGCGGCCGCTGTGGCGGTTGCAGCAGCTCCGCCTACAGAGAGCTCTGCGACGGGAATCTTGACGTCCTAACGAAACGTCCTCACAACAATAGCAATTTCCACAACAACCGCAACAACCGAGCGTCCGCGGTAAAAAACTGGTAATACCTTTATTATTAAAATAAATTACTTTACAACAATTGTTCATCACACAAAACACACGAAAATAAATTAAATTTGTTGGTAATGTTGCGCCTGCCTTCGTTTGTCACTGCACAACAATGAAAAAGGGCTGGCAACGGTAACAATCACATTCACACATCGTCTTGCTTAACAGAGCCCCCAAGAGCTTTCTCGCTGCATCTTCTTCCTACCGTTGCCTAAACCACACTGACAAACCCTCACGGAACAAAGAAAAAGAAGCAGAGAGAGACAACAGCGATCATCTGTTTGAGGTCGAGCGTTGGAGGGGGGCGATAATAACCCGTGTGTCGAGTAAGGGGAGCGACGCGCCTTCTGATTGGTTCGTGAGGCAACCATAGAGATGGTTGCATCAGCTGATTCTATGTTGGAGGGGAACTCGATTCTGGCTAGCAACACAGAGGAATTATTATTTCATTTATAGCAGAAAGCAGAGAAGCGTTGGTATGACGATCGCAGTGAAGATGACAACTTTGAGGTTTCGTCCGTACAGTCTTGTGGAAGCTGCTTCACTCGGGAATTTGAGGAAATGCAATTCGCACTTCGTCAAAGTATACCCTAAATCAGCGTTTCTCAACCTATGGTCCGCGGTCCGCGAAGATGGTGCAGATAGTCCTCCGACATAATTAAAAAATATCATACAGCAAGTGGAAAGTAAAGAAGTAAAATTTTTTCACATATTTCGTATAATGACCTATAATTAATACCCCAAATATTAAGAATATAGGCCTTCTTTTAAAATGTAAAATTAGGGGTCCGTAAATTTTTTTTGACATTTTAGAGGTCCTCGGGTTCAAAAATGTTGAGAAACGCTGCCCTAAATTATTATGCAGGCTTGACAGAATAAAATTAAGCTTGTCTTTCTTTGTTCTGCAGTTACTAAACAACAGACTTTTCTTTTTCATGAGTTGTATTAGATTTTATAACTGGTAAACATTGTCAACTACCGGTAATGTCTGTCTCTGACTGGCCTTGGGAGTTTATCTCAAGTGTAGTGACCTATCGCTGATTAGCATAAACAGATAACTCTTTACTGTCAGACTGCTTAAGACTGAAGGGCTTCGGAAAATAAAACTACTTGCATGATTGCCAACTGAGGATATTGATATCCAACCCTGAAAGGATACATTTCACTGAACCCTAAGAAAGTAGCCTATATCTACTAACAGCCAGCAGTTAAGTGCAGGGTTGCCAGATTAGAAACGTAGAACAGTCGTACCAATATCCGAAAATAGTAGTATGCTAGTTAAAACTGTCGTACACTTTGTGATTTTTCAGTATAATGAACGTATTACGTTAATAATAATAATAATAATAATAATAATAATAATAATAATAAGAACAATAAATAATCGGTATTATGCATCTTACACATGTAATGTAATTGTTAATAAATAATCTTATTTGTAAATGATTAGGCGTATTTCATTATCTTCCGATGTGCTAAATTTGATTAAATACAATAAAATTAAATAAATAGTAGTTGCCACAGGGTTGTAATTATTGTAGGCCTAATTATTTCCAATCATATTGATTTTAGCAACATGCTCACAACAAAAGCTGGATACATATCAAATTTAAAATTCGTTAGTAGATTAATTAACCCTGTGTTAAAAATAGTCGTACAAATAGGCGTACGACTCATGATTGCGTCGTACGTCGTACAAGACTATGAAATAGTCGAGTATGTACGACTATAGTCGAATTTATATATTAATATAAGTAATCATCAAGTGAAATCTTCATTGGGCTTTAAGTTTAAAATCAATGAGGATATTTGAGTGGAATAGCTAAGTTCCATGAATGCCAATCATAATGAAAGGATAAAAATCCTCACATTTTACATATAGTACTACCCTACTAATCTTATATTTCTCCCTTTAAACGATTTTTTCAAGTCAGGAATTTATGCGTCAGTAGCAGCAAAATGGTTAAAAAAAAGTAACTAGTGATAATAACAAAGATAGTAATAAGTAATAACAATTTCATTGTGAAAACAATTTTCTATAATAAATATAAATATACCAGGCTTATTTCTACCCTGAAGGAAGTAACATTTTCTTTCTTCCTTTACCTTAGTTTTATCTCTCCCTTTTAGGCACATTTAAGCGACCCACGCCGCCTGGGCCTTACTGGGCCGCGACCTGTTGGGAGTGGGATTATCTCTGGATCACATAAATACTTTTGTTCTGAGACAAGGACATGGAGGACCTCCCCGGATGAGTGATTAGCCCAATGCCGGGGCCACCTCAGAGACAACACGAACACAAAGGACGAGACGTGCTATTCACATTAGGCTGAGTGCTCTCCTGTCAGAAAACCTGCGGGATATCTGGGGACCGAACCCTGGCCTGCAGATCCATGCAACCTTGGGGTGTTCTTCGTTATTAAGGCCCGATTAATGTTTCTTGTCACTGTTTAAATCAGGGCCCCGATTTTGATGACCTAAAAATACTTTTAAAAAATGAGCCATAAAATGACTGTAAATTTTTTTTAAAAAATCCCCAAAAGCTAAAAACATGACCCAAAAAATTGTATGAAAATACTAGTTTACTCATCAGATTCTTAGGGTTGCCACCTTTCTGTAAGGCTAAGGAGGGACACTTATCGAATATATGCAGATCGCCGATCTTCATACCTAAATTCGTACTTGGAACAATGTATTAATAATAGAAAGATGGAATATATTCATTACAAGGCCAAAAAGCTGTGTAACAGGAACACTAACATTAGAAATGAAAAGTTTAGCATGATAATATAAAAAAAAAACCTGGGCAAATTCACGACTTGAAGCTGTATTTCTTTTTTGATTTGGCAGTTCTAATAGTTCTTTGATCTGTGTCACTCTCACTACATAGTGTTTACAGGTATCTATAACATTTGTAGAAATTATTATTTCACTCTTTATGAGGTCAGCTGAGCACTTGTCTCTGGATTCTGTCCATTTTAGGTTCATGAGAGAAGTCAGAGAACAATCTATCCACAAATGCATTGCTACCGGGAACTAAAGCAGAATTCCTCATATAACTCATCCAAATTAACATTAGATTCTACATTAAGTGCCTTCACAGAGTCTTCGACGGTGATTTCACTGCTGCCAACACGATACATTTTAGCGATGGAACTATATCGATATCTTCATCATGAGTCGAAATTCACAAAATATGACACTAAGAATAATTTACTGTCTCATATTTTGTTTTGGAATAATTTGGCGTCCCGCAATATAATGCGTCCCTCTTAGGCATAATTCGGGACGCTGAAAATGTTCTTAAAATGCGGGATGTCCCGCCTAATTCGGGACAGGTGGCAACGCTATTCTATGTACATTATTTCATGTTGTTGACCCAATTATATCGGTTTGTAATTAGTTGTGGTCCGCGAAGATGGTGCAGATGGTCCTCAGACATAATTAAAAAATATCATAAAGCAAGTGGAAAGTAAAGATGTAATATTTTTTCACATATTTCGTTATAATGGTCTATACTTAATACCCCAAATATTAAGAATATAGGCCTTCTTTTGAAAATGGGATGTAAAATTAGGGGTCCGTAAATTTTTTTAGACATTTTAGAGGTCCTCGGGTTCAAAAAGGTTGAGAAACGCTGCTTTATATAATGCGAGAAACAACACAAAATAAGAAAATAATGACTTTGTATTTTTTTTAAATACCCAAAAAATGAAATGTAAAACAATGTCACTTAATTCTAACAATTACCAGTTAAAAGATGACATGTCATCAAAATCCGGGCCCTGGTTATAACTTATAGAAAGTTTGCTGGAATCCGAATGGAATCATACAGGAAGTAACATCAGCCGATCCTTGAAAATATGCATTACGCTGGTAACCCGAGATGCTGCCAGACAGTTGTTTGTGTGTGACCTAGTGGCGTTTAATGTATTCTACCACACTCTGATCAACGCCAATCTTTTAATAAGAGATATAAAGAGGATTATTATTTTCAGAAGAAGGCCGTCTTCCTAACAAATAAGGGCTCGAGATTTTCGTCGTCTGCCCTAAAATAAGAATAGACTGGGAAAGGGGCTGCGATTAGCCTTTATCATTAGTTTTAGTGGTTACCTTAATCCTGCGTTTCTCAACCTTTTTGAACCCGAGGACCTCTAAAACGTCTAAAAAATTTTACGGACCCCTAATTTTACATCCCATTTTCAAAAGAAGGCCTATATTCTTAATATTTGGGGTATTAATTGTAGGTCATTATAACGAAATATGTGAAAAAAATTTAACTTCTTTACTTTTCAATTGCTTTGTGATATTTTTAAATTATGTCTGCGGACCACCAGTGGTCCGCGAACCATAGGTTGAGAAACGCTGCCTTAATCTGTTTCCACTCTGAACCAGTTCACAAACCCAATAAATCAATAGGTGTAGTTAAACATATTTGACATGATGCCATCACATGACTCTTTCTATCCTAAGCAATGCGATTTTCTCGCTCCACACCCCCACAAAGAAAAACTGGCACATTGCAGACGTTTTTTAACCTCGCGCAATGCCATGCTACTCGCGAGAAAAGCCAGAGTTTTCGAAAGAAGCCACTTGATCATAAGTCATAATTAATCTTCAAAAACCTACTAGAGAACATTTTTAGCTCTTAGTAAAAGCAGTTGTGCAAAATTTAAACAAAATCGTTGGAGCCGTTTTCAAGATACTTAGAAAAATCTGTGTTAAATATTTCCAGCGAAGAAGGTCTTCGCACACAAAATTTCGCTTCGATACGAACGTTTCTGCCAGTTTCCATGTCTCAATTCTATGTTTTCCTAGGAGGAAGCCAAGCGTACAGTTGATCCCTTACCAGTCAGAGCGACAATCCTGTCTTATGTTGATCCAGAGCTTCGTACCTCCTTTACAGACATTCGTGTGTAAGCCCTACGAAAGGGGAAGTAGGTTATATTCGGTGCAGAAAAAAAGCTCCACTGATGACAGAAAAATACAGATGCAGGGAAACATATTTTTCGAAATAATGAAAGGTCATGGTATCCGTAAAGTCGATATAAAACGTTTGAGGTAGCCTTAATAGGGGTTTAAGTTTCTAGTTTTAGAACAGCTCGAGGAAACTGGCCATAATTTGGTAATAGTAGATATGTCAAGAGCTTGAAGACTGTCTATAAACGGTTAAGTCTACTAGCGCATAACAGTTGAGTTTAGATGATTTGGTATTTTATTTATCCGCTATAGAACTAGAAAAGCCTCACTGATACAAAACAATTTATTCTACCTTAGTCTCAGGGCCTATTTTTAGGAAAGTTAAATTTTAATACAGTATTTGTTAAAATCTGTTAAAACAGCTTATTACTTATTTCGAACAGGCTGCCTAATATAGACCTAGGCGAAAAAGTGTTCAACATTTTAAATGCCAGGGAAAAATATGTACCTAATTGCGCCGTGTTGTTACCAGTCATCTCTGTGTAGCTGACACAAATTTGCACGTAAGATACTGTCTTAGAGACATTACAGATTCGTCATATTTCTTGCATGGAAGAAGAGATTTCTCGTCCAGGTCTTGGAAATGGTGAAATTCCATTTCGTGAAAAATAGATATATTTTATCATATTTATACAAATACAAATACATATTTATACAAGTAAAATAAAACAATTTTCAAATTTCAAAAGTAACTACAACTACTACTTAAAAAGAGGAAAAGAAATATAAGCTACATCTTCACAAGAAGTATTAAAATTTAGTAATACACCCGAATGAGCAAGACTGCTCGTGCTCGGGTGCAGTTTCAAAAATATCAAAGTGAAGAAAGAGGAGAGAAAAAGAAATATGAGTGTATAATGTGATTAACTAAAAAAGAAAGTAAAAAAATTAATTGCAATGTTCCATTAGACTGGTTTCAATTCGTTCATACATTCTGTTTTTAAGAATATTTTCCTTATCATTCCGCTCACAGTTGACACCTATCTACTTGCTCTTAATGTAATTTTTTAAACATAAGATACGTTGCAACCAAGATTTCTGAAATGAGAGACTTTTTTCTATGCACCTTAATAAGTTACGATGTTGCTTCTTATAAGCAGTATTTTAAAAGTCAAGATTTCTGTTTCAGCTATAACAGTTGTCGAAATTTTCTACTATAGGCCTAATAGCCAGGGCAACCAGATTTATGCTTTATACAGTGGTAAATTACGCCTTTCATTTGTATAAATTATGCTTTTTATTAACTTTTCACAATTATTTTTAAATCGTGCATTATTTTGGTAATCTTCTGTAGACCTAACTTACAGAAATTAACGCACTTACAATTTTTTTTTTTTAATTATCAGTCAATTTAATTCGCTACACAAAGTTAAATCTCTGTGTTAATATTTTAAGAGAAATATGATTTGAGATTTATTTATTTACAGAGAGGAGTATAGACAAAAACAATATATTTCAAAATTCAACAATTTTATTAATAACTTAATCAGAAAATAGCATTTCCTTTTTTAAAGTAGCTTATGCCGTGACATTCTTCTTCAGTTCATAACATGGCAGCAACAATAAACAGGATAACAATAAAAAAATACTTTATATTTCACTATTCACATAAGTTTCTCTTTATTAATGCATGAAGTTTTGAAATAACTTTTGAAATAAATTATGCTTTATTTTTGTGAATTTTGACTTATTACGCTTTTAAAACTTGCATATATCTAGGCATCGGTTACAATCAAAGATAAGGTAGCAACCATAGGTGTAATATTCTATTGTGCTTTTAATGCTTTTTACGCTTTATGGTTGCTCTAATAATATCTAAACTGGGTGGTAAGCCTGCAGTTCAAATTATGGAAATATGGGAGGAAAACTTTTTGGGAAAATACCTCAGGGGCAGTTTGATTTGGAACAAGGAATCGGCTGATGTAATATCCGTAGAACCTAAATAGCCTTCACCATGACAGCTACTAATTTCATCATGAAGCCTACAATCGAACCGCGATATGATGTCACATGTAACACGATGTGGACAATAGTTCAATTAAGCAATTTTCAGCCTTGATTACTACTAAGCATTCCTTGGAGTCATATGTGTATTGTATAGCCATTCTTCTTGAAGATTATGGGAAACATGGAAATTTCCAACCATTCGGCTATTATTCACCATAGCATAGCCTAGACCTATATTATAAACAGATAACCACTGTAATTTAATTTTGTCGATAATAGCTTACTGCGGTAACATACTTTGGAAAGATACAACCGCCGGGTTACGTGAATTCCTACAAAGTTGCTGTTTATAGGATTTTGATATGTGAATTCCTACAAATATTATGAGCGAATTCCTACAAAGACAAAATATGTAAATTCTTACAAAAGGCAATATTTTTCCCTCCCTTTTAACGCATACTTGACACTAAGCAATCTTTTAAAGGTTAAAAATGTTATCTTTGTTCACTGTTTAAAATTATTAGGTATTAAAATTATAATATTGCCATCCTGCAAGGCATTAAGTCCTTGGTCAAAACATAGTTTGTAATATAAATAAATAAGATATTTTATTTCCTGTAGGACTCTTTTTCTTCATGTAATCAAATCTAGTGATTTGCAAACATGAATATTCATTCATCGCCTCTTGTAGAAATCCTTTCTACAATATTTTTTTTTCTATATGCCCATGAGATATTATTTGCTCATGTAGTTTAATGTAGTTTCATGTAGGCTATGTGTTTGTTCCCATCCTCTTCAGCACAACTGTGCTACCTAACTGCAAAATCGTAGGAATTAACATGTAATTTATCAGCGATTGTAGTAATTCACATATACCAGCGTTTCTCAACCTTTTTGAACCCGAGGACCTCTAAAATGTCTAAAAAAAATTTACAGACCCCTAATTTTACATCCCATTTTTAAAAGTAGGCTGCAAGTAGGCCTATATTCTTAATATTTGGGGCATTAATTATAGGTCATTATAACGAAATAAATCAAATAATTTTTTTAATTCGACGAAAACACAGTTATTGAATTGGAAGTAAACTATTGACAGTAAAATTATAATTTGAACGAACTTTAATATCTATTACCAATTTGATAATATAATTAGGAATTATAACACAGGTTTACCGGTATCAGACCCTCGGGCACCTCCAACCATAAGAGAGCGCCTTTAATAACAAATTCCGACAAAGTCTTATTTTTCAGGGTTTTGAATGAAAGAGGGAACCATAGACGTCAGTGCATCAGGGGTTTCAAACTGTGGTTCGTAACTGCAAAAGTAAGGAAACTTGCAATAGGATCTGTATTTTCGAAGATTTTAAAAACTTTGTCATCTAGTGTCCATTTTATGTGAAAATCTTTTACTTCTTTACTTGCTTTATGATTTTTTAAATTATGTCTGCGGACCATCTGCACCATCTTCGCGGACCACCAGTGGTCCGCGAACCATAGGTTGAGAAACGCTGACATATACCATTCCTAAAATGTTTTTTCCAGTTACGATTTTGTTGGAATTCGCAGCGACCCAATAAAATGGCTCATGTAGTTAGGCTTCTAATATTTTTTATATTCTCTACCCCTGACCTACCATAAAGTACAAAAAGGTAGCGGAGCTATTATGTTCGACCTGTAAATTCGATTTACAGTTTTCTGCATAGGTCCCATAGGTATTATTTTCAGAAACATGTGTGTGTGTGTGTGTGTGTGTGTGTGTAGTTCTGTACATGTCTGTGAACGGCATAACTCGAAAACGAACAAAAATTCATGCAATTTTTATATTTGGGCTATGTATGTCCTGCGAATAGGCACGAAACATGTCTGGAGATTTTCGCTTACTCTTCCCACGAAAACACAACTCCTTTACATGGAAAAAAAAATTGATTTTAATATTGTAGGCCTAATAACTTTTACTTTAACCTTTAAAAAATCGGGGTGGCCTGATCATATCACTTAAACATTAAATTGCCGAAATGGAAATAAAAAACTTGAACGCTGAAGTTATGTTTTTGTGTTTAGGGAACAAACTGACCAAAGAGAACCCAAGAAAATGGCGAAAAATTAAACTTTTATAACCAATAAAAAATGACGGATAAATGCTAATGCTTTAAACTCGTCGATCATTTCATCCAAACGAATATGTAAACAAAAAACTACGATAATACTTTTTTATTTTCTTACTGTGATCTATTTTTTTTCTGAGATGACTTCAAATATCGTTGTTATAATAAATACGAGAGATCCGGAGCAGTTTCAAAGAGAGGGTAACTTTCTTAAAAAAGCCTACCTGGCATATATTCATAAATATTACAAAAAGTTAATTCCAACACCTTCTCTTTTTTTCTGTCTTGACGATAATGAAGGGAAAGAAACAAAGACGAATACAAATAGCTTAGGAAGAACAAAAGCGGAGAACAATGTTAAACGCAATGGAATTTTTTTTTTATCGTCTGTTCATCTGGTTGAGGAACCAATATATCTCTGACAATGTCGACCTAGAAATATGTAATTCTAGGCCCTAAGTTCAACGGCTAAATAGTTAGCATACTCTGCCGGGGTTTTCAGACAACGCCTATCATCATATCTTAGGTGGTAAAACGGGATATAGGATTGTATCACTTTTACGATTCATTATGTTGAAATCCCAGGTGTTTAGTAATAAAAAGTTAATGGTCCTACTATAATAATTAGAGAAAACTCGATGCTTAAAAACAATGCCAGTTTTTACCCATTATTAAGAGTAACATTACATAGTATTTTATTTTTCAGGTTAATTAAATCTTTATAGTGTGTATCCAACTGCTGAACACCATGATTCCATACACTGCAAAAAATTGTTCTTCCATGGCATTATGGAAGATATAATTTCGTACAACCTAATATTTATATACACTATACGCAATAGTCTGCGCTACAAACCGGAAGGTCGCGAGTTTGATCCCCGATGAGGTCGTTGGAGTTTTGCAATTGGCCTAATCCTTCTGCTGGCACTATGGCCCTGGGGTTGACTCAGCCTCCAACAGAAATGAGTACCAGGAGCAATCCTGGGGGTAAAGGCGGCCGGTGCGTAAGGCTGACAACCTTACCATCTTCACGTGCCGAATGTCTAAAACTCTGGGAGCCTCAACCTCCTGGAACCCTCTGGGTCTCAATGACCTGTATAGGGAACACTTTACTTTATACGCAATAGTAGACTATTATAGATTATTCCATTTATTTGACGCATATTTAATATTGGCCAACAATGTTTAGCAATGCATCGAACATCAATCAATGACTATCGTTTATCGTATAATGTGGTTGCAAGGGATGCAAGGATGCAATTTATTTGACTATTCCACTCATACGCCGATTGTTTGATATTGCCCAATAACGTTTAGAAATTCCTCGGATATAGACAAATCACGAACGTTTATATTACGATATCATTCCTCGGATCGCAAGGATACAATTTTATCTGATAAAACATCAGCCCGTTACTGGACACGTAAGGCATCAAAGTGCGGTGATTAATACGTCACATGCTGCCATTCAACAGAATGAGAACACATTATTTAATACAACATAACTAGTTTGGAAATTGAAATAATATAAATGTCTATTGATTAGAAACACAATTTCGATTCGGTGCAAGCCAGTTTGTGTGTTTTTATAGCTTTTTTATGTAAACAATTACCACGACGTACTCAATCTTGTGATGCGCGCTACTGGTAGCATTGAGAACTTGGATCGATTCATCAAATCGATTCGTGGACTGTTCACTCATCTTGATCAGCCTTCTGTTATTAGAGGTGTACCTCATTTAAATTCAGAGAGGTGAAAATGGGGATTGGAGAAAACTGCAAAACGACGAGTTTTATAACCTGTACCCGTCATCGGAGGGTAATTAAATTACGGCGAATGAAATGGACTGGACATGTTGCGCGCATGGGGAAGGAAAAAATATTGACTGGAAGACCCGAAGGGAAGAGACTACTTTGAAGACCTGGATGTAGGACAACATGAGGATAGATTTAAGGGAAGTAGGATTTGGGAGAGATGGTTGGATGGAGTTAGCACAGAACAGGGCTGAGTGGCGGATTGGCGGGTTCAGGTAAGCGCGGCAATGAACCTCTAGGTTCCATAAAATAGATAATATTCCTTTAGCTTGCTTAGGAATTGTTTATTGCCATTGAGTAAGTAACTATTATGCTGTTGTTACTGACAATATTGTAAATGAACACGGGTTAATTTAAATGGCTATGTATGTAGTTAATTATTGTATCGTTATTGCTACTCTTTTATTACACAAAAACAATTGACGTTTATTTTAGTTAATAGCCTTCCTCATCGAACCTAATCAGCCACAGTCTTAAACAAGCTCCCTTAACAATAACCGTAATTGAAAATCACCATTGCAGAAAATAACATATTAAATTAAACTGCCGTTGGCTAGGACTCAGCCCTCTTCAGCTTCTGACAGAACTAAAAAAGAAACTGTGGTTTTATTAATTATATTTTTAGGTTCATTCTTTCCCATTGTAATGCATGGAAGACAGTAAATTACAGGTTGATGGTTCATAAATTAAATACAATCATATCTAAGCAAAACAAAAGATATTCAGTTGATAAGTGGATATTTGAGACTACTTTCTACAAGAGTTATGATTGTGGCAAGTATAAACATAATCTTCTTGGCCCTGTAATTTCCGTCCTTCTGGTGGAACTGATTAAGGGAGTTATATATTCGTACACCAAAATATTAGCCTTTATGAAAGAAAAAATGTAATGAATTAGGGTAAATGGATTGTTGTTTTAACTTATGCAGCCGGAAGTGGTTTACGTCTTATATTATGTGCATTCGACCATATGCAATTGTGTTAAAATGAAATTGCAATCCATCCTAAATGGACAGCCCGCATCTTAATTTTACATTCTTTGTACCTACTGTTATCTTTAAATAAAATTCAATATTCTTATTTCTTTATGGAACCATCACAAGAGAAAATAGCATCGATAGGCTCGGCCTGCAGGCGTAAGTACATTTTTTGTTCTTATTGACACTGGCGAAACGTGAGTGAGGGAAGATTATTCAGAGGTAGGAGTTGAATTTCAGAGAGACAACTCATCTTCCCTTCCAGCCAGCCACGACAGCCGTAGCCGTATACATTAGTCAGCTCGATGTGACTCCCATCAAAATTGGCGTACGAATCAAATATCACCCCTTCTATTGACAATATTTCGATATAGATTCGTCCATGCTACTGCGCATTTTTCGAACTGGTTTGGTTTTATAGTCATTTAAAGACGAGATTTACTGCAACTTAGGCCTGTGACCGTTGCCGGTGTGCCGGAATTTTCTCCCATATATGCCTATAAAATGTAAATCTATAGACGTGGGCCTGTCATATTTATGCACACATAAACGCCATCAGATTGGACCGGGATTGAACCCACAACCTGGAGCACAGAAAGCCAGCGTGATACTGACTGTGCTACCCAGACCGATTACCGACTATGACTCATGTAAAAAAAAATCACTGTAAATTTCGAAGTTTTTATTTCTGTAAGAGTTTGATAATACTGTACGTAGAAGATTTACAAAGCTTTTGTGTTTATTTATGTGGGAGAAAATGGCCAAAGTTCATTTTAACCATAGGGTACATACCCATTCACACCCATAAGGCTATGCGTTGCAGTTATCAAATGTTTCTGAGAATGGTTTTGCTATTATTTAAAATATTTACATCATTATGGAAGACCTAAATCTTGTGTCTACTGAAGGAATATAGAATTTTTCTCTGCGACCTCATTTTGGTCATCCCTTATAGTAAGATTTGGACGTATCAAAAATTGTTTTAATCAAAAGTTTTAGGTAATGTTTAGAAAGTTTAAAATAACTTTGAATTGATCTGATACATGCCTATTAAAGGAGTTACGATTTTTGTTGTCTTTAAACCCCTAATTTTCCATCCCTTGAGCTAACTGTTTGTGATTAAAAAAATTAAAACAAACGTTTTAGTACTAGGTCTACTTTTAACAGATTTAATAACTTTTAAACGGATGCAATATTTCTCATATTAAGGGAGTTAGCGATTATTCAAAAATCTTTCCCCGTCTATAAGGCCACTGCACTGTAATCGCCGACCAATCCTTTTTGCTACTAACAAATGTTTTAATTACCACAATTAACAGACTGTTCTCAGGATCGAACTCCTGTCTCCACCAAACGAAGCCCCATATAATTGCCTATGCTATACCACAAGAAGCTCATTAAGTCGACAAGTCCGTTATATATTAGTTTTTAATGGGAAGGGCTGGTCCCTCATGTCCCATTTTTATCTACCATTCAGCTGATCGGGCTGTCTAGATTATGACGGTGTAGCTGGACCCATAAACCAATTTATTTCTCCCACCGTCGTTACGCTGTAATGATCTTGGGGACCAGCCAGAATGAAATTGATTACTATAGTTAAAAGATACTTATATTAACGTTGAAATAAATGAGTTAGCTCAATACTGGTCTAACAAGTTCCCCTCTTTGAAGGATGTACTGAAGACACATATAGGTAGCTGGCTTTAATAGGGTACAGTGGAAAGAGAATGGTTTTAAGGTGAAACTATAGTGCGGAACAAAATAGCTACCATACTCTGCAATCAAGATATTCATAAGATAATACATACTCAAACATCTCTTCTGTAAGTTCTGAGGAAGAAACTTAAGCGGTACTTAGAACTATGAAATGCTTGGAGGTACTTATTTTAACAAGCGGATCTCCCTTCCCGCTTGGTCTCAGGCTTCTACAATACTATAATAGCCTACAATGAGGAAAACCTACTCCAAATTGTTATAGTACATTGCGATACTCGTGTGTTTTAACAGAATCGAGGAGAAGTTCCCTCACAACACACGAATCGCATATTTGTTCTATGATAGAGAAAAATAACTGAAACTACGTCAAAGTACGGTAATTAATTACAAACAGCTGTTCTCTAGGCTATAAGCATAGACTGCACCAACTAATATTGCTTTAATCTGGGTGGCGATCGATAAAAGGATTAGTTAAGTTCATGTAACTAAAGACTTTTTATACAATCCATGAATATGACAAAAGAAATATTGACAACATTGCAATACCAAATTTCAGGCTTAAATGTCGAATAATAGTTTCATAAATGTGGGAATTACACTGTACAATAAAATACCAAACCAGTACCACAATTTATCATTAAAATTGTTTAAAACAATGGTTAATTAAAAATCGATTTTATTCTGTAAAGAAATTTTTAACCTGCCAAGCAGAGAAATAATGTTATAACATATTATGTGTACATAATTATTTATGAACTTTGACTAAGCCAATTGTACTTCGTACTTAAAGGCTAATGAATTATTATTATTATTATTATTATTATTATTATTATTATTATTATTATTATCATCATCATCATCATCATCATCATCATCATCAATTTTGCTTCTTTAGGGCACGAATTTATCGAAAATAGATGCAGCGATTTTGTTTAAACTTCGAACATTCATCACAAATCGAAAACACGAAAACATATTTTATTTGGGATTTTCTTTCCCCAGAAGCACCAGAAAGGAAGTTAGAGAAAATAGGTGACCCAATATAAAACATTTCTTCTAAATCAGTAAGACCGGTCCGTACCTAACCAGAAATCAGGTTCTGCAATTCGCTTCACTTAAATTGTTATGCTGTATCTATAGCTCTACTACAATCACTCAACAATCAACACTCCCTGCAAATTCCGGCTTGTCTAAAACAGCACAGTATACACTTTGTATAGCATACTCCTTACGCAAGCAGTGTCGTACCAAGAGATCCGTTTAGTGAAGTCCATTCAGCGAACTCTCGACTTGCTGCATTCGTAGGTTTTCAACAGGGCTTATTATCTGCTCCATATGCAGACTACGATAAGCTATACTTATACGACTATCAAATTTCCATGGACCTCAGAACTGTCACTAATTTTTTGCTTACGACACTAGTAAAGAATGCGTAACTCATTAGGCCTACTTCCTTATATACTTATGTAGTAAAGTGTTCCCTATACAGGCCATGGAGGCCCAGAGGGTTCCAGGAGGTTGAGGCTCCCAGATTTTGGACATTCGGCACATGAAAGTGGTAAGGTTGTCAGCCTTACGCACCGGCCGCCTTTACCCCCAGGAACGCTCCTGGTACTCATTTCTGTCAGAGGCTGAGTCGACCCCAGGGCCATAGTGCCACCAGAAGGATTAGGCCAATTGAAAAACTCCAACGACCTCATCGGGAATCGAACCCGCTACCTTCCGGTTGGTAGCGCAGCGCCTCAACCACTACGCTACGGCGTTACCCCTTATATACACCATGGCAATCATAACATTTTTCTACTTGAAAATAATAAACTAAAACACTTTGGGCCCGGTTTCAATTCAATCATTTCAATACAAGTCTAGGCTTAAACACATTGAAATGCACTGATTCTGAATATTAACTATCATTCTGAAATTGAGATGTCATTAGAGAAATGAAGTCAGCAGGCATGGCTATTTTATTTAAAATGTATCAATATATTACTATAATCCAGAGTGATTTTGTGATTGATTTTACTGAATTGTTCAACTACCTTTACGGGATGCTACAAAAACGCAAAGGTCAAATATGAGTAAAGCAAAGTAGTACGTAGTTCATCTTTCAGACTGTTCCTGTTCAACAAATGCTTCTAAAATTCGCTCAGAGCAGCAAACAGAAATAGCGAAAAATGTCGTAACATCTACTTTACGTTGAAACATGACCGTTCTGCTTCGAACTGACTGTACATATTTCAACAACAACCGAACTGTACAGAAACCATCCCAAGACGCTTATATTAACATTTCGTTTTTTGATCTTCTATTTAGTTATAAACAGCCCCTAGCCAGGGTCAAGTTTTCGAGAGGACAAATAAAAATTCAGGTTTAGCATGTTCCTTTATGTAGGCCTACATCACTACCCCAAAACAAAATGAACTGAATTGTAAGTTAGGAGAAACCCACTCCTTCAGATGAAATAATTTATTAACACAAATTACAGACACTGAAATTAAGATACTGAAAATAATAACAAATTACTTACTTTCAAAAGAAGTGTGGAAGAACTGAACCTTTTGGCCTATTTACCAGTGAAAATTATGAATAGACAAGCATAATATTTATAATGCTAACTTTCTTGACTTTTATTTTGCAAACTGTAATACAAACTGATAGACATTAAGGATCTTGTTATAGTCAGTGGTCTCAACGTTATAGTATGTACCTGCATTTATATCTTATACTGTAGTTATCATCGTGATCTACCTCAAAAAACAATATCACAAATTAAAGCTGATGTACAATACAAAAACATTCTTACTTACTTACTCGGTGGCAATAGACAATTCCTAAGCAAGCTATGCAATGACTAATTTCATGCACTCAATAATCGAAACACGATTTATTTGGTTCAAATTCAAGCGCACCTAATTTTTCTTTTGTGGGTACTTTAATCGTTCGATTTTCTTTTTTAAAAAAACTGTCCTTTTCACCTCGTCTTTTATACTCTGTTAGTGCACGGACATTCATAACTATGATGTCTCCACCGTCCTCTTAGAATAACATAAGAAAGCCTATCATGAATGAACTCCATTTTCTTTATAGCTGAATTAATTATATTTAAAGAAAATTTCCGATGTACTGCTTGAATGAATCTCTATGGTTTTTTAATGTTAGAAATCTAGAGGGGGAAAAAAATGGGGGGCAGCTCCCCCTCTAGCCCATCCCTGGCTATGGGCCTGGATATAAACATTGGATTTTGCTACCAGTTCTTCTGCAGAATGTGTCACTGGTAGTGTCACAACTTTCAAGGTTCTTGTAGGCCTCTGTTAATCTGATGTGAAACTCGCATAACTTCCTGTGCCAAAATAATGTTTGCCTCTTAGTATGATATTTTTTTATGCATGACATTTTCTTCGTATAAATTGGTTGTAAAATGAAGAGAGTGTCGTTATCATATCGTATCGCATCCTCGAAGGATACATAACCAAATAAAATCTAATTAATGCAATCATGTAACTTTCTTTATTCTAAGCATGGCCAATACGTCTTTCTCACTTCACTTTCTGATACAGAATAAGATGCCATATTACAAAGACCGCATATTCAGTTCTTTCAACCTGAAGCATAGCTTTATTATTCACCAAGCAAAACTGAGTTTCTACAAACAGTGGGTAGCTTAGGGTACCCTTCAGAGAATTTTTTCGAAAAAAATGTTTCAAATAAAAGTTTTAGCTCTTGGTTTAAGCACTCCATGTATAAAATTTAAGGAAAATCGTTGGACCCGATTTCGAGAGAAGCGCGAAAAACAAAATTTTCTTCGTGTGAAGTCACTTTAAAAATAAGAGAAAGTCGTCTTCCTAAAGTACCTAACCCAAAATGTTTTCATACGATTTTCCGTTCTGGAGCTAGGCTGTTCACTCACACAAACACACACAGACATGTTTCGAAAATAGTATTTTTGGATTCAGGGAACCTCGAAACGCGTGTTTGTGTCAAAAACCCAACTTCGAATTTGGGGTCGAAATCAATAGGCCTACCTATGGTAGGGGCAGAGGAAGAAAAAATTACCCCCAGAAAAGATATACTGCGTCAGAAAACTCATTTTAGCGTTAATAGGTTATCGTAGATTTTGTTGGGTAGTAGCTAACTCACCTTATCGTTTGCTAAACATTAAGCTTCGTGATTCGAACTTAAGATAATGAAGCTTTCAATTCACGGTAGTGATGTTATAAAAGCTAGTATAGAGAATGAGGAACAAAGAAACGCACTCAGGCAGCACGCATAGCAACCGGGGGGGGGGGGGGGACTGACATGAGTGATGGGCCTATTCTCTCTTCGCTTTAATATCACCCTCCCCATTTTATTTATGCTCACACTGCTGGTTTGTATAGGGAACGCAACAAGCTTGCTACAGTAGTACACTCAAGTTTGTTTTGGAAACAAAAACCACTATTAAGGGGCTCCTTTTGAAGGTTATTCGAAAAAATTAGCCCAAATTAAATCTAATATAACATTTGAACTTGTTTGAAATGTATAACACACCAATTTGACGATTGCTTCGATTTTGTTAACCCGCTTTACTTGATTCATTTGTTTACGGCTCACATAGTTTTTTTTTAAATTGAAACTTCTTTAGGCGCGCTAGGAGTAAATTGAGAGCTAACCCAAAGTTGCGTTACGAGCAAAATCGTCACGAAAGTAGTGGGGCTGTGACGGAACTGCACAGAAAACAACCAACTCCATGATTAGGCTTATCCAAAATTTAAAAAAATCCAAAATTAAAAAATCTAAAATTCCAAAATTAAAAAATTCAAAGACCCAAAATTTAAAAAATCCAAAAATCCTTAACTTAAAAAATCCAAAATCCAAAACTACTAAATCCAAAATCCAAAATCCATAAAATCCAATAATCCAAAATTAAAATCGAAAATCCAAAATTTAAAAAATATAAAAATCGGAAGTTAAAAAATCGAAGATCCTAAATTAAAAATATTAAAGAATAAAAATATTCAAAGATCCAAAATTTAACAATCCAAAATTAAAGTATCCAATATTCCAAAATTAAAAAATTGAAAGATCCAAAATTTAAAAAAAAACAAAAAAATCCGTTATAAAAACGTTCAAAAACCCAAAATTAAAGAAGTCCAACAATCCATAATTGGAAAAATCCAATAATCCATAATTGGAAAAATCCAATAATCCAGAATTGAAAAAACCAATAATTAAAAAATCCAAGTTTCACTTCTGTCGCGTGGCGTTCCACGCACCCTATATATAATTTTTTTAATGTTACCAAGGTGCCACGCCCTTTAATAATGAAATGCACCTTGAAGCCGCGTTTTTAGCTTTTTAATCTTGCACGATTGCCTTGGCGTCAATTCAGTTTCTTTCAGAAATTACAATTAGGAGAAACCCTGGAATTAATGATGTGTGCCACCGTATGTGCGAATTGGAAACCAGGAATCTTAAGGGCCTGTCACAGGAAGAAATTTACTTTGCTTACCACATTGCGTAACTATCTTTGAGAGTTCTCAGTCCTAAGTAGAGAAAACTGGCATAAATTAGTCACAAAACTACAAAATGTATAATCAGTAACGATAAGTGTGGTTGTAGGCTATATAGACTAATGTATTATCAACAGCTTTTAAAAATTCCTACACGTGAAGGAAGAATGTTGAGCAGCCTAACAGGTGATAAAGTAATCACTCCTTTATGTAAGGTGACTCAAACAGGATTTCCTATGAACAGAAGTACGACTCGTGGATGCTATGATACTTAAAAGCACAATAGCAATATAAAACTGAACAATTTTCTGATAAAGTAGTAAAAAAAAAACACAAGACTTTCTTTACGACCTAGTTAGTCATTAAACAGCTGAGGACGTAATTTTTGTTTGTGGGAGTTATACTCTCAGATGTTATCCATTGGTTGATTCATGGTTGTTTAACGGCGGGAGTGTGCTGCAATGTAAGCCTGTGACCGTCGCCGATGTGGCGGAATTTTCACCCTAGGTTTACTAAATATACAGGCATGTGCCTAATATATATATATACACACACTTTTATAGACCTGGACCGGGAATGAGCTAGTGTTATCCGTTAGGGTCGCTTCTAGACCACACAAGACCTACCCATCCCACTCTCTAAAACATTTGCGCGTATTATAAAAACAAGCCTCTCGTTTGTACGTGTGTATGCAAAGCAAGATTTGAAATCTTGGCGTTTAATGATGACAATACAAATGCCCGCGAAGGTGCAACGCTGATAATTTGCAGGACATCCCATAGTAAATATAATATCTGCCTAGTTAGTTACATGTTCCAACTTTCTAACCATTGATTAAAATATAGAGACCTTTCTACACTTTACCATCTTCAGGAACTTCTTGGTAAGGAAGTGTACTACGATGCCTTTAGGTCCTTAACACATTTACTTAAGATTACCGGTACCAAGAATTCCCTGAAAATACTTAGTACCTTACAGTTATTCAAGCTTAAGACGCCCGAAGTTCCAGAAATTTCAGAACCTTTCCTAAGTTTAAGATTATCGAAATTCCTTAAAAATGCTTAGTAGGCCTACACTTCCTTAAGTTTAAGATGATCACAAATTCGTCGAAGGTTCTTAATACTTTTCCTTAAGCTTAAGAATTTTCAGGGTTTATTAGTATATTTCTATAAAATTCATGTGATCAAAAATTCCCTGAACCAATGAAATAATGAATTCACTAAATATTTTTAGATCATTCCTAAGATGTCCTCTGACTTCCCGTCGAAACTTAGTACTTTTACTCAGATTTCCAAGAACTTCGTGAAGACCCTTAGTAGCCTACATTTCCTTAAGACGAGAAAGGATTTTCTGAAGAACCACTCTATAAGATGGTCAAGAGATCCTTGAAGATTCATAGGATTTCTCGAGATTGAGAAGATGGTAAAATAAGGCCTCATTAATTTAATTAAGAAATTACGAAAGCTCTTATAATATTAAGGGTTGTGGTGTATTTCAAAATGCCATTCAACTATAGCCTATGGAATCTTAAAAATTAATGGGCAGACTTACGATAGTACAGACGCAAACTTGAAGGGGCGTCTAGTCTGTTACCTCATCCAAGGGCATGGTTGTCAGAAGTTATAATTTTTATCTGCTAGAGTGATGACCATGCAGGGCAATCGTGCAAAGTTCAATCAAGTTTATTTCCTCACTTCGATTATATTAGGTAAGACACGTAAACAGTCACTATCCAAATACATGTATCTTTAACCAGCACCAAACAGAAATTTCCATCTTGATATTTTTCAAAACAGGAACAGGAACTTATGTAATTTTAAATATCATATCTTACGCCCTTGAGGAAGTGGATTAAGCGTATTTGATAAAACTACATGGAACATTCCTAACCTTTACGACCTGCCAGTGATTACCAAAAAACTAATTATTTACTGCCAACATTTAACTCTTGTATCTTCCATCAATGGACTGAACGGAATTAGTGAGACATATTATGGTCTGTTCGTAACAGTGCATTGGATTTATTACAGGTTTTAGTTTAGGAATTTCGCATGTCTTTTCTTACACCCTCCAACAGCTTAGCTTACTTAGAATTATTGAAATATTAAGGATTATTTTAATGAAACAAAAAAAGCTCAAACGATTTTGATTACAATTTAAATCATGAAACCTCTCACTATGATTAATAAAACAGCTAAAGACCTTCTCGTTTTCATAACATAAAAATGGTGGTTTCATTATACCATTAGATTTTTCTTGGATATCTCAACCATAGTACATTAAGTCAGCATAGTTAGTACCGGTATTGACCCACTAAATATTCTCTCAATGTGTGATTTCTTTACCCCGCGCGAATGCCGAAGCATTGCTAATGTCAAGATAAACACCCGATTAAGTCTGAGTTTCTTAGGTCTTACCGTTGTAGAGAAAATTAAAATGAGTATTCTTTAATAGGCTATGTGTTTCTTCGTAAAAAAGTTATCGAGATAGAAAAGAAATATGCAAGTCTTCATAGCATATTTTCCGTGAATAGGCCTGCGTCTTCCTAAAATATGAAACAAATTATATTTTTTTATGATATCGTGGTAAAAGATATAAGATACCGTAATGAGTTATATAGTGGCGAAAATTATTTCCCAATTCGTTATCCACAAAATATTAGAATAACCGGCAAATCGTTCGAACAAGTGGAAAAATTCAAATATCAGACACAAATAATATTAAGGCAGAAGTTAAGTCTCGACTAAAATCAGGAAATGCTTGTTTTTATGCAGTTCAGAAATTCTTTATCTTCTCGTCTTCTGTCCAGAAATCTAAAAATAAAGATTTATAAGACTATTATCCTGCCGGTTGTATTATATGGATGTGAGACATGGCCGCTTACTGATCGGAAAGAACATAATCTGAGTGTGTTCGAAACCAGGGTGCTTAAGAAAATATTTGGGCCTAAGAGAGATGAGAATGGGGACTGGAGAAAACTGCATACGACGAACTTGTACTCTTCACCGGATATAGTAATGGTAATTAAATCAGGATGAAATGGGCTGGACATGTTACGCGCTTGGGGGAGGAAAGAAATGTCTCAAAAGTATTGCCTGGGAGACCCGAAGGGAAAAGACCACCTGGAAGACCTAGACGTAGGTGGGAAGACAATATTAGGTTAGATTTAAGGAAAGTAGGATTTGCGAGGGATGACTGGATAGAGTTAGCACAGAACAGGGTTGAATGGCGGGCTCATGTAGGCTAAGCGCGGCAATGGACCTTCGGGTTCCATAAAATAGATAATATTCCTTTAGCTTGCTGAGGAATAGTCTATTGCCGTTGAGTAAGTATGCTGATGCATATGTGGTGATAGGCAAGATCCATTTGGTTCCAAAACAAGATGGACCGACTCAGTATCAAGTTAAGAGTGGCACAAACTTCCTCTGTTTCAGTGAGGCTCTATAGATGTGTTGCCTCTAACTTGTTTTAAAAAAAATCAACCCTCTTAAATATTTAGAATGGTTCGCGCTTCTTGGAAGTAGATGTTTATATTTTTCTTTAGCTATGCTTGTGCTATCTGGGCCATTTAATTAGTATAATAGCATAGTACATGTCCCGCCGTGCTTCTATGCTCACTAGAGGGAAGACCAGACAATTTTGGCGATACAATAAAATCCATTATTCAATAGCTGTACACAACCATACAAACATTTCTCCGGCTAAATAGAGACAGAAATGTCAGTTTTAGCTCAGCCATTTAGGCTAGATAAAAAATGAAATCTGGATTAGATATGGTGGACAAACTGCTTGATTCAACATTCATCTCTTTACTCAACTTGAACATGTAAATTCACTGATGAAACTGTTGTCGTTTTAATCCAGAGAAGTTATTCAACAGAAAAGAATAATGCAGATAAAGTTGAAGACCTCCCTAGAATAATGATATAACTATTACTTTTTTGGAAGATGTTTTTTGTTTGAATAAAAGGATATGATATTTGCTCTAGCTAGTGGTACCATTTATCCAGTTTATCATCAAAATATCGACAGTACGAAACGAAGTGTTTACCTTCTTCCTGAAAAGTTTTCACACTTATAGCTAAAAGCCACAGTCCTTTTCCCAGCAGTTTGCTGATATCTTGAGTAAAACAGTACTCTATAGCATTAATATTTGTATTAGAATTAGAAAACATTGATTACAGTGCTTTAAATTACCTTTTAATAAACCCACTAGATCTACTCAAGCAAACGTTAAGTTAACCATTGACCTCCTCATTATCGTTTTTGGTAAATAATTCAGATGTGTATAATCTTACAGTTCAGATTCCATGAGAACCGGATTTAAGAGCTTTAATACAAATATTTAGAGAAACTTTGTATGGTATTACATTCAGAGCTTTATACCTCAGGAAAATGAACTAACCGACAAGGATAAGGAATTCTAAGTGAACAAGTACATTTTGTAAAAGATAAATAAACATCTAATTTGCTGACACTTGATAAAAAGGCTGCTAATAATATAGACACTGTTATTTTGTGTTTCATTTTTAGAAACCCATACAGAATTGAAAAATATATACTTTTCCAGCAGTTATCGCTGAAAAAAAATGTCGCTTCTATCACTTATCAAGAAAGTTGACATGGGAAAATGGACAGAATAAGGAATTCTAAAATTTATATTTCGTGTTTTTACGAATTAAAGGAAATCTTATCTCTAACGAACATCACACTCATTCAAGATATTACGTAAAGAATAATCATTTAAGGGAAAATAACCTATCATTATAATATATTCAAATTCGAGACAGTGAAAACCTGAAAAATGAACCTTCAATCATCCGGGCCTGAAAAAATTGAAACTATATTTTGCTTCTGACTTCTGATTTAGTTCTGTGGTTTCGTTAAATTATTGTGGAAATGATGTGAACCACATCATCGTCGCCAAAATTGAAAGAAACTTCAAGCTGGGATGAACTCTGAATTTTGGCAAAAAATTTCTTTGAGCAATAAGTACAAAATTAAAACTGATCTGCCCTTTCAGTTAGGTCGTGTGAAAAAACAATGGAACCAACAGAAATGTAAAAACAAATGTGTATATGAGGGGTCTATTAGCAAGAAAGAAACTTCAAGCTGGGATGAACTCTGAATTTTAGTAAACAATTTTCTTTGAGCAATAAGTACAAAATTAAAACTGATCTTCCCTTTCAGTTAGGTCCTGTGAAAAAAAAAAAACAATGGAACCAACAGAAATGTAAAAACAAATGTGTATATGAGGGGTCCATTAGCAAACCCGGCAATCTCCATTTTGATAAAAGGTAGAGATGCTAACTTCTAATGAAAGTTTCATGCATTTGCTGCTACATATTTAGTGTATGTGTTAGAAATCCGGCTTTCCACGTAAGGGAGCAGCACAGATTTAGAACACATACGCTAAATATGTACCAGTAACAGCATTAAAATTTCATTAGAAGTTGGCATCTCTGTCTTTTATAAAAATGGAGATTGCCGGGTTTGCTAATAGACCACTCACATTATCTCACTTATTTGCAATCCACAATATCACACTGATCGACTATCTCGCCCTCCAAAGTAACAGCGCCTTCACTGACTAAACACTTCAGCAACTTCCTCTCACACTTCTTTCTACAGGAGTTGATATTAGATTTTCATAATAATTGAACACACCGTCTTGCAGAATGGTTCTGCCACAAACCGAATATAGAAAGTATTATGTTACTTACTGGATAAATGGCCAACAGGAGTTCCTGGTCGGTATTGCTTTCAGTGCTGGCTACTTCTAGAACGTCGTGGACCTCTTGCACTGTCAAAACTAAAGGTAGAATTGGATTGCGAATATTAATTCTCCTTTGTGTGTACAAGTTCCTTCTTGTTAGGTTGATATCTACATTTCTTAATCTCTCGCTTAACTCACTTGGGGCACTCAAGACTTCTTTACTGGCTAATTCCATAGGTTTGTGTAATAATTCACCTTTGATATTGGCAAGCTGTCGGCGTACAGTGCTCTCATCGATATTATGATTACTTTCTTTCTTTAAAAGAATGTCACCGTTAACTGTTCTCACTAGTTTTGCTTTGTAAGTTTTCACTGGACACTTCCAATTCTTCTGTTCTTCGTTCTTCTGATAACTCCTGAATTTATTTCCGTCATCAAGAGAGTATGTGCTCAATCTTCGACTATACGTTGTCATCGCGTGGACTCCTGGTTGCCGTGAATCCAGATACATAATGATATCAACTTCCAATATCAATTCCAATGGATCCATCATGCTGAGCGTGTAGGGGTGGTGGGGACTGATAGCCGCGATACATAGTCGCGCAGTTTGAACGAACAATATTCTGACATTGAAAACTTGATAAAAATATACACAACCTTATACCCTTACTAAAAACGTATCTGGATCCAGGCCACAAACTTTATCGTTCATAAAATAAAACATAACCCATAAACATATTTAAACAATGGTTGTTACAATCTTTAAGAGAGTCTACCATTTTTGAAGCTGCCTCTTCAGTCCTTTCTCTTCCTGGATCCCAGTTAGAAAGATGCATTTCGGAACATGAGATGTGCCATCTTCAGTTCTCATGGAGGAGTTAACAAGATGATCCTCTGTCATTGATATCATACACCAAAAAACGAAATTTTATATTTTTGATAGGAATCTTCCGGGGATGTGACACGATGCTTGGTGAAGACTTTCACTTACATTTATTACTACTTCACACGATTGCGATTTTTTAGAAAATGACTTAAATGTTTTTTTTTGGGGGGCTTAAATCTTGTACACAAACTGAGTATATCAAGGGCTGAATTTTTTATTTAATTTTTCTATAAAATCCCTGACGGGTTGTTATTAACTGATTACCTCATCTACAAACTCAAGACCAAGGCTTGTTTTGCGAATAATACGACTTTGGATTAGGTTTGGACAACTAAATGCGCACTCTTACAATGGAGTCGTTTATTCAAGGCTGGAATATGGAGGGTATAAAGTATTTAACGTCAAATTCTTTTAAATTAATTTTTTTATTGCATCTCATTTGACCTTAACAAATGTAAGATTCTTTATAAAGGAATAAGAAATCTTATTGAGGTGTATTAACAACCACATTAATCATTTAACAAGAAAAAATTAAATAAGTAATTACAATTAAATGATCTTGGAGTAAGTAGAAGACTGCGAGTATTAAATTCATATTTTTAACACAAGACCCGTACAGCATAACACGAGAATGGAAAATAAATATTGTGATGCAGCAGGAACAGATACGAAGTGAGGGCAGACAAGACAATAGAGAACAACCCAGATTCCCGCTATAAGTGCATCTGAACTGTATATCTCTACTCGGTAGCACACTGACATCACCTTAATCTCCTCACGATCTGAACCAAGCTGGGGTCGCGTTCTACCAACTGACCACATTTCAAAGGTTCGGTTTGTGAAGGACCTTTTGAAGGTTTACCTCACCAATTGGGACTAGTTCGAATTGTTGAAAATAAAGCGGAAGATTCTCAATTATTTGCAATTGTTTATACGAAATATTACTTATTTTTGTCAACTTTGTATTATATGATTAATTCAGATTCCAGCAATAGAATTGCTTTATGGTAATTGCTCTATGGTAATTTTCAGCCTCTTAAACTTGGTTATTGAATGTGCATAGAATATATTTGTTTTGTTATGCTGTCTGTAGTTTGCTACATTAGGCCTATAATTTTCCTGGCTTTATGCTTCAACTTAGTGCAAAAAATGTAGGTATGCGTTTTCAAAATGATTTCATGATAATTCTTCTTTCTTTACCTTAATTTTACCTCACTCTTTTATGACCTGTCACAGAGGGATTATCTATGGAACACATACGTACTTTTTTTGACCAGACAGGGACATGGAGGGCCTTCCCGGATGAGTGATCAGCCCAATGCCGGGGTCACCTCGGAGACAACGTGAACACATAGGACGAGACACGCCATTCACACACACATTCACTCTGAACAAAGCGAGGGTGGAATGAAGATGATGACGGCCAGATGATATCCGGGGACCACAAGGGCACAACGTTACCCGACATTTGTCTTACAGGTGAAGAAAAACCCCGGAACAAGCCCCCACCTAGGTAACTCGTCCCAACCAGGATTCAAACCCGGGCCCGCTGCGTGAGAGGAACAAACGCATCCCCGACACCACAGCGGTGGATAGTTCATAATAATTAATTTAAATATTCAGTAATCAATTAAATTATTATTAGTCTTAATTAAGTAAAATGACAGTGTAACATCACTTGTTTGAGTTGACTTCCAAAATTGCAGTACAGTCATTCTTAGTAATTATACAAATGAAAATGGCTAAATATGTAAATACATATGGGTTAACGATTCTCAAAATATGGAGCAAAATATGGGCTAATGTTTTTTTAAATGGTGCAAAATATTAAAATAATATAAAGAACACCCTATAACAACAACGTTGCATGGTTATAAAATGATTACAATTAAAGATTTAGGCTATTGCTTCAACATGAAAACCACAGAAAAAAATAGAATACTGCCACACAACAATTTAAAGGAGAGTCACAAAACAAAAGTTTAACCTTCTTACATATATTGATACATAATTGGGATTTTTTAGCTGGAGCTACAATTTGGGGGAATATCTCAATATTTTAATGAGAACTTCCTATTCTGAAGCAGTGGGTTAAAATGAAAGTACGACTATTTGACTCTCAAAATTACTTTGTGCTCAGTAATACTTCGCTCAATATCACAAGAATTAACAGGGACCATCCTAAATCTTGCAATATCTTCAGTTCTAGATCGGGTTTTCGACATGTCACAGAAATTCAAGAATCCAGTTTGGAAATAAAGATGCTACTGAAATAAAATTCAAATGACTGTCTGACAATAATGACTTTGAAACCAAAATAAAACGTTCGTTTAACCCGTAAATTCCCATGCTAAAAGATTTTGAAACATTTCATCTATTTTTTATAGATATCAATTACTGATGCCCTCTGAAATACTGTACTATACTCGGTTTTAATAGTTTTCATTAATCCCTAGGAAGATTGAAAGAGGAAAATAATTAATCTGAATTGAAATTCAATTAAAACTAAACTTTATTGTAAAAACACAATAGTAAGAGATATACATAATGAAATTAACATTAAATATTGACTTAATTTCTTTATGTTCTTAACTGTATTATGTTCTACAATATAATTCTCCAAACATATAACATTTTGTAAAGGAAATGTAAAATAATGTGTGATTTGTATATAATTGTAAGGGCAATTAACATAACCTGATTTTCAATAGATCGATCTACATTTAATCCCGTTAAGTGGCTTGAATGAGGGAAACTGCCTATAATATGAGACGAAATTACTCCTGAAGCCAAACGTTATGCCACTCTTTTCCCACACCAGACAAGCTGAGTACAGGCGAGTTTGAGGAAGCTCTCTTCCCGTCCAACCAGTTCTGGTCCAGCTAGACGGAGGTATTACCTACAGTGGCGGCATTTTTATTAAGTAAATTGTTTTATATAATGCTAATTAGCCTACATACAGTATTTGATTTTGATATGAAATATTTACGTACCATTTATACAAGGGATGGAGCATAGCCTAGGTCGTGGCAACTAATTTTTTCTCAAAGTAAAGTTACGGTACCATGATTTTTTGTATGTCACGGAAGAGTGTGGCATCTCTAGTATATGGACACATAATAGCGTGATGTACGATTAAACGAATATAGGCGATGGTAATTTAGTTGTGAGTCATCCGCCGTGTAGAATGGATATGACAAAATGTGAACAGCATTCGTACGTCAAAACAGCTACTATCCGATGGAGAAATTCCAGAAGTGGTGCATGAAGGACCAGAGAATACAAGGAGCTGATGGAAGCTATGTGGATTGGATATGTGTGCTTTCATACTTCAAGAATTATACATACATTCTATATCCTCCCCTTACATATTTAAAAATTTTGAAATGGTCCCACATTTTAGGAAAAAAGTTGCCATGTCTTATGCCCCATCCCTCGTATTAACGAAGAAGTCGTATGTGAAACACTCAAATAATTTTCTCTATCAAACTTTCGGATCTTGCTAAGTTCTTATTCTCCACAGTAATAACACTGGTGGCACTGAGGGAGTGCACAATCAGTTGACTCATCCTCATGCAGTGCCATGTTGAACTCCAAACGAGATTTGCAACCTAAAATTGTGAAACCAAAAACAAATTCTACTTTTTAACGACCCTTCAATTCATACGAAGAAGTATTTTTTTAGAAAGTTTTAACTCTGAAAAAAGTACACAAGATTTAATCGAAATCGTTAGAACTATTCTTGAGAAAATGCGAAAAAAGCGAATTGGCAGTAAAATTAAGAGAAAATCGTCGACACACTCTGTGTCACATCCCCGGAGATTCTTCATTCTGGTATAGGCTAAACTTTTCCTAAAAAATCGTATAAAGAGTTTATCTAGTATTTGCATTATTTTGTTGTCTGGGAATAGTCCCAAGCGTAGAGTGCAAAACTTTATAAAAAGCAAGCTCTGAAAAGTCTGTGGCTTCGTTCTAAAAGGGCCAATGCCAATTTCTTGCAAAAATGAGATCTAGTCTTTATCTTTCTAATAATAAAATTGCCAATGTCTGTTGCTACTAATAGACATAATACAGAAACCTTAAGAGGCCAATATAGGAAATTCGCAGCAAAAAATGTTACTTCTATAAAGGCTTCAAAGTCAGTTATCTCAAAAGCAAGTTTGATGAGTCTAGAGACCGGATTTTAAAGGGAAAATTTTCACCCAAAAAAGGACGAAAAAATGGAAAATTATTGCCAAAAAAAGGTGGGGAAAAAAGGGAAAATTATTGCCAAAAAAAGGTGGGGAAAAAAGGGATATAAAAGTAAGAGAGTGTAAAAATTCAACAGAGAGATACATGTTTGTTTTATGTAAAGCCTTTGCTTGCTCTATTGCTGCTAATTCTGAAACATCTAATGACTGAAGACATTTTTTGATCTTGTTGATATTCTCACAGAGGAAAATAGCACACGAAATCCATATTTCCCACCTTGTTATAATGGGAAACTTAGGTAATGGCAAGCCTGTGATTTCCCTGTAACGCTCTATTCTGCTGGGAGGAATTATTTTTCCAATGGTGAAACAGTGAAAACAATTTTTAATGTTTTCATATTACCAAATACTGGGTAATTTACGAATTTTCCAAAATAAATTAGCAAAAAAGGTACTGGAAAAGGAAAGTTTCTAAAAATAAGGGAGATGAGCCTAAAAAGGAAAAAAGGGACGTTAAAACCAGGTCATTTGCAGTTGAAACGTACTCAGTAATGTCCTGTTCAATTTTATCACGTTTTGTGATGAAATATAAAAAAAGGAATTCCCTTTAAAATCCGGTCTCTATTGATGACATTGGCCCTTTTAGAACCAAGCCACATAAGTATTTAATTAGCTTACTGTAGTTTTTTTTATTTTTTTTTATTAACACCACGGTTTTATAGCTACATGCTCCATTCGCAAAGCCAAACTAGAGAGCCGCCACTGATAAACCGTGACGCAAGATATCGCAGAGGCACACGCGACCCGACCCCAGCCTCCAGTCTCGTCCTAGACTCCTCTAGGCTGTCATTATCTGCCACAAAAACAACATGTGTGTGATACAGATTATCAAGAGGACACCGTGCCAATAGTAGGCCTACTCAAGCAAAGAAACATAGAAAATATTGCCAGGGTTGCTGACTTTCCTTCAGCTTTTTGATGGGTAGGGCAAGGCATTTGATGATTTTGCATCTTTTTTATGAAGGTTAAAAGATAGCTCATATATATATATACACACAGGGAATCCATTTTATGCGGAAACTTTTTAACAGCGTTGCTCCTGCTCACACTTTCCCCGCTGTTGCGCTTGCACCGGCCGGGACCGTGTTCCGTTACTACCGGCAAATCGGCAAATCAAGACTTTATAAACAATACAAAATAGAATAACTCAACCAATTTATTATCAAAATAGGCCTACATGTAGAGGCTTATTACTCACCATTTTATACGGATGGTACAGTCAGGATATTTACGAGAAAATCTCCGAACGCGCCTTCTATGGTTATTTCTCAATAAGTAACATTCCACCAAATAAATTCGCTGTTCAACCGTATACATTTTCGATTATTGTTTTACGTAACATACAACAATAGACAAGCGTCTCACTACACGACACTACAAGACACCGAAGCAACTAACCGCTTGTAGGGTCTATGCTATGAAATAATTGATTAAATAAGGACAATTTTTTTTTCAATTTTTGCTTTATTTTGCATATTTTGTCATTTTTAAGAGATAAGTCATTTTTTGGTAATGTTAGGTCATTTTCGGCATTTTAGGTCATGTTTCAATGGAGGTAGAGGAGTCGTTACTTACAACAACAGATAATCACTTTTAATTGAGAATCTCCGTCAAGTTTCATATTTCATTTTAATTCAAGTTTATTGCAAACACCATAGCAGTTTGGACACGTGAAGTCAGAATGAAAAATTCAATGCCATAGCCGGGATTTGAACCAGGATCTTCGGCTCTCCTTGCCGATGCTCTAACCAACTGAGCTACCATGGCAACGTACCGGTACAACATTAAATTCTCCAACTGACTCACAATCCCAGAATTTTGAATTTTTGAATTCATTGAATTTTTCATTCTGACTTCACGTGTCCATCTTAGCCTACACACGGCCAGTGTAAAAGAATTATCATTCCACCATAGCAGTTTGTCTTGTAGCAATAGTTTTTTTCCTTTATCTTTAAATGGCACATAGAGCGCTATAAAGAAGCAAAAGTAAACTTAACTATAAATGCAAAGCTGTATTAGGCCTACTGAATAATGCTTTCCATAAACGCAACGCGGATTATTAGTTAATTCAGGATTCATGAATTCAGTTTGAAAACTAATTTAATCCTGATATTGGCATGTATTTTTTCTTCGTGCATTAGATTGACCTCGATTCCTAGCACATCATAATTGCCAATAACGTGTTGTTTACGTGAAAAGTCATTACAAAGCAAATCAGGGTTGAAAGTGTTTGTAACAACATTGATATGATCTTACAAGTGGAATTAGTAATAATCTATGTACTAGGTCATTTGTCTTCACTATAATAATAATGTGACAGAATTACATCAGAAAAAGATGTGAGCCACGTCAGTATATAACTAAAAAAATTACGATCATTAACTTAAGTGACATTTACTGTTATTGAATAAAAAAGGCAATACCTTAATAACAAACATTTTTTTATAAATCGACCGAGCTGGCCGTGATGTAACGTCTTTGGACTCTCATTCTGGAGGCCCCAGGAGGGTTCAAGCCGCGGCCGGACAATTTGATCGGGTATTTTTCATGGTTTCTCTAATCGTGAAGGCAAATGTCGAATTGGATATTCACTTAACATGACTCATCATCGCTATTTCATCCTGCATCGTATTCATTAAAAATGAATATCAGTTGAACAGACGCCATAATCACATCTACAATAGAAAACAAGTGCACATCAATAGTTACCGGGCCTTCTGGTGTGCACACAGAACTATATATATTTATTATATATTATAAATAATACATAAATATATATTATAAATATATAAATATATATTATAAATAATATATAAATGTATATTATATATATTTATATTTTATATACAGTAGAGTCCCACTATTCCGAACCCCGCTATTCCGAAAATCCGCCTATTCCGAACAGAGTTCAGAAAAAATACCAATTTTTTAAGCTTAAAAACAGGAGAAATTAAAAAAGACGTTCGTGAAAAAATCTACATTTATTGTTATACAAAGAAGTTAAATGGAGATATAGATAGAGCCTAAGCTTGATGAAAACGCCTGAAACCAAATTGGAAAGTAAGCTGGTTACTTACAGCACATCGGCTCCATTTATACAATTCCCCGCACTTAATTTACGCCTTAACAAGTCTATACGTTGATATTATCCATGAAATCCTCCTATTCCGAATTCCCGCTAAACCGAACGGTGTTCGGTCCCAATTAGTTTGGAATAGCAGGACTCTACTGTATATGCATATTAGTAATGAATTTTACGACTACCCTTCCCTAGAAAATACTAAGCAGAATCGATGATTTTTCCTTTTACTACCTATGCTACTTACAGGAAGAGATACTTTCTGTAAATTCAGAAGTCTCAGAACATTATCTCTGAAAAATTGAAAGCATTATATCTTCGTTTTAACGTCATCTGACGTGCAAACAAGTGTCTATTTGCTGAAATTATAATGAGAACAGGTAAACCTTTCAAATCACGTCTTTTTCTATGACGCTCTAGATATTAAATTCTCTTTTAAGATCGTTCACTATTGCATTACTCTGATGCAAATGTGTAGTAGAAATATAACCGTGTAGTAGAATCTTAGTGTTCCAGTTAATGTATGTTATTTTTAAATTGTGTATGGACAGGTAATCCAAAGAATTGTGTGTGTTAAAGCAATTTATAGCAGGTGGTATGATGCTGTCCATTACAATTGCCTATGATTGTTACAGACATAATTGTAAATATTTTTAAGTATATTGTAAATACGGTATAAAACAATGACGAAGCCAATTGTACCATGTATTAAACGGCAAATAAAGATTCTTATCTTATCTTATTTTATCTTATTATACAATAAGCGTAACACACTGAGGACTGCTTCTTATGATGTACTTCAGAAACATGACCTCGTTAAAATGAAAAAAGTAACTGATAGGCTATACTGTACCCACTTCATGTACCACTTCCAGAAACTCCTCGTAGATAATTTCTTCTAATAATTGTTTTATCTGTAACAGATGTCGTTTTCTATCGCAATAGTGGTTATTTGAAGTAATTATAGTTCCGTGAGCCTATTATATCTGACGACATAATTTTCATGTGGAAACACAAAAAGACTTGTTGGAAAAACGTGACGCCCCAGGCTGTGTCTTCTCTCCAGCATCCAAACACAAACAGGCTAATAAGTACTGTTAGATGATGACTGTATCTCCGTTAATCCCTCTCCACAAAACAAAAGTAGGCTACTATTAAGTTTTTATAAATTCAAAGGAAAGGTTTATTTACATTTAAAGGCACGTTCATAAAATTGGGCTGAACTCATATGCTAATTTGAAGGGTTTACGAGGGAGAATCAAATGAAAAAAGCAATCAATTTTTTCCCACTATTTTACTGCAGGAAGAATGTTTGCTTGTACATTATTTTCTACTTAGTCCCCTCCTAGTTCAACGCACTTAAGCCGTGGGATAGGAAGTAGGCTACTTCGATACCGCGTGAGAAGAATTATTTTGGTTGACGCTGTAGCCACTCGTGCACCGCCGATTGGACGTCTTCATCAGACTTGAACTTCTGGCCTCCAAGGTGATCCTTTAATGAACCAAAGCTGTGGAAATATGATGGTCCCAAATCTTGGCGATTATGGCGGATGTCGCTGACGGTTTTCATTGTTGCATGAGGAGAATGAGGACGGACGTTATCATGTTGATGCAAAACACCTGCACTCAGCAAGCTCCTTCGCTTTGGCACTATCGGATTTTCACATCTTTGGCCCATTAAAGGAGCACCTTGTAGGACAGAAGTTCAAGTCTGATGAAAACGTCCAATCGGCGGTGCACGAGTGGCTACAGCGTCAACCAAAATAATTTTTCTCACGCGGTATCGAAGCACTTCCTATCCGATGGCTTAAGTGCGTTGAACTCGGAAGGGACTAAGTAGAAAAATAATGTACAAGCAAACATTCTTCCTGGAGTAAAATAGTAGGAAAAAATTAATTGCGGTTTTCATTAGATTCTCCCTCGTATTTCCAGAGTGCTATAACGGTATTGTGGATAGTTTACCTTGTTCCCTTAAGTATCTGTCTATTGCATAACACTTTAATGGAAAAGGAATGTATACTTATCTTCAGTTATGAGTATCTAGCTATATCCTCAAAAAGAATATTTTTTTTTAGTTATTTTAAAGCAACGAACTTTTTATATAAATTATTCATTAGTTTCAAAGCTATGGCTTCAAGCATATCTCACCAACGCGACAAGCTGGGTTTCCTGTTTTAGATTAAAGTTCTGAATATCAGCTAATTATAGCTACTTATTTTAATGCCTTGTATAGCAAGTGACAATATGTTGACAACATGGAAAAGTAGATAAAGTAATAATCAAAGGCAAACAATAAGAAAGGCGCATGGAAAAGTTGTTCTTGCCACTGTCACAAAATAATTCATTTCCAACTCCTGTCGTCAAAGAGAATCGAGATAAAAGGGGCTCTTCCCCTAACAGAAAGTACTACAAATCTGAAGCGCTCTCTGCAGTCCAAGGAGCGTTAAATTTGTGTGTGTTACGAGTCGTCACCCGTGAACCCCCAGGATTCCTGATACTGGATTTCAAGAGCAGTAAAAGTCGTCAGCTGATCCTAAAAAAAATCACTGAATTCCCAATAAAATGGATATTTAAACATGAAGTCACTCTTCAGAAGGCTATAGAAAGGATGTTTTTAAGATAAAGAGAGTATCAGTTTCATAATGGCTTCCCGTCTTTATAGTAAAAGCAGTTGTTATGCATTTTATTAGTAGAAGAACATAATCTTCCAAGGAGAATTTTCCCTAAGTTGTGGATCGAACCGGAGACTTTATATTCAATATGACGATATTCTACCACTTGGTTCTACCCACGAACTATTCCAAGCTCGTCTAACAGAGCCCGAGGGGCCCAGACCAGACCCTCCCCTAAATGAGAAAGAAACGAAAATTACAACAATTGCAACTAAGTAAATATTTAATAAGTTTTAAAATAGAATTGTTTCGTTGAAAAAATTTAGAGGGTACAGAACAAGAAATCTACTCTTATACAATTCAACGGCCCTAAATAGCGTGCTTGCTCGCCCGCTTCGTGAGACATCGGGTATACTCGGCGATGTTCGTCTCTCGCAGTCTAAACTTTCATGACGACTACAAAATTTAGGAAGGAAAACCGTTTCTTTATTATATAAGGGCTAAGTGAAATGAACACAATGAACAAATATTCTAATTTTATTTTTACTTACAATTTTCATAGCTCTGAACTTTTTTTTTTTTTGTGTGCCCACCCTTTCCCCCGGAGTGCCTAGCAATGAAGCCAAAAACTCCGGTCAAACCAAATTTTGGTGACCATTTGTGCTGTGTGTTCCTATAGTGCCCTTGTGTGCATCCATGTGGGATGATTGAGGTTATGTCGTTTTGGGCTGTGTGCTTGTACAAGTGTCTTTATTTTGAGTTAGTGTTTGCCTTGCGCTGATCGGCTTTTAGTGCTGTGTTGGGTAGTGTGCTGCGTGTGTTTATGTTAGGATCTAAGTTGTTGTGCTGTGTTATTGTGTGAGGGGATTTTGGTCCAGCCCGGCATTTGCCTGTGAGCAGGGGAAACCTCTCTAAAACCCTGCTCGGGCTGGGTGGAGGGTTTGCCCAATGGGGCTTGCCCTTCACATGGTGTTTAATTTCCGTCTTCGTCTTGTTTCTCGAGGAGCGCTTGCTTGGCGAAGGCTTTTAGCGCTGGGAAGGAATTTTTTAGAGTCCAGAACTTGAGATCAGGTGCCCAGACTTCGTTTGCATTTCTAGCAGCTTCGTGTAAAAGTAGTCTGGCGTCTGTGTACCGGGGGCAGGTGTAGAGCATGTGGTACATGGTATCCTGCTCGCTGTCTTCACATGCACAAAGATCATCTTCGGCAAGATTGAAGCGTATGAGATTGGCAGCAAAGTTCCCGTGACCTGTTAGGATTTGCGTAACATAGTGGTCGGGTTTGATCCAGATCATTTTGAGTCTGCTTTGGACGTTTGGGAAGAAGTCCCTTGTGATTTTCCCTTGAGGGGATTCCGTCCAGTTTTGTTGCCAGATGCAAGTGAGCGCGTTGAAAAGTTGTTTATAAAGCTGGTGTTTATCAAATGTTTCGAACTCATTTTGTTCTAATTGTAGGTTGTCCAAATGGATGGGGATTTGTCGTCGAATCTTATACCTCAGTGATCGTTCCTGTAGGAGGAGTTCGACCGGAAGGACACCGGCTATTACATGCAGAGCATTGTGAGACGTGGTAGCGTAGGCCTTCGTGGCTCGGAGGAGTGATGATCTTTGGGCTGATCGGAGTTTCCGATTGTGGTGCGCGTTGATCTTAGGTGCCCAGGCATTGGCAGCGTAGGTTACTATCGGGACAAAAACGGCATTATATAGAATTCTATAGTTGGTGAAGCGGTAGCCCCATTCATGGCCAGACAGTCTGGCTAGAGCTTGAGTTAGGTTGTTTGCTGTTGCGGCTATTTTTTGTACGTGTGCGGTGACTTTGTATCCTTCCTGGAGGGTTATGCCTAAATATCGTACTTCTCTGGTGTAAGGGAGCCGGGAATGCCCCATGCGTACCCTAGGGGGGTGTGTAGTTAATTTGCCTTTGAGAAGCATGGTCTGTGTTTTAGTTCCAGAAATTTTGAGTTTTGCATCTTTCGACCATAGGTCGAGAATGTTTAGCGCCCTGTTTGATTTAGCCTCGAGTTCTGCTCTGGACTCTCCTTCAACTATCAGTGCAGCGTCGTCGGCATAGGCTATTACTTCGGCATCATCAGTCTGGTCTATTCGTCTTAAGGCTTCATCAAACACCAGGTTCCATAACTTGGGTCCCAGTACTGAGCCCTGGGGGCACCCTTTGGTTACGGCCTTTGTGTGCGTATGCAGTCTGTCGCGTAGCGTGATTTGTCTGGCTCGGAAGTAGTCACGTATTACGGCGTAAGCGTCTTGTGGGCAGTTTATCCGACGCAGTCTTTCCAAGGCGTGTGGCCACCAGACATTGTCAAAAGCTCCTTCAATGTCTATAAAAATTGCTAACACGTACTTTGAGTTGGATGTTTCTACTCTTTGTCGGAGCAGTGAAGCTGCGTCTTCTGTGCATTTTCCTGGTCTAAAGCCGAACTGCCTAGGAGAGTACGAGTCTTCTAGAAGTTGGTTAATTTTGAAGAGGAGAAGTTGTTCGAAAACTTTTCCCATGACTGGGAGAAGACAAATTGGGCGGTACGATTTGGCCAGTGTTGGATCTTTATTGGGATTTTTAAGGATGGTGATCAGAAGCCCTCGTTTCCAAGAGTTGGGAAATTTACCTAGGCTGAGGCACGCATTGTAGATGAGAAGGAGATGCTCGTGGAGGACGGGCCCTCCTTTCTTGACAAATTCTGGGTGTATTTCATCGATGCCCGGAGCTTTGCGATTTTTACATCGGTCGAGAGCGATGTGAAGATCGACGATGTCAAAAGGGTCAGTTAGATGGCCGTTTTCAAATGGGCGCCTAGCAGCTACAAACATTTTTAATAATCTACCAGTGTAATTTTCTTAAAAATCCTGGAGTCAATGAATAATGGCGGGCGAAGCCGGGGGCAACAGCTGTAAAATATTGATGGTTTTATCTCTTGAAATATCGCTGATAATAATAATCCAAACAAACCATTCCTTCCCTTGAAACATTATATAATTTCTGAAAATTACACTGAATTGATAAAATAAAATTCACATCATATTCATGTCAATAAACAGCTGAGAAACAATACGTATTATGTGTTCACAGGTTCTTTGGAACTGCATAATCGATTCTGATATAGTTTTCCCAGGGGGCGCTTTCATGTCGTGGAATGTACTCTAAAGCAGGAATTTTAGCTGTTTCATTAATTATTAATGGCTTAGTTTATGAATGATTCGCGTGCAAGTGTTAATAAATATAATGCTTTAATAATTATTATACTCTTAATTTTTAATTTTTAAAAGAATTATCGTGGCGAAGCCACGGGCACCTCCTAGTAACTTTACAATTTAACACTGTTCAGTGTGTGTCGACTTGTAATGTAGCTATGTGACAGGAGCCTAGTATCAATTTTAAATAAAGTAACTTATTATTTAAGTTAAATGCATAATAATGCACAATTGTGTAACCCCTTTTCATTTCACTAAATTAAAATGTACTTGTCATTTAGTATTCTTAAATAAAGTGTTTTATTACCCTTACGGCATTTCATATTAGACTAACAATACTTAATAACAGTTGCAAATTAAGCCTTCGAATTTCAATTTAATTGCTTTTCCTTTGGAATAGTAAAAAGTGTGGCATGTGCTTAAAAATCTATTTTGTTTGTAACTGAAGAAGGATGTTAAAATGAAATCTGAGGACTTAATTTTACAAAAACAGAATCGGTGAGTACCCCACCCCGGCAGGCCACCCGGTGGGACCCTCCCGAACCAAAGACCTGGCTAACATCCATTTAACATTAGGGTCTGTATTAAGTTTTAGCGATAGCTGGCCGACAAAATGTCACCTCGCTTTGAATAGCTCATCAAGCGAGGAATAACGAGCTGCCCATTTCCAGGGAGCCTTGGCTCTTTAAGGAACGTAATGGCTGAATTCATTCATTTACTAAGATGGCACAGGGCCGCCACATCTCGGGGTCGGGCCCAGGACCATGTACTGGTCGCGGGTCCCTCACCGACCGCCGACCATCCTCATTTAGTGGTCTCTTCCCTTCTCCGTGGAGCTTCCTTCTCTTTACTTGTGTAGCAGAATATTTTATAAAACTATTCCAGTTTTGCATAAAATTATACCACATCACTGGGATGCAGAGGGCCCCTTTGGGGCCCGGGCCCGGGTCCCTGGGTCCGGCAGTCCCCCCATGTGGCGGACCTGAGATCGCAAATTAAGCTATCGGGAAATTGTATAAGATTTCTCTTTAAATACATGCTAGAGAACATAAGTAACCTCTAGTTTGACCCTCTGCTAGATCGAGTAGTAAGTTAGTTAAACCATCGAGTAGTAAGTTAGTTAAACCATCGAGTAGTAAGTTAGTTAAACCACTAACACACCATCAAGACTTTAAACTTAAAACGATAGGGCCATATGTGGCATAGAGGAGCTTCATGACCACTAGAATCCCAATTTTGATGTTGGAAAGCTTAATTTACATAACAATACAGTTTCGATTCAAATTTTCATGACATGGGATGAAAGGAATTAATTATTGAATTTTAAATTTTGTGTTTTATTCAGAGATGGACTGTAATATAAAATCGGTCCGGGAATTATTTAAAAAATAATAATTATGACATACAATACAAGGAAGAAGGAAGAACTTAACAAAATTTCCCACAGTACAAGCCTGTTTGAAAGAAAGTTTCACCTACACTGGTCTCCAACAGTGTAGGTAATAATTTACAAAATATACAGTATATCTGTACTGTATAATTTTAAATCTTCTGTCAGGGAGCTCTCCTTAGTCCATTGTTCTTACAACTTGAGCTTCTTTTATTCTATATGTAGTTCAAGATGACTCTAAAATTGTAATTGAAGTATTATAAAAATATGTTTTAGTATTTTGTAATTCTGAAAGTATTACAACAATAAGATGTTTTCAAAGTTAGCTGTTAGTTAATATTAATGTAATTTCAAGAATATTTATTTATTTAGCTTGGCGTGTCTAATATCATGTAAATGATCAAACGGATGAATGAAACTTAACTAAAATAAAAATTAGGCTACTATCGCAAATAGAGGACACGCTGCACTGCAGTTAATGGAATTGCGCTACAAACTGGAATATTGCGGGTTCGTTCCAGATTATTAGATTTGCTAATTGACCTAATTGGCCTGCGGCAGAAGGTGACCGGTGAGTACCTTCAGTTATCACATCATGAGCTCACTGTATAAGCATCTAGAAGTCTCATTATCCAGAAACTCGCTCACTGTGTAAGCATCTAGAAGTCTCACTATCCAGGAACTCGAAGAGTTCTCCAAATCTTCTGTCTATTACAATATCCCAAACAGGTAATTTGCCATTTAATTGCAGTTACTTTTACTTTTGATAATGATCATGAGGTTATAATGCAGGAAGAGCCATTAGAACTGCGTCCAGTAGGCCTACCCATCAATAAACTTGCCTCTTCTGAACACCAGAAAATTCTGAGGTAGACAGATTACGGAAAATGTGTAAGCCTGCACGTACACTATCAATTTTATCATTCTGGATCTTCTTCTTTAGTCTTCAATCCTTGGATTGGTTTGCAGCGATTCTCCATTCTGATCTTTTTTCTGCCTTCCTTTTTAATTATTCATACGTTTAACAGTTCATGTCCTTAATTTGTTGCTCTTCCTTCGCTATTTTTACCTTCAACTGCGCCTTCGATAATAATTTTCAAAAGATCTTAGTGCCTCAGTTAATGTCCGATGAGTTTTATTCTTCTTTTTCTTATTTAGATCCAAATTTCTTTCTCTGCTTTTACCCTCACATAACTTCCTAATTGGTAATTTTATCGATCCAGCTAATCAATCATCCTGTAGGAGGAGTAATTCCTAACTGAATTATGCCCATATTTAAACATTTATTAGGTTGAACACTGATTATAAATTGAAATACGTTCCCTGAACTGTATTTTCCGGGGGTTGGCAGAGGATTCTGAATAGAGGGTGGAAGTCTGGCTAGAGGAACAAAAGGAGGATCCTTACCTTCTCATCCGAGAAGGAAATTACCTGTCCTTCCTGTCTGTCTTCCCAAACTTTCCAAGCGTTAATTATCTGTTACGTGGCCCTTTCAACCCTTCCTCAGGAAGTTGCGCCACCACTTTAGCTTATAGTCTCAGTTTCAGGTTCTGTACAACAAAATAAGAAATTCTTATTGAGATCATAATATAATCTCGTGGAGTTCAAACTTACAATAAACTATGCAAAATTTGCTACCATATACTTTCTCACAAAAACGTGTTATTCAGTTAGATGGACGAAAAATATTATATGTAGGCAATTATGCTGTGTAATTTTAAGCATGGGTATATTAACATTTCACAACAGATATTAATCATAGCTTACTTTTCCTATGAGTTCATTCATAAATAAAAGAACATGGTAATTCATATTCGCTTGTCTTCGGATATTGTGGCTGAAAGTTACACTTCTTTGATTTCTATCACCAAAATGTTGATTTGATATGTTCACTTTGGCTGAAAGTTACACTTCTTTGATTTCTATCACCAAAATGTTGATTTGATATGTTCACTTTGGCTGAAAGTTACACTTCTTTGATTTCTATCACCAAAATGTTGATTTGATATGTTCACTTTGGCTGAAAGTTACACTTCTTTGATTTCTATCACCAAAATGTTGATTTGATATGTTCACTTTGGCTGAAAGTTACACTTCTTTGATTTCTATCACCAAAATGTTGATTTGATATGTTCACTTTAACTGTGTCTAGGCCTATAACATTTGTGTGCAGGCTCTCGTGTACATCTTCTACCACAGTTAAGATAGCCAAGAAGAAATGCCCCCTAACACCAAGTAATTTTTAAAGAAAAATTAATATCGCAGTTTATTACTTAAATTTAGAAGTTTCTCAGTTTAAATATCATAATTGCAATTATAATTGATTCAACAAAAGCATTCTGGCACTTTGTTACATCAGTTTACCTGATTTTATTTCGTTTGCCTTAGTACTAGCTTTCTTCTATTGTTTCCTTTTGTTTAGTCAACCATTAATTTAATTTAAATTAATTTCTGCTCCTTAATGCAACCTCTAGTTACAAGTGCTATTGGCATTTGAGTTAAGTGAACTGTTTTCTGATATCAGACATCAATTTGTGCAGGCCCGACGAGAGGGAGGGGCAGCCGGGGCTGCAGCCCCGGGGCCCGTGCCTCAAAAGGGGGCCCGGCCGACCAGGTTATTTTTTACTTTCAAAATTTACTCTAAAATAAAGTTGGTTATAAGTCAATAACCAGCTTAAGTTATGTTTTATGTGTTTATTTTATCTGCATTGTCCTGTCGTATAACGGTGACAGGGAATTTATCAGTTAATCTGAAACGGATTATTCTTGAAGAAAAATTGCTATTTTTGAAAAGTAGAAGCAGAAATCCTTTTGGACTCAACAGTAGGCCTCACTAACGTTCGGCATTTAAAATCATAATTTTCAAAAGATTAAACTGGTGCATACAGATAAAATTGTTCCTAATTAGGACATTTTAATGTATCAGTTAACCGATTTGGTCCAATATCAATAGGATTCGTCCCATGGGCGTTATAAATGGTAAACCAAGTTTTATGAAAATCCAATAAAGCGTATTTGAGTTAAATCGCGCTTACACACACACACGGGCAGACAGACTTTCAGACAGTCCTGTCTACCAGACAATCTCATAAAGTACCATTCTGGCACTTAATAATTATGTAATATCATTACATAATCGTGTTGTTGCATATATCATAAAAGGCAAGTTGGGTAGTAAATTTAATATTTGACGGGGGCCCGGCAAAATTTCTCCCTGGGGCCCTTGCTTTCTTTCCACGGCCCTGAATTTGTGGCCACATATGTAAGTATAAGTTTGTGTTGCATTTACACTTTAAACCACTGTTTTCCTCTATTGTACATCAGATTGTGTTTGTTTTTTGTTTGTCGAGTTTTGTAATAAATAATTCATCAACACACGCCAAGCTCTTGAGTTTGTTGTAACCACTAGGCTACTAAATAAGTTACGTACAATAAAAATCGATGCTAATTTTCATGATAATATAATGGCAACCTGCTGTTAGCGTGGTAGCTTTTAGAAAGTATTTTGGCTACCGAGTTCCATTATAAACTATGTAACCTCTTGGCTATATTATACGCATGCACAAATCAGAAGCTGGCCATCTAAAAAATGCCTTTGTTCTGTTTTTATTGCTACTCTTTTTGTTTGACCTACTTTCCCACACGCCAAGATCGGATAAAAAATACTCGTTTAGAAAACACAGCATTAGCGTACTATTTTTTATCCATTGTTATCTACAAGAAGCAATGAAGCGTATAGCTAACAAGCAGTCATTTAACTCAGAGAAATTAACATGGCTTCTAACCCCAGAAAGTACGGTAGTCTACATAGTAATTTATCTGTTTCACTATAATTAGTAACCACACGATAATACCTTCGGCAATTAAATATACAATAATTTATTCGTAGGCCTATTTAGGTTTTAAAAGCAATAGTGTTTGTTGGTGATATAATGTAATAATGTAATCAACAATAATATAAAGAAATACACGATAACATAAAAAGTGATATCAGGCAATCTTAATAATTCATGTGTTCTCATAATCTCTTTAACCACAGTTGTTCTGTTCCTTTGAAGGATCCGTATTGGTCAGATGTAACCATGCATCGGGGCGAGAGAACCTGGTGAGTCTTGTAATGACCGTAATTTTGTTGAGGGACCTCCTCCTTCAATTTAATATTGTTAAGCTCTAGTGATAAGACCACTAACTGTTATCCATTATGTGGGTGGTAAATGTAGCTTCATTTTTATTGGGTAGTCACTGATAATGATCACAACGTGATCGAAATATATATGATAAAAGCCTATTTTTAAATATTATACCTATATACTGAAAAGGCGAAGATTCCGTATTTAAATAACAGTATTTTTTTCAAAGTGTTAGGCTCTTTATAACATACCTGATGTCAGTTTAAAACGGACCAAGCGTTTTCGGGCTATACCCGAGAAAAATTACGCTTAACCTGATTTGGACTCATTTCGGGTTCAAAATAATGTTGTGGAATAAAAATATTATCACTCTATAGGTTACTTAAACGTCATAACAGACGGCATAGTTTTGTAATGAAATTAGTAAATGCCAAAGATTTTATATTAGGCTACCGTAATTGGAAATTATATATTAAAAAAAATAGATTATTTCATTGATTCTCATTGTGATGGGTGCAAATAGTTTAACAGAGAACAAATATATACATTTGGATTAAATAATAAATAAATAAATCAGCCTACAAATCCCCTTGGGGCAAAGGCCTCCTGCATACAGGGTATAGCACTGATCATATCACTAGATGGGATAGTTCACTTTTTCAAAAATCTTTACTAACATAAGCTTTATGGATTACTTTAATTATATCAGGAAAATTTAATAGTTTGAGATTGCCTTCCCGTGTTTTTAAAACCGAAATTGGCCCTGTGTGATGCATGGTGATGGACTTGCCTATCTACAAGTTTTAATGCTGCAGATCTCTCTCTTTTTTTTTCTTATTCTTCTTTTTTTTTTGTGCTCAAAAACTTAATTTAGTTTTTAAGTTAAAACAAATTTATCCGTTTCATTCCAATATTTGCCCACTGGATATTTTTTTAAAAATTTTTTTAATTCCCTAAAATACAGAACCCTATTTTACCAGATGGCATATTAGGGTTATAGATTAAACATATATACAGGGTATACAGTAAACTACACATATTACAATTTTGCAAAAACACTATCCATGAAACTTAAAACAACTTTGTAACTTTGCTTATTTAAGAAGAGACGATAGATCGGTGTACTTATACAGGGCCGTCGCGTGGGCGGGGCGAGCGGGGCGATCGCCCCGGGCGCCGCGACCAGGGGGGGTGCCTTGGCAACGGCAAAAATAAAACAACAAACTTTGAAAAAATAAGTAGGATGTACATAACACATTTTTTAAAGTTAGGTATAACTGAATTTTGAATATTACGTTGTATGTTTTATTGAACAAAGAAATATTTGACACTAATAACTTTAGGCCTATATTTGTACTAAGTAATCCCAAAATAAATATTTCCTTATAAAGACATATTTACGATCAACTATGTCACAGGAGAGACTGAATTCTCTGGCCTTCTTGTCCATTGAAAATGACGAAGCACAAAAAATAGACTTGATGGAAATTCTAACGACATTTGCTCGTGCAAAAACCAGGCGAATACCATTTAATGTTTAGTACCTTATCTTAATTTATAAACGCGGTTCCCTTTTCTATATTCTATTCAATGTATGTATCGTGGTTTCAAACACTATTAATTTGTAGTCCATTAATAACGCCTATAGTATTTTTTATGATTGTTAAGATTTTCTAACATTACTAAACTTGTATTAATTTGATTTTCAATACAATCTTATAAAAAAATTTAAATAATTTTATTTCTTGTATTTTTGTAAGGTAATCCGATTAGGTGGGCACAAAAACACAGACAGCGACGCAACCCGACGCGCAACTTGGCTAACGAGCGACTGGACGCGATGCGGCTTGGAACTTGTCCAGTCCACGTCGCCCCAAGTCGCGTCGCTCATTGCGTGTTTAATCCCAAATGTTTATATGTAGGCCTATTTGATAGTGTCGCGTCACGTCGCTCGCTGTGTGTTTGTGTTTGAATCCTTACAGATAGGTGGAATGTCGGGCGAGTGCACGTGGGATTGAGTTTGGGGGGGGGGCGCCTGACGAAATCTTGCCCCGGGCGCCAACAAACCACGCGGCGGCCCTGTACTTATATTACAAAACAAACTGAACCAATAGTGACTAGAAGACAAGACGACATCGAATGCCTCAGAATATCTCCGGAGTGGTGTGGTTTATATAGTGTGAAGCCGCACACAATGTCTTCCTGACCTTTAACATCAAAGACCCATTTCTTTTGTTCAGAAAGTTTATACGTTTCTTTGTATGCAACGTCTCATTTACTTTCTAGATGATGACAGAATCCCAATTTGTCATCGAGGTATGTATTTTATGTTTGCAATTTCACTCTGTCAAATTATCTCTTCTTCATAGGCGGAGTTATTGTTCTATACCGGCAGGAACAGGACTGGTAAATCAACTCAGCCTGTAGCTGATTATAGGTGTGAACGTTGGTATTTGACACAAATTCGAATTAGGCAGCATAAAGGACGTATATATATATTTTGTCCGACCATACCGGCACTATAATACGCTTATTACATGTGCTGTAACATTATAATAATGATATCCATTATGATACAGAATTTCATTATAACACTATTGTGTTATAGATTAATATCGTACACGGAACAATCTTCAAGCCTTGAAAGTACTAATTCAAACTGCACAATAAACAATCTGTATTTAAAATAAGATCAATTCTGTTAGTGTTAATATTAACAGTATGCTAAATAGAGTTCATTTCGTGTTTTTTTTTATCTGCGTTGTTCTGAGGTTAAAATGCCAAGAGAAGCCCTGAGCTGCCAGCACGCCGTCACCTGTCATCTATCACAAAAGACGAGATCTTTCTAACAACTGATCGACGAGTTAAGCAGAGTCGTTTGCTTAATGAATTAAAAGGTATTCTAAAAACTAAAAACTTAGTCATTTAATTAGGGTCGAATAAAAACAGTCGTAGGTAAATTGCCTACATAATGGTAAATAGGCCATTCGTGCGAAAAATTAAGAAACGAGCACAAGTAGTACTTCTGGTTGAAATTCATAGAAAATGCGAATAAAAAAGACGTCCGAAATTTAACTCAAAGTAATTTATAAAGAATCTCGTAAATCGTATAGTTAAGTGAACTAATACGGTACAAAGTCACTTAAGAATTATAAATTTACTCATTATCGTCACTGGTATAATCAGAGTGGATGACTCAAGAACGCGTCTCAGGTTAGCTATCCACGTGAACATGGGATTAATCTACAAGTACCTTAATACGTTAAGTTAAACCGTTTTAACTTCCATCCATACGATGCATATTTGATGTTAACCAATAACGTTTAGCAATGCCTCGAATATCGTATATCTTATAATGCTCTTGCTAGGAACAACGCAACGGTGCGATTTTATCTTATAAAGCGTTGGCTCGTTACTGGTAACATAGGTTTCAATAGGACTATGCGGTAATTAATACGTCACATGCTTCCAATAACAGAATAAAAATTCTTTCTCTCTTTCTTTCTTTCTTTCTTTCTTTCTTTGTCTTAGTTTTACCTCTCCCTTTTAGGATTTAAGCGACCCAAGCCGCCCGGGCCGTGACCTGTCGGGAGAGGGATTATCTATGGATCACATAAATACTTTTTTGACCAGACTAGCACATGGAGGGCCTCCCAGGATGAGTGATCAGCCCAATGCCGGGGCCACCTCCGAGACAACACGAACACATAGGACGAGACACATCATTCACACACACACTCACTCCAAACAAGGCGAGGATGGGATGAAGATGATAATGACGGCCAGATGATATCTGGGGACCACAAGGGGTTAAAGTTCCCCGACATTTGTCTCACAGGTGATGAAAAACCCCAGAAAAAACCCCACCTGGGTAACTTGTCCCGACCAGGATTCCAAGCCGGGCCTGCTGCGTGAGAGGAGCGGTGAACCAGAATAAAAATACATTATCTAATATAATATTTGAACTTGTGTTTCCATTAGACCCGATGCTACGCATTAACAAGACCGTATTCAATTATTGTAAAATCAATTGACGATGACTATGATCGGCTGCCATAACAACCGCGAATAAAAGAGCATCGTTGAAATCGATTTTTTTTTGCAATATAACGCATCAATTTGTCCACGTAATCCATAATAAGGTAAATGCGACTTATGGAGTTGGTTAGATAATGGTTTATTTTCCCTTGAACTTGTTTTTTACAATCTAAGAATAATTACTTTACCAAGGCCGAAAAATATACATCTATCTATCTATATTAATAAAAGGAAGTGTCTGTCCTCCTCCGTCTGTCTGTCTGTCCTCCGTCTGTCTGTCCGCGATGCCCAGCGAAATCTACTCAACGCAGAGATCTGAAATTTTATACATAGGCGAACTAAAGGGTCGGAATGTGCACCTCGAAGCCGGAATTTTAATTTTCGCTTTCGTTTGTGAGTTATGAGTGAAAAATGGGCAGAAAACGTGTATTTATTGCGTTTTCGAAGCATGAGTTTTCAGTAATACAAATCAATTACACTAGGCTTTGGCTATTTTTGTCATACCTTCGACATAAAAGCATCGCGACCTCTTGAATGTTGTAGCTCACGCTGGTCGATTCATTTGTTTTTAATGTCAAGGCACCCAAACATATGAAATTTTCAACCTACACCGAAGAGGATTATTATTATTATTATTATTATTATTATTATTATTATTATTATTATTATTATTATTATTATTATTATTATTATTATTATTATTATTATTATTATAGGGATAATCAATATTAGCCTAAATATGGTCAAACGTTCGATTTGGACGAAACTCACTATACAGGGGTTTTCTGGGCCAAGGAACTCGAATCTGAGGTCGCTTTTACCAGGGGACGCTACCTAATCGTGGAATGCACTCCACGTGATTTAGGTATTAATATAATGATTTAACTATTATGCTCTTAATTTTTAATTTTTGAAATAATTATCGCGGGGTAAGCCGCGGGCACATGCTATCTTAAAATAATAAAAGGACGTGTTTGTCTGTCTGTCCACGATGCCCAGCGAAATCTACTGAACGCAGAGATCTGAAATTTTAAAGATAGATGGGCTGAAAGGTGGGCGAATGCGCATCGAAGCCGGATTTTTAATTCGCGAGTTGTCAGTGAGAAACTGGCAGAAAACGTGATTTTAGCGCTGTCGAAGCATCAGATTTCAGTAATACATTTCAATGTCAAATCAATTGCAGTTGGCTTTGGCTATTTTTGTCATACCGTGGAAATAAAAGGATCGCGATCGCTTGAATGTTGTAAGCCCACGCTGGTCGATTCATTTGTTTAGAATATCAAGGCCCGAAGACATATGAAATTTTCAACCTACACGGATGAGGGATAATCAATATATTTATTTATTTATTTATTTAACCTGGCGGAGTTAAGGCCATAAGGCCTTCTCTTCCACTCAGCCAGGGCAAAAACATGAAATACATAATGATAATAATAATAATGATTAAAAATAAATTAAAAAAGAACTGATATACATGAATACAAGAAACGAACATTAAATACAAAGAAAAAATTAGAACATAAGTACTTGAATAATATGAATATGTAATACAAATGACTAAAAGTAAAGAAATAAAAAAAATGATGAAAGTCTATAGGCCTAAATATGGTCAAACATTGTTCGATTTGGACGAAACTCACTGTACAGGGGTATTCTGGGCCAAGGAACTCGAATCTTAGGTCGCTTTTACCAGGCGACGCTATCTAATCGTGGTATGTAGTCCACGTGATTTAGGTGTTAATAAATATAATGATTTAATTATTATGCTCTTAATTTGTAATTTTTGAAATAATTATCGCGGGCGAAGCCGCGGGCACATGCTAGTTAATAAAATAAAACTGACCTAATATAAATTTATTTTCAAATGGCTACGCTTTTTTGTCTTACGTATTTCCTTTTTAGAATAAACTACACACTTAGCTGAAGTATTTCTTTTATTATTATTATTATTATTATTTGAACTGCTTTTGGACAGACATAACCAAAAGGAAATGCCATGAAGGTAATGATACGCCATGAAATATGACATGAACCTATGAAGTTCTTACTTGTTAGTTAATTGCAATTTATTTTGGAATAATATAATACATGTCAAGAACAAATGCGTGGGGAAAATTGCTTTACTAACAAATTCCACTTCTTGAACAAAACCGTGCTGACCTCAAGCGGTGCAATTTAAGAGAAAAAATAAATAAAAACTCATCAACCAGTTCTGCTGATGAGAATTTTATTTCGATGAAAGTTAAAAGGTCGATGGAAGTCGAAGGAATCATTTCTCAGAATTACTACAATACTGCTAATGAAGAGAACAGTTATATTCCAACCAATAAAATATTGTTCTTTTCTTCGTTAAGCTAGCATCTTTCTGCAATAAAAAAAACACTTCTCTCCTGTTATTATACTTACTCAATGGCAATAGACAATTCCTAAGGAAGCTAAAGGAATATTATCTATTTTATGGAATCCGGAGGTTCATTGCCGCGCTTACCTGAGCTCGCCATTCAGCCCTATTCTGTGCTAACTCTATCCAACCATCCCCCGCAAATCCTACCTCCCTTAAATCAATCCTAATATTGTCCTCCCATCGGGTCTCCCAGTCAATACTTTTGAGATTTGTCTGTCCTCCCCCATGCGTGCAACATGTCCAGAACATTTCATCCTCCGTGATTTCATTACCCTTCCTATATCCGGTGACGAGTATAGATTATGAAGCTCGTCGTTATGCAGTTTTATCTAGTCCCCATTTTCATCTCTCTTAGGCCCAAATATTTTCCTAAGCACCCTGTTTTCGAACACTCTCAGAGAATGGTCTTTCAGAAGAGTAAGCGACCATGTCTCACATCCAAATAATACGACCGGTAGGATGTTTGTATTATAAATTTTTATTTTTAGATTTCTGGACAGAAGACGAGAAGAACTGTATAAAAACAGGCAGTTCCTGATTTGAGTCTACACTTAACTTCTCAATGTTTAGTATCCTATGCCGAGAGTTTGTGAGTGCCATTTTGTAGCTTAATACAGACATAATAATAACAATAATAATAACAACAATATAATATAATAATAACAATAAAGTTTATTACTACAAATTACAATATAAACTATTTTTGAATGTGAATTCGAACGCCACCCGAACGCAAGTTTGATTCCGTTCGACCAAGAAAGATTTTAACGTGCGATTTGAAGAAAGAACATTTAACTAGACACAAATATTTTCTACATATTTTAAAGGCATAGAATGGGTGAACTTTCCAAAAAATTACTATTTTTATTCAATTTTGTTCAAACATGAATGGTATAATGGTTTTGCAACAGAAACAATACATATTTTAATTAATGTATTCATATTTATTAGTTTTTCAAATGTTACGAATGTATATTCTAGTGCATGGTGGCATAAAAACTGCTCCACGTAGAGAATTTATGGTTTTTTCGCATATTAATTTCTATCATGAGCATTATTCATAGAGATATGTCATTTTAATATATTCAAATTGTTATGATAAAAATAATAGCTTTACAATTGAATCGATATGTCATTTCCCTTACAGTTAAATTTTCTACATAGGCCTATACTGAAACTGAAGGGATTGGTGGAAGGAGACGTGAAAGAGAGATGAGGATACAGTGTTGTCTATTTTATATTTCTAAAAGAGATACATAAGATTTCTACACTCAGTCTTAGAAAAATCCACATTTTCCCTAACATATTGATAGAAATTTTTGGAAAAATCATTTCTGGAAATCATTCGTGTTTTTAGGCTATTGCCGAAAATATTTAAAACGCAATTTACGCGCTTTGCTTAAAGTGAATCTTACAATGCTGTGATGGATTTACAAGCTAAAATTAGTTTATCTGATAAACCTGAATGTTAAAATATTTGTACTTTGTTTAGGGGTGTAAAGTATACACACTGATGCAATGTCTGTATACAGAATGATAAGTCATTCCTATTTCAAACATCTAGGCCGCTTATAGAATGGAGATTGCATATAATCATGTTATAATTACACAGTCATGACAAGAAATACTGTATACAGTAAATTCCAAAATGTTAAGTTCCATCGCCCTTATATGTTAGAACTGTAAAGAGAGTAGAAACCTAAAACTGTTGGCGTTGTATGGACTTTGCTTCACGCGATTACTTAAACCAATCTCTACTCGGGCACAGAAAAGAACTACAAACGTCTCTATTGGCCTCCTCCTTTACTAGAGATAGTAGAGATAGTACGGTTCCGGAGCATAAAGAAGTGGTTCTTTCTTGCTAACTGCTCTTACAAATCAAGCGACCTAGTGTGATATGGGTTTACAATAGGATAATCAATACTGTTTGAGAGTCTTGATAATGGGTTCAATAAAAGCAGTGGATGCCATTGCATTCACACAGCGCGCAAGAGGAGCGCAGATGTATACGTACCCTAGATATCATCAGAACAAAACACAAGTACTGAAGAGAAAAACGGAACGTGTGTTATGATTTAATTCAATGACCATCGAGATCACCCGAACTATACTCATTGGATTCTTTACGCCGTTAGGATCTGTATGCTGAAATTTGTGTACAAATTATTTTAGTTAAAGGAGTTACAAGTCCATGCAGATTCTCGACCTATTATGCTGTAAGATATTGGAACAAGAACACGTTAGAATTTCTTCTTCCTTCTCGTAATTTAACCTCCCCCTCTATCCACGTCTCAGCCATTTTGTGTAATTACGTAACAATTACTATACCAACCAAATACATAATTTTATAATCTCAAAATTTGTTGCTTTGAACAATACTTGGTCAGATACAATTTTATAAACGCTTATTATCACGAAGGAAACATTTTTAAGATTATGACGAATATTGATCTACTTAAATGTTTTAAAAATGAAAATTTACTGCAGTAATTACATCGAAATGTTTTATCATATAATCCCACGGAGAGTACGATTTTATCGATATATTTGCCAGAACGAGGTTCGACCAAATTTATCTGATGAAACATAATCTCGAGTAGGATTTATTAAGATTATTCAATGAATAAAATGCAACGGATTTTGTAAATAATAATTACTTTCTTAGTTCGTTGTCAATATCCTGTCAGCCGTAAGATCACGGTGTACTATATAGAGGAATGAACAGTCCACAAATCTATTCCAGGAATCCAGTTCCCAATGCTACCAATAGTGCGCGTATCAAGATGGAGGGCGTCCTGGTAGTTGCTTACATCAAAACACTATAAAAGCACGCGAACTGGCTTGCACCTAATCGAAATTGCCATTTAATCATTGGAAATTTATATTACTTCAATTTCCAAACAAGTTTGTCGTATAAAATAATGTGTTTTCATTCTGATGACTGGCAGCACGTGTCCAGTAAACGAGCTGAAGTTTTAACAGATAAAATTGCTTCCTTGCGATCCGATGAAGGATATTATAAGGTAAATTACTGATTTTTTAAAAGTTGCCGGGACCCACAATTTCCTTGGAATAGGAACCACGGTGGATCCTCTGTATGCTTCGTTTAATAGGAAATATTAATGGTTTTACAAATGTTATTGTAATAGAGTTTTGTTGGTGGAGTTTAACCTCAGAAATGAGGAAATCGCTCAATAAATAATAATAATGGTTTTCCATTCAATTTGTTTCGGACTAGCGTTGTTTAACTTCCTGAACAAACTAGAAGCGGTATGATCGCTAACTAAACTTAACTACACTCCATGGCTTGCATCCCTGAAGGAACTAGGCCTACCATTCGACCGCTGCATCATCTGCCGCATGCAGTTGGCCTCAGCATGTGGCCAGCATGCCGACACTCACGGCCGTTAATGATGGTTTCCGTGACCGGAGCCACTACTTCTGAATCAAATAGGCCCTCAGTTTGTATCCCGAGGCTGAGTGCATCCCGTTCCAGACCTCCCTACCGCAGAAAAATCAGAGAGTTACTGGGGATATGATCACTAAATACCAAATAATGCACTAATGATCAGACCTATAATATTGACTAAGAGCAATAATGTGTAATATTAATGTCAGTTTAAGTAGACTACTAATTTAACATAACTGGCATGCATTAATTATAAATAATTATACATAAATAATAGAAGTTACTGACTTACTTCCGTCCCGATTAAAGACATATGAAAGAATTAACACCATCGATGGGTGCAGAAAAATGTTGATTTAATCACTTCTCATCCGAAATGAGGGACACGTGAAAACCACGCCACGATTTTACTTGTCAAAGCAGGTGACGTAAGCCGACCATAGACATCACAAATTACGATGACCCTTGACATCGGTACACACACTTTGTTTGCACTGGACCGAACAGTGTGATTCACATCTGAACTCGACAAACCAACTGGTTTGGTGGTGGAAAATATCCTTAACCCCCCTCCCCTTATTTATCTTATCTGGCGATACATTAGCTGAATAACAGATCTTGCAATTGGATCTGCCTGTTAAATCATACACAATGAAAACTCTTAGCAGGCTGAAATAGGTGAGCTAGTCTAGATTGTTATTGACTATTGTTTTCTGGAATTATTCAAACATAAACACGATAAGGTTTTAGTGGTGCGATGGTGCAAGGCAGTGAAGATAATGAGAATGAGTAACAAGAAGATAAGGTTCAAAGATAAGCAGGTACAAGGAAGAATTTATAGAATTAAAATTGGTGTTAAGATGTGACTATGTTGTTTTACTCTCATCAATTAGTCTTTTAGAGTGACAAAACACAATTGTATCATGGGAAACATGCCTCATTATATTCGCTTACTACACTGGAACCAGGTTTCATCATACTACTTGATAAGATCAGTAATTCACTTGACTTCCCCGAGGTATCCAATACATTTTAAGATGAAGCAGACGCCACATGTTGGAAGATCCTAATAAAAATAATCATATTGTTATTCTTGGTCAACTCCGACTATCAAATCGTTTATATAATTTATATCGAAATATTTTACCTGTTTATAGAGGGGACATAGACAAGCAACTTTTATTAGGAGGTTTTTCTATATGTATTCCATTTTTCCTGTTACAGCATAAAATCTCCCACTGCCGCCACTGACATCTAACATTTGAAAAATTGCAAAACAAAGGAACGTCGTTTTTAACACTGTAGTTATGATTAAAAAGGTATTGCAGTGGCGGCCAGTCTTGTGATTAGTCTGTAAATTTTGCAGATCATGAAAACTCTAAATTATGATATAGCTGTTGATGAATGATTAAGAATCGGGTTTGTATCGATCACTAAGAAGGCATGAAGTCAATTTAATAAAATGTTAACCTTATTTTGCTTAGTTATTGACTTATGAGCACCCAATTGTAATGACTTTAATGCTCATTAGCCTCATAAAAGTTGCTTGTCTATGTCGCCTCTATATACATGTAAAATATTTCGGTGTTATTCATTAACATCCTGTATAATTATAGGGTTAATTAAAACTCCTGCACCACCTAAATAACTTCTTAATCATGTGGTTCAGTGGCATGAAACTCGCTGTATTGTGATAGTCGAATCTGGAGAACTAAAAAACATTACTGGATTTTGGGGACTTCATGTTTAATCGGAAGTAACTCTAACTATATTATTTTAATGGAAAACCCAATGTATTTTTATATTTTCTAATAGTGCGCAAATTTATTGTTGTTTATTGTTGTTGTTGTTGTTATTGAACTCAGGTCATGTAAGATTTCAATGGTCGAACAGACTCAATTTAATAAACTTATTCACCCATAACTTATCTTAATCTAACATCGAGGTCTCAAATCCCTTTATCGTTTACTTTATTTCATTTCCTGTTAGTGAATATATTATTTTATGAATGTCGCTCCATAAATTAAATTATTTTTTTGGGATTCCATCTCTTCGTCTACATTGTGTGTCCATGTGTTCTACTATGGCATAATATTTGGTATTATAAATAAAATGGAAACTTCATACCAGCAAATCATTTTTTTTATGCCTAGGCCTTTCGACATTCTTCTGTCATCTTCAGGGCATGTTCTTATGGTAGTGTAGATGTATTAATAAACCTTTTAATGATTTTATCACATTAACAAAACAATGCAGTTTTAATTTTTAATTACTAATACACCTACCAGCATGTGTGGTATGAGGTCTCCATGTCTGCAAGTGTATGTCTGTGAGGGTCCGTTTGTGCCGCGTACAATGGAACTCCAATTTTTTCGTTTTTCCAAGTACTGTAATTGAGGATTTAAATTTTAGCGTTCTCAGGTGAGGCTAGCCTGAAGCGTTCCTTCAACGAGTACAAATATTTAAAGGATAAATCTTTAAGCATAAATAGTATTTTAAGTAGCCTACATGTTCAGAACTGAGTACATAAATGAATATTAATGAACTCTTCATAGTGCAGTACAGAACAGAGCATTACGAATGTATTATTGTATTACTGTGCACGAAAAGTTTACTTAAACATATCTTACTATTAATTTCAAAATTTTCCGAAAATCTTATCAGGAAAATTTGACGTTCCGAGAATTATTTGAGTTTTACTGTACTTGCAATGTGTATGTATTTGTAGCTGCGCGTGTGTTCGCGTATGTGTGTCCTTGTTTTCTTTTGTCTGTGTGTGTGTTTGTGTATGTGTCCCTTGAGTGTGTGTTATCATGTGTGCACAGGGTAAGGGGTGAATTCTGCTGAAATTTGATGCTAATGTTAAGTTTCTGACTAAACTGAAGAAGGATTTTAAAACACTTTACATCAAAATCTGCCTTAAAAGTATACCTAAATAGAAAGTTACTTATATAATTTCTACAAAAAATGCTTGAAACCTTTAAGCCTGGTTTTACAGTTAAAGGTTTATGTAACGCTCACCTTTAGCACTTTCTTTCCTTACTTATTTAAGATATTTTATGAATTAGTGATGGCAAATGATGATAAAAAGAAAAAAAATAAAATACACGAGGGAATAAAGCTCGAAAAACAAGCAAACTAATTAAAAACTATTGTATTCTGCTAAACTTCAAAATTTGTATTTGATTCCAATATTTTGAATAAATATAAAGATAAAAACATATTTATAACTTTGTTGGAAATTGCCAACGTTTTTCTTATTTACAAGAAAATGACACCACTGTTGTGTGCTTTCTTGACATTTGTTACTGAATGATCAGATCATGTGTTGTACAAAATATTCCACCTCCGTGCTGTATGTTTCCAAGGAAAATCTTCGTCCTGAGCTCTTCAAAGCGACTGTTGGAGATTGATTTATACACAGACACCGAGAACAATCCGGTGAGTTCATCCAAGCATTACTCCTGTACCGACCAACCGATTTGGTCAAAAATCAATAGGCTTCGTCCCACGGACGTTATAAATGCGTATACCAAATTTCATGAAAATCCGACAGCGTATTCTAGTTATCACGCGTACAGACAGACATTTCCCCACCCGTCTCATAAAGTACCATACTGACACATAATAATCTTGAGGTATAGTGTAGTTATTCATTGCATGGCCAGTCGGCTTCAAAGGTTTCGGTGTTTCTTTATGTTAATTGATCTGTCTTGGGCTTCCGCTTTCCAAAACAAAAGCAACGTTGCATTATTCTCTCATTGTTATCACTGACCTCAGTTCTTCCTTCGCTTTATTCAAATCACACGTGTTATTGTTTACTGTAACTTGATCTTGCAACCGCGCATTTCACTCCACGCGGAGTAGACGAGTAGCTGTCAAAATCGCCATAGGACATTCTTAGATTTTGATTGGCTGGGGTAACTAGCTGATTGGTGCGGTAAAAACAAAGAACATGGGTTAAGCTATCGGTAAACCTTTCCTCCTAACGAAAGGAAGCCGCCTGGCCATGCAATGAATAACTGGACTATAATATGATATGGAACGGGACAACTGAACTAAATATGAAAGGAAGCTTTTTTTTTAATCTGATATTGTATTATTATTAGTATTATCTTTTTGGTGAATGTGGAAAAAAATAAGACCAAAACATATAGTGCAGTTACTCATTGGATGGCCAGTCGGCTTCAAAGGTTTCGGTGTTTCTTTATGTTAACTGATCTGACTAAATCGGTCTTGGGCTTCCGCTTTCAAAAACAAAAGCAACGTTGCAATATTCTCTCATTGTTATCACTGACCTCAGCTCTTCCTTCGCTTTATTCAATTCACACGTGTTATTGTTTACTGTAACTTGATCTTGCAACCACGCATTTCACTCCACGCGGAGTAGATGAGTAGATGTCAAAATCGCCACAGGACATTCTTAGATTTTGATTGGCTGGGGTAACTAGCTGATTGGTGCGGTAAAAACAAAGAACATGGGTTAAGCTATCGGTAAACCTTTCCTCCTAACGAAAGGAAGCCGCCTGGCCATGCAATGAATAACTGGACTATAATATGATATGAAACGGGACATCTGAACTAAATATGAAAGGAAGCTTTTTTTTTATATATGATATTGTATTATTATTAGTATTATCTTTTTGGTGAATGTGGAAAAAAATAAGACCAAAACATACCTTTTACAGCCCCTCCCCTGTGTCAACACATATCTCTACTAATTATGTGTTGTTGTGTTTTAAGGTAGCCTATCTACTGGGGAAATGACCAGTATTGGAACCTTTAACTTTTCTTAGTACTGTACAGTACATAGGCGTAACCAGGCCGACCATATGGGGGGGGGTTATAACATCCAGGGAGAGGGGGTTCCGGGGTCCTCCCCCGGAAAATTTTAAAAATTAAGATGCAAAATAACGAGTTTTAAGCTTCCGGGGGTCCTCCCCCGGAAAATTTTAAAAATTAAGACTCAAAATAACGAGTTTTAAGTTTCCGGGAGTCCTCCCCGGAAAATTTTAAAAATAAGACGCAAAATAACAAGTTTTAAGCTTCCGGCGGTCCTCCCCCGGAAAATTTTAAAAATTAAGACGCAAAATAACGAGTTTTAAGTTTCTGGGGGTCCTCCCCCGGAAAATTTTAAAAATTAAGACGCAAAATAACGAGTTTTAAGCTTCCCACGCTTTATAGTTGTATTAAGTAATTTATGGACAGACTTTAAAAAATTATACAATTTTCCTTTTTTTAATCAATGGGGGGGGGTTCAAACCCCCAAAACCCCCCCCCCCTCGGTACGCCTATGGTACAGTATCATATCATATAAGTTCATTAACTCATATCTTCCAGTGCATTAGTCTGTCCCAGTTTTCTATTTGAAATTCGATTCCCAGCCGTCCGGGAACATTATGCAGTTAATCACTGTCAAGACCGTAAAATGAATAACGTTCTTTCAAGCTAAGTGTAAATTTAGAGGACATAATGACAACAGAATCGATCACAGAATAAAAGTCACGTTATATCAAACACTTTGAGTGACACGACAAGATTAATGCATGGTATATTTTATCAAAAGCTCTTCTAGTTTAGCAGAGTAGTCTATGCTATGCACGTCATCGGAGCTTAGGATTTCGCACCCGAAGAGTACAAAGACCTTAGAGTATAAATATAATGTTCACATTATCTCTCCGCTGTGGACCTATTGTAAAGAGAAGTTTCTGTGTGTTAATACCTCTTAGGAGAGAATTCATTGCACGTCCAAGGAAGGCATTATTGATGCACTTCTTAGCTAAACTCTTTTTTTATTATTTATTTAGAGAGATGCCAGTTCTGTAATATATTCTTAAATTCGACATCTACTCAACGATAGGAGGAAAATCTTTCACGCGTCATTACATGATTCCGGCGTGTCTACACATTATGTAAACCTTAAATATTTGGGCCCAAGAGGGATGAAAATGGGGACTGGAGAAAACTGCATAACGACGAGCTTCATGACCTGCACGCTTCACCGGATATAGTAAGGGTAATTAAATCGCGAAGGATGAAATGAGCTGGGCATGTTGCATGCATGGGGAAGGAAAGACATACAGTATCTCAAAAGTATTGACTGGGAGACCGGAAGGGAAAAGACCACGCGGAAGACCTAGGCGTAGTTGGGAGGACAATCTTAGAATGGATTTAAGGGAAGTATGATTTGCTAGAGATGATTGGCGTTAGCACAGAATAAGGTTGAATGGCGGCAATGAACCTTCGGGTTCCATAAAATAGATAATTGCTGAGGAATTGTCTATTGCCATTGAGTGAGTAAGTAAGTAAGATTGAATCTGCTTCGACGATTATTTGCGGTATACATTTTAAAGGGAAAGAACAGAAATATATATGTGAAATTTTTAACGGATTTAAATTCAGAGCTTACGTTTAAACACACTTAATTGCCTTCGACCTGGGCGGAAATCGAGCCTGCAACCTTGGGTACAGGGCTATACAGAGTACTCCACACAGGAGAGAATCCTTACAAATATTCACTGTTACAAATCATAAGATAAATCATTTCTTCATGTATTAGCCTATAACGACATCTAATAGGCCTATTAAGACAAGACTGCTTGTAATTTTCTTAGTAGATTAGACTAAACAAAGCAGAGACGAGTCTTTAGCAAGGCGTAGATAGTTTCTGAGAAAACTGGAAAGGATAATGAGGTGTTGGTCTAACATATGCCCATAATTTTCCATGGTGCCTGTTGCTGCAAATAAGTTACGTTCTCAAAACGAGAAAATCCTTGTTGCAAAAGGATTGCACTTTTTAAGCGAATAGATTGATTTTTTCACGGATTATTGCAAATATATTTCCCCGATATAGACAGATAATAATAAGATAGATATATAAGCATTCATGAACCACAGAATATTGTCTCTGTTGGACATTACATGAGAATATTATAGAAGAAAAATATGACATATGACATAACTTGTCTGTCTGTGAGGTAGACCATTAGGGCAATCAGTCATAGGAGAGAGGTTCCATCTGGCGCTGTGAATTGAACTCCGGCTTAGCTCAGTTGGTAGAGCATTGGCGCGAATAGCCAAATGTCCTCGGTTCAAGTCCCAGTGTCGGAGGAATTTTTCTCCTATAATATTCTCACATAATAATAAACCTGCTTCAGTACATCCTTTGTGGATTCTGGTTGTTTTTGCGCACCGTCCCCGTCTTCCAATTTCCATTACTTTCTCTCCTAAGTGTATGCTAATTGCTTCTGATAGAATGTGATAGCACAAACGCAGACTGTTGTACAGAAGGTCAACGAACACCTCCATGAATCAGATGTAATGCGAGGGCAAGTTTTTTTGGTCACTTCAGGTTACAGTGTGAATGTAAGTCAATGACTCTGGTTCATATCCCACCAGACGAAAAAATTGACTTTATATATTCTAATGTATTTCCGCAGACAGTCAAAGACCATTTGTAACTGCCAAACCGGCTGGCTGAGTTGAATGGCACTCTGTCATTTTTTCAGAATAAAAACAAAATAGAGATTACATATTAAATTACCCATTACCCATCGAAACTATTATATGTTGAATTCAATGTTATGAAAGTCGAACAGCTTTATAAGTTAAAATTAGGGATGGGTCGATACCAGATTTTCTCGATACTCGATACCGATACATGATTTTTTCCTCGATACTCGATACTCCGATACTCGATACCGTCAACATTTCCAGTTTCAATAAATAGGTACATTAAAAATTAAAAGTTGAGAGAACTGTCTAATACCAACTAAATTAATTATGTGTGAATATTTAATGAGACAAAATTTAATATCATCAGGAGCCTATAATTATTTTTAAACTCTACACTGAATTATAAAAATAGCCTAACGTAATTTAAAAAAAAATTATAACATTTTTATCTATACTACCGGTTTTAATATTTTCTCTGCCCGTACCATAGGCCCATTATTACAAGATTTAAGGATACTTTTATGTTGCAAATTTCACAATTTGTTGTGTGTGACGGTTTTGATACATATCTAATATACGAGGGAGTATCAAATGAAAACCGTAATTAATTCTTGTACACTATTTTACTGCAGGAAGAATGTTTCTACTTAGTCCCCTCCTAGTTCAACGCACTTAAGCCATCGGATAGGAAGTGCTTCGATACCGTGTGAGAAAAATTATTCTGGTTAACACTGTAGCCACTCGTGCACCGCCGATTGGACGTCTTCATCAGACTTGAACTTCTGCTCTCCAAGGTGATCCTTTAATGAACCAAAGATGTGGAAATCTGATGGTCCCAAATCTGGCGATTATGGCGGATGTCGTCGACGGTTTTCATTGTTGCACTAGGAGCATGAGGACGGGCGTTATCATGTTGAAGAAAAACACCTGCACTCAGCAATCTCCTTCGCTTTGGCACTATCTCAAATCGTACTTTCAAAAGTTTCTGGCTAGAATTATAAAAATATTTTGGTCCACATGTTTACAGCTGCTATAAGAACAAAACATGAGTCCAGCTGCTAATCCTATTTTCCAGAGTTCTGGAAGTAATCTATATTGGTAGTGACCACAGCAGATGAAAGTGATTGGCAGGACCTCAGATAACGTGACTAGTGATGGATGAGTTGAAGACGATGTCAGATGACAATGATATGTTTTCAGCTTGCTCGGTACAATCACCTGGCACAATTGCAAGGGTCATAGCCTCGGTTGGGCTTTCTGTAAAAACTCAGGTCATCGAAAGAGCTATTGAACCCGTAAGGGCGCCAGAATTCTTATGTAAATACTCTTATCACAATATCATTGATCCTATGGCAATTTATAAAGCTGTTTCTGAGTTAAATTGTCTGCACGTTGATATGATTAGTATTACAATATGACCGAACAAAAAACTTTCTACTGTAATGTAAAAAATCAGTAAAATTCAAAGAATTGTGCCAAACTAAATTACTACAGCCAGAAAATACTGTACTCTGTGTCTTATATGCCAGTTTTTGGTAGAAGAAGAAGACACTAAAAAAAGAAGATCCAAATGGTATAATGCGAAAAAATCGGCATGTTGTTATCTTTACACGTCACGTATAAATGAATGAATAATTAAGAATAAATCAATTATTCAATAAAGTAAAGGAAAAATAGAGATGAAAAGTATAAGTATTGATTTTTTTAAATGACACAGCGAAGTAAGAGTGAAATAAGTAAGTAAGTAAGTAAGTAAATAAATAAATAAATAAAATCAACGAAAAATAAAAGAACAGAAGAGGAGAAAAGAATAAACAAAGAAAGAACGAAGAAAAAAACGAAGTAAGAAAGAAAGAAGGAAAGAAAGAAAGGAAGAAACTAAGAAGGAAAGGGGAACTGAAAGAACAGTCTGACGGAGGCAGGACCTTTTTCTTTTCCCAGATCTTATTCTACTCGTTGATCCATTTGAAATAGAGATGGCGGAATAAAAGTCGAAATATATCGTCCATCCCACAGATCACGAATTGTTTTATAACCTTGAGAAGTATAGATTTTTAGCAATGACAAATAAAAGCTATTAAGCTGATAATAAGAACATTTATAAAACCTAATTCGAGGGAAAAGGTTGAACTATTTTACACGCTATACAACACAATTATATCCCTCGTACGAAAAAATATGAAATTTATCCACACATGTCATATTGTTTTCTTTTCTCTTATTACAACAGAAAACTTAAAATAAGCGTGATTTCACCTAATCTAATTAAGGTTGTGTTTTTTTAATTGGTCATATAATATATAATATATTGATCATACAGTATATTTTGGCTATTTTTGGGAGTTGTCATTTTTCCGCCACGTGTCATCAATAGGTGATATTTTTATCATTACTATTATTATTCCCTTTTAATTCATTTGATTTTAGTCGTACTGTATAAGAAATCGTTTTTACACACCCCTGAATTGTAGTCTGCAATTTCTCTTCCTTTTCAATCAAACTGAGATTGTTAAAATCCGAAACTTCAAGTTTGTGTTCTATCCATAAAAACCGACTACCTACTTCTAAAATACACATTTATTTTCTGCCTTTGTTCTATGCACCTTACATATAAGAGAAAGACACAACCACACTTCATATTTTGTAAGAACAGTGTTAAAATGACCAACATAATGGTTAATCTGGAAACATGAGCTTACTGTTAAGAGTTGTTTCCAACACAGTCTAGCACGTTGGAACACACTTCTTCATTTATGTTCTTGAAGCCTTCGCTTAGTTACTTTTTAAGCTGTTGAGAAGGTTACACTTTTTGTTCTCAATGTTTGTTTTAAGACTGACATGATATAATGCAACTCGTTGTGTTTCAAGTTTGCTTATTTTAAGTGCGGGGTATCTGAGAAAGAATTTACACAAAGCAAGAATATTAATTAGGATAGAGTAAATATTATATTAACTTAGAAATGTTAATAGCGATGCTGTTGAATATTGGAGAATGCAGTAAATCAAGCAAAATAAACACCATGAAAAGAGTAAACATCCATTACCGTTCCTACAGAAAATTACTTTAGTTGGAAATTAATTTCTTGGCTTGTTTAATACCGTTGGAATCACTTCGAACGTACCGGTACTCAAGAATAATTATTCTATACTTAGCTACAGAATTTAATTAAATTAAGTGAACATATTTATACATCGAACACCTTGGTTGAATACAGTCAAGTGGATTATACTTTTTAATGTAGCTGATGACTGAAATACTTTGATGGATAACATTTCTAATTTCCAGTGGTCTCACTGTTAGTCATCTCATGGCTGACTATAATAACCATTGTGTCCTGAGTTCATTTCCCAAGGGAATCTTTATTTTTCTTAAATATATTATCATGGCGACCATCGATTGGCTATTATTGGCTTTCATATTTCTGATTTAAGAAACTGGGTTTCCAGTACATTAATCTGAAACCATGTAAATAAAGAAAAAAAAAGTACTGAATAATGTATATTTTTTAACTCTTTAAGCTATAGGCTTTTGCCACTTAATGGTGAAGTTCCCACTCCCTTGAAATTATTTCGCAACGTCGACAAATCAACTGGAAGCGTAGGATAATAATCACTTGCTACTAAGAATTGCAGGTGTTGTTCTAAATTCATAATAAACATGTAAATACTGAAGAGGTCACTGAACTGGAGGAAACAAACACAAAGAGGAAGGAAGGATGGACAACATATGTTTTTATCTTCCTGTGTGGAGACTGCATGATCATTACATTCCTACAGGAAATGGCTGTATTTTGCTTTAAAAAGGCACAGGGACGAACTGGCCCTCAGGGCTTCTGCAGGACAAGGGCTTCTGCAAAGTTTAAAGAATAAGCTGAGGTCGATAACCTTAGCAGATGCGAATATTAAGGAACTGCTAAGTAATCTATTTATCAAATTAATAGGTTTCTTTGTTAGAAAAGTAGCACCAGGTCTTTTGCGAGCAAATGTTTTACTGCGTCTCAAAAGTGTGGCAACCAAAGCATATAATTTCCATTCTTGAACCTAAGTTATCTCTAGCCTGAACGTCAGATTTAGGCCTATTTAATTTAGTCCAAGTATGAATGTTGTGGTATTTTCAAAATGATATGTGGGTAACAACAATTAATGAATTAGGAGTAATATATTATTATTGCTGCTTTTATTACCATACTATCCTATTACCGGTATTTTATAATGAACAAAATTTTGCATCAATATCAATAACATTTTCAAGCCTAATGTAGAAAAGGTGGCTAAAATAGACAATATTCCCCATTTCTTTTATAGGTTATGTCAGCGTTTCTCAACATTTTTTAACCCGAGGACCTCTAAAATGTCTAAACATTTTTACGGACCCCTAATTTTACATCTCATTTTTAAAAGTAGGCTATATGTAGGCCTATATTAATATTTGGGGTATTAATTATAGGTCATTATAACGAAAAAATTCTAAATACTTTTTTTTTAATTCGACAAAAACACAGTTATTGAATTGGAAGTAAACTGTTGACAGTAAAATTATATTTTGAACAAACTTACATATTTATTACCAATTTGATAATATCATTAGAAATTATGTTATTACTCACTTTTAATGAGACGGTTGTGTTTGTCGCTTCTTGCAGAGTTCCTGGATATCTGGCTCAATATTAGTCAAATTTAGTCGAAGAACAGGGGTTTGAATGAAAGAGGGAACAGGGGTTTCAAGCTGTGGTACGTAACTGCAAAATTACGGAAACTTGCAATAGGGCCTGTATTTTCGAAGATTTTAAAAACTTTGACATCTAGTGTCCATTTTTGTGAAAAATTTTCACTTCTTTACTTTCCACTTGCTTTATGATATTTTTTTAATTATGTCTGCGGACCATCTGCACCATCTTCGCGGACCACCAGTCGTCCGCGGACCATAGGTTGAGAAACGCTGGGTTACGTCATTGAAGATTATGCTGTACTTGATCCAAGATGTGTACGGAGCAGAAGTAAACAATAGACTTGCCTTGACTAACTGTGTCCTGTCGTTTCATTGGTTAATCGCACCAGCGCATACTTCATGATAGTGATGTAGTACACCACATATTGTAAGTAAAAGTAGGCCTACTAGTTATATAGTTCTATACATCGATCTTACACCGTAAACAACTATTACGCTATTATTGCATTTGCTTTGAACCACTCAAAAATCCCTCATAGGTTAATAGCAGGGCCCGGATTCTGATGACCTAAATTGTTTGAAAAATGACCTATAAAATGACCCTAGATTTTAAAGAAAATGACTTCATAATTACAAAGAATGACCTAAAAACTGATATTCTATTTATAAAAATTATTACTGTGCACACAAAGATATAGACTAATTTGTACATAATTGTAAAAACTGTACATGTAGGATGGATGTTGTAGGTCTAAAAACTTCGTTCTTGATTGGAACATTTGAGAAGAAAAGTAAGAAATTTGTTTTTAAAGTAGATTCTACAAAAATGTTGCATTATAGTAGCCTAGTCATTTATTTAAAGTAAATGCATGAAAATGACAAAATAAGGAAGCAAATGACACGAAAATAACAAAATAATGACGTAAAATTGAAATAAATGCCCGAAAAATATAAAATTGTATAAAATGACGAAAAATTACCCAATAAAAATGCATTTCTATAATCTAGAGGCCATGATTAGGATTTATCTACAAGTTGGCAATATCTATGCAGCATCAATAAAAATATGACATGTCATTAGAATCCGGGCCCTGGTTATTAGTAACATACTGGGATACCTGTTTACTGTATTAGTTTCACTCCTACAACTTAGACTATAGCTTTTATTTTCAAGGTGCTTTTATACTACAAGGATAACCCAAGTGCGGTCTTACTGCTATTTGCTGCACAATGATAGACGTCATTTCACAGCACACAGGAGAGTTTCAAAGTACATTCGTTTTACTTTTAAAAAATCTAGATCCTAGTCATACAATATGGAAACTCACAACCGGTAGACCGTAACACATTTCAAGTTTGTAAAAAAGTACTTTTACGATGTTAGGCTATGATTAAGTGCCTGCTGCAGTATTGTTGAATGAGTCACCCTAGATAAGCATAGACAGCTTAGAGACTGTGGTGTACAATAAAGAGAGTTTATTGTTTTTCAAGAAATGCTCTTCTACACTCAAACCTCTATATAATGAAGATCGAACCTTCATATAACAATATTTTTCTTTGGTTCCGGCGGATTTCCTATCTTAATAATGTTAAATGTAACTCACTACAACGATGAAGATATTTCTACAGTGATAGGGAAAAAGCGAATAGGTCAAATTCCAAAGTTTTAGGAGAGACAAATAACGATTTGTTTTCACAACATTTTTACAATATTTAGATCCGTCCACCCAGATATTTTTACACAGTATACGATACTGTGTAAAAATATCTTGTGGACTGAACTAAATAGTTTAACAATGCTGTGGAAATACACCTTTTCAACCTCAATTTCGGAAAAAGTAATTCCAATTTCGGAAAAAGTAATTTCAATTTCGGAAAAGGTAATTTCAATTTCGGAAAAAGTAACTTCAATTTCGGAAATACGAGGGCTATGAAGAGGGTATAGTAAAGTTGGTACCACGCTAGGACAAATGACTCAATCGGAGCGAGATTATGTAGAGAAGTAGCTAGAAGGTGTACCTAAACGTTCCAAATAAAACAGTTTTGATTTTCACTGTGGTTTTCATTTTATGCCCCATCGGAGGTTAAAAAAGTAGCCCTCGTATTTCCGAAATTGAGTTACTTTTTCCGAAATTGGGATTACTTTTTCCGAAATTGAAATTACTTTTTCCGAATTTGAAATTACTTTTTCCGAAATTGAAATTACTTTTTCCGAAATTGAGGTTGAAATGGTGTAGATTTTTTTTTTGTCATTCCTGAAACTTTGGAATTTTGACTTATTCGCTTTTTCCCTATCACTCGAAAGAAACACCCTTTTATAACAATATTTGGAGGTCGAATTATTATTGCAAACCAGTAGCTTAGCCCTACGGATGGTAGCTGGTATCAGATCAGTATCCTTCCCAGCCACCAATATTGTTTTCTAGAGGCCTGATAACCGTTACATTTCTTAGAAATTCCAGAAAAGAAAAGTTGATTAAGGGTGGGGTAATGGATCACTGAGGCTAAAGCAATCCCTTATGAGTGCAAAAACATGAATTGAGTTGGGTTGCTACTTAAACATGCCCAGCATGTGAAGGTAAAACGCCATAAGGAGCATGCGTTTTAGTTTTGCCTTAGTTTTGTGGTAAATTTTCTGTTTTTTCCCTCTTCCTGCCATCTATGAGTTTTAAATTTCTGGCATACGCCTACTGCCTAGGCTCAAAGCGTTGTGTGATCTGTGATGTTAAACCACTGAACGGTAATTTTTTAGTGCCCGGGTGTAAAGAATCATTAGAATTGAACGGAAGTCAGTAAGTTTAACAAAATAGCTGTTTTTTGACAGTGGCGGATGCTGAATTTTTTTCGGGGGGGGGGGATTTGAATAGTTAGAGAACAAGTTAATTGATTTACATATATAATTAGGTTATAAAACTGGCCACTTAGAGTGCATATATAGCCTTTTTTCCCAAATATCCCCCTATCCCCCCTGCGTCCGCCACTGTTTTAAGATATGGATTTGTGATTCATTATTTTCCACTTCTTTGCAGTTCCGTTCCATGAGTTATCCTGCAGATTACAAGTTTTCTGCATGTAGTCGAATTTTAAGTAGGCCTATGTGGCAAATCACAACCCCTCATTATAACAATAACCCTCATATAACAATACAATCTGCTTGGGAGCACAATTATCGCTATATGGAGGTTTGACTGTATTACACTGAAGTTGGTCTGGCTGGAGTAATTGCAAGTCCACGGGTTCATTGCCGGTCCAGGTTAATGGCATTTATTTGTGCGTAAATATATGACAGTTTCTTGTCTTCAGATTTACAGACACGGAAAATAAGTCATGTAAGAAACAATTTCCACACACGTACACATTCGTCGTTATGTAAGCTAATGAACACCGCACTGTTACTGGCCATGAGGTATATAGCCCATTTTCCCCGAGCAAACTATATTAACATATTCGGCTAGGAATTGTGATAGAAGTGTTGATGATACGTAGAGCTATAATAGGTTGGTGGCAGTTAGATTTGGAATAGTGACATTGGTGTTTTATGCAACTTTTAAATCTGGTAGCCTGTTCAGGTTGTTCAGTGGCTTTTTCTTATCGAATTCACAGGTTCGATCCCGGCCATTACATGCATTTACATGTGCGAAATAAAATTCCAGCACATTGGTGACGGCCACAGACTACATAGAAGTGCACAACCGTCATGAAATAAACCTAAGTTAATCGATGCTCTACATCAGCACATCCGCGTTTCTCAACCTTTTTGAACCCGAGGACCTCTAAAGTGTCTAAAATTTTTTAAGGAGCACTAATTTTACATCCCATTTTTAAAAGTAGGCTATATGTAGGCCTATATTCTTAATATTTGGGGTATTAATTATAGGTCATTATAACGAAATAAATCTAAATACTTTTTTTATTCAACGGAAACACAGTTATTGAATTGGAAGTAAACTATTGACAGTAATTTTTTTACCAATTTGATAATATAATTAGGAATTATGTTATTACTCACTTTTAATGAGACGGTTGAGCTTGTCGCCTCTTGCAGAGTTCCTGGATATCTGGCTCAATATTAGTCAAATTTAGTCGAAGATAAGCAGATACATTAAGTCATCTTAATTATGTCTGAGGGCCATCTGCACCATCTTCGCAGACCACCAGTAGTCCGCGGACCATAGGTTGAGAAACGCTGTAGATGGTTTCTCTACAATCTACATGGTGAAATAAAGCAGATTACGGGCTCTTTCAATGCCACTCCATTTCACAGATGTTACGGTTCCCTTAGTGCCTGCTTATGAGAAAGTGGCCTATCTATTCAGACTGAGATTTGTAGACAGGCTTCTTCTTAAGAAATTATTAAGTTCTTATCTAGGGACTGCAACTTCTTAGAAGTTTAGGCCTTCTCAACGTTTTTCTTCAACTCGCTTCTGTTCAGGATGCATTTTTGGCCAGTTATTTATTTCAAGCATTTTTACATCTTCTATGACATCATCCGTTCAATATTTTGAGATCTTCCAGATAATCTTGAGCTTAATGGTGTCCATTTATAAATTATCTTAATAGCCTATAACCTTTTATATGTGCAAACTACCCTAGTCTTTTTGTTGTAATAAAATTTATTATATTTTTGGTTTCGAATTACCCTATTTAATTATGAGTTAGTTTGGATTCGCCATGTAGGCCTACCATTTTTCTTTATTTGTTAAATCATTCTTCATAAAATTGCCTTTTAAAAAAATTGATAATTTTTGTATTACTGCTTCTTAAAGAACCCAAAATTCGCTTGCATAGTGTCACAAATAAAGCATTATGAGAACCAAAATATCTGTGGAGTGGCATGGCGTGGAGAGTCTGAAATAGCTCATAGCGTAACACCTGACACAACACGAGGGTGATGTAAGCGCTGTTGGTTATTTCTCAGACTGTTTTCAACCCTGATGAGAGTCGCCCCATGTAAATATTTGTTAATAGCATATCCTTAATTAGGTAGAGGAATGGCTTATCTGGCTAAAACTAGATGTTGAAACAGCCCAATGGTATGTACTGTACCTTGCAATTAACCTTCTCAAATAACTTATTTGTTTCTTTCCGACCAGCAATCGCCCTTCAAACTTAGGCAATCAGAGAGACAGCTAATGTATCTGTGGAATAGTAGATAATTTTTAAAGGTATGATCTATGACATGCAATGACATTCTTCAGTTTTCTAACGACGACACTAGTATTAATAATAATTAGGGCTGTACCGATTAATCGGCCCGATTAATCGATTAAAGATTTAATCGTCGATCAATTACATTTTCCGATTAATCGGATTAGTCGAATTCTGAAAAAGTTTTTCGAGAAATGGGTCAAATTATCAAACTCTTTTCTCTCGCTTCTCCGGCCTTGTCATTCAGCCTATTGGGTCCAAACAATTCCCGTTATTCAGAAACCTGAAGAGTAGTTTAGTCAACAAACTCGTGTGTCTCAAGTCTTGACTGAAAAAGTAACCGGAAATGTAAGTTTTGTATTTATTTTTCACTAGTTAACTAATAATGGTATTCATTAATTTAGGGATTCTTCTGATTATCTATAGTGTAGTAGTTATTAAACGAGTAAAACAATATTAAATGCACACTTTGGTTTCGTTTAAAATACCGACTTGTTTTTCGATTAATCAGTCGATTAATCGGTCGATTAATCGATTAAAGTCAAGCGTTAACTCGATTACAAATTTTAATAGATTTTCAGCCCTAAATAATGTAAACACGAACCTTCTGATAATAGTTTCCTCTCTTCGGCACATTATATAGACTGAAGAAGAGATCTAATAAAAATATGTAGTTTTTTTAACACATACTCACAGATATTCCATACAACATCGCAAACCCCTTAATTTGAAGAAAGTCTTGTTACTCATCCGACACTTCTCACCTGAAAATAAAGAAATGAGAATTAAATATAGCGAAATTAGAGCCTATCGCATACACTTAAAAAACTCTAGATTCTACTTTTAGTAACTCTTCACCTCCGAGTGTGGATATATAAACATGCCATTTTAGTAGATCTAAAATTAATGAGAAAAGGCAACAAATAATATGGACGAAAATAAAATAGAAAGGGATAACGATAGCAATAATTCAAGAAAATTGTACAGAAGAGAGAAGAAGGGGAAGAAAAGATAAACAAAAGAAGAAAAGATAAACAAAAGAAGAAAAGATAAACAAAACAGAAAAAAGAAGAGGGAAAAGAAGAATGCAGCTAGGAAAAGAAATACAGAATGGAAGAAAAATAAATCAAAGAGAAATGATAAAACTAAGAGGAAATCCAAGTATTAAATAATTAGCAAGCCTAGAAACAACGAAGGAAGGAAAGGAAAAAACAGATGCACAGTACGCAACATTCCAAAACTGTCAGTTTTCAATCATAGTACATTAAGGTTTTTCAAGGAATGAATCCTGAAATAGACCTCATTTATTGACAACTGTGACCTCGAGGAAGCAATATAAACATTGTACTGCAGTATCCATCCATCTGCTGATATGTTTTATGATTCAAAGACAATTTTTCGAAGAAATCAACAGAATTGAAATTTCATATTTCATAAACTATGTTTTACCGAAACCAGGTCTAAAGATTTTACAATACTTCTGAGGACTTCAGAGGCAAGAAATTATATAGTTTACAAAACTTTTGAATTTGTTTCGGTGTTATAATATTTTTAAAGGCAACCTTTAAATACGCCAAACATTAATACTTTAGCCATTTATAATTTATTATTATTATAATTCTATAATTTCACTACTTGTTGTAAGAGCTCCTTTGCCCTTGTGTAGTCAAATTTTTTACAAAAAAACAAAAATAATAATTTAAAATAATTATGAAAGAAAGAAAAAACTACTATACGGGGATCGAACCAGAGACCTGCACCGCAGTCTAACTTGCTACATCTGAGCTAGTGAGGAAGGTGGATTTTTCACTGAATGATACCTATAGAAGAAATGGTTCCTTCGTGTTCCCTCTTCGAATTTTCATTTCTTTGGTGTATGTCTAAGAGTCCTGTTCTTATAATTATTACCCTAATCAATTCGGAATAAGAGTACCTACATATGTATAAACTAACGCCATTTTTATTGAGTTGCATTGCTTAGAAAAAGAAGAATATGAGAGATGGGAAAATGGCCCCTTGCAAATTTCCAGTTTTCCAACAAGTTCTACAAAATACCGCCAGGGACGCGGGCAGCGTCACGTACGTTGCGCTGATTGGTTAATTTCGTCAACGATTTGCTGGAATTAGAACATGTCCTATTTGCCGAAACGCTTGATAAAACGTATGACTAAAGAGGAATTTGACCGTTAGCAATACCAATTTTATGAAAATTGATAATTGTGTACAATAAATTCAATAAAAAATTTGACCGAGAGCAATAGGCATAAGGTCCTCCCCGTCCTGTATAGAAAAAGTTCAGTATACTGACTTCCGTAATACATACACGAGGGACAAGCACGCATTTATAATTCAGTTTCCGGAGAGTTCGCAGATTAAGCATAAATTACTGACTTCTTCTCTTCCTACGTGACACAAAACATCAATTTCTGGAGGGGGGGGGTCCTAAACTGATTAACTATAAATTACTGATATTTTCCTTTCCTAAGTGACACAAAACGTTGATTTTATTAAACTAATGCTTTAAAGAGCTCATACTTTGGGGGTCTGGGCCCCCAGAACCCTCCTTAAATACGTCCTTGACAAGGGATGGAACTATTCTTTTCCTCAAAGTAAGGCGATGGTACCATTTGAGATGACGTAAGTCACGGGAGAGTGTGGAATCTCTAGTAAATGGACACATCATTTGGTAGCACTGTGATGTACGGCTATACGAATAGAGGCGATGGCAATTTAGTTGTGAGTCAACCGCCTTGCAGAATGGATAAGACAAGATGTGAACAGCATTCAGAATAGTTACTATCCGAGGGAGAAATGCCAGAGAGGAGTTAATGGAAGCTCTAGAGAATAATGTTCATCCGTACCGAACTTTAAAGGATCGTGGAGTGGGTATGCTTCCAACTATCGCAATACATTAGAGTGGCATGATGCAGTCTCTTAATGTTTATGAGTGTTTGTTTCCTTCTGTACTCTATCTGCATTATGCATGCATTCCCTATCCTGCTCATTCATTTATATATTGCAAAATTTTAAAATGGTCCCACATCTTCAAAAGTTGCCAGACTTACCCCAACTATCGAATAAATATATCATTGTTGCTAAAAATTATCAGGTCGTCTACCAGCATACATTTACACATCTTAGCCTACTTCCGAAGTGTCTAGTGCATAATATTTTTGGGATCTAATTACAGTACTCTTGGCAGAATGTTTATATGCTTATTTTTCAAATACCCATATGTTTGAATTTATGGAGTATCAAAATTGTAAATTATGAATTAGATTAGGGAATCAAAGAAATTAATAGGCCTACTAACTTAAAACTATTGCAAGAGGTCAATGGATTTTCAAGAGTATCTACTTAAAAAAGTTATTTCCTTGTGTGTACACATGGCCGTCCGGAAGGGGGGGCAGGGTAGGGCAGCTGCCCCCTCTGGAAATTTTGTTTACACATAAATCTGTAAAATAAATTACTATAAGCAACTAATATGAAGTGAGGCTTAGAATTCCACATACTATAATATGAATTATCTGTTCAAAAACGAGAAAAACGAGTGGTAACAGCAGACTACTTTAGATATGAGCATGTAGGAATAATTAATTCCACTAAACTTGAAATAATTTCCAGCCAAACATTTTACTGTAATGATGGTAAAGCAATCGATGTAGTCTATCCCATTTTATATGAATAGTAGGCTATCTGTGAAATTGTAAAGCGTAGAAAAAGTCATGTGAATGTACTACATTAAATGTTTACTGTGTATCCATAGTCATAGGTCCAACTACAGGAAATCAAGGATGTGGATGATGATGATGATGATGATGATGATGATGATGATGATGATGATGATGATGATGATAATGATGATGACGATACTAATAAAAAAAAAAATAATAATAATAATAATAATAATAATAATAATAATAATAATAATATGAATAATAAAGTGGTTATAGTAAAAATAATTGTGATGATGGTGGTGGCAGTAATTTGTTCATTTGTCCCCACCCCTTCGCAAAATTTCTACGGACGTCCATGTGTGTATACCGCAGAAGTAAGTTAGAATCTTTGGCCTATACCAGTGTTTCTCAAACTTTTTGAACCCGAGGACCTCTAAAATTCCTAAAAAATTTTACGGGCCCCTAATTTTACATCCCATTTTTAAAAGAAGGCCTATATTCTTAATATTTGGGGTATTAATTATAGGTCATTATAACGAAATATGTGAAAAATTTTACTACTTTATTTTCCACTTGCTTTATATATTTTTTTTAATATGTCTGCGGACCATCTGCATCATCTTCGCGGACCATCAGTGGTCCGCGGACCATAGGTTGAGAAACGCTGGCCTATACTGTTAAATTTAAATATATATATATACCGGTACATACAACTACAACGTCTACTAGAATTCCTTTGTCTGGCCTGCCACAGTATTGACCCAGCTTGGTGCCTGAGAGGAACAAAGAAGAGTGTACGTATGACCCGGGAAGAACACAAGGATGTCACGGATAATAAACCTCCCAAGCACCATCGCCTCTATAGGCTGGCTAGTCCACTAACCTAGAAAGCTGATATTAAAGTCCGATTAAATACACGTTCATTTGCCATTATTCATGGAAAATGTGGGTTCCTCATTCGAATGAGATTACCTCTGCTTGATTCAAGTAACTCTGAGGGTTTCTCATGTTACCACAACATTCGCACACAATTTGCACAATAGGTCCATGGAAGCTCATTACGACAATAAGTAAAAAATAGGCCCAATTTCGGTCGTAATTATACCACATCAATCATTACTTCCACAGGCCTATTATTCATAACAATAATAGTGTTGTGATCGTGGTATGTTGTATTAGTGGTAGTAACTGTAATTGTATAGTACTATGATATAATTAGGGCCCGGATTTGAAGGTTTTGACCTATTTTTTTCCCCGGCTTCCTAATTAGAACATTTTAACGTACTTTTCCGTTTCATGTCCCTTGCTTCCGAATATAGGAATCTTATAGAACCTAAAAAGGCCTAAATCGGACTAAAGGGCCTAAAAGAGGCTAATTATGACTTTTTCTGAAAAACTGGGGGCTAAAGAGGTCTTTTCGCTGAAAAACTAGGGGTTAAAGAGGATTTTTGCAGAAAAACACGAATTTTAAATAGATTTTCAAATTAATGCAAAGGAAACTAAATAAGTGAATTTGTGCATTTTAAGAAAGGACATGATACAAATTAATTTATACAACGCACTGAAATTAACAGTGTATATGTTTCTTTGTCGCTTGTCTTTGTAACTCGAAAATGTGCTCCTCGCCATCGCAGGAAATGAAACTTGAGCCGTCTGCAACACTTTGTAATCTGCAACTAATCCATTATCGTTTCAACTTAAAGTAACAAGTTGCCGACCAACGACAGAGAAGTCTATTAAAGGAACAAATTTGAGACACTTAAGTCTACTTATTTTTGCAGATTGGAAGTGAATTGAGTAGTGTATTGAACAATTATTGTATCATTAAAGGGTAAATATCTCAATTGATTATGCTATTTTCCTAGTGCCGATATAAGGAATAGTTACTTTTTTATTTTGTAAAAAACTAGAATAACTGTGTCAAAATTATAGTACAATTTTCGGTGTTAATATTAGTGTTCATTATTACGTTTTATTAAGAAGGCCAAAATAGTTTGTTTGAAGCCTAAAAAGGGCTATTCCACGAAGATGAAAGGCTAAAATACCTTTATTAAAAGCCTAAAAATCCGGTCGCTAGATATAATAGTTACAATAGTAGCGATAGTAATTCTATGGGGATAGTAGTTATAGCATCGACGATAGTTTTAATGATGTTGTGATGATAATACATCTACTCAAGGGGAAGAAAGTAAGTGTAAATTGAAGAAAATAGCCAATTTAAATGATTTTTGAAAGGTCCATATGGAGTTGAATTTAATTCGAACATTAAAACCTTTGATAAAGTATTCAATTCAATATATCATTTATTTTCTTCCCTCATAAGGAGAATGAACTGAAAGTAAAATGAGAATAAAATAACTTATATTTAATGGTTTTTTTAATAACTTAAAGCAAATCACATTATTATTATTATTATTATTATTATTATTATTATTATTATTATTATTATTATTATTATTTTATTAGTTATTATTATTTCTTACATTTCTTCAACACTCACCACCATTAAAAAAAGGCCTAGGAGAAGCAGCAGTAAATATTGTGTTCCGAATGTCAGTCTGCTAGCTAGTCATTACTGCAAGCTAATTACACCTTTTCAACCTCAATTTCGGAAAAGGTAATTTCAATTTCGGAAAAAGTAAATTCAATTTCGGAAAAAGTAATTTCAATTTCGGAAAAAGTAATTTCAATTTCGGAAATACGAGTGCTATTTTTTTAAAACATTAGGGGGTATAAAATGAAAACCACAGTGAAAATCAAAACTGTTTTATTTGGAACATTTAGGTACACCTTCTAGCTACTTCTCTACCTAGTCGCGCCCCGATTGAGACATTTGTTGACTTTGTAGTACTTTCAAGTACCCTGGCGGCAAGCTTCTATGAAAAGGGTATAACAAATGTCTCAATCGGGGCGCGACTAGGTAGAGAAGTAGCTAGAAGGTGTACCTAAATGTTCCAAATAAAACAGTTTTGATTTTCACTGTGGTTTTCATTTTATGCCCCCTCGGAGGTTTAAAAAATAGCCCTCGTATTTCCGAAATTGAAGTTACTTTTTCCGAAATTGAAATTACCTTTTCCGAAATTGAATTTACTTTTTCCGAAATTGAAATTAATTTTTCCGAAATTGTAATTACTTTTTCCGAAATTGAGGTTGAAATGGTGTAGATGCATACCAACTGATTTCCTTTACATTTATTGAGTAATTTATTACATAAATCTGCTTAGTAATAATGCATATCTACCACAGCGGAAGCCATATAGAGTCTAATGCTGATAAAGCAAATGAGTAATCAATCTCAACTGCCGACTTAAGTTAAAAAGAAGGCCTCCAACCTTCTGAGGCCGTGAACAGCACGCTGCAATTATATATCTTAATGGTCATAGTATATTTAAAATCGTATTATAAAAGACGTATTATAAAATCCCTTATCAGAATAAAACGATAAACACTAAAAAGGAAATCAAACTAAGAAATTCGGGAAATTCGGAATTTCTAATTAAAACAAATGATATCTAAATTATAGCGTAGGCCTATAGATAAGATAAATACGTTGAATTATTGAATTAACGTATATAAAAGTTATTGAGAAGATATATTTTCATTATTCTGATGAATTTTCGAAAATTGTAGCTTATTTTACATTACACAATTCATCACATAGACTGTAGCATGGTTCAAGTTCACATAATCTAATGGTTCAAGTTCATAATTAATTTATATAATAAGATACTATTCATTTTATTAAATAGTACGTAAAACAAATAGACCACGTTCCAGATCATCGTATAAGACAAGAATTATATGTCCACGGATTAGATAACATTAGTCAATTAATTTTTATGCACAATGAAAATAAGAGCATTTCATAATGCTCAGAAATTTAGTGACTTAAATATTTTGAGAGCATTTGGCTATTTCGCAATTGTTTTTCTGCAGTCTCATTATTCCTATGGTAAACATCAAGGCATCAAGTTTCACTTCTTGTGTAGTTAAACCATTATAATACAAGATTACTGCTTAGTTGTTATTGTAAACTACTGGACTCCAGTAGTAGTAGTAGTAGTAGAGTTGTGCAGTTGTATTAGGAAAAGCGATCTGTTGTTAGTAGTTAATGGAATTTGTAGAAAATGGAATTACTGCAATCATGAAGAAGAGAAGATAAATTTAATTGTTTATAATCTCTAGAATATTCTTTAGGCCTATTTTAAAAGAATAAACTTAAAATGAAATAAAATCATGATACCAGGTTCTTAAAAACTACAGTGAACAGAAAATATAATGGAACATATACTCTGTATACTACAAACTTTGTAACGTTTACAGTTCATATATATATATATGTGTGTGTGTGTGTGGGTGTATGTGTATATATATTTATAGTTATTTATTTACATGCTTAATTGTTTTGCATGGCATTTGTAATTTCTTATTTATTTATTTTATTTACACTACCTCTATTTCGAAGCTACCTGAAGTAAAAACTACTTACAGAGAGTAAGTACTAGACAAAGTACACAACAGTACCAAGATACAAGACAAGTAGCCTAGGTTTGATTAATATACTCTTACATGTAACACTGTTACGTTCATAACACGTTTAACTCTAATGAAATTGTACCTGCACCCTAACTTATTTCTTAAAACAAAACTAAAATCTTAGGTACTCTATAATATAACAACAGTTTACACAGGATAAGCTGTAATGTATTGCATAATAGGCCTTATATATGCAAGAAAACAGTATTGTTGCTCCTTTTTGTGCCCATTAGGCCTAAACATAAACGTATGAGATTTCGTACAGTAATACAATTGGTGGTTAAATTTGGCAATACATTTATTTAAGAGGTTATAGGTAATTATATATATTAGGTATACATATATGGCTGGATAACTATTGTAATTATTTCTTTGTAAAAAAAATAAACGGTAATCGAGCCCACAACCTTCATCGCCAACATTTGTACGTGTCTGCACCTGAATGCACATAAATTGAAGTCTGGTAGAAGTAAGTTATAGTTCTTTCTGTTTTACCTCAAACTGCAGTTACAGTAAGTCTATTTGCTGTCTTTTTTTTTATATTTTGAACAGTGCATGTTTCATGCTCGACTGGGTGTTATATTTTGCTCGGATTAAACAGGAAGTAGTAATCTAAACTCAGTTCCCCACAGCAAAAGATTCATCGTATAGATAGACAAACCATCAAAACATTTCCAGTCCGACTACCAGGTTTTTTTCATATACCTTACATTAGCGGATACGGAATCTGTTTTAAAATAGTCTATTTGTGACAGTAATAATGCAGTTGATACGCTGTTTCAGATCTCGAATAAGAATTTGTAAACCTATAACTAAGGCACGAAAGTTAATACTCTATTAGAAGACGAAATATGCATGCAGATATGCCCTAAAATTGGTAAAACATGCTCCTGATTCAATGAAGTAAGTATGCTCTATCATTTAAGTAACTTAAATACTTTGTTATTGTCAATTATAGTACAGTCGGTTCTCAAAATATTCACTTAGCTAAATATAGGCTAAGTGTATAAATTAACAGAGATATGCACAGCATTGAAAATCTATCAGAAATATTCCGTAAAAATAACAAATTAATAAAATATGCGCATGCAAATATGATGCATTATCGCAAAACTTACAAAATATGCTATAATATGAAAATAATCTGTGGAAAGTATAAAATGTGTACAAGATATGAGAGAGAAACTGACAATTGACGGTTTATTAGCATGATTGTTGCATATATTGTTAGTTGATAACCCTGAGTGTTATAATTTTTTACTGCTCAGTGGCATAATTTTCTCCTTTTAATTAATGTCATCTACCATTAAAAGTGCTTCTTTTACCTTCGACTATCTAAAAAAAAGTGTGCGTGGAACGCCACGCGACAGAAGTGAAACTCGTTTTAATTTTTTGATTTATTCAATTTTGGATTACTGAAATTTTTTAAATTTTGGATTGTTGGACTTTTTAATATTGGGTTTTTGGACTTTTTTAATTTTGGATTTTGGATTTTTTAATTTTTGATCTTTGAATTTTTTTAATTTTGGAATTATAGATTTTTAAATTTTGGATTTTTAAAATTTTAAATCTTTGGATTTTTTTAATTTTTGGCATTTTTTAAATTTTGGATTATCGATATTTTAATTTTGGATTATCGATATTTTAATTTTGGAGTTTTAGATTTTTAAAATTTTGAATTTTGAATTTTTTAATTTTTTGACTTTTTAAATTTTGGAATTTTGGATTTTTTAAATTTTGGACAAGCCTAATCATTGAGTTGTTTTCTGTGCAGTCCGTTCCGTCACACCATACTAATTTCGTGACGATTTTGAGCGTAACACTAATTTCGTGACGATTTACTCTTACCGCGGCTAAAGAAGTTTCACTTCAAAAAGCTGTTTTTATATTACATATTTTACATGTATTTTTAAATGTAAAATACTTATAGGTAAATCACTCGCCAAACCCTCGTTAAACTTAAGCACTGAATCCAAAATTATCCAGATATCTCTTCAAATAATCAGAAATACGTCTCAACAACGGAAGACTAACATCTATCCCATTAACTTATACAAACTGAACATGACGTTTGTTTGTGTTAAGATTCTTCTTAGTTTCAAGAAGAGGAACTTAATTTCCAAAACAGTTTTCGCACAAACAAGTGAGAAAGATCGTGATAAATCAATCAAATCAAAGATAAAGGGTAGAGGGAAGGGTATTTCATTCTTTACGTCCACTGTACACACAGCCATTGACGTCATACATGTCTTGCATTTCACTTATCTATGCAAAGCAAACAACCATATTAAGCTGCTGGTGAAAATACCACCTTCTTTGTATAAGTTATGAAGCGGGACGTGGAACATCAAAACACACGACGCACCAGAAAGTCGCAAAACCAATCTCAAAAGGGATCAACATTCTGGTGAAACGAAGTGATAGAAATGCCCATTTGTTTCTCGATCTTGATTTGCATTGACGTTCTGAAACGCCGCATTTTTTATCTGGGCAGTTATATGCTATTCCTGTACACAGACCGTGTATCTAGGGTTCAGCTTGTCATTTTTCAAATGTTAGTCATTTTATATTTTAGCCGACCTTCAAAGTATGACAGAATTACTAGATCAAAGCTATTTTTGTATTCAGGCATAAATGGCCGTTCAGTGCCCGCTGAAGTTTTCGTTATTCAGATCATCTCATGTGACCAATCCAAGGTTTCTCAGAGAATTTATCGTGTTTTAATTTACATTCACGTCCTTATAGGGACGTTTTAAGCTACCCACGCCGCCCGAGCCTTAGAGGGCCGCGACTAATTTCTTATTTAATGTTTGAAATTATATAATTATTATAATCTGTTTGTAAACTGCAACCCTAAGATGCTTCAATGGCGAAAACAGAGTGCATGTGTATCTGTGAGGGGGGGAAAAGAGAGCGAGAGAGAGAGGGGGAGGGAGGCAAGAATGTTTATTCTTTGTAATTTGACTCCTAAAAACTGCCAAACCGATTTGATTTACCAGTCAATGCCTAAGATGTTTTTATTATATGAAATGAAGATATCATTGTAACAATGATGAATAACTGGCAAAGTTTGTCAGATTGCAAGATTGTAGAGCAATTCATTGCTGAGGAAAAAAATGAAATCCCCCTATTTCTCACCTATGAATTTCATCGAAAGCTGTATGTCCCATCCCCTACTACTTTGTATTTTAATTAAACGCCAAATTACTGAATTTTCTTCCTTATGCTTTATTTTCTTCTTCTTCTTCATCATCATCGCAGGTTTCTGAGCCTTAAGAGGCAAGACTACGTCTTATCACTACGCAGATGTTATTGCGATGTAGTATTGCATGTCCAAATTATCGAGTCGGTAATATGCATATATGCACAGAGAGGAAGACTTTGATTTTTCCTTAACATTCAACTTCCAGCTGAAGGAAACTTACTGTTGCATGCTTTGCATGATATTGTTTTCTTATCTCTAAACAAGTGAGACGAAACGACTTTAAAAGTGTTTCCAACTTCAAAGAAAGAAAAAAGACGGTGGAAACAACAAAGAGAAGACGGACTGATGATATAAACAAGAGAGGAATCGCTTTGTTGTCTCTTATATGACAATGTAGACTTTTCTTTTTAAAGAATGGGAAATACCTGAAACAATATTGAATATCGGATGTTCCATACAATCTGAAATGTTTATGTTAAACATTTCCATAGTAAGTACAGGTTGCAGAATGTGGTGGTAACTTCCATTAAATATTCGGTGGCAATATTGAAAATTCATTTGTATAATTTGTATAATGTTACAGTCAGACGTGCGTGCATTCCTGATCTATATATAATTATTGAGGGTTGGTGCAACAAAGAATAGTTTCGAGACAACATGAATTAATGAACGTTTAAGTTTGTTCCTAAGTAAAGTTAATAACTTTGCAAGAACACTTAAGCTAATGGGTTTAAAGTCATGTACTCTGTTTTGTTTAAAAGTGAAAACAATTAGTAATAGTTTGATCTGCTATAGTGAATAGGGCATAATGTCTCTAGCAGCGATCCCTTCTGATGTAACTATATAACAGTATAGATGTGTTCCATTAATACGTTTAGCCTATATAATTATAATTAATATTTAAACACTTATACGTTCTTAATAAAAATACAGATCTTTGGATAGGAGCAAACCAAAGGCAACAAACCAAAGAATACTGTAGAAAAAAAAATTAGGTGTCTCTTCTAAAGATTTTGAAGAATTAGCTCTTCACACAGTGGAATTGTGGTGGACAAAATGGGTTTTGTCGGGGTGCTCTCGTTTTCCACTGATGCTCCATTCACCATAATATGACTATTTGGTTGGAATGAAGGATTTATTATTAATTATTATTTTGTGAGATTTTAAGTGCATCACACATAAACGTATAGGCCCCTACATTATTTTCGTATCTCCTTTTTGCTCAAATGCAGCTTGTACCCAATTGCTGTGTTCAATTATTTTTTGTTATCAAAGAAGCTACAGGTGTGAAGATGTTTCAGTGTATAGTCCTTGTGAATTGACATTAAAAACAAATTCGTGTAGGTGAGATGGAATGAAATTGATAAGTACAAAACGATAAAATTATGGCGACAGATACTTGCGATTGGTTGAAATTCCACACATTTTTATAATTACTCATTCATTCATTCATTCATTCATTCATGAGTTGAATAGCCGTAGTAATATGTATATTGTACCTTACTTTACAGAATTGTTAATCTTTGTCAAATTGGCAGCCTGTATTCTCAGGAAGAGTTTAATCATAATTACAGAAGTAATGTTAAGGTTATTATTGAAATAATTGTCTTGTCCCATTTCAAAATTTTTGGCCCTAAAATATTATGCAATGCATAATATGATTTATTATGTTTTTGTTACACCCTACATTACAAAATTGTAAGAAATAATAGAATAATAACATACACGAGAAAGAATTAGAGCAGCAAACTCAAACCAGCCACATGAACTACACCACGTATACGTGCAGAACCGCGTATAGAGTGACTCATCTGCCTTTTTTTAGTTTTGCTATACTACCTCAAGCATATAGCTAGAACAAAGAAAATTTATAAGTTACAAGGTTACAAAAAACAGGAATTGCAATCGCTGGACTAATGAGTAATGAACTAATGATATAAGTGCGCTTTGACCATTAGTCCACCAAGCCCAATTCGATCCCCCTCCTTGGATTTTCCTTAGGGATGTCTCGAACGGCTTGCACCCAGCCTCCAGCCTCATGAAGACACTTACTAGCTGCCGGATAAAGAAATGGCGACTAAAGAAGATTCTATATTGCTCGATACAGTTGGAAGTTACTTCTTTTTGTTTCTCTAATATCGTGAGGTCCGGCGATCGTGGTGGCCATATTACAGTAATAGTTTAATGACCAAAAACGCTATCAAATTTCGAACGCCAGAAGTCCGAATTCTGTTTAGGGCGTGATTCGCGTCAGCTATTTGAAGGCGGATCTTAAATATTCTCTATATTTCCGAAAATATTATATATATTCATGTTTTGTGCCTGTGTAGGATCTGAAATTCCACTGTAACCTGTAGACCTGTGCGTATGTGCATGGAATATTGTATGTGTTTAGTGGGTATGTGTATGTATATTATATGATACTACTCTAAGCGTGCATTCTCCTAGACAGACCTAATCGTAAAAGCAGAGTGGAACTCCGGATCGGCGTGACGTAACTACAGCAACGCACGGCCAACACGTCGGGTTACTCCCGTTCAAGTTCACCTCGTGTAGTATAGTGAAAGTTAAGTCTGTATCATTATGTGATGCAATTGAGGACATAAGGCATTCACCTCTGCCAAACTCTTTACAAATATTATGTGCAATACGCCCCTCTTAATTATATATTCAGTCATGAGCTTCTATTAGTTCACTGAAAATGTTAAAAATTTAAGTGAACAACTTTAAAAAAATCGTTAGTGAATTCTGTGTTATAATTACTTTTTGGGAGTGAAGGAAATTAGATATATACCATTATACCACTGCAAGCTATAAACATTAGCAATAACCTCTTCCCTGCTACTAACGAATTATGGCTCAGTCAAGACCACGCATAATCGTCCGCCATTTTGGTTCCATGCTAGGAAATTCCCGGCGTTTTTTCAGTCTAGTCTACTTATGATTAAACACGCAACATTTAATTAACCCTTGGTCGGATTACTGTGAAATTTGTGCAGAATAATCTATATATAACAACCTTATTGACGGTTAGAACAGAACCTTAAGGGTCTAAACTACTCTGCATCCCTGAAGGGACTAGGACTACCATCCGACCGCTGCATTATTTACCATAGGCAGATGGCAGGATTGGGGTATGTGGTCAGCATGCCGACACCCACGGTCGTTAATGATGGTCTCCGTGGCCGGAGCCGCTACTTCTCTGTCAAGTAGCTCCTAAGTTTGAATCACGAGGCTGAGTGCACCGCGTTTCAGACCTCCTTATCTCATAAAAATCGTGGGTGTACCGGGGATCGGACCCAGGTCTGTGGATCCGTAGTCGCAAATCACGAGACCACGCAAGAGCCTTAGCTTTAGCGCCTGGAGTAATTACCAATAAACTGTCCAAAACCATTGAAGGTGGTATTTAATCTATATTAATAAAAGGAAGTGTCTGTCCTCCGTCTGTCTGTCTTCCGTCTGTCTGTCCGCGATGCCCAGCGAAATCTACTGAACGCAGAGATCTGAAATTTTATACATAGGCGGACTAAAGGGTCGGAATGTGCACCTCGAAGCCGGATTTTTAATTTTAGCTTTCGTTCGCGAGTTGTGAGTGAAAAACTGGCAGAAAACGTGATTTTAGCGCTGTCGAAGCATCAGATTTCAGTAATACATTTCAATGTCAAATCAATTGCAGTTGGCTTTGGCTATTTTTGTCATACCGTGGTAATAAAAGCATCGCGATCGCTAGAATGTTACTAGCCCACGCTGGTCGATTCATTTGTTTAGAATGTCAAGGCCCGTAGACAGATTAAATTTTCAACCAACACGGAAGAGGGATAATCAATATAGGCCTAAATACTGTATGGTCAAACATTGTTTGATTTGAACGAAACTATACAAGGGTTTTCTGGGCCAAGCAACTCGAATCTGAGGTCGCTTTTACCAGGCGACGCTATCTAATCGTGGTATGTAGTCCACGTGATTTAGGTGTTAATATATATATAATGATTTAACTATTATGCTCTTAATTTTTAATTTTTGAAATAATTATTGCGGGCGAAGCCGCGGGCACATGCTAGTTTGTAATAAAATTCATTTACTTCACTAAAACTTTCACGCTTGAAGATTTTTTCTGAACACAAATAGAAAAAAAAATTGTCTCATACTGAAATTTGCTTCACCTCCACATTTAAATCATCTCAATTCATTCAGACAGCTGTAGTCCCCGGAATAATTACCAATCAATTACTCTTAAACCCTTCGAGACATAAAGGTGGTCGACTACTTAATTTTTAATAAAATTCAAATATTTTACTAAAACTTTCCCGCTTGAAGATTATTCGGAACACACAAAAAAAATTTGCATAGTCAGATTTGCTTCACCCTCTATGTAGGCTATTTTGTGTATTTGGCAATTTTTATAAAACGAAATAAAAACCTTTTGTGGCCATTTTTAGACTATTTTAACCCTCTGGATGTTGTCAGTAGATTTCTGCACAAATTTCAGTAATTCGACCAAGGATTAATTCAATATTGCGAGTTTAGTCATAAAGTGCGAGCATGTCTAGAGTGAGTAAACGCCGGGAACTTCTAAGCAAGGAACCATAATGGTGGACGATTATACCCACTCTAGATAGAACCTTTTGACGAATGTTTGCATCACCTCAAAAAATGTGTAAAAATAAAGACTTAAGTCCGACAGCACAACGTTTTATGTAAAATGTGATATTTTTTTTATCCACATGTTATAATTGTCATTCATAGAAACTATCTAAATGTATCGAACTGTATATTTTGTGGAGTCTCTGTTTCCAGCAATACTGTTGATGTTTCCACAGTATTTGTTCCAGACTTATTCAGTTATTTTGGTACAAAATTTATTATAATTGAGCAGCACGATTTACATTTTAATACTTCAACAATTTCTAGTTTGCATTTTATAAATTAATCTTCCGTAGACAAGGTCATCTCCCTGATTGGGCTCGCCACTTCGTCACCAACTCAAATATTCCATCAGAGCCCCCGCAGATTGAAAATGTAAATAACACAACTACGCATTTCACCCTCTCCTTCAATGCAATCCTGGAGTATATAACAGTAATCAGGATACCTAAAGGAATAAGACCCGAATAGTTATTAGTAGTCCTTCAAAGCTGACAGGTTCCCCGGTGATCCGGAATAATGGATTCACAATACATTTTCTATATACAGGACTGGTTTAACATTGCTTCTTCTGATATCTCGAACTACTCATTGGATTGATCTACTTACGTGTTCGATTAGTTCTTTGTTTTCTTCGCGATTTGAATCCTTCCACTTGCTTGAGCATTAAGTAGTGCAATGGTGAATGGTACCTTTTCTCCATGGTACACCCTGTGTAGTTTCATGGTTTTAAGGTATCCTAAGCTACCGTGACCTAGCCTAACCTGAGAAAATCTAATTAACATAGCATAAACTAATAAAATGAAGATAAAATATCAATTTTATCCTCACCCATGCGAACCGAACAATACCTAACCCAATCTAAGGAAATCTAACCTGAAGTAGGATCGCCTAAGTCATGTTGGTAATAGGCCAACAAGGCCTATCATGTACGCATCTCTGGTCATACAGTATAAATCTACCCTATAGATCTATACTATATACTTATATTAACTGAACTTGACAACATTGAAATAACAAAATCACCCACAGATTCACGGTGCGTGTAGCGTTGTCATGCCAACAGATCTGGTTCTGAATACGCACGGAATAAGGTCAGCAAATTACAGCACTGATTAGCCTCTTTCAATGCATAGGCCGGAAACCAAACTAACTCCGAATTACTAACAATTCAACATTTTTCCCTTTCTTCTCTGGTAAACCACATGCCGTATAAAAATGGAAGAGGGCAGAGCATCAATCTGTTTCATTCTACCAAATTTCCATGACTGAAGAGCCGGCATTTTAAATAGGTTAACTGTATACATAATAAGCATGTTTAAATAATGCAAATTAGAAGGTGTATTTACTCTTGCTGAAACGGAATGCTCTTCCCATTAATATAAGAGTGGAATTACTGGCCTATTATTTATGTGGTTTCCGGAGAGAGGCAAGTAGTTGATAGCAAGAGTGAATTATGTCCTAACATCTTTAAAAATTACCAAGTTCAAAATGACGGCCTTATTCCCTCAATAAGTCAGCTTTAGGATTACCGAGAATGATATCAAGATATTTTTAAAAAAATATGAATCTATTTTATTAACTAAATACAGAATATAAACCTCTTTGTACTTGGAATTATAGGCCTATATTAATTCCCAATATTTGATCAGAATACCTGTATATAAGGCTATATATAAGCCGAGTCAATAATTATTAAAATTTAAATTCGAAACTTGTTTGTAATTAAAATTATAAAAGCTGTGTACAGTAAAATCAAACCTCACCAGATGATATGTATATAGCCTATATGTCAGGTTAAAACTTTGACTAGTCAATAATATTCTAAAATATCTAGGCCTATTATAAATTTAAATTCACAAATTAAAATCTAAAGAGTTATGTATAATAATTTTTTAAAACAATACACTGTAACATATGTACTGTACTGTAGGCCTATAAGGAGTGATAATTATCTTAAGTTTTTCTATTATAGAATGAGTCAATTCACTCTAATCTATAGGCTATATAAAAATGAATGTATATGTGTGTGTGTGTGTGTCCTTTATGCATTACTACACCATTCATCCGATCGCCATGAAACTTTGGGAAGTTGGTGGGTACATTCCCGGGAAGGTTTCTGTCATAGGCTACTACATTTTTAATTTTAGCCTTCGTTCGCGAGTTATGAGTGAAAAACGGCAAGAAAACGGGCATTTTTTACGCTTTCGAAGCATCAGTTTTGAGTTATTCATTTCAGTTGTCAAATCAATTGCAGAAGGCTTTGTCTATTATTGTCATACCTTGGAAATAATATCGTCGTGATCGCTATGGAAGGCAATGGATATCTCAGGTTATTATAAAAGCTATAGATGTCGATAAGGTAATGTTAAACATATTTTATTTGACATGGAATATAGTTTAGAGAAAATTCCGGGGAAGTTGCTTAGTTCGGGGTCCTGCCTATAACGTTTTTATATGTAATCGTAATTAAAATATTTTATGTAGGGTCGTTAAATCTGCCTGAAATGTAACGGAATTATAAGTCTGGACCACCGCCGTCTCGAGAATTAATGCAGTTTAGAAGGCAGTGGTCTGGACAAATGAATATAGAAATCACGGCCTCAGTACGCTTATTCCATTCTTCACTTGTATAAATAAAAACTAATGTACTATGTCTGTCTGTCAAATACATTTACGCACTTTTTTTTATCGTGAGTTTAATCGATTTCAATTCTCATAATCTTTCGAATACTGCATTTTTTCATTTATTTTCTAATCGTGAAATTCACCTCAAAGCCGATTTATAGCTGTTTCATTAATTAGGCCTATCATATGTTTAGTTTACACCTATGAATGTTTCGCGTGCAAAGTGTTAATAAATGTAATACTTTAATTATTTTGCTCTTAATTATTAATCTTTCAATTAATTATCTTGGGAGAAGCCGTGGGGATCTGCTATAAGCTATAATAAGCTATAGCCTATCTAGCGTTTTCTGAGGGAATAGTTTGTGTGTGATAAGTCGTTCTTCCCCATTTCAAATTCTTAATACCTATATAAAGACCTTAAAGACCTAGAGTTTGAAAATCGAAAGTCCTTCATAAGTTATTTTCGCATTAACAAAATACAAAACCCGAGCGACGCCGGGCCTTTTAAGCTAGTTGTAAATAAATTACAATTAGTGGATGCTATAAAATACTGTAGATTGAACAATTAACAGTTCAGTATTCTTAGTAGTACTGTTGAAGTTTCACTGGCTGAAATATCTTATCATTCTCTTGAATCCTGTCGCTTGTTTAATGGAAAATGTATTTCGGCACAGGATGTGCTTTCTTCAGTTCCTTAAGTAATCAATGAACCGACCCGCTGCTGAGTATCAACATACTGAGTCAATGATTAAATTTTTGCCTAAAAATAAATATAAATTAATTTACCAACGTTACTAAAAATAAAGTGAATCTATTATTCTTTAACACATTTTAGTGGTTTCAAATATGATTTTTTAAATATAAACACAAAAACTAAAGTAGCCTAATGTATTTAATATTCAGTCACCACGTGAGAAACAAAATATTATTGAAAAATGGGTTAAAAAAACAAGCCACGGAATTTAATCACCTAAACTGAATTGTTTCCTATAATCAAGGCTTAATGATGACAAAAAAAAATTTCAACGGCTGATTGATATAATCAAAAGAACTTTATTAAAAAGTAAAAGAAGAAAACAGTAATTAAAGTTCTATTGTAACCAATCGATCATAAAAACAGATCTAAGTATGCGGCAAAAATTAAAGGTTAGAAAAAGTAATAGTAATCTAGTTGAAACTGTTCGAATCTACAGGGACAACTGGTAAAAACATGTTTTCAGAATGGATGTAGACAGGATACCAACAAACAGGAATAACTATCAGCCAAGAGGTAAAGGCCTAAAATCTGGAATACCAAATGCACTACAAATATCGGCATCTTAACCAAAAAAGCAATAATCATTCTCAAATAAAATAAATTAATATATAAGGTGTTTCAAAAATACTTTTACAAACTTCGGGCATGGGTTCCTTACACCAAAAGAAGGAAAAAAAAGTACACATGAACATATGTCCCATAATCCTTTTCATCGACGTGTCATGGAAGCCTGCGAAACCATTCGACACCATCCCGGAGTATTTGAAAGGGTGCGACAGTCCTTGATTCGACGAGTGCATGCATGTCTAGAAACAAGAGGAGGACATTTCGAGTATTTGTAATGAGTTTTATGTGTTGGCGTGTTATGAGTGTACCAATGTGTTAAACTGTTCCTAACGAGAAAACAAAGGATTATGGGACATATGTTCATATGAGCTTTTTTCCTTCTTTTGGTGTAAGGAACCCTTGCCCGAATTTTGTAAAAGTATTTTTGAAACACCCTGTATATGATGATGGATCGTTAAAGACACCACTTTCAATGTTGTAATCCTTTTAAAAAATCGGGGTAAAATATAATCAGTGGTAATTAATTATGGTAACGACGGTGTGCATTGCTTCTTAGGCCTGTAACCGTCGCCGGGTGTACCTATATATAGCAAATTCGACTTAACTCCTTTTTGCTCTGTAACATATACTTTTCGGGGCAACTAGGCCCGCACAAAGGATGTTTAAGTTCATTGTCTGGATTCCTAACAGTACTACATTGAATACTATCACAAATCACTAAAATGCTTCTCATTTGAACGAAACCATCACTTGCGATGCGTGAAACATAACGCGTACAGGAAATAGATTGACTAGTGCATGCCCAAAGCAAATTAATTCCACTGCTCTCTTTACTACGCTGCGTGACTAATTTAGTCATCAAAGTTTGAAGAAGGTAAATTGAAAATGCTCGTCATGCAATAAATCGCAAATAAGAGTATAAGTAACTTTTACTTCTGGAAGGTACTATACTTCAATATATATATATATTAGGGATGGGTCCTAGATACTTGCGATACCTCGATACTCTCAAGACTTGCATGGTATTGACATCGAGCGATACTTCAGAAAACTCCTCGGTACTTTTTCGATATTTTCGTAATTCTGCAATTCTGCAATTAAGTGAGAATGCTAATATTTTTTACCAAAAACTTCCAAGTGGATTGTTTCAAAAACTAATTTTAGTTTTAATTTAGAGTTTAAAATTAAATGAGAATGCTAATATTTTTTACCAAAAACTTCTAAGTGGATTGTTTCAAAAACTAATTTTAGTTTTAATTTAGAGTTTAAAATTAAGTGAGAATGCTAATATTTTTTACCAAAAACTTCTAAGTGGATTGTTTCAAAAACTAATTTTAGTTTTAATTTAGAGTTTAAAAATAATTATAGGCTACTGATGATATTAAATTTTGTCTCATTAAATATGCACACTTAATTAATTTAGTTGGTATTACACAGTTCATTCAACTTTTAATGTTTAATCCACCTATTTATTGAACTGGAGATGTTGACGGTATCGAGTATTGAGGAAAAATCATGTTTCGGTATCGAGTATCGAGTATCGAGAAAATCTGGTATCGACCCATCCCTAATATATATATATATATAAAATGACTGTCACCGGTCATATTCGAGTCTATTTTCTTTAGAATCGTCTTGATGAGAAAAATCACCCTCGAGCTCTCCGGGAAATGTAACTTGCGGCTTATGCACAGATAAGAAAGAGCTAATACCAGGCAAACCAGTAGGTTAATAGCCTACATTTTTAATCACTGATCGGTACGGAAGGTGAAAAGGAAATTTCTTAAACCTAGTTACTTTCTATTACATATTTCTGTTGTTATATATTATTACTCTTATTATTACTAGTTGTTGCCCACAGCTTCGCTTACGTGGGTTTCGTAATTTGACATAAATAATCCTTCCTCTGTACTCTAAACCTTAGTTTTATTAATTTTGTAAAACTACTGACTGATCTTGTAAATGAGAAAATGTAAGAATATAATAAAGAATCAAAGCTTAAATCCCCCTGATGACTTCTCTTAGGGGTTGAATTTTGGGAAACGTGTTTTATTATGTGTGTTGAGGAGTATTTATGCTAAATTTTAAAAAACAACAAAAAAAATATTGTTTCCAATATAAATACTTATAACTAACTCCGTGGCGCAACATCCCTAGAGGGACAATGCCTACCAACCGACCGCTGCGTCATCTACCCTAGGCAGATGGTAGGATTGGAGATAGACACTTATACCCCTTTTGTAAATAAATAGAAAATAAAAAATAAAAATCCTTACATATATTATGTCGTTGTTAGGACTTTAAGGACCATTTATACCCAATTTTTTAAAGCAGTTTTAGCGTTTTTTCAAACACTTACAGAAAACAATGTGAGGTGAATTGAATGAAATTAAATAAATTGGAAGAAAATTTAGCAACACGTTTGATCGTGACCACGTAACAAATAAACTTACAGACGAAGTGCCGAATAGTCGAGTTAAACTGGACCTTTCTTCGTTCGGTCAATTATTAAACAGCCAAGACAGAGAATTTATTCTTAAATAAAAAGAAACATGATGATGATGATGATTATTATTATTATTAAGTGCACGAATCTATAATCATTGGAAAAGTCAATATGACGAGTTGATACCATAGTGCAGTGGTCTTCAATCTTTTATAACTAAAGGACCATTTTTTTTTTGTGAAAGATAGCGGACCGCATTGATTTATTTATTATTATTAACATGATACTTACGTAACACAAATATATCAATTTGATTACTACATCTGTAAGGATTACTTTACATTACAGGCTACCGACATGTTTGTTTTATATTTTGCCTTCCACTTTGCAATGTTAATTAATAACACAAAGCACAGTGACATTCTTGAATTTAATGTGAGACCTGACACTGTTTCTTTGTCACTACATTGTCAATACTGGCATTATAGTTAAAATTAGTATATATTTGCGGGCCACCAACAATAAAGCCAGGGGCCGCGGGTTAAAGAACACTGCCCTAATCAGTGGCGGACGCAGAATTTTTTTCGGGGGGGGGGATTTGAATTGGTAGAAAGAATACTAAAAAAAATTTAATTAACTTACATACATAATTAGTTTATAAAACTGTACATATATAGCCTTTTTTCAAATTTCGGAGGGGGGATATAACCCCCCTATCCCCCCTCTGCGTCCGCCACTGGCCCTAATAGTGTTATACTGTATATTCGAATGAAATTATGTGTGAGCGCTTTACAAAGTACCACTCTCACCAATATCTTCCACATCCCTTTATTATCTTTCACTTTTAATGTAAATAGTCTCACAAAGTGCCAACACATAAAGAGAATGAAATAAATCTCATTTCACAGGCGAGTAATGTATTCGGATTATGCAAGGCTTACATAACACGGTTACAGTCGAGCATCTGACAAGGAAACAACAGTAGCAAGTATTTCGTTAAAGAGTTCCTTGTTCTTGAAGCAAATTGATGACCTCTCATTTGACCCCGATGCCCATCTGAATTCAGAGAAAGAAGAATGCATGTGTGACTTCAAGATCATTTCCTGCTTATAATTTTAATCTTTAATAACAGAAGATATAAAAGATGCCAATCATATGTACTTTCCACCTACTAGCCTAAAATTGCTTCATGTAGAATAATATTATATTATATATTACACTGTGATTAATATAGGTAGCATAATTTGCGCATAGTGAGTTGCTTAAGACATCAATTTTAGGCCTACGTACAATTTAATGCGTTTTCGTAAGAACAAAACACATTAATTCATGTTAATATTTGCTTGACAGCTTTATACTTTAGCGAATACAAAACTTATATGTAAGATTTGGCTGTTATTATTATTATCATTATTATTATTATTATTATTATTATTATTATTATTATTTATTTATTTATTTTTAATTGGTTAAGACCGTAGGCTACTGTCAATGTAGTGTTCTCTGGAGGAACTACTCATACCTACAAAGAGCGGGAAACGCTACTGCTTTATACCTAGGGATCCTATTTCCGGTAAATAAAAATGTAAAATTTCGAACTTAGGCTCATGTGGCTGAACTTAGGCTGAACACATTTACTTTTTCATGAGGGAAAGCTTGCGGAATTACTCACTCAGGTCATAAATACCCGAGCATTACTTATCACTCATCTGACTAATGCCGTTGTATTCTAGTCGTCAATAGGCAACTTGCCCCGAAAACAATGACAAACTGGATATAACCAGATTTGAGTTATCACCCCGATAGTTAAGCGACACACAAAACAGTCCATTAGGTGACCACAAACATAATATTTTCAATGACTATGACCAATATATTCTCGATAACAAAACTTGATCCTGAATAGGCTATATCCTTCTCATTGTATTGCGTAGCTTTAAAAATCAACCAGTGTTTCAATAGTTAAGTTTATTTACAGATTATTAAAATACAATACGTTTATTTTGAAAAGTATAGAAGTTTTCCGCCTACTTTACCACTGCTCTATTGTTAAGTATTAGCTGTGCAACGAAGGAGGGAGCAATTGAGGAAATTCGCACTAGTTAGTCATTAATAAATTAATCTATAATAATTATACAATACTGTCTTCATTTAATAGTTAAATTGTGAATTAATAGGCCCTTGTATGTTATGTACAAGATTATATACAATATATATTTAACATTTTATATGTACAAATTGTGACCTTTACAATGGTCACAGTCTTAAAATATATGTATTTAAGTTGTTGAAAATACACGTAGGTATTAGTATAAACACTTAATGCATAATGCATATTTCAATTGCTAAAACCTATAAAAAAACATACAATATCCATTTATAGTCTATAAATTAGGTGTGTTGGATAATAAATATTACCTTACATGCAAATATCTACGTTTAGTATTAATTCACAAATAGTGACAGGCCTATATTTTGTAAACAGTACTAATACCCGTCAAATTAATTAGTTGTTCAAGACTATGCAATACAATCCATTAATTTTAGATGAGTGTGTAAGATCAATATTCGCTATTTATTGCTGAAATAAGTATAATAATTCATTCAAGAAATTAACACTGTACATAAAACAAGTTTCATTGTGCAGAATATGCTGTCTTTAGGAATAAAACCTATCTTGAAATACGTAGCGAAATTCTTGTCAAGGTGGTAATGTAGATTAGATGAAGACGGGAATCTCGTTGTGGCTATTTATAGATTTTATTTTCTTAATATAAAGTCCACCTATGCTCAGTATGTAATACAATTTATAGACATCTAACGTATTTTAAAAAACATAATTTATCCCATGACATTTTACCTTGTTTAAAATCAGCATATGCTATTAGTCTATAAATATATAAACTACAATAAACTATTGTACTATTATGTACATATAATACAATAAACTACTGTATTATATGTACATAAGTATTTTATATATTTATAGACTAATAGCTTATGCTGCTTTTAAACAAGGTAAAGTGTCACGGGATAAATTATGTTTTTTTTTTTTAAATAGGTTAGATGTCTAAAAATTCTAGTACATACTGAGCATAGGTGGATTTTATATTAACAAAATCAAATTATACAGCTCAGTAGGAAGATGAAAATAATTGAAATACACTATTTATAGATTTATAGATCGCAAAGCCCCCCATTTGGATAGGCTGCTAGTAGTAGCCTACATTGGGCCACCCGAAAATAAAATGTAAGTTTGAATTCTGATAGTGCATATTTGTAGTGTTTCTCTCTTCATTCTGCACATTTGCTCATTTCATAGTACATAAATGCATGCATACTTTGATAGTGCATAGAAATCCTGTCTTTAATTAAAAATATAAATCATTAATGCAATGTGCTTCATGCCTTAAAAATACTTAATAGCCGAATGTTCTAAATGAGCTAAATTTCCTTTATTGAGCCCCTCAAAAATATACTTCAAAAATATACTAACCCCCAAAAAAGTAAGTATATTTTTGAGGGGACGTGACATTTCCAACGTTGGAACTGTTTCACTAGACACGGCCCTTCAGTTTTTTCCGACGTTGAATGCGGCGCCAAAGTCAATAGCTTGGCTCCCCGTAAATCTGTCGACTGAGAAAATGCTTTTAAGTGTAATGTGTGCGGGTAAGATAAGGCACCCCAACACTGTATCATGGTATCAGTTGCATCATGCCTTCTTTCGTGAGTGTTGCACATATTCCGTTTCTATTTCGCTAAATCTGTGCTTTCCGATACTCTTTTTGCTAACACCGACTGTCATGAAATTCCGATACTGTTTTTGCTGGCAGAGACAACATGAAGAGATATTAAACGTTGAACGGTAATACAAAAAGAACTTGTATTGTATGTATGTATTTGGCCCCTGAAGGGGAAGGCGGGTTGGGACTACCCTAAGCACTTCAGCCTTGTGGCTCATTGTGCCAACCTCCGGAATGGAATGATTTGCAAGCCCAACGGTCCCTCGACAACAGACCCCACCGCGAGCCCCCACGGAACTCCCCTACATCCAACAGATACCTCTACCATGCCACGTGTGCCGCTGCCTCGGTACCTCTTATAGAGCCCCCAGGTTGGCAGCACACCAGCCAGCAACTTCAGGACCACAAGCCACGGGGAGGACGGGAGAGGCCCACAGCAGGTGCTGGGGGCGAGGGTATACCGGAAACCGGGAAAGGAAACGGGATGATTATGAGGGGGAGTTTGAAGATGAAATGGAGAGTGTTGGTGGAATGAGAGGGGGAAACGGGAGGATCCCCGAGAAAAACCCCCAAAGGTCACGGCTTCGTCCACCACGAATGACACGCCCGCCAGGCCCGGGGATTGAACCCGGGACCGCTAGCATGCCAGGCCCACGCGCTAAGCATGAGCCACCGCGACGGCAAAAAGAACTTACTTGCTTACTCAATGGCAATGGATAATTTCTCAGCAAGCTAAAGGAATATTATCTATTTTATGGAACCCGAAAGTTCATTGCCGCGCTTACCCGAGCCCGCCATCTAACCCTATTCTGCGTTAATTTCTTCCAACCATCCCTCGCAAATCCTACTTCCCTTAAATCTATCCCAATATTGTCCTCCCACCTACCTCTAGGTCTTCCAAGTTGTCTTTTCCCTTCGCTTATCCCATTCAATACTTTTGAGATAGGCCTATGTCTTTCCTCCCCATGCGTGCAACATGTCCAGCCCATTTCATCCTTCATGATTTAATTAACCTTACAATATCCGGTGAAGAATACAGGCTATGAAGTTCATCGTTATGCAGTTTTCTCCACTCCCCATTTTCATCTCTCTTAGGCCCAAATATTTTCCAAAGCACCCAGTTTTCGAACACTTCCGGACAGAAGACGAGAAGATAAGAGTTTCTGAACTGCATAAAAACAAGCAATTTAAAAAGAACAAATAATATAAGTGTAGATTTTGTTACATTCGCATATTTAGTTTTCAAACAGGTAGTCTTCGACAGATAGTCTGTATTCTAAGAAACGGGTATCACAGCCACTACGGTTCTATGATACAGTATGAATAATTCCTAATGCCTACACTGGCCCAAAAGTACAAGGCATCATTGCAGTAGTAGATGGATGGAGTAGAAGTTACTTTCGGAGCGACAAGAGAGAATTTCTCATGGGGAGTTTCAAGTCATGAGATCATTTATAATGACTACTTAACGAATAATAAGTAATAAATCATTAATAAAATATACTGAAAATGAATATTTGAATAACCTTTTAGATTGAGGCATACTATTTAAAAGTATTCAATACATAACAAGATCTTAGATTATGTGGAAATCCAATATCGTAGTTAATACACATCTAATCATTCAAGTATTGTTTGCTGAAATATTGAAGATTTCTTGCATAAAACATAATTATATTATTGTTGCAGTTCCTAGCAATGCATACTGGTAAGGACTGTTTCTTGAAAGATATGACGCACATACCTGTAGGAACATTGGTTGGGGTTATGTTTTTACATGGCTTACAGCAAGTGAGTACAATTAAATGCTACCGTTGCCTAACTACGAAATACATTTCGCCTAAAATATTATAATGCTCATTCCTGAACAGAATTAAGCGTAATTCACTTTATTTCCTGAACAAATCTTAACGAACCGCGACAACGGTGACGTATGATATATAAGTCACGGCCTAGAAATTCTCCGCTAGACCTGACTAGAGTAAAGAAAAGAGGAGGTATCTTTATATAGGGTTCGGATGTTCATGACATGTCATATTTTTATCCTGAACTCCGTTTTCGCCGTAAATTCAAATTAAACACGAATTGCAAGCTTGTTATCCTAATCGGACCGTTTTTATTTTGCATATAGTCATATTTTGGTCATTTTTGTGGTCGTGGTCATATTTTGGCCATATTTATAATTTAACGTCATACTTCAGTTATATATTCGGCAAAAGAGCACAATCGTACAGTGTATGAACTAGTGGAGAGTTAAATTTGAAATTTATTTCATTAATTTAATATTTATGCCAAATTAATAGTAACTTAGGTTTTAAAATCAATGCAGTTCTTCATATTTTATAGGGATACGCAAGGTCCACTTAATATTACGAGTATTTGGAGCTGATGAAGCGAGCAAACAGGAGAAAATTCTTTAAAAATAGAAGTTCATTACAAGTAATATTGTAAATCACCAAAATTCTTTAAAAAAGTGATTATCTGATTGAATTCATGGGATGTAAGAATTTAGTGTCTTTAAACATTTTAAATTGGAACATTTATTTTTTGAAAATTCGTTACTTTTATTAGGTCATATTTAGGATTTTTGGGTCATATTTAGTCATTTTTAAGGGAATATTTGCAGTCATATTTTCCACTTTTTAAGTCATAAACATCCGAACCCTATTTATCACCTTTGTGGGAGGTGTTTTCGGACTTATTTTGTATGTTATTGGTCCAAATCCAAAGAAAGACATATAAGTTAAATATTCGACATTATGAACAGAGGTGGAATTTTACAATTTCTTATCAGTATTCCGGTAATTAGAACAAAGAAATATTTACAAACAGTCAGCGGTTTCCGATCTATAGTTCCAGAAAACGTTGGAAGAAAGGAAACCTGTTCGAGATAATATTGACTCTTTTATGAATACAAGCAAGAGATAACGTTGACATTATCGCACTTTTCAAGGACATGCTTTTTGTTCTTAGATACCGGGTTTGAGTCCTGATCACTGCGAGTGTATTGACATATAACAAGGCCACGTTATCTTTACTTTCTAGTTTCCTTTCATTTATGTTAATCACAAGGTACGGTACCGTAGGAAGTCTGTACCATAGGAAATTATTACTTACAAGCAGTTTCCTTCCTTTGAATTGAGTCTTGTTCCCCCATAACGTTATCTGTGCATAAACGAACACGGGGTCTGTCCACTTACTTTTTATTACTTTCTGTATCCATTACCCAAGTGGGAGAAGAAATGTCTTTGATTTGAGCCTGTAAGCCATTTGAACAAGTAAGAATCAGTATACAACTTTCCGAAAGCATTAAATGCACTCAAGTGTAGTCTACTGAACAGAACATCTCAGAACATCATCTCATATTTATTAAAATTGTTCTTTTGAACTTCCAATCGAAGCCGCTCAAATATGCAATCATCAATATATTCAACCAGTAAGCCAACTCACCCTTTAATACGCAGATGACATAGAAATTCTACATGCCAACCACGGAGCACTTTACCTGGGTAACGAAATAAAATTCATAGACACAATTTCCTAGAATCTTCGCAGATAAAAGCAAACCGAAAAAATTAGAAGTACTACGATTTTGGCATAAGTATCCAGTTGCAAAGAAACTTCACGATGTTCCCATTCTTGTAAGATAACTTAGCCTACACTATCAAATATTAAGGGTTAACATCGATATCAACCTAAGCTGGTGCCGATATATTTGTTATTTGATCTGTAAAACCTCCGACTATTATTCACATTTCAATTTCTCAATATTAACATCAAGTTGATAGTTTACAAAACACAAATTCTCGAGCAACTTCAGTATACAACTCTAGTCTGGAGAGGCATCTCCTTCAATGGAATGAAACAATTAAACAAGAGGCAAATTAATATTTTCTTTACCTGATTTTATTGTATTAAGACACTAGTATGTTTGAGAATCTCTGCAATTCTTCTTGTATCTCTGATACCTTTCTTTCTTTATCTTAGTTTTAGGATTTAAGCGATCCAAACCGCCCGGATCTTACAGGGACGCGACCTGTCGGGAAAGAGATTAGGCCTATATTTGGATCACATAGGCCTACATACTTTTTTTGATCAGACAAGGACATGGAGGGCTTCCCCGGATGAGTGATCAGCCCAATGCCGGGGCCACCTCCGAGACAACACGAACACATAGAACGAGGCACACATTCACACACACACACTCGTTCCAAACAAGGCAAGGATGGGTGAAGATGATAATGATGGCCAGATGATATCTGGGGACCACAAGGGCCAAAAGTTACCCAACATTTGTTTCACAGGTGAGGGAAAACCCCAGAAAAAAACCCATAACTTGTACCGACCAGGTCGAACCCGGGCCCGCTGCGTGAGAGGAGCAGTGGACATCTGTGACACCTATGGTGCGAATAGAGAAAGTAAAGTTAACAGTAGGAAATACGTTTCACTCCTGTTGGCTTAAACCTGATTTCGGTTAATAGTAGGGCTGTACCGATTAATCGATTAAACATTTAATCGTCGATCAATTACATTTTCCGATTAATCGGTTTAGTCGAAATCTGAAAAACTTTTTTTGAGAAATGGGTCAAATGACCAAACTTCTTTCTCTTGCTTCTCCGGCCTTGGCACATCATGCGTCATTCAGCCTATTGTGTCAAACAATTCCCGTTAGTCAGAAACCTGAAGGGTACTTTAATCAACAAACTCGTGTGTTTCAAGTCTTGGCTGAAAAAGTAAGCGGAAATGTAAGTTTTGTACATATTTTTTCAGTAATGGTAGTCATTAAATCAGGATTTCTTATTATTATCTGTAGTATAGTAGCTATTAAACGTGTAAAACAATATTAAATGTACACTTTGGTTTCGTGACTGATTAATCGATTAAAGTCAAGCGTTAACTCGATTAGAAATTTTAATCGATTTTCAGCCCTAGTTAATAGAGGTTCTGTTCATGAAATTATTGCCCTATTTCTCTAGCTCTCACTCCTGGTCACCTAATGTACCGGTACTGATTTCTTAACTGCGAGACAGAGCTGAGTTCTGCTTATATCCAGTGAGACGTTAATGGACACCACCTGAAGGGTGATAAGCTGTTTAATCTGCCACACGGTTTTTGGTACACATCTACAAGGTGGATATACCCCTCGTTAGCACTGAGAGATGGCGTGATTCATGTTAGTCATTACTCATTAACATAAGCCAAGTAGCTACGTGTTAAATCTCATGCATTGCACAGTATCATTCATACTTCAGTGTGCTGTTCTTTTCCATCTTCCTGGCAGTTCTATAATGGAACGACGATTTCAGAGACCTACATTTTTAAATTTACCAAATCTCCTGAAGACGATAAGCTAGTTCCACGCTGAAGTAGGCCTATACTATACCCTTAGCAAGCAGGGATGGCGGTTGAGGACAGGTAGGTTCCTTCACCAGCAAGCACTCTCACATTTACAAGGGCAGGAGATTAGGACCAAGCCTGATTTCCTCCCCATGAGTCACCTAGTCTACTTTAATTAATCAATCTTATATTTTTTTAACATGTAATTTTGTCTTTAAATGTTTGTTATATATCAATTCTACACATAATTACAAGAAAAATGACACCAAACAATGTATAATTTACTTTAATAGGAATATAGGACTTGAAAGCAGTTTTCTCGTTACATTTATTTATGCATTTGTTATAAATGTTCCTGTTAAAGTAAATTATACATTGTTTGGTATCAATTTTCTTATAATTATGTGTAGAATTGATATACAACAAAAATTTTAAGATAAAATGACATATTAAAAAAACATAAGATTGACCGATTGAAGTAGACTAGGTGACTCATGGGTAGGAAATTACAGTTGGTCCTAAACCTCCTGCCCTTGTAAATGTGAGAGTGCTTGCGGGTGAAGGAACCTACCTGGCCTCAACCGCCATCCCTGCTTGCTAAGGGTGTAAGGTGATTTCCAAGATGTTTTTAATTATTTTTCTTCGGATGATACCCCTTCCTTTTTTTTTCTTTCTTTCTCCCTTTTTTTTCTTTCTTTCTTCCTTTTTTTTTTTTATTTTTTTATTTTTTTTAATTTTTTGCATATAGAGAAGGTAACTTGATCAGTAGGCTCTGACCATTGTTTTATTGCCTGAAAATGGAAGGTAAAAGTCTAGAAGACTAACACACATGCACGACCCAGGCTTTTACTAGCTAATTGCAAAAAAAAAAAATACAATTGTCGCAACACCATGGAGACAGAGATGACTGGGGGACTTCCTTTCTTTGTTGAACACTTATCTCTTTGGTAATTGAGGATTTTGCACTGAAAGCATTTCAGTGTAGCCATTTATGTCCAGCTAGAAAGTTACCACTTCAACACTCTTGTGATATGAAGTATCGTTTGCACGTGAATAGGCATGACAAGAAATGTAAATGAGAATAGGAGCTATAAGGCTATGGGCTAATTCTCTTAGCTTACTGGTGGCTCAGCAGGTAGAATAGTAGGGATGGTGGTTTTTTGTAATAACTATAAATATCTCTTAAAAGTATCATTCATTCATTGTTTATCGTACACTATTCCATCACACGCCGCATGTTTGATATTGACCGATAACGTTTAAATAGCAATTTCTCAGACATAGGATGCAATTTTATCTGATAAAACGTCAGCTCGTTACTGGACACGTAAGACATCAACATGCGGTGATTAATACTGTCACATGCTGCCATTCAGCAGAATGAAATCACATTAATTTATACAACATAACTTGTTTGTAAATTGAGATAATATAAATGTACATTGATTAAAAACACAATTTCAATTCGGTGCAAGCCAGTTCTTGTGATTTTATTCCGTTCTACTGTTAGCTTACCTGAATTAGGTTAATTATGCCTTATATGTACCATTGGTAGCATTGGTCACAACATGGTAACTCGAATCGATTCATGGATGGTTCATTCAAAGTATGCCGTGATCTCTCAGCTGTTAGTTTTGCTTTTATACGACAAAGCAAGAAAGTAATTATTATTTATATAATCATTTACATTTTTATCCATAGAATAGTCTTCAGTGAGTGTGTGTGTGAATGGTGTGTATCGTCCTATGTGTTCGTGTTGTCTCGGAGGTGGCCCCGGCATTGGGCTGATCACTCATCCGGGGAGGCCCTCCATGTCCTTGTCTGGTCAAAAAAGTATGTATGTGATCCAAAGGTAATCCCTCTCCCGACAGGTCGCGGCCCTGTAAGGCCCGGGCGGCTTGGGTCGCTTAAATCCTAAAAGGGAGAGGTAAAACTACGAAAAAGAAAGAAAGAAAGAAAGAATAGTCTTCATAAATCCAACACGAATGTACGAGTTTCATCATCATCTATCGATAAATTTGTCAACTCTCGTGGGATTACCTATGATAATTACGCCTTTTTCAGTGTTATATGTGACCGTGCAAGGGAAACCTGATCATAATCCGGCAAACGCAGTTTCCGGGTAACAGTAGAAAACAGCTGTCAGGGTGTATAATGTCGACTTTTAGATTTCAACACCATGTATTAGCTTCATTCTTGTACTGCATTCTCTGATCACGACATAAAGCCAACATTTACAACCATAGTATTTTCAATTTTGAAACTTTCCACTTTTAGAAACCCATCCGTAAGTCGCAATGTAAACTCAGCATGGTTCGTAGTGTTTTCTTTGTTATGGATATATATTCATTCATGAACCACAGAATGTCTCTGTTGGACATTACACTAGAAAAATTCCTCAGACACTGGGATTTCAACCCAGGACCTTTGGCTATCCGTGCCAATGCTCTACCAACTGAGCTAAGCCAGAGTTCACTTCACAGAGCCAGATGGACCTCTCTCCTATGATTGATTGCCCTTAATGTTCTACCTCACTGACAGACAAATTATGTCATATGCAGTACTGTGAGGCACACTAATTAGTGATTTTTGTAACCGGGCTTCCACTGTTATTGTACAGTTAACATTCAAGATGGATATATATGCATTCATGAACCATAGTGTCAGAGGAATTTTTCATCCTATAATATTCTTTTCTTTGATAGTTTTCGTAGGAAAAATACGTTAAATACGGGTAACAGACATACTTGCTATGCTACAGTAATGTATTTGGACTTTCAGTTAGTGTGTGAAAAACTTTGAGTATGGTACTACAGTATTATGAAAATGTTTAAAACATAGAAAAGTTCTTTATCTTTGGAGATCAATAGCCATATATTGTACTTTTTAAACAATAAAGTTTCAAAGGTAATAAAAACAATTTTTTAGCTAGGGGTGTAATTTTTTTTTAAGGATGCTGAGAATTTTATGTTGAAGTTAAATCTATTCAAATCAGAAAATTCATTTTTTCCGAATTATGGTCGGGTTTTCCCGGCAGAGTCACATATAAATTCGGGAAAAATCTCAAATTAGTTAAAAAAGCTACCTGCTATTTAGTAGCTAAGTACATCATTTTTTATTTAACATAGTAATAAACAATAGGCCTACAGTGTTTCTTGAACTACAAACAGAAGATGAAATAAATTAAAATCCTAGGGATGAGAAAATATACGTAAAAAGGAAGTACTGCGTGACTTGTAGAATGTAATTGTTCAATAATGAGATAGCGACTACCGGATATCTCTCAACCTCAGTAATAAGATATTCAAATGCAAAATATTCGTATAATACAGCGTTTTTCAACCTTATTGAACCCGAGGACCTCTAAAATGTTTAAAAAAATTTAGGGATCCCTAATTTTACATCCCATTTTTAAAAGAAGGCTTATATTCTTAATATTTGGGGTATTAATTATAGGTCATTATAACGAAATATGTGAAAATATTTTACTTCTTTACTTTCCATTTGCTTTATGATATTTTTTAATTATGTCTGCGGAACATCTGCACCATCTGGTGGTCCGCGGATCATAGGTTGAGAAACGCTGGTGTAATATATATTGCACACGTTTATATGCATAGTACATACACGAAAGTAACAAAAAGTAAGGAAACAAAACCAAAACAATCTTCACAGTTCACAGCAAGTATCCTGTTCTTCTATAGCCCTAGCTGGAAAATAAAATGAAAAAAGTTGATTCGACCTTTGACAGCTTGAAGATGAGGTAATTGTCGATGATGGTGTAATGTAGCCGTTAACGTTTTACACACGACATGCGATTACTTGGAAATAACTGTGGAAAATTACTGGGTAACATGGTTTGAAAGTCTATCCCTCATTGCTAACCAACTCAGGAGATAGCACATTGTCTTCTTACAGTGATATGACAACGAGGAATGGCAAGTGATAGCTCTGTGAAATATAGACTCGGGAGGAATTCCAAAACAGGCTCTTGTAATTTATGGGCCTAAGTCAGAAAATCTTATCTTCCTCTATTTCTAGTTCTAGGGCCTGATTAATGACATTTTGAGTTCATAGTTATGCAAAATACGTAATTAAATTTTTCCAAGAAGACGTGTGACGCACATGGCTTTCTGTGCCTAAAGTCGCGGGTTCGATCCCGGCTTAGATCGATAGGATTTATGTGTGCATAAATATGTTATACATATGTCTATATATATAGACATACATATATATATGTCTATATATATATAGGCAGGTAAAAGAACTTTTGAGGACCCGCAAGGTTCTAGCCTGTAGCCATAAAACCAATCAATGTGAAAGTCAACTGAACCTTTAAACGCAATTACGCATAAATACAATTAATGTTAGTAGAAATGTTACACTACAAAAATAATCATCTTTAGGTTTACTCTAAAAAAGAGCACAGGATTTCCTTCATTGTTATGGTTTTAGAGATACCTCTGGCATTGCAACACGCCAAGAGCATATTTTGGTGAAATGGCTCATAGATTGCCAAAATCATCACGATATTAGCAAAAGGACCTCTAGAACAGTAGCATTCGGGCAAAGCTAGCCCGCAGGACTATTTTCACTAAGGGCGAACCTCCTATTTAGAATAGTTCATAATACTGATTTTTCTGTAATAGTTCAAGCGTAATTTTCACCTTTTTGCAATGGCTTGTGGACCACTGCTATAGGCCTAGGTGTTGTAGAATGTTTCGTACAGGCGTATAGAAAACCTTAAGCATACGACTCCGGCTAATGGTATGGATTTGAAAGCCAGTATACACAGTGGATAGCAAGAAGTTAGTTCTAGTTAGTGTATCGTTTAACCAATTTATTCTGGTCTATCGCTGACTGTGATATATTAGTGGAAACAGCAGGTTGCCAGAATAACATCTTCTGTGTTTAGTAACTCAGTGGGTGAGGTAATGTAACACCACACATAATTATACATTTCTAGAGACTTAAACAACTTAGATAAACGTTTACTTCCGCCTGAATGGGGGAAGCTAATCGTCAAAGACCTAATTTCTGTTGGGTCTCTTGATAACTCAATGCCGACCGATTCATTTATCAGGTATGTGAGGGAGAGACCAGTCCGCAACACCATCCTGCTAGTGAATCAAGAGTCTTCAACATAACTGAAAGTAAAGAAATTATAGTACATTATAATATTTCATATTTATTTTCAAGGCAATGCCATTGTGAAATAATATAATGTAGGTTATAGTTTTTTTTTTTAAGTAAAGTTTTGCATTATGGGCCATTCAGATAGAAACTTAACCGTAAACGTAAGAACGTAAACTGAAACGCAAATTTTAGCACGGCATTGAGCATTCGCAATGGAAACTTAAACGTAGATAACAACCAATCACAAACGAGAACGTGAACAGCTGATAAAATGTCTGCAGCAGACGAAAATACTTTCATGTTTCTATTAAACACGTGTAGGCTTTTAAAAACTGAAATCACACAAGCGTATGCAGACATATACAAATTAACAGAATATTACGAGGGTTGATCAGAAAAAAAGGTTACAAGCCGCAGCATTTGAAAACTACATATTATGCAGAACTTTTGTTTCCCCAGAGTGGAGACAAGAGGGTACTTGTCATACAGCTGGTTTGCGGGTAGGTAGTGAAAGTTCCCAGACGGTTCAGGATGATTGAAATGGCAAGATGCTTAGAAAATTGGTCTCGTTTCGAAGTGTGAGCCGTAATTCGATTTTTATGGGCAAAGAATGTGTCCGCATCTGACATTCACAGTTGAGTGAAGGTGTCATCCTCCTGCATGACAATACCAGGCCCCATACTGCTCAAGCAACGCAGGGATTGTTGCGACGTTTCGGGTGGGAAATCTGGAGTCATTCCCCATACAGCCCAGATTTGGCACCTAGTGACTATTTCCTGTTTCCGAAGTTGAAAGAGCACTAATCCGGCAGTCGGTTCTCTTCAGGCAGGGCTGTGAAAACATCCGCCGAGACCTGGCTCAATGGACAGGGACCTGATTTCTACCAAGATGGGTTATTCAAGATGTTTGTGCGTTCTGATAAATGCCTAAATAGACTTGGTGGTTATGTCGAAAAGTGATAGGCATGTATTCCTCTTAATTCCTTTTTGTATTTTCTGTCTATTGTTAATAAATATTTCTTTATTCGACTTGTAACCTTTTTTTCTGATCAACCCTCGTATATGGGCTGCATTTACTACTCAAGTTCATTTTTGGGGAACTAATGTTCATATATTTTCCTTCAATGCCGCATCTCTATATATATAAAAGGCTTTGTCCTGACTGACTGAATGAATGACTGACTGACTGAATGACAGGAATCAACGTACAGCCTAAACTATAACAGGTAGAGACTTGGAATTTTGACAGTGCCTTCGTTTCCTAATGTAGATGCTCACTAAGAAAGGATTTTGAAAAATTCTGATTCTAAATGCCAAAAATGAGTGGAAAACGGGCAGAAAACGTGCATTTTTTGCGTTTCCGAAGCGTAATATATTTCAATGTCAAATCAATTACAGCTGGCTTTGGCTATTTTTGTCAAACCTTGGAAATGAAACTTTCGCGATCGCTTGAATGTTGTAGCTCACGCTGGTCGATTCATTTGTTTTTAATGTCAAGGCACGCATACATATGAAATTTTCAACCTAATCCCGAAGAGGATTCTTCTTCTTCTTCTTCTTCTTATTATTATTATTATAATAAGTGGGATAATCAACATAGGCCTAAATATGGTCAAACGTTGTTCGATTTGGACGAAACTCACTGTACAGGGGTTTTCTGGGCCAAGGACCTCGAATCTGAGGACGCTTTTACCAGACGATACTATCTAATCGTGGTATGTAGTCCACGTGATTAAGGAGTTAATAAATATAATGATATAACTATTATGCTCTTGATTTTTAATTTTTGAAATAATTATCGCGGGCGAAGCCGCGGGCACATGCTAGTCTTTATATAATGGATGTCTTTTATCATAAAGATAGGGATAGGATACAACGTTACGAGTTTCTCATTCATAGACGCCATCTCTTGGCTACTTCCACTTCCGTCACCTGTTCTGTTCTCTGATTGGTTGTATCGTTATTTTTCGCATAAACGTAACGCAGAATCTTGGTGTTTGCAAGGTTCTACGTTATGTTTAATTTTACGTTTAAGTTTCACGTTTACGTGATGCATTGTTAATGGTCACATTGAAAAATATGACCCCTAACTTTTAATTTTACGTTACGTTTACGGTTAATTTTCTATCTGAATGGCCCATTAGGTCTACATTATACTTTTAATTATTGTTTCTGTTTTTATCGCTTATCTATTATAACTTTATAAGCAAATAACGTCCACAGGAAACAAAGCATAGATGCAGCATAGCTGGAAGGAACGTGCATTTTGAATGCTACCACGTTTCCAAGAAAATTTGGTATAATCAATACCTGCTTCCTCCACTTTTAAAGAATGTGCGTTTTGAACTAGACTACATTTCCAAGTAAACATGGGACAGGCAGTAGGCCTACATATATGTGTATATATACACACACACAAAGGATGTCCAAGTAGTATTAATTTACTTACTCCGTTAGTCATAAAATAAGTGTGTTATATTGTAAAATTAAATGTAAATGTAATGTCGTCCATTAAATTGCTCTCTAAATTCAACTCATTACTTCTAAAAAATAACTAATTATAAATAGTAATGGGTAAATTATTGATCTTTTTTTAAATTTGTGTCATTTTTTACTATTCTTAGGGCATAAATGTATTTTTAATTTTGCATTTTTTCACTGTGCTATTGTCATTGAAATGCCTTCCTCTAATTTTTATACTTACGGGGACGGGGAGAAAATCGATTCAGTAATTTTCCCGGGGAAATCAAGACTAGGTGAAGTTAAGCTTGTTAGTATAATCTTCGGGGGAAAATTCCCAATGCCAACAACATTCCCCACGCTTCAGAAGCGTCACATGATGAAGTAAATACGTCAATGACAAAGTTTTGCAGGTCCAAATATAAGATAATTAGATTAGCAAGTTGCTATTTAGAGGAGAATAGTCGGTGCCACGATTACTGCTCTTGGTTTGGAAAACACGACTGATATACACCTAATTACTTTGCCTATCTTCTGTATTATCTTCAGAATGTTTTAAAATAATCTAAGTGCTATTTCTAGCTGATGCTTTTCTGTCCAGGAGTAAAAAAACACGTATCATCTAATTATAAGCGTTTTTTTTAATTTTACCTGGTGAGACAGAACACAGTAATAATACCATTTTGGAAAGTGATTAACTTCAAGTAACTATTGGATACCATGTTTATATTAATGTTTTGTTCTATTCGTTCAGATTATCTTTCCGAGTTAGTAAATAATTTCCTGTTGTAATGTTAGTTATTAATAAGGAAATTCAAAAAATTATAGAGATAACATAAATAGCCTAATTTTTTTATATGAATAACTTAAATCATAAATATAAATAAAAGAATATAAATATAAATAAAAATAATGTAGCATCAAAGTGATTCACCTTCCCAAAGGACAATGTACATAGAACTTTGAATTTTCCTTTTAGATGCAACCATATTAACCCTAAAACTTAGCAATTTATACTTCTTTTAAAGCATTGGAATGTAGCGCAATTTTTTTTTTTTAATTAGTAAAAGTGGAGCTGTCTGATAGTTGTATCCACCCCTTCAACACAGTGACGAAATGATTGAAAATTTGTGACTGATATTTTTAACATTCTGAAATGACAATATGAACATATGAAAGAAGTAGGATAATAAAAAACTTAGGGAAACTAGCCTATACTTCCAAAGATTTTTTCCGGTGATCTTTGTGAAAGGAGAAGTGTGGAAAATAGTAGGAATAACCATGAACTATTTCCGACATGCTAATAAAATATAATCAGGTAAACTGATGAACAAAGTGCCAGAATACCTTTGTTTAATCAGTAATAATTGCAATTGTGATATGCAGAAAATCAAGTTTTGTAAAATCGATTTCCGAGTTAAGCTCCAGATTGATTCATTAAGCAGGACTTACGGAAGAACAAAGGTCTAGTATTTTAAAAAATCAGATCAATATCGTCCAGCATCAGCAGAACCATACAGATTTGTGATACCTTGACAATCGCACACTCACATAAAAATACAAACAAACAAAAAAACATGTCAAATTGGCCGCTTACGGTTTGAACCAGGGACCTCCAGAATGCGAACCCAAGACGTTACCATCTCGGGCACCCCGCTCAGTTTAACGGCCTAGTTTGATAAGCATATGTAAAGGAATAGTGTTATTTGTCAAAAATGCAACTTCCAAAGCCGCATGTGAACACTCTAAAAGTCTAAAACAATATGTTGTCATGAGAACTGATTTGCTGCTTTCTAATATATTACCATAAAATAGGCCCTAAATTGGGCTTTACTCCGGTATCGGTCAACCGATTTGGTCCAATATCAATAGGCTTCTTCCCATACCAACTTTCATGAAAATCCGATAAAGCGTATTTGAGTCATCGCGCGTATAGACAAACAGACAGACAGACGGACGGACACACATTTTCCCGTCCCCCACACAATCTTTAAAGTACCATTCTGGCACTTAATAAGCCTGATCAAGGATCAGTAGCCTTTCCATAAAAGGTGAAGTAAATTCGATTAAAATAACGTAAACAACACGATTAGAAAAAAGTTCGTAAAAAACTTATTGTATTGCATATTGTGTATCCCCTTTCAATGCTACTGGTTGTCTACTTAAAAATGTAACTACAGTTAATTTCTTATTTTTAACTTGACTTTTATGAAGAGGAAATCCTTGAAGGGAACATAATTTGAGTCAAGTACAATGCTGGACTATGAAAAGGAAGTAAATTGACTCAACGATGTGACAAAACAAGAAGCTCCAGTGGTTCTCCTTGCTTTACAAACATATAATGCAGCTTATTTTTGTTCACGGTAGTCATTACATTGGTGCAAATAAACAGTTTGTTTTTTTTCTTTATGAATGCTACTGTTTGTGGGCTATTGAATACTACAAATCTAATAATATTATATTTTATAAATGCAGTAGTATGTTTCTTTTTTAATGGTTATTTACGACAGATATATATTGTCGGTGTGCCAATATTTCGCTCCACAGAAGTTCTTTTACATGCCTGTAAGAATACCAGCATGTGACTATCGCATGAGCCGGGATCGATCTCGTGATCTTTGGAACGGAAGTTAGTATCTTTGCAACTGTTTCAGCCAGGCCAACTTCATAGTTTCAACGAGTATATTAAAATAACTTTTTGTTGATTGAAAACATGTGATAGCAGAACTCTCAAACACTACGTAACACTTCTTTTGTCACACTTCTTCTACGGGTATGTTGTTATGTAAACATGTGACAGCAGAACTCTCAAACTGTACCTCATTTCACATCTCCGACTTTTTCCATGGATTTTCCAAAAAATGTCTTCATACAAACCTTGTCCTGACAATTAAATGAAAAAATCATAAAAAAATAACCAAAACAAACAAACAAACAAAAAAAAAAAAAACGAAGAAAAAATCAGCAAAATCGGTTGAGCCGTTCTCAAGTGATGCTCCGTCATACATGTGGCAATTGATTTTTATTTATATAGATAGAAGATAACTTTTTGTTGATTATTTAACGTTGGTTGTGTTCAGCTAAGCACAAATAAATATCATCGGCCTGGCCGGAAATCTATGTCTCAAACTTGCTTATTAATCACTTTATCTATTCATTTTTATATGAAATCTTATTTCTACAGTGGGCTACTTAAATATACTTTGGACCTATAGTTGAGTATGGAAATCAATAATCGATCTAGAAATTCATATTAAGAAACTGACTAAGATAATAAAGGAAAGACGAATATGTCTAATTATAATTAGGGATAAAATAACTTTAATATTCTATAATATCAATGAAAAACAGGGAGACGGAAAAGTACAGACTATTGGTTAGCTCAAAAATGAAAAGATAATTTTAGCCTAGGGAGATTGAAAATATGGAAGGAAGGAAAAATGTCAAAAAGGAAAGTGTGCACAAAGTTATGCGGAGCATACCCAAGGCATCATGCTAAAATGCCCCGAAACTCAGATCTGGAGAAATATGTTTAGCTAATAAGTTACTGGAAAATAACACACTGGAAATTAACCTCAATTCCTAATGTTAAGTAATTAAGTTTTTTTGGAATAATAGTAAATTATTAAAGTAAAATGGAAAATGAACAATAAATTAAAAAAGTGTAATATAATATATACGCGTAATACTTTTCATCCACCAATAATAGACAAAAATCATCCAATATTTTTTTAACGATCGGATGGAATTAAGGAATTCTATAAAATATGGAATTAGTACTTTAAAGATAGTACAATATTAAAATATGAAACACATCTGATGTGATATTATCTTGGGGAGTGGGGAATCTTACAATAGTCATGAATCACTGAACTCATATTTCAATATATTAGTGACGTAAGATGCCACTCTACAGAAGCAATGCTCCTCTGGCAACCGTTGACTTCCGCTGATTGTACTTCCTGAGTGAACTGAATGAGGCATTTCAACTCCATGTCCAAAATGAATCCACCCTACGGAAATTGGGCTAGGAACCCTTCAATAGCTCTATTGAAAATGTCTTTGAACATAATGTACCGTGATGCGTAGGAAATCTGCCATACAGAGTGTATATCAATTGAAAGGGTGGATCGAAGGGAATTCTCCCAGTGAGAATATTTTTCTCCTTGCTGAGGATCCCTGACAACCAAACTAACGTTATGTTTACATTAACTATTGATTTTATTTCAGATTCTTAGAAGGGAAACTTCCCCTGTCAGAACTTACTTTAAGATCCTAAAAAAATTGAAGATTGATAAACTGAGCATGTGGAAATAATATAATACATATATAACACAGCCCAACAAAAAAGAACATCTTGTTTGGTGTCACAGTTGTTTTACCGGATTTTGGCTATACTTAGTGTGCTTATTTCAAATATGTAAACAGTATTCTGTACCAGCTCTACTTTTATATAGATTTTATTCGTGAACTCTTAGTCTAGTGAAACAAAATATTACTTGATAATATAGCTAGTGAAGGTTCTTAACCATACTTTGGACATGTAGGACGAAAACTGTAAGTAGTACAGAAAAACTAAAAGCTGGATTATTTTTTGGCCCTCAAATTGACAGCTCATAAGTCATAAACGACCGTACAATATGTGATGATATCAATTTTTTGAAAAACCCCATGTTATATTGTTATTGTAATGTTAGTGTGTTGCTTTTTTCTTCACAAGATTTATAAGCTAAAAATAGGCACTGCTCTTTATTTATATAAAACGTAAAATGGGATAATATGCATAATGGTAATACCATATCTTACAAAACTAAAGCTGACAGGGCAAAACTAATGGCACATTTGGCATCAGCGACCTAAATATACCCAGGAATAAGTATAAATTCTAAGGCACCAAAATGGTTGTTGGTCTGTGCAATAGTACAAAATGTAATATAAAAATTCTTCTACTTACTGAAAAAATATATATTTAGGCCGAGTCAAATTTTTTCAACCTCACATATTTCCTTTGGTTGCACTGATAAGTTAGTTTTTGCTACAAATCAACAGTATTCATCCACGAGTATCAGGGCTTCGTCAATTCCATGCTCCTCGACTTTAAACGAATGCTGGTTTCTTGGAGGTCCTTGAAATTACTGTCAATGAGCTTCAAATTCCCTAGTAGGTCTTCCGCAGTCGGCGAAATCGTAATTTCCCGTACAGAACTGTACCGAACTGTAGCACGCTTCTTACTGTTTGCCAAGTCGCTTGCGCTGCTGTCTGCGTGGAAGATTTGTATACAAGCGCTGACAGTTTGCTATAATCTGTGCATCACTAACTTGCATACAAATGACCCTAGTTTATCACATAAAATTTAGAAAGATAGGGAACTCCTTCACAACTAGATATTGTAATAATTTCTTACGGCAACTCTAACTAATACTGATTTTATTCGTCAAACTATAATTATTTTCATACATTTATACCTATATTTACATATTTAACCATACGAAATAACAGACCGGCGTTGCGTGTAGAGTCCTTTATAATCCATAGACTACTCCACCATCTGCTGAGATCAATCGGCACATAGTCAAGTTCGTCATGTTGGCGACATTGTATCCAATCTGTTCTGCCCGGCTGGGATGACGATCACCTAATTCTGAAGTTTATCAAATATATTTTTTGTTGAATGAACTATTAATTATCTGCGTCACTACAATTGTTAGAATACTGGGTAAGATCCAATTGTAGAGGACCCGTATTTTAAAACCGAGATCCTCTTCATAAAATACCTAATATAACACGAATTTTGTTATAGGCAGTTCTGTGGAGAGATGCCTTGGCAAATGATTCGGTCCGACCCGCCCGCCCTAAAAGATACACTTCCTTTTATATCACTATCTGGGGAAAAGTTGCTTGTTTTCCGCCATTTTTCTGTCCTCGAATTATGAAGAACCTCGTGATTGGACGTTCGAGGTGTGACGTCATACCGCTAGAGCAGCTATAATTGTGGGTAAACAGGTTGACACACCTCGCAAGAGATGTCATCACCTTTCGAAACCTTTTGATTTAGTTTATGATATATTATTCTACAAATGCGTTTGCGCTTCGCTACGGCTACCGCCTCCGCTTCGCGCGTTTTTCTATGTGGATAGTATGATGCATTCTTTAGACTATCTGGTACTGATAAGCAATATACAAGGACAGTTGGTCTTTCTGCCTCGCTCAGAAAAAAAAATACATCGTCCGTGCAAATGTGTAGGCCTATATCGCGTGAACGAGTCCTCTAGACTGGGATTATGCCGAATACTAAAATAAACACCAAGGCAAAATTAAATACACGTATAACTTATACGACGAATCGTCAGCCACTGCCCAATAAACTTTTACGAAAACCAAAGAAGCCTAAAATAAGAGGAAGGAGGAGAAGTAGGAGAATCACTGGAAAATTTCTATCGTTTTACCAACATAATTACTATGCAGAACAAAATCAATAGCTGGAAGAAAGCTGAAGAAGCTTAACTGCCAACTCTCTGAGCTAGTATTACCCTTCCTAAATGCTAATATGGTTAACTGCCATCTCACCACATCTCCACCACTAGAAATTAGTACCTTAGGGGAGAAACACTTGCGAGGTTTCCGCTAACTTGGAAGAAGCTCCTCCTGAAACGAACAAAGGCTCTGCAAGATGCGAAATTATATACTACTGTACTGGGTAAGTTTAGCAGTTTGCGGTATTTCGAATCCTTTCCGAGAAACATGAACATTTACGACTATGGTAATTTGAGGGTGAGCTTACAAGATTATACATAAAAAGTTAAGCGCCACTTTGCTCATATTTCGAGGGTTCCATAAGAAAAAAAGACACTGAAAATAAATCTCACGTTTGGATGTCTGATGTTACTAATTATAAGTATGTTTGTCTGGTTTACTGCACAATGTTTTGGTAACCTTAAATTTTTAACTTGTATAAGTATTTTTTTTAAATAGATGGCACGTCCCGTTACTATGAATGTAATACTAGATGCTTTTCTCTCTATTATAAACCCTTATTACGATCAAACTGTTTTTTCTCTCTGTGTTTTACTATGTTTTTTGGCTTATTATGCCAATTAATCTCTACTTTTTGTGTAACAATTTGTCTAATCCACATCCGTTTTTCATTATATTGTCTCTAGATTTATGGCATTTAGGAAGTCTATGAAACTTCTCGTATGTTCAAGCTTTGGTTTAGTTTTTGTAAAAGTCCATTATCCTTTTTTTGCTTAGCATATCACTTATAAACTTTGCTCTCTCAGTTTCTAGGTTTGAACACTCAAATAGAACGTGGTCCACTGTTTGCATTTCGGCTCCACACGAGCAGGAAGGATTGTCTTTTATTTTGAACCTGTAATAATCAGAACCTAGTTTGCCATGGCCGGTTAGAAATGTTGCTGTATTGGTATTTAGCGGTATATTTAATTTCAGTCTAACTATCACAGAGGGGAAAAAGGATTTTGTCACTGCACCTTTTGTAGAAAGGATCCATTCACTTTCCCAATTGGGAAATTGTATAAGTGGTATGGAACAGTTATAGGAGTTTAATATTGACTATGTAACATAAATAATATTTATTAAAATACGCTCACAAAAATCGTTATGTATTTGCAATTAAAGTAATAGATTACAAAACAAGACATAATACAAATTCATTATTAGCAGAACCAAATTTGAAAGTTGGAGCGTAAGTCATGGCAACTATTTTTTTCTTCAAAGTAAAGCAATAGTACCATGAGATGATGTAAGTCACGGGAAAGTGTGGCATCTAGTATATGGATATATCATTTGGTGACATTGTGATATACCGTAACGCGAATAGAGGATATTGTAACATAGTTGTGAGTCAATACGTTATACGCAGCGTTTCTCAACCTATGGTCCGCGAAGATGGTGCAGATGGTCCGCAGACGTAATTTAAAAAATATCATAAAGCAAGTAAAGAAGTAAAAAATTTTCACATAAAATGGACACTGGATGTCAAAGTTTTTAAAATATTCGAAAATACCGGTCCTATGCAAGTTTCCTTACTTTTGCAGTTACGAACCACAGTTTGAAACCCCTGATGCACTGACGTCTATGGTTCCCTCTTTCATACAAAACCCTGAAAAATAAGACTTTGCCGGAATTGTTATTAGAGGCGCTCTCTTAACAAGGGTTTTATTGTTGGAGTTGCCCGAGTGTCTGATACCGGTAAACCTGTGTTATAATTCCTAATTATATTATCAAATTGGTAATAAATATTAAAGTCTGTTCAAAATATAATTTTACTGTGAATAGTTTACTTCCAATTCAATAACTTTGTTTTCGTCGAATTAAAAATTGTATTTATATTTATTTCGTTATAGTGACCTATAATTAATACCCTAAATATTAAGAACATAGGCCTACATATAGCCTACTTTTAAAAGTGGGATGTAAAATTAGGGGTCCGTAAAAAAAAATTAGACATTTTAGAGGTCCTCGGGTTCAAAAAGGTTGAGAAACGCTGCGTGATAGCAATGTAACTACACAGCTATAAAGACAATTGACAATCCTTACCTAAACTAAACAATTTAAAATAAAAGTGCTGACCTTTGATGAAAAAATTAGAAAGCAGTTTCCATGCAAGAACCCAGTGCAAATCTTCTTAACAATCCGACTGAAGAAAAAAATGGCAAGAAGAATAATTATCAAAAATAAGTTTTATTTAGCCAATTATGGCTTTCGTGATATTATTTAATTCGTATTATTTCGTGATTTCATTTTACGCAAAAATGATCCCTAACATCCTAATAATTACGTTAAGAAAATGTAATCTTAATCTTGAAATACAGCATTACATTTTAGACTATGACTTATTAACAAAAACATCTCTACGTATATCAAAATAATCTGAACGAACCAATAATAGAGCTCTATTTACATAACAAGCTCCAAAATACGAGATGAGAAAATTGACTCTACCGCGATTATTTCAATAAGGGAGACGAGCAGAGACGCTTACTGGAGATGCTTTATTATTCGTGAATCTGCTCCTTTCTTAGGGAAATCTTCAAAACACATTCATATAATATAGTAGATAATATCGTCGGTAATAAAAACAAATCAAGGAAGCAAAGAGTTCAAGACAATAACGATTTTAAAACTCGTCAATGCCTTCTTGAGGCTGTCTACTTCCTTATTTCCGAATCTCTCTGGTTACTCTCTGAAACTTGATTAGACAAGTTTGTTCAAGGTCTTCAAGTCAATAAAAGCAAACATGATACGCTCCCACCTCTTGTTTTCGACAATAAATTTTACACAAAAACTAATAAAAATGTTCTAAATATAAAGAAGAAAAAATAAGGAAGATAGAAAGGCAGGGAAAGAATGTGAACTTTGAACTGATCCTGCAGCGCAGGACACGACTCTTATTGATGGAGTTGACTCAGCATATGTTCAAACTGGCTGAAAGGATTTCTTCTATACAATCACACCTTCAAGCACTAACATGTAAGCCCCACAACTCACATTTCTCGTCATAAATAACTGAAGTCTATAGTTTTCATTTCAAAAGTAAGAGCTATCTTAAATAATGTGTTCATAAACAACCTTGTAAGTTACAAACCTGAATATAGTGGCTTAAAATAAAACAAGAAATTAAAAAGTCATTTAGTAAATTAAACATAATTAGTGTATAACTATGACGACCAGACCTTAAATTACTGTTCTGCTGATGTCGCTAGTGTTTTTTATTTTATTTTGTTCTGTGAGTATTATAGTCTTTAATCCAATTACATTGCTTATTTTACAATTAAGGTTTTTGTTTCTTTCAGCAGAAATAGATGATGACGTGCGGAGAGATAGGACGTAAAACATTAGGTAAGTAGTTGACACCATATCCTATAATAACAGCTTCATGACTTACCCCCAGTTTCATAAAAAGTACTCCCCAACTTCGTATCACACTAACCTCGTGAAAAATAACCCCCCTTACAAATAGTGGACTAACAGTAGGCCTACTCTGAAATTTCTTCCCAAGGAAAACTACAATGGCATTAAACTCATGCGCCTTTCTTTCGATTTATAATAAAGTGTCAATTGAAAAAATATTTTAAATGGGGCTGATATCATATACATGACTAGCTTAAAAGACCCGGCGTCGCCCGGGTTTTGTATTTTGTAATTGGAAATTAGCTTATGAAAGATTTTCAATTTTAAATTCTAGGTCCTTATATAGGCATTTATAATTTGAAATAGGAAGAACGACTTATTACACTCAAACTATTCCCTCAGAAAACGCTTGATATAGTTTTTTATGGCTCATAGAGGATCTAGAATTTTGCATCCCATCGCTTGTACAGTGCACAGCAAGCCTGGTAGAGGTTTAAATAAGAAGAAACAGAAATTCCCGTAACATAAAATTGTAATATCGAGGCGGGAAATTTCCCACTCTTATGTTACCATAAAGCATTCATACTTTTCTCTCCAAAAACCTGCGACATAATATAATAATATACACATTACCATACCTCGTTTTGTTTTCTCTATGTCCAGGGTAGAGAAAGTTATGTGATTCCATTATTTTAGTGAATTTCATTCTGTAATATTTATTTATAACATGAATTATTTTGATAACTTCTCTTATTTGTCAAAAGTGCATTTCATTTGTTTCTTCCAAGCCCACCTGATACCATTTGGCAACAATATATTCTGTGATTTGGAATTGATAATTCTATGTAAAAAGGGATTAAGTATTTTCAAAAACATTTAATTTTTGGCATTTAGAATCAGAATTTTTCAAAATCCTTTCTTAGTGAGCACCTACATTATAAAACGAAGGTACTGTCAAAATTCCAAGTCTCTACCTGTACGTTGATTCCTGTCATTCAGTCAATCAGTCAGTCAGTCATTCATTCAGTCAGTCAGGACAAAGCCTTTTATATATATAGAGATGTATACAAAACATATACACACACATATAAACACATAACTGATAACAAAATGAATCCAGAATATATTCTAGGACAGAGCACCAACCTGAAAATATTTTTCTTTGGGGGGGGGGCAAAAATTAGCTTTTTAGTGGGTATACATAAGCCTTATACGATACAAACTCAAATGTATGGGGGAAGACAACATTACCTTGCCCCCTCCCAAAGTCGGAGGTTTATGCTAATTGGTTACAAGTAAATGCGTTTCGCTAACTATGATTGCAATTTTAGGACTAATAATTGTACAGTGCCTACATTTTATTAGCTTCTAAAGAATTAGAATGTTTTTTCCCTTTTGAATCCCCGTTCTTATTTATAATGCAGAATGGTAATTTTTCAACAATTTAAACCCCCCCCCCCCCCAGAAATTTCAATGACGCACTCTGCGTCTTAGGCTCCCTTGTGGGTACCCCTGATAATAAACTCTTTAAAAATAACTACGAATTATAATATTTAAGCGTATGCGCAGGATCATATGCAACTCGATACCAACATTTTTTTGAGACCGGGCATTATAACACTATATAGTCATGTTTTCAAAAGTTAAAGCAGTTGGGAATGCTGATGAAGAATATTAGTATACCAGATGAATATTCTTCTTAGTACTTGATGATGATGATGACTAATGAGAACGACATCGATTATAACTATAATAATATTATAATATTGTAACAATACCGGTATATATTTGCCTGCATTCATATAGCATATGAACGGAAATTCAAGGAGTTTTGTTAAAAACCGAAACATTTCCTGTAGCCTACATTAAGCCACAACTGGCAGTTAACTGTTACTAAGAATATGGGTTAATTTATATTAGAGTTTAAACCATACCTGAGCAACTGAGGGGAAACGTTTTAGTGTCCCATTCATGCTGTGACGTATGAAACCTGCTCTTCATGTTCAGTGTCACGTCGAAACTGCTTTATTCAGACGTCAAGGGCGACTGTAGTGGGAGACATTACCCCACCGCACAGTGGCACAATGTGCACAAGTTGCGCACGCGTGGTTTAAACCATGCTCCTAGTTATATGGATTGGTTCAACCTCTACGCGACTATGGGAGGAATTTGCCTAAAAAAGAGTGTTTTCGGGATACTGATTTTTTATATATTTGTTATTTATTTTTAATTGTAGTTAAAACTAACTATTTATTTGATCGTTCCACTATTTTGGAAGACACCGGTGCTAGATAGTGTTACTGTTATAATTTTCACTTATTCAATTTGATACATTTACTTTATTTCTCTTCTTAATTTCTGGTATTATCTACTTATCAGACATCTTGAGATCCAGGTTATTCGTATTTTGAACATTATTTCCAGTTTCTTTTTCCCCCTCCAATACGTTTGTCTGTTTTGTCCCACCTCTAAGATTTGTAATGACAGCTTGTTCAAATAAATTTGTATTCTATTATTTCCAGAAATGGCGGAGGAATGTAGCTAAAACTTAACGATAATACAGATTAATTGTTACTATTACCTAATATAAACTACCCTTGGAAATTTGTCCAAATTGGTCAATCAGAACATTCCAAAGCAACAAATACAAGGTGGTCCTAAACTATATGTCAAAAATGTAAAGGTAAGTAGAGGGGACCTAAATAAGCATACAGTACTTCGTATAGGAATATGTGTGCGGCAATGACACATTAAAGCGCTAGCTTGTAAAGCAGTAACTTATGAATCACATGAAACTGAAAAAACAATTAAAGACAAAAAAAAATATTAACAATGTACAAGAGGTGCTCGAAAGGCTTTTAATATGGCCCCAAAAGAAAAATCCAAGCAGGTTAAATCAGGAGAACGCGGTGGCCAGAGAACTGGACTGCCCCGTCCTATCCAATACTGGCCGTAGACAGCGTCCAGGTGATTCCTGACGTTCGACAAACACATTCCTATACTAAATATGCTTATTTAGGTCCCCCTCTACCTATCTTTACTTTTTTGACGTTGGTTTAGGACCACCCGGTATAGGTTACCATCCCACGATACCATAAAAGTGTCTCTTTAAGAAGATTTCATTTGTAGTAGGATGGATTATCGAGTGTTGCTTGAGCTATACCACTCTAGGTCAGTAAATAATTATTTAGAAACACTTCCATTTAGATTTCAGTTCTTCCTTCACCATTAAAGGGCCGTTAAAAATATTCGGGCATCATTGTTACATATTGTAAACTGTTCAATGCAGGCCTAGTTGATATAGGCGGCTACGAAGTTAGCTTTAGAAAATTAAAGAGGAAATAGAATGAATTCGTGCTGCCACTGTACACTACCACTGTACACTACAATTGCAAAATCTTTCAGTAGGAGATAAGTAAAGTAACTGACTGCTTAGGAATTTCTTCGAGTGAAGCAGAAACTTTACTCACATTCTGATTCTCAGCGCATGCTGCACTTCTTTATTGTGTAACTGTATTATTATATCGATAAAAACTTAAAAATCGAAACTGATCGTATCGCTGATCCCAGACAAAACAAGCTCTCCAAACAATAACACCATCGCAGAATAAACAAAAGAGTTTAAAAATAGCGTTCAGAAGAAGAAAACGCAAGGAAGAAAAAGAAAAAAAGAAAAGGTCATGGACTTTGATCGCTTCTCCTCTGTGTACTGTGTTATCAATGCACAATGACTTTATCATGTGTGCAGGGAAGGTGAGGGGAAGCGAAAATGTGAAATCAATACCCCGGCATTCGTCCTCTCTTTGTACTTTGTCACCATATTCTAGAAGAGTTCAATCCAATGCGTATGTTAAATGGATTGTTATGTGATAAGAAAATGCAGCATCAAGGATTTAATTCATCAGAGCATCTGGTACAGAGGATCACCAATAAGTTTATAATGAAATGATAAGTTACTCACAGGAATTCCCAAAATTATGCGAAGCTTTTGTATTCTCTAAAAATAAAATTATTCTCAGGTGGGTGTGTAAAAAGAGATAGACTTATCATAGGTAATCCCACAAGAGTTGACGAGTTTATCGATGATTCGCGACTGCGCAAGTAGCCAAGTAGCAGTAGCAGAAAATATTGGATGGAATACCACAGGAATTGTCCTAATATATATATTAATGATCTGTTACCGGTGTACAGGGTAAATCTAGACGTTATGCAATAATTAAAGTTCTTACAGAGCCGAAATGTCATACTAAAAACAAGACTAAGACATAGTACACATTATGGTCCAAGAATATATATGGATTTAGTAAAATCATATGCACATGTGATATTAATGAACTTAATCATATTCAAAAAAGTAGGGCATCAATTGGTTTCCTCTTATTATTAACATCTTACTATAACTATGGGTTGTCTACAGAGACAAAAAGTACAAAAAGAGACGAAAACTAAATTGAGCATCCAAAGAAGTAGGATTATTAATTTAATAAATAGATAACATGTAGCATGTTTTATATAATATCTGATTCCTCAATATGATTACGGATCCTCTAAGGGTTGCCAAAATAACTTCAGATGATAGATGGAGGGATTCCTAATCTCTTGAATGTGTTTTTAAGGAAAGCTGAGGAATTGTAGCTTAATAATTTTCACTCGCTGAATTTTATTTTATGTCTAATACATTAGTGAACATTATATGCCTGGATAGTGTATTCATTATTAATAATTAAATTTAGATGATTTTTAAAGGGATGGGTCGATACCAGATTCTCTCGATACTCGATACTCGATACCGATACATGATTTTTTCCTCGATACTCGATACTTCGATACTCTATACCGTCAACATTGCCAGTTTCAATAAATAGGTACATTAAAAATTAAAAGTTGAGAGAACTGTGTAATACCAACTAAATTAATTAAGTGTGCATATTTAATGAGGCAAAATTTAATATCATCAGTAGCCCATAATTATTTTTAAACTCTACATTAAAACTAAAATTAGTTTTTGGTCCACTTACAAGATTTTGTTAAAAAATTACAATGGGGTTTGGACAGTCAGCTTGCTTGTTATTGAAACGTTTGACAGGAAACGAAACAATTAAGAATCTCTTCTGTTTGGATTTTAAAAGTAGGAAAGTCTTTATTTATGACTAGACAAAAGTCACAGAGTGGTTTTCTCCATTTCAAGGAGAAATAGAAGTATTTACTATATTTAGTAGACTACTAAAAGCAGACAGAGATACCGCATTTCCATAAATTGCAGTTACCAAAGTATCGAAAAAGTATCGAGCGAGTTTTCTGAAGTATCGCTCGATGCCGATACCATGCAAGTATCGAGAGTATCGAGGACCCATCCCTACTTTTTATTAATGTTTTTAATTCATTACTGTTTGTTACTTTCTGACGTAAGACCACTTTATAGCTCAAGCACTTTGCTTTTTGAGAGTGAAATTGTATGTGTATTTTACAGTACAGAGTAAATAAACGTATTTACTTACTTATTTATTTATATAATACACAATAGAGGTAAATGTACGAGTACAATGCCATGTGAAGTAGACAATAACGAAACTAGTGGTGATTACCTTATCTGGTTTAAAATAAACCTTTCGGGAGAAACCCAAATTCACTGGCATTAAAAACAAACCGAAACCTGTCTCGCATTTATCGAAACAGAAAGATTTATAGAATTATTTACATAACAGGTAGCTCACGATATTTCAAACTGTCTCAGCACTGGAAATCCGTTTTCTATGCACGTAGAGTATTTCTAACTTATAAGAGAATGTTGGAAATAAATCAACTTGCAAAATTTGTCCATGTAAGCTGTCCCAGAGACAAGTTGAAAACATTTACGACATTATATCTTTCTTTCTTTTTAGAATATTAAAAAGTAGCACGTTAGTGTTATGCAATATTTGATTTCGCTGGCATTAGCTAGTATAGACCATGAATATTGGTAATAAATTATTATATTGAATAAAGTATTTTCTTAACATAATGTTGAACTCTCTTTTGGAGATGGATTATATTCTCGTTTTATTTATTTATTTATTTATTGCACGACGTAACTAATTAGTGGACTTACGAATATTGTTGCCGTGGATCGTAACTTGACATTCCCACAAGCAATCTGGTTGCTATGAACAACAAAATAAACCTGAGTGCTGTAAAAATTACAAAAAACACACGTGCCGTAATTAAAACCATTATTATTATTATTATTATTATTATTATTTATTTATTTATTACAAGAGATATTACAAGAGGTATTACATTTAGTAATACACCCGAATGAGCAAGACTGCTCGTGCTCGGGTGCCGTTTCAAAAATATCAAAGTGAAGAAAGAGGAGAGACAAAGAAATAGAGTGTATAATGTGCTTAACTAAAAAAGAAAGTAAAACAAAAACATTAAAACATAAAAACATAAATACATAAAAGGAGTGAAACAAAAATTACTTAAAAGCTAAAAAATTACAAAAAATTCTTTACATATCTATTAAATTTAACAGTGGAGTATGCTGAGAGATCAGGATTTTTTCTGATAATTGAGTTATAGAAGCGCGGTCCAAAATTAATGCTATGCTTTAATCCTGCCGATGTGAGACATTTGGGTTCTAATAGGAGTAAATTAGTATTTCGTCTAGTTTTGTAGATATGATCACTGGAAGAGTATTTTATACGATGTTTGTGAAAATATTTTAATATAGAAAATTTGTAAATTTGGTCCAAACTTAAAACATTAAATTCCGAAAATATTAGGCTAGTTGGGTAATCAATGTGTTTTCTTAGACAGATTTTTATTATTCTTTTTTGTAAAAGGCAGAGGGGCTTAAGGGTAGTTTTCGCTAATCCTCCCCAGACGAGAATGCCATATTGAATAATGGACTGGAAAAGTGCTAGATAAACGGAACGTAAAACAGTAATGGGCATACAGTGGCGTAAAATGACAAATTTATGAATTGTTCGGCGTAGTCTATTACAGATGTAGTTAACATGGTGAGACCATTTAATGTGTTTATCAATAAAAATACCCAAATATTTCACAACGGCTGTTTCTTTCAGTGGTAAGCATTTACAATTCACATCTAAATTACAATTATGTATTATTAAATTTAAATTTGTACATTTTTTCCGCGCTATCTGACCAGTAGATGTTAATGAGAAAGGAACTAATGTTGATTTATCCACGTTTAGTGATAGAAGGTTAGAATCGAACCATTTTTTTATAATTTTCATGCCAGTATTAGCGTATTTATATGCTACTTCCCATGAATGACCACTGAAAATCACAACAGTGTCATCTGCGTATGAAAATATGGAGCCGTTTATTTGATCTAGGTTTAAATTTAGCAAATCATTTACATAAATTAAGTATAAGATTGGTCCTAATATCGTTCCTTGTGGCACACCAATATCAATATTTGATATTTCACTTATATGGTTGTCAACCTTTGTCATTATACATCTATTGCTCAGATATGATTCAAATAATTTGTAAACTGTTCCTCTAATTCCTATCTTATTCAGTTTATCTAATAGTATCGAGTGAATAACAGTATCAAAAGCTTTACGTAAGTCCAAGAAAATTCCTAAACAATTATTACCTTTGTCTAATTCTTTAATAATGTTACCTGTAACGTTAATAAAAGCATCGTCAGTAGATATGTTGCTCTGGAAACCAAATTGATTTTTTGATATAATTTCATGTTTTTGTAAATAGTTTAGTAGCCTAACTTTTATGCATTTCTCTAGTATCTTGGAAAAGGCCGGAAGAAGTGATATTGGTCTATAATTGTTTAAATCATTCATTTTCCCGGATTTATGTATAGGTATTATCACAGCATTTTTTAGAGTATTGGGGAAAACACCTTCTGTGAAACAAAGATTGAAAATATAGACAAGAGGTTTTACAATATATTTAATGATAGATTTCAATGTAATGTTTTTTATTCCATCAATGCCTGGAGCTACATTATTATTTAAGGTCTTCACAATGTTAATAATTTCGCATTCATTAACAGGACTGAGAAACATAGATGTGATTGGATTCATGGCTGTTTTATTGTACTCCGAAGAGTCTGACGATGCCTTATTAACGTTTGAGGTTACACTGTGCCCTATTTTTGAGAAGTATTTATTAAATTCATTTGCGATATCCTCTTTGTTTGTTATGTGAGTACCATTTTCATTTATTAATTCTGAAACCGATTTATTTTTTTCAGTACCTATATCTGTGGCTTCATTAACAGTTTGCCAAAATTTCCTAGGGTTGTTCTTATATTCTTCAAATTTTAATTTATAATAACTAATCTTCATATTTCTTATAACAAGAGTCAGCATATTTCTATAATTTTTATAATAAATTTTCAAATTTTCATTGTTTGGGTCATGAATTACTTTTCTCGCAATCTTGTCTCTAGTACGAATAGATTTGATTATGCCTACAGTGATCCATGGCTTAATTTTTTTGAATTTATGAGGAAGCTTTTGATTGCTGGTCGAACTACTTATTATGTATTTCTTAATTAAATTATAAAATAACTGGAAAGAAGTATTTGGATCTTTACATTTATAAACAGAGTCCCAGGTTTCTCTCTCAATAAGCGAGACTAATTTTTCATTGTTAATGTTATTTGAAATGGGCAAAGATTGTTGAATACCTGGGGATTTCGAAATGTGACCATTAGGTTTTTTTAGTAGAGAAAAAACGGCATAGTGGTCAGTTACGGCGCTACAGAAAATTCCTGGTATAAATTTCCATTTCTTTTTAGTTTTAAAAAATATATGGTCTAAGCAAGTTTCCGAGCCTGGTCTCGTAACGCCATTTAAAAAATTTACAAAACCATGTGCATGTAACATATCCATATACCTGTTTCCAGTAATATCTAAATGATTTTCAATAATCTGAATATTTATGTCGCCAACAATTAGATGGTTATCTGTTTGCTTTGAATTTATTAAAAAGCGTTCAAAATTATCAAGGAAATCATATTTACAGGTGTTCGGTGATCTATAAATAGCTGTTAATGAAAATGTATTGTTGCCAAACGTAAAATTTAAATGCAAAGAATTACATTCTGAAATTTCTATGTTAGTGAGAGTGAAGTCAATATTATTCTTGCAATAGACCACTAAACTATCGCATTTGCTGTACTTATTCATTTTAACGTTTTTTGTATAACCGGGTAAATCAAACCCAATATCATGACTTAACCAGGCTTCCGTTAGTATAATGAAATCAAAATCTTGTTTTAGGCTTTGCAAGACAGTGCAGAATTCTAAAAAATGTTTATTAAGGCTCCGAATATTTAAGTGAAAAATTTTGAAATCATGGATTGTTTTGTTTATGAAACTAGAGCAGGAATCGGCATTTTCCAAGACTGTCGTTATTGAATTGTCGGAATAGTTGCTTAATTCATCTAATAAACCATCCATTGTTGGGGACAAAAATAAAAATATATACTTGATAAAATATATACAGATTTGTTTTCGGTTTAAATCTTACAACATATGTTACTTAGAGCTTATCAAGGTCCTCACACTTGTAGATTCTTTTGATGTTAGACTGTTCATTTTTCCTTACTAGAATTTTTCCGTCCTTGATCCACACAAATTTATAGTTCAGTTCCTTGGCGGTATCTCTTGTTTTATTTAGCATGTCCATTGTTGCCGCTGTAAGGTGCTCACCTTATAATACAAGCCTTTATCGAAAGCCGGAACCAAGGCCCCCCTGCTGTGGCGGCTTTAACAGGACAAATATTCAGTCCCCATAACAACCAACACATGCGAATCACTTTCTAAAATATAACATCTATTTCCAATAATGTATATACACTAGGAGTTGCCCGTGGCTTCGCCCACGATAATTCATTTAAAATTTAAAAATTAAGAGTATAATAATTATTAAAGCATTATATTTATTAACACTTGCACGCGAATCATTCATAAACTAAGCCATTAATAATTAATGAAACAGCTAAAATTCCTGCTTTAGAGTACATTTCACGACATGAAAGCGCCCCCTGGGAAAACTATATCAGAATCACTGCCTTCTAAACTGTATTACTGTAATTCTCGAGACGGCGGTGATCAGAATCGATTATGCCGTTCCAAAGAAACCTGTGAACACATAATAGGCTACGTATTGTTTCTCGACTGTTTATTGACATGACTATGATGTGAATTTTATTTTATCAATTCAGTGTAATTTTCAGAAATTATATAATGTTTCAAGGGAAGGAATGGTTTGTTTGGATTATTATCAGCGATATTTCAAGAGTTAAACCATCAATATTTTACTGCTGGTGCCCCCGGTGCTTCGCCTGCCATGATTAATTGACTCCAGGATTTTTAAGAAATTTACACTGGTAGATTATTAAAAATGTTTGTGGTTCAGAGCTATGAAAATTGTAAGTAAAAATAAAATTAGAATATTTGTTCATTGTGTTCATTTTACTTAGGCCATAACAGCGGTTTACCTAATTTTGTAGTCGTCATGAAAGTTTAGACTACGAGAGACGAACATCGCCGAGTATACCCGATGTCTCACGAAGCGGGCGAGAGAGCAAGCACGCTATTTAGGGCCGTTGAATTGTATAAGAGTAGATAATATTTCCACCTAATATCTCAATTAATATGAAAGGGCTAGTTCCATAAGGGCGTAAGGCACATCTTGAATTTTGAGCTTTTAACATTTATGCCTTTTCCTCATATCTCTTAAATACTCAGTGAACAATTTATACTAGTGCCTTAAACCTCTGCTCAGTCATAAGAAAAGACCTGTGCTTGTGAGTGGTAACATAGTTTAAAAACATTAAGATTTCTCAAAAATATGCTCTTGTGCCTTACGCCCTTATGGAACTAGCCCCTTCATATAATTAAATTGATATAAATAATCATCGTGAAAAAATATCATGCAATACTCGTTCCGTAAGCGCATAACGGATCTCGGAAATTGAAAAAAACTTGGCGCAAGATCCTCGTTTTTTCAAACTCTTTCCTCGATCCGTATGCACCGCTTACGGAACTAGTATCGCAATATACTATTTTTGCACTTCTCAAAAGCATAATCACAAGTTACAGGATCATCATATTCTTCATCGTATCGCCATCCGTTGCCTATGGACTCTGTTGACCGTCCAATCAGTAATTGACGTTTTAGAAACAAATTAAGTTTCACGTTATTGATGAGAGGTTACAATTACGTGCAAAATATAACATATTACTATTATATCATTATTCAACTTTATTTATTTATTTATTTATTTATTAGGTGCCAGAATGGTACTTTATGAGATTGTGTGGGGTACGGGAAAATGTTTGTGTGTCTGTACCTTCAATAACTCAAATACGCTTTATGATTTTCATGAAACTTGGTATATGCATTTATAACGTCCATGGGAATTGATATTGGACAAAATCGGTTGACCGGTACCGGAGTAATGTCCAATTTAGTGTCTATTTTATGGTAATATATTAGAAAGAATTTATCAAACGCAAATCAGTTCTCATGGCAACATATTGTTTTACGGCTTTGGAAGCTGCAATATAGGTGGTTCTGACAAATAACACTACCCACATATTCCTTCACATATGCTTATCAAACTAGACTTTTGCTCTTCCGTAAGCCCTGCTTAATGAATCGACCTGGAGCTTAACTCTGAAACCGATTTTAAAAAAAAATTACTTATTTTCTGCATATCGTAATTGCAGTTATCACTGATTAAACAAAAGCATTCTGGCGCTTTCTTACATCAGTTTACCTGATTTTATTAATTTTTTGTATAGTGTATTGTAATTTAATTCATTTGTTTAACTATCGTGAGGCAACTGAGATGACATTCCTGGTTTAAAAATAAAACTAATACAACTTTAAAATTAATAATTGTAAGTGATTGATTAAAAGAAAAGATATGAAAGTTGTTATGCAATAGTTTTGTTTTCGAAATTTGTGACAAAAATTCATAAGGTTGACATTTATTACATTGTTAGTCAAAATGATAAAGATGGTATTACTTTCGTTATAAAAAATAATGAACATTGAAAGTTTAACTCATTAAATGTTATAATAAGATAATAGAGTAAAACTCCGCTTATACGAACTTCGACCAACCGAAACAAATTTTTCTTGTCCGCCTGTAAAAATTTCTAACTTCGATATATATAGTTTTGGTAGATCTACCTCTAAAACAGACACAACAGATACAATAAAGGCAGGACAAAGATATCTGGGCAGAGATTGATTTTTGTGTTATTATGTATATTGATATAGTTATTGGTGGGTAAATGGTGAGTTGTTATGGTTATGTAATGTGTGAAATATGTATCTGTATAACTGGTATTTATTTCCAACATTGCCACCGGGTTGTTGGCCCACTTGCAGTGTAACATAAACTAAAAAAATCAGGTAAACTGATGTAACAAATTGCCTGAATGCTTTTGTTTAATCAGTTATAATTGCAATTATGATATGCAGAAAATAAGTTTTTTTAAATTGATTTCTAAGTTAAGCTCCAGATAAATTAATTAAGCAGGGCTTACGGAAGAACAAAGGTCTAGTTTTTAAAAGAAATCAGATTAAAATCGTCCAGCATCAGCAGAATTATAGTCTGCAAATTTGTGATATCTTGACAATCGCACACTAACATAAAAATACAAACCAAAAAATCCATATCAAATTGGCCGACTTCGGAATTTGAAACATTGACCTCCAGAATGCGAGTCCAAGACGTTACCATCTCGGGCACCTCGCTCAGTTTAACGGTCTAGTTTGATAAGCGTATGTAAAGGAATATTATTTGTCATAGCCAACTATATTGCAACTTCCAAAGCCGTATAAGAAGACTCTAAAACAATATGTTGTCATGATAACTGATTTGCATTTGAAAAATTCTTTGTTTTGTAATACACTAGCTTAAAAGACCCGGCGTCGCCCGGATTTTGAATTTTGTAATTGGAAATTAGCTTATGAAGGATTTTCAATTTTAAATTCTAGGTCCTTATATAGGCATTTATAATTTGAAATAGGAAGAACGACTTATTACACTCAAACTATTCCCTCAGGAAACGCTTGATATAGTTTTTTATGGCTCATAGAGGATCTAGAATGTTGCATCCCATCGCTTGTACAGTGCACAGCAAGCCTGGAAGAAGAAACAGAAATTCCTGTAACATAAAATTGTAATATCGAGGCGGGAAATTTCCCACTCTTATGTTACCATAAAGCATTATCACTTTCATACTTTTCTCTCCAAAAACCTGCGATATAATATAATAATATACACATTACCATACCTCGTTTTGTTTTCTCTATGTCCAGGGTAGAGAAAGTTATGTGATTCCATTATTTTAGTGGATTTCATTCTGTAATATTTATTTATAACATGAATTATTTTGATAACTTCTCTTATTTGTCAAAAGTGCATTTCAATTGTTTTTTCCAAGCCCACCTGATACCATTTGGCAACAATATATTCTGTGATTTGGAATTGATAATTCTATGTAAAAAGGGATTAAGTATTTTCAAAAACATTTAATTTTTGGCATTTAGAATCAGAATTTTTCAAAATCCTTTCTTAGTGAGCACCTACATTATGAAACGAAGGTACTGTCAAAATTCCAAGTCTCTACCTGTTATAGTTTAGGCTGTACGTTGATTCCTGTCATTCAGTCAATCAGTCAGTCAGTCATTCATTCAGTCAGTCAGGACAAAGCCTTTTATATATATAGAGATTACCATAAAAAAGGCACTAAATTGGGTGTTACTCCAGTACCGGTCAACCGATTTCGTACAATCAATAGGCTTCTTCCCATGGACGATATAAATGTGTACCGATATATTAAGTTTTATGAAAATCCGATAAAGCGTATCTGAGTTATCGCGCGTATAGACACACGGACGGACGGACGGACGGATAGACATTTTCCCGTCCCGCACACAATCTCATAAAGTACCATAGGCCTACTGGCACTTAATAAAATAAACATAAGAAACATATGTTGTCTCATGGATTTTTCTTTTAAGAAAGTCTATTGTGAGGTCAGCAGTTCATCAGTTTCCAACTGAAGTAATAGTCACCTATGATGCTCACTGTCGTCTTATTTTTCGTAATTGGGGTATTCTTGTAGTCGTTAATCAGTAAATAGGCTACTTCTTCCAGTGTCTGGTAATTACCAAAGCCAATTTACATCATCATCATCATCATCATCATTATAATTGTTCTACGAAATTGCCATTTGTTATATAGGCCTACACCTAAAATAAGACTGACTAAAAGCACGCTCTGGCTTTGTAACGTTTCAATAAAAGTGGTCCATACCATCAGTCCAAATAGATTTAGGTTAATTATAAAATTTGCCTTGCTGACAATCGAATTTATAGCGTCAAAAGTATATACTTGCAATTTCACATGAACAATCCATTTTATTGTGTTTCATTATGGAATTTAAATGCATTTGTACTGCAATTGTAATTCTTTCTACGAATTTCTTAAAGTAATTCTATAATAATCTAGTTTAATAGGCCTATAGTAAATTGATTATACGTGATACAATGATAATTAAGTTTGCTACTAGTTTTGCATTAACTATTTTATAAATTTTAGAATATTTTCTTTATACATAGCCTATATCTTGTTGTTTCATAACATTTCTAGTTGTTGAAAAAGAAGAGAGCTGGTATAAATAACTTAAGGAATAAATAAAAAATACCAAAAAATGTATCTTAGCCCACAGAATTTAATAATTTATCATCAGTTTTATTTTGTTCACTTCGACTCTTACTGGAAAAAGTTAAATAACGACGAAAATTAAGGAATTTATATTATACGTTATGAAACGGAACAAAATCAGCAGATTTCACACCTAACTATATTTGATATTGATAGCTGAAAGGAACAGTTCCTTGTAGGCTCTAATTGCTGCAGGCCTAATTGTTGTTTATTAATTTATTAACAGCATTCGTCATCACAACTGTATTGTTGAGTTATATTCAATAAATGTTTGTAATATGTAATACAGTCAGTCTTTGAAGTATTACAAAAATATATAATATAATTTGGTAATTTGGAAAGATATGCTAAATTATATTAATTACGTTAATAAAAATATGTATTACATATACCAGTACATTAAAACCAATATTTTAGAACAAAATAAAATATATTACCTTATTTCTACTTCTAAATCTAAATCTCTAAATAAGAATCTAAATCTCATTCTAACATTTTTCCAAGCTTAATAATTTTAAATTTAATTGGCATACAGCTTATTAACAAACTTTTCTCCTGCATCTTCTCTTTGCAAACTTACCTACAGTATTTTGTTATAAAACATAATTTTTTTTAACACTGTAAAAAAATTTCCTCCCCAAAAAATTTCCGCCCTTTTTAGGTTTGCCGCCATGGGCATTTATAAATCAGGGCCTGGGTTTGACACATGTTACATGTAATCTTCAATATCTCCCAAGAACATATGCATAGGCCCACACATGGTGGCATATGGTCGCAACCCTCTACAGTGTTTGTAAGTAATCGGAATAAATAATTCTTATTTGTATCCTTTCTCCTTACTTGATAATGAGGCGTCAGGCAGCTGTGTGCAGGCCTCGCACAATGCATTCAGCATTCTGTACTTACGCAAGCTGTTCAGGATACACACCTGGAAAGAAAGAATAAAGGAGATGTTTGTTAATTGCATCCCAATGTCCAGTGTCACGCTCCTAAAGGTGTGCAAGGGACGTATTGAGTTAAACACATCTTGAATTTTTGCAAATAAGACTTCTGTCTGAGGCAGGTGCTTTATATGAGGTGATGCTCTTCAGCCTATAGCATGAATAGTGCAGATTTATATTTCAGGAACGAGTTCTTTATTCTTTGGATTTCATAATAGTTTTTATTAAAAAAAAACATGCTGGAAAGACTGATGTATGCTGACACACCTTTAGCAAAGCACAGATGTGCCAGGCAACCAAAACCGCTTGAGCTTTCCTCTGAGTTGATTCTTCTTAAAATTGCTTCAGAAATCTGCTTATTGTAGACTATAATTAAAAAAAAGCACAGTGCTTTATCAGATAAGAATGCCTCTTCCATTCATTGAGGACCTCAATTTCTCAAACTGTTTAACTGTATCTAAAAAAAATTGTGTACCTTATTATTTTAAAAAGAAATGGAATCTTAGATTATATTTGTTTCATCATTTCCTTAAAATCATCCGCCTTACCTCTATACGATGGATTAAACATTTTCTTTCGGAAATTAGTCATATACCGAAAATAGATTGAATATGCACGTTTCTCAATGAGAACTGAATACATCATCCGTTCTAATAATTTAGCATGAAATACTCACATTAGGGACTAGTCTTGCTAAGAAAATTGAGTATCCGTATGCATTTGTAGTGTGAGTCAGTCCATAATGTCATGTTCTTCTAATATAATATAATAAATAAAAATGTACGATATCCGTCATAAATAATTATTGGACCATTGGTAATGTGGACTTCTTCACCATCCTGTATTGAAATTCAATGTTTTTTCTTTCTTTAATTTAATACTTCATACATCTACTAATATGTCAATAAATGGACTGCAGCAAAATTTACGTTCCTTACCCATTTCTAGGAAATGCGAACCACTTAACATCGCGTGGGCTACACTTGTGGAACACACATTACTTCCTCTGCCAAAATGAAAGTTTGCTTCTTAATATAATATAATATAATATCATATATGGCATTCTCTTCAAGTAAATTGGTTATAAAAATGAAGATAATGTAGTTACCACATCGTATCGCATCCCCGAAGGATACATAACTCAAATAAAGTCTTATAAATGCACTCACGTGACTTTCTTTACTCTAAGCATGACCAATGAGTTAACACATTAATTCTCACTTCACATTCTGAAATAGAATAAGAGGCCGTATTGCAAAGAGCGCGTATTCAATTGTTTCAACTTGATGCAAAACTATATTATTCAGCAGGCAAGACTGAGTTTCTACAAACAGTACCTAGGTGGTTATAACCTTTAGAGAATTTTTTCGGAAAAAAAAAAACTGTTAGAGGCGTTTACGTGTCACATCCCCAGAAGATACCTAGCCCACATGCAAAATTTTGTCTTCATACGATTTTCCATTCTATAGGTAAGTTGTTCAAAGACACACACACACACATACACAGACATGTTTCTGAAAATAGTATTTTTGGATTCAGGGATCTTAAAACACATATTTATGTTACAAACTCAACTTCGAATTTGGGGGTCGAACCCAGTACTTCGTCTACCTGTATAGTGCCTATGGTATGGACAAAGGAATTAAAAAAATCTATGAACATAAATGTGTGTGTGAATATTAAGTCTATAGCTCTTATCCAAACGAAATGTTAACCTTTACATTGATAATGTATCCTACAGATTACAGTCATTTTTCTTACAACTGGATTAAAATATCGGATAAAAAATTAAATAGCGCCATAGTAGCTCAATTTACATAACCCTTATTTGTTTACAAGTACAGGGCTATTACAAATTAGTGCCTTGACAAACAAGTATTACGGATATTAAAGAAAATTTTAATTTCATATAAATTACAAGAAAAAACTGTGGACCTAATCGTTGCGTTAACTGTTTTCTTTGCAGTCCGACGTGGGTTATAAATTGTGTGAGAAATCAAGTTTCGCTAAATAAAGAGTTCAAATCATTTATGGTGTAGGCAAGATCTTAAACTAGGAGATATAACTTTTATTCAAAATATGTTTCGCAAAAATTCTTTGAAGGGTAATTATAAGCCGGTGATCGTTTGCACTAACCCTGAAGTTTTGCACAGCCTTTGTATGAAGACTAGACAACTGAATACGAACTCCTTGTAATATGGCCTCTTATTCTATATCATTTTCTGCAGCGAGCAAAACAACACTAATCCATGCACATTTGTGTGTAATTTTCCCATTATTATAATTTATATCAAAATGTGAGGCGAGAAAGTTATATTGCTCGAACTTAAGCTAGAGAAAGTATTCTGACTGTAACACGAGTAGTTTATTATTATTATTATTATTATCATTATCATCATCAGCATCATTATCATCATCAATACCTTTCCAAAACACACAGTAAATAAAATCAGGTAAACTGATATAACAAAGTGCCAGAATGCTTTTGTTTAATCAGTTATAATTGCAATTATGATATGCAGAGAATAAGTTATTTTTGTTATCGATTTCCGAGTTAAGCTGCAGATCGATTCATTAAGCAGGGTTTACGGAAGAACAAAGGTCTAGTTAAAAAAAATATATATTAAAATCGTCCAGCATCAGCAGAACTATAGTCTACAGATTTGTGAAATAACGACAATCGCAAACTCACAGAATTAAAAATAAAGCCAAATTGGTCGACTTCGGGATTTGAACCAAATATCAATAGACTTCTTCCCATGAACATTATAAATGCGTATACCAAGTTTCATTAAAATCCGATTAAGCGTATTTGAGTTATCGCGCGTACAGACACATGGACAGGCGGACAGACATTTTCCCGTCCCCACACACAATCTCATAAAGTACCATACTGGCACTTAATAAAGTGATAACGAGTTAAGTTTATAATTAAATACCATAATAGGCTATACGTATTGCCATTCGAATCAGTTAAATGTCCCGTACTCAGCTGCTCCGGAGAGCCCAAAATCCTTCTCCTTCTCGACCGCCGGTTCTAAGAAGGGATTTTTACCACATGCATTCGGTAACGAATAGAGCTTTGTCAACGCTCTTACAACTCGATGGACGCAACAACGATCACGCCAGCTTTTGTCAACAGCTGACTTCTTTTTTTTTATCAGAAAAATACCGCCCTCTTCCATGACCATCCCTTTTAAAAACTCAGGCGAGGGATTACGACCCCTCTCCCCTCGAACCACCCGTAACGAAGCCGATAGCTGCCTGCAATGACAGGTTTGTGATTTTCCACAACCCTCACAAGTTCTCCCCTCCAACAAGGCTTTCGCTTTTTTCTGCTCCTAATCGCTCCAAAGGCAGGGGTGGAAAATTCCAAGTTCGCTTAGCAACAAGCTTTATACTATCCTCGTTTCCGTCAGAGATTGTGCGTCCTTGATAATAAAATAAAATTAAAGGGTGAATACCACGAACATGATAGGCCGATAAAGGGGATTAGTTCATTAGGTAAAATGGTTACCGACATTTTTAATAAAACATTTATTGATCGAAATAGTTTTCACTTTATCTGCATGTACCGGAATTCTCTCCCCCCACCTCCGTTTCCTATACATCACGTCCCCTCTCTCCCCATCTCTTATTTTCCAACTCTCTTCTCTCGAATTCTCTATTCCTTTCTTTCTACATTATATTTACTACTCTTTCTTTAATTTTTTTATCTTTCATTCTTCCTTTCAGCCTGGTCGTATTCTTACACTAAAAAATCACCGATTTTCCTTGAAAACTGAGACATATGGCATCCTAATTACGAAGAATAATAACCTATAGGGAGAGAACGCCCTTTATTCACCAATGATAATTATTGACGAAAAAATGCAGCAATTATTTCTGCTATACAGAACAGTTTATCTGAATATGATCTCCAATTTTAACGGGATATGAAAAGTAGGCCTAATACGAATTTATCAACTTTCATATTTTGTGCAACTTTAAAACTATTCAATGTTACAAGGTATAATAATAATAATAATAATAAGGCTCGGAAATTGATGAAATGGCATCCTTTTTCTGAGATATCACAAGACAATACAGGACGTAGTATAAATTCCCTTCGAAACAAACAAAATTAGCCTACTTTTATTTTGCTGTTTTTTTAAATCATTTTTCGATATTTTATTCTCTATTAGTAATTTTTTAGGGTATTTTCATTTTGTTGTTGTTGTATTTTTCTCTATTTTGTTTTCAGAGTGGACTTTTCCAACATTGCAGACAAAGCGATATCATACAGTTCATATCCTCCAGACAGTTAAATGCATATTGTTTTGGCATCCTTATCTTCAGACAAAAAAGTACAACACACATTAATAAATATAGTAAACTAAACATAATAACAGTAATAGAAAACACAATAACAAAAGTAGCAATATGATATTATTAAATAATGCCATTTGTTTATTATTTATAATTATACTATTGTATTTTCCCTTTTTACTTCCTCTGCCCGTACCATAGGTACTATAGGTAGAGGAAGTATTGTTTTCGACCCCAAAATTCGAAGTTGAGTTTTTAGCATATATACACGTTTCAAGGCCCCCTGAATCCAAAAATACTATTTTTGGAAACATGTCTGTGTGTCTGTGTGTCTGTGTGTCTGTGTGTCTGTGTGTCTGTGTGGAAAATATCTGTGAACAAGCTAGCTCCAAAACGGAAAATCGTATGAAAACAAAATTTCGTATTTGGGTCAGGTACCTTCTGAAGATGTGAGGATAAGATTGGCGACTATTTTCTCTTATTTTTAAGGGGACTTTACATGAAGAAATTTTCGTTTTTCGCGATTTTCTCGAAAACGGCTCTAACGATTTTCTTTAAATTTTGCACATAGGTTGCTTATACTAACAGCTAAAACTTTTATTTGAAACATTTTTTCGAGAAAATTCTCTGAGGGTAGTTACAAGCCACCCACTGTTCACCCACTGTTTGTAGAAAGTTTGTCTTACGTGATGAACAACTGAATTCGCGCTCTTTCATGGCCTCTTATTTTATATAAGAATGTGAAGTGAGAAAGATGTATTGTTGGCCATGCATAGAGTAAAGATGTATCTGAGGGAAATATTCGATAAATTTCGGAAATTATATTTTACGGCAGAAAGTTCAATAAACGTCTGCAGTCATTTGTTTTTTGTTTTTTTTTTTTTAAAGTTTGTCATATAGACTGCGCTTTTAGTCGCATCATTGAAAGAAGAGGTATTTATAGGATAATTAGCGTAAAATTGTGTCTTGCGATTCTGTACAAGGATATGTGAATACTGCTAACTTTTATTTGGGCAGAGGAAGTTATGTGACTTTCACATCAGATTTTTAAAATATATATTTAGAAACACTAGTCACTTTTTAAATTTGTTATATCATATTTTCATAAATTTAAGGTCATTTTATAGGTCACTTTTTCAGGCATGTTTTGGTATCAACTTCCGAGCCCTAATTATTATTTTATTATTATTTATTATAATGATAAACTTCAATTCTTGAAATGAATATTGATCGGGATCGAGAACACGGCCTTCTATTCCTGACCTTGGTATAAAAAATAACCTGAATCAGCATATGTTTTGTTCACCCCTAACATATATTTCTCAGCTGCGGTCTTAAAAAAAAAAAAAAAAAAAAAAAAAAAAGCGGAAAACAATATTGCAATAAAGGAAAATTGCTGCAAGTTGGTGTAAGTCGAAGACAGGAGTTAATAACTGTAAGGACATGGATAGGAAAAGTTCCGGGACTCAGAAGATGATTTTCCTTGGCGTATAGTGTTGTGGTTATCATGAAGAATACACGCCTATACCACATTTAATGAGGCCGCTACTGGAGAAACTCAGCCTTCCACTACAACCACTTCGCTGTGAAACATGATGTAATTACAGTGTACTTCAAAGTAAGAAACCTCGGTGGAAAAAAAAAAAAAGTTCTTCCAACAACCACTCTTCTTCAACTCACGAAGTTGAAAATCTTTGTCTGAACTCTTGTACACAATGAAATTATATTAATAACACCAGTAGAAAACCGGATATTAAAATGATTAATACACTTACTTTGTATGGTCCTTCAACTATGTTAAGGCTTTAATGTCATGCTAACACCACTTAATATTGTAATCCCGTTTCAAGCTTTAAGAATTAGTACTTAGAACTGACAATCTACAATCTGTAAACTATGCGTATCACTATCAGTTATAAAAGCTCCAGGAAAGCTATATAGTAGGCAGTGGCGGACGCAGAGGGGGGGGGATTGGGGGGATAGATCCCCCCCCCCGAAATTTGAAAAAGGGGCTTTATATGCACTCTAAGTGGCCTGTTTTATAAACTAATTATGTATGTAAGTCTTTCTACCCATTCAAATCCCCCCCCCCGCCACTGCGTCCGCCACTGATAGTAGGCACTAATACAAGAAATTTGATTATTACACAGCCCAACAAAAAATAACTTTTTGTTTGGTGTCTCAGATGTTTTACCGGATTTTGGCTATACTTAGTGTGCTTATTCCAAATATGTCAACAGTTTTTCTCTACCAGCTCTACTTTTTTCGAGGGGGGATTTTATCGTGAATTCTTAGTCTAACGAAACAAAATCTAGCTACTGAAGGTTCTTGACAATACTTTGGACACGTGGGACGAAAACTGTACGAAGTACATTAAAACTAAAAGCTGGATTATTTTTTGGCCCTCAAGTTGACAGCTCATAAGTCATAAACGACCGTACAATATGTGATAGTATCAATTTTTTGAAAGACCCCATGTTATATTGTTATTGTAATGTTAATCTAATGTTAGTGTGTTGCTTTTTTCTTCACATGATTTAGAAGCTAAAAATAGGCACTGTTTTTTATTTATATCAAACGTAAAATGGGATAATATGCATAATGGTAATACCATATATCATAAAACTAAAACTGATAGGGCAAAACTAATGGCGCATTTGGCAACAGCGACCTAAATATACCCAAAAATAAGTATACATTCTAAGGCACCAAAATGGCTGTTGGTCTGTGTTACATATTTTTTTATAATTTTAGTCGGACAACGCCAACTCTGCTTATACATTTTCTTTTTTCCGTTTTATATTTACGTAAGGAAACTATTTTTTCATGCTATTACAGCTATGTAAATTTTACAATAAAATATAACGTTATTGTATTAATGAACATTTTCAGCTAAGGGTAAAATTGTTAAAGACTTGATAAAAATCTTATGTGAAACTCCCATAACTTCCTCTTCCCAAAGAAACAGTATTAAAAGTCACCTTTATGAAGCTGATTCCATAGTGTACGCTAATTTTAAATCACTCTAGTCCCCAGCTGAAAACTAAGATCATCTCTCAGCTCAGGATAAATTTTACTTTATGGAATACAAAATGCTACTTTGAAGGTTACGGATGAAGTCTGTTTAATAATAACGTGAAATTGGGTTCCCAAGTTAACCACAGTTTACATTAACCAGATCTTAAGAATGGAAATATAAACAAACCGCTAGTGAACATCTATTATTCCAGGCATGCAAGTGGTGTGCTTCGAAAAGATCTTCAGATCCAGAGGATCGCGGTGCACAAATAAACACAATTCCACAAGCATTCAGCTGACGTAAGGCGGGCAGAAGAATAAAAAGTGTGTGAAATATGCATGTCTTCCTGAGAAATGGGGCGGCATTTACAGATGCGCTATCTGGAATTTTTTATTAGGCAGTGCTTGATGTAAATGTGAAAGAATTTCACGGAACGATGTGTATCTTGCTGCCAGTCTGCCCGGATCCTGTCAATAGACCTATTGCTGATATCTGCGGATCCTCGTCGCCTGATCACCACGTCACACAATACCGGATCTGTAACTTGCATAAGTAAATAATCTTGCATAATACGAACATCCTCAAAACATAGCCCTATCTCCATTCTCTTTTGACTAGATAATGCATTTACCAGATTTCGTGAATTCTTCCACCACACAGGGCCATAGTGGTATTAAGACAGAACCCAATATGTCGAGAAAGAAAGGAGGAAAACAGATTTTCTCAGGAGGCACTTTTCAATGTAAGACTGTGCGCTAGAGTAATGGACATATTGGCATCTTAATTTTTACAATCAAGTTAGAAAAGAAATTAGAATTAGAAAAAGCCACTGAATATTTTTCAGGCAAGGGCCTCCTACTATCGGTAGGGTTAGCTCAGTTTGTACACACAGGGTGAGCTATTTCCTGTGTGCATGCTCGGATTTTGAGCTTTTACTTTAACTGTTAGTTACTGTGTGTAGCTTGTGTTCCATTTTGAGTCTAGAATGAGTGTCCTGAACTTTTTCTCTAATTCACTTCACTTCACTTTCAGTTTCTAAATTATGTCAACATTTTATTCTAAATCTATAATTGTGATTTTCCACTCCCTCCTATCCTTTGCTACTCGTGACCATTGCGGTCCTATCACTTCTATGAAGTCGGTCTCCCTCTTCTACTTTTCCCTCTTCTTGGGTCCCAGATCTTGTGGCATAGGCCCACTGTTTGCAGTTGTATTCTAGAATAATCTTAATTTTTACAATAAAGTATTCTAGAATAATTTTAATCATACTGGAGTTTGCCATCATATTCTTCACCAAAATATATCTTGGCTTTTTTGGCATATAGGGTTTTGTTTATAAATTACAATTTCCACCTGTGCTCAGCATATAAAACCTTAAAAATGTTAGCCTACTTTGAAAAACTATTGACAGAAGGCTGCACATCCAGCCCACAACATAATTTCCACAAATCATGCAGAAAATCACCTGAAGATTATGTATTAACATCGAAACGCGTAGTAGAAAGAGGACAGTATCTGCATTTTAATACAAGACTTCTATTTTATGGACTTGAAATACATTTTTTAACAGTTTTAAGAATTTTTAGCAATACTTTTGACTAATTTAATGTATGTATCGCAAGTTGTTATACCTATAGACTACTAGCTTACGCTACTTATATCTGTTGAATGTGTTAAAATAAGTTAAGTTTTTTTCAAAGTAAGCTAAATTTTTTAAAGTTTTATATACTGAGCATAGGTGTAAATGTAATTTATTAACAAATTGTATTGCTCAGTAGGAAAATGACAATAATTGAGATATGTAGGGTTTTGTTTTAGCACCATGTTTGGTCGTTCAAATACGTGATATTAGTGTTAGGGCGATGAGTATAGTAGAATGAGTTTGGTAAATTCTAGAAATTTCAGAGAGCATAGCTTAATAAATGCATAAAGTACTTTGCTGGTGTCGTCAACCTTGTTTAAAAAGTAGTACACAGATAATAAACACAGATTTATGTTATGCACGTGATAGGCCTATATATAGACAGATATATTATTCCAGACTGCTTCACGAGTATAGAAAAGTTCACGCAGAGGAACTTGTTTGAAGCGGTACTCCTCTACAACACACTAACTTATGTCACGTCGAATTACACATTGAGTAACTATATATAAATCACCATCAGTATTCCCTTCCCGTCACGGCATATACTATATGTACAATAAAAATGTCTTGTCTCTTAAGTTCACGAGAGCTGTCTTCCTCGATCATTACGTTTAAATTTCCGACAAGCAGGTCATCTCTACCATATATCACAATAATATTTATATATAGTCCATTCTTGTAATTTACCGTACCTATTTAGGGTGTTTATAAAAATTCGAACGATCATCAGGAGATTCATAGTTACTTTTAGAAACGTCTGCTGGATTAGGAGTAGTAGTGGAACAATGAAATTAAATTATAAAATATTAAAATAATTACTTTCTCTTCTATTCAGCCTAGAGTGTTCCTGGTTACCTATTATATTTTAATTAAATCCCCATTTGTAAAATTGAAACACCTCCTTCGAAACAAGTTTGACTATTTATCTGCAGAAATTCGGTTTAGAGGAAGTAGAAACAATTGGCCTCAGGGTTAAGAACTTACGGCAAGTAGATCATACAATCTACCTGAAAAATATCATACTTCCAATGAAATTATCACATACTTAATTATTTTTATTTTGAATCATATAGGCCTAACTGTTAGGGTCCTTCGCTATCTACCGCTAAGTATAAAATTCTGAACCTGTCTCCCAAACATTGCTGTTCATTTTTTTAAGTCTGTGGTGGTGAGGGCTTTCTATTTTTGGTGGAATAGTCTTAGTAAAACCTACAAAGCAAAGTTCTATACTACAGATTATGCATAAATTTCGTAGTTTATTCTAAGGGTCGAAGGAAAATCTAATCACGGCCTATAAGATCGATTTTATGCTAAGAGAAAAAGCTTTTTCTATGGTTTTTATGTATACAAATCATAGAATAGTAAAAGTATAGTAAAAGTATCTAAATATTACCATTTTATGCATACCACCCACTATGTTAGAAGTCAGTAAATAATTCTATCCCCTGACATCTGTTGACTAGACTCTCTTTGCTGTTTTCTGTGCACATTTCGTTTGATACCGGTACTTAATTTCAACAATACAACAATACAACAAAATACCAAATCATTATTTCAGGGGATTTAGGGATTGAATGTTTACCGGTTATCTAATATTCACCATTTTATATTTTTTCCTTTGGATATGCAGTTGATATATACAAAATATTTCTCTATTGCAGATATTGTCGATGCCATCATGGAGTACCAAGCATTGATGTCGAATTTTACTTTTTTCGGTGTTTATCGGTGTATAATAGTGAAGTGTGTACAAACTTTCCTATATCAAGAAACAAGAAGATTAGAAGACAGTGCTGTGTTTTTATTTAGTGTTTGTGACATCAAGAAAAAAAAAAAAAACTTTTCTAAAGCAAGAACAAGCTGAGGAAGACAACAGTAAGATGCAGACCTTCACTTCATAATTCTGTGCTTTGGCATGCAATTTTGAAGTGTAGTCTATGAATGCTCGATTCCTAATACTGCTGGACACCTCAAGGTATTAACGAAAGTAGTACTTAGAAAGGAGCATAGATAGGGGCCTCTTTTTAGAGGTGAAGAGCGGTCTTGGTGCAGACCGAGGCCACTGAACACCAGAAGATCAGCATTTCTCTCGTCGAAAACAGGTAAAGAATGTATACTAAGCATGATTTTAATGGCATGATCCAATGAAAACTCTTCTAATTCTAAATACAATATACCCTCCTAGTGATAAAGCTTACAGTTAGTGCCAGAGGCATTATTCCTAAATTCTTAGTCAATTCCAATGAAGAATTTAAAATTTTATCCCACTCTGCTTGTTACCGCAAGGCGACCCTTCCTCTGGTAGTGGACCGTATTGAAAACTATTTGTGGGTTCGATTCCCGGCGATAACATGCGGGGGAGAGAAGAATTGAGGAGAAGAATTGGGTTTCATTTCCAATCTTCAAATGGGTAAATTGATATACAAGAAATATGCACATGTGAACGATGACGTTGCTTGATCAACACAAACTTGATGGTCTGGAATATATGCACTTCTTGAAATCTGCAGTTCTAGTTGTATCCAAGTACACATATATAGATGCACTGGTAGACTGGCATGCAGAATATAATAAAATAAATTAAAAAAAAAAAAAAAAAAAAAAGACTGTATTAATTCGGAGGACCATTTGTTGATGTAATAAATATAGCCTGTCGAAATTGTTATTTCGAAACTAGAAGATTGTATTGAATGCTGAAATTTAAGACTATTCACAGCACTAGTTCAGAAAAAAGAAGATTGCATAAATAAGCTGTTAACACTTTATTGCCAAGCATAAATGTCTGTATTTATTTAACAATTCGAAGTTGCATGAAGTCTCTTTATGACTACTAAATCTCACCGAATTGAAGACTAATCATAGTCCTTGTCTTGTGAATTATATTACTCACAGAATTGAAATGATTGATATCTCCTTATGAAGGTTCAGTGTCCAGAGATAGAACGAAGCACCTTTAGCGACGTCTAGATGAATCCCTGTGATGTTGAAATTATGTTGAACTATGTAAGAACATTGGAATTCTTAATCCAACACAAATGAAGATAAAAGGCATTTCGCCCGAAATTTAGCACTGTATGACGTGCTAAATGATTTGTTGAATAGAGCACATTGCTCTAGAAAAAGAGAATGGAACACTCAAATCGTTGTCCATTTTGAAGAAGAAGGATGAAGTGAATAATAAGGACAATTGAAGGTTGAAATAATAAATAATCGCTAACCCAATAATAATAGCTTCACTTGTAAATAAGATTAATTAATCAATACATTAAAACGCACTATGCTAATATAATAATAAATAAAATAAAAACAGAATTGATAAATTAGTAGTTATTTAAAAAATAAATAAATAATTTTGGAGTTGAGATTAAAATAACAATTGCCAAGACATACATTGAATTGATTGACTGTAAGCCTATACAGACAAATGAAAATCAAAGCCATCTGAAGTAAATTTATGGCAAGCAAGAAAGGAGGTATTACATGACGTAACATGAACACTACGTACCACCTTCCTAATAGATGGTATCCAAAATCTTTCTCTTAAGTGAGAAATAACAAGTTGGGATCCAGCATGATTCAACTTGATATGATTGAAATGAATAAGCTGCTTAGTGAAGGCATGATCAGCTGGTAACAACATCTGATGTTTGGCTTCGAAAGGTATGCTGGATCGTTCAAGACGTCCGCCTACACGAATTACCGAATCCTTGTCAAGAAACGGGTCTAGTTGCTTCAATTTGCTTGAAGAATTGACGTCATGATTTGACAATAAATCACGGATTTCTGATGCATAAACCTCTTGCTGTATTAGCCTAACACAGCATTGAAGTGCCTTGTTGAGTTCAGAAGGCATTAAGGGGCCTTTTATAGAGTTATGAATCTTACGAGAGTTATTCATGAATCTCAATACGTAAGACATAACACGAATAGTTTTCAAATATTCAAATTTGAAAAGATAAGAGTTTAGGTTGGAGGTAGTGGCCTCCATTAGGGACACTACTCTAGTTTCTGGAAGCAAGTCGGGCTCCATATGATCTAGAGCGATATTTTCATCCTTGAACTTACAATTATCTTCACTGAGAGTGGGATTAGAAGTGGAGCGTTTCTCCAATGAGGAGGATCCTTTATAAGCCTGGAGTTTTGTGCTGCCCAGGGTCTGAGGATCAGACAAGAAAGGAAGTTTTACCACATATCTTCCTTCTGAGTCCCGTTGAGTATTATCAACGAAATGCTTTTCGCATATAGAGTCGTCGAGAATGGAATCAGAATTAGAATTTTTTTCTAATTCCCAAAACTGAGAAAGTTGCCTGCTAATGTCTTGATCAGCAGTGAGGAAGGCAGAATAATGTGTGGGAGACCCGCTAGAATGGTCGGGTTTCTTAGAAACCTTATTAGAAGGCCTTGACTTACGTTGACGGTTGTGCATATTTTGCAAAGCCATGTTATGTTCAGACCTGGCGGGTTGTGGTAATTTACCAGCAAAATACCAACCCAAATGCGAGTTCTGAATTACAGGCATATTAGGAGCAGATATCTGGCCTGCACAGACAATCTGTGAATATATTTCAACACCTAATAACAAGTCTACGTACTTAGGAATATTGAAACTGGCGTCAGCCAATGAAAGATTTGGTGGAATATTCCAATTTGTAGTATTGACAGGCTTGCGTGGAAATTTCGAAGTTGAAATTTCCGGTACGATTATGACGTTGGTGTTGCAATGCCATGAAGTAGTGACAGACTTAATTGAAATTGACGTCATCTTAAGACTGTCTGCCTTAGATGACAATATACCAGCTAAAGTAGTGCGCTGGGGATGAGGCGATAATTTTAAGTGGTTGAATAACCTATTAGACATGAGGTTACAATCAGAACCACTGTCAAGCAATGCGGTGGCTTCAACAGAATGGCCATCCCTGTGCATGACTAAAACAGTGGCGGTAGGGAGCAAACAGCTTGGTTGAGGTTGGAAGACTGACATTACCCCAGCAGTATTGGCAGATTGGTTGCCGTTAATATGTGCTGGATTATGAAGGTAAGTGCCATGTTTACCCTTACAAATCTTGCAAGTATAAGTGCTACAATAGGGGGCGTGACCCTTAGAGTAATAGCACACTTGACATAATCGTTGTGTTTTGACAAAATTGTCTCTATTAGAGAAATCCATGGCTTTGAAAACTTCACAATGTTGCAGCTCATGGAATCCATTGTTACAACAGAGGCATTTAGGCTTGGAGGAGGCAACCTTGCCTTTAGGAATGGTTGTATTAGATACAATAGGCTTTACTGGCTGACTCCTTAAAGCTGAGTCAGTCATCTGAAAAACCCGTATCCTGGATTCTAAAAATGTGAATAAGTCTTTGAGACTAGGCATTTTACCTGGAGCGAGAGAGGATTCCCATTCCTTTATCAAGAATGGGGGAAGCTTGTCGAGTACAATCTTTGCTATAATCAAGTCAGACAGTTCTACACCAACATTAAGCGAGTTCAAAGCATGAACAGTGCTTATAAAATGGTCAACGAACTTCTGAAGAGATTCAGCGGAATTCCTTTCTAATACAGGAGGTGAAAATAGCTTCTCCAAGTGGGTATTAGCGATAAGTCGGTCATTATCAAACCTAGCCGACAGCGTGCTCCATGCTACATCAAACGTAGCAGCAGAGACAGGAATGTTTTGAATCACTGTCATAACTTCTGGTGCTAGACAGGACTTCAAATATTGAAATTTGTCCATGTTAGATATGTGTTTATGCTCTATGATTAGTGAATTGAAAGTGTCCCTAAACTCAATCCAGGTTGCTGGGTCGCCACTGAAATGAGGAAGCCGAATTTCTGGAAGTTTAGGGAGAGAGGGGACAAATTGAGGCGATGATTGATTAGCAAGGATAGCTTGGTTGGGCTCATAATGATGCTTGGTTTCATCAATTGAACTTCGAAGAATACCAATGGTTTCATGAAAGGCAGATTCGACTTGAAGCCTTTGAAGTTTGATAGATTCATTGAGTTCTAGTACGTCGATACGTGAGTATTCAGTCTTGTACTCACTGAATAATTCCTCGAAGGATGTGCGCAGACTCAGAGCCTTGCAATAAGATTCTCTATCTTCTATGACAAGGGCTTGAATTGCCTGAACATAATTGAAGAAACGTGTCTTTATAAACTCGACACTAGATATTTAGCCTGAGATTCTTGCTGGGCCGCAACTAACTTAGCCTCAGCTTCCTGCTGGGCCGCAACTAACTTAGCCTCAGCTTCCTGCTGAGCTTGCCTTTGGAAAATTAAATTGTCTAGGTGAGAAAGGGCTTGGAAAACGGTTTCTTCGACTTCCTCCCTATAAGCCATTTCGGCATCAGAAAATTCTAACTCCTCGATCTGAGATTGTATGTCTTGAAAATCATTACTAAGTTTTGTCATTGTATCTTTGCGCCTGAGACGATTGCTACTTCGCAATTGAATTACTCCACCCATATCAATAAAATGAACAAAATAAGTTTATTATATAAACTTATTAATTAGAATAATAACATAAATATTAATCAATTATAGCTTTGCATTTCTAATAACATTATAGGAATAAGTTAAATTCACTAAAATTATCTGAACAAGTTACAGCAGAAATGGAATAAGAACATAATATTTGCAATATCATGTTCCGGCTGGACTTGTGTGAATATTGAAACGAGACAGATTTCCCGGAACGTAAGAATAGGCTTAAGGACTATACTAAAGGATCTCAGTGGGGTGTAGGAGACAGTCATTCATCACGAAATTCACTGCTATTGAACTAAAAACGTAGAGAAAGAAGAGCTTACTGGCTCTATTGAAATTTAAAGACTTAGTAAGTGGGAAAGTTCTTACTCTATGGCGCTTCGGGGAATCTAGCTTCATTTCTGGTTACTGACAGCGTGGGCAAGTACTGCCATCCACGTGTATTAGCGTCTATGCTGGGTAAGGAGCATAGCCAATGAAATAAGGGTTTGTATCTGAAGATTCTGATACACAATGTAATTTGCTGTAAACATAGCTATTAGAGGCTAAAAGAAATACAAGGCGTATTGGACTTTGAACGATGAGAAGTGGGGACACGCAGAAATTGGTATCGACACTCTCTCGTCTACGCTCTAAGTGAGTGGAGGCGATCTTCTCAGCATCTAGCTTCCGACTTAATAGAAGTCGGGGAGCTATTAATATTCTTCGGTCAGTAAATGATTTAAGTATCATTTACTGCAGTATTATTTAAATCTACGAATATATTCAGGTTTGAGGTACGGCTTAATTACAGCTGAGTACCACCTTAAATTCAGTGTGTATCAAACTGTAAGTACCAGTGAATCAACGACTTTACAAGGCATTCTTGTGAATACGCGAGGTTAGGGAGAAAGACACCTTAATAGCGAGATCCACTCATCTGAAGTCAGAGTTCACATACGACGAATATTCTGCAAAAAGCCTATTAACTGTTCTGTAATTATATTAAAATAAACAACACTCTTACCAGTTAACCAGGGTGTTTTAATTGCATAAGAATATAAAGTAGACTGTTTCTAAGAGCTATAAAATACCCAGATTGTGCCCCCGATGATACTGAAGATAACCTCTGCTCTGACTGTAGCGACACCGTGGCTGTAATTGGTATTGCAACCCGCGAACCGTTACATACGTGGCGCCCAACGTGGGGCTTGAAAAGACTCGAAGCTAAATTGTGTTGAATCAGAATATTTTAAATTAAAACAATAACTGTTACACGCATCATTAAGTAGAGACTACAGACATTGCAACGATTAACGGGATAGATAAATTCAAGATCCGAGTAAGAAGAATCAGGAGTGGGCAGACCGAAGATAGAATACCGGAGCAGCAGTAAAAAGCCTTGTAAAAATATAGTTTATAAGAGGGTATTATTGCTAGCTATAAGAGGGTATTATATGTATTTGTGTTTTGTGAAGGGTCTGATTTATATGTATGCAAAGGTGAGTGAGCATGATTTTTATATTTTGAGTGATCCCAGTGCAATAAATAAAGCTAGGGTTGTGTAGAAATGATGACGTTAAGGAACGGAAAAGCCGTAATTTCAAATATGGAAACTGAGGAAATGAATAACGGTCAAGATGTGCTAACTAATAGTGAGATAGATCAAATCCAAGGGAACGAAATTGTAGTAGGTAACCAGGAAATTAATAGTGATGAATCTGAAATGCTAGTAGATAACGAAAGCCTAGTAATTAATCAGGAAACTAGTGAGGAGAGGGAACCAGAGATTTCATTAGTTCAGGAAGATAGGCCTTGTGAAAATACTATGTCAAACCAAGTAGATGAGGGACCGCCTTCATGGATGAAGCACTTCATAATTAATATGCAAAAACAGAATCAAAGAATCGCGGAGGAAAATAATAGGAGATTAGCTGAAAAGTTAGAAGAAAATAGCAGTAAATTAGCTGAAAAGATGGATAGAAATACAAAAGACAGTAAAGAGGAAACTAGAAAGATAGGGGAAAAATTGGATAGGAGTACTAGTGAGATGAGGTTAATGATTGACCAATTATCTGAAAAATCAAAGAAAACTGAGGATAGGGTAAATAAACTCTCAGACGAATGTAAAGTAACAACTGTAAAATTAACTAAAAGGATCGACCACGTGCAAAACAAAGTCGAAGAAAATAAGAAACAGTTGGAACAGAAAATAGAGCAGGATATAAGAACCCAGAATAAAAACTTGGAGGATAAATTAGTTCAAGCTTTGTCAGTGGACATGGGGGTAATAAGTACTAATATTCAAGGGCAGGTTAATGACATTAAAACTGAACTAAACAAAATAGTTGCAGTACAGAATAATGTGACTAAAGAGGTTAATGATCATGCTGATAAACTAAGTAGGATGAGTAATGACATTTCTTGTACCGGAATTCAGGCTAATGGTAGAGGGGTTTGTTCTCAATTAATTCAGTGTTCGAATGGGGAAAATAACCACCCACACGGGAGTCAAGATGGTGAACAGAGGACTCCGAGCATAAGCCTAGAATCAGAAAATTCGCGAGGTGACCTAGGCCTACACGACAATGTTGTTATCCCAGTAACTGGTTATAATAATACCCATGTAAATAAAATCGCGGATTTAGATTGGCCTTTGCCTTATTATAATGATGAGAAAAATGCTAATCCTCATGAATTTATAAGAGAGCTAGAGACATACTTTAAAGTTAAAGGCATTCGTGAAGAATTTAAGATATTGGTTGTTCAGAGGTCGCTTGGAGGTAGTTGTAAAGACTGGATGCCAGTTGTGATGAGAGAGGGAACTGGGTACCAAGAATTCAAAAAGTTATTTATGGATAAATATTGGAGCGATTCACGTCAGAGTGAAGCTAGGACTGAACTCTATTCAGGGCATTATAATGAACAAGGGAAAATGTCGTGTACTGAACATTTCGTAAGACTTATAAAATTAGCCAAGTCGCTAAATATAGTTTCCGAAAAAGAGGTCATCCAAATTGCAATGAAACACTTCGGTCCAGATATTCATAAATTGTTAACTGTGGCAAGACCACAAACTTACGCGCAGATGCTTAGCTTGTTAACGGAGTTTGAGGAGGGCGAGAGAGCCATAAAGAAATTCCATAGTTACCAGCGGTACCATAACCCCCAAAATCGTGGAGGAAATCAAGCACAGTACGCAGGTGCCAGCCGAAATAATGAGAATTATAATGACAGTAATGGTAGGCCTACACAAGGTTATCAGGATGCCAGGGGAAATAAGCCGTGGACTAATAACGGAAGAAATCAGAATAATTCTAATTACGGAAATGGAAGGAATGAGAGGGTAAATAATAATAGTTACAGAGAAAACCAAAATACTAATAATGGTTTACGTAACACCAACAATAATCACACTGATGACAGAAATAGGTCACGACCTCAAAGCGTGGGAATAAATCACATAGCTTTCCAGGAACAAGAGAGAGGAAATGTAGATCAAGTTTACCGATATGGACAGTTACAAGACGGTCGGTACATTCCTCATCAAAATAACGGGACGGATAATTGTAACCACGTGCCAGATTCACAACATAGATTAGATCCTAATGTGAATGCATTTCATCACTCTCAAGCCGACACAACAGGTGTAGGAAGTGACAGATGTCAGCCCGAGGCTTTAAACTCAGCATAGATGCGATAGCAGGTCATATCTCATCTAACTCGTGCCCAGTGACCTCAGGGGACTCCCCACAAGTAAATAGAAATGATGTAAATACCGTAGAAGTGTCTTATGACTTGAATAAAAAGTTAAACCAACACATTTTATGTCCACCACAGATTAACGCAAAGATAGGCAAATTAAATGTACAAGTTCTCGTAGACTCTGGTAGCGTTTTAAGTGTATGTAGTGAAAAATATTACTTAGAACTCAAAGCGCATAACATAAAAATGCAGGAGATGAGCGTACCTGGAATGTACTGTACTACTGCCATTAAGAAAACAAAGTACAAGATTAATAAACAAGTAATGATACCGTTAGAGATAGGTGGGTGGCACACAGAGATTTACATGTTAATTGTTAAGGATCTTACCCATAATTTTATATTAGGGTGTGACATGTTACAACAATATGAAGGGATTTTAGATTTTGGCACAAATAGTCTTACAGTAAAAGATGGAAATAAAGTTACTGAAATTCCGTTTCTCACGACTCATACAACAAATCATCATACATGCTCCGAACAAGAATTAGCTATCCAAGACGAATGCTTTATTATTGAGAGTTTATCAACTGTGCAATTAGATAATGAGGGGGAGGAGTTTTCAATTATGCAGAATGTAGGCCTATCGAGCCCAAGCAATAATATTGAGAATCAGAATGGCGGAACGCCAGATCAGTATCAGAAACGCACGGAAATTGATGAATTTAATAATACATTTGTAGAGGAAGTATACGAAATCGGATCGAGTAATGAGATAAACTTGTGTGAAACAGATGTCTGTGATCAGGAAAATTATAGTGAGAATAACGGAGATGACGAGGCTGAAAAATTGCGAGAATCTGAGATCTTAGAAATTTTAAGAAGTAAAGTGGCCAGCATCACGTCTATTACGGATCAACAAAAGGAACAATTGTTTACTGTACTGATTAATAATATGGGCGTATATAGTAGTTCTCCGGGGTGTTGCCTTGTATATGAACATGCCATACAGATGGATAACCCGCCGATTTTTAATCACAAAAGTAGGCCACTGCCATTATCAATTAGAGAGGAGGCGAATAAAGTTATCGCTAAGATGTTAAAAGAAGGGATTATAGAAAAATCAGACTCCCCATATGTCTCTCCGGTTTGTTGGGTATATAAGCAGGATAAATCTTTGAGAATGACCCTGGATCTGAGAACAGCGAATATGTATATGAGGCCCGATCGGTACAAAACCGAACCGATTGACCACCTATTAGCAAAAATGGGGGAAGCAAACTACTTTTCAAGTATCGACCTCACTTCTAGCTTTTGGCAGGTTTCATTAAGGAAAGAAGACAGAAAATACTGCTCTTTTGTCCACCAAGGGTCGGTGTTCTCGTTTACACGCACACCATTCGGGATGAAAACTTCAGGAAGCGCGTTGCTGCGGGCACTTAACGTTATGTTCCCTGAAGGCACTGGGCCGCATATTACTGCATATGTTGATGATTACTTAATTCATACGCCTGATTTCGAAACCCACCTGGAAAAACTAGATTTAGTATTGAGAACTTTCTTAAGTTGTGGGATGACTATAAACCCAAAGAAATTGAGCCTATTCCGTGAAGAAGTAAAATTTGTGGGGTACATCATATCTAGGCAAGGAGTGTCAGCAGATCCAGACAGGATAAAATCAATTAGCAATATTAGTAGACCGAAGACGGTGAGGCAAGTCCGAAAAATCCTCGGAATATTTAATTACCAGGATAGGTTTCTCCCCGGTTATGCAGAGCATGTGGCACCCCTCAGAATGCTACTTAGAAAGCAAAATAAATTTAGATGGACTGAGGTGGAAGAGGAAGCATTCCAAAAGACGAAAGAACTCTTTCAGAAAGCGGTGTTGCTAGAAAGACCGAGAGATGACCTGGACTATATCGTATATGTGGATGCCTCATGTGTAGCCGTTGCCGGTGCGCTAATGCAAGAATATGAAGACGGAAGTCAACATTTGATTGCCACTACATCGAGGGGATTGACACCTGTCGAGAGTAAAGGGTCGGTGACATGCCTAGAGATTATCGGAATGTATCACGCTTTGACTAAGTTTCAGCAGTACATATTCAATCGAAAAACTATTGTATACACAGATCATATAAGCCTAACCTTCCTGAATAAAATGAGACTTGGTAACAGTAAATTATCACGTTACGTTCATGAGTTGAGTCAATTTGATCTAGAGATAAGACATGTTGCGGGCCGAGATAACTTGCTATGTGACTATATGTCAAGGAACAAAACAGGTATTTCTGAAGTCGCCGGAGGCGAAACAAACCCTGTCGCTATAATGCAGGTCAAGATGTTTAAAGAGCTGACATTGCAGCGGGACTTTAAGCATATAGTGGAATTCCAGAGGCGTGACCCGGAAATAGAGTTAGTCAGATTAGGCCTAACAGAATTAGATCAGAATGACAATGACGTAACGGAGGACGTGAAGTACCAAATACTGAATAATGTTGTATATAAATTATGTGGCCAAGGGAAGAAAGAATGGAAAATGTACATACCGGAAGAGCTAGAGAATAAAATTATTGCAATAGTTCACGAACGGTTAGGCCATTCAGGTACCGGCAGAATGTTGTTGTATATACAAGATAAAATGTACATAAAGAACTTGGGAAGGAAGATTAGGAAATATGTGAGCTGTTGCGACTTATGTCAGAAAGCGAAGCCATTGAACATCAAATATGATAGAGAACCCATGCCCGTGTTTAGGGAAAGTAAAGGGGAATTAGTAGCGCTAGATTTTCATGGACCACTAGTCGCTGGAGAGCATGGTATGCGGTACATTCTGATAGTTTATGATGTATTCTCCCATTTTGTTAAATTGTATACAACCCGTACGGCAACTACGACTGCGATCATAAGAAAATTGGAAACGGACTATCTGCCGAAGTATCAGCCTATCTCTGCTATCATTTCGGACAATGGGACACCCTTTGTTAGCAAGAAGTTTAAAGATAAGCTATCTGAACTTGGTATAAGACGGTACAACGTGGCAAAATTCCATCCCCAAGTAAACGTGGCAGAAAGAGGGTTGCGCGATCTGTCTCTGTACTTGCGTGCGCTCTGTCATAAAAGGCACAATGCGTGGGTCCGGTATATTCAGCCAATAGAGGATATACTGAACCACACGAAGAATCCGGTGACCGGAGTCGAGCCCGTAAGACTTATGGCAGATGACGAACCGAAAACACTCATTCCAGGCCTACCAATAGCTATCCCGCATGACGGAGTAAACAGAAAGCTAACAGATTACTGTCGCATTGCAATTGAAAACATTAGAAAGAGTGTCGCGAAGCGCAAGGAAAAAGCTAAGAGACACAAAGCTAAATGGAGTCCTGTTGTGGGAGATAAATTATTGATACGCAGAAAGAATCTGTCAAACGCAGCAAATAAAAGAATGTCTCGTCTCGAGTTAATTTATAGAGGACCGTTTATAGTGACCAACATTTTTAATGGTATCTGCTATGAAGTGACTGATCCCAAAACTAATAAAGTAGTGGGACGGTACAATCTTTCATTTGTGAGGCCATACAAAGAATAACCAGTTAAATGGGTGAAACAGCAGTGGAGTAGGCTCGGGTCATTTCACTAGAATTAAGGCACTGAAACTGAGGGTATTATTATTGTAAGTATACATGTCCGCGGAGCAAATATGTAGCGAAATGTAGGCTTTCAATATAACCTCTAAAAGTGTGAAATTCTTTGGACGTGCATAAAATATATCCTATGCCGATTATATTGTTGTTATTTAATTGTAATACGGACCTCGACACTTATATCCGTCGATCTTTTATTGTTGTTATCTCTTTTTAAATCTGGACGTTGTACCAAATATATCCGGTCACGCTTTTATCTAGGTTAGAATATATTTAATAAGTGTTTTCAAGTGTTTATATTCATAGGGTAAATTAGGTTTTGTATTAATGTTTCATTATTACCTGATGAGGTGAGGTATCTGTGGTCACGATCTAAGATAGCCTACCGTGTGCGAAGGGTGTAGTGTGTGAGAGAGTAAGGAAATATTGTAGTATGAGTAGTATGAATGAAACAGTTGTGCCAGGTATAGGAAATGTCATTCACTCATCAAAACAAATGGTAGTACTGTGAGAAGGTTGGAATCTATTCCATGTAATAGAATACGAGTTAGCACAAAGGTCATCGTACTGGGATCCATAACAAACTCGGCTCACTTACGTCACACTAAGCACTTCATGTCAGGAGTAAAACAGAATTACTCCATAAATTTGAAATTTTGAATACAAAACATAAATTTTCGTAGAATTCTCTTGGGCATGTGAGACGATTGCTACTTCGCAATTGAATTACTCCACCCATATCAATAAAATGAACAAAATAAGTTTATTATATAAACTTATTAATTAGAATAATAACATAAATATTAATCAATTATAGCTTTGCATTTCTAATAACATTATAGGAATAAGTTAAATTCACTAAAATTATCTGAACAAGTTACAGCAGAAATGGAATAAGAACATAATATTTGCAATATCATGTTCCGGCTGGACTTGTGTGAATATTGAAACGAGACAGATTTCCCGGAACGTAAGAATAGGCTTAAGGACTATACTAAAGGATCTCAGTGGGGTGTAGGAGACAGTCATTCATCACGAAATTCACTGCTATTGAACTAAAAACGTAGAGAAAGAAGAGCTTACTGGCTCTATTGAAATTTAAAGACTTAGTAAGTGGGAAAGTTCTTACTCTATGGCGCTTCGGGGAATCTAGCTTCATTTCTGGTTACTGACAGCGTGGGCAAGTACTGCCATCCACGTGTATTAGCGTCTATGCTGGGTAAGGAGCATAGCCAATGAAATAAGGGTTTGTATCTGAAGATTCTGATACACAATGTAATTTGCTGTAAACATAGCTATTAGAGGCTAAAAGAAATACAAGGCGTATTGGACTTTGAACGATGAGAAGTGGGGACACGCAGAAATTGGTATCGACACTCTCTCGTCTACGCTCTAAGTGAGTGGAGGCGATCTTCTCAGCATCTAGCTTCCGACTTAATAGAAGTCGGGGAGCTATTAATATTCTTCGGTCAGTAAATGATTTAAGTATCATTTACTGCAGTATTATTTAAATCTACGAATATATTCAGGTTTGAGGTACGGCTTAATTACAGCTGAGTACCACCTTAAATTCAGTGTGTATCAAACTGTAAGTACCAGTGAATCAACGACTTTACAAGGCATTCTTGTGAATACGCGAGGTTAGGGAGAAAGACACCTTAATAGCGAGATCCACTCATCTGAAGTCAGAGTTCACATACGACGAATATTCTGCAAAAAGCCTATTAACTGTTCTGTAATTATATTAAAATAAACAACACTCTTACCAGTTAACCAGGGTGTTTTAATTGCATAAGAATATAAAGTAGACTGTTTCTAAGAGCTATAAAATACCCAGATTGTGCCCCCGATGATACTGAAGATAACCTCTGCTCTGACTGTAGCGACACCGTGGCTGTAATTGGTATTGCAACCCGCGAACCGTTACACGCCTAAGCAGGTCTTGAATAGAAATTTCACTAGAACTAGTGAGATCAGCTATTATATTGGCTTGGCGGGTAATACGACTCTTAACAGGGGTTCGTTTAGCCTTAAGGGCCGCGAATTCAGGACCCGGATTAGTCATATTTGATGAGATTTGTAAAGTCTTTTACAATAAATAATTGTTCAGTGTTAAATCAATTGCCCGCGTTTCGGGAATTACACATAGACGTTTACAATGGTCATGATTGAGATAAACAGACAAAACAGTTAAAATACACTTGAAATTGTGTAGAATCTGTATCAGGTGTTTGTATTGTTGTCTGTGAGATTGTACAATATTTTACAAATTGACAAATATTACAATATGATAGTCAGGTAGCTCCGTACCTAGATCTCAAACGTGTTGAGGACACGGAGATATGCTTGATATTATTAAAACTTGATAATAATAGTGATGCTAATGTTTATGAAACAACACTTATGTTGTTGCTAAATGCAATACTTTGCATGAATTCAAACAGGCTTGCAAATGCCTGGAGAGACTTATGTATTATATAGTATAAGATGAATTATTTATGATAATCAAGCAAATGCACTGAATTTAATTCAGGTTCGGAGCAGCCAGTAATATCTAAACATGTTAGTAATATCAACGGCCTGATGGACCTTCAACATGTTAGTAATATCAACGGCCCGGTGGACCAACAACATGTTAGTAATATCAACGGCCCGGTGGACCAAGAACATGTTACCGCAAGGCGACCCTTCCTCTGGTAGTGGACCGTATTGAAAACTATTTGTAGGTTCGATTCCCGGCGATAACATGCGGGGGAGAGAAGAATTGAGGAGAAGAATTGGGTTTCATTTCCAATCTTCAAATGGGTAAATTGATATACAAGAAATATGCACATGTGAACGATGACGTTGCTTGATCAACACAAACTTGATGGTCTGGAATATATGCACTTCTTGAAATCTGCAGTTCTAGTTGTATCCAAGTACACATATATAGATGCACTGGTAGACTGTATTAATTCGGAGGACCATTTGTTGATGTAATAAATATAGCCTGTCGAAATTGTTATTTCGAAACTAGAAGATTGTATTGAATGCTGAAATTTAAGACTATTCACAGCACTAGTTCAGAAAAAAGAAGATTGCATAAATAAGCTGTTAACACTTTATTGCCAAGCATAAATGTCTGTATTTATTTAACAATTCGAAGTTGCATGAAGTCTCTTTATGACTACTAAATCTCACCGAATTGAAGACTAATCATAGTCCTTGTCTTGTGAATTATATTACTCACAGAATTGAAATGATTGATATCTCCTTATGAAGGTTCAGTGTCCAGAGATAGAACGAAGCACCTTTAGCGACGTCTAGATGAATCCCTGTGATGTTGAAATTATGTTGAACTATGTAAGAACATTGGAATTCTTAATCCAACACAAATGAAGATAAAAGGCATTTCGCCCGAAATTTAGCACTGTATGACGTGCTAAATGATTTGTTGAATAGAGCACATTGCTCTAGAAAAAGAGAATGGAACACTCAAATCGTTGTCCATTTTGAAGAAGAAGGATGAAGTGAATAATAAGGACAATTGAAGGTTGAAATAATAAATAATCGCTAACCCAATAATAATAGCTTCACTTGTAAATAAGATTAATTAATCAATACATTAAAACGCACTATGCTAATATAATAATAAATAAAATAAAAACAGAATTGATAAATTAGTAGTTATTTAAAAAATAAATAAATAATTTTGGAGTTGAGATTAAAATAACAATTGCCAAGACATACATTGAATTGATTGACTGTAAGCCTATACAGACAAATGAAAATCAAAGCCATCTGAAGTAAATTTATGGCAAGCAAGAAAGGAGGTATTACATGACGTAACACTGCTAAAGAAATCACCCTCTTGGTATTCATTTACCATTTAGCTAAAAAATGTGAGCAGGCTGTATTGGGAAAGAAGCTGTATATGTAACCATCATGAAGTGTAGAAATTGTAGAAACTAACCAACATGAATTGTGGAAATTTGAGGGAATAAGGAGAATATTTATTAATTAAACAATAACCAACATAAGCTGGACAATAAATCTGTAGCCATGTCTTTGAAGTGGAAATTATTTATTACAAAACGAGAGTTGAACCAATGATTTACCAAGTAACAACACATTCGGAGTTATACTGGCTATGTGGTCGATCGGCCGAGGTCATTATGCAGAATAATAATAATAATAATAATAATAATAATAATAATAATAATAATAATAAATCACACTTTGTCTATGGGCTCATAATACAAGAATCAGACGTTGTCAAAATTTATCAAAAATGTACACTTTCTTATTTTAAATAAATAAAAAAAATTCTACTTACACTTCATCTAAAGGATACAAGCATTTCTCTATTAAATATTTCTTTAACTGAGCTTTAAAAGTAGATTTGCTTGCATTTTTTATTTCTACATAATATAGTTCGAATTACACGATGTTTCTCCGAAACGTTTTTTGTATATTATACAATATAGCCCCGTAAAATGAATATTTTGTTAACATACTGAGCTTCTTAAGTTCGTTCCTTCAAGAGTCCTTCAATTTTAGAGTGCTTATAATTCTAATGAATTTATTTTGCAGCACCATTAGTTTATTCATACATACATTTGCTGCAAACCCCTACACCATCATTCCAATAATGGAAATGGGAGTAAATTACGCCATAATAAATAACTTGTAATTCTTCACTCCTTTATATGTGTTTAAAAATAGGCTATCTTAATAGTCATATAGACTTACGTACTAATTTTAGCATCTACATGGTGTGCCCATTGTTAATTCACTGTGAGAACTTGTGTGAAGAAGAAGAAAACGCATTAGGAATAAACGCGTTTTAAGGGAAAATGAAATTTCTCGGGACTTTCCCCTTTAGAATGATGTATTATACATAATTGTAACCTATAATTCTATCCATGCTATTTTTTCCTGATACTATCCAGAGTAGGGCGCAGGGTTGTTTTAAATTTGAAGTTCGTTTCCCGTAAGTTTACTTTTTGTGTATAAAAAAGCACATTTTCTTATCTTCTACTTAACATACAATCTAGAAATTATCAGAATTCCTTTATTCAGATGTCTTACATACACTGAAAAAAAACTTTTTGAGTAGGTTAATTTTCGAAATATTTGCAGGTCATGAGATACCTAAAACGTTGATAAAAAAAAATTAAATAAAAATATTTCAATAAATACGTATATTTTTTTAAAAAATCCTTTTTCAGTAAGCCTACTCTCACAAGGTAGGTATCTAAAAGCCTACGCTGTAAAAAGATCAAGAGCCTAGCTCTTGTAGTTTTCGAGAAAAAGGTACATTGTATTTAATGTTGTATAGATAGAGTCCAGCGATTCTCAACCTTTTTGAACCCGAGGACGACTAAAATGTTTTAAAAAATCTACGGACCCCTAATTTTACATCCCATTTTTAAAAGAAGACCTACATTCTAAAAATTTGGGGTATTAATTATAGGTCATTATAACGAAATATGTGAAAAAAACTTACTTCTTTACTTTCCACTTGCTTTATGATATTTTTTAAATTATGTCTGCGGACCATCTGCACTATCTTCGCGGACCACCAGTGGTCCGCGGACCATAGGTTGAGAAACGCTGAGATAGACCATTCCGTTTCCCCTTAATAAAATGTAATCCAATAATCCATTTCAACGAATAATAAAATGTTGGCTAGGTGGTTTTTTGCTTATTTCCTGCTTGGCACATAAGTTGTCACATATAATGCTAGGCCCTATATTATTCGCTTTTTTGGTTGAAAATTCACCTATTGTACCTGTAACGTAATTCATAGGTATTAATCTATGTAATCTTCAAAGCGTGGGATCTACCGTTGGAAGAAGCAAGGTGGGTAAAAAAAAAAAATGTGGGTATAACCGTCTGGACCCCTAGAGCTTTTATTTTCTGCATCGACCATCTTATTTACTGGGAGGCAGACTGAAGAAGGGTACGGGCGTACTTGGGGGTTGAACAGCAATTCAGTGGTTGTGGGGGATACGTCTGAAAACACTCCACCTGTTCTCAGTCACGTATCTTTCCTCCCTTTATTATTATAAAAATCTTTGAACCCGGAAAGGTTGCAAGGTGCAACCGCATACAACCTGACTCATTTTCTCAAAAGGGGGATGGAAAAGTACGGGACGGTGCAACGGTCACAACTGTCATATTAAAGTTGGGGGAGGAGTTTTTCTCCCCTTTTGTGTGAACTCTAGCCCAACAACCTTGCTATAGAAATGCTGATGGAGAAATACTTTTTGCTTACTACTGTACCCTGCTTGAGTCACTGGCAAGTTAACAATCAGTGCCTGATGTAACATTTCCATATGGATGAAGCAATATACACATGGATTCTCTGAACTTGTCGGTACAGGTGTGCGACTGTTTTATCTCTCGTGCACTTGGCAGTTTCTTTATTGTATTTCCCCCTCTTTGTTCCTCTTTCTTTGTGATAGAATACTTGCCAGTCATCTCGGGTTGAATCATTATGTTTTGTTAGTCTTAGAACAAAGGCTTAAGGTGAAGAAGATCTGGGCGATGCGAAATTGACACGGCCTGCCATACTGACAAGTATACATATACGGTGTAATGAGTCGACAGTCATCGGATGACATAGGCCCAACTATATTAATTGTGCATTTTTACTGAATACTAGAGGCGCTCGCGGCTTCGCCCGGTATTATTTACTCAACCCCTAGATGTTTTATTTAAACAATTTTACTGGTACTTTATGAGATTGTATGGTGGACAAGAAAAGTCTGTCCGTCCGTCCGTGTGTCTGTACGCGCGATAACTCGAATATATTTGCATGAAAACTTGGTACACGCATATATAACGTCCGTGGGAGAAGGCTATTGATTTTGGACCAAATCGGTTGATCGGTACCGGAGAGATGCCCAATTTATCGCTTATCTTGAGCCAATATATATTAGACTAGCTTAGAAGACCCGGCGTCGCCCGGGTTTTGTATTTTGTAATTGGAAATTAACTTATGAAGGATTTTCAATTTTAAATTCTAGGTCCTTATATAGGCATTTATAATTTGAAATAGGAAGAACGACTTATTACACTCAGAAAACGCTTGATATAGTTTTTATGGCTCATAGAGGATCTAGAATTTTGCATTCCATCGCTTGTACAGTGCACAGCAAGCCTGGTAGAGGTTTAAATAAGAAGAAACAGAAATTCCTGTAACATAAAATTGTAATATCGAGGCGGGAAATTTCCCACTCTTATGTTACCATAAAACCGTTTTGGGGATGAAATTAAACAGAAAGCATTATCACTTTCACACTTTTCTCTCCAAAAACCTGTGATATAATATAATAATATACACATTACCATACCTCGTTTTGTCCAGGGTAGAGAAAGTTATGTGATTCCATTATTTTAGTGGATTTCATTCTGTAATATTTATTTATAACATGAATTATTTTGATAACTTCTCTTATTTGTCAAAAGTGCATTTCATTTGTTTTTTCCAAGCCCATCTGATACCATTTGGCAACAATATATTCTGTGATTTGGAATTGATAATTCTATGTAAAAAGGGATTAAGTATCTTCAAAAACATTTAATTTTTGGCATTTAGAATAAGAATTTTTCAAAATCCTTTCTTAGTGAGCATCTACATTATGAAACGAAGGTACTATCAAAATTCCAAGTCTCTACCTGTTATAGTTTAGGCTGTACGTTGATTGCTGTCAGTCAGTCAGTCAGTCATTCAGTCAGTCAGTCAGGACAAAGCCTTTTATATATATAGAGATAGAATTTATCAAATGCAAATCAGTTCTCATGACGACAGTATTATTTTACAATGGTCATATACGGCTTTGGAAGTTGCAATACAAATATCACTACCCACATATTCCTTCACATATGCTTATCAAACTTTCTCAAGAAACTATGGTCTAAAACTCAATAGTTTCTTAAATATGACCTGTTAACTCCATCTGGCACTTTGTTATATCACTTTACCTGATTTTCTTCTTCTTTTTTTACGATGACGCCTCCTAGGACCATTTGCCAATTTCAATTCATCCTGCATTGTCTTCTCTCCCGTTCTTTTCAGTATTCCTTCATCATTTCGCTATGCTTTCTCCTTCTCTCCTCATACCACTTTGGACCGGGTTTCTTTTTCATTCTGCCATGGAATCCTTCCATTCTTAAAACCTTAATTTAAAAAAAAAAAACTATTTTTTCATAGTTTCCTATTCTCTCATTTCATTTCCTTCTAAAACGTTCTTGACTTTCTGAACCCAACTTTTTGTTCACTTTTTCTTCCAAAGGTACTTGAATACTTGTTTAGTTAATCTGTTGTCATGGATTCAATAGATACGTCCAAAAAATAGCAATCTCCTTTTTCTTATCGTTTCTGTTATATTTTCTATGTTCTGGTATATTTCTTTATTACTGTTTATCTTCCATTGTTCTGTTGTTTTCATTGGGCCTAAGATTTTTCTCATGATTCTTCTTTCTAGAATTTCAATTTTATCTAAACTATAGTTCAAAACAAGGCATTCGCTCGCGTATATCTGAACGATTTTTTTTAACAAAATGATATTAACTTAGCCTATAGTAGCCTATTTGTTTTAATGTTCGTTTTAGATTAGATGTTTGTTCATGTTCATAATTATGTTGCATTACGATTTTATTATGACGAAGTCTTTTGTGTTTTTATATTTTATGACGAATATATTATTATTATTATTATTATTATTATTATTATTATTATTATTATTATTATTATTATTATTATTATTATAGATATTCCGGTTTCACCACTATATTGTAGTGCCTTATTTTGAAGATTTTTAGATAAGTACTTCTTGTTCCAAAAATTCTTAGTAATGTCACCTTGTGCAACCTTTCTTCTACAGCACATTTTTATAAACAATTTTCTTGCATTATTTCTTCCAAATATTTGAATATCTTTACTTCTTTATTCGACCAATGTCTGTCATAAAAATTCTCCAAATTTTTGTGATAAATTTGGTTTTTCCTTCAGAGATTCTCAAACCCATCTTGTTGGCCATTTCTTCCAAGAGATTGATTTGTATTGTCGCATCTGCCAGGCTCTCTGAAATTATAGCAAAATCGCCTGCAAATGACAGGCAATTACTACAACACCTTGTTTTCTCTCCAGAGGTATTGATGACATTCTGTGTTCTTTTAACTTTTAATTCCAAATTCTTACAATTTTCTCTAGAATACTGTTGAAGAGAATGGACGATAAGCCATCCCCTTACCGTACTCCTGTATTTATCTTGATTGGTTTCAATATTTCACCAATAAATTTTACCTTCAAAACTGTGCATGTAACCGCTTCTCGTATTAGGCTTGCCAAATTAGGTTTCATTCCAAATTCCCGTATTATTTTACCTAAGGTTTCTCTATCCACAGAGTCAAAAGCTTTTTCAAAATCTACAAATGTCGCTACTATGTTCTTGGATTTCAGTATTCTATGAGTTTACCTGATATTATTTAGGCCTAATAGAAAAATAATTAGAACATTAGGCCTATATTTATTAACACTGACATCGTTTTTACATAAATTGCATGAATTACATCATTTTATTTTTAAATGTATTGTTAGTCTTTTAAAATAAATAATTGTGCTGCCATATGGGCATATAGATTCGATATGAAACGATTAAAAAGAGCCACAGATTCATGAACTTTACCCTTATCAGGCAAATCAGGCGTAAACAATCAAAACGATTGATAATTAAAAAACTAAAAATCTGGCTTCGAAGTACATTTCACTATTAAAGTGCTTCGCCCGACAAGATGTCTGTGCTGGGAGATTGAAAAAGGATCATTATAGAGATGCTGATCTGGTAAAACACTAATAATTTAATTACAGTAGATTTAAGTCACTAAAGCAATGAGGATTGACTTCCCGATAGTGATTAATGATTATATTATTATTATTATTATTGAACCTACTAATTATTATTATTATTATTATTATTCGTTATCATTAGGGGGCGGATTTCCATGACATGTCACATTTTTCCCCTTTTGCATTATTTCAGGTATCAGACTAATTTAAACCCGATTCCAAGCATCCTGGTGAAAATGGAACGGCTTTTTTTGTGCATATAACTGCATATTTAGGAAACTTTCAACTATTGTAGCATATTTAGTATGAATATGCATATTTAGGTCATATTTTTGGTATATTTGTGTGCTTATTAAAGAAATTTTAAAGTTTCATATCATATTTTGTAAATTTTGCTTTATAATGATACTTTTTGAGAATTTACAGATATTTGAAATAATTAACATTATATTTTAATAAAATGAATTGTAATAAAACTTAAAAAAATATGTACAATGTGTAAGAGGTAAAGTCATATTTTAAATTTTATTGGTCATATTTTAATGTTTTTTAGGTCATAAATGCATGCATATATAGTATTTTTTAGGTCATAAATGCATGCATATACCGTATTTTTTAGGTCATATAAACCTTCCCCTTAATTATCATTATTGCTACCACAGCTGCGGATGAAATAATGAAAATCTTTATAACGAAATGTTGGAGATAATTATTAAAGAAACAAAATAAGAGCTCTATAATCCCGTCTGTCTTTAACGTCCACAATAGTCCTACATATTAATGCTATTGTACGTACATTCACCTAGCTGGTACTTTAGAGGAGACCGTTCAGATCAACGCAAACTCCCGCAGCTCTCTCAATGGTTACATTTGAATATACAAAGACTTCATGCTGAGTTGCAAATTTTTTGACATTTGAATATTATTTTTGAAGTGGATTCTATGAATAAATAAAATCCATTCACCAACAAACATTTATGATCTGAGTGGGACGTAGACTTCTTCTCTCGAGTTTGCCTGCAAATAATGGGCTGGTGTAGAACTGGTCTACCTAGTTTAGGAAGTGTAGAAATTCAAAGAAACAAAGTGGGTGTAAAGATGACCCGCTAAAACAAATCAGATGGTAACTCTACTCAAACAATGTGCCAAACTACAAGTCATTCCTATATGGTCAACACTGACATTAACGACTTCTTTTATTCTTTGCTATAATCATAGCTTGCAAATTTATTGCCAGGAAGTAAAAAAAAATATTTATCTTTGTATGTATTCATGCATACAAAGATCACTCTTCATCTATTTACACTTAAAGATTCAATAGGCAACTTAATAAAAATATATAAAATAAAAAAAGATGTAAGACCTAAAATAAATTCGTAAGTAAGCTAAAGGAACAATATATATTTGATGGAACCCGAAGGTTCATTGCTGCGCTGATCTGAGCCCGCCATTCTGTGCTAACTCTATCCAACCATCCCTCGCAAATCCTACTTCCCTTAAATCTATCCTAATATTGTCCTCCCATCTGCGTCTAGGTCTTCGAAGTGGCCTATTCCCTTCCTGTATCCCTGTCAATATTTTTGAGACTTGCGCATGCGCGCAACATGTCCAGCCCATTTTATCCTCCGTGATTTAATTACCCTTACTATATCCGGGGGACAGGTTATGGAGCTCGTCGATATGCAGTTTCTCCAGTCCCCATTTTCATCTCTCTTAGGCCCAAATATTTTCCTAAGCACCCTGTTTTTTACTTTTTATTTTATTACCGCCTACGAGGGATTTCTGTGTAGTGACACCACCTTCAGGGCATCTTGCTTTCTTCCCAAGTTGACACTGTTGATATATTACTGAAATCAGTATTATAAGTCTTCTAGTAGTTTAATTGTGATTAAAATTCAGTAAATTTAAAATTTTTGTTTTGAAAACATTATGCGGGTATCGCAACGGCGAGCCAGGAAGAATGAAAGAGCGACGTGTGCTAATATGTCAGTGTTTTAGTAAAACATTTTAAAGCTTTTAGTGAATTTTAATCACAATGAAACTGGTGAAGGGCACAACTGAATGATTTTAAGAATCGAGTAATCTATTTTTACAGTAATATAAAGAATTAGAATGAAAAAAGTTCTCGTATGAATGAAGGAAAACAAGATAAGAGAGAATTACTACAACTGACTACGTGTTACCATCGTCATTTATGGAGACTATATTCTACTGAAGATTTTCTCATCAATTTTGAGCAGAAGAGCTCAATGATGATTTCACTCTACGATTGCTTATATTAATATACTAGCTTAAAAGGCCCGGCGTCGTCCGGGTTTTGTATTTTGTAATTCGAAATTAACTTATGAAGGACTTTCGATTTTCAAACTATAGGTCCTTATATAGGTATTAAAAATGTTAAACAAAAAAGAAGACTTATCACACTCAAACTATTCCCTCAGAAAACGTTTGATATAGCTTCTTATGGCTCATAGAGGATTAGAATTTTGCATCCCATCGCTTCTACACACCAAGCTTGGTAGGGGTTCAAATAAGAAGAAACAGAAATTCCGGTAACATAAAATTGTAATGTCTTTGCGGAATATTTTATTTCTCACTCTCATGTTACCATAAAACCGTTTTGGGGATGAAATTAAACAGAAATGCAATATCACTTTCATACTTCCCTCCCCCAAAACCTGCGGTATACAGTAATAATATACATATTACCATACCTCGTATTGTTTTCTCTATGTCCAGGGAAGAGAAAGTTATGTGACTGCATTATTTTCGTCGAATTAATTCTTTAATATTTATTTATAACTAGCTTTATTTTCAAACCCACCTGAGACCAATGCCAACAATACACTGTTGTCATCTGAACTGTGATTTGGGTTTGACAATTCTGTGTAAAAAGGGATTAAGTATTTTCAAAAACATGAGATTTTTTGCATTTAAAATCAAAATTTTCCGAAATCCTTTCTTAGTGAGCACTTACATTATGAAACGAAGGTACTGACAAAATTCCAAGTCTCTACCTATTATAGTTTAGGCTCTACGTTGATTCTCTGTCATTAAGTCAGTCAGGACAAAGCCTTTTATATACATTAAATATATAAATTCAGCTCTGAAAGGATTAATTATAATTACACAGGCTCTAGATCGACAATTTCGAATAACTGAGAAATAAAATTCATGCAAGCTTTCAAACACCTTGACAATTAAGCTACTGGTAATGATTTTGGACAAATAAGTCCTGTATAAAAAGCTCTGGTTTATGACAAGTTTCTAAAAATAAAACGTCCTTCATTGCGTCATGAAGTGACCCTCATTTTATCCGCCAGTCAGTCGGCCGCTGTTGTTTGACTTTTACCTGAAGATTTACAACAGCCTGGGCAATTCGTCAGCAAGTCACCACTGATACCATTCTCAATATATCACAAAAACTTTCAAGTCCATAAATAATGGGATCGACCCTTTCGAGTCCCTTCTAAATTTTTTGCAGAACGTACGAAATTTAAAGAGAAACCATCAACATAAGCAGGTATAGTCTTTTTTGCTGGGCCTACGAACTATTTTATTAGCCTTTTAATACTCTCAACAAACGAATAACATATCATTCAAGACCAAGACGAAGAGGATAATGCGATGATTCTTTCTTATTTAGGAATTTTATTCGCCGTCAAGATCTGACGTTCATATTCACTAAATAATGTATTTTTGCCATAGATTGTCCACAAATGTGACACAGAAGATGCGTTCGCACCTTTCACGCAGCGGGCCTTGGTTCGAATCCTGGTCGGAACAAGTTGCGTAGATGGGGGTTTTCTGGGGTTTTTCTTCACCTGTGAAAGAAATGTTGGGTAAATTGTAGTCCCCGGATATCACCTGGCCTTATTATCATCTTCATGTCATCCTCGCCTTGTTCAGAGTGAATGTGTGTGCGAATAGTGTGTCTTGTCCTATATGTTCATGTTGTCTCGGAGGTGGCCCCGGCATTGGGCTGATCACTCATCCGGGGAGGCCCTCCATGTCCTTGTCTGGTCAAGAAAATATGTATGTGATCCAATAGATAATCCATCTCCCGATAGGTTGCGCCCTGTAAGGCCCGGGCGGCGTGGGTCGCTTAAAGGGAGAGGTAAAATAAGATAAAGAAAGAAAGAATGTCATAGATTAATGATATAATAGAAAACAGTATATAATACAAAAATAATGAAGCTGTATTATAAATTCGATCATTTCCAATGAAGAATTAATTTTTATCCTTCGTCAGATGGAAAAGCAAAGAGAACTACTGTTTGGTGTAAAACAAGGAAAACCGCAAAACCTGGGACATGTTATGAGAGGCGAGAAATATCAGTTATTACAGCTAATTGAAGGGAAAATACAGGGAAAAAGGAACATTGGAAGACGAAGAAACTCGTGGCTGAAAGATACCCTATGATGACAAAGCTGTACATCAGAAGTCTTTCATGCTGTCTTGTCATGATCAGAGCTCTGGCTACGTAAATCGTCAACCTCTGTTCGCAGATGACGTCTTAAGAAGAATTAAGCAACCTGGTTGATTTAACTAATTATAGATGTAACAGTGGTTTGAATTAATGATATTAACCCTATGATGAGAGGAGTTTTATTTGTGTGTATATGAATCATAATTATATGAACACAACAACTAATTATATATCATAAAGATTTAGTTTTATGTACGGCGAATGTATTAGGCTATAATATTCTAGGATTTATCCCATGGGCACTACCTCCAATCTATCGAATCGAACCCGGTCCACTCTGCGCACGAAGCATAGAGCCTTCTGGTGGAAGTATAACCGAAGATTTTTTCTTTCTTTCTTATTTTCTTATAGAGACAGTCTCTTCTCAAAAATAATCTAGCAGGTTACTAAAATATTAAGTTATATTATGTCACTTTTTTCTACCTTTTCCTTCACTCTACTCTGTACTGCACCCAAGCACGAGTAAACTTGCTCATACGAGTGTATTCACATTACTATAGTTTGGCCTATTATCTTGTACCGGAAGTATAATATGTATTAATATTTATGAATGTTTTCTTTTTTAATGTTTCTGAAATCGTAAGTTTGTGTTTCGTATTTGACATTGAAGTCTCATGTGTATTAAATAATACGTACTTTCAGTGGCGACAGACAAATTCCTCAGCAAGCTAAAGGGATATTATCTATTTATGGAACCCGAAGGTTCATTGCCGCGCTTACCTGAGCCCGCAATTCAACCCTATTCTATGTTAACTCCATCCAATCATCCCTCGGAAATCCTACTTCCCTTAAATCTATTCTAATATTGCCCTCCCACCTATGTCTAGGTCTTCCACGTGGTCTTTTCCCTTCGAGTCTCCCAGTCAATACTTTTGAGATATGTCTTTCCTTCTCCATGCGTGCAACATGTCCAGCCCATTTCACCCTTCGCGATTTAATTACCCTTACTATAACTGGTGAAGAGTAGGCATACAGGTCATGAAGCTCGTCGCTATGCAATTTTCTCCAGTCCCCATTTCCATGTCTTTTGGGCCTAAATATTTTTTCTAAGCATCCTGTTTTCGAACACTCTCAGACTATGTTCTTCCTGATCATCTATTAAATAATAATAATTTTAATAATAATAATAATAATAATAATAACATAATAATAATAACATATACAAACTGAGACCAGAAAAGGAGTTATACAAACAAACAGAAAAAATAGGACATGCTTTCAGGAAAAGAAGATTAAGATTCTATGGTCATATTTTCAGAATGGAAAGAGACAGACTTACCAAACAAATTTTTGATCACTATATAAGTAAAATAACTAAACCAGCATTTTTCAAGGAAGTTGAAGAAGATTTTAAATTACTCAACATCAAAAAGGAGGATATTGCAAACAGAGAAAAGTTTAGGAAAGCAATATTTGATGGCGAATTTCCAGAAAAACCCAAGAAGAAAACGGGAAGTAAATGGACGGAAGAACGGAAACAGCAACATCGCGAAAGAATGAAGAAGTTTTGGGAAGACAAGAAAAGGACAACTGTTTCACGTGGTCCTAAGCTGGCCTAATTGAAAGGAAAAATAATAAAAATAACATAATAATAACGATTTTGAATGAAAGAGGAAATCAGAAATAGACCTATAGATGTTCGGTTACAATGCTTTAGTTCTTCAGTCCAGAAATTGGTATTGGTATTTGGCAATTCATTTTGTCGAAAGTTAATTGCCTTCGCAAAGAGAAACTAGTAGCATTAAATAATGTTTCTTTAACAACCGTTACAGTTTTCTTCGATATGCTGCATTACTTATGCAGATAGGCGTACAAACAAACTTCGGGTGCGCATTCCCCATGTAGATCTCAATGCGATCTGTACCCCATTCGTATGTTAATGGCAAAGGGAAGGAGTTTTCAGTTACTGACCTTGTTAAGCTCGGACTTGTAGAGGGGTCAAACAATTGACAACTATGAGGGAGGAATGCTGCAGTAGCATTGAAAGGGGTGACGATAGTGGCCCCCCCATGCTTGACCTACACAATCGATTTAAAGTGGGCGGTAAAATAGTCACTGAACCTGGCAGAAAATTATTAAAGAAAGGAGGAACTCAATGAAAAAGCATTCGAAAAATCTCATAGAATTTTCTTTATACAGTATCTAGAAGTTTCATTTCCTCCAACTCACCGCCAGTTCATTGGGAGATGGTTAATTTAACAGTTAATGGAGATTTAAAAAACTGAAATTTCTGATATTATTTCCAAAATATATCTTAATCTAAGAAAGGGAATACAAGACCACCATTTATGGTAATAAATAGCCCTGTATTCTCTTTCTTAGATTAAGACATATTTTGGAAGAAATATAAGGCAACAAGATAAAACCACCGAGCGAGATGGCCGATATGTTAATGTCTTGGACTCCCATTCGGGAGGTCCCAGGTTCAAATCCCGTGGCAGGCCAATTTAACATGGGTTTTTTGTGGTTTCACCAGTCGCAAAGGCAAATGCCGAATTTGATGCACACACACAAAATTGAAGACAAAAATGTAAGATGTGAAACACAGCTGTTACCTCTTCCTCTTCCCAAATAAAAGTGTTGCCTCTTATTATAATAATATATTATGTATGACATTCTCATCACAAACAGTGAGTGGCTTATAACTATCCTTCAGACAACTTTTTGTCGAAAAATGTTTCGAATAAAACTTTTAGCACTTAGCATAAGCACCTCATGTAAAAAACGTTTTAACAAAATCGTAAGAGCCGTTTTCGAGAAGATCGCAAAAAAGAAAATCTTCTTAATGTAAAGTGGCATTAAAATCTTCGTGTCATATCTCCAGAAGGTACTTAGCCTAAATACAAAATGTTGTTTTCGTACTATTTTTCGTTCACAAACATTGGGTTCAGGGACCTCAAAACATGTACTTATATTAAAAACTCAATTCCGAATTTCGGGGTCGAACACAATAATTTACTCCCTCTACCTATCCTAGTACCTATGGTATGGGGAGAGGAAGCAAAAATTAGAAAACTATTTTTAAATAGCAACGAATAATAATTGTTATGTGAGACTATATAATAGAGCCAGCAAAAGCGTTGTCAAAGTCATGCTCTACCATTCTCTCACTGGGGTATCGTTTTAATGAGTACTAATTTCGAGAAGCCGGTCCCCAAATCTTGACAATAATGCTGAATCCTCGATTCTTCATGCGGTGGCTTTACACTCCACAAAGGTCGATAATGTGAACGGAGTGCAACCAATCGCAATGGTGGTGTTTCAATCACTGTGCTATCCACTTAATGATTCTGTCACCCTTTGATCTCCAAATCACCCTCAGCTCTTTCCCTTGCAGCGTTAGTACCCTGAGAAATGATTTCATCTCCTCTCTTGTTATACTCCCAGCATCGTCCCATGGGGTCCAAAACCCTTATTACACAATAAGCTTGGTTTCTCAGGTTTACCACTTGTATGCTACTTTTTATGTATCACTTCAGTGGTGGCTCGTTAGATTTTCGGCTAGGGTTGCCTAAAATCTAAATCAGTCTGTGCAGGAAAAGTCTACTTATATTTCTTCAAAACGAAAGTTGTTAGGCTTTAGCAGTAAGAATATGCATTTCAGAAGAACGTACGAAGCTGAAAGTGATCAACTACACACTTGATACTGAACAATTAACCAAGGAGATGCAAGGACCAAACAAATTACAGTAGAGTCCCGCTATTCCGAAAATCGACCTATTCCGAACAGAGTTAAGAAAAAATACCGATTTTTTAAGCTTAAAAACATGAGAAATTAAAAAGACGTTCGTGAAAAAAACGTACATTTATTGTTACACAAAGAAGTTAAGTAGAGACGTACATAGAGCCTAAGCTTGATGAAATCGCCTGAAACCAAATTGGAATGAAAGCCTGAAACCAAATTGGAATGAAAGCTGGTTACTTACAGCACATGTCAGCTCCATTTATACAATTCCCCGCACTTAATTTACGCCTTAACAAGTCAATACGTTGATATTATTCATGAAATCCTCCTATTCCGAATTCCCGTTAAACCGAACGGTGTTCGGTCCGAATTAGTTCGGAGTAGCGGGACTCTACTGTATATGTAGTAAAATTTCAAAACAATGAGTTCTGAATGTTAGTTTTTCAAAATTGCATTACGTGCTTTATTCGTGTCCACACTAAAATATTAAACGATTCACAAAAAACAGGAGCATTATTTAAGGGGGTATGTAAAAGACTCACAAAGTGCAAAAATAAATGTATTCATTTCCTCCAACCCTGGGAGCTAAAGTTTGTATGATAAATTCTAATATTTTGATCCTTTCAAAACAATCAAGTGAAACTATTAGTGGGTTCTAAGTTTGAAATTAATTAAAACAAATTCAGTATACAGTTGGCTTCCCTAAATAATGACCTTAAAATGTAAATGAAAGTCCTTACATTTTACATAAAGCATTACTTTATCAGTCTTATTTCTCTCCTTTAAACAATAATTGTTCAAATTGATGCATTTATGCGTCAGTAGCAGTGAAAAGGCTGTTCGAGTTCGGAATTTTATGACAAGATATTTCTTTTTTTACTTTCATTTTATTCATAGCATTGATTAAAACAATAATTGAACTTTTATGATTACTTTGAGGTATATTATGTATGGCATACGCCTGTGTTTACATAATTAGGACATTTTTACAGTTTTGGTCATATTGTGCACACTTTCGGCATTGAAGGTTATAATCCGGTTCATTTGCGAGCACGATCTTGTATTCAGAAGCCTTAAAAGGTTGATATTTTGAAGAAAAAAAAAATTATATTCCGGATTTTCAACAATGTCCAAAATCACTGTCATTTTGAGCGGTAAAATGCTGTTTTGTTTAAGACAACTCACAATCGGAGTGCAGCAAATTGACTCTGTTCAGATATAACCCTTTATCGTCTTACGGCTATGAAGTCGAAAGAGGGTTCTCGAGATACAAGATTATTCTGACTGCAGCATTACAAGAGAAAACAAAACTTAGGCCTATTACTGATATAGATATATGCATATACATTCACGAACCACAGATTATTGTCTTGTTGGACATTACATGATAATATTAAAGAAGAAAAATTCCTCTGACACTTCCTTAATCAATATCTCATAATAGCTTTAAAGACTAAGTTAAACAAACTAATATCCTTCAAAGCTATCAATAAGAAATATTCTTTATTGGGATTGAACAAAAATCACTAATTAGTGTGCCTCACAGTACTGCATATGAAATAAACTTCTCTCTCAGTGAGGTAGATCATTAAGGACAATCGGTCATAGGAGAGAGGTTCCATCTGGCCCTGTGAAGTGAACTCTGCCTTATCTCAGTTGGTAGAGCATTGGCACGGATATCCAAAGGTCTTTGGTTCAAATCCCAATGTCGGGGGTATTTTTTCCTATAATATTATTACTACCGATAGTAAAATGACGTGATTTAATATTAAAATAATGCATGCTTTTGTTGACTTATTATATATGTGTTTGTTTGGTCATTTTCTAGTCATATTGAGATATTTTAAGGCCATGTCATCTCTGAATTTTAAGGTCACAGACACCCGAACACTACTAATTATCATTCTACCAAAAATTATATTCTGTAAACTGGATATAATGTATGTATCTTATGCAGAAGCCCAAAATTAGACATAGTTCGTTGCTTAATTGCTCAATTGAAGAAACCGCCTCTGGAAAGATCTTACCAACCCCTAGCTGTCATTCTGCTAGATTGGTGAATTGGAAAAGAACATCCCCTCCCCACTCACAAGACGTTTCATTTCCATCTAGGAACCGTTAAGTATTCTCAGCTGAGGGCAAAATATTTTCTTGACGTGATAAAGCACTTTAAATATAAGAGGTTACAGGGCACGGAAATTTCCACCACATAGAGTAGAAAATAATATATGTGAATACCAAAGGATAATACCCCTCAGATATATTAGGATTTCGTTTTTTATTAAACCTCATTTCATTAGAGCCAGTTTGTATCCTTTTGCAAAGTTTAAACGCTTGGTTGGTAGAGAGGTGAGAAAGGTCTCTACCAAAACTAGTCACATTGGTTACTAGCAGGGCCCGGATTTTGATGACATGTCATCTTTTAACTGGAACATCATGGACGTTGCCCACTAGTGCAGATATTCTTACACAAAAAAAGTAATAATTAGGTCATTTTTGATCATTTTTTCACATTTCTAAGTCATTTTTGGTGATTTTTCCATATTTTTAGGTTCTTTTTTAGAATTTATTGTCATTATTTGGTCATTTTTTGTTATTTTACGGTCATTTTGTCCACATTTCATATTTTTAGGCTATTTAAAAAATATAAAGTAATTATTTTGTGTTGCATCTCGCATTATATAAAGTGTTTGTGCATTTATTTACATTGAATATTATGGGAACTCTAAATAAGCATAAATAAATAGCTATTTTTATGATTATAATTTGGATGCAGAAAGACGGTGTTGCTGTTTGCATTTAACCCATACGTACCAATTAACTAAATACAAGTCTATAATTTGATCAACAACATAAACATAAAATGGATGAATAATCTAGCATTTTCATGCATTTTTTTAAAGTTTTTTAGGTTTTGGCTTTTTTTTTGTATTGTTAGTCATTTTTGGCTCATTTTTAAAGGTACTTTTAGGTGATCAAAAACCTGGTCATTATAATGCCTGTATAACAGGTGAGAAGAATTCTTGAATTTAGTCTGGTTTTAATAAAAGTAATCAAACAAAGGCAGATTTAAATTAACACTGATTTTTTAAATTCATCCTACTTTCAATATCCCTATCTCAACTCCAATATGCCTTCAACTGAGTTCTAATGAAACTCAAATAAAACACCCGCAAAATGTGTTTGCGTAATCCTTTCAGTGATTAAACCTCTTCTTCAGTGCAAATGCAATAAGTATATAAATTACTTATCTATAATAAAATATCGAATGTTAGCTTACAGTAATTTTTAATTTAAATTATCAATGATAAAAATTACTTCTTTATTCCCCTGCGTATGAGAAGCATTGACTCAAAGAGGCTTTAACGGATGTCGAAAAAGAAAAGGATCTTTTGTAACTAAAAAATACTAAAATTTTCTAAAATTCCACTTAAAAACAACATCCAAATCGCAAGTTACGTTAATACAGCAGACCTCCTCCCGGTTTACAATCCATGCTGAAATTCCTTCTCACTTATTAACTGATGGTCGTGTAACTCAAATTTCGTATGCCCAGAATTTGACCAAAAATTTGCATTTCTCTTAATTTCTTTGAATTAATTACTAACGAATCTCAATTAAACTTTAAAATGTTGGCAAATCCTCATGATTAGGCCTCGGATTCAAATGCACTAAAAAGCTTGAATATATGCATGCATTTATGCAGTAAAAAATGGAAAATATGCACCAAAAAGTGGAAAACATGCACCAAAAATGGCCTTAGTTTCTGTTAATAAATTAATTCTACAATTATATTTGCCACATAAATATATTGCTAACATTTTATTCCCTACGAAATAGTTAATTATTCTTCAAATATGCATGCACAAAAAATATGGAAAATATGAAAAAAATATAAAACGTGCATTTATAAAACGTGTAATTTTATTCATTCTCCTACTTACATAATTCATTTGCCGAAAGTAGCATCACAATAGGCAACTAGTAGTCTTTCAATGTTTTCTGGAGACAAACTACGCCTATTGTTCGTCAAAATGAGTTTATAGGCCGAGAATGATCTTTCTACATCAACTGAAGTGATTGGGCAGTATTTATATATTGGTGCCAAACATTCGGTACATTCATCTAGCAAACATACCCTATTTCCATTTGTAAATCCCACTACCACCCCGTATCCAGGTAGATATTTCTAGCGGTAAAACTAAAATGTCGTTACTCAGAAAGTTGCAAATAGATGTCCAAAGTATGTTTTGAGAGAGATTCTTAAAATTGTCCTAAATTTCAACCATATATGCAGAATTATTCTTCTATGTTTAGAATATGCAATAACGCCAATAACTATCGAAATATGCATTTGCATATGCGCATATGCATTTTGAAAAAATCCGAGCCCTACTCGTGATATATACAGTAATATGACACAAGAAATTTGTGTCTTCAGATTGTGTGACATTCATAGAGTCGGATGTTGCATGTTTCTCACATCCTTATCATATAACACGTGCAGCCACAAACTAATCGTCTATCACATCCACTTGCATTTCTACATCTGGCATACAATCATCGAAATACCTTCAAAGGAAACTGACAAAGGCTTTATTCTGACTCACATAATAAAGACACGTGGGCAACATTTTGCCTGCTTACGTTTGTTATCAACTGACCCGATTCGTTTTAACCTTGTGTATAACATCTAATCCTTGATCTGTTTTTTATACAGCTCTGTTGTTTTGCCACTTGCATAATCAATCACTTCCATAAAGGAATGACCTACAACACCTTCAATAGTATCCTCAGAAATAAAATAGGATACTGCTAAAATTTAGTTTTGACAGTAAACGTTTAAAATAATTTTTTATAATGCATCATAAGGTAGTGTTACATTTTTTCCCAGACGAGGGTGATGTATATTCCTAGGTTGGGAATAGTAATTTTATTTTTTAAGATCTGGGCGCTGAGCAGTACACAACAGAACGTATTTATTGGACTGTCGGAATTAAGAATAGAACTTCTAAAACAAGACACACAAAAGATCAGTAGTGCTGAACAATCCACTGTAACCAATTTTTGTTTCCATCACATGGAACACACACTTTTAGTTAAGATTATTTGTATATGATTGTTGAATAGTTTTATAAACATTGTAAAAGTTAGATTCCTTACGCCTTTTAAATGTTCAAGTTCTCGCGGTGATCACAAAAATTGTTATACTTGGTGGCTGAAAAGCGTTGACGACTCCATTCCTTATGTTTTCGAAAAGCAATCGCTGAGATATGTAGAGTATAATTTGCTTTATCAAATACAAAATACTCTAGTTACTCAACACTTAGGCACCCAAGTATAATCGAATAAAAACAGTGGTATACAACTTCAATAAGAAACCCATTACTAGGGCTGAAAATCGATTAAAATTTCTAATCGAGTTAACGCTTGACTTTAATCGATTAATCGACTGTCGGTATTTTAAACGAAACCAAAGTGTACATTTAATATTGTTTTACACGTTTTATAACTACTACACTAAGGATAACCAGAAGAAATCCTGAATTAATGAATACCATTATTAGTTAACTACTGAAAAAATATATACAAACTTACATTTCCGGTTACTTTTTCAGCCAAGACTTGAGACACACGAGTTTCTTGACATTTGAATGTTCAAGAGACAATCTTAGTTTGTTTAGGCTACAACTATACCGGCAGCACTAAAAACTCTCTCACTCGGCACTGAGAAAGGAGTTTGGTTATTTGACCCATTTCTCGAAAAACGTTTTTCAGAATTCGACTAAACCCATTAATCGGAAAATGTAATTGATCGACGATTAAATGTTTAATCGATTAATCGAGCCGATTAATCGATTAATCGGCACAGCCCTACCCATTACCTACTCTAGCTATTCTACTGAACAATTCAATAATTATATTTTTAGAGCCGAGCAAAGTAGAAAAATACTCCGATGAAATTAATTTCGTTTCCGGAAGTGCACCAACCTACACATGTTGGAAGAAAAGGCTGTTTGGCAGCGTAAGCTCTCACGTTATTTGATTTAGAAATAGAGACTTCATTTAACACTGGTTTATTTACCTTCGCCTCCAGCATAGCACAGTCTCTTGTCTGCAAAGGTGGAGGGGATTTTATGTTTCACTTCCTGTTAGCACCCTCACTTACACAACAGTTAGCGACATTAACCCTTTTAGTACTGTTTACTTGCTTCAGCCCTCATACTGAAATATTGCTTAATAACTTTGTTTTTGTTTGAGTTTCAATATAATAGTGCCATGACTAAAGCCAATATTAACTTTTTTGTTGTTGTTAATAATTATGCCCTGGATTATAAGGTTCTCTAATTCCTTTTTTTATAAGCTTAAAATATTTTTTGTTACAAACATTTATTTATTAATATAAGAATTTTTTGTCTATTTTAATAAGGTATAGACCTATTTTTAACAGCCCGAACTGTGAATTAGCTGAAAACTGATGGTACACTCTGTATATATGTGTGTATTTTTTTTACCTACCTTAAATACTGCGTAAGAAGAGAGTGTCGTCATAAAATTAGAAGTATACAGATTTATCGATACAGTTGAAATAAAGTGTATTTATTAATAAGTATTGCAGTCGCCCTCTTACCCGTGTTAACTGCTTCATATAGGCCTATTTTGTAGGTTCTTGCTGGAAACGTTCGTGAAATCCAGTTTATATTATTTGCTTGTATACAGATTTCCACAGTTTGCTATGTGTGCCACTGCCTGTCGGGCAAGTGATTTGTGGCCTGTTCTGGTCCAGCGCCTCCGTTTCGGAAGATCTCACCCGAGGGCACTATGAACAATCCTGGTCCCGATACCGGGGGTCGCCAACCTTTTCCCAGTGCTAGTGGAAGATTACCCATAAAAGAATGCAACTCAATGCTATTGTTTCAAAGGAAATTGGAGAAACGCTGTAATTGTGGGAAGTAAGAAAACAAATCCTACTACTGTTATTATTTTCATAACAAATTGGCATTTTACACTTCAGTTATATAATTTTTTAGCAAAGAAGCCACACGATTTGTCAATAGATATAAGATTATTTGATTAAAAATGGTCCACATTTACTTCGTTGGTACTGTATGGACAAAATTAAATTAAACATGTTTCAATATGTCTTTTAAAAACTTTCAGGTCACTGGTGACTCTGATACAACAGGCAGATCATTGTATATCTTCAAACAACACACCATGATATATTTACTGAAACAGTTTAAATTATGATGGGGCAGTGGCGGACGCAGAGGGGAGGATCGAAGGGATATATCCCCCCCCCCCCGAACGATGAAAAAAATAAAGTAAAAAGAATAGGCTATAAATGCAAATCAATATGGCAAATTATACGCACCTCTTTATATCAGTTTTCGAAAATATTTAAATTGTTTATGATTCATCAATTGAAAATAGAGGATAGTGGACTTCATAATACAGAAAATATTAGTCCTTAGTCAACTCTGTCCAGATCGAATTTCTACAGTCAGTCGTTCTTAGATGTATCCTAACGTTATCATCCCATCTTCGTCTCGGTTCCCCTAATGGTCATTTTCCTTCTGGTCTTCCCATTAAAATTTTGTTACATGCCCTTCTCCATCCCCATTCGATCGAAATATTCAGCCCGCCCTAACCACCTGCATTTAATTAATCTCACGGTATTAGGAGAACGGTACAGACAGTAAAGTTTATCGTTGTAGAGCTCTCTCCATTCCCCTGACATCCTGTTTAAAAACTTTATTTCAAACTTTACTTTACTTTACTTTCAAATACTTTCAACTTGTGTTCCTCTTGCAATGTGGCCACGTTTCACATTTAAACAAAACTACAGTTTTATAAACTCATTATAAACATTATAAACGTGAACGTTTTAATTTTTGTTCTCTCTCCTCAAATCCCTCCCCGAAAGAAAATTCTGCGTCCGCCACTGTGCTGAGGAATGCTAAACTTATTTATATTTCGAGTCTTGTAAGAATGAAAATCACTATTGCAACTAAAGTCATTCATATTAATGTGCACAAATTCTAATAGTTTGGATACGTACAACTGTTAGTATCCTAAAATGTATAAAATAGTCTCTACATGAAGTTCGATTGTCAATACGACCATGTATATCTGACAATACGCATCTGTGCAATAAACTCTTCATCGTAGCTGATGAACCCCAGTAGCAGATGCCATACATTAGCCTTGACTCGGCTTGAGCAGAGTAAAAAAGATAAAATCATATTGCTACTAACATAAGATCTTAAAATTCTAACTTGATAACAGACAGAATGCAATGTACGCTCAAGTTCTAAACAGTGTGGCCGCTAATTCAAATGTTCTTCGAATTTTATTCCCAGAAATTTTGTTGCCTCGACACTAAAAATATTATGATTATTAATGCTTAAATTTAAATTATTTATTTTGTATGTTGTGAAATTTTATACAACAGGTTTATGTTCAAGTATAACATATACCCTTAGCAAGCAGGGATGGCGGTTGAGGCCAGGTAAGTTCCTTCACCCGCAAGCACCCTCACATTTACAAGGGCAGGAGATTAGGACCACCCCATGAGTCACCTAGTCTACTTCAATCAATCAATCTTAGATTTTTTAAATATGCAATTTTATCTTAAAATGTTTGTTATATATCAATTCTATACATAATTACAAGAAAAATGACACCAAACAATGTATAATTTACTTTAATAGGAACATAGGACTTAAAAACAGTTTTCTCGTAACTTTTATTTATGTATTTGTTATAAATGTTCCTATTAAAGTAAATTATACATTGTTTGGTGTCAATTTTCTTATAATTATGTGTAGAATTGATATATAACAAACATTTTAAGATAAAATGACATATTAAAAAAGATCTAAATTGATTGATTGAAATAGACTAGGTGACTCATGGGGCGGAAATTACGGTTGGTCCTAATCTCCTGCCCTTGTAAATGTGAGGGTGCTTGCGGGTGAAGGAACCTACCTGGCTTCATCCGCCATTCCCTGCTTGCTAAGGGTATAGTTTGTATCGCTAATTGAGCCTTGGAATTTCGGCGATGACACTTTGTTACGTGTATAAAATCCTGTTGATAAAGAGTTTTCATTTTAATCCACTATATCCTAATGACATTTTTCTTTTTACGTTTATTTGCCGATAGCTCATTAGTCATTCATTAGTTCTTTACACTCCTATTAGAAAAATAAAATATTAAGTCCTTATCTATAACGGCAGAAGAGAATGTTACTTTAATACTACTTCTTTCTTTCTTTCTTTATCTTAGTTTTACCTCTCCCTTTTAGGATTTAAGCGACCCAAGCCGCCCGGGCTTTACAGGGCCGCGACCTGTCGGGGGAGGGGATTATCTTTGGATCTCACACATACTTTTTCGACCAGACAAGGCCACGGAGGGCCTCCCCGGATGAGTGATCAGCCCAATGCCGGGGCCCCCTCCGAGACAATACGAACTCATAAGGACGAGACACACCATTCACACACACACACTCCAAACTCCATTTGTCTCACAGGTGAGAAAAAACCCCCAAAAAACCCACCTAGGTAACTTGTCCCGACCTGGAATCGAACCCGGGCCCGCTGCGTGAGAGGAGCGAACGCCACAGCGGTGGACTAATACAAAGCTATAAAATATTTCTTTCTTATATAGGCCTATAAGGAAGTAGTAGCCTATCCATTCGTGTTTTATCGAATGGTTGTTCGTTGTGCTATTTCAGTCCTAGAAATTCGCTGGAAATCCACTGACTATTTACCGTACTTTCTAAACCCGTAGAATTAATATCGTGTGATAATAAGAAGAGCTTTTGCCACTTTCTCTTTTGGGATAAAATAAAGTGCAAAGAACTGGAAATTATTGGAATTTTAGGTCAGAAATAAACATGCACTGATAGAAAAAAACAACTAAACGAGTCTTCAGCTACCTGCACTGCAATGTGAACATCCTCGGCTTTCAAACGCATGTAATCTCTATTATGTGCGTACCTGACCGGAAGGTTTAAATCCCTCTTAATGGAACCTGGAGAATTGCCGTTTTTGGACCTTAATCTTTCACTCTTGACAGTAATGCTCTGGCCAAAAGAAATTTTCCACAGCGATATTTCATAATAAATGTTTTAAGAGAGTGTTATAATGCCAGCAGACTTCCATTATTAACCTGACTTGTAGAGGGGTTAAAGTTCAGTTTTTGTGTGTACAGATTCGAGAACATGTTCATGATTTTATACCTGTCATGTAGGAGAAAGATGAACATAATCCATAACTTACAGAAAAAAAATCGTAGTATAGCCTACACTTACTATAAGACGTCGGATGAAAACAAATAGGCCTAGTTTGTTTCTAAAATTATCGAGTCGTGGTAATACCTGGACCTGTAAATTTTAGCTTTAGATAGCTCCGAAGGTTGAAGTGTGTTCAGAATATTTAACGATTGTTTAAGAAAGTAACATACTTATAAAACTCTTTGATTGCTATATGCTGGAAATGATTATCTGAGCGAGACCACGGGAACCCGAAAGGAGCGTTGTGAAACATTGATTTCGGGTGTATAGTCTGTGCCATAACATAAAAACCCTGCTTCTTAACAGTAGAGGTCATTGATCAATAGGATCCCCCCATTTAAGGTCTAGAAGCAATACTGACAGGTTCCTGACTTTTCTGGAGATTGTTCAGTTCAATGTCTTGTGTCGTGTTGAATAGTTGTTCCCAGTATGTTAGTGTATACGTTACGTATAGTGTAAGAACAATACGTTATATTCCGACCCAGGTGTAAAAATGATCATGTGCGACTTATCAGAAGAATTGTGTACTGTCTAAATACACTTCCTCTGAGATTAGCGAACAATAAGCGACCCACATTAGGAAGGCATTCATTGTAAAACCATTCACTCCGGGCCTCGGGCGGTGGAGTAAGCAGAGGTTTTTAAGTTATGGAACAGTCTGTACCTATGTATTTTAAATTAAATAGTATTTCACAAAAATAAATAACTTACTGGTTATTGGTTATTGGTTTATTGGTTAAATAACTTAACTTATTGGCAGACATAATTTTAAAAAATATCATAAAGCAAGTGGAAAGTAAAGAAGTAAACATTTTTCACATAAAATGGACACTAGATGTCAAAGTTTTTAAAATCTTCGAAAATACAGGTCCTATTGCAAGTTTCCTTACTTTTGCGGTTACGAACCACAGTTTGAAACCCCTGATGCACTGATGTCTATGGTTCCCTCTTTCATTCAAACCTCCTGATCTTCGACTAAATTTGACTAATGTTGAGCCAGATAATCCAACCGTCTCATTAAAAGTGTGTAATAACATAATTTCTAATGATATTATCAAATTGGTGATAAATATGAAAGTTTCTTCAAAATATAATTTTACTGCCAATAGTTTACTTTCAATTCAATAACTGTGTTTTCGTCGAATTAAAAAATAGTATTTAGATTTATTTCGTTATAATGACCTGTAATTAATACCCCAAATATTAAGAATATAGGCCTACATATAGCCTACTTTTAAAAATGGGATGTAAAATTAGGGGTCCTAAAATTTTTTAGACTTTTAGAGGTCCTCGGGTTCAAAAAGGTTGAGAAACGCTGGTGTATACATTTCTAGTTCAAAACTAATCATTAGCAACATAAAGAATGCTTTTTCGTTAAACGTCGAATAAAAAATAGCTAATTTTTTTACATGTACTCTTTCAGTAATTTTTTATTATTTCCATTACGGTGTACCAATCCGTACCGGTCCAACTGCAGCACTGTGCATGCCGTAATTTTTTCAGAAAAATGAAAAATACGTCATGTTGCAGTATATGGGCAATAAATTGAAAACCAGTCAGGGGTAAAACGAAAGTTGATACGAACATATACATCACTGACAAAAGGGTCTGGCATTACATTAAAACTTAGATGTCTAGTGCATTAAGAAATTTAGGATGTCTTAAATTATAGGCATTGAATTCATTCACATCGGAAGAAGAAGACAGAAGGGGGGAAAAAAGAGAACTCGTAATGGATGAGTGTGTTAAAAGGGACCAACGTCGTTGCCTTTCGATCAATGACTGGTTCTTTTTGACAGCATCAACCTCCAGAAAGGTAGATGTACTACAATGGATGGTAATAAAATGTATACTTTAGGTGTGCCATTGCACAACTCTCAAGTCACACAATGAAAGAAGCACAAATAGATGTAAGGGAGGAGACATTAGATATTCCAACACACCCAAGAAAGTGCCTGAAGAGTGTTTGACACAGAAAAGATGTTGTAAAAGGGAGGTATAAAATATGGAAGCATAAATGGTGAAGAAATGAAAGGACAGGGTCATAAATGGATTGTCCGGTTTTCATGGAAACTAGTAAGGACCCGAACGCAAGAGAGAAGTTTCTGATGCGTGTGTTGACAATAAAAAAGACTGCTTTCTTAGAGGTTAACTGTCATGCATTTAAATAATTTCCTATTTCGACATATCTGACTAACATATAATCTAGACTGATGCATTCGAACAGTTTATACGTGTAGTACTGTACAGTAGTAAGTTACTTAAGAAAGAAGTTTACAAAATTATTAAGAATAATTTGTGATGATAGTTACTCTGTTAACTTATTTCCATTAGCATTTATAAATTGACATAAAAGTTCTTAATAATCATAACAAGCCAAGATAGTTCCCAAATGTTATAGTTTACTTTTATGTACTTCTATGACATTGTCACAAACATTGTTTATGATAGGTAATAAAACAATATACAGTATACAATATACAACATATGGGAGGCATGTTTCGTAACATATAATTATTTTTTTCATGTGCTCAGTGCTCGTAGTATGTATACGGCGATTCCCATATTTTTATTTCATGTTTCTTTTATAATTCTTTAAGAATTTTCTTTATAATCTCTCTAAATTAATAAATTAAACTAAATAAAATAAACACCGGTACTGACAAATGAATTGAATGCATTACTATGTAGTATATTCCGTAAAAATAAAAAAATAATAAACAAAAGTAACGTATTAAAAGTAATTTTGAAATTATATGAAGTTAAGAAAAATTAAAATCATTTTGTAATCTTATTTAGGCATACAGTAACATTTTAAAGATATTTTTGTATAAATTCACAAACTAAATACCTTCCACAACAAAATATTTTGATTTGGTATTTTTACTTTGGTATATTTTATTTTCTGTTGCTAATCCCTTATTTATGAATTTCATTTCTAGTAAGATATACTGTATTAGATATTACAAACTTGATAAAAATATACTAAACCTTATACCCTTACTAAAAACCTATCTGGGCCCAGATCACAAACATTTAGCATTCATAAAATAAAACATAACACACTATCACATTAAAACAATGGTTGTCACAATCTTTTAAAAAAGTATATTATTTTTGAAACCGCCTGTTTAGACCTTCCTCTTCCTGGATGAGTCATAATATTAAAAAGATCACCTTCAGTTCTTATTGAGGGGTTAACATACCTGGCAAATCTGTCTCACTGAAGAAGAGGCAGTTGAATGCACACTTCTGTTATACGAACGCCTACTTAATGTCGAAATTTGAATACCTTTCTCTAAGAAAGTCATGCTAGTGTGAGAAACAATTTTTTCATGGACACAGTTTCTTTTTTTATGCAATTTCGTACGAAATACCAGGAAATACAGGGTACATTACTAATATGGAAATGAATCACTAACTAATGTCGTCCTTCACTGCTAATTTATTGCAAACGAATTTTCAGCACAAATTCCTCCAAGCTGAGTAAAACTTGCGGGGGAAAAAATCAGCACATAACTATTTGCCACTGTAGATAATATTGTGAGTCATTAACACGGTTTTGGTCAGACGGTCAGGTGATCGTACTAGGATTGTGCAATCCGTATAGGACATTGCATTTATATACCCGGTATTGTTAAGTTTGATAAGTTTTAATTGCACTGTAAATACTGAGTTGCACAAATAAGAATTCCCCCCTTGTAGTTATTTTCCCAACCATTGTTGTCACACTTGACACCCTGGAATAGAGTCATGGAAAACTCCATAGAACTGTATTATTTTCCATGGATAATGCAAGTGGAACTTTTTAAAGGTTAGAGCAAAGTTCTGACCTAGTGGATCGCAGCACTAGGCTATATTAATAGTTGTCTCCATACAAATTGAAGAGTACATCTAAAATGCAGAAACGTTTATACTGTTTTTAGTGTGTGAGTGTTTGTCTGTGTCTTATTAAATAGATTTGAGGGTTTTAAAAAGCAGAAACGAACTTTTATTTCACATTATTTTTTTATTTTATCAAGCCATGTGGAAAATATAGTAATAATCAGGGCCCGGATTCTGATGACATTTCATATTTTTATTGATGCTTCATAGACATTGTCAACTTGTAGATAAATCCTAATCATGACCTCTAGATTATAGAAATCCATTTTTATTAGGTTATTTTTTTGTCATTTTATGCGATTTTTATTTTTATTTTTAGGGCATTTATTTCAATTTTACGTCATTATTTTGTCATTTTCGTGACATTTGCTTCCTTATTTAGTCACTTTCATGCATTTAAATACGTAAATATATTAATAGGTTACTATAATGCAACATTTTTGTAGGATCTACTTTAAAATCAACTTTCTTACTCTTCTTCTCAGATGCTTCAATCAAGAACAAAGAACAAAGTTTTTAGACCTACAACATCCTTTCTGCATTTACAATTTTTAGAATTATGTACAAATTAGCCTATAATTTTGTGTGTACAATAATATTTTTTTATAAATGAATATCAGTTTTAGGTCATTCTTTATAATTATTAAGTCATTTTCTTTCAAATTTAGGGTCATTTTATAGGTCATTTTTCAAATAATTTTAAGTCATCAGAATCCGGGCCCTGGTAATAATGTATTCCTTATTAACACTAAAATTTGCGTGTCTTACAGGTGATGTTTTTAACATAAAGATCTGCACTTTTTAAAATAAAACATTACTCTACAGCATACTTACATTGTATAATTTTCTACGTTTTTGTGGGTATATCTAAGCAAAATAAATTATTCTTCGCTTCTTTTAACGATGCTTAATAAGGTTTGTTGCGATAATATGATAAAAATGGCGTGTAAGTCAAGTAAATAAATTTTAAGAAATCAAAATTATTTTAATCATTTTTAGAAAAAGAAACAAATCCATGGCACGCCACGTTTATTGAAGTGACCGTTGGTACTTCAAACACGATATATATTTGCTTTCTTTAAGCAGGATTATTGAAAATGAGCGAAAAACTGAGCTCATTACTAGTAAAATCAAGAGAACTTCTAAAACCTATCGTCCGAAATAACCTATTAGATTCGTCCGCTAGAGCCTTGCTTTGTGTATTTTATACACAAATATTAATCTGCAGTACTTTTGTCAGAACTGAGCCTACTGGACGAATACCAATGGAAGGATTTGTTAACTGTAATAATTTCATACCCAGAACAGTAAAAATAGTTTTAAAAACTGCCAGTTGAAGAATACTAATTTTAGTTTACTTATAACCTTTAACATACTCCAATAGGAATTCATAATAGAAATTCAGGAGCAAGTAAACTAAATGATACTGCACCGGTCTACACATAAGTACACAGAAATTCACTTTATGATTTAAACGAATATTAGTGCATTATTAAGTCTGCTTAATGATGCAAGAAGTATTATACTGACCGTCATTAAATTTTTACTTTAACCGACATAATTATTGTGTTTATATATGCATTTTTCACCCGTTCACGACATGACATAACACTATCAGTACCATCCCATCGCACAGCTCTTTACTCGTCCTAGTTCATTTCCGCAACACGATTATGGAACTCTCTGCCCGTGAATGTCAGGGACTGTCAAAATCCCAGAAAACTCAAACGAAAACTGTATGAATATCTAACTCACTCAGGCATATCGCATTATGCATAGAAAGTTAAGGTGCAACATTTCTTTTTATGATTTTAAATCATTGTATTGTGTTTTTACTATAATTTTAATTATTAGCATTATTATTATTATTGTAATTTAGTATCTTTAATGCTAGTACTTTTTTATTTTTGTTCTTCCTGTATTTTCTTGTATTTTATAGTTATATTGTAATTGGAGTTTTGGAATTCCTGGTAGACGGGAAGAGAAGACCTGATGGTCTTATCTCTTCCAGGTTAAATAAATAACTAAATTAAATTAAATTAAATTTCTACTATATAGTATGGACATTATAGCCCTTACTTGAACGTCAGACAAATAGGCTATTTTAGAAAAATGTTCTATTAGACTTTCGCTTGTGTGTTCATCATTACCAGGGCCCGGATTCTGATGACCTAAAATTGTTTATAAAATGACCAATAAAATGACCCTAAATTTTGAAGAAAATGACGTCATAATTATAAAGAATGACTAAAAACTTACTTTATTTATAAAAAAATTATTATTGTACACGCAAAGTTATAGAGTAATTTGTACATAATTAAAAAAACTGTAAATGCAGAAAGGATGGTGTAGGTCTAAATACTTTGGCGTTTCTTTGATTCTCGTTTCCGACTGAGACATGGCAACACTTGAACACCGAGTGTGTCCTTCTTGCATTAAACAAACAATCCTTCAAAGACGACAAAAAAGTTAATATCCTCAATGTAAATGCATGAAAATGACTAAATAAGGAAGCAAATGTCACGAAAATGACTAAATAATGACGTAAAATTGAAATAAATGCCCTAAAAATATAAAATTGCATAAAATGACAAAAAATGATCTAATAAAAATGCATTTCTATAATCTAGAGGCCATGATTAGGATTTATCTACAAGTTGGCAATGTCTATGCAGCATCAATAAAAAGATGACATGTCATCAAAATCCAGACTCTGATCATTACAAAAGCGATAAGACAACATAAAAGTGGACATAACTACGGTACTAGCTTGTAAATTTCCTCCACCCGTTCTAAAAGGAAAAGTGAGTCCCCCCTGAAAGATCTCTCTTTTTCGTTCCAGAAAGCAAGCACAATAGGCCTACTACCGTTCTTTGTTCACTAAGAAAAATATTGAAGCATAGGTACAGTAATATGGCATCATCCTATGTAACTTTAAAGACTTGTGACGGCTAAAATCCCTAGAGTCACTCCCACAAATCACGAACATCCATTTTTTCAGGCGCAGGACCTGTCAGTTCTCTGAGAGTTAAAAATTAGCCCTTAACAATACACTGAAGGTATCGCCAGACGTGTCTAGACTCGCTGGGGACGAATGACTCTATTTTTCTGGAAACAGGTAAACACGAAGTCAGTAAACAAACAAAGGCATCAGTCACAACTTACATCTGTACTAACTTGGTATAGGAGGACAAGAAAATAAAAATGAAATAGATGAAGAAAAAATTATAGCATTATTCCAGTAGAGTCCCGCTAATCCGGACTAGATGGTACCGGACCCTGTCCGATCATCGAAATTCCGGATTAAACGAAATTTGCCTTTAAATACACACACTGTACTGTAATGTAAGTTTTAGATGGTTAATTTTTATAATAATTTTTTTCATAAATATAACTTTTCTTACAATTTAATTTAGTTAAAATAGTACTGTTTACGCAAACCTAAGTGTTTAACTTACGAACTGATGTAGGATTAACAAAACAAAATACACCTTTGTTATTAAAATTAAAAATGTATTAATGGTTGAGAATTACAAAGAAAGTACATTTCTGAAAGAATTAAGGAAACAAAAGGAACGTTATATTCTGAACAGGACTATCCTGTTTTTTTTTATTTTTTTTTTTATTTATTTCATTTTTTAAATCCCGTCCGGATTAACCGGGGTCCGGACGATCGGGGTCCAGTTTAGCGGGACTCGAACTGTATTTTAAGATCGTACTCAACGGTAGGTACCTAACAACTTTTTACAAACTTATGACTAGGGTTCAAATGTTTGTGAAATGTCATATTTTTATCCTGACCTCCATTCTCGCCGCAAACACAAATTAAACATAAATTGCACATTTGTTATCTTAATCGGACCGTTTTAATTTTGCATAGGCCTATAAAGTAACATTTTGGTCATTTTTATTGTCTTCGACATATTTCGGTCATATTTGTAATTTAACGTCATATTTCAGTTATAAATCCGGTAAAAGAGCACAAGTAAGCAGTACGTGCACTAAATTATCGACTTAATTTTCTCCGAAAAATAGTCACGAATGTTTTGGTTTTACTGTAACTGAAATGTGAAGGGACAGTAACAAGTAATAACACAATTACCTCTGCCTCCTTGTTATCAACTTCCAATAGCCATATTTTTTAAACAAGATTTCCATTTCACATTTGCAGTGGTATCTGGATACATTAACGGATTAGAAGTTCCTTACAAATAAAACTGTAAATCAACTGTAAAATTGTTAAAACGTGATTATCTGATTGAATTAATGTGATTTAATAATATAGTGTCATTAAACGTTTTAAATTGGAACATTTATTTTTGAGGAAAAAGATCGTTCTTTTAATAGGTCATATTTAGGATTTTTGGGTCATATTTAGTCATTTTTAAGGTCATATTTAGAGTCATATTTTCCACTTTGTTAAGTCATAAACATCCGAACCCTACTTTTGACAATGAGTAAACGGGTTCAAATGGAAGAGCAAGAAGTTGCAGGTTTACTCTTCAGAAACAAAAGCAGTGCTCATGAATAATTGTCATGATCTCCCTATTCTTATGACTTGTAGTTCATTATGAATTACTTTATTTTTCCACTAATAGTACTGGTGCTATTATTATACCTAATGAGAATGAATATGATAGTTATGAATGAGAATGTTTTCGTTCACAAATACAGTAGAACCCCGATAATTCGAGCTAATTGGGGCTGAGGCTACCTCGAATTACAAAAAACTCGGATTATAAGGAAATTTCACTAAATCAATGGGTAAATCGCAAATAAATGTTTAATGAGCACAATAACGGTTTAAATAATAAATAAGTAAACAATATAGTAGGCCTACATACCTGTGTTACGCCTGTATGTATATATTGTCAAACATTTCCAATTTGCTACATCGGCATCCTTTAAGGATTAAGTCATTGTCTGACCCTTAATGGAGTGGAACGGGAAAGCGATGCTACTGGGAAAACACTTTTAATTACCATTGTAGGGATTACTGTAACAATACAGTATTCTTTTCTGAAAGGATGGGGAAATATGCACTGTGCAATTGATTGACAAGAGGTCCCGACAAAGAAAAATCGAACCTGACGGTTTCTGTCAATCTGTAATAGAAATGCGTTAGCAGTCTGAAGCCAAGGTTATTTCTGTGTATTAAGAACAAAAACCCTAAAGTGGGACAGTTTTACCTGCATTTTGTACATGGAAAAATTGAAAGAAAGCTCAAAATGTAACACATTCGGAAGTGCGTAAAACTTACTTGCGGACACCGTATAAAAACGGGATTTACTCTAGTTTTATGGATAATTTTAATTTTCTTAAGACCAGCTCGAATTACACGGAACCTCGAAATACCGGGGCTCGAATTACCGAGGCTCTACTGTACTATCTTAATTGCTCACATCAGTGTCGTTATTGCCAAGATAAAGAAAAAAAATATCACTTAGGCCCAATAGTAGAGCGACCAAGAATATTATTTATTAATTGTGTGCTAAGTTTTGATCCCAAATGAGTCTGAACATTAGCTCAGGAAACAAGCAGAATAATTGTAATGAAAGATAATTTGAATTTATTTTACCAGCGAAGAACTAAAGAGTTCCTTTGATCATGCTCACGCATACGTAGAATGTTACAAAATAATATTAGTTTCAAGATATATTGTTATTATAAAACAGAGACAGACAAAGAGGGAGGGGAGAGAGACAGATCGGGGGAGGAAGATGAATTTATTTATCTGTCATTTATCTTTACAAAGCAATGAACATCATCATTTTAAAATAAAAATTCTAAGACACCAGGTCATCCAGATTTGTCTCTTCGAACTCCTTTGTAAGTTTTTTGTTTGTTTGTTTGTTTGTTCGATCAGACTATTACATGGTTATTAAATGTGCCACAACAGTACCATAATTATCCTATATACAATCTTGAATTTACCTGTTGTATTAGAATTTTATGAAATCGCACTATTTTAAAATCCTGCCCTCTAGCTGGTGGACTGATTGCGTTATCCCCATTTCCGTAAGTTTCATTTTAAAACTATATTATGGCTGCCTCTTTAAGTGCAATTAATCTCTGATCAGAATCTTCTTATCTTTATTTATAAATGCAGTACCCAGATCTTGTGGGATTTCGTTACTCTGAGAAAGTAGGAATTGTTTAGAGAGATAATAAGATATTCATATAGCCTGGACTCCACACATAATACACAAATTAAATTATACTTATATTGTAAATTAAATTATATAAACATTCTGGTATTTTTATTATTATTTAACAAATCCTGTTAATATTGATATTGTTATTGTTATTATTATTATTATTATTATTATTATTATTATTATTATAGTATGTGTATCCCCATGCAACATGATGACTCAATTTTATGCTTATTTCTTCTGAATGAGTGCACACAGAACTGTAAACAGTAACATTTTCAATATCCCTTGCGAATTAGAGGATGGTCAATTCTAATAATAAGACCAACCTTGAATTTCGTTCCGTGGTTATTAAAATGAAAATGCAGTCTTTCAAGGACAAGAAGCTGATACTTTCGTTAATATGAATGACGGTACTTAAATGTGCTATGGTCACACTTTAATCAGCCCTCAGTACACATTCTACATTTTCATTGAGATATTCCTTACAACTAACTTAATCAGATGGATGAATGTTCGTGCAGCCGTATGCTTATTTCTTTATTAATCCACTTGTAGAAGACAACTTTGCTGGGAGTTACAAGAAAGTTTTCTATAATAGATAGAAAGACTTGTAATAGGAGAGAAAATAATGTGGGGTTAACCTCTTCTCCCCATGAACGCTGACTATTATAATACCTATATTTTTTGTGAGTGTATATTTAAAAACCTGTTGGCCCCATCCTCATCCCTCTTTTTCTCTTGGCAACTCAGCTGATGCTGCTGGACCACGCCGGGGTGGGGTACGAGAAGGAACTCTGGTAATTTTCCACTCTCCTCTACCTACACTCGCTGCCAGCAAGTCAGCTAAAAAACTTCTCCAGAGAACCCCTGCACACGATCATCAACTCTTACACCGACCCAAGATGATCCACTGCAGACGCTAAGCAGATAATCAACTCTCCCTTAGGGGATTTCATACCAATAGAGCAGCGTTTCTCAACCTTTTTGAACCCGAAGACCTCTAAAATGTCTAAGAAATATTACGGACCCCTAATTTTACATCCCATTTTTAAAAGAAGGCCTATATTCTTAATATTTGGGGTATTAATTATAGATCATTATAAGGAAATATGTGAAAAATTTTACTTCTTTACTTTCCACTTGTTTTATGATACTTTTTAATTATGTCTGCGGACCATCTGCACCATCTTCGCGGACCAGCAGTGGTCCGCGGACCATAGGTTGAGAAACGCTGCAATAGAGAAACGTTGATCGCAAGACAATAGAATTCTATCCTATATAACAACAACAGCGTTAAGGTGAATATTTTTAGGTCTAGCTCAGTCCATTTTGCCACTGATATTATTAAAAAAAAAGAACAATAAATATGTTTAAAGAAAACAATTATTTCCCTTGCATATTGAAAACAAAACAAATTTATGACTACATCTTATTAAAATCCTATCACAAAAATCATACCAAAATGGTTTTGCTACACGAAGGTGTATAATTTCTTGCCCACTTTTTAAATTGAAATATAATACTGAAACAGATCTAAGCGTTATTCTTTACACTCTAAGGCATAGCTCTAATTCAGGCCCAAGATTGAATAATAGCTTAATTAAACAATCTCCCAAAATGGTCATAATTAAATCATGTAAACTGATATAACGAAGTCCCAGATGGAGTTAATAGGCAATGTTTAAGAAACTATTGAGTTTTATACTACGGTTTCTTGAGAAAGTTTGATAAGGATATGTGAAAGAAAAAGTGGTATAATTCCTATCGCTAGTATGTCTAATTATTTGTCAAGCCCAGTGTATTGCAACTTCCAAAACCCCATGTGAACACTGCAAATAATATTGTTGTCATAAGAACTGAACTTCAGATGGACGTTATAAGTGTGTATACCATGTATCATGAAAATCTGATAAAGCGTATTCAAGTTATCGCGTGTACAGAACACAGACGGACAAACATTTTCCCGTCCACCATACAGTCTTAGAAAGTACCATTCTGGCACTTAAATTATTTAAAAGAAAATCACATGAAATTATTAAAATTCATTAGTTACACCGATGATTTGTCAAAAAAAAGTTAAAAAAGTAGTATTGTACCTAATTTAAAAAAAAAAATTGAAATTACAAATTTCTTTATCACAACTCTCATGTAAATTTGTAAATTTTAAATATAAATAAAATATATTGAAACAGGGGTAATACTAACAGGGACATTGCTAACAATATTATGCCTATTATTACTACACCGTATTATATTATTATTGTAATTATCGTTATTATTTATATTATTGCACAATAATTAACAACTTATAGTGGTGAAAGCAATTATTATTTTCTGATATTTTCTTAACTATTTGAGATCATAGTTTCTGAGTTTTTCATGGTTCTTCACGTACAATAACAGAAAAAAGAAAGCAGTTTACTTCTCTTTAGACTAAGGTATTTTGAATAGTTCATTAATATTTTGCATGGACATTAAGTTTATGTAAAATATATAGCAGTAAGTATATTAGATATTTGTAGTTTTATGCGAAATAATGCGAATATAATTAATTAATTCTGGTAGCCCAGTTAGTAAAAATTTGAACTTGTCCATTTTTTAAGTTGAGATACTCAAGTATATCTTTCTCCTTCTGCATTTGGTGTTTGCCGTGTGCAGGGTTTGGTAACATTAGGACATGACCTAGAAAATCTTGAGGCGTCCGCTACAGAGATAGTGACCCATAGAAGTCCCATGCAAGAATAGGAACTGCTGAGACTGAGAATTCAAGCTGATTTGTGATAGAATTACTGTGCAAACTGGTTTGTTCTGCACTGCCCCTTTGAGGATGTAATTTCAGCACAGTCTGCAGCTTAGGAAGTACAGTACTATGTTTACATGCAGCATGCTCCTCCAGTACGTATAATGGCAACTCAACTCCTTATTAGTAATTCTGTGAAGAGTAGTCTTTGCGCACAAAAAAAAATTAAGATCAATTAAAACGGCCACCATCCTGAAACGAAACAAAAAAAAATAAAAATCCTTACACATCTGAATTTTTTATTGACTTCAAGGAAGAGGAAGAAAATCAAACAAAGGGTTTTGACTGCGTAACAAATAAATTTACAAACAACGAATTGCGCAAATCATAGCCAATTGTATGGAACCCCACGTAGGGGGGAGAGGCGGGTTGGGAACGACCCTAAACACGTAGGCCACATATGCGAGCTCTTTGTGCCAAAAGAGTTAGCCTGGACAAAAAATTATTCGTTCCGAAGACAACATTGCTTCCAGGAGAACGGTGCGGAAAAATACTCTTCATCAGTTAAAACAGCCACTATCTTGAAACGGAATCAAAAAATAAAAATCCTTACACATTCGTCCTTTTCAATGGCTTTAAGGGACATTCATGTCAAATTGGAAGAGAATCGAACAACGCGTTTGGACGAGATTACAAAACAAACAAATTTACAAACAACGAAATGCCGGTAAATCATAAGAGTTAGCCTACGTAAAAAATTCATTAATTATGAAGACATTATTGTTTCCAGGAGAACAGTGCAAAAAAATGTAAGATAGGGTCTTTATCAGTTAAAACAGTTACAGTCTTGAAATGGAATAAAGAAATAACAACCCTTACGTACGCATTTTTAATGATATCATGCCGATTTGGAAGACAATGGAAACCGCGTTTGGTCTTCACTGCGTAACAAACGAATTTATAGAGAATCAGACGAAATGCCAGTACACCATTACAATTACGTCGAAAGTGTACTGGAATAAAGTTGTAAAACGTTTTTACTTGAAAGTGGAAGTGATTTTATAATTTTAACCGTTTGGCTATAATCGTTGAAAGAAGCTGAACGTTACACGAAACAAACCATTTAAACCATCGAAATGAAATAAAAAAAATAAAATCCCTTACACGTATGTCGTTTTTAATAACTTTATGCCAAATTGGAAAACATCGAAAACGGGTTTGGTTGTGACTGCGTCACATAAAAATCTATTTCTTTAAAATGCGGTTTTCGTTTTTAGACTCAGGGGATCTGAAAATAAATATTAATGGAGAAAACTCGAAATCTAATACCAGCGTTGAACACAATACGTCTGCATCTGTAGTATGTACGATATGAGTAGATGTTTGTTATAAAATTTATCGACGGTTGTATATTGCTACCTAGGCTTGTAACCGTCGCTGGTGTGCCGAAATATTGTCCCGAAGCAGTTCTTTTACATGCCTAGAAATCCAATCTTACTAGTAGAACTGCAGCATTTTACGCACACATATACCTGGGCCAGGATCGAACAAGCGAACTTAGGAACCGAAAGCCCGTAACTAACCAACTAACTGTTATTGGCGTTGCTTTTGAGAAACACTGTCCTACGATAAGATATCATTTCCCTCGTGAAAGAAGGCAAGCTGTGGTGGGGTTTTGAACATATGTTCTGGTCCATGTTAATTAAAAAGAACCAGTGTGTCAGATGATAAGTTATGGACACTTTTACTGGCAATATTTTCTCATTTTTGTAGTTTCAAATCGACATTTATTGCTTTTTGCAAGAGGACCTTCTCTCTGGATCCTGGAAAGCAATTACCATTAACATTCTAGCAGAGCCAGGAATTGTTTACTTTTCGCCAAGCTATTTTCGCTCGCACAGTTGGTCCGCTCATAAGAACAAAATACCCAGTGAATGTTTCTAAAGATGTTAAAAGTAAATGGAAACATAAGATGGAAATGCAAGATATTTGGAATGGGGACTTGAGGAGGGTTTGGGTCCCTCGTAACATTACCCAGAGCCTCGTTTAAGATTCTCTTGTCGTTGGATGCCTTGCAGACGTGCTTGATCAGACTATAGCTCCAGGATTCGGGAGACAGGTTGAAGCCTGCTCAGCATCTTGTCTGGAGCCCTCGTAGGAGAGGAAAAAAGTGACGACGGATACGAACAACAAAAGCTGTCAGCATTTTACTGACATGAAACAGAGCAATAATACTAAAACACATGACAGGGCAAGGGAAGAAAATATGACAGACCAAATCGAGAGTGCGAAGTTTTCACACATTAATATTAGGTGTTTTCTGTAAGTGCTTTTGGACTAATAAGTTATTCTGAAATCCATGTGATATAGATTTCATGATCTTAAAATTCTGATAAAAAAATAATCATTTTGATTAAATTATCAATTAAGAATTTCAGTCATAAGATTTTGTAATGTGAAGTTAGATTAGAGATGTAAGCCGACCTTCATCTTGAATATGTGCTTGATTTCTCAGAGCTAGTTACGATGTGAAGCTAGGAGGAGAAAACAGATTTCATAAAAAATTTCAGTACCGGTAATAAAATTTATTGCGTTTATTAATGTATATATTATAGACCGTAGTGCTATGAAGTACTAGATAAAAGAAGAAACAAAAAACAACAACAATCCAGACTTAACTTCCAAATGAATCAGCTGACTAATCAACTAATAATAAAATAGTTTATAATTTAATAATACAGTATATTTTAAGTGTATTTTATATGCAGTGTAAATATCTTAATACAACAATTTTTTGTTAACAAACATTATTAGCAAGTTGTAAGAAACAGGACCCAAATCCCTCATTTAATTCCCTTCCCTTAAGAATTTATTTAGGGAATAGAACAATCTTACAGCCTACTTATTAACTGATTAAATTTGATATCCGGTGTTGAAATTCGGAAACTTGATTCACTCTCATGACAAAACTTCAATATATGCGTCATTATTAAAAAAAAAAACAGAGAAATTGTTTTTTTAAATAAAGGAAAAAATGGTTAACAAGGATTTAATAAAGCAGCGATTTATGTCAGGTATTGCACTAACTTAATACAAAAATAGAACTATATGTGTCTTTGTGTGTTGTTTGTTTCAGTAATTTTTCTGTCGTCAGATATAAGAATATTTTGTTTGTAATTTTGTACTTCTGCAAATCAAATGTCTCTGTGGTAAAGCAGAAATACAACCGGAAGGCTTTGTATACAAGGAAGATGAAATAAATAAATAATCAAATATGGCAAAACTATTACTTTCAATGCCCAAAGTTCAGGATCATTCAATCCGAATACTGAATCCAACCTTGTGAACTTAACAGTGGAAAGTTACTTAAAATATAAGTAAATCTAAACCTTCACATATTGCTGAGGTCAGGCCTACGAGTTGGCGTTTTCATCATCCATCTGCGACACTTGCTAGTGACACTATCTCAAGAAAAGATAAGCTCTGGTAAAAGTTCAGTCAATATAAGTTATATTCATTCATGATTTTAGAATGCAAAGTTAAATAATCCTTCTAATTGCTGAATTTTTGTAAATCTAAATGTAGACTAGAAAGTACTCTCATAAATCCAGTAAAAATGGCAACATGGTAGGCTATACGAGATTACTAATAATCAGGGCCCGGATTCTGATGACCTAAAATTGTTTGAAAAATGACCTATAAAATGCCCCTAAATTTTAAAGAAAATGACTTAATAATTATGAAAAATGACCTAAAAACTGATATTTTATTTTAAAAAAAATATTATTGCACACACAAAGTTACATACTATAGTTTGTACATAATTGTAAAAACTGTAAATAACTAATGTTGTGAATGTTCTTTTCTCACGGAAATTTATACTGGCACTGAGGCACTGGTGACTCAAAATTCGGCACATCCTTTTCTGGTCTGCCAGATTAATTTTTTTTTTTATTGAGGGTGAACAGTAGTTTGCACTCTCAAATCCAAGAAGGTGGCAGACTCTGGTTCAAAATCAATCTAATAACAATAGTAATATAATAGGCCTACAACATTTTGGCGTTTCTTTGATTCTCACTTCCGACTGAGACATGTCAACACTTTAACGCCGAAGTTATTCTTCTTGCATTAAACAAACAACACTTCAAAGACATCACCGCTAGCGACGAAAAAAAAGTTAATACACTCAATGTAAATGCATGAAAATGACTAAATAAGGAAGCAAATGACACGAAAATGACAAAATAATGACCTAAAATTGAAATAAATGCCCTAAAAATATAAAATTGCATAAAATGACAAAAAATGACCTAATAAAAATGCATTTCTATAATCTAGGGACCATGATTAGGATTTATCCACAGGTTGGCAATGTCTATGCAGCATCAATAAAAAGATGACGTCATTAAAATCCGGGCCCTGCTAATAATAAAAATATTTATTGACTTTCTCAATGACAATAGACAATTCTTAAGCAAACTAAAGGAAATTTAGCTAGGCTTATATTATGGAACCCGGAGGTACATTGCCACGCTTACATGAGTCTGCCATTCAACCCTGTTCTGTGCTAACTCCATCCAACCATCCCTCGCAAACCCTACTTCCTTTAAATCTGTTCTAATCTTGTCCTCCCACCTACGTCTAGGTCTTCCAAGCGATCTCTTCCCTTCGGGTCTCCCAGACAATGTTTTTGAGATATGTCTTTCCACCCACATGCGCGCAACATGTCCAGCCCATTTCATCCCCCATGACTTCATTATTCTTATTACATTCAATGAAGCGTACAGGTTATGAAGCTCGTCGTTATGCAGTTTTCTCCAGTCCCATTTTCTTCTCTCTTATGCCCAAATATTTTCCTAAGCACCCTGTTTTCGAACACACTCAGATTATGTTCTTCCCGAATAATAACAGTGTAATACTACTAATAATAGTAAAACAGAGAAAATATACGAAACCAATTCCTTAACTACTATAAAAGTATTTATCCCGATCATTTCTGTTGGTTTTGTCTACTTACTCAACATGGACAGAAACTGTAGGGCGTAGAAAGAAAGATTTCACACATCACTATCGGTACACTCCATTTACCTGAAACATAAAGAAAAATATTAGATAATTTCAGGTAATATTAATATTATAATCGTAGCTCACTTAGAAACCTATGGCCATACCCTCTTTTTGTTAAGGAAACTACATTAATAACTCAGACTAAACTGATCAGTGATCACATAGAAGAGAAGACACAAAGTATTCGAAATATCGTCAGCTTCTCCAGGTATTAACTTTTAGGAATACTTTCGACATATATTCTCTGCTTCATAGATTTCACTAGCGCGGAGTAGCTCGCCATGCTAGATAAGAGGAGCTAAACCCTTCTTAGGAGGCCTTTGCCCTACATGGGACACGATAGGCTTATTTTATTTATTTATTTATTCATAGATTAACTTACAAGTTGGCCTACTAACTAATGTACCGTTGCTCACGTAGGATCTATGATTGTCAGTTTTATAGCTTGACGAAATTACTTTGATGTTTTTGAATTTAATTTCTTTTAATAAACTGTTCATGAGTTCTGTTCGTCAGTATTTATTTAATATTGTCCCTCTGTAGTTTGTTTTCTTGTGTCTCAAGTCTACAGTTTTGTGGTGATTAGTGATGTCCTGTGTCTTCTAATAAGCCTTCAGGCGTTGGACATAAATAATGTAATGTTAAATGCAAGATTTTTTGTGGGGAGGGTTAATCGTTAACCAGGCTTAAAATAAGAAGCCAGCTAGAATATAAAAGTGTTTTAATGATTTCAATAACTTTCTAAAATTCTCCTAGCTTATTTAGCATAATGTTATATCCTACTTACATTATATATTTTTAAATCACATAGTTATTTCAGAATTATGACGCAAACGTTAAAATAATTGATATTGAAGGTTTTCTCGTCCGCCCGCGAACACTAACTATAATTCACATCACAGAAAATAATCAAGCACAAATTTAATATTTTCTTTATAAATTTTGATTCAGATTTGGCGTTGATGGGCGTTACCTATTTTCTGATGAAATAATGTTCATAAGTACGAATTATATTAATTGATAAATCGTATCTACTTTTTAAAGTGAATCGAATAGTTCACCATAGATTTAGTTTAAATAAATCACCATAATTACACAGTATGTAACCTTGAATAGAGTTGAAAACAATTAATTCACAATCCAGATGGTAAGAAAGCTAATTTGAGCTGGAAGAGAGAGTGCGGGGGGTAGGAAAACAGTCCTCTGTAACCTTGCACTGAGATGGCAGGAGTGGATGGCAGACAAAAGAAAAGAGAAGAATAACAAAATATGGAAGAGAATGAACGACGGCAATGATGATGTATACTATGAAACCTTGTTAACTGTGTTTTATAGGATGATGTCATTCCAACCGTTCTATGCAAAATAAAACAAATTAGGGTACGTATACATCTGCGCTCCTCTTGCGCGCCGTGCGGCACGCGTGCCGCACGGCACGCAGATGTGTACGGCATTTTGAGGTGCACGCGAACCGCTCGCGTGCTGCTCGCCACGATCCGTCTCCTGTCGGTTTTTTCGACGAACACAAAGGATTTCTGATTTCATATTGGGACGTGTTTTTGGTAGTTGCGTGCTGCACGCGTGCATCTCGCTGAAATTATTTTCACAGCGCTCCGCTCCTCAAGCTTTACTGTACAATTGGCAAATGAAAAAATTATATGAGAGGTTGATGCGAGTCACTTACTCACCTTTTGCGGAATGATAGGTATACAGAAGCAGGAGCTGAGTCAGATGTTGTGTACGTTACTTTGCACTTTCTGAATTTCTTTAAAATACGCTGGAGAAAATCGATCTTTATGTTTGGCTTCTTCCTTCATGCAGGCCTACTCATAAACATTAGCAATAATCTCGCTACTTTGACTCTGTAGAGTTTCCCCTTTTAGTTTTGACAGTATTGGAGGCATTATCACGTTATTAAATAAATAGCATTCGTTAAAACAATTGCATGCACCCGTGTTGCATGAATTATATAGCAGTGAATTGTCGTCTCCAAACAGAGTACAGGAAATTCGACTGTTTGTTTATTGTAATATGTGCTATTTTGCTGACGTGCAATTAGTCAAGATTGAATGAGCTAGCTTGTATGTGATATAATCATGGAGTGGTACGAGGAGAAGATCTGCAGATGATACATATTTACAAATCAAAACCTCTGCTGTGGAACCCAAAACATAAGGATCACTACAAAAAAAATTTAAAGGAGGATGCATGGAGGGAAATAGGAATGGAAATAAATACGTCCTCAGAAGAGTGCAAGAAGAAGATGTTATCTATGCTTTCTTGTAACCGGCGAGAGAAAATTAAAGTTAACGCCAGCAAAGGTACAGGAAAAGGTAAGTTATAAAATATAAATAATAACACTGTTTACACACTTTTCAACTCTTGTTTAAAAATGGGTTTGTTTCGATATTTAAGCCGTAGACAAGTTTTGCAATTGAGGACTTTTTTCAAAACTCGTTTTCTAAGCAAGACAACACACAAAATATTAGGCCTAATGATGAAAGCTAGTGGTTCGCAATATGTTCGTCGCTTTCCTATGGAACGCAAGAGGAGCGCTGTGAAAATAATTTCAACGAGCGGCACGCGTGCAGCACGCGTGCCGCACGGCGCGCAAGAGGAGCGCAGATGTAAGCCACTCTTCAGTTTCCATTACGTAACCGGAAAAGAAGTACACTAAAAAGAAATATAAAATAAAATAAAAGCTCAACATTTGATGTTGCCAGATATCCTTAAACAGTATTGTCTTGCATTATAATCAGGGCCTAGAAGTTAAGAAAAATTATACTTTTAATAATGCGCTAATATTAAAATGTGTACAAGATATGAAAGAAATAACAGAAAATGTATAGTTTCATTTGGCATGTTATTGCGAGAGAATATTATAGGTGAAAAATTCCTTCGACACTGGGATTTGAACCCAGGACCTTTAGTTATTCGCGCCAATGCTCTACCAACTGAGCTAAGCCGGAGTTCAATTCACAGAGCCAGATGGAACCTCTCTCCTATGACTGATTGCCCTATTGGTCTACCTCACAGATAGACAAGTTATGTCATATGTCATAGCCAAAGGCCCTGGGTTCAAGTCCCAGTGTCGGAGAAATTTTTCTCCTACAATATTCTCATGTAATGTCCAACAGAGACAATAATCTGTGGTTCATGAATGCTTATATATCTATATTATTGCAAACTTTGCTAGTTTGCAATAATGCATCATATATGCTTAATTTCAAACATTTGTGCATATGATATTAATTTGTCATACTTTTAACGACATATTTCTGACAGGTTTAAAATATTGTGCATATCTCTGTTAATTGAAACGTTTACAACATATTGTATTTGACTATGCGAATGTTTTGACAGGACATAGCCTAATGTTTTCGGAATTGATTGTATAATATTACAGCGACGTTTCATTATATATATACATATAAATTATATATGTATATATATTGATACATTAAATTTAAATAAATATATTGATATATTAAATTTAAATATATATATAGATATATAGATATATTAAATTTAAATATATTTATATATGTTTAAATTTAATATATAAATATATTTATATACATTTAAATTTAATATATAAATTTCTATATTTTGCTTCCGGTTTCCCATTTCTCTCCGTAAACCAATGGATTCTCATATGACGAAGGAGAGGTATCAGTTTTAAATAAACGTAAAATGGATCCTTGCGGTTTGACTGTTCAAACATGACTTGTGCTTTATTATAACATGACTTCATGAGCAGTTGCTCCATCACGAAGAAGGAAGAAGGTGGATGTCCTTCGCCCTTACCACTGTTTGAACGGTACATGAGATCGCTTTATAATAAATTAACAGTCACTGAAAAGTGCTTTACATCGGGTTCCAGGGCGGCAACTGATGTGTGAACTCGCCCATTATCATCAAGGTTGTAATTGCAACTTTCAACAATACCTGTCGTGATCATTCCACAAGAAGGTACGCAAACGCTATATTTAATACATACACTCACATCTAAATTATTCTCTATTAAACCTTCCAAAGGTCTAAATTGTCAGGGATAATGGATTCATCACAATTGAAGAGCTCAATGCAAGAACCAACTAGTTCTATAAAAATGTAAGATCAACACTTGGGAGGTGGCTGGTTTGTTATAGAGAAACTATTTCGAAGTTTTGTGTTGGGGTTTTCCAGCTTTTCAGCACAATATCTTCAAGCACACTGAAAGAAATATCAATAAAAATTATGCAAGATTATCTGCACATTGTACAGGTAGGGCGAAAAAAAGCGGACCGACTAAAATATCTAAGTTGCCGATATGAGCCACTGCGCATGCCTAGCGGCATTCATAGGATAACAAGGAATGTATTGAAATTTGTTCTAGTGTCGATAAATTGCTTGAATTGAGAAATAATTTCACGTAATTTGCATTGCTTGTGAAAACAAACGTTTCCGTTACATCTCTTACATTTATTTACGTATCACAAGGCTGTGAAATAATCTACAAGAGTCAGTCCTTTTTTCCCCCTACTTGAAAATAACCATTTATATTTTAACAATTTAATATTTTAAATGATAAAAGAAAATCCTTCAGATACAGCTGCCTTAAAAAGAATATAAAAAAGGCACATATTCAAAAATAAAGAAAAATTAGACTCAACTTCAAAAAACATCTCTTAGAATTAATGGCATTAGGCTGCGTCCGATTGCCATCCTTTGGCAGCTATCCTATCAGGATTCTCTCTCTCCCTGTACTAATTTTACAGGAAACGAAAAAGACTGTTAAAAAATCGTTTACACTAAATGCAGAATCTTATGGTTACTATTAATCCATCGAACGGAGGCATTTGTCAAGCATTATCTTTATTGCCCTTTGGGAAGGGGGATTCACTTTGGAGTAACCTAGTAATAACAATTTAGGCAAGTTTCAAGAGCCAGAGTCATTGGCGTCCATACCAGGTAAGATGATTCAGTCAATAAAATTAGAAGAGACTCGAATTTGGAGCTATATATAAATATATATATATATATATATATATATATATATATATATATAATGTTTGTGTATATATATATATATATATATATATATATATATATACACAAACATTACTGCCTAGATGATACTAAGGTCAAATCTGTGGCTAACAAGATTAAACGCAGATCGATTAGCAGTATTTTGAATAAACAATCGAAATCTTGGAACAAAACGTAACCACTCCCTATATAACAATTCACAATATTTGCCATAGTACAGATTCATACTTGTATATTTGATAACTTAAACATGTTAACAGTTTATTGGAATCCCTCAGGGATCATTATTTGAACCAATTTTATATTTATAGCGTATTGTACGTAAACATTTTAATGAATGCTCTTGTCGTCGAGAAATTCTGTGATATTTCTGAATTGCAAGAATTTGAAGTCACTTGCGATGGCCGGCGCAGAGTTTATCCTGCTCTACAGTCTACGTCATTCGATTTGCCTAACAACTTATTGATTCCGCAACCTGAGAATTATTACTTTGTATATTACAAAAAAGCGAGGGTGGTATAAGCTGAGAAAAACATGAAGTCAGCAAGAATGAAAACGAAACGCGCTGAACTAGGGAAGAGGAAAATAAAAACGAAGAAAGGACGGTGGAAATAAAACCAAAGAATATAAACCTTGGGCTGACTGCTGCAGTGTAAGATAAAAGAAGTGAAGAGAGAAAAAAGTAGATGCCGAATAAAGAGTTAGGAGAGTGGGGAGGCGATGAAGCAGAAAGTCGTTTTCAGAAGATTCTCACTCTAGCATCTAGGATCATAGAAGACAGGGGAGACAAATCCGGACAATGAAAACTTGATGGAAGTGAAGTTGTCAGCATTAAGCCCTAGGAATTCATTTCATTTAAATTCTGAAGTGAGAGAACTTGAAGGTAAATGGTGGAAAGTTGGCCCCATTAAATGCCAAATGAACTGTGCTCACGGTAATTCCATTTCTAGGATTTCTCTCTGGAAAATAAGTAAGAACAAGAGAAGGTGGAGAGAAGAGGGAGTTGTGTCTTTCATGTTTGCCTGAATACATGATGAAAAATAAAGTGTAATCATAATGCTTTCTTTCTTTCTTTCTTTCTTTCTTTATCTTAGTTTTAGCTCCCCCTTTTAGGATTTATGCGACCCAAGCCGCCCGGGCCTTACAGGACCGCGACCTGACGGGAGAGGGATCATCTTTGGATCACATACATACTTTTTGGACCAGACAAGGACATGGAGGGCCTCCCCGGATGAGTGATCAGCCAAATGCCGGGGCCACCTCCGATTCAACACGAACACATAGGACGAGACACACCATTCACACACACACTCACTCCAAACAAGGCGAGGATTGGATGAAGATGATAATGATGGCCAGATGATATCTGGGGACCACAAGGGCCTAAAGTTACCTGACATTTGTCTCACAGGTGAGGGAAAACCCCGGAAAAACCTCACCTAGGTATCTTGTCCCGACCAGAAATCGAATCCGGGCCTGCTGAGTGAGAGGATTGAACGCATCCCATAAGCCACAGTGGTGGACAATCATAATGCTATGTGATAAAAATAACTTTTTTAGTTTCATCTCTGATAATATGAAAATCAGATGTCTGTTTTGTTCGTGTAACACTTCTTATATGCAATATATCAATTTGCAGAATTTGTAATAATTTTAATACCAGAAGTATTATTTCGGTGTGCCCGTTGTAAAGTTTATGTGGGAGCCTCTCACTTAAGCAGGATGTTACAACCAATATCACTAACCAATAGGGCAAAGGGCTAAAATCTGTCCTGAATAGCAAAAACAGTTTGTTTACACAATATTTAAATGGTGTGTTATTATTAGGGTTCGGGTATTTATGACCTAAAAGAGTGGAAAATATCACTGCAAATGTAGTAGTAAGTATTCTGCCTTCCGGCAGGTTTTCAAACTTGGTACGCGAATTTTGTTTTCCAAAACTGTCTATCCTCTGCTTCCTCCTTCAGCATCCAATATTTCCGCTTTTCCCTTAAATCGTCCAACAGCTGAATTCTTCTTCTTCCAAGTCTAGTTGTACCCTCCAATCTTCCTTCTACGACATCATGTAATAAGCAGTTCCTTCTGAGAATGTGCCCAACCCAGTTTGCTTTCCTCTGACGAATTGTGTGTATGATTGACTTCTTCTCACCCACTCTACTCAGAACCTCTTCGTTTGTCACTGCAAATATGATCTTAAAAATGACTAAATATGACCTCATAAAAGAACGTATTAAAAAAAGTTCCAATTTAAAACGTTTAATGACACTAAATTATTACTTCACATTATATTAGATAATCACTTTTTAACAATTTTACAGGACGTGATTTACAATTTTACTTGTGAAGAATTTTTAATCTGTTTATGTTTTCAGATACCACTGCAAATTAATGTAAACTGAAACTATTTTAAAAACATGTCTACTGGAAGTTATCAACAAGGAGGAAGAGGTAATAGTGCTATTACTTGTTATTATCCCTTCACATTTCAGTTACAGTAAAGCCAAAATATTCGTGACTCTTTTTAGAAAAAGAATTTAAGTCGACAATTTAGTGCACATACGGCATAATTGTGCTCTTTTACCGAATTTATAACTGAAATATGACGTTAAATTACAAATACGACCGTTATATAACCAAGACTATGAAAATTACCAAAATATGACTTTATATTATGCAAAATAAAAACGATCCGATTAGAATAACAAATGTGCATGTTTAATTAGGTAGATTTCGAAGAAAAATCTACCGATTGCAATCGATACCATGTCATGATTTTCGAAAAATTCTTTCATATCTTTACGTTTCATGCTTCCCTAAGTACGAAACCACCGCCCGTTAAAAAAAAAAAAAAAAAAAAAAAAAAAAAAAAAAAAAAAAAAAAAAAAAAAAAAAATGTGATATTTATACACACACATATATATATACATATATATATCTTTACACGGTAGCTGCCGTAATTTTGAAGATATTTGAACCAAATTTTATTATGTTATTTCTAGGCCCAATAGTTCGGAAAAGTTCGTTAAAGAGCAAAATTTGTCCAAGGTGGTGGTCGGGGGAAGGGGTTGAAAATTTAAAACATTTATATATCGGCCCCTATGAAGTATAGATGGAAACTTTGTTTGAATAAATTAGAGTACTCACTATGGAGTTCACAGTGACACCAACGATTCGGGGGTTTTGGGGGTACGAGTGGGGGTGGGGTGGGGGGATGGAAATTCGAAACTTTTGAAACCATGTCTTGTGGGGTATCGTTGAAAAGCTCTTCATGAGTACTCTACAAATCAATAACTAGTTTCTCGATAGCTCTCATATAAGGCGAGATTTGAATGTTTGAAAAAGTGCTCTTTCCTCTTTTTTGCGGTTATTATTGCGGGTTTGTCATGCCAAGGCTAAAGAAGAAGAGTGATGCGCAGCGACAGTAAATTAAACCAAAAGCATTTCGAAATGCCTAAAGGGATTTTTTGTGTTTGAGACGAGAATGGAGGTCAGGATAAGAATATGACATATCATAAACATACGAACTCAAGTGACTTCATATTCCTTCCTTCTAAGAACATTAAATAAGCACATTCTCTCTGCATTTGATTCTGGTTGTGTTGAATAGTGTGCTGTGGGGAATCGATGCAAAGCAAATTGCAAATCCCAGAAACCCTGTTTACACATAATACGCTCCACTTTCATCCTATCAGCAAACAAATTAAGAGATTAGTAACAGTTCAACAGACAAGCTAATTCTTAATTAAAGGCCCAGTAAGAGCAGTGAAATTAATCAGGTGATTGTTAATCAGTGGACTGTCATATCCTCAGCAGCAAGTAATGACAGGGACAGGAAATCGCCGATTGATCAGCCTGCAGTGAGGCTAAAGCCCCGCCCTACGGCACTTCCCCTTTCATTTCATAATGATCGCGGAGAGCAACGAACTCTTGGACAACAGGTCCCTCAGCTAGAAATCTTTCGAATCGTTGAATATCATCATTCACCTAACATTAATATTAGAACAGATACTTAAAAGAAACCTTTCAAATCTTAAAAAAATCAGTGTGTTAATTCGATATTATCATACAAAGTAACGCATACAAAATCTAATGCGAAGAAAAGATGACATTAATATATCAGATGTTATACCTTTCACGTTTCTATAGGCCTATACAACAATGCACAAGTAATTGCTACTTATTTGAAGCTGGTTGATGGAACACATAGTTTATGAGTAGGGGGCGGATTTCTATGACATGTCATATTTTTCCCCTTTGCATTATTTCAGGTTTCCGACTAATTTAAACCCGATTCCAAGCATCCTGGTGAAAGTGGAACGGCTTTTATTGTGCATATAACTGCATATTTAGGAAATTTTCAACTATTGTAGCATATTTAGTATGAATATGCATATTTAGGTCGTATTTTTGGCATATTTGTGTGCATATTAAATAAATTTTGAAGTTTCATATCATATTTTGTCAATTTTGCATGATAATGATACTTTTTGAGAATATACAGATATTTTAAATAATTAACATTTTATTTTAATAAAATGAATTGTAATGAAACTTAAAAAAATTATACACAATGTATAAGTGGTAAAGTCATATTTTAAATTTTATAGGTCATATTTTAAGGTTTTTTTAGGTCATAAATGCATGCATATGTCCTATTTTTTAGGTCATAAAAATCCGCCCCTATTATGAGTTTATCGATAGGTTCGCGACTGGGCAGCAGTCTGATATAATACCACCTTTTTTACATTTTAGCTGGCCATAGATCAATTTTCGTAACTGTTTTCCTTGTGTATCTTGTTTTCTGTTCCTTTTCATACACAAACATCATGCCCGGGGCGGGACTCGAACCCACAGCCTCCTTCACCACGGCGCCAATGCTGCATGCCTTAGCTACCGTGGTTAAGGGGACCAGTGTCAAATTGCCCGGCCACGGAATTTGAACCTCCCGAATGCGAGTTCAAAATCTTTTTTTTTTTCGTCTCGTCCACTTCTCTCATCTTTGTACCGAAAAACTCGTGAAAGTTCTTCCAGGTGAATAAACATTCTTTACGATGTCGTTTAAAAAGTAGTTGTATTATTCAGAATATTATAAATTATTTCAGCTAAAGTCTAATCCTATAGTAAAGAGCACTGCCACCAACACTCGCCAACACTTTTCGTTAAAAACAGTAGATTTATGTTTTATTGCTAATACCGTATAATTAATATTGTATCAATTATTATACGAGATTTAAATATTTCATCGCGGGTTCGATTCCAGCCCAGGTCGATGGCATTTATGTGTGCATAAATGTGACAGGCCCATATCAGTAGATTTATTGGCATGTAAAATAACTCCTGCGGGACAAAATTCCCTCCATGCCGGCTGCGGTCTCAGGCCTAAATTGCAGTACATCGCCGTCGTTAAATAACCATATACCAACCAATCGCACATATAAATAATTTCTTCATTATTTTATATTTCATTTTTTGCACAAGCATCTTTTAATATACCCAATCGTTCTGTTCAATTATTAATCACTTTTTTATACAAAAAACTACAGGTATTAAATATTTTTTACAAAGTTCCGCCTTAACCCTTAACACTTAACACACAACTTATCTTGATCCACTCAAAAACAGCATATCAAGATGTAGATGAAAGCTGGACTCTTCTGTGTGGAACCAAGATGTGTCATTATTTAAATAGAAAATGCATTTCGGCGTATTTGCTGCGCCATCTTCAGTTCTGATGAGTTGTATTGAACACCTCAATTCGTCTGAAATAATGTTGTTTATATATGTTTGTTATTTGGTAATCTAGGTCACCAACCCTTATCTGATGGAAATGAGATATTTTAATTATAATACAGGTATTAAGATGTTTCAACGTTAAGTCCTTGTGAATTTACTCAAAACAAGTGAAGATAGGTGCTTTAAAATGAGAGTGATAAAAAGAAACCGATAAAACTATGAGGATAGACATTAGCGATTAGCTGAATTATCACATATATCTGTACTGGATTGGTCGCTGATTCTTAAATGGCCAAGGAAAGATTATTAAAAAAAAACTTTGTTTGCTCACAAAGAGAAAAATGGATCGAGATAAATGTTCATGTGATTTACGCGCGTTTCTGGAAAACAAACTCGCTTAACAAGTGAACAGAAGCTTGAAAGATGCGGGAATGTAGTGGAAACAGATAATACGTTTTCTTTATATGAGAGTATAAATCACAGGACAGTCGTCGGTGTTGGCTCAAGTCTGACAGAAAACGGAAATCTAACACCATCTGTCACACCACATCTCCAAGATCGTGGAGGGTGACGCGAGAAAAAGTGCAATCTGAGGTTTCTAACATTCCTAATGGTTTTTAAAGGGCATGGGACATCTTGTAAGCTGTTCGTGTTGATATCTATCATACGAGAATCGTGTAAGCCCGCCTCTAATTCTAATTTAGGGAGATGAGGAACGGTACTTCTAAATAATAAATTGAAATTAAATAGGCTACGTACAAAACAAATGTACGACCCACAGATTATGATGGGGGAAAAAGGAATAAGAAGAATGTGCTATGCTGGTACTGGTAGATGTCTAGTCTCTCATAATAAACTGTTTTGGAGGTTGAGGACATAAATAAAAATAGGCCTAATACAAGTACATGTCATAGAATTTGATGAGTCAAGAAAATAAAAATATAAAGTGCGATGTCCTGGCCCCGAAGCATTTTGTTTGGCTCTAGAGTCCAGAGCAGGGGTGCTCAAACTTGAACTGCTGGCGATCTACCTCAATATTTTTAGACTACTTACGATCGACTCTGAGAGACTGCAAGTGTGTGTGATGCAGGGTTGTCGTACATACACGATACACCCTACCTACCTAGGTAGGGCGTACCGTAGCATATATAGATATTAGCTTTCTGCGCAGTATAGGTACATTATTTTAGTCAAGGTTTGGGTTAGGTTTAGTTAGGTTCTTCTCTACAATATCAATGAAAAAACTCATAGTTATTCAAAATTGCGAGTTTATTGGTTGTTACAAAACAAAAGAGTTACATATGGTGTTAAACTTAACTAAGGAGTGGCTTTGGATGTTGAAGCGTGGCACTGCATGTCCTCAGCATACTTTTCATAAGATGGTACGTAACCACTGAGTGCTAATCGCAAGCATGATGACATATGATCGTCAGTTAGTCGATTGCGATATTTTGACTTAATTATCTTCATTTCAGAAAATGCAGACTCGCACAAGTAAGTTGACCCAAAAAATGCCGTCAGTTGAAGGGCGATTTGCCTTACATTCGGATATTTATCTTCAGATATAAAACACCAGAAATTTGTATCAGATGCTGTAGCTTTGAGATGTATATCTGATATAATCTGCACCAACTCATTTTCAACAGAACATGAGTTCATATTAAACTGACTGGCTATTTCAGTAGCTAATTCCTCAATGTTTTTACATGAAAAAGGATAACTCATAAATGATGCTATATTTTCCAATTTACTGCAATCATGAAAACGCATTTCGAATTGTCCCAAAATATTTGATAATTCAGCCTCATACGTATCATAATTCAACTGAGGAATCCTTGCTTTCAAAGACGGAAAATGTTTCAGATCCTTTCTTTTCAGTTGATCTATCATAAGTTGCAATTTACTTTTGAATGCGTTTACTGCGCTAATCATCTCAATAATAGTTTTTCCTTTACCTTGAAGCTCCAAGTTAACGGTGTTTAAGTGCATTGTGATGTCAGTCAAAAATGCCAAATCATTTAGCCATTTTTCGTTTTTCAAAATCTGAGTGTCATCACCTCTTTCGTCTAGAAAAGCTGTTATTTCGGGCAATAATTCTTGAAACCTTTCTAGGAATTTTCCGCGACTCAACCACCTGACGTCCGTGTGAAGAACTAAATCAGTGTGTTCAGCTGACTCCCTATCTTCCAACTGCAACTGAAAGAGCCGCCGTTGCAAGCTACGTGCACGGATGGAATTCACAATTTTTGTCGCAATGCCCATAATTTCCTCCGTGTTTAAAACTTTTGAACACAAAACTTGTTGATGTATAATGCAATGGAATGAAAAAAATGAAGGGAATTCTTCATTAGCTCGACACAATGCCACAAAACCGTTTTTGTTTCCAGTCATTGCTGGTGCTCCATCGGTTGTAATGCACACTAATTTATATATTGGTAGCTCGTAGTTTTTTACAAAATTGAAGAAAACGTCAAATATATCTTCGCCACGGGTCTTCCCCTTCAGAGGTATGATTGTCAAAAATTCTTCCTTAGCCAACATGTCATTGAATACCATCCGAATAAAAATACACAGCTGGGCAGTGTCTGTCATATCGGTGGATTCGTCGAACTGTAAAGAAAAGTATGTACATTCCATGATATCATGTTTTAGTTTATCTGCGATGTCCTGGCTCATGACTTCAATACGCCTTGTGACAGTCGGACGAGATAACTGAAGTTCTCTAATAGCAGACATGATTTCTGTTTTATTTTTAAAATCTCCAAATAAAGTCTCACCCGCTTCAATAAATGCTTCCTTCACCACCGATCCATCTTCGAATGGTTTCTTGTGTTTCGCCAATATATGAGATATTTTAAATGACGCGATCGTAGCAGCTTTTGATTGTTTGACTGGTCTTGTGAACATGGATTGTTCTTTTTTCAAACAAGATATCAAATCACGTACCTTTAGTTTTCTTAATTCACTCTGTGGCGGAAAATCCTTTTCATAGTTTTTATGAACCGTTTTATGATGCCTCTCTAAGTTACCACGCTTAGGTATTGCAACTGACGCACGACAAATAACACAAATGCACTTATCCTTCACCATACAAAAGAAAAATTCTTCCTCCCAATCCTTATTAAAATGATACGTTTTAGATTTCTTCACTGCACTCATTTTCCACTATTTAATAATAAACTTTGTACTTATCGACGTAGTATCGCCATCAAGTTACAATTCAGAATGACTCCAATTCCTGCAGGCGCAACATTTATATCGGCGTGAACGAAAGTCTCGAATGTTCCCGTCAAACGCGCCGCCCGAAACTAGACTGTACTGTCTCTCGTTGTTTCTAGACTAGACTCCACTGTCTAGTCTAGAAACAACGCGGCTTTTCTTTGACAAGTGCCGCGCGTTCCTTTGATAAAGCCACCTTTTGCCGCAAGCAGTGTTATTTTATTAGTTACCTACCTACTTATTAAAAATTTTTTTCTTCTCGAGATCTACTCAAAAAGCAGTCGATCGCGATCGACCGTTTGAGCACCCCTGGTCTAGAGGATAGCCAGTCAGCTGCCTAGCCGCCACCAACATTCGTATTGGAGACGAAATTACTTACTGAAGAGCATGCTTTCATTTCCAGACGTTCTAACCAGCTGGTACTTTACACAAACTTTATTATTTGTCCACTTGACAGCATAGCCTATAAACATTAATTAATACTTATTATAATGGGCAAAACATCTTTAACTTCAAAATACTCTGCTATATTCTCGGATTTTTCCGAGAGTACTCAGCCTATTGAAGATAACACTGAGGAGCTTTCTGCATAATAAATAGAAAAATGCCATTACTGACACGGGTATATATATATATATGACTGCATCTCTACGGTAATGACATTTAACCTCTTAGAGCTGGTTATGTATGTTGATATAAGCAATCATCAAGTAAAACCATCAGTAGACTCCAGTGGCGCCAACTTATATGGGCCCGTGGGGCTCAAGCCCACCCAATAATTTGCCGGTATTATTATCATAATTATTTGTTGCTATTACTAAAAATTGTGTGTATTATTTGTTGAATCGCTGTAAATCGAAAAATCTGACTATTGTGAACATATATAATACAATCTTCTCTTGTTCTAAATCCCTCACGCTAATTTAAAATCGTTCCACAATTCATTACATTTTTACGTCTGTCAGTGCAGTTTCCACAGCCACCGCTTAAGGAGAGCGCAGAAAAGCTAGATTTAGAATTTAGACTATGCTTGTGAGAAAAGGCCATTAATAGACGAGGCAAAAAATTGTGATATAAGAAAAGGTGTGGACATTGGCGACTGGTTAAAAACAAAGAGTGGATGGAACCTGTAGAATGAATGAATTAAAAAGGTCATCAAGGGAAAATAAACCACGAAAAAGATGGTGTGATTGGGGGCAATAGGCTCCTAGTCTAAGGAAAGACAAAGAAGATTATTTTATTTTAGTAGGTACCTAAAACAACAAAGTTTATAATATAACATTATTAATTTTAAAGGATTTCTGTAAACTATGTTACACAATTATTTTTCTGGCAGTTGAATTACATTAATCGCTACTACTTATTACAAACAATGACATCGTTTCTTACAGAATTCGATATTTAACCGAATTATCATATAAGTCCTTTTCATGATTCAAAGGGGCGAGAGTGTAAAAATTTGAAAATCTTTGAGCCACCCAATTTTGTTCAAAAGTTGGCGCCACTGGTAGACTCTTTATTTGAAATCAATGAGAAAAATTTTAGTGGAAAAGCTGATTTCTATAAATGATAGTAGTAAAATTCAGATAAAAATCCTCATATCTTTCATAAAGTATTACTCTATTAATATTTTTTTTTATTGAACAATGTTTTGATGTGACGCACTTATACAGCAGTGAAAAGGTTAAAAGTGAGGTAGATGACGGAGCAATCTTCTCATCAAAGCATTATATGAATTATCTTCAAAAACTAGACTGAAGATAGTATTTTAAATGCCGAAATGCATTTCTAACTACATCTACACAGAAGAAGGATCTTACCGACCATATCAAGATTTTACAATTTTTAACTAATGTTTTTACCAAAGAACTCAAAATTGAAGAAACTGTGACGGTATGGGTTTCGTGTTAGCTTTTAACAACTTTTAAATATTTTAATTTAGTACATTTTTAACATTATATACAATTTGACGCATATGCTCACAGACATAACTAGGTCTTTTTATCAATTTATTATAATGTAAATCATAATTTATATATTTTAGTGAATTTTTACCTTTTGGCGACATACCAAAGGAACTGCATAAATATCAATAACTAAAAGGTTAAATCATATTTCTTCATTATAATTGAGGGTGTAAAGTGGACTATTTTATTCATATCTGTAGCCTATACTTAATCAAATTAATATCGTAATAATGTTGTGAAGGACAAAATTATTAAATAACCTAAATGCTCTAATTTTTGTTTACTTTGTGAGGGTTCTCCAAAACAAAAATCTTTCATAGGGCCGTGGCACTTAAAAGGTTGGAAAAAAATGTCCTATGCACGAGGTCCCGTGTTCATTTCTTGGCTCAATGCAATTTTTCTTTAATTGTAATATTGTAAATCTCTGTGATATACCAAAATATACTTAACTAAATGTGTGAAGGCCTATAACTAAAATTTTATAATAAATAGACCTGGGATTTTAGGCTCTAATAAAATTAATTTTATGCGCCTAAAATAGGCATTTAAAACAAGTAAATAGGCTTTTAAAAGAGAAAATAGGCACTTAAAATAAGCTTTAAAAATTTGTAAATATACAGAAAACCGACTTTAAAACACTACAATATACTCTTAAACTGTAACGTGACCTTTTTTAATGTAAAAACGTGGTTTACCTATTCTCAACAGAAATAATTGCAAAATTAAGACAGAATTAAACATTCTTTTATCAAAAACAGTTTTGGGTTATATGAAAAATTGACACAATATGTCCCTTCTTACTGCTTGCTACTTGTTGTTTTGAGCTAATCCTCCCCCGTCAGTCAGCATTCCTTTGGCGACAATTGTTTGGGAAAATCAAGTTTCTGTGAAAAACCCACCCTCTGCTGTTCTGCTCTTCATTCAGGGATGTCCATTAAATGATTGTAAAAGTTGCAGAAGTTGGATTTTATTTTAAATGTACAAAATAGGCATTTTAGGCACTAAAATAGTAAAAATAGGCTCCAAAGGTCCAAATAGGCATTTTAGGGCACTATAAAACTCTGTAAATATAAGTGATTTATCATGAAATGTCAACATATTTAAAAATTTTCATGTTGTTTCATAAGGAACAAAATAGGCATTTGCCTTAAAATCCCAGGTCTAACAATAATAGGAGAAAGGCATTTGCCACACTGCATAGCAATATATTATCTTTGTTATTCTCTCAAGAGATGGCCTTTTCTATCTATACAATAAACTCAACAGTGGAAAAGAAATAGCTTATCATATCCTGAAAGACGTGGATAAATGAATTTTGAGACTTGCATCGTCTGCAGTGGTAGAAGAGAGAAGGCACCACCTTGGGCAAGCAAGCTAACAAACACAGAGATAAAAAAAGAAGAGGACGTAAAGAAAGAGAAGAGAAGCAATAAGAGAAATAAAAAGCAGAGTCGAATGATTCTTCTTCGTCCTGCCCCCTCCTGCCTCTAGGGAGTAGTGGTTAGGGTTACTCGAATAGGATGCTGTCTCCCACTTATACTGGTTATAAACCTAAGATGTGCTAGTTCTGTGTATATTTGCGTGACTTTTCTCGATGCAGTTGCGGTCGTAGGTTTCACAGAACGAAGAAAGAAACAAGAAACTCATTCGATGAGCTTTGTATGCATTTTATGTTTGTGTCCATCCTCTGTCGTTTTATTCATAACTCTCGAGCACAGAAATACTAAGCTAAGTTACATTAGCTCTCAACGTACTTTTACTTCATGGTTTTGAATGCTTGGTTTGATAGTACGAGTAGGCATGGTTGCTTGAAATATTTCATATCGATTTCAGGCTATTATTTACAATATTGTATTAATATTTAGTCAGGGCCCGGATTTTGATGACGTCATCTTTTAACTGGAACATCATGGACGTTGCCCACTTGAGCTGATATTCTGATCATGCTTCCTAGATTATTAAAATGGTAATTTTTGATCATTTATTCTCATTTTTTGTTTATAGGTCATTTTTAGAATTTAATGTTATTATTTGGTCAGATATGTAAGCATTCATGAGCCACAGATTATTGTCTCTGTTGGACACTACATGAGAATATTATAGGAGAAAAATTCCTCCGGCACTGGGACTTGAACCCAGGACCTTTGGCTATTCGCGCCAATGCTCTACCAACTGAGCTAAGCCGGAGCTCAATTCACAGCGCCAGAATATTCTCTTATTATTTGGTCATTTTTTGGTCATTTTACGGTATTTTTTCCATATTTCATATTTGTGGTAATTTTTAAAACATAAAGTCAACATTTTCGTATTTTGTGTTGTTTCTCGCATTAGCCTATATAGAGTTTTTGTGCATTTACTTACATTGAATATTATCGGAACTCTAAATAAGCAAATAAAAATAGATCATGTTATAATTTTAATTTTGATACAGAAAGACGGTGTTTGCTGTTTCCATTTAACCGTATATACCAATTAATTAATTAATTACGAGCCTATAATTGGGTCAACAACGTACATGTAGAATAGACACAATTCTGTTGAATGATATAATATTTGCATACAAATCTTTTGGTCATATTTTTAGTATTTGGGTATATTTTCTTTTGCAGTCATTTTATAGCTCATTTTAAAAGTACTTTTAGGTAATCAAAATCCGGGCCATGACAATAGTTATTTATGATACAAGGGAGAAAACTAGATTTTATTTTGCGAGTACTATTATTGGGGGAAAAAACTAAGATCAGTTTTGACAGCTGTCGTGTACCGTATCACCTAAGTATTTATTTAGACAAAATCTAACTCTAAAACGACTAATGGCCGGTTTCTATAAACTCGCGAATTACCTATGGGTAAATTACCCAATGGACAGAATTTACACAAGAATAACACCACACAAACACAAATAATTTATAGATAGCAATCACATACACTTGTGACGAGTTTCTAGATAAATGTCCTCTGAGTAAATATGAAAATGACAGAAGAAAATGTTCATACAAACTCAGGCTAGATCTTTCCAAGGGTAAATCGTCGGGTTAATTTATCCTTTCATGGATGGCTGGATAAAATTTAACCTCTTTGTAGGATCAGTAACAATGAGAATCAAAGCCTTCTGAATTAAATTAGCTGTACAACTCCAAGGCCTTGCTCATTATATCATTGTGGTTGAAATGGGACTAATTTATCCATGGATAATTTACCCATAGGTAATTCACAAGTTTGTAGAAACCGGGCATAAATCATTGCGATATATGAGAAGACCTGAGGAGTGGAAATTGCAAAGGTTTTAAGTGCTGTTTAGAAAACTGTACAGGAGAGAGGAAAGGCTCTCACATTTATGTACTGTGTCTGCAGTATTCTTCATCTGTTCGAATGGGTATAGCAACTGCTCTAACGACGAACTGCACTTAGAACTTACGGGTTATTGCCACATTGACACAAGAAAACACACGATGAAAAAACACTTTTTCAAAACATGGCACTTAGAACCTTTCAAATTTCCACCCCTCATTTATTCCCAAGTCGAGAATAAGTGAATATAATAATAAATAGAAGTTCCTGGGTAGACTGTCCTCTTAAGAAAGAGGGAATTAAGAAAACTGGGTCCAGGGGACTTAGGTGAGTTTCTATTTTTTAGAGTCGAGTAATATTTTTAAACAGATAATATGCCTTTTCAATAGTTCTGAGTGTGCATAACAATGGAAAAGTTTGGGCAGCTTGTTTTATCACACACGAAAGGAACTCTGGATGAAAACACACGCTTGAGCCGTATCTGTAAACCACTTCCGTGAATGGAAAACGGGATGTTATTATATATTAAATAACACAATTTATTGTAGCTGAACGTCATACTACACCCGAGACAAACTAAGAAATAAACCTGAAGTAAACAAAAACCAGTATGTCTGTATCACTCTTAAGTCATACGAGTAATGTGCTTGAGTGAGACTATACCCTTAGCAACCAGGGAAGGCGGTTGAGGCCAGGTAGATTCCTTCACCCGCATGGACCCTCATATTTACAAGGGCAGGAGATTTAGGACCAACCGTAATTTCCACCCCATGAGTCACCTAGTCTACTTCAATCAATCAATCTTAGATTTTTTTAATATGTCACTTTATCTTAAAATGTTTGTTATATATCAATTCTACATATAATTACAAGAAAAATGACACCAAACAATGTACAATTTACTTTAATAGGAACATAGGACTTGAAAGCAGTTTTCTCGTAACTTTTATTTATGTATTTGTTAGAAATGTTCCTATTAAAGTAAATTATACATTGTTTGGTGTCATTTTTCTTGTAATTATATGTAGAATTGATATGTAACAAACATTTTAAGATAAAATGACATATTAAAAAAATCTAAGATTGATTGATTGAAGTAGACTAGGTGACTCATTGGGAAGAAATTACGGTTGGTCCTAAATATCCTGCCCTTGTAAATGTGAGGGTCCATGCGGGAGAAGGAATCTACCTGGCCTCAACCGCCTTCCCTGGTTGCTAAGGGTATAATGTACTGGTTTTTGTTTACTTCAGGTTTCCTTCTAAGAACGGTCAGACTACGTATTTCCTCTGACATCAAATGTGGTTCCTCTAAATCTTTCTGCCATTATCCTATCGAGTTCAGTGATTAATTAATAAGTGCATTCTTATGTTTATAAGGACATACGTTAGTAACTATTATGGAATGCAAGCACTCCTTCACGAAGTTTAAACAAGGATTAAAATTAATTCTTATAATAGTAATAATATAAAATAAATAATGACACACTCTCGCGCGCTCGCGCACACAAAGATCCCAAATGTATATATACACACACATACACACACGCGCGCGCACACACACACACGCATATATATATATATATATATATATATATATATATATATATACACACATAAAACCATATTTTGTGATTAAGTCCATGCTTTCAGAGATAATAAATAAATTTATTAAACTGCACACTGCGCACTGCTAGATAGCCGATGGTTGTAACTGGCTCAAATTAAGCTCGCTATGTGGTGGACGTGATGACGTGGTGACGTTTCCAAACTTCGTGGAATATATGGTTGTATTTAATTTGTAAGAAAATTACCAACTTTATTAAAAACTTGCGAAGACAAAATTTATTCCTCTGCTAATAGGGGGAAATATTGAACACTGTGGATAGTACTTATCAAATAAAGCAAGGTTAAAGCTTAGCGACAAATATATTTTTTCTGGAGTATTGGATTTTTATATAAACGTAGTACTTTGTGTTAAATTTGTAATAAAGTGACGGAATAATAAATTGGCAGAATAATAAATGTGCAAAAGAAATTTAATTTGATGTAAATTATAGAATAAAGTACGAGAAATAGATTATGGACCTAATAATAATTGTGTTGTCCATTTTCTGTTCAGTCCAGTACGGGTTTAATATTGAGTGAGCAATTAAGTCTCCCGCGTTTATGAATTAACAGTATTCAACAATATACGGTCTCCCTTAAAAAAGGGAAGCTATGTCTGGAAGAGATTACACATTATTTATTCTTTCCCTTTGTTAATTGTAATTTTGTTAAAAAAGCACCCCCACAAAAAAAAAAAAAAACGCTTAAGCTTTGTTTTTCTTCCTACCAGTAGCACACAGCAGAACCTGTTTCAATAGTTGATTGTAGATTGATACTTGTATTCCTACTTGCCTCCGGGCCTCATGCGGTGAAACGAGACGAACAATACCAGTGGGACGAGAAAGAAAGGTAATCTATACTGTAAAAAATGTTTATCCCATAATGCATAGAGGCAAAGAGCATATAAAAATGGCCAAGAACGATGTTTTCTATAGATATATAAAAACTCCAAATCTGAAGAAAAAAATTATCACAGGTCAGCGGTTCCTTAACTTTTTATATAGGCCTAGTTATGTCTGGCTAAATATTTTACATTTACATTAAAATTTTCCTAACCACAATATAAAATAGCACAGAGTAATTTTAATGATATTTTAATAATTTACAGCTATTTCAAAAAGCAGTTTTTTAAACATGTTACATGAGTTTTAGACCTCAATTTATTGAGAATTTACGTAAGTAGTTTATTTTACTGTAAAGAGGAAGTGAAAAGAAACTACTGATAAACGAGATTAAACAGAGGGTAAGCCTAAAAGAGGGTAGTTCTCTTTTCCAAGGATAACCAGTGTGATTCAGCCTACCAATCAGTCAAAATAGTAATTTTATAAATAGCATTTTTCATATTATATAAAAACATAGCAACTTATATTAATTAATTATACGATACCAAGGAATCGGGTATACTCGGCGATGTTCGTCTCTCGCAGTCTAAACTTTCACGAAGACTACAAAAATAGGAAACCCGTTTCTTTATTATGTAAGGCCTAAGTGAAATGAACACAATGAACAAATATTCTAATTTTATTTTTACTTACAATTTTCATAGCTGTGAACCACAAACATTTTTAATAAGTTGCCCGTGAAAATTTCTTAAAAATCCTGGCTTCAATAAAATTAATAATGGCGGGCTAAGCCGCGGGCACCAGCTATAATATTATTGATAGTGTATCGCGGACAGTAAAAATCCAAACAGACCATTCCTTCCCTTGAAAAATTATATAATTTCTGAAAATTACACTGAATTTATCAAATAAAATTCACATCATATTCATCTGTCAACAAACAGTTGAGAAACAATACGTATTATGTGTTCACAGGTTCCTTTGGAACTGCATAATCGAATCTGAGATCGATTTCCCAGGGGGCGCTTTCTAATCGTGGAATGTATTCTAAAGCCAGAATTTTAGCTGTTTCATTATGAATGATTCAAGTCCAAGTGTTAATAACTATAATGCTTTAATAATTATTATACTCTTAATTTTTAATTTTTCAATTAATTATCGTGGGCGAAGCCGCGGGCACTTGCTAGTAAGTATACATTACTGTACAAAACTTTACATGTATTTTACAAAGCACATCTATCCACCAGATGATTTGCAGGCCACTGTGGCCTAAGTATGAGTAATAAAATTTTCTCATTTCACACTTTGATATAGAATAAGAGGTCGCATTGCAGGGAGTACTTATTCAGTACCCTATGCAAAATGTTTAGTCTAGCTGTTCGCCAAGCGAGACGTAAGCCTGAGTTTGTGCAAACGGTAGCTGACTTGCAACTTAGCTTCAAACAATTTTTGTTTTAAAAGTTAGAAAAGTTTTAGGTCTTACATCGTGTACAAAATTTAAACAAAATCATTTAAAGACTTTTTTTAGAAAATCGCGAAAAGTGAAATTTTCTTCGATATTGAAGTAAAGTCGTCGCCAATTTTATGTCACATTCTCAGAAAAAATGTAAACCAAACAAAAATTTATTGAAGCGATTTTTCGTTCTCGAGCTATGCTGTTCGCAGACAAACACATACAGAAAAATTTCTAAAATTGTAATTTTAGCTACAGGGGGATCTAAAAAGTGGACCAATGCTGAAAACTCGGCATCGAATTTCAGCATCTAACCATTACTACACCTCAACCTACTGTGCGTATGGTACTGGTCCAGAAAGTAATAGAACAACCTATTTTAGATTCCTGATGAATAGATGTAGCTCATGTGAGAACATTTCCAAGATTTCTGGCAAGATACCCTGAATAAAACCTAATTTAATGTTAAAAGTGAATCAATTCCGGTAGCTGAGGGGCGTGACGGAAAGAGGCATTGGAGAATTACAAATGAAGACTCCAGTACACTGGTAGAAAAAATTTCCAGGTTTTTTGCTCGGGTCTTCGTAATCAAATCGTTTATCACAGCTATTGAGGAGATGCCCGGTAGCTAATATATGGTTATAATGCAGCAGCAGTCCTATGTTAATTGTAAAAGTAACCTTGAAGAAATTCCACCCCCTGCTAGCCTGACTCGTTCTACTATCACAAACACTCTTACATCAGATGTTAACTCTTTTTGTAAAATGTGGTTCCCAACCAAAAAAAATTAATGATGCTCTTCAAGGACTTGCAGCCAGCTCGCTAACATTTCTTGAGTCAACGCACACACTATTTTATCAGAGAAGTCTATACTAATATAATATTTAAACTAGGGCTGAAAATCGATTAAAATTTCTAATCGAGTTAACGCTTGACTTTAATCGATTAATCGACAAACAGGTCGGTATTTTAAACGAAACCAAAGTGTAAACTTAATATTGTTTTTCACGTTTAATAACTACTACACTACAGATAATCAGAAGAAATCCTGAATTAATGAATACCATTATTAGTTAATTAGTGAAAAATATATATACAAAACTTACATTTCCGGTTACTTTTTCAGCCAAGACTTGCAAAACTAAACTACCCTTCAGGATTCTGAATAACGGGAATTGTTTGGACACAATAGGCTGAATGACACATGATGTGCCAAGGCCGGAGAAGCGAGAGAAAGGAGTTTGGTCATTTGACCCATTTCTCGAAAAACGTTTTTCAGAATTCGACTAAACCGATTAATCGGAAAATGTAATTGATCGACGATTAAATGTTTAATCGATTAATCGAGCCGGTTAATCGATTAATCGGTACAGCCCTAATTTGAACTCGTGTATATCCAAAGCCACCTATTAACAAGATTGTAAATATCAATCTCACCTATCAATTGTAAAATGAATTGAAAGTGGGCTTGCTCGGTTTGCCATAGCAACTGGAAAAAAATTAGCAATGTTGAAATAGATTTGTCGATCGCTTTGATTTTGTTATGAATGCATGCCACTTATGAACGCATGTCTAAATGGGATAAACATTGATTGATTTGGACAAAACTTGCTATGCTAGGGAACTCGAATCTGAGGTATTTTTGTTTATGCATGATTTGGGTAGGGTTCATGAACCTGTTGTTCGTGTTTTTATCGCTTCGTTTCGAATGCCGATCTCCCTAGCCGCGGTAGCTAAGGCCTTAGAGCCTTGGTGAAGGAGGCTGTGGGTTCGAGTCCCGTCTCGGGCATGGGTGTTTCGTTTCATTAAAACAATTGCAATGCTGGTGATACTTTAAAACAGTGGTCGCCAAACTTATGAAGCTTCTGAGCTACCGTACCGTTTTAAAATCCTACTGTGAGCACAACCAAAAGAACTACCAACTTAAAAAATCTTACATTTGTTTATTGCCTAAATATGAAATAAATTTTAATAAAACTGTATATAACAAAACGAAATTGAAGTGGAATTGTACATAAGAAAGAAATTGAAGTGTAGTTAGTAATAAGTAACAAATGTACGGGCAGAATTTTTTTATTACACTTAGGCTATTAACTTCAATGAGAAGGATGGAACTCTTTTTTGTCACCAACAAGTTTTTTTTTTGAATGTTGGGAGAGTAGGTAGTGGCTGCCATTCGAATACAGTTGTCCAAGTGTTCATCAGTGAGCCTGTTTCTGTACTTATTTTTAATAAATTTCATACTGGGAAAAGAAACCTCACAAATATTTGTAGAGCTGAACATTGCCTTCACTTTGAGAGCAACCTCAGCCAAAATTGGATATTTTTCTTAAGGAACAAGAAGACAAATGTTTTCAGAGGTTAAAGAAAGCGTTTTTACAGATAAATCATTTTGAAAATCAATCAGTTCCAACTTCACTGGTGCACTGCCTTCTTCAAAATAAAAATTCTCCATGGCACAAGTAGAGAAATCTTGACGCGATCTACCGAAAATGTCCCTGCGAGCTACTAGTTACATAGGTGAGCAACTGAGGGGAAACGTTTTAGTCCCCATCCCTTGCTGTGACGTAAGAAACCTGTTCTTCATGTTCAGTGTCACGTCGAAACTGCTTTATGCTGACGTCAAGGGCGACTGTAGTGGGAGAAATTCCCCTACCGCACAGTGACAAGATGTGCCACAGATGCGCACCCATGTAGTAGCTCGCGATCGACGGTTTGGCGACCACTGCTTAAAAGATGTAATAAGCTAAAGGCAAGGACATATAGGTAAAATCAATTTTCAAAGTACCGTATTCTAAAAACTATCTATTTACCCTTACATTTTAGTCCCTAAACATATAACTATACAAAACGTGAACGTATGTAAAAATATCGTTGGCTTCTTCAAGTATGCTACCTATGTGATACATGATTACACGTATGTCCTTGCATCGATGGGAGTCATGCTCACACAGTATGTTTGAGATGTCACCACCAGATCTTAAGTGGATACTTATGTCACCTTTCAAACATGACTGCACATTGTCATTTCCATGCAAATACTTTCCCACCATTCAGAATGCAAGGTGCTTTACCGTGACGTTTTTTATGGGTGCCCTTTGTCTTTTAAAGTAGCTCCGATTATTGCCCCATGCCAGCTGATCTGAATAATATGTTCAAATGAAGAGAACGCAGAGTATCCTGTGTTGAAGAATAACGCATGCACAGTCATACATGCACTGATACACACACACTGAAACGCTTTTAATCCAAATAGCTGCACTATGTTGTAACTTCTGATGTGAGACACAATATTCTTCTAAGGCTCTTTCAGACTGTCTTCGCCACGCTACTCCACGCCACTTCTCTTCACAGATTTGTTTGTTCCCTTAATGCTTTCTGACGAGAGATTTGCTGACTCATTCAAACTCAGATTTTTACTTTCTCATAATAAAGCATTACTGGAACCAAAATATCTGTAGAGCAGAGTGGCGTGGCGTGGATAGCCTGAAATATTCCCCTACTGCAAGTTAGATTTTGTGAATTTCTTGCCTTAGATTTCATTATCTTCAAATCTATCTGTAGCAGTGATGCTGAGAGTACTTTGCTCGTCACTGAAGATGCCACCGCTGGGCGCGAAGAAAGCATTATGGATATCATATAATTTCTAAAGTGATAGGGAAAACACGAATAAGTCAAAATACCAGAGTTTCAGGAAAGACAAAAAACAATTAATTTCCGCAGCATTGTTACAATATTTAGATCAGCCCACCCAGATATTTTTATATAGCACTTATAATATAAGTATATATATAAGTATATATTATATACTGTGTGACTGAACTAAATATTGTAACAGTGCTGTGGAAATAAATTGTATTTCGTCTCTCCTAAAACTTTGGTATTTTGACTTATTCGCTTTTTCCCTATCACTCTAGATTTTATGTGAAGTGACGAAGCGTGACGTGGAAAATCCCACAGTCCGCTATGAAAATGTGGTGTAACGAACGGGAAATTTAAAAACGAAACGAAATATAAAGAAAGAAGAAAATTTTAATCACAAGTGAAGTACCGAGGGATGAAAGTACTTCCTCAGCAGTCCTTGAGAGCATTTTATTTTTTCAAGTGTGTTGAGGGAGGGGAAAAGAGGAAAATAATTTCCCACGCACAATGCTAAGGAAAGAGAAAAAGGGGCCAGGAAATATGGAAATATCCCTCCCAATGCCGCATTTAAGTTGAATATGAATATGAAGATGCAATCTGAAGGAAATTAAAGCTGCAGCTCGCCTCCAAGTGCTTGTGGGATTATTATTATAACCAGCTCCAGATCGGATGAGATTAGAAAGTGCTGCATTTGTAAATACAGTAGTGTGGAATTAATGGCTACCTCTTCCTTTCCAGTCTGTAGGACTTAACACCCTGCCCGCGGGGATTTCTACCTCCCTCAAGCATACTTGCACAGCTAATTCTCGACTAGAAAGTGGCGAAGAACATCTTATAAAGAATCTTTTCCTCTCTGAATAGTGTTTTAACATAGAATATTGAGATATAAGGGTGAGAAGTGTGTTAACAGAATCGAGGAAAAATTAGAACAAATGGGTTGAATTATTAGCTTTATATTCACATAAAATATCCTCTTTCTATAGGATTAATATTACTAATTCAAACCCCTTTTATATCTGTAATAATTATTAGAGGAATAACAACAAAAACCTTTGATTCTCATATATCATATTCTTAATTTTCCTTGGAATTATATTCATATATTCAACTACGTGGAGTTGTTTCAATTTCCGAGATTCTATTATAAACTTCATAACATGTATTGCGTATTATTTTTTGGACGATGGTAAATTTAATTAATTATTCAATATTTTAAATGCTTTATATTAATTTAAATATTTATATTAATATTTTATATTAATTTCAGTTAAACATTGATGTGATTTCTTTTGGAAATACAGGGTCCGCCAGAAAAATGTATACACACTTTAAGGAACGAAACTATTTATTAAGTTTCTTTTTTAATTTAAATACTAATCAAGCATATACCGGTAGTACTTTCTTCAGTTCAGTGGTTACATTAGATGTTCAAAATGTTGGCCGTTGGCGGCCAGACACATTACTGAACGATGAGCGGTCGCCGCAGCTACGTCGGTCAATGTTTCAATGGAGATCGCAGCACATGCCGCTGTAATCTCCTGGCGAAGTTCCTCCAACGTGCGTGGCTTACGTCGATAGACTTGATCTTTCACGGTTCCCCATAAGTAAAAGTCCATAGGAGTTAAATCTGGCGAACGTGGAGGGTTCCCCAGAGGGAACTCAATGGCTCTCTTCGTCCAATCCAATGTCCCGGCAGATTGTCACCCAGGAAAGCTCGTACGGCTAGGTGATAGTGTGGTGGCTCCCCGTCCTGTTGGTAGAAGACCTCATCATCAGCACCTTTCAGAATTCGTCGTACACTTGTACTACTAATCCCCACTTTACGCGCACATTGCGCAGCAGACTTTTGTGGAGAAGTAACAAACTTTTCCAACACGAGATCCGACGAAGCAGGACTTGTAGCTGTATGCGGTCTTCTTGATTTTCCTTTATGAATATCACAAATCGTTCCATGTGCCTCAAACTTGCCAATAATGCGTTTAATTGATAGACGGGTTGGGGGTTCTGTTTCAAACTCCCACATCCACTGACGCTGCACTTCAACGGCATTATCAAACCCGATAAACCACTTCAGAATGCATTTTCGCTGCTCGAACGTTAAGCGTGCTCCAGCCATTTTGTTTTGTCACTATCGTTTTGAAAGTAACGACATCTGTTGAGCGAAAGACCATATTACAACATACTGGTAATATACTGGTAATATCCGGATACAATATCCCGATACAGTCTGACAAAGAGTGTATACATTTTTCTGGCGGACTCTGTATGTCATAAAAGGGCCTTTGGATTTTGTTGTTTTGAAAGTTAATAATTTCATTAATTAATCTTTGGTGGAATCTTTGGAGAATTGCCCTTTCGTACTTAACTTTGAAGGGTGGATATGTGTGTTTCATGTTTTCAACTATCGCAATAAATTGGATTGACATGATGCCGAGATGTATGGATGTTGATGGGTGTCTTTCCCATATCGTATATTAAATGTAATCTGAATTATACATAAATTCCTTACCCTGCCCTTTTATTGTATATTTAATCATTTGAAAATGGTCCCACATTTTCAAATACTGTATAAAAGTAGCTGCCATGACTTTTATGTTAACCCATAAAAATGGTATATAAATCCATATGCAGACTCGAAACTTCAGTATTCCTGGGTTTGGAGGCAGCAGGATCCTTTGAAACATCTGTGAACATCGATCTTGAAAGCTTGAAACCTAAAATCTTACAATTGAATTATAATATTTATTAATTCCGCAGTCTAAGAGGGGATGATCCTGTAAGAAGACTTAGACATTAGACTGATCTTAGGGACTTTCGGAATGAAACGACATGGGACAACATCATGCTAGGAGATACGGAAAATGAACACTTTTTACTTAAAATGATGTCACTGCAAAGGCATGAACCTCAGAAACTCAGCCCCAACTTTACAGACATAGTCTACAGACATAATATATCTATACATTAATGTACAAAGAGCGCTACTAGTTTAAATTACCATTGAACGAACAGTTCATAGGAACCTGTTTTGGGAAGTGAGTTTTCTCCATCCGTTAATTATTAATTTTCTGTTTGTCAGAAAATACGAAAGGTGTGATTAAATCTAACGAGCTGGGCTGAATTAACGACTCGTGTACAGTATGTAAAAACTGTGAAATCGCCGTCCTACAATGAACAAGGTAGCATGGCTTCAGGGGGCGTCTACCATTAAATTGGTTCAAGCACCTTAATACTCAGCTCCTGGATTTCAAGTTTCGAGTAGCTTGCTTAGAAAGGCAGGGTAATCATCGGACTGTCATACACCCCTTAGCTAACAAGGGATCACTCGCAAACGCCGTCCTAGTTTTAGACACAATTTGAGTAATCTTAAGAATCACTTACCTTGAAGAGTCAACTGAATGTAACAGCAAGTTATTAATTAGAACATTTCTTTAAGATGACCTGTTGGTGTCAAATGAACCGTCACAAAAATATATAAAAATAAAAGATCCTACATATAGGATCTCAATAATTTTGTTTATATTTATTGTATCTGGCTTAACTTGTATAATGACTTCTTAGGATTTCAACCGACTAAGTAGGAGGACTGATTCCGAGTTTTCGGCAGCTAGTTGCGCTGCCATCTTCTGGGAGAAGATCCCTTTTCACTTTTTTCAGTTTCAGACTGTTTCAGTTTCAGGACCCTTTCAGCTTTTCAGTTTCACTTCTCCCAAAATCTGCCAAAATCTTGAAATCAATCCTCCGACTCACCGGGTTGGAAATCCAAGAAACCATGATCTATATTCAACACCCGAAAGCCTCAAGTCATATAAATAGTTTTAACTTGCTAAGTAATTTATGACAGTACCTTACATCTGTTTACATATTTTGTTGTGACACACTCGCAGACGTTCTTTTGCATTTCTAAATCCAAGAGATGGGACTGCAATATTTATGCATGTTTAAATGCAACGATCTTTGACGTGAACTTGGAAACAGATGGCCTTACCGAATATTTAATCTAACCCAATATAATGCAGTTGTTCTGTGTTATTATAGTTGTTAAATTATAATGGTTTTGCATTTTCAGTATAAATTGCATTTCAAAACTTATAAATCAATTTCGAAAACTTTTTACTATGTACTCGTACAGTCGATTCTCAAAACATTCACTTAGACAAATATGGTGTAAAAGTTTGAATTAAAGATATGCATAAAATATAAAATCTGCAAAAAAATATAAAATGCCGTTAAAAATGTGACAAATTAATAAAATATGCATATATATTTTTTTTAATAACAAGAAAATACGATGCATTATCGCAAAACTAACAAAGTATGCAACATGATACTGTGAATTTTCTGTTATACTTGTAAGTTTTATTGTCCTCACTGAACCCCTTCCCAAAGTAATGCTGGTATTTGCCGGTTTCCCCTTGTTAATACCTAGCTCCTGGGCATGAGTACCACCAAACGAGAGCAGGGTAATGATTACGCTGTCGTACACCCCAAGCCGAGTATGTGTATGGTGTTAATGATGGAAGAGGAGGTTAATTGCTAGCAGAAGAAATGTTCGTCTTAATGACGTTAACCCAAACACATGTGTCTGTGTACTAGACCCAGACCCACACATCCTAAAACAAAGGAATTAACTCTCAACAAGAAGGAAGTGTTGTTAGGGATGCAGCAAATAATTATCTTCTTGAGAACTCACGTGCACCGCAGTCACATTTGCTGATGAGTTCAACAAATTGTGGAATGCCTAGGACTCATACTTCTGCACGTAGCGCATAAAAACGCAATCGTATTGCAACCAGAAGTTAACGCAGAAAGTGTGTTTTGTTCTGCGAAATAGCACCGAAATTATCCCAACTTTGTATCAAAGTTAAAATTTTTATTCACCGTAAACTAGGATAGATTTGTACTACACATAAATTTAGACTTCTATCCTATACAACCGCTAATAGTTAACTTACATCTTTCCAGCTGCCTATATTGGAATTCCTTTTCACAAGATAATATCAGGGATAGTCGGAGTTTACACTCTTTTAAATCTGCGCTTGTTAACAATTATTGTCCACTGAACAGAACTAGTTCTTTGTAGTCACTCCATCTCTTGTTGTACAAAGCATTACTTAATCTTCTTATAACTTACACAAACTTAAAGTTTCATTATAACTTAATTTGACATTTTACTTATTTTGCTTGTAACTTTATTATTTTCTTTAATGAAACTTATGCTTTTTAATTAATTAATTAATTAATTATTACGATTAGACTTAACCTTAGTTTCATTATTAATCATTAGTCTGTTATTCATTACTTTGTTATTAATGTAAATCTACATTCTATATATTTTTAACCTGGTTGAATGGAAGAGAAGGCCTTATGACCTTAACTCTGCCAGGGAAAATAAATAATATACAACTACTATTACTACTACTATATTGTGAATTATATTTAAAAAACACAAAAAAATTACAAGACTTCTTGAAATGCACCAATGTAATGATAAGGAACGCCACTGATATCAGGTGAGCTGTGATGCTGAAGGGTGTATGTGTATCAGGTGTATGACCCTCCTCTGTCTGGATCCCCGGGGCGCTTCATAAGCCTACACGCCGCCTTTCACACTCATTACCTGTTGCTAATGTAATATTCGCCCGTCATACTGCTTTTCAACGTGTCGATGAAGATAGCCTTATTAAACCACTTGCAAATTATTAAGGCCACATCTGTGATCTTGAAAACTAGGCGATTATTACGGAAGTCTCTACAATTTTTCACATAAAAAAGACTTGCTTACAACATCTTTTCCAGTAACCACTGGGAAATGTGGTCTAGTGCAGCGTTTCTCAACCTATGGTCCGCGGACCACTGGTCCGCAGATATAATTAAAAAAATATCATAAAGCAAGTGGAAAGTAAAGAAGTAAATTTTTTCACATATTTCGTTATAATGACCTATAATTAATACCCAAAATATTAAGAATATAGGTCTTCTTTTAAAAATGGGATGTGAAATTAGGGGTCGGTAAATTTTTAAAAACATTTTAGTGGTCCTCGGCTTCAAAAAGGTTGAGAAACGCTGGTCTAGTGTATATATGAACAATATAATTCGATATTATAATTGTGGCGAACTAATTAACTTCACATAACTAATTTACCAAGTAGTTAGGAGAATCACGTAATTAATTTACTGCAAATGTGATGAACATAATCTGAATTAGTAACTAAAATGAAGAATTTTCTTTTCATTAATTAATTAATCCCAACATGACATAAAATACGAATTATACACTTAGCAACCAGGGAAGGCGGTTGAGGCCAGGTAGGTTCCTTCACCCGCTAGCAGCCTCACATTTACAAGCAGAGGGAATTAGGACCAACCGTAATATCCTCCCCATGAGTCACCTAGTCTACTTCAATCAGTCAATCTTAGATTTTTTTAATAAGTCATTTTATCTTAAAATGTTTGTTATATATCAATTCTACACATAATTACAAGAAAAATGACACCAAACAATGCATAATTTACTTTAATAGGAACATAGAACTTGAAAGCAGTTTTCTCGTAACTTTTATTTATGTATTTGTTATAAATGTTCCTATCGAAGTAAATTATACATTGTTTGGTGTCATTTTTCTTGTAATTATGTGTAAAATTGATGTATAACTAACATTTTAAGATAAAATGATATATTAAAAAAATCTAAGATTCATTGATTGATGTAGACTAGGTGACTCATGGGGAGGAAATTACGGTTGGTCCTAATTCCCTCTGCTTGTAAATGTGAGGGTGCTAGCGGGTGAAGGAACCTACCTGGCCTCAACCGCCTTCCCTGGTTGCTAAGGGTATAGTAAACTAGCTATTTTTCTCTGTTAAGGGATAAATCTGCACTTGCTTACTTTAATATGAGGCTCCTCTACTTTATAAGAATTCAGCTATGGCTCTCTGTTAATTTACAGAATCTGCACCTGATTAATATGAAACTCGACTATTTTATAATAAATATTTAGCTACGGTTCTGTGCTAAGGGATAAGGTTACTTTAATATGGGCCTCGACTATTTTATAAGCAGTATTTAGCTACGGTTCTCTATTAAGGAAAAATATTACTTTAATACGAGCCTCAACTATTTTATAAGCAGTATTTAGCTACGGTTCCCTGCTAAGGGACAAAAGATGTGCTCTTGATTACTTTAATATGAACCTCTACTATTTTGCAAGAAGTATTTAGAAACGGTTCTCTGTTAAGGAACAAGATTATGCTAATATGAGCCTCAATTATTTTATGAGCAGTTTTTAACTACGGTTCTCTATTAAGGAACAAGATTACTTTAATACGAGCCTCAACTATTTTATAAGCAGTATTTAGCTACGGTTCCCTGCTAAGGGACAAAAGACGTGCTCTTGATTACTTTAATATGAACCTCTACTATTTTGCAAGAAGTATTTAGAAACGGTTCTCTGTTAAGGAACAAGATTATGTTAATATGAGCCTCAATTATTTTATGAGCAGTATTTAGCTACGGTTCTCTATTAAGGAACAATATTACTTTAATACGAGCCTCAACTATTTTATAAGCAGTATTTAGCTACGGTTCCCTGCTAAGGGACAAAAGACGTGCTCTTGATTACTTTAATATGAACCTCTACTATTTTGCAAGAAGTATTTAGAAACGGTTCTCTGTTAAGGAACAAGATTATGCTAATATGAGCCTCAATTATTTTATGAGCAGTATTTAGCTACGGTTCTCTATTAAGGAACAAGATTACTTTAATACGAGCCTCAACTATTTTATAAGCAGTATTTAGCTACGGTTCCCTGCTAAGGGACAAAAGACGTGCTCTTGATTACTTGAATATGAACCTCTACTATTTTGCAAGAAGTATTTAGAAACGGTTCTCTGTTAAGGAACAAGATTATGCTAATATGAGCCTCAATTATTTTATGAGCAGTATTTAGCTACGGCTCCTTATTAAGGAACAAGATTACTTTAATACGAGCCTCAACTATTTTATAAGCAGTATTTAGCTACGGTTCCCTGCTAAGGGACAAAAGATGTGCTCTTGATTACTTTAATATGAACCTCTACTATTTTGCAAGAAGTATTTAGAAACGGTTCTCTGTTAAGGAACAAGATTATGCTAATATGAGCCTCAATTATTTTATGAGCAGTATTTAGCTACGGTTCTCTATTAAGGAACAAGATTACTTTAATACGAGCCTCAACTATTTTATAAGCAGTATTTAGCTACGGTTCCCTGCTAAGGGACAAAAGACGTGCTCTTGATTACTTTAATATGAACCTCTACTATTTTGCAAGAAGTATTTAGAAACGGTTCTCTGTTAAGGAACAAGATTATGCTAATATGAGCCTCAATTATTTTATGAGCAGTATTTAGCTACGGTTCTCTATTAAGGGACAAGATTACTTTAATACGAGCCTCAACTATTTTATAAGCAGTATTTAGCTACGGTTCCCTGCTAAGGGACAAAAGACGTGCTCTTGATTACTTTAATATGAACCTCTACTATTTTGCAAGAAGTATTTAGAAACGGTTCTCTGTTAAGGAACAAGATTATGTTAATATGAGCCTCAATTATTTTATGAGCAGTATTTAGCTACGGTTCTCTATTAAGGAACAAGATTACTTTAATACGAGCCTCAACTATTTTATAAGCAGTATTTAGCTACGGTTCCCTGCTAAGGGACAAAAGATGTGCTCTTGATTACTTTAATATGAACCTCGACTATTTTGCAAGAAGTATTTAGAAACGGTTCTCTGTTAAGGAACAAGATTATGTTAATATGAGCCTCAATAATTTTATGAGCAGTATTTAGCTACGGTTCTCTATTAAGGAACAAGATTACTTTAATACGAGCCTCAACTATTTTATAAGCAGTATTTAGCTACGGTTCCCTGCTAAGGGACAAAAGATGTGCTCTTGATTACTTTAATATGAACCTCTACTATTTTGCAAGAAGTATTTAGAAACGGTTCTCTGTTAAGGAACAAGATTATGTTAATATGAGCCTCAATTATTTTATGAGCAGTATTTAGCTACGGTTCTCTATTAAGGAACAAGATTACTTTAATACGAGCCTCAACTATTTTATAAGCAGTATTTAGCTACGGTTCCCTGCTAAGGGACAAAAGATGTGCTCTTGATTACTTTAATATGAACCTCGACTAATTTGCAAGAAGTATTTAGAAACGGTTCTCTGTTAAGGAACAAGATTATGTTAATATGAGCCTCAATTATTTTATGAGCAGTATTTAGCTACGGTTCTCTATTAAGGAACAAGATTACTTTAATACGAGCCTCAACTATTTTATAAGCAGTATTTAGCTACGGTTCCCTGCTAAGGGACAAAAGATGTGCTCTTGATTACTTTAATATGAACCTCGACTATTTTGCAAGAAGTATTTAGAAACGGTTCTCTGTTAAGGAACAAGATTATGTTAATATGAGCCTCAATTATTTTATGAGCAGTATTTAGCTACGGTTCTCTATTAAGGAACAAGATTACTTTAATACGAGCCTCAACTATTTTATAAGCAGTATTTAGCTACGGTTCCCTGCTAAGGGACAAAAGATGTGCTCTTGATTACTTTAATATGAACCTCTACTATTTTGCAAGAAGTATTTAGAAACGGTTCTCTGTTAAGGAACAAGATTATGTTAATATGAGCCTCAATTATTTTATGAGCAGTATTTAGCTACGGTTCTCTATTAAGGAACAAGATTACTTTAATACGAGCCTCAACTATTTTATAAGCAGTATTTAGCTACGGTTCCATGTTAAGGGACAAGATATGCACTTGATTACTTTAATATGAACCTCGACTATTTTGCAAGAAGTACTTAGAAACGGTTGTCTGTTAAGGGACAAGATTACTTTAATATGAGCCTCGACTATTTTATAAGCAGTAATTAGCTACAGTTCTCTGTTAAGGGACAAGATTTGCCCTTGACTCCTGGCACCCACTTGATGGACATGGTTCCATGAACTGACTTCCTTACAGAGAAGAGTAATGAAGCAGGAAACGTAGAGTCATAGCAAACACCCAGCGGGAACCTGTTTGTATAGGCAGTACTATGTTAGAATCACAAACATGAATGATTGCTAATCCCTGTCATTTTTTAACCTTTCGCAGACCCTACATACGCAAGTTCACAACATATAATTATTCAAACGTTATTTGCGCTAGCTCCCACTGAAGATAATATTATTGCAGTTCAGATACTTCGGCAAAAAGAAATAAACAAGATAACCAAATTAAGTATAATAAATGACAGATTAATTGCCCAAATTTATTCAAACTAAAATCATAAAATCTCATAGCCCGTGTTTGGTCTTAAAATGACCGTGAAAAGACGGAACATTCATTATAAATATTATTAACTAGAAAGAAGGCAAAGGTAAAAAGTTTAACAACATCATTTTAAATAACTATTAAAATGAGATTGCAGTGCATAGCTGGGAATTTCCCTAGCAGACCTAGCGGGTGCGAGATAAGGCAATGCAGTACTCAGGTACAATGTATCGGGAATCTCCCGAGATCTTATCACAAAGGGTACTGATCCACTTAAGTAATTCTAAGAAGTCGGCTATTGTGTTTAAGCCTTGCTTCTGATGTTGCTACTGATACAACACGCTGTCCGAACCTTCTTAGAAATCCGAGACGCTAAGTTGTGGGTTTTGAGAATAAGGGAAAATCCAATTGATTTCCGTGGGAAACTAACATATTATTATTGGTCGGGAGATTTGCCAATAAGAACTGGTCTATAGTACCACGTGCCGGGATTCACGAATAATAATTAAGAAGAGTAGGGATAAATGTTTGTTCAAGAGAGTTTTCTTTAGGCCTACCGGGGCACTGTAAAATCACTCTACTTCAAGGCCCCGCGCCTATAACAGTCATATTCAACTCTACTTCAAGGCCCCGTGCCTAGAGCAGTCAACAGCAATCTACGTCGAGGCCGCGTGCCTACATCAATCACTCTACTTATCTTTGAGGCCGCGTGCCCACAGAATTAATTGGACTTATAAAATTTTCGCTGTGGAATTAATCGACTTAGAAGGATTCTTACTTTCAATCGCGATTAGTCAAAATCATATACGGCAGCAATTGTATCACTAGTAACGATCTACCGAGAACTTGTAACAATATTAATTATTCACAAACAAATTTTGTAATTATTGTCAATGACTGGACTTGTATTTCCAACGCTTTGAATAAACAGAATATTCCTTCAGTGTTCAAAGAAACTGCATTATTATTCAAGCAATAATATTAAGGTGTTCTTCGCTTCCTACCCTGAAGCTAGAGGGAAGTGCTCAACGATCGACTGGCAGACCGGAGGCGGGTTCAACAAATCAGAAATATTCAGTATATGCATTATACTGTGGTGCCCAGGTAACCATCATTTCCACCGAACCGCTGTACATGGCTATTTCCCAACGTGAGGCACGAGTGAAGCTGGACATCAAGGATCACCAACTTCAAAAATCATCCCAAAACGGAAGGAAGACACCGCAGAATTTCTAGAACGTCACCCGTAAAGGCACCGCTGGAATTCAAGATCGTGGTACATCAGTTCCGGAGACCGCCGCAGAAAACATCAAAAATCACCAACAGATAAGAACTTAAATATACATAGAGTTTCAGTAAAGTAAACAATTTTATTATCAATAATTTAAGAAACAGTAAATATTAATTAAATAAATTAGTAAGCCTGACATCAAATAATATTTTTTTTAAAAGTTTGCAATTTAAGATCAAAGTAAAATTAAACTGAAACTCACTAAGTAAATTAAAGAATAAATTCAAGTAAAATAAAATCTTTTTCAAATTAAAAGAACTCAGGCATATCGAATATTTATTGTGCAAGGGTATAATTATACATGTTATGCATTATATGTTGAACTTCTTAACCAAAGGTAAGGTAGATCGTAAGAGTGTATCAGTACCCTTATAATTTATGTATGTGGCTTAGAAACGGAAAAGTTACTAGGAATAAAATTAATATGGAAGGTGGAGAGGGGCACGACTTGCTTACTGGTGAGGAAATAAATAATTGTAGAATGGAGATTAACAATGAGAACAGTGTCGCGACAGGTGACGGGGTTTTGGAGCAGGGAGTTGATAATAGGCAGGAAAATATTGCAACAAATATTCAGCTGACCGAGAATGATAGTGTAACTGAACATAGGCCTAGGGAATTGAATCAAACTATAGACCCGAATTCTATTGCATATTTGATAGCTACGATGAGGGAATCTAAGGAAGCTATGATGAAGGGACTAGAAAAATCAAGTAACGATACTAGGGAAAGTATTAAGGGGTTAGAAAAATCTAGTAAGGAAACTAGGGAAAGTATCAATGAAACTAGGGAAAGTATAAAGGAACTAGAGAAAAATTCTAAGGAAAATATGAAGGAACTAGAGAAAAATACCGGGGAAAAGATAGAGAAACTGGGAGATAGGATAGACCAATCGGACCAAGAACATAGGCAGAATATTGATAGGCTTGAGAGGGAGCTTAATAATATAAAAGAGGTCCAATCTAACATATGCAACGAAATCAGGGGAGAACTCTGTAGGGAACTTAAAGAAAGTGAAAAAGCAATGAGGCAAGAAATTAGTGAAAGTCAAGGGGAAATTAGGTCTGAATTAGAGGCTAATATGGCATCGGTAGATAGAAAAATAGAAATGCAGGGCAAGAAATATGAAGAAAAATTATTCAATGAAAGGAAAATTTTGGAGAAGGAAATACAGAAATCGGAGTCTAGCTTGAAAAAGAATATGGAGACTCAGGTGGGAAAAGTAAAAGTAGGGTTAGGAGACAAAATCTCGGAAGTAAATGACAAGGTAGTGCATTTAGAAAATATATTAGCGGTTAAAATAGGGGAAATCTCTAAAGAAGTAAGCACGGTAGCTAAAGAGGTCGAAAATCGTAGGCCTGTAGCAAATAACTATGCTGTAAATTGTAGTGAGAGTATATGTAATGGAATAGGAAATACATATAGGCCTCCTAGTGTTGCAAATGAGTCCTGTAATACAGTACACGAGACGGTAGCCACCAGCGTGCCGGTAGTTAGCGATAATAGGATTAATATATGTAATTTAATAGGAAATGAGGTATCACTTCCCAGCTTCAATGAGAGCAACACGAGCCCTCAGAGCTTCTTGAAATCTGTTGAAGAATATTTTACTTTACGGTCTATTCCATCTCAGTACAAAATGTTGATCCTCGGTAGAGCCTTAAAAGGAAAAACAAAAGAGTGGTTTGAACTTACAGTACACCCGGAGTGCAACTATGAGGATTTTAAGCAGTTATTCTTAGCAAGATATTGGGGTGAGGCGAAGAGAGCTTTAGCTAGAAATGAGGTCTATAATGGGAGATATTCTCCTAGGGGCAACGTCTCTCTATCGGACCATTTCCTAAGAGTTATAGGCCTAATCAAGTTACTAGACCCCGGAATGCCAGAACGCGAGGCCATTCAGCTTGTGACGAGACATTTTCAGCCGGAAATATGTAACCTGCTTATAGTATCATGTCCCCAAACTTATAGCAAGGCTTTGGAGTTATTATCTAGTTTCGAAGTAGGAACTAACAGAGAAGAGCGTAGCGATAATAGGAGACAAAATGGACCGGATAATATGCAAATGAATCAAGACACGAGAGGAGGTCCAAATAATGACAGAGGTAGATGGAACCAAGGACATGCCAACAGAAATGCGGAATCGAACAGAGGACCCCCTAATAATAACTCATATAGAAATAATGGGAACCAAAACTGGAGGGGAAATAATCAAGAGAATAGGCCTCAAGACAGACAAGTAAATAATGTTCGATTTCATGGCAGGATGCAGAACGAAGTAGGAGAACGAATTCCAGAAAACCAGGGGGACATTAACATAGAAGGTGAAAGGAATCAGGCGCATAGCACGGGAAACCACAATGATATTCAGGGAGACATTCGTCACAGAAATGACGAAAGGCATGTAGCGCAAGACAGGCCTTTAAACTACTAGGAGACGCATTTGGAGGTCGAAATGACGTCACACAGACCGAGGGATTAAAAGGATTAAAAAGACCTGATAATGAAAATAAAACACGAGAGAAGGGGTGCGTAGTAGGATGTGCAAATAGAGAGGGTATAACACCCACATATCCGCCATTAATAAGGGTAAAAATAGACCAATTTGAAGTCGATATGTTGGTGGACACTGGCTGTACTTTTTCTCTAATAAACGAAAAATTCTATGAAACGCTGAAAGCAGCAAGAGTGCGCGTTCAGGAATTGAAAGTACATGGCCTATACGCACAAACTGCAATTGGTGCCAAATCCCATAAAATTGAGCATCAGTGTATGTTGCCGTTGGAAATTGAGGGAAAGAAGTTAGAAGTCTACTTTTTGACAATAAAACATTTAGCACATAAATTAATTCTGGGTTGTGATTCTATGACAGATCAACTAATGAGAATAAATTTTGAAGAAAATTGGGTAGAAATGGAATTAGATGAGAAAGAAAAGTTACGTGTACCGTTTTTATCTAATGAGAATATAATTACTAAGGAGTTGGAGTGCCAAAATGAAGATGTATTATTACGCGAGCCTTTCGTGGTGGAATCAGTTGTAGTACAAGAGGGAAATAGTATCGACGAATATAGGCCTATGGGAATTAAACCGGCCGTATTTATATATGAAGGTGATAATGAGGCTGATTGTGACGAAAGTGTCGCGGAGTTACAGGGAATGGAATCTGATATTGTTTGGGAGGACGAAGAATATGATCATTTGTGCATTAAGGGTTCTAATAATTATGTAGATGAAAATGAATGTGAAACGGTACACGCGAATTTTACTAACATTAGTCAGAATGGAAGAAATGAAGAGGAAAATGTTGATATCGAATTAATTCTCAGGGAGAAAGTAGAAGAAATTGATGTGCTGTCAGATGGTCAAAAGTCGACTTTATATAACATGCTATATAAGAACAAATCAGTGTTCAGTTCAACTCCAGGCCTATTTCGGGGTTACCAACACAAATTTAAATTAAAACAAGAAATTCCTGAGCGTCGCTATAAGAGTAGGCCTGTACCAATTTCAATGAGGGATGAAGCCGATAAGCTAATAAAATCCATGCTAGTGCAAATGTAGTGAAAGCACATGGAAAACTACGTTTAACCTTTGACTCTAGTTATCTTAAATTATTCATAGAAGCAGAAAATTTTTGGGCAGAACCAATAAAGGATAGAAATCCGTAAAATGTATTCAGATGATCAGCGATTTTGTGTGACGTCATTTATCGACAGTGTATTGTAAATATGAACAAATTAGAGGAAAGCAAGGAATAACCGAAAGGCATTGTACTGAGTTGGAATAATGTAGGCCTATAACCTGCAATGTATATTTTACGCGGTAAAATAGCTACTGGCATGATAGGTTATCAGTTCCACATAGGTTTAGGATTAGAGGAATGTGTATAAATGAGAGTAAAATATACGTGTGTGTATTGCATTCTTTATAATATAGTGCAAGTGTAGTGAGAACTGCTTGATCGACCTTGTCAAAGTCTCATGGTAAAAGAGTGTTTCTTTGCATTCTTTATAATATAGTGTAGGTGTAGTGAGAACTGCTTGATCGACCTTGTCAAAGTCTCAATATAAAAAAAAGTGTTTTTGTTTTTCTTTATGCATTCAATATATTTTATAAAATTTCAGTGAGAACTGCTTGAGCTTAATTTTCATGGTCTCACGAGGGTATATCGGTAAATTTATGGTGTTTACGTAAAATTTTGTTGTAATGTCTTGGTCGTGCAATAAACCAAGTAATACGTACAAGCAACGTAACACTACAGGAAACCGCAAGATGTATGAATGCATGAATGTGATAGGTTCAGAAAACTTGTACATGTGGGACAGGATTTAAGGTGAAGTCTCGTGTCAGGATAGGAATTAAATTAGTTATGTATTTGTGTAAGATAGTTGCAACACTGGAGGAAAATAAGGTATAATATTTTGTGGAGAGATGCAGTATATTCAGCCAGTAAGTCAATCATAGGCTATGATGATTCCTGTCTTAATAGACTGGGGCATATATTGCAGTTCAGATACTTCGGCAAAAAGAAATAAACAAGATAACCAAATTAAGTATAATAAATGACAGATTAATTGCCCAAATTTATTCAAACTAAAATCATAAAATCTCATAGCCCGTGTTTGGTCTTAAAATGACCGTGAAAAGACGGAACATTCATTATAAATATTATTAACTAGAAAGAAGGCAAAGGTAAAAAGTTTAACAACATCATTTTAAATAACTATTAAAATGAGATTGCAGTGCATAGCTGGGAATTTCCCTAGCAGACCTAGCGGGTGCGAGATAAGGCAATGCAGTACTCAGGTACAATGTATCGGGAATCTCCCGAGATCTTATCACAAAGGGTACTGATCCACTTAAGTAATTCTAAGAAGTCGGCTATTGTGTTTAAGCCTTGCTTCTGATGTTGCTACTGATACAACACGCTGTCCGAACCTTCTTAGAAATCCGAGACGCTAAGTTGTGGGTTTTGAGAATAAGGGAAAATCCAATTGATTTCCGTGGGAAACTAACATATTATTATTGGTCGGGAGATTTGCCAATAAGAACTGGTCTATAGTACCACGTGCCGGGATTCACGAATAATAATTAAGAAGAGTAGGGATAAATGTTTGTTCAAGAGAGTTTTCTTTAGGCCTACCGGGGCACTGTAAAATCACTCTACTTCAAGGCCCCGCGCCTATAACAGTCATATTCAACTCTACTTCAAGGCCCCGTGCCTAGAGCAGTCAACAGCAATCTACGTCGAGGCCGCGTGCCTACATCAATCACTCTACTTATCTTTGAGGCCGCGTGCCCACAGAATTAATTGGACTTATAAAATTTTCGCTGTGGAATTAATCGACTTAGAAGGATTCTTACTTTCAATCGCGATTAGTCAAAATCATATACGGCAGCAATTGTATCACTAGTAACGATCTACCGAGAACTTGTAACAATATTAATTATTCACAAACAAATTTTGTAATTATTGTCAATGACTGGACTTGTATTTCCAACGCTTTGAATAAACAGAATATTCCTTCAGTGTTCAAAGAAACTGCATTATTATTCAAGCAATAATATTAAGGTGTTCTTCGCTTCCTACCCTGAAGCTAGAGGGAAGTGCTCAACGATCGACTGGCAGACCGGAGGCGGGTTCAACAAATCAGAAATATTCAGTATATGCATTATACTGTGGTGCCCAGGTAACCATCATTTCCACCGAACCGCTGTACATATGTACAGCGGTTCGGTGGAAATGATGGTTACCTGGGCGCCACAGTATAATGCATATACTGAATATTTCTGATTTGTTGAACCCGCCTCCGGTCTGCCAGTCGATCGTTGAGCACTTCCCTCTAGCTTCAGGGTAGGAAGCGAAGAACACCTTAATATTATTGCTTGAATAATAATGCAGTTTCTTTGAACACTGAAGGAATATTCTGTTTATTCAAAGCGTTGGAAATACAAGTCCAGTCATTGACAATAATTACAAAATTTGTTTGTGAATAATTAATATTGTTACAAGTTCTCGGTAGATCGTTACTAGTGATACAATTGCTGCCGTATATGATTTTGACTAATCGCGATTGAAAGTAAGAATCCTTCTAAGTCGATTAATTCCACAGCGAAAATTTTATAAGTCCAATTAATTCTGTGGGCACGCGGCCTCAAAGATAAGTAGAGTGATTGATGTAGGCACGCGGCCTCGACGTAGATTGCTGTTGACTGCTCTAGGCACGGGGCCTTGAAGTAGAGTTGAATATGACTGTTATAGGCGCGGGGCCTTGAAGTAGAGTGATTTTACAGTGCCCCGGTAGGCCTAAAGAAAACTCTCTTGAACAAACATTTATCCCTACTCTTCTTAATTATTATTCGTGAATCCCGGCACGTGGTACTATAGACCAGTTCTTATTGGCAAATCTCCCGACCAATAATAATATGTTAGTTTCCCACGGAAATCAATTGGATTTTCCCTTATTCTCAAAACCCACAACTTAGCGTCTCGGATTTCTAAGAAGGTTCGGACAGCGTGTTGTATCAGTAGCAACATCAAAAGCAAGGCTTAAACACAATAGCCGACTTCTTAGAATTACTTAAGTGGATCAGTACCCTTTGTGATAAGATCTCGGGAGATTCCCGATACATTGTACCTGAGTACTGCATTGCCTTATCTCGCACCCGCTAGGTCTGCTAGGGAAATTCCCAGCTATGCACTGCAATCTCATTTTAATAGTTATTTAAAATGATGTTGTTAAACTTTTTACCTTTGCCTTCTTTCTAGTTAATAATATTTATAATGAATGTTCCGTCTTTTCACGGTCATTTTAAGACCAAACACGGGCTATGAGATTTTATGATTTTAGTTTGAATAAATTTGGGCAATTAATCTGTCATTTATTATACTTAATTTGGTTATCTTGTTTATTTCTTTTTGCCGAAGTATCTGAACTGCAATAATATATCAATTCCATTGCCCTCCAAGCCTTCCCTTCCCCCCTATTACTTTCTTCCAAAGACCTTGTTATGGAGAAATCTATAACTTTTTTTCATTAGTTGCAATTGGTTATAGAGGTAAGTGAAAGAAACAAGTTTCTTAACGGGTGTTAGTGTTAATTTTCTAGTCCCCTATTACGTGGATGAAGTAGGTGAAGAAATATTGGTAGTCGACAGCAACAAGAGGCTTAATGTAAGATTAGAAACTTTGTTGTAAGTGTACTTCCACGAAGGACGTATAATTACAGTATTATACGTGACGGTACGTGGCCGGCATTAAGAATCACTACGGGCTGACCCAGTACTTGTCCGTCCAGTACAAGTTCTTACGTTATATTCAACCATTGTCCTCTTGCTATAGTGTGCATGGGAACTAAGGAAATAGGTGGAAGAAAGCTGCATTTTCTGTGCCCAACTGTGACCTCTGTGGTTAGTCTTTTTTTAGTGGTAATCTGCACTGGATTTGAGGAAGGTGTAAGGTTACAAATCTGAAAGCTGAAAGTTGGTTTACTGTCTTGAAATAAATGTTATATTTATTTAATTTATATATTTATGTGTATATTATATACATTATATTATATTTATATTATATTATAATATATATTTTATATTATATTTATATTATATATTAATTTATATAGGCCTACAACAAAATATTTGTTTACAATTTTCCACATCATTTTTTCATTAAGACTTCACCAGAACGAGCACATGCCCATGGTCAGGGACAGATGCAGAAATACATAAAGATACCTTGAATAAAAATAAAAATTAATTTAAATAAAAATACAATGAATTAGCCTACAGTCATTCAAGTAACAACAGGAAAGGAAAGGAAATTAAACAGAGGGGGAAAACATGAAAACTAAAGACTTATACAATAAACTTAATTACTTTCATAAATTTGTAATTGTTCAGATTAATTCAGGGTGACTTTTAACATTGGAAATGTATAATCTGAATAAACTAGAGCTGTTTTACAGGCCTGCAGAAATGAAACGATTAGGTTCAATGAAAGGAACTTTTTGGCTTCGTCTTGTATCGTATATATGGGGATGAGGATGTGATCTGAAGCTTGAATTACTATTATTGTAACTTAATAAAATATATTTATAAATTTGATAGGAACTATGTAGGCTACGTTAAGTTCGGAAAATAATAACTGAGACGGATAATTTATAAAACGATTGAGCTACGGACAATACTTACATTTTGTGTTTACTGCTCAGATGGTAGCATGACCCTATAGATATTTCAGAATAATTCTTTATCTTGACCGTAATCATCAACTTTGCAGTTTCTCGCTTCTCATTCTCTCCTTTTGGAAGCTCGCAGTCAATCGTCAGCCTCATGCAAAGCCCCGTTCTTCGCGACGCAGGATTTCAAGTTAAGCTTGTGGAAACACCTTTTCAAGTAAAAATTTTAGTACAAGCAGAAACCCATGCTTCGTGGCATGAAAAGATGTCATCTTTATCGTGGGGAGGACAAAATCCAGTTATCGAAGGTTCAAAAAGGGTGTTCTCAGTTAAAAAAAAAAAAAAAATTAAAAAATATATATATACATACACAGACGTTTTTCTCACTGGTTCTACATTTTTTTGGAGTGCTCAATCCGAATTTTTTGCCACCTCGCCAGAGGCCGGCTTCACAACGAAAATATATTTTAAAATGTTGGAACTCTTTTCAGCTTTTCGCTTACAACTCGAAAACTAAACATTTTCATCACTCTATAGAAAAAAGTAGACAACATTTTCTACAAAATGCATTTATATTAGGCCTAATCGGAGAATCTGCGGCGCCATTAGAGCGCGTTGAAAGAAGGCCGCTTTTTGGCTCTCCGTGGAAAAAGCAACAAATAAATAAAAAATTAAAATATGAACGCCCTTCTAACTGTATGGTGATGCCCCAATATCAACGTCATATGCCTGAAAATAATTACTATGTATGCCTAGGCATAGGCGTACCAAGGGGGGGGGGGTTTGGGGGTTTGAACCCCCCCCCCCCATTGATTAAAAAAAGGAAAATTATATATTTATTTTAAGTCTGCTCATAAATTACTTAATACAAGTATAAAGCGTGGGAAGCTTAAAACTCGTTATTTTGCGTCTTAATTTTTTAAATTTTCCGGGGAAAAACCCCGGAAGCTTAAAACTCGTTATTTTGCGTCTTGATTTTTAAAATTTTTCGTGGGAGAACCCCCGGAAGCTTAAAACTTGTTATTTTGCGTCTTAATTTTTAAAATTTTCCGGGAGTAAACCCCCGGAAGCTTAAAACTCGTTTATTTGCGTCTTAATTTTTTCAATTTTCCGGGGGAGAACCCCCGGACCCTCCTCTCCCTGGGGGGTATTCCTTTATAACCCCCCCATATGGTCGGCCTGGTTACGCCTATGTGCCTAGGTCACAATATTGGAATTAACGAACGTCAGTGAGGTACCTGGAGGACGGACCCAGGGAAATCGCGCTACCATTCTCCTTGCTACATTTGGAAATGGTAACTTGGATGTTTTGAGTGAAATGGTGGTACAGTAGACTAATTTTGTACTCTAAATTGTCGAACGTCAATTAGGGACCATTTCAGTGGGTATTTGTTAGCTCGCATGTTTATATCACGCTATAGGCCACAATTTGTTATGTAGAGTTAATAGGAAAAAATATGTTTGAAACGTAATTTTATTTACAAAGAAAAGAAAAGGAAGAAAAAGTTGTTAGATCAAAGTAACTAAAGGCTTTCAGAAGAAAAAAAAAATATATATATATGTCACTTCCGCCACTTCGGGGGGGTTATCGTCATCTGGAAAAGAAGGGATGGAGTTTCAGATGACTATTACTTGAAAGAAAGTAACTTTAATTTTATATACAGTGGTAATTTCAAAAAAAAATGTTTAGTTTTCGAGTTATAAGCAAAAAATTGAAAAAGTTCCAACTTTTTTTAATAATAATTTTTTTTTTAAATATTTTTTTAAATGTTTTTTCGCTGTGAAGCCGACCTCTGGCGAGGTGGCAAACCAAAATTCGGATTTAGCACCCCAAAAAACATACAGGCTAAAGCCAGTGAGAAAAAGCTTCTATATTTTTTCTTCGGCAAACCCTCCGTTGACTGGTTTATAACTACTGTACTGTATATCGTAGATCTTAGAGAATTCACCCCTGTGCGCCTTGCAACACACGTCTCGACTACCCGCGCAACATGAAGACTTTCATGGTCAATCTCGTTTCTCCGCAATACTGTATTAAACAGTTCGGATGTAATTTAAAGTTCCATTATTATTCTCTCCATAGCATAACGTTGTACTGAACTCTAAAACTGAGATCTTTTACAATAGGTCCCTTCCAAGCGTAATCTCAAGATAGCTGAAGCAACATCGCATTGCATTAAACTTTTTCTCCCGATAAAAGGGGCCTCACTCACTGCGTAGGCTTACGGACATTATTTTTAATCCTAAATTGTAAAGATTATTATTATTATAATTATTACAGACATATATAAAAAATACTGACGGAGGGGGTGGGGCACTTGGATGACCTAGACGAAGGTGGGAGGACAATATGGGAATATATTAGAGGGAAGTAGGATTTGCGAGGGATGGTTGGAGTTAGCACAGAATAGGGTTGAATGGCGGGCTCTTGTAAGCGTGGTAATGAACCACCGGGTTCCACAAAATAGATAAAATTCTTGTAGCTTGCTTAAGAATTGCCTATTGCCATTGAGTGAGTAAGTAAGTATTATTATTATTATAATAATTGTTATTATTATTATTATTATTATTATTATTATTATTATTATTAAGCTATTAAGTCCATTTGATAATGATATACCGGTATTAGTTAAACCCGTTAAAAATATAACAGTTACAATTTGAAATAATTTCAAGCCTACATAAATAAGTTATTACTAGGATACTTCAGCTTATTTTTTAATAAGCTGATAAGTTCTAAATTAAAATTCGCAAACTAATTACGATTGCATAATGTAAAAATGATTAGTTTAATGTGTTATATTGTAAAATATACTTTCTTCTTTTTCAGGTGAGCGGAATAGATTATTTATCCGGAGTTCACTAAGGTACAGTTCATTAACAATTCTTTTTAAAGAGGGATTGCACGCAACAATTTATTTTAAAAATCTTGTTGATCTAGACTGAACTACCAGCGAGTTGGGAACCATATTTTGAGGGAAGAGTTTGGAAAGAGCCGCCACACATTTTTAATGTTAAATGTGAATTTTTGAAGAGCAAATATAGTGATATATAATTAAATAAAAAGCAGCAGCAAGAATGTTGTTTATCCACGACATTACATCTCCTCACTATTAATGTATCACACTAATAAACATTTGTATAACTTCACAAATTACAAGAATGTTTGTTAAGACGAACTTTTTCTACTGTCCACTTTCCTTGCTAATTGCTTGAAATCTGGTAGGTGGCCATTTAAGACTGCTCTCAGAACTTCAGTTAAATATACGTGGAGTGTCCGTGGAAAACGATATAAGTGCCAGAAAAATTTATTGTTTGTTTTTTCGTGGAAATTGGTGTATGTGCCATTGCCAACAACCCAGTAGAGGATATAAAAATCGTTCATTAGATGGCACCTAATGAACGCTTTTTATATCCTTTACTGGGTTGTTGGCAATGGCACATACACCAATTTCCACGAAAAACAAACAATAAATTTTTCTGGCACTTATATAGTTTTCCACGGTCACGGATAATTTATTTACATCAAATAGAACTGCTCCATACTTAGATTTAACGAACTTCATCGTTGAACGACTCGTACGATTAGGTTGTCCCAAAAATGAAAATTTTGTGCACACTGTTTTATATTTGGCTACTTTTGTTCTGAGATTTGCTTCCAAAATTCAACCACTGCACTTCCACTTTCATTCTACTGTTTTAATCCCTCATTCTCTTTAATCTCCTGTAGTTCCAATTCTACAGCTGCTACAACTGAATCCATCACATATATTGATTCCAAGCATAATTAAATCGCCAGTTCACAAAACTTAAACATTTTTCAGAATAATCTCAGAATTTAAGAGCCAAACGAGAATGTTAGAAGAGCCGCATGCGACTCGCGAGCCAGGATTTGGCTACCGTATTTTACCTGAAAAGTACAATTTGGTGCTTCGTCATATTTATTCGTTTCGCAACCATAGCAATTATGTTCTACCAGGAAATTGAAGAAAAAAATTAAAAATTCTGTAAAAAATAATTTTATACTCGTGTAGCGTGCAGTTTTTTTCGCTTAAACAACTAACGACTTGAACATAAAACGAGTATGATAAAAGATAGAAAGTGAGGATAGGAAAATAGTAAACATAGGATAAAGAGAATGAAAAAATAGAAAGAAAGACAAAGATAGAAAAGAAACATGAGGGATCACATTTCCGTATGTTTCACACATTTCAGAAAGATGTTCGATGCTATAATAATACTCGTACAAGAATACTGCAGAACGGGAGCGGCTGTCTGCTATGAAATGTACATATGTAATGTAGGATGCGATAAAAACATGATAACATGTGAGTTAACATAAAAACTCATTCGACAAATACATACATTCCAGTGCGTGACCTTTCTACAGAAACCAGATAACTCTTCCTTGGCCTACAGCTTACCCTCTGACGTATATTTACTCATCCCTTATCACATCAAGTGTTTTATTTTAATGATTATGATGATGATTAATAATAACAACAATAATACATTACAATAATTAAATTATTAATATGAAATAGAAGTGGTAATAGACTATTTCTTGTGAGATGTTCAGATAGAAGTGCTTAAATATGAGTTAACTGCAATAATTACTTACGAGGAAGTATAGTAGAGTCTCGATTATCCGACCTTCGGTCATCCGACATTCCGTATTATCCTTTACTGTTCGTGACAGACGAAATTTGTTCTTTACCGTATTTTTTGTGGGCTGTACGCTGTAGTATCCAGCGATGTTGAGCTGTAAAACTGTGTAAGCAGCACTAGAGCAGAGGGAAAAAAGCAAACAAGATGACACACAATGAAGTTTTAAGTTCCCTGGAAACGGTGCTAATTTACGTAGAGGCTAAAAGTATGGACATGTTATGATAATTTGGTATTTAATTACGTACGGCATTGCTTTGTTCTTCTGCATTATCCGGTATTTTCAGTTATCCGACGTACTTCAGGTCCAGTTTAGGTTGAATAATCGAGACTTGACTGTACTTGTTTGTTAAGTCAAGTGTGATATACAATGCTTTATTTTGTAATAAGTAATATAACGAGAGGTCCTGATTTAATAGTTGAATTAAAGAGCGAATATTCACACAATGAAGCATGTGTGTTAGTGAATAATTGAAACCAAGAAAATTAATTAAGTAGTTGTAATTAATTACTCTTGCTGTAAGCAATTATTACTAACAGTTTTCATCAATTTTTTAATTAAATTCCTTGATACTAGGCTACTAAAGAATCGTGTTTTAATGTCGTATTTATTACTATGCAATAATTAAAATGCTTCACCACACATAAAATTGTCCATTATTTTCATGTCTTTTTTTTCCAACGTTAGAATTTCACTAGAAAAGAAGCTCCAGTATCCTATTCCAAATAGATATATTCAGATGAAGGTGACGCATATTTTTTATAGCAACCCAAGTGTCACTGTTACTAAGTGGGGAATCTTCATTTGCATTAATTATATTTTGTTTACACTAACTTGCACATACTTGACTGTCATGAACAATGGCAAGTGTGAATGCAATCACCTCTTACGTTAGAGGTCGAAATAAATTATAAACCAAATACACAAACAAGTTCATAAACTCTGTATATTGCTTCTAAAATATGAACACAATCATATAAACAATAAATTAGATTATATTGACAATACCTTGGCATTTGTGGTCAGTATAATCTCTCTACAACATAAACGAAGCCATAAATTTGTTTTTATGTATTTCATAAATTTATGGTGCAGGCATCATTAATTTTCATGGTACTTTAAACATTTAATAATAGGCTTCCATGGCCAAAGCTACCATTGAAATCATCTATAGGCTTCAAGGTATCTGACATGGCAAGCTTTTTCCTGGTATGCAACCCCAATGTACAGGGTGTTCAAAATTGAACGCCCAAACTGCTAAGGATGATAAAGGAGACCAAAACAAACATAATTTGTCAGAGAACCATGGGTGGGAAAATCCTATTGAATACTGAACATGTGCAGATAGTACGAGACGAAAGGAAATTATCGGGCTTGGCTGAGTATAAAATAGTGACATGTTAATTTTTATTTATTGTGAAAATCAGTGTTCAATTGCAACAAATATTCAAGTATTATTTGCACGCAAAGCTAAATTTACAGCTAGTGTGCAATTTGAATGTATGGTAACTAGAAAATCTGTGAACAGTGCAATTTTGTCGATATTTCGAAAGGTCACATTTTCAATTGCAGTTCTGTGTCTTGAGTGAACATAAAAAAAAATGCTTTATCTTTAAGACCAGTATCTAGCGAATACAGTTCTTCAATTCAACTTACGCATATAATGGATGATACAGTACTTTTTCTTGAAGTGATCATTTTTCGCAATTAAATTTGCATATACTGAATGTTATTTGTAGTGAAAGTTTAGTTTTAGTGTGCCCGGATTATCATGACATGTCATCTTTTAATTGGAACATCATGGACGTTGTCATTAGTGCAGATATTCTGATCATGACTCCTAGGTTATAAAAATGGTAATTTTTAGGGTCATTTTGGTCATGTTTCCGCATTTTTAAAATATTTTGCTCATTTTTAGAATACATTGTCATTATTTGGTCATTTTTGGTTATTTTACGGTCATTTTTTTCCACATTTCATATTTTTCGGGTATTTAAAAAATATAAAGTAATTATTTTGTGTTATTTCACGCATTATATAGAGTCTTTGTGCGTTAACTTACATTGAATATTATTGGAATTCTAAATAAGCATGAACAAATAGATCTTTTTGTAATTATAATTTGGATATAGGCAGATGGTGTTTGCTGTTGCATTAATTAACCGTATGTACCAATTAACTAATTACAAGCCTATAATTGGTTCAGCAACATAAATGTAGAATGGATGAATAAACTAGCATTTTCATACAATTTTTTTGGGGTCACTTTTTGTATTTTTTCAGTCATTTTATAGCTCTTTTTAAAAGTATTTTAGGTTATAAATCCCTATAAAAATAACAATAAAACATCCTGTTATAAATTATTATCCATGGTATAAGCGTTAAGAGAGTTTGTATCAGTTAGACACCATGTCACCAGTAATGTTATAATTTTCGCACGTTACTAGTCATGGGTTAAACTAAAATTTTCATGCCAATTTATTTTTGTTTGTTTTTATTATAAATACAAGGTATATTGATAATGTTCAATAAATTAAATGGTTAAATAAATCAGACGCAAAGTTTAATTGCATTAAATTTTTTACTGCCATACGCTACTTCATTACCATATTAAGAATACATAATGCAATACTACAGAGTACAGAGATGTTTACAAGTGACCCCAGCTTGATAACACATAATTATATATAGCAGCCGGACTGTCTTAACAGCGTCATCAACTCAAATCTTCACGGGGGGGAAGTTCACGGGGAACAAGGCCACTCAACTTGTTGTGATGGCTCAGGGGTACCATCCACAGAGTGATGCAACTCATGCAATGCTGCCAACCACACCACTGACAGACTTTCTTCTTCGCCTCCAGTCATCTGAGTCAGTTTACGATAATTGCTGTATCTTTCCATCTCGGTGTGCTAGTTTTTACTACCTTCCTTTCATGTGGATTTTGTTGCTTTTTATCGAACAACCCAACGTGTCTCTCGCTTTTATTAATGTTCCAAAAGAAATAAAGAACGTTCCAGGCCTCAGGTTTTATCACTTTGCTCTGATCATATGTCGTGCAATAAAAAACTTTTCTCTTAACGAGTGGAGCCAGATATTACAACGAAATCTCAGCAGGGACAACAGTAGAGGCATTAAAAGAAACTGGTTACATTGAACATTAAAGTTGGTCTTTTGTAAGACTCAGATGCGTTCATATACACTCCTTATGGGTGCCAGTGTCAAATTTAATATACGAGGGTCATTCAATAATTAAAGAGACAAATTGGTCTGGGGAAAAGACGGTTGGTTAGTACAAGTTTGATACATTTAGGATTTTAAGTTGGCATCACTGGGATGAGTTCTAATCAGCTGATGGATCAACATTGCTCTGTTTATAACCTCAAAATTAAGTTTAACGATGTCGGGTCTTATTGAAAATTCCACATTGGTTGAACAACGTTCTGTGATTAGTTTTTTGATTGCTGAAGGTGAAAAACCAGCTCTAGAAACTCTAGAATGACTAAAGTGTATGGTGAAAGTTGTATGAACCGTGGACATTTTTAGAAGTGGGTAGAAAAGTTCAAAAGTGGTCGAGAATCAGTTCTGACGAACACCGTTCTGGCCGGCCTGTTGAAGTCGCAACTTCCTCACTTGAAACTCGATTTGATGACATTATTCATGGAGGCAATACGTGGGAAGAAGTTCCAGGATAACGAGGACATCAAGAAATTTGTGGGAAATTGGCTCCGACACCAAGACAAAGAGTTCTTTGCAGCCGATATAAAAAAACTAGTAACCCGTTGGGACAAGTGCACAAATGTTGATGCGGATTATGTTGAAAAGTAGGAAAAGTTTTTTTTTTGTAAAAATAAAGCGTTTTTCTCCAGATCAGTTTGTCTCTTTAGTTATTGAATGGCCCTCGTAACAGATAACGTAGAATTTTCTTAATCTTGCTTTTACCTATCTTCCGATAAGGTATGATGCATTTTAAAAAGTAAAAAAGAAGGTCACTTTTAATGATAGTATCTTAATCCTTTCAGAGATGAATTTGTTTTGGATGCACAGTATAAGCAATTTCATCAAGTAAAACTATTGAGTGGCCTCTAAGTTTGAAATCAATGAAGAAAATTTCAGTAGAATAGCTGGTTATCATAAATAATAGCTTATATGTGATATGTGGATAAAAATCCTTCCGTTTTACAGAATACATTACTATAGCCCAGCGTTTCTCAACCTATGGTCCGCGGACCACCAGTGGTGCAGATGGTCCGCAGACATAATTTAAAAATATCATAAAGCAAGTGGAAAGTAAAAAAGTAAAATTTTTCACATATTTCGTTATAATTACCTGTAATTACCGGTAATACCCCAAATATTAAGAATATAGGCCTTCTTTTAAAAATGGGATGTAGGCCTAAAATTAGGGGTCCGTAAAGTTTTTTAGACATTTTAGAGGTCCTCGGGTTCAAAAAGGTTGAGAAACGCTGTAGCCTATTGGTCGTATATCTTTGCTTTAAACGATTTGTTCGAAGTGACGCATTTATACGTCTGTAGCAGTGGAAAGGTTCAATAAAAAACATCGTTAATATCAACATGGGTATACAGATGGCGGCCCATAGGCAATTGGGCATTTTCTGAACGTAACTATCGATCTTATAAGCAGGGGATTAATTATCATTCTTGTTCTTTTATTCTACATACTGCCTCTTTTGCTTTTTGGCATTTCGCGACTTAGGTCTCTGATCAGAATCTGTGCACTCGTCGATAATAACCGATGTAGTAAAAACCAGATAAGTGATTCAGTGAAATCGGTATTGATTAAGACGAACGCTTAATCATCGGTGCTGTTTTATTTGTCGAGTGTCTGAAGAACAAAATTCAAGGTCTCTCTATAACTCTTCCTCTCCTCTATTTGCTGATAATGTTACTTCTTTGCTTGTTTTAATAACAGAGAGCAAATACTATAAAAGCGAAAGGGAGGTGCTATCTCACCCACAGTTTACACACCTATGTTGATAGAGCAGTGAATATAAGGCGTTTGCTATGTTTAGTTACAGTGCTTTCCATTATTCTTACGTCTACACGTGCCGACAGAGAATGAGAAATACACGAGTGCCTTGCGTGACAAAAATATTTGCACTGAGGCAAAAGAGTTAGAAATGATATAACTACACAGACGAACGTGTTTATCCAGGCTTCTAATTCAGTTTATTTCTTATCATACCTTATACATATTGTTAATAAATGCAAAGTTATAAAATCGTTTATATTTTCCCTCTGAATGAACTGAATTACTAATTAAGTAACTGAATTACTAATTGTAAGTATTAATTAACTACGAGTATCATAATCTGCGTGAGAAGACAAAAACAAAAAACGGGGGCACTTTACCAAAATATATTTCAAACTTTTTCATTGTGTTCTTTTTTCAGTATGATATTAATTATTATTTAGAAATGAAACATTCAAACGGTTGCAATTAGAATACCAATTAATAACTCAAAGTAAGGTACTATTCTTTTTTGCACTTTTCAGAACTAATAATTTACTTTTATTTTTCTTTCCTCAGTTTCTCTTATAAAAGGAAAATACAGAGTGTCCCAATAAAATGTATACACTTTTCAAATGACTATAACACTGACAATTATTATAATACAGAAAAGTTTCAAAAATCAGAATAATGTGAACAAATGTAGAAACCAGCCAATTATCAAAAGTATTCAAATTGTTGGCCATCGTGGTCCATGCACAGCTGATAACGCTGACTGATAGGAAAACGTTCCTAATCATTTCAGTTGGTATTTCGTCACATTCTCTTTCAATGACTGCTCTCAACTCATTGATTGTAGCTGATTTTGTGGTGGTTCTTAGGGACATCCTTAACAGTTCCTTCTTCCTTTAACTTATCTCGCAAATGAGTAATTGTGAGTCTTTGGCGCATCTCGTTGAAAATCCATGCTAAACAATCCTTGCACTTCACTTATGTTCTCAGTCTTCCAGTAGCACTTAAGAATGAATTTTCTTTTCTCAAAAGTTTAGTCTGACTCCAGCCATTATTTTAAGCAGTCACAACTCAAAAAAGAACAAAAAGTGTGGTTGTTATGAACTGTCAAAGAGTAGGCCTATATACATTTTATTGGGACACTCTGTATAACCTATTCAGTGTATCACTGGATAATAATTTCTTGCATCTTTACTGTAAATTAAAACGAATCAAAAGTCAGTAACAGAAACAGATTAAAAATGGCCAGCACTGCAGAAGTAATGTTAGGAAATAATAGCATGAATATTATTTTCGAACAGATGCCAACTTAATCCATGGAATAACAAATTATCATACGAATTTCTAACCCTGCAATTGAGAACCGTATCCCTGGTAGACAAACTGACTCTCTTGTTGCAAGTAGAGTTGCTATCCGGTAGAAAAAAATACAAAAATCATAACATACGTAACAATTTCTCATTGAGGTGTCCCGAAAACATTATGCTCAAAAGTGGGACTGTCCCGGTAAAATCGAACTGTGAAAGAAGGAGCGCTTTGAATTTTATTTTTAACATAGCATGTACTTTAAATAAAATATTTAACAGATTTTTGCCTATTTAGCCTGTAGGCATACTAAGTTACTTTATTTAATTTCTGAATAATTGATTTGAGTTTTTTACTTAATTCATATCGTTTAGGTTCGAACATTTATATGATCTAAAAGCTAAGTGAACCTAACTATATGGATATTTAAGCGAATTGATTAATATAGAAACATTCAGTCAAGAGTACTTTTAATGGATGCCAAGAAGTAACAACAAAATAAATTTCTTTAATGGGAATAACGGGCGGTCATTTTCTGCTTCACATACAGAAACCTTAACGAAGTTTCCTGGATGCCGTTATATTTTTCAAAATCATCTAATGCTTTCCTGCCGAACAACAAAAAATCGAAAGCCGCAAACTGGCCACTGGGTCTAAAGCATTGAAAAGGAAGTTTGTTCTAGCTGAAAACATATATTTTCAATAGTTATCCATTTAATAACATTTCAAGACGGTAGTAAGCAGGGCCCGGATTTTGATGACATGTCATCTTTTAATTGGCACATCATGGATGTTGCCCACTAATGCAGGTATTCTGATCAAGACTCTTAGATTACAAAAATGACAATTTTTTGGTCATTTTCCCATGTTTTAATTTTATAATTCAAAGTCATTATTTGGTCTTTTTTGGCCATTTTACGGTCTTTTATTCCCACATTTCATATTTTTAGGTACCGGTATTTTTATAACTTTTAAAGTCTTTTTTCATTTTGTATTGTTCCTTGCTTTATATAGAGTTTTGGTGTATTTACTTACATTTAATATTATGAGAACTGTAAATAAGTATATTTAAATAGATCTTGTTACAATTTTAATTTGGATACTAAAAGACGGTTTTGCTGTTTCCATTTAACCATATGTGCCAATTAACTAATTGCAAACCTATTTTACTGTATTTTTCCAATCATTTTATAGCCCATTTTAAAAGTATTTTCAGGTCATCAACATCTGGGCCCTGGTAGTGAGCCTATGCTATAAAATCGAATTTAATAAATAAAACAAACATAAAAAGTCCCTAGCCCAACTGGAGCAGAGCTTGCTGGTTTGTTCGTTTATTTTTAAAGTGTTATAAGTAATTGCGACACGCTGTAGATGTAAACGTGTAACATATTAAAGAGAAGATAGAAATCAGTCAGTAGGTGTTGTATGCTGATGAGGGAGGTACCGTACATGCAAATGAATACCTGTGGCAAAAGTCACTAACCTCAGAATGGTCCAGTGCCAAATAAAATTTGTGCTATACATATCTCGTTATGCTGTTGCTTGGTTCAGTTTCCCGTCGATTATGAACTCACAGACAAGTATGTCAACGGGCAAATTGTCACGTTCTGTTATTTATTTTCAATCACAAAATTCAAATAAATGTGAAATTTATAAATATATCCGACGAAAATAATTACAGTATATACATCGTATGAAAAATTCACTCTGACGTATAAAGAATGAAACTTTATAGCAAAAGTTACATCCTTAGCTGTTGGCATCTATCTATTCTATCTATATTAATCAAAGGAAGTGTCTGTCTGTCTGTCCGCGATGCCCAGCAGAATATACTCAACGCAGAGATCTGAAATTTTAAACATAGGTGGATTGAAGGGTCGGAAAATGCACCTCGAAGCCGGAATTTTAATTTTCGCTCTCGTTCATGAGTTATGAGTGAAAAACGGGCAGAAAACGTGCATTTTTTTGCGTTTTCGAAGCATCGGTTTCAGTAATACATTTCAATGTCAAATCAATTAACTTACAGTTGGCTTTGGCTATTTTTGTCATACCTTGGAAATAAAAGCATTGCTTGATTTTGTAAGTCCAGACACAACATTAAATTTTACGTGTTAAACGAGACTAGGAGTCAACAACGAGACATAAAAACCATAAATTGCACGAGACTAAATTTCTCACACAATATACAATCCCACGCCGGACTGCAAAGAGAACGGTTATCACAATAATAATAATTAGGCACATAGTTTATTTCTTGTACCTTATTCTAACTAATGATCAATTATGGTAATTATCAGATTCTCTATAAAGAAATCATGAATGCAATGACCTTCCAAACGTGCATTTCTGACTATTATTAAGCAATTCGCTGGCAAGAATTTACTTTTTAATCATAAAATTACAGTCACGATTTCTATATTCTGTAATACAATTGGTTTCAATTTCGTAGGAGCTGAATTACATAAATTATTTGCTCCGGAAAATAACTAGAGGAACAAAAAGAGATTGTATTAACGTATTACGAGTGAGTCATCGAATTCGTTGCTTCCCTCAGGTTATGGGTAAGTCAGATAATACAGAAAAGTGCAATACATTCACTACAACATGTAATTTCCGCAGAGCTCAGTAAAAACCTTTCAGTTTCCTTCGGGGAAAAAGTAGAAACAGTAGAAGGGCACTGAAACAAGATTTTTAACAGTTTGAAACAAGAACCGAAGTTTCCTTATAAGAAATCGTAGCTGCAGGCTTCTTTCTGCTTTTCTCTCATATTAAAAAAAAAGTATCCCATTTCATCAGGTAGATTTTAATTCTTTTCTGAGGATTTGATTTAACTGATTATCTCCGTAACCTGTACAGCAATTTCATATTGGATGACGCGATAGTAGTACTGTGGTATTGCTATCTATCACGATGTGATCTAAAACCCATAACATGATATTAACAATAAAGGGTTTTATTTTATCTGGCAAAGTTAAGGCCTTGAGGTCTTCTCTTCTACTCAAACAGATTGAAAAAACATACAATACACAGTAATAATAAAATCAGGTAAACTGATGTAACGAAGTGCCAGAATGTTTTCCTTTAATCGGTGATAATTGCAATTATGATATGCAGAAAAGACGTTATTTTTTTTTACTCTTTCTCAAGAGTTAAGCTCCAGATCGATTAATTAAACAGGGCTTACGGAAGAACAAAGGTCTAGATTGATATTTAACCTTAATTCACACTCATATACACTGATAAAAGAAATTCTTAAAATATGTCAACATTTCACTGGCAAAGAACTCCGCTTAATGTACGTAGGCCTAATTATTTCACAGTACTATACCTTCTGTATATAACAGTATGCATGTAGTACTCGTTTCAACTTGATCAACGAAATAAACAAATATCTGTCTAGTTTGATAAGCATATGTGAAAGAATATGTCATAGCTAATTGTACTGCAACTTTCAAAGCCGTATATGAACAGTGTAAAACAATATGTTGTCATGAAAACTGATTTGAATTTGATACCTTTTTTCTAATATATTACCATAAAAAGGCACTAAATTAAACATTACTCCGGTACCGAACAACCAATCTGGTTCTATATCAATAAGCTTCTTATCATGGACGTTATAAATGCATATACCAAGTTTCATGAAAATCCGATAAAGCGTACAGACACAGGGACGGACAGACATTTTCCAGTTCCTCACACAAACTTATAATGTACCATTCTGGCACTTAATAATTATGATTACAAAATCGAAACAATATTTTAAACAAGTAGAATGACCACACAGAGAAATACTACAAAAGTAAATGCACTATGAAGACAACAAAAACGAAAAAGAACAGTTATAGGCCTTTAACATGTGCAGCAATCCTACAAGTGAGTGTTCAAAAAAGTAGGGGTTAGAGATACATTCGGACCTAAGAGAGATGAGAAAACTGCGCAATGACGAACTTCATAACCTGTACTCTTCACCGAATATGGTAAGGGTAATTAAATCACGGAGGATGAAATGGGAATGCGCACGTAGGGGAGGAAAGACATATTTCAAAAAATATTGACTAGGGGACCCGAAGGGAAAAGACCACATTTTAGAATAGGTTTAAGGGAAGTGGGATTTGTAAGGGATGGTTTCATGGAGTTACCACAGAATAGGGTTGAATGGCGGGCTCATGTAAGGGCGGCAATGAACCGACGGGGTTCATAAAATAGATAGTATTCCTTTAGCTTGTTGAGGAATTGTCTATTACCGTTGAGTGAGTAAGTAATTAAGTATGTAATCCAAAAAGTGAAGTAATAATAATAATAATAATAATAATAATAATAATACACAAATTAATTGGGTTACTAACTTATTAACATACAGAATGACAATACCAGACGGCTAGAGGGTAGAGAATGGAACATATAAATAAAAAAAAAAATAAAAAAAAAAAAAAATAAAAAAAAAAACATTAAACATTAAGACAATACATTTCATATTAAAAAAATAAACTGTATTGCAATAAATATTCTTATTCCAAATACACTAGAATAAAGGTAACTAATACAGAAAGAAATCTGTAAGTTATATTAAATGCTTATGGAAATGGAAATTGAGAGTACAAAGTAGTAATCAGCACTAACAAAAATAAATTGAAAATAATCGTGATAGGATTGAATTTTATCAATAGTATCGGTGCCTATAAACGTATTTGGTTAATTAATATCCTGTAATCATTAATCGGTAGAAACGAGAGTAAAGTTTGCCATTTTTATCTGTGAGAGAACTTCACACAGTAAGTCAGGGAAAATCCTTACATTTTCATTGTATTCTACACCTAGAGCATTCCCATTTATCTTTCTCGAGAACAAAGGTCGAAAGAAAAAATGTCTACAGATCTACTGTACTAATGTTTTCACCAAGCTCACAGAAAAGTGGCTCCGTATAATGATTTCCATCTTGTTATAGAAAAGACTGTGGGGTGAAATTCGCATTAATATCTCTCTCATGATAAAAATATAGTCTTCCCTCTAGCACGGTAACAGTTGGATATGAAAGAATATTCCTTTTTTTTACACGCCACTTTTTTCTCCTTTGAGGATTCATGTAAAAGGACGTGATACATCATTTGCTGACTGCGACTGCTGCTTTTAGAGCAAATTGCGTCAGTCTCTCCAAAGGCTTTGCGTTTAGTAAGCTGCACTAAGCTATTTTTGAAGGTCTCTTTAACGGGTCTTTCACATTAATCCTCTTGGGGTGCTTGAAAGGGAAATCATCCAGAATTATTCTCTTCAGACTGTCTTATATCTGTCCGTCTTTATAATTAAATACATTAGAATGCTGCTTCAAGCAATGAGTTATTTAACAGAATCCACAAACTGAGTCTGTTGCGATTGCGGCTGTTCAATGTCCATTGGGCTACTTAGGACAACGACGATGTGTATGGAAACTTAAGGGGAGAAGAAGAAATTTTGTAAATGACGATATCCTTTATGTATAAATACTAGGGATGGGTCGATACCAGATTTTCTCGCTGCTCGATACTCGATACCGATACATGATTTTTTCCTCGATACTCGATACCTTCAACATTTCCAGTTTCAATAAAAAGGTACATTAAAAATTAAAATTTGAGAGAACTATGTAATACCAACTAAATTAATTAAGTCTGCATATTTAATGAGACAAAATTTAATATCATCAGTAGCCTATAATTATTTTTAAACTCTACATTAAAACTAAAATTAGTTGTTTAAACAGTCCACTTACAAGTTTTTGTTAAAAAATACTAGCATTCTCACTTAATTGCAGAATTACAAAAGTATCGAAAAAGTATCGAGCGAGTTTTCTGAAGTATCGTTCAATGCCGATACCATGCAAGTATCGAGAGTATCGAGGTATCGAAAGTATCGAGGACCCATCCCTATTAAATACAGAGGACGCAGAACACGTAATTTTACAATGTTCGGAAAGTAAAACGATTAGACAAACTTTTGAATAAAAAATTCCTAAAAAATAAATGTAGAAAGTAGCATATAACAAATTAACGACGAAAAACAAAAAGACATGGAAGGAAATGGGGGAACTTTTTACATATAGCCAAATTGAAATACGAGATCAGTGGAAAACCGTAACAATTACGGCCAATCCGTAATAGTTGGTACCTCTGTTAATGCTTAATGTGCAGACTTTTTAGTTTGGTCACCGCCAGAGAAATACATAAAGAACGCCACTGACCTGAACGTGAGGAAACAGGTTAGATGAGATCTGTCTTGCATTATGAGCTATTATCCCTGTTTTATAATACACAGATTCATTAATTCCCCTTCTAAAATCCTTGAGGAACCCATGGGGATGAAGTGGTAGAGCATGGATTATATCAACAACATTCACTAATGACGATTTAATGCATAGAGATAGATCTCCATGGCTCCAAGGTCATCCGCCCATAAACACGTGTTCCCCAAAACACAATTATTCTTTTTCACAATGTACCTACTGTAACTTATACTTGAAAATGGGTTTGGCACGTTTTATGCATACGTTAAGTCAGGGTCAATATTGTATACAGATAAAGTGCCTTGTTGTTTTGGGAATAGGATTTACGACCGTACAGGTCCAACAACCAGTTGTGTCGCAAGGTAACTGGATGTCAGTGCAATACACATGCTGTATATAAAGTATAAATTCGATAAATAAAAATCTAATGAGCAGGGCCCGGATTCTGATGACCTAAAATTGTTTGAAAAATTACCTATAAAATGACCCTAAATTTTAGAAAATGACTTAATAATTATAAAGAATGACCTAAAACTGGTATTTTATTTATAAAAATTATTATCATACACAAAGTTACAGACCAATTCATAAATAATTGTAAAAACTGTAAATGCATAAAGGATGTTGTAGGTCTAAAAACTTTGTTATTTGTTCTTCATTGGAGCATCTGAGAAGAAATGTAAGATTTTTTAAAAAGTAGATCCTACAAAAATGTTGCTTTTATTTTAACCTAGTAATTGGTTTAAATATAAGAATATATATATATATATATATATATATATAATTTAAATGCACGAAAATGACAAAATAAGGAAGCAAATGATAAGAAAATGACTAAATAATGACGTAAATGCCTATATATATAAATTTGGCATAAAATGACAAAAAATGACCTAATAAAAATTAATTTCTATAATCTAGAGGCCATGATTGGGATTTATCTACAAGTTGGCTATGTCTATGCAGCATCAATAAAAAGATGACATGTCATCAGAATCCGGGCCCTGCTAATGAGCAGTCTGGTTAGTTCTGCGGTTAATAGACCCTAACAATTACAAACAGAAGGGCACTGTAAGTTATGATAAATTAATAAGTATATATGGGTGTATATATATATCTGTATTTATTTATTTCAGATTGCCAATATACTATATACACTATATAAGTTATGGCAACTATTTTTTTCTTTTGAAGATAAGAGACCACTTTAAAATTTGGACAAGGAATATAACTGTGTATAATAAAGATTATGGATACTAGATGTAGCATAGCGAAGGAATCAGACATCTATAAACATCCATACGCGACTGCATGGTGCCACTCTAATATATTACAGTACTTGGAACCATGAAAGCACACATACCCACTCCATGATCCCTTGAAGCTCGGTACACATGGGAATTATTCTCCAAAGTTTCCATTAGCTCCTTGTGGTATTCTCTGGCATTCTTTCTTCGGGTAGTTACTATTTCGACTTAAGAATGTTGTTTCCATCGTGTCATATCCAATCTGCACGGTGACTGACTCACAACTAAATTACCATCGCCTATATTCATATAACCGTACCTCACAATGCTACCAAGTACTATGATTTTGACCTGTGAAAGTCTAATCGGTCATTTCCTAGAACCGATATAATTGGCAGGCAGGTGTTTGTTCAGATGTATAAATGTAACAGGGAACGAATATTACATTAATTATAGCTATATTCGTTTTAAAATAGTAGGCTATAACATACGAAAAGTGAGTACATATAAGCCTATTGCTTTTTTTTATATTTATTGCAAATATGAAAAGAAATCGTAACATACCCTAGATTTAGGCAACTAGAACAAATTTTTCGCGTACTCTTTGACTGCGTCTCGTTACAGCTGAACCGACTAATTTTAGTACAAGGATTGCTAAACGTCATTTTTGTGGAGGACTGTGTGATTATATCAAGGGGCTGTAGTCTAAATGTGAAATTTTGGCAGTAATGATAAATTCAAATGTTGGTTTTTTATATGTAGCCTATACTTTAGTCTCTATTAATAGGCTAATTTTTAGAATTTTTATTAGTAAATATTGTTATAGGCTGTATAGTTCGTGATGGTAGTGTGATAGATAGGTGCAGATGTTTGTTTGTATTCCCAATTTATTTATTTTTCAGCGTTTTCCAATAGACCATATAAAAGACTTCATATAGAATGCTTTTTATCAGATTTCAGTGAAGTTTTCACGACATAGTTTTAAACTGTACTGAAATAAGAAGTAAAAGAAGTGATATTTTGTTCACTTATTGTAATACTTCTTGAGTCATTGGGTGTTACTTATATAATGCAGCTACAGTGTGTTTCACGTAAGAGTTGGCTAATTATTCGGGTTTCTGCGTCGTGGTGGCCGTCGTGGAGGTAGAAACCCGCATGATTGGCTAACTCTTACGTAAAAAACACACTGTATATAAAACATAATTAAATAATTAATAATGAATTCTATGAAATTTGGAAAAAAAGTTTTGAAACTAAGAAATTTCAGCATTGCATCCCCAAAGAATAATTCACAATCACAATGGAATATGCTAGCATATAATGGATGTCTCTGCATGTTTGATTCGAAGGGCCAGGGATTTGAATACTTTTTCAGTCACTCATGTAGCCTAAATATGTTATATTCAATTTTAGACCTTGTTTTTCATTCAACAGATCCAATGTTTCTCCCACGGCCGAGTAGAATTCTGTCTTGCAAACGAACAGAAATCACGATTCTGACGATCTGAAACAAAAATACTTATCCCGGTCTTAAAGCGAACTAACTGGTCCTGAGCTCTATTCCCATAGAGTAATAATGTTCAGCTCTAGGAGGGAGTTAGACTACATATTTAACTGTCATGCATTGAATCGTATCAAAGCCTTCATTTTTTTTTTACCAAGACAAGGAAAAGGAGAGATCTATGCAATTCAGTTTCTCACAAGTTACACAATACCTGAAGTACCGGTCTTCTGTAAAATTCAAGGAGCTTTGACCAGTATTATGTACATTTCAAATTCCAGAAAAATGATGTACCAGTTTTTGTCGAGTTCCAAAGTTTTCTAAGCTATTGTGCTCGGTTTCCCCCTAGGTTCAGCTCTCAAAGGTCATCATCGCTGTAATCAATCACCAGCAAAAGGGGCAGTGCAGCATCATCAGTTATCTCGTTAGGAAAAATCAATACGCGGAATGGGTGAGACGAAATGAAAGCCATATATAATAAATTGCAACATTATTCACTGTACAGATGTTACATGGGTAATATATGAATGTACGAACTGCTACCATCAAATGCAACTTTGTATACTGAAGTGAGTGTAATCGGATATTAGAATCTCAATACTGATTAAACATATAATCTGCAATACGTGTACGAACTTATATACAACCATACGTAGGCCTATGTACAACCATAAAAATTAAGCCTTTCAGAGCTAAATTTCTATTTTATTATATGTAGGCGCTAAGTGAAAGTTGAATCAGAGGGCTCTTAAGTTTGAAACCAATGAGGAATAATTAAGTAAAATAATTGGTTTCCGTAGATGAAAATTCTTATTTGTGGATAAATGATCTTTATATTTTATATAAATAAATACTCCATCGATCTTATATCTCTGCTTATATGCAATTTAAAGTGATGAATTTGTACTTCAGAAGTAGTGAAAAGTTTAAGGGTAGGCCTAATCAAGAAACAGTATAAAAATGTAGGCTAAAGTTTGCCTAGCGACCATTTAACAATAATATGTACTCATTTACTTCTTAAATAATTTTTTCTTCAATCGGCATGATAATTAATCTGCCCTTCATGAAATCAGCCAACCAAGACAAATAAAAGCAGCTTACCAGTAGGGTCTACTAATAGTAACATTAGATGCAATACGACAAAATATTTACATATTTTACAATGCATCAAAAGAAAGAGAAATAATAATAGTATATTAATCATTTCCAACCTCGTGGCTTTAAACTTAATTACTGTAGTTTGTGTATTCAAAAATAGCTGCATCAGTGCTGCCTGAATTGGCAAACTGCAGCATAGGATTATATCTACACATAATCAAGAATCTTATAATGGAACAGTAGCACGATAGTTCTAAATAAAATAAAAACATATATGTATATATGTATGTACCTATGTGTAAGTCTTATGTATTTTAATCAGGAAGTAGGTTAAATTAGTGTAAAATTTTTCTAAGGAATACAAGTTTTGAAAATAGAAATGTGTAAATAAATTATTAGCAAGTGGAAGTTGTTTTACAGTTTTCTATAAGATTTAATTCCCAATTACTTATAAATTTGTACAATACGAAATTATAGCCATTAATATGTTAAAATTCAGGAAATGAAAATAGGAGAATATATCAGAAAAGTTAGAGAAAAGTGGATGAGAAAAATGAAGAAGTATGATTAAGATTGAGTAAAATAGTAAATGTGTGATAAGATATTCCCAGTCATGCATACAACCTAGGGCTTAAAGCAATAGGGGATCTCCAAGGGAAAATGCCAGACTTGTAATTAAGATATGTAAGTGAGATATATATGACGAGGTAAGTAAATGTTTAATAAAGATTCTATTCTAATAAATTGGCTTTCGTTGGAATATACATATAAATATGCTCAACAGTTGACTTTGGCGATTATTTCTGTATATGATGGTGGCCCATTATCTCTGGTATAAAGCCTACAGCTTTGATAATTAATTTATCAACACATTAAATAAATAAATAAATAAGTGCAGAAATGCTGGCAATAATTAGCGATATAGACTACTGTTTCTAAAATCAAGCTATAAATTCAGAATAGAAATACTTCACGAAATTTTATTACTTCAATGACTCCTCTGTAAATTTTTATCTTATTAAGGTAAACAGGAGTCATTATATGATTAAGTAATATTCTTTTTTGTTCTCGTAGTTTGGAAACGGTTGAACCAATTTTTATATATCGATACGTTGGAATGCCAACAAACGCATATATCCTAATGAAAATATACAAAATGATGGATGAATAAAAATAATAATAATAATAATAATAATAATAATAATAATAATAATAGTAATAATAATAATACGGTCAGAAAATTGGGCACTATCTTCAAGGGAAATAAAATTATATGCGTTAAGTCCAAAAGTGGCTGAGATTTAGAGAGAAATTAAATACAAAAGATTAAATCTTAACCAGATTTTATTTAAAAATATAACAATGAGTAGAAGCATGTGTTAAGAAAATTAAAGCTCATATCACCGTAGCGAGTTTAGGCTTCTTAATTCAAAAGTTGGATCAAATTAATTTCATTTCGGATGGAGATAACTTTGATTTAGAAAGATTTTGATATTGTTTTCTAAGCACCAATGCAAGGCAGCTAAAACTTAATTTCTATAAAGAAATCCGGAGTGATGAAATGTTTGAAGGAGTCACCAAAAATAAAAGTTGGCCATAAAAGTGATGACAGAAATATATTCAGTTTACCAAATTGCAGGATGTAACTCATTCTGCTCATTGGGAAGAGTCCTTCGAAAGGTTCTGCACCTGTACATTACATAACTGAATTATATAAACTAAGCTAATGCAACAGAAAATAAAGTTATTAAATAATGATGACGGAAATTTCTAAAGTCAGATCCATTCGTTGTACTGTCTTGACAACTGAATTCTACACTACTGAATTTTGTACTATTTACTGGTAAATTGCACTCTTGCAATATTGCCTTGTTGTTAATTAACCTTCAGTACGTGTTTCGTAGCCTGGTGCTTACTGAATTAGGAGGGCCGTCCATAAAATAAATTACCCCGGGGCCGTTTACAGAAACAAAACACAAGTTCATGGAAATGTTTATTGCAACAGATACAGCAAGTGTTCAGCTATTTTTCAATACATTCGCCAACGGAATTGAGACATTTTTCATTCCGTGGGACCAACGTTTGAATACCTGTGTCGGAGAAGTTTGCCGCCTGGGATTTGAATCATTGTGTGGCAACTATGTCCGACTCTTTGTCATTCTCTGTCATTTCTTGAGGTGTAGGAAAAGAAGAAAATCAATGGGAGCGAGATCCGGGCTATAGGATGGATTTATAAACACCTCCCAGCAAGTCTCCTGCAGAAGTTCGACCGGGAGGTGTCTAAACATGCACCCTACAGTCCGGACCTAGCTCCCAGTGATTTCCATCATTTACTACACTTCAAGAAATGACAGAGAATGATAGACAGGCGGAGATGGTTGTCACACAATGGTTCAAATCCCAGGCGGCAGACTTCTCCGACACAGGTATTTAAATGTTGGTCCCATGGAATGAAACATGTCTCAATTCCGGTGGCGAATATGTTGAAAAATAACTGAACACTTGCTGTATCTATTGCAATAAACATTTCCACGAAATTGTGCTTTGTTTCTGTAAACGGCCCTAGGGAAACTTACTTTATGGACGGCCCTCGTTTTAAAAGACGTCCAATTCAAATGTGCATTAAAAATTCCCAATTGCAATTAAACGTTTACTTTTTACACCTGCACTGATGGTGCATGCCGTTCAAGTTCCCCGTTCCGCGATGTTTGCTTTTTTGTTTGTTTTTAATAATTCACATAGGCTACTTTAGCTAATCGTATTCTGTATTTATTTGTAAATCACTCTGTTAATACCCTATCACAATATGATTCTCTGCTTTCTATACCAATCTAAAGAACATCCACCTATTCTCGGTCATTTACTGTAACTTCTGCACGTTCCTGGAATCTTCTTCCCTCCAGCGTCAGAGTCTGTTGTACGCGGTCTACATTTTAAATCTAGGCTAAACGAATATCTATTCAATAAACACTACTTTTTTTCAGGTATACAACTGTTCCTTGTATATTGTAGGCCTAATTGTTAAAGTAGGCTAAGTTACCGTCCTAATTCCTTTCTCAGTGTTACACATTCTGGAATATAGTTTCATTCTATTTAACATTTCTGTTTGTTTCTGTTTTCCTATATCCTTTATGTTGGGGCGAAGGGCCGCCAAGTGGAGGTTTCTGTTACCTATGTGAATTTTGTTACGCTTATTTTCCGAGAGAGGGCTGAGGGACAGGTGGTAAGTCCATCGCCTCTCCTATTTAACACAGACTTAATTGAATAAAAGTATACATTTAGTGTATCCTTATTAATTATAAAACTATAAGTGTATTTGTTTGATATTTTTTTTTCTAAGTGCAAGAAGTCTTAAGTATGCCAGATTAAATAAAACATTATTATTATTATTACTATTACTATTATTATTATTGTTCTTACTGTTCTTATTATTATTAATGAAAGAGAGATAAAGCACATAGCTGTTCTATAATGTTTTGTACAATCTGTATGCTAGTAAGAACTGAAAATATATCTGAAAAGATGTCAAATGCACCAGTGCTTCACAGTGATGGGAAGTAATTGAGTAAAAGTAATCGGATTACAGTAACAATTCCTTTTTTGGTCCCATTTACTTGTAATAATCAGTACTTTTTTAAAAATGTAATTTACACTTGTAATCTACTTCTGGAAATAAAATTGTAATTGTTACAATTTAGTAGTCGTTAGAATTAGTTTCATTCTCGCTTGCTATATCGTCTTCATTACTGTTTTTGCAACTAATATCCAAATTTGAGTTAATATTAACAAAAAGTTACTCAATGTTTCCGAAAATATTCTCATTGATATGTTTTTCGTTTGTTTGTTCATTAATAATTTTGGCTTGTGCCCAAAACAAACCAAAAAAAGGAATTTTTAGGTACTGCCATTTTGTAAAGTAATTGTAATTGTAATTGTAATTTTACTGATTACTTTTTGAAAAAGTAATTTGTAATTGTAATTAAGTAAAATGTATCTCAGGTAATTGTAATTCAGCCCAATTACTTTCTTTTTGCACTTTTCCCATCACTGGTGCTTCATAGTAGGCTACAGGACACTGGACTGGATTCTTTCATTTATACAGTAGGCTATTCTTTCCCTGACTGTACAAAACGGTCATTCTAATTCTAAGATTAAACGAAACCCAAACAAAGCAAACAAGAACCATATCGCCACAAAAAAACTTAATGTTTCAAATTACTCTACCAACACACCTGTTCCTTTCTAGACGTCAGAAAAGAAAATATTGTGAATGGAAGAATGTAATAGTTAACAGAAGGAGCACATCACAAATTTTCTTACCTCAAGTCACATGGAACGGTGCCAACCCTCGTAGCGACTTATTTTATTCATTGTGAACCCCCCCCCCCCCTTCTCAGGATATTATGAATACAGAATGTAACACTCAGTTGATATTATGCTCCCAAACTTCCGGCACCTTAAACTTTTCTTTCATTATTCACTGTCATTTTATATAAAGAGGGAACAGAAAATACACGACTGCTGACAAGGTAATGATAAATTACATTTTCAAAGGAGTTATTTTCCCCTCCTCCGGGATGAAGTGTACTTTTTAAAAGGTAATTGAAAATGTTAATGTAATAAAATCAGGTAAACTGATATAACAAAGTGCCAGATGGAGTTAATAGGCCATATTTAACAACCTATTGAGTATTAGACCGCGGTTTCTTGCTAAAGTTTGATAAGTATATATAAAGGAATAAGTGCATAGGTCTTACTAGAATATTAACAGAACTAGCATGTGCCCGCGGCTTCGCTCACGATAATTATTTCAAAAATTAAGAGCATAATAGTTAAATCATTATATTTATTAACACCTAAATCACGTGGATTACATACTACGATTAGATAGCGTCGCCTGGTAAAAGCGACCTCAGATTCGAGTTCCTTGGTCCAGAAAACCCCTGTATAGTGAGTTTCGTCCAAATAAAACAATGTTTGACCATATTAGGGCTTACAACATTCAAGCGATCGCGAAAGTTTAATTTCCAAGGTATGACAAAAATAGCCAAAGCCAACTGTAATTGTCAAACTTCCATTTAATTTAATTCCAAACCCATCTGAAACCCACTGGCAACAATATGTTTTAATGTCAAATGTGAATTGGATTCGATAATTCTGTGTAAAAAGGTATTAAGTATTTTCAAAAACATTTGATTTTAGGCATTTAAAATAGAAATTTTTCAAAATCTTTTCTTAGTGAGCACCTACAATATGAAACGAAGGTACTGTCAAAATTCCAAGTCTCTACCTGTTATAGTTTAGGCTGTACGTTGTCAGTCAGTCAGTCAGGACAAAGCCTCTTATATATATATAGAGATGAATTTACAACGAATTCCTCACGTCAGGCCTATTCCTTTATTGACACAATATTCGCTTTGAAGAGTGTAAAGTGGGAACAGAAATAATTAGTAACTTAATGATTCTTATCGCACTCAGCACTGTTTTTAACTTTACAACATAGCCAGCCTACCACGCGAAACTGCTTGGAACTATCACACTAATTCGGTCAACTCCATGACGGCAGCTATTAAAATTAGCAATGAACTTGAGAATATCAACCAATGTCGAGGATTTTACGATAGCAGACACCAATTTTCATGCTTTATTATTTAGGCAAGGTTCCCACAAATTTGAACATCTGCAATTATATTCAACAAACATGAAACAATTCCACGAAAACATATGTTATTTCAAAGGAAGGTCGTTTTTAGTTGTTTGGCAGCCAATGAAAAACATGGGAAAAAGTTTATCCTTGACAGTGACCGGTAACCATGCGGAATACACCGCTCGGCCAGAAGTTATCGCCGGAGAGGTATTCTTCGGTGAAGGTGACTTCGTAAAAAAACACGCCCGTCAGCTGATGGGCGGTATCGTTAGTTTTTTGTTGCATAACAAATCGCACACAGGCCGTAAAAGTGTAAGAGCAGGAGGAAATCATTAACCTAAAGGTGGCATTAAGAGAAACTGAACAATTACGTTTGTTATCAACAAACAGGCAATTCTTAGTAATGAGGATTCCGTTACAATTATAATTGACTGTATTCTATGTAGGACACAGTGAAAACGTATTGTAAAATCAGTATAAAATATATTATTATTATTGAATTTCCGGAAGTATAGAACCCTATTTTACCAGCTGGCATATTAGGGTTATAGATTAAAAATAGGCCTATGTCCAGAGTATACATATAGGCCAACATATTACAATTTTGAAAATACACTATTCATGAAACGTGAAACAACGTTATAACTTTGCTTATTTGAGAAGAGACGATAGATCGGTATAGTAAAGTCAAAATTTTAAAAATGTAAACGTAATATTAACTGATAACGTTCATACGTAAATAATGGACAACGAAATAAGAGATGTCTAACAGACTGGCTTTCCTCTTTACATTTACAATTTACAGAGGTAGAAATTTTAAATCTATGTAAATTTCCCATGCCCTGTTAAGAATTGAGTCATAATATAGTCTGGAATCAAAAGTGTACAAGCTACTCTATCTTGCACTTTTGGGAAAAACAAATCTTTCGTTGGGCTGCCGTTATTCGTTTCTTGCCAAATCCAATCCCATTGGCTGTGTATATGTTCTCTTAATGTTTTCTTAATGAAGGATAGGGAGCATAAACTATAGGATATTTTAACATTTGAAGAAGCACCTAACTTAGCTGCTTTCTCATTTCCTACATTTCCCATGTGACCTGGGACCCAGGTTAAACAAATAATTACAGATCAGGATCGGACTGGCGCTGCGGGAGAATTTTCCCAGTTGGCCGATTTTTTATACGAGGGATAGAGCATAGCAACTTCATCCTTTTCTATGTTGCATGGTGTTTTTAAGAACTCTTAAGTTTTAGCTAATTTAATGAACAATGACGCCTTTACTTCAACAGTTTCACTTTTTTCAGATGTAGGCCTAATTATACAGTGAGTCCATTTTATGAGGAAACCTCGCATCACTACCGCATTGCCGCAGTGCAGTGTATTACCGAAGCGGAATTACAGAAAGTGGCAAATAATTTGTTTAAACGATGTGAGGCATGTCTTACTGCTGACGGGGGTCATTTTCAACAGTATCTCAAATAAATGGGGAGTAATAAGCCTCTACATGTAGGCCTATGTTATGTTAAAGTCTTGATTTGCCGGTAGTAACGGAACACGGTCCCCGCCGTTGCAAGCACAGCAGCGGGAAAAGTGTGAGCAGGGGCAACGCTGTTAAAAAGTTTCCGCATAAAATGGATTCCCTGATGATGGTTGTATGAAACCGAAAGGCCTAGACTAAATAAATAAAAGTTGAGATTAAGGTATTATATAATTATTTCAATTGTTTTCATTTTCCAATAGAGAAATATCTGTGTTTTTAGTGTCAATACTCCACCAGTGCTCAATTTTAATACAGTAATCAGAAAACTATTCTAAAACAGTCATTTCATAAAATCTTCGCTAACAAGTTGTAATAGGCTAATACATTATTTGTCTAAAAACAATACTTATGTGTAAAACAATAAGAGTTATAATAAAAACAGTAATTTTTTTAAAATTATTTAAATGATATCATATCTTTATAAAATGTAAGTTCTATGTTAAAATTGAAGCTGTATTCTTCACGACGCGTTTCGACATTTAATCGTAATCTTCAGATCCTTAATCATATAAGCATTAATATTTTGTCATTATATTAAGAATTATCTATAGCTTCATTAACATATTATTTACGCATAATCTATTATTTCGCTGAAATTATCAGACAAATAGGAAACACCTTTTCAGAGTCAAAGAATGCCTAAACATGGTCACTTGCTGCTAGACATTAGTGGAATTTTGTTCTTTTTTATTTTGTTTTGTTGTGTGTACTGTTCCTTTGTTTGTTTTATGCTTGATTTTGTTTTTGTTTTTGATAGAGACGTACAAACAACCTTGTAAATAGCCTACGCTACATCAATGCATGTGAAATTTCTGCTTGACAATTAATACAATTATAACATAACCGTTTTAGAATATTTTGTACAATGATTGTATTAAATTTGAGAACTAGTGGAATATTGACATTCAAAACACATTATATAATTATTTTATTGATCAAGCTCAACAGTAACCGACATGACTTTTAACTATGTGAAATGTAAATTGTACAGTGGACAAAAATATTAAAGAGTAGCAGATTTTGGACAAAATAGACCCAAAAAAGGTAGAAAGGAAGGGGGAAAAAAAAAGGTAGAAAGGAAAGGGGAAAAAAAAAAAAAAAAAAAAAGAGGGAACATTAATGGAAAATTACCTCCACTGTCACCAAGAGGTTACATTTCAGACATTGGCATCTCTCACAGGAACTCTAATTTTCCCTCCCCCCATTCAAAAATGTAATCACATAAAAATCCTGCAGCTTAGAGGGGCAAGAAGAAATTTCGAGAAAGGTCGTTGCCCATTATGTCTTAGTAATGAAGATGCAGAGCATATAATTTTAAGGTGTCCCGAAACTGAAACACTAAGACATAAGTTTTTAAATAAAAAAATGTTAAAGTTAAATAAAGAAGTGGCATATAAGAAATTGTCTGTAACAAAAAACACAAAAACACTAAAGGAACTGGGAAACTTTTTATACATAGTCAAAACAAAATGGGAAAAACAAATTAGCTGCTTAAGGGAAATTGGCTAGAAATGGTAAGGGGATATACTTACAAAAGGTAAACATTTATTAGTAGTAGTACTGATTTTAGATATATGAGTTCTTATGTATTCAGACGCCCTCTGGTGAAAAAACTTTCTGTAACACCAGGGGTGATCATTTGTACAACTCCAGATACAAGAATAAATCATTCATTCATTCATAAAAATCCTGCCCTGAAGCCTAAAACATTTATGAAAAACGAAAATATGAAAGGCTCTTCAGTGGTTTTTCATGTGTATTAGCCGAATATGCAATGTCATCTTTACATTCCCAGTAATGCTCGCGTTATTCAGATTATTAGTCATACAACTGTGACGTCAATAAGCGATCAGATTTGGATGGGAAGTCCTTGTTCGCTGTCAGAGGATTCTTCATCACACTACTAACCGCAATAAAATTATGGGAGGATATGTATGACTCTCTCATCATGCTATCAATAGAAGAGTACTTGCTATGTACTGGCAGAATGATTCCGAAGCTCTAATTTAACTTCTCAAAACTACTAGCCACTAATCTGTCAAGTATTAAACATGAAGTCTTATACGAGAATAACCCTTACAAAGAAATGAGTTAAACTTTCTTTCTTTCTTTCTTTACCGTAGTTTCACCTCTCCCTTTTAGGATTTAAGCGACCCAAGCCGCCCGGGCCTTACAGGGCCGCGACCTGTCGGGAGAGGGATTATCTTTGGATCACATACATACTTTTTTGACCAGACAAGGACATGGAGGGCCTCCCCGGATGAGTGATCAGTCCAATGCCGGGGCCACCTCCGAGACAACACGAACACATAGGACGAGACACACCATTCACACACACACTCAATCCAAACAAGGCGAGGATGGGATGGAGATGATAATGACGGCCAGATGATATCTGGGGACCACAATGGCCTAAAGTTACCCGACATTTGTCTCAAAGGTGAGGAAAAACCCCAGAAAAAACCTCACCTAGGTAAAATGAGTTAAACTTCTGGGAGAATAAAAGTGAATCAAGTTTCTTATCATGCATAAACAAATAAACAAATAAACCATCATTGTTTTTAAGCAGGTATTTTCTTTTACTGTCATATATACTAGGAATGGTTTTCGATATTTCAGAGTATCCACAACAATTTCAAAATAAGTTTCCCGACTTTTCCCTGACTTTCCACGAGCAGAAACTTATACTGTATTTCTCTGACCATAAGAATCAATGTTTCAAGGTTCTTTGTAAACAAAATAAACAAAAAATTCTAGCTTCCTCCATTCCCATAAGAAATGATTAGCTCAAGTACCGGTACTAAAAGTAAAATTGCTTACATAGTCTTGGTTACAGCAGACTGGAGCAAAGCCCATGTCCTTCACATTTCGTCCTTTGTAGCTAGTTATTTTCCCTGACTACTCCATATTTTTTACAAAATTCCCCTACTTTTTTTTTACTTTACATAATTTCCTGACTTTTTTCATTACGTTACAAAATTCCCTGACTTTCCCTGACAAATTTCAATTTCCCTGACTTTCCAGAATATGGACACCATGATATTTACGATACTTTCACTATTTCGGTTTCACACTGTGTGTGAATTTCAGTAGAACTGTGGCTTGTTTGCTTGTATTAGGCACAGCAATACAATGAAGTGTTTTATTAAGGAATATTCCACAATACAATGGTTTTCCTTCATCCCATAACAATCTTCTGCCTCCATAAGTCCCTGTCCATAGCATCTTCTTCACTTAACCCTCTTCTCTCTATACTCCTTTTCACCCCATCCATCCAGCACTCTTTGGGTTTCCCTCTTCTTTTTCCTTCTACTTTCTAATCAATCAAAAATGTTCTTGGATATTCTATCCTCTGTCATTCTGAGTACATGTCCATACCATCTCAAGCGTCTTTCTTCTACAATTGCAAATATATTCTTTTCAATTTGCATTATTTCCCTTTTCTATTATTCCGAATTTTTTCTTTCCTGGATTTTCTTGCCGAACGTCTCCAAAAATCCATTTCTAATACCATTAATTTGTTTGCTTGTTGTCTACTTATGGTCCAAATTTCAGCGTCATAAAATATTGTACTTTGGAATAATGCCTGATGTATTAATATTTAAGTTCTATGTAAAAAAAGTTTTACTCCATAAGATTGAATTTAGCATTCCTATAATTCTCTTCCCATCCGTTGTTCTTCTTTGGATATGTAAATTTGTTGTTGCATCCTTTTGTATAATGGACCCTAGATTTTTAAAATATTCAACATGTGTAATGTCTTCTGTATTACATAGCTATTAACTTTTCCTCCAAACCCATTGACAACGCATTTTATAAATATTAAAATTGTACACGGTAAAATTAGAAAAAAGTGAATTTGAAATTTTAATTTCACACAGAAAATTGCTCATGTCTAGGGACCGGATTTTTAGGTTTTTAAAAACACTGTTTTAGGTTTTCCATTAGGTGAAATAGTTTTTTTTAGGTTTTTGTCCAAAATATCGTTTCGGGTAGAATAATTGGTTTAATGAATTTGAATGTGCTACATAGGATTCAATACATAGGCCTAATACTTGTAAAGTTTAACTTAACAAAATTGAATTAAATTTGAGTAAACCTGCTTTAGGACAATATTAAAGAATTGAAGAAAGAAAGCATAAACAATCAAAAGAAGCAGTGAAAATAAGATTGCCTCACATATCCTGGTCACAGTATATCACTAAATATCTTTCAAGATTCTCAACTGTGAAGTTCTTCCTGTTATCTCTTAGAATAAATTTGAAGGCAGAAAATGTCCTTTCAACCTCACATGTCGTCAACAATGGTTGTTCGTACGAATATTTTAAAAGGAATACGCCGGTACTCGTACATTTCCTCTCTAGACGACATTGGGTTGAACGAAACGCTGGTGCTATTAATTTCAACCCGACAAAAATTGTCTCTCCGCAAAATATCGATTTGTCAACTGACAAACAAAAAAGACAAAAAAGTAGCCTAAATTAGATATTTTAGGTTTTATATCCCGTTTAGGTACATTTAGGTTTTTATACCCCATTTAGGTATTTTTAGGTGCCACAGAATTAATGTGGGTGAATCCTATGGACATGATTCGAAAAAGTGTATGATCGCTTTTTGTTTTGGAAGTAAGGAAAAAAATAGGTAAAAACCTAAGAATCCGGTCCCTACTCATGTCTATACGTGCCATCCTACATAAACTGCATCGGAGCATAGCATAGCATAGCATTCTGTGTTTGGTACCGGTACCCATCAGTTGGAACTGGAGGAAGCAATTTGTCAGCACGGAGAGAGAGAGTGGTTGTGTACTCCGAGACAGAGAGGCGTAGCTTCGATAAGCAGAGCTTCAGCCAGGAAATTGCGATAAATGCAACAGGGGAACTCCTTCTAAAACCGCAAACCAGCGAGAAAATGCTTGTTCCACAATGTCATGCCTTCGTTACAGGAAATCGTGTGATGTCTTCAGGGACAAATCAGGAACAAGACTCTTCGCCTACTACTTACAAGAAATGATTCGTGACACGATTTCTTTTTAGCAGTCTCCAAGCACGTGCAATGTCATTCCGTACTGAACATGAAATGTTCTTTTTATGAATCACTGTGCTTCACAGAGCATGATTTTGTAATCTTCCGTGTGAGGATTTAAAGCACGGGTTCTAAGGAAAGTCAAACCTACATACAGCGATATTTGTGGGCCCTACCAGATTATATTGTTATATATTTTTTTTAAATTTAATAATAATAATAATAATAATGAACATTATAGGTAGAAAACCAAATTACAATGTCTATGCCACAAATACAATTCATACATACGAAATAATAAAAACAAAAGATACAAAAAATAAGAATACACAAAAGATACATTACAGCACTTTAATAAAAAGAAAAAGAAATTCCTAGCCACTCAGAGGCGTAACGAGGAGGGGGGGGGTTGGGGGTTTGAACCCCCCCCCCCATTGATTAAAAAAAGGAAAATTGTACAATTTTTTTAAGTCTGCTTAAAAATTACTTAATACGAGTATAAAGCGTGGGAAGCTTAAAACTCATTATTATGCATCTTAAGTTTTAAAATTTTCCGGGGGAGGACCCCCGAACTCCCCCCTGGATGTTATAATCCCCCTCCCATATGGTCGGCCTGGTTACGCCTATGTAGCCACTTTCCAGTTCCAGCAGTTTCCACGTTTTTTTCTAAACCCAGTACATAATGCCTTTGAGATTTAAGATAAGAAAGAAAGAATGAAGAGAATGATACATGATACATTAAAACAATACACTAACTACAATTTATTGTAACTACGTTTAATATTTTTAATTCAGTATTAAATAACTTCAGCTAAAGCAATTTTTAAATTCATTTTCGGACATGATAAGTACACCTACATGTCAGTAAATTCACTGACATGGGCCTGTCACATTTATGCACACATAAATGTCATCTACCTGGACCGGGATCGAACCCGCAACCTTGGGGACAGAAAGCCAGCGCGATACTAACGTCGCCACATCTCGCGATGTCGTCAAATGTTTAGAAGAGATCAGTTCCGATTACCCGTTTCATTTTTGAACGCTTTTACTGAATCACTCTGTATAATCACTTCTTTAATTTCCATAATGTAGGCCTAATGTAACGAGATGTCCGGATTTTATCGTTCGTAGCTCGCGAATTCGTCTCGAGAGAATCGGGTCCTCGAGTTACATTTATTGTGCCTATTTACCGAATACTTACACAATTATGCATGTAATGAATATTATCAAAACCACGAAACTGAATTAAACACATCGTTGTAGGGACCGGATTTTTAGGTTTCTAAAAACACTGTTTTAGGTTTTCCATTAGGTGAAATAGTTTTTTTTTAGGTTTTTGGTCCAAAATATCGTTTTCGGATTAGAATAATTGGTTTAATGAATTTGAATGTGCTACATAGGATTGAGTACATAATACTTGTAAAGTTTAACTTAACAAAATTGACTTAAATTTGTGTAAACTTGCTTTAAGACATTATACAATTGAAGAAAGAAAGCATAAACAATCAAAAGAAGCAGTGAAAATAAGATTGCCTCACATTTCCTGGTTACAGTATATCACTAAATATCTTTCAAGATTCTCAACTGTGAAGTTCTTCCTGTTATCTCTCAGTTAATAGTTAATACTGTATCTAGACACTACTCTTCTCAGGATTCGAATCCGATGCTTCTAATTTAGTGAGTAAAATACTTTATGGTTGGATGTGGATAATATGAAACTGATTATTTTCCTTTTTTCTGTTGTTGCGCATGCTAACCGCACAACAGATCAACTAGGGACGAACACTTCCCCCTTTTCTAGAAAGGTAAATAATACGTGTTTCTGGCAGGCTTGACAAAATATTACTTTGCCATCTGTAGTGAAATTCAGATCGTCGCCAATCCACTGCCGTAATAAACTCGATTTCATTTGTTTCGACATAATTAACACGTCTTCTTAAAACTCACAGTGTGACCACTCAGTATGAATAACAGGGAAGTATTAAAGGCGAACAAAAACCAAGCGCTTTAAAACACAGAAATCTATATCCTTGTTCATACACGGCAACAATGGTTGTTCGTACGAATATTTTAAAAGGAATACGCCGGTACTCTTTTCCTCTCTTGATACTGTCCATCCTAGACGACAATGGGTTGAATGAACCGCTGGTGGTATTAATTTCTACCCGACAAAAATTATTTTCTCCCCGCAAAATATCGATTTCTCAACTGACAAACAAAAAAGACAAAAAAGGAGCCTAAATTAGATATTTTAGGTTTTATATCCCGTTTAGGTATATTTAGGTTTTTATACCCCATTTAGGTATTTTTAGGTACCACAGAATTAATGTGGGTGAATCCTATGGACATGATTCGAAAAAGTGTATGAGCACTTTTTGTTTTGGAAGCAAGGAAAAAAATAGGTAAAAACCTAAGAATCCGGTCCCTAGTTATGTGTGTAATTGTAAGCGAGATCGCCTATGGTGGGACAATCGATATATTATATCGGCGAACCTTGCGCTTGGTGCTATTTTTCATCAGCTGTTTTATTATTTTTTTATTAACTTCCTTCGCATAACTAATAAGTTACTACCTTTTTAAAGTATTTTGTCTATTATTATCCTAGAATGAAATACTTGCTCGTCATACATATAATTATATGTATCATACCTTCATTTATTCTAATGCAGTTTATACGAGGGAGAATAAAATGAAAACAGCAATTAATTTTTTCTACTATTTTACTGCAGGAATAATTATTTTCTACATAGTTCCCTCCCAGTTCAATGCACTTTCCCCATCGGATAGGAAGAGCTTCGATACCGCAAGAGAAAAATTATTTTGGTTGACGTTGTAGCCACTCCTGTAAGTTACCATCCAACCCATGAATGTTAAAATTGACCCTTGTTATTTTTTGCTGTGAAACTGTGCTTTTTTTCAATTTCTCAGTCAGGATTTCTATTAAAAAAACGCTAATAAAATGTAGATTACTTTCTCAGCAGCAACCATAAAATTACAAGAGCTTATATTTCAGCCACTTAATGCAGTCTTATAACACATGATAGTTAGTATGCATTGTTCCTTCTGCATAATAAGAACTGTGCCATGTTTTGTTATTCGATAAACTGGACCGCTGTATTACATAACGGGGAGAATATCAAGGTCTATTTCTCGGAGTAATAGGCCTGATTATAGTAACTAAAGTACTTCTTTTGTGGTTGCTGCTATTTTAAGATAATGAAGCATTTCGAAAGTAGGAAGTAGGCTTAGCAATGAAATGTCGACTGTCGGATTACTGGCCTACAGGTTACAGTATTTTAAAAAAGGTTCTCAGTACTGTATCATTTTTATGAGTGTTCGCTGATTGTTCCAAACTGGCTGGACGGATGTCAATTTTTCGTATCTGCATTCGCATATAATAATATTATGAAAACTTTCGTTCCGCGAAGGTTTCTTTCTAACTTGTAGGCCTATAGTTTGTAATCTGTACAAACATTAGCAACAATGTTCACTTTACTTTCTTACATTTTGGGAAGACATATCAATGCTTGGGGATCAAGTCGCTCCCAAATTGTATACGTTCGGGCCATGGTGGTAGCACCGATCGCCTTTACCACCAGGAATGCTCTGGTACTCATTTCTGTTTGAGGCTGAGTCGACCTCAGGGCCATAATGGCACCAGAAGGATTAGGCAAATTGAAAAATCCAACGACCTCATCGGGGATCGAACCCGCAATCTTCCGGTTTATAGCGCAGTACTTCAGCTACTACTCCACGCTGTGCCGTACCCATAATAATAAATATAAGAATGATAATTAAGTATAATAATAATAACAATAATAATTGCAATGATGACGAAGTAAATTAAGAGCATGTCAGAAAACATTTATTTGAAGAACTCAGCATAAGGTAATTACTATTGTTCTTTATCATCATCATCATCATCATCATCATCATCATCATCATCATCATCATCTTCACTCCACGGTTTGGGCATTTTGCCCGTTCCGGCTTCATAGGTTTCTCCAGCGTCTCCGGGTCGTCCTCTTTCTCTCCTTCCTTTTGGGCTGTAGTTTAATAATGCGTTTGGATATCTACTATCTTCCATTCTTAAAATATGTTCATGCCATTGTTGCCTACGTTCTGATATTTTATTTATTATTGACTCAATTTCTAATTCTTTCCTGATATCCTCATTTTTTAATTTGTCTAATATTGTGCAACCTTTAACAGCTCTTAAAAATTTCATTTCTGATGCCTGTATTTTATTTAGATCTTTTTGTGTTGGTACCCAGGTCTCGCTTCCATATAACAGTGTTGGTATTGCCATTACTTTATACATTTTCATTTTTGTATCTCTTCTTACTCTATTTTTAAAAGTCCTTTGTGTTGTCCCACATATCATTCTGAACTTGTTTACTTTTTCTTCCATGTCTGTGTTGTATTTAAAACTTATGTTGCATCCTAAATATTTTAAATTCGATATTTATTCTAAAATTTCATTTTCTAAGACAATTTTTTTTCTTACTGGATAGTGTCCCTTAAAAGCCATTATTTTTGTTTTTCCTTTGATATTTTAAAATTATAATTTTGTAGAATATTATTTAAGACATAATAATGATTTTTGTAATTTGTCTTCATTTTCGTTTATCAATATTTGAACATCCGCGAACAGCAGGGTGTTAATATAAACATTTTTCTTTATTATGATTCATGGATCCACGAAAATCTTCCATTTATTTAAAATATCGTCCATGTAAATATTAAATAAAGTGGGTGATAAGCTACACCCTTGTCTAAGTCCAATATTAGTAAAAATTTCCCTAGTTAGCCTATTTCCAGTATCAATTATTATTTTTGTATTTGTATACAGTCTTTTAATCGCCTTAATGATATGCGATGGGTAGCCCTTATTTTCTAATATTTGCCATAGCTTTGCTCTATTTATTCTATCAAAGGCCTTTTCTAAATCAATGAAGGCAATATGGGTTTCTAAATTCTTCTCTCTTCTTTGTTCTTTATTCCAAAGAAAATACAAACATATTCAAGGTCTTCTTTTGGTGAAACCCTCATTACCTGATTTTCTGAAACAAATCTTTCCTCATTATGTTTGCAGCATTACAACATGAAACAAGTAAGCAAAAAAATTGCCACTTCATTTGTTAAGTGTACCGAACTACTGAGTCGAGGTTTTTATTGCAACATTAATCTTTGGCAAGCAGATGGCATTGAATAACAAACAAGTCAACTGGCAGGATAAAAACTCGGGCAGCGAGAATCTAATTCAATACGAGATTACTCTAATAGAGGTACCAGAACATGCCAATTTTGAAGAAGATTTGGATCACAAGGAAACCCTGCCACTTCGTCTTTAACTTTGCAATGGAACATCCCATGCATCAAAAATGAAAGATTTAGTGGTCTTTAATACTAGTAAAATGGCTTGTTCTTTGTGTGATGTAGTGGTTTTAAAAACTAGTTTTTCACGGATATAAAAAATCAGAAAAATACAACAGCAAGCTGTAAAAGGAGGACTTCTATTCGTTCTATTCGCTATTAACGTATAAATCCGCCACCTCAAAAATCTATATAAAACCATAAGATTAACAAAGTAATGCTTTCTGTAAAATGTAAGGATTTTTACATACTTGCCTACTTAAGTGTGTGAACGTCTCCGGTGTGCCGAGATTTTGTCCCAGTATAGTTCTTTGAATTGTGTTTAAGTCAATAGATGTAGGCATGACACATTTATGCTCACATAAATACCATCGACTTAGGCCAGAATTGACCCGGCGGTCTTGGACACAGAAAGCTAGTGCCATACTGACTGCGCCATCCAGGCAGACTACTAGGGAGCATTTCAGGAATCAACATAAATTTTCCACGACCTGGTGCCCGGTATTTGTCCAGCCCGATATATATATACTGTACTGTATAGCATTTAATTATACGATTTTTTGTGTCAACAGTACAATGAGACTGAAAATACTTAGAGGATATAAAAATTATAAAACCAATTTATCTACGATAATTGAATTTCAAAACTTATTACAATATCAGTGCAGTTAGTTGAACGGAAAATACGAGGTCGTCCAGAAAGTAAAGAACAGTCTGGCAAACTAAATAATAACGAAAGATATCGACAAAAAACTTTATTTACAAAGATACAGCACCTTACTCTATTTCTCAACGTAAACGCCTTTGCTGTCAAGGCATTTATTGTAACGCGGTACCAATTTTTCAATACCGATGTTATACTCTTCTACTGCCAAAGACCTGAGCCTGGAGTTTCTGCCAAGAAGACAAGGAATAAACGCAGAGGTCTATTGTGCAACTCTTCAACGACTACGACGCGCTATCTAAAACAAAAGACGTGGAAAGTTGTCTGAAAAGGCGTTTTTGATTCATGACAATGCTCGGCCTCATTCGGCTGCTCAAAACAAAGGCACAAGTTCAAAGATTTAAGTGGGAAATTTGTTGACATCCTTCTTACAGCTCTGACCTGGCACCCAGCGATTTTCACTTGTATCCGAAACTAAAGGAATTAAAGGAGTTCCCAACCGATGCAGACCTCAAACGGCAGTGACATCCTGGCCCAGGTCTTTGGCGGTAGAAGAATATAACATCGGCATTGAAAAACTTGTAACACGTTACAATAAATGCATTGACAGCAATGGCAATTATGTTGAGAAATAGAGTAAGGCACTGGATCTTTGTAAATAGAGTTTTGTGTCGATATCTTTCGTTGTTATATTTAGTTATGCCAAATCGTTCTTTATTCTCTGGACGACCCTCGTATACTACGAGGAAACAATAGCCAATGTATGTTGCCTCATCATTAGCCCACGAGTTGATAGACATAACAAACCATGAGACATGGACTACTCTTATTGATTAACATTATTATAACGTGTATATAACATATAGGAGGTTTGCGGTCGTGTCCGCTACGACCACAACCTGTGGAGAAGAAAATAAAGCGTGTTCCGCTTTATTTATTAACCAAGATGGGATACAGGCGGATGATGAAGGGAAAATTCAGTGTGTCACGTTCCGTCTAGAGGGGATAAAGAATAACTCCCGTCATGATTGATGAGCTACAAACGAAAGATCCCTATTTCATGGTCATTAAAGGCCCGTCAAATTAAGAAGTAAGCGATGTTTTACAAAGGCTTGCTGCACGGTTGTTCTTAATTGGTAATAACTTCTTGGAAACGTCTCGTGCTGAAGACTGATATAAAATTTCAAAAGAAATTATTGTTATCATTTCCTTTATAATTAGTTATAATTACTATAGTTATTCATTAACAACGTTGTTGACAATTAAGAACTCGAATTTTGTCATATTTTTTCCTTTGTCTTTTGTTCTCAAGGAAGATAGGAATATAGTATTAATACTGCTTGAAAAGATTCATTTAATACTTATTTTTAGTAAAGAAATGTCTGTTTTTTAATTACATAGTATTTTAGTAACTTTTTATCTCTTTAATACTTTGATAAACCGAACAGCAATAATTTCTTAAGCCAATGCCACCGAACTACTTCAGGTGTCTTCTCAGAATCTATTCAGGTTGACACCAATTTATTATTACATCTGTCTGTCTGTCTGGAACCCTATAGGCCCTATGCTGGGGCAAAGGGGTCTCCAAGTGGAGGTTTCTGTTTCCGATATGTGTTACACTTATTTTCCGAGAGGGCGCAGTGGGGCAGGTGGTAAGCCCATCGCCTCTCAACCCCTCTCAGGAAACTAAGGTATTACTTGGACGTGAAAGGGCCGATAAATTTTGTCCAGAGGCTCTAATTTAGGGTTGGAGTTCTTTTACGTGCCGTAAATCTACGACACGGGCCCCCCAGTTTAAAGTCCCTCCCGGAGGACTCCGTGCCCAGGATTTTTACGTCCTGAAAACCCCATCGACCGCGGCCGGGGTTGATCCCGCGACCTTCGGATCTAGAGGCGGGCACGCTACCTCTGGAATATTTAATTGTACAGTTAATAAAAAATTCCAATTTTGAAAGCAACAAATAACATTTTGTTTTGAAAAATATCCCATGACACGTTTTAAAACATTTTATGAAATTTGGTTTCTCCCATTAAAATATTTACATCAAATTTAGGCTTATGAAGAATCTTATAAAATATTTTGATTCGAAAAGTTCTGCATTGATTTACATGAAAATTTTCCGAAACTCAGTATAGAAAAAGTAAAGGCAGGGGCACAGAAGTCGCGAGACTTGCATGACTTGAACTATAACAGCTAATGGTGAGAGTCATCTGCTTCATCAATTACGAGGTCTTCTAAAAACAAAAAACTTAAACATTTATTTATGGTCGAACAAAAACAGTCGTATGCAACTTATCTACATGCAACTCGTAAGACATTTTTATGAAACGAGCAAAGCGAGTGTCTTAATAAATGACATTACAGGCTCGTTGCATAATGTATTATTCCGTATCCTTGGAAATTTCGAAAGCTATAAATTGCTAATAATGTGTAGAAGTTAATATTAGTCTCTGAGAGCTGGGATGCAGTAGGCTATTTCACAAAAAGAAACTATTTTTGGATTCATAATTGAGTTAATTCTTGCTAAATTGTGGCAACAAACATAGCGAGCACTTTTATAATCTTCAACTTCAGGTGATTTCAGCCCACAACATAACAATTTTCACAAGTCATGCAGACAGATTATCAATATCATTATGGCCAAACTTCATTCTAACACAGTTTCTTACCAACCATGGTAGATTTCGAGAATACCTTTACAGAATAGAAAGGTCTTCTTCTCCAATCTGCAACTGCCCCGAGGGAGGAAACCAATCGGCCCTTCACCTTGTAAAAGAATGCTCCATATTCTCCAGGGAAAGACCAGCAGTTTTAACTTCTCTACCCTTGCCACTAATAATGAAGACACACATACACACTGTAGATGTTATGGACTTCCTCAAAAAAGTGTACAACAAACTCCAGTCTTAATTCAGAAACAACTGTAGATGTTATGGACTTCCTCAAAAGTGTACAACAAACTCCAGTCTTAATTCAGAAACAACTGTAGATGTTATGGACTTCCTCAAAAGTGTACAACAAACTCCAGTCTTAATTCAGAAACAACAATGTAAACTAAACAATTTGTAAATAATACTGTAAATATCTCGTGATATACCTAGCAGGTAAAACACGGGTTGTATCTTAGAACAAATAAAAAAAAAAAAAAAAAAAGGTCATGCAGAAAATCACCTGAAGATGATGTATTAGCAACGAAACGCGTAGTAGGAAGAAAACAGTATCTGCATTTTAATACAAGACTTCTATTTTATGGACTTTAAATATATTTTTTAAACAGTTTTAAGAATTTTTAGTAATACTTATGACTAACTTAATGTATGTATCACAAGTTTTTATATCTTTAGACTAGTAGCTTATGCTACTTATAATATATGTTGAATGTGTTAAAATAAGTTATGTTTTTCAAAATAAATTACATTTCTAAGTTTTTAAATACTGAGCATAGGTGGTAATTGTAATTTAAAAGCAAAAAATTAGTAAGCTTTAACCGTCCGAGCTCTTCAGGATTCATCTCATATGGTTAGAAATCAAGAACATTTTTTTTGAAACTTTAACATTCTTGCGATCATTGCAAAGAAATTACCAGCCTGTCTTTAGTTAAAAATCTCTTTATGAGATGGTTATTTTTATAGTGTTTATTCTATTGCTCTCGTGAAAAGCACGCACGAGGGAAGGTTCAGAGAGCTAGAAAAAGACACATGTTATTCTGGTTAAAAAAAAAGAATGAAAAAGAACACTTTAAATACTTAGCATTCACGACTACTGCTGTCTTAGTCACGGACCGTATTCTACAAATTTACCAACTCTATAAGCAAGGGGAAAATTTTAGTGATGTGAAGATCCACCACCCCTATTTAGGGAGGGCTTGTGAAAGAATCTCTCAAAATATAACTTACTCACCTTGAACTCCAGAACATGAATCTTGTGGTTTACTCATTCAAATAACTTAGGCTATAAATAAATTAGTCTAGGTCTCAAGATAATAGTCTAGTATAAACTCACTGTACTTTTAAATAAAAGTATTTCCTACTTCTAAGTTTAAAAGAAACGTCTTTATAGTTTTAAAATATTTTTGGTTAAGTACATGACCGAGATGGTAGTGTTATGGACTCGCATAGGAAAATCCAGGTTCATATCTCGTGGCTGGCCAATTTGACTCGGGTATTTTCATGGTTTCCCAGAAGTAAAGGCAAGTGCCGAATTGGATATTTACTTGCCAGGAATTATGTCCGCTATTTCATCCTGAATCATATTTATTAAAATCAGTATCAGTCGAAGTTTAACAGACACCATAAACATATCAACAATAGAAGGCGATTGCACATCAAAATAATTTCATAGCCTACTGGTATAAGCACAGAATGTGAACTCTTGATATGGCTTCGATGATCAAAGGAGTATAAATAAAACTGAATTAAAAAAAAATATATATAAATAGGTACTATATTATATTTCAAGTACATACTGTTGTCTTGTATGCTTCCATGTGCTAATATCTGAAAATAATCAATGGATATCCTAAATTCTTTCTCTGTTCAAGATTTTGTGTATTTTTATCTGACCTTTTTCTGGTATCCTCTAAGGCAGCGTTTTTCAACCTTTTTGAACCCGAGAACCTCTAAAATGTCTAAAAAAATTTATGGACCCCTAATTTTACATCCCATTTTTAAAAGAAGGCCTATATTCTTAATATTTGGGGTATTAATCATAGGTCATTATAACGAAATATGTGAAAGATTTTTACTTCTTTACTTTCCACTTGCTTTATGATATTTTTTAATTATGTCTGAGGACCATCTGCACCATCTTCGCGGACCACCAGTGGTAAATTGTTGTTCTTACCCTATAATGTGGACTATAATAAACAATGTATTTTAATTATAATATATTGATGATTATATTGTGGTAGTCTGTTACTTGATATCACTTCCGGGTTCGATCCCATATACTTTCTCAGGCATTTCTGGATCGGGTACACTCAGCATCGTAAGCAGTTACTTGATAAGTCCTAGGCAAATATATCGGCTGTAAGAATCGGAATGCTGACCATATGCCCCAATCCTGACATGCAGTAATGAAGGCAAGAGATCTAGGTCAATGACTCACCGATCGATTGCTAGGGCCTGCCTCGGAGTTTAGTTCAGTTTAAAATACACACTGTATTACCGTTGAGCTCGATCAATAAAATATATGAAATGGATAGGCCTATTTGAACAAGCAACTCAACAATGTTTATTTTACGCCTAGGTTTTTGAAATTCTTCTGTCATCTTCAGGCATCTTCTTAAGCCGGCATAGATGTATTAATAATTAAAATTAACAATTTTAAAAATCTTCTTAAGCTACCGTAGTTGTATTAATAATTAACAATTAAAAATTTTAAGTCAAAGTTTGAATTATTAATACTATCTACGCCAGCATAAGAAAATTCCCTAAGATGACAGAAGAATGTCGAAACGCCTAGCCATAAAATAAAAATTGAGTTTCTGGTATCAAGTATCCATTTTATGTAGTTTAGTATAGTGAAGTTTGATCTGGATTCAGTATCTTGTTTGAGTGAAATCTGTTAACCTTTTTCATAGGGAAAACTGTTAATCTATTTCATAGGGCAAATTCAACGGAAATAAATTCCGTGTGTATAACTTTTAATTTTATTTTTGCAGATGTTCCATTCCACGACTACAGGAGAGTTTACGGAAATAGGTAAGTTATTGCTTTTTTAATGTTTCGTTATCAATCATATGGTGGATTATGTTATTGTTAACGAACTTTGTTATATGTGGTTATCAACTTTGTTATTAAGGGCAGCAAATACATCTCTGGGAATAGAATACACAGTTCTCCCTTCTTAGTAAAAATATTAAAAAATTACAATCTAAAAGTAAGTTGCGTCTTATAGTGATGGAATTAGGATCGCGTATTCTTCAACAGAAGATGAGAATCCGTTAAAATAGTTTTTCCAGTCCGAAATCTACTGTTAAAAACCTGGTCTTTTCTTTTAGATTTGGTAAAAGTATGGGGCTGTTGAAACAGGTAATTTGCCTTAAAGTAAACTAATGCATTGGCATTCCCATTAATAATAATGAATACACAATTAATTATTACCTATATACATTTGAAATATGTCAAAAAGTAGTATCGCAATATGACATACTAGTTAAAGTGGCTTTAAATAAACAAATTAAAAAACGATATTCCTAAAATACATAAATCGATCTGCATGCGGAAGGTCCCAGGTTCAAATTCTGTGGCCGGCCAATTTGACATGGTTTTTTTTTTTTTCATGGCTTCCTCAGTCGTATAGGCAAATGCCGAATTGGATATTTACATACAAGATGAAATGCTGAGGATGATTCCCCATTTAAATTAATATGACTTGAAATTTACTCCATTAAAATACAGCAATAATAGAAACAATTGACAATCAAAAGTTCCAAGTCCTACCCTACTGTACAGATATACGTCCCGAACTCCTGATATGGCCTCGTAGCTAAAAGGAGTATAAACACAGCTGAGTTAAAAAAATGATCTGTTATTTTTTTTACGATGAATTCACATTAATTTTAGCGTTCGGTAAGCTAATATATAAGCTAATAGCATATATTTTTCCACGTTAGTTTTTTCAGCCACTTTCCGTTCATGCTATCATATTGGAAACTCTAGCTACCCTATGCCCAGTGCCGGAAACCTAACCTACCGCACTGCTTACCACACATGTGCGTTATTATATCGAAACATGTAACTTCTGACATAGGTTTTCTATTCTTGCATAAGTTATATGGGATATAGACTAATCATATTTTCCAGTTGAAGTTGACGATTTCAATCTTTTTGTGTCTTGACTTCCATTTTGTTTCTTAATATTGATTTAAAATTGAATTCACGGCGGTAACTATAAAACTAATACTTGCGCAGGTGTAAATTAATTGATGCATCCACCAACAGCAGTATTAAGACAGTCACTAACTTTTAAAAGTTGATATGCGTTGAACTTTACTCACCATCGCGAACAGCTGTTTCTAATTATTTGGTATGGAAGTGTTTGCACGTATTTTTCCCTTTCCGATACGTCTTCAGTTCGTCTTTTCAGATTTTTCCTTGGTTCCCCAACGATACACTTACCGCATTTGTTTTGCAATATATGCTATGTAACTGCTAGATGTTTTATTTAAATAATTTTAAACATAAAATATTTAAAATATTTTATTTGTGAACAATGACATTTTTTTACATAAATGACATGAATTACATCATTATTTTATTTTTAATTATATTGTTTTATGTAGTAAATATTATTAATTAAATGAATAGGCGTAAAACGTTTATTATGCGGCCATATGGACATGCAGATCCGTAATGGAACGATTAAAACGAACCGCAGATTCATGAATATTACTCAAATCAAAACATTTAAAAAGATTGATAATGAAGCAGCTAAAACCCTGGCTTCCGAGATGCATTTCACGAATACAGTGCGCCGCCCGCCGAGGACAGAGTTCTCTAGCCCCCCCCCCAAATAAACAAATAAACAAAAAATCGCACAGCGAGTTTCAACCAAATCATTCAATGTTTTCCCATTTGGCGTGCATTCATGGTCCCCTTCTGTCAACCCACGTAAAAAAATCAGATCTCTGTATGTCGTAATGTTATAAATAAATGAACCAAGTAGAACGTGTTAATAAAATCGAAGGGATCGATAAATTGAGCCATGACAACCGAGCCTGGCCGTATTCAGTATTAATTTCACAATTGATGCGGTCTTAGGTGGCGTTGGGTCTACACGGAAGCACCAGCTTACACACTGTTTTTACAGTGTAGGCAAATACTTATTAGAAAAATGTTTGTTTTTGCGCAATATAAGATGCAATAATGATTTTCAACTGTTTTCCAAAGCTTTACATACGGGAATCGAACCAAATTAACCAGCCTACTCAATGTGAAACTTCCTACTGATTTTCTGTTTAAAGGAATTCAGGAACTAGTTCACTTCAAAGCAACACAGATCAGTTAGATCCATCTTGCATTCCCCTGTACTTCATATAAATTAATTTTTATAAAGCACCCCTCATTTGAATTTCGAAGGCTTTAAACGGACGCTAAAAAAAAGTGTTCTGTAAGTTTATTTTTCCGCCTCAGTCGGCTCTTCTCGTGCGGTAGTCAAAGGCAGCCATTATCATGCAAATGAGTTTTCCCGCAATTAAAACACGGTTGTCATGACGATTATGTAATGTGAGGAAATATAAACAACCGTTATCAGGAGGCTTAGCTTCTCATGTCATCCTCAAATGACACACTCGCTGGTTTTTGGGATCTGTACACTATTTAGCTGTGTGTTACGCCATAATGTTATGTAATGTGAATTGTAAAATACTCCCTTCTCTCTACCTGCAATTCAGCATAAGCGTTTGGTAACGATCTCTCTATTTTCTAATCTCTCTATTTTATTTTGTCCAATAAACATAATTTGGTGAGGTAACGAAGGCTTATTTGTTGAAATGATGATTCGCAGGAGTGTTACAGCCTGGAATTTCTTTTTCTTTTTGATGGGAGCAATTTAAAACTAGCTTTCATGAATTAAAGAAAACTTGCAAAAGAGGTATGCCTACGATATTCTGTATAAATATGTACTGTATGTCTACTGCGTATTTCTATTTTTTTTCCTGGAGGAGGGGATGAGATAGAGGTAATGAATTATAAACCAATATGAACAAAAGATTTATAATGCAGCAAAGCGGACAAAACACCTTAATAGATAAAAAAGTAAAATTAACATAGGCCTACTTATGGTTTCTCTCAAATTATAGCTCACTAAAATTAGTTTCATATTAATGACGTTTTAAGGAGTTGTCAAATCTCTTAGTTGTTAAAATTCATATTTTAGATTGCAGTTGAGTTCGACCAATATATTTTAATTAATCAAATACCTGTTTCATCGGCTTTTTAATTATTTATATTTGCAACAAGGCCTTAGAGTCTGCTTGTCACATTTTAAGAATACAGCAGTATAGGCTACATCATTTTAAAAAATTACAGGCAGTCTAATAAACTTTTAATGGTTTTAATATTTGAAATACGATGCGGACCAAATAAATGAGTGTTTTGGATTTCAGATTTTACCAGATAGGGTCGTGTTGTTTCGGTATTTACACTGTTGTCGTATTGTCAATCAAAGAACATTTAATCATGGCATTGTGTACTAGCGCACAATGTGTGTATTTATTTTGTTTTATTTATATAATATTAATGAACATTAGAGGTAGAAACCGCAATTACAATGTTCATTACGTATGCAATACCCTAGGTACCTTGAAGATTTTTAAAAAATATATAGAATTGCTAGATTAAGTAAAAAAAAAAAATCAAGAAAACAGCAGTACAAATATCAAGCGTTTTATTTACTTAATTTCTTAATCTGAGTCCTAAAATTATTGATAATTGTTACATTTTTTATTCAAAGTTAGCTAGATTGTTGTATGAATTTCTATTTTTTTGTAATTTTCTAGATAAATAAAAATATAAGCCTACAATAAACAATTAATACTTCATTATTGCTGTTGGAAATGCCTGCTTTTATGCAGTTCAGAAACTCTTATCTTCTCGTCTTCTGTCCAGAAATCTAAAATAAAAATTTATAAGACGGTTATCCTGTCAATTGTATTATATGAATGTGAGACATGGTCGCTTACTCTTCGGAAAGAGCATAATATGAGTGTGTTCGAAAAGAGGGTGATAGGAAAATATTTGGGCTTAAGAGAAATGAAAATGGGAACTAGAGAAAACTGCATCATGACGAGCTTCATAACATTTACTCGTCACCGGATAGAGTAAGAGTAATTAAATCACAGAGGACGAAATGGGCTGGACATGTGCACGCATGGGGGAGGAGAGACATATCCAAAAAATATTGACTGGGAGACCCGAAGGGAAAAGACCACTCGGAAGACCTAGACGCAGATGGGAGGACAATATTAGGATAAATTTAAGGGAAGTAGGAGTTGCGAGCGATGGTTGGATGGAATTAGCACAGAATAGGGTTGAATGGGGGGCTCAGGTAAGCGCAGCAATGAATCTTCAGGTTCCATAATGTAGATAATATTCCTTTAGCTTACTTAGGAATTGTCTATTGCCATTGAGTAAGTAAGTAAGTAATTTATTTGTATGTGTAGGCCTATGTGTAGCTGGCACCAAAGAGTCTAAACCACCTAGCAGTAGCCTACTTTCCAATGCAGAGCTGTTTTTCAAACTGCAAAGTCTTGTAAATTGCAATGGAAAAGCAGAAGAAATCTGACCGTACCTATGCTGTCACGAACAGTAAAATGCCTTGTTTTCCTGGAAAGATGCAATCATGTTGTCTATGGTTTTGTTATTTTCTTTGCGAAAGTGTGTGAACGGATCCGTGACCGCACGCCACTGAACTGCTCCGCTAGGTGGCGGACTACAATGCTGGCATTATTATTACGGAGAATGAGTTAATGAACTAGAAACGTGTCATATCTATCTCATTGGCCGTGAATCGCGTGATGCAAACCAGCAGTTGCTCTCTCAGTTCACCCTCCAGCGATTTCCGCACAAAAACTTGTCTTCACTACTGACGTATGCAAATCTTAAGAGCTCTAGAGATTTGTGCTGGTCTCCCACATCATATAATTTCCATGGGTCATAGAACAGGTTCCGTCATTATTACAGAATTCTTAGAAATGCAGATCTTTCTATAATATTCTCAGGTCAGAACTGATTATAATTGGACCAAAGGTGTGGAATACTGTGGAAATGGGAACGCCATTGTGAGTGTTCCCCTTAAAAGTATAAGGTTAGTACATTATGCAACGAGCCTATAATGGTACGTAATATAATATTTGAGCTGGTGTTTCCGTGTAAACCGAATGTAATTGCAAAATTAATTGTCATAGCTAGCTAGTTGAAAAGAGCATCGCTAACGTGGGTGAAGTTAGTTAAAGTGGAAATATGGAGAATCAAAATAAAAGAGCAACGAACACTCCTGAGGAAAATTTAGCAAAACGGATAAGAGAAGAACCATGTTATTGGTTGGTATATGGTTATTTAACGACGGGGATATACTGCAACGTAGGCCTGTGACCGTCGCCGGGTTGCAATTTGGCCAACAGGAGGTCTTTTAGATGCCAGTAAATCTACTGTCATGGGCCTGTCACATTTATACATACATAAATGCCATCGACCTGGGCCGGGATCGAACCCGCAACCTTGGGCACAAAATTTATCACTAAATGATTACTTGGAATGAAATGTTCGCACTATTTTGCAGACGTCTAGTTGTTTTTTTAAGAAACCTATAACTTATATTTAGCACCATTTTTCCCACTGATCCTGTTGTCCCAACAAAACTTGAACGAGAAGCAAAATGTCCCTTTTTTTAAAATTCACTTCTTAATGCCCCGTTACCATTTTTTTTTTTCTGTGCGGTCAGGTGAGAAGAACAAGTTTAGTGTTGAAGACTGTCAAGCTGTGTTTATGGTTAAAACACATTTTTTTCTCTGATGTTGTCAGAACGCTTTAAACTTTTGCAGGAAACACAGAATTCACAGAAATATCAAAGAAAGACTGGTTCAGATCCCAGATGCAATGAAGGATAAATAAGATTTTTCCTAAGAAACTTCAATTAAGCCAAGAATTAGGCACGTAACTTTATAAACCATAATTAAAGTGGTCTCTTATGCAATAAACTTATATAAAATGGTCTTTTATACTATATACTGATTTACCATATCTTTATTTGCCTCGAAAGTCCATCATTTGCTTTTACTCTCGACCTGGCCAAGTAAGACTTGACGTATTCTCGTTACATGCGGTTTTAGCAAGTGGCTTCCCATAAGATCGCTTTTAAAGACGTTTATATGTCAAACATAGGAACACCACCCTTTATCGAGATTAGAGTTTGCATTAATAGTTTATGTATGTATAAGTTTTTCAATCAATATACGAATAACGAATAACAATCACCATCATCTCCACTCGACCCTTCAATTATTGTCATTGGTGGAAATGAAGTATTTTTTTTCAACATTCCGCTGAAGAGTAGCCTATCTGCCAACATAGTCATATAATATATTAGCGACAATTTTTCTTAGGAAAATTCCACAAAGAAACATTATACATAATGTTCAATTTATTGAGAGATAAAATCTTGAAGGCAGGAACGAAGCCACCTAGTCGTAAACTGCTGGCAGACTCCATGTCTTGACGGTTTCTACAGCATAGCCTGGAGTGGTGCAGGCGAAAACCTGATAAACGATATCCAAACTACTTTTCAGCCGTTCGTTCAGCTCTACATCAATGAGGAAAAAAGCTGTTTGCCCTGGCTTGAGATTACCTCTTACCAGCGATCGGAAATGCAAGCGTGGCTGGTCTGATGTGAACTCAGAAATGTCAGGTATAAAGTAAGGCAATAGACTATGACGTGGTTACAGCACAAATATTCCTGCTCGTAGTAATGTGGTGAGATTTATATTTTGGCTATAATTAGTAGTCCTACCAATTCCATGCATCGTATCTAAGGAGCGGAAGTTTATGAAAAATCGTATTTTTTATAAGCATTATACTCGCACTTCTTGCTTGTGTTAAAATGTGTACAAGACACAATAGAAATATCAGGAAATCGATGTTCTCATTTTGCAAAATTATTGCTTCATATTTTGCAGTTTTGTGATAATGCATCATATTTTCATAATATTAAAATATTTGTGCAGTTTTTATTAATTTGTCACAGTTTTAACGGCGTATTTCTAACAGATTTTAAATATTGTGGTTATCTCTATTAATTCAAACATTTACAGCATATTTGGTGAATGTTTTGAGAACCGACTGTACAATAATTGATAGTAGGCCTACATAATCTAATGTTTTCGGAACTGATTGTGTAACATTAAGTCTTCAATTTACTGAAATTTACTGTGTTGACATTGTTTTTCAGAAAGAATTATAATGTAATTTATACAACTATTTTTTTTTTTATAATTTATAATGTAATTCAGGTAACAAGAGAACGTAAAGTATTAAAATTGCTGCTGAAATGTTAGACTGTTAGAGCATACTTTATTGGTTCAGGAGCATACTTTACAAATGTTAGAGCATATTTTCATGCATATTTTGTCTTATTTGTCTTCTGATGGATTATTAATCATAACACAAAACAAATATTTAAACAGGTCCTCTGAGTTTCGTAAGATGTTTGGGTCTGTTTTGTGATCACTGATCAGCGCAACTGGAAAACGAAAAATAGCACGTAACATAGTGGGTATGAAAGACACATGACGATTTTCTCTTACTATAACTTTACACGAAAAAGGTTTAGTTTGTAACGGTTCGCGGGTTGCAATACCAATTACAGCCACGGTGTCGCTACAGTCAGAGCAGAGGTTATCTTCAGTATCATCGGGGGCACAATCTGGGTATTTTATAGCTCTTAGAAACAGTCTACTTTATATTCTTATGCAATTAAAACACCCTGGTTAACTGGTAAGAGTGTTGTTTATTTTAATATAATTACAGAACAGTTAATAGGCTTTTTGCAGAATATTCGTCGTATGTGAACTCTGACTTCAGATGAGTGGATCTCGCTATTAAGGTGTCTTTCTCCCTAACCTCGCGTATTCACAAGAATGCCTTGTAAAGTCGTTGATTCACTGGTACTTACAGTTTGATACACACTGAATTTAAGGTGGTACTCAGCTGTAATTAAGCCGTACCTCAAACCTGAATATATTCGTAGATTTAAATAATACTGCAGTAAATGATACTTAAATCATTTACTGACCGAAGAATATTAATAGCTCCCCGACTTCTATTAAGTCGGAAGCTAGATGCTGAGAAGATCGCCTCCACTCACTTAGAGCGTAGACGAGAGAGTGTCGATACCAATTTCTGCGTGTCCCCACTTCTCATCGTTCAAAGTCCAATACGCCTTGTATTTCTTTTAGCCTCTAATAGCTATGTTTACAGCAAATTACATTGTGTATCAGAATCTTCAGATACAAACCCTTATTTCATTGGCTATGCTCCTTACCCAGCATAGACGCTAATACACGTGGATGGCAGTACTTGCCCACGCTGTCAGTAACCAGAAATGAAGCTAGATTCCCCGAAGCGCCATAGAGTAAGAACTTTCCCACTTACTAAGTCTTTAAATTTCAATAGAGCCAGTAAGCTCTTCTTTCTCTACGTTTTTAGTTCAATAGCAGTGAATTTCGTGATGAATGACTGTCTCCTACACCCCACTGAGATCCTTTAGTATAGTCCTTAAGCCTATTCTTACGTTCCGGGAAATCTGTCTCGTTTCAATATTCACACAAGTCCAGCCGGAACATGATATTGCAAATATTATGTTCTTATTCCATTTCTGCTGTAACTTGTTCAGATAATTTTAGTGAATTTAACTTATTCCTATAATGTTATTAGAAATGCAAAGCTATAATTGATTAATATTTATGTTATTATTCTAATTAATAAGTTTATATAATAAACTTATTTTGTTCATTTTATTGATATGGGTGGAGTAATTCAATTGCGAAGTAGCAATCGTCTCACATGCCCAAGAGAATTCTACGAAAATTTATGTTTTGTATTCAAAATTTCAAATTTATGGAGTAATTCTGTTTTACTCCTGACATGAAGTGCTTAGTGTGACGTAAGTGAGCCGAGTTTGTTATGGATCCCAGTACGATGACCTTTGTGCTAACTCGTATTCTATTACATGGAATAGATTCCAACCTTCTCACAGTACTACCATTTGTTTTGATGAGTGAATGACATTTCCTATACCTGGCACAACTGTTTCATTCATACTACTCATACTACAATATTTCCTTACTCTCTCACACACTACACCCTTCGCACACGGTAGGCTATCTTAGATCGTGACCACAGATACCTCACCTCATCAGGTAATAATGAAACATTAATACAAAACCTAATTTACCCTATGAATATAAACACTTGAAAACACTTATTAAATATATTCTAACCTAGATAAAAGCGTGACCGGATATATTTGGTACAACGTCCAGATTTAAAAAGAGATAACAACAATAAAAGATCGACGGATATAAGTGTCGAGGTCCGTATTACAATTAAATAACAACAATATAATCGGCATAGGATATATTTTATGCACGTCCAAAGAATTTCACACTTTTAGAGGTTATATTGAAAGCCTACATTTCGCTACATATTTGCTCCGCGGACATGTATACTTACAATAATAATACCCTCAGTTTCAGTGCCTTAATTCTAGTGAAATGACCCGAGCCTACTCCACTGCTGTTTCACCCATTTAACTGGTTATTCTTTGTATGGCCTCACAAATGAAAGATTGTACCGTCCCACTACTTTATTAGTTTTGGGATCAGTCACTTCATAGCAGATACCATTAAAAATGTTGGTCACTATAAACGGTCCTCTATAAATTAACTCGAGACGAGACATTCTTTTATTTGCTGCGTTTGACAGATTCTTTCTGCGTATCAATAATTTATCTCCCACAACAGGACTCCATTTAGCTTTGTGTCTCTTAGCTTTTTCCTTGCGCTTCGCGACACTCTTTCTAATGTTTTCAATTGCAATGCGACAGTAATCTGTTAGCTTTCTGTTTACTCCGTCATGCGGGATAGCTATTGGTAGGCCTGGAATGAGTGTTTTCGGTTCGTCATCTGCCATAAGTCTTACGGGCTCGACTCCGGTCACCGGATTCTTCGTGTGGTTCAGTATATCCTCTATTGGCTGAATATACCGGACCCACGCATTGTGCCTTTTATGACAGAGCGCACGCAAGTACAGAGACAGATCGCGCAACCCTCTTTCTGCCACGTTTACTTGGGGATGGAATTTTGCCACGTTGTACCGTCTTATACCAAGTTCAGATAGCTTATCTTTAAACTTCTTGCTAACAAAGGGTGTCCCATTGTCCGAAATGATAGCAGAGATAGGCTGATACTTCGGCAGATAGTCCGTTTCCAATTTTCTTATGATCGCAGTCGTAGTTGCCGTACGGGTTGTATACAATTTAACAAAATGGGAGAATACATCATAAACTATCAGAATGTACCGCATACCATGCTCTCCAGCGACTAGTGGTCCATGAAAATCTAGCGCTACTAATTCCCCTTTACTTTCCCTAAACACGGGCATGGGTTCTCTATCATATTTGATGTTCAATGGCTTCGCTTTCTGACATAAGTCGCAACAGCTCACATATTTCCTAATCTTCCTTCCCAAGTTCTTTATGTACATTTTATCTTGTATATACAACAACATTCTGCCGGTACCTGAATGGCCTAACCGTTCGTGAACTATTGCAATAATTTTATTCTCTAGCTCTTCCGGTATGTACATTTTCCATTCTTTCTTCCCTTGGCCACATAATTTATATACAACATTATTCAGTATTTGGTACTTCACGTCCTCCGTTACGTCATTGTCATTCTGATCTAATTCTGTTAGGCCTAATCTGACTAACTCTATTTCCGGGTCACGCCTCTGGAATTCCACTATATGCTTAAAGTCCCGCTGCAATGTCAGCTCTTTAAACATCTTGACCTGCATTATAGCGACAGGGTTTGTTTCGCCTCCGGCGACTTCAGAAATACCTGTTTTGTTCCTTGACATATAGTCACATAGCAAGTTATCTCGGCCCGCAACATGTCTTATCTCTAGATCAAATTGACTCAACTCATGAACGTAACGTGATAATTTACTGTTACCAAGTCTCATTTTATTCAGGAAGGTTAGGCTTATATGATCTGTGTATACAATAGTTTTTCGATTGAATATGTACTGCTGAAACTTAGTCAAAGCGTGATACATTCCGATAATCTCTAGGCATGTCACCGACCCTTTACTCTCGACAGGTGTCAATCCCCTCGATGTAGTGGCAATCAAATGTTGACTTCCGTCTTCATATTCTTGCATTAGCGCACCGGCAACGGCTACACATGAGGCATCCACATATACGATATAGTCCAGGTCATCTCTCGGTCTTTCTAGCAACACCGCTTTCTGAAAGAGTTCTTTCGTCTTTTGGAATGCTTCCTCTTCCACCTCAGTCCATCTAAATTTATTTTGCTTTCTAAGTAGCATTCTGAGGGGTGCCACATGCTCTGCATAACCGGGGAGAAACCTATCCTGGTAATTAAATATTCCGAGGATTTTTCGGACTTGCCTCACCGTCTTCGGTCTACTAATATTGCTAATTGATTTTATCCTGTCTGGATCTGCTGACACTCCTTGCCTAGATATGATGTACCCCACAAATTTTACTTCTTCACGGAATAGGCTCAATTTCTTTGGGTTTATAGTCATCCCACAACTTAAGAAAGTTCTCAATACTAAATCTAGTTTTTCCAGGTGGGTTTCGAAATCAGGCGTATGAATTAAGTAATCATCAACATATGCAGTAATATGAGGCCCAGTGCCTTCAGGGAACATAACGTTAAGTGCCCGCAGCAACGCGCTTCCTGAAGTTTTCATCCCGAATGGTGTGCGTGTAAACGAGAACACCGACCCTTGGTGGACAAAAGAGCAGTATTTTCTGTCTTCTTTCCTTAATGAAACCTGCCAAAAGCTAGAAGTGAGGTCGATACTTGAAAAGTAGTTTGCTTCCCCCATTTTTGCTAATAGGTGGTCAATCGGTTCGGTTTTGTACCGATCGGGCCTCATATACATATTCGCTGTTCTCAGATCCAGGGTCATTCTCAAAGATTTATCCTGCTTATATACCCAACAAACCGGAGAGACATATGGGGAGTCTGATTTTTCTATAATCCCTTCTTTTAACATCTTAGCGATAACTTTATTCGCCTCCTCTCTAATTGATAATGGCAGTGGCCTACTTTTGTGATTAAAAATCGGCGGGTTATCCATCTGTATGGCATGTTCATATACAAGGCAACACCCCGGAGAACTACTATATACGCCCATATTATTAATCAGTACAGTAAACAATTGTTCCTTTTGTTGATCCGTAATAGACGTGATGCTGGCCACTTTACTTCTTAAAATTTCTAAGATCTCAGATTCTCGCAATTTTTCAGCCTCGTCATCTCCGTTATTCTCACTATAATTTTCCTGATCACAGACATCTGTTTCACACAAGTTTATCTCATTACTCGATCCGATTTCGTATACTTCCTCTACAAATGTATTATTAAATTCATCAATTTCCGTGCGTTTCTGATACTGATCTGGCGTTCCGCCATTCTGATTCTCAATATTATTGCTTGGGCTCGATAGGCCTACATTCTGCATAATTGAAAACTCCTCCCCCTCATTATCTAATTGCACAGTTGATAAACTCTCAATAATAAAGCATTCGTCTTGGATAGCTAATTCTTGTTCGGAGCATGTATGATGATTTGTTGTATGAGTCGTGAGAAACGGAATTTCAGTAACTTTATTTCCATCTTTTACTGTAAGACTATTTGTGCCAAAATCTAAAATCCCTTCATATTGTTGTAACATGTCACACCCTAATATAAAATTATGGGTAAGATCCTTAACAATTAACATGTAAATCTCTGTGTGCCACCCACCTATCTCTAACGGTATCATTACTTGTTTATTAATCTTGTACTTTGTTTTCTTAATGGCAGTAGTACAGTACATTCCAGGTACGCTCATCTCCTGCATTTTTATGTTATGCGCTTTGAGTTCTAAGTAATATTTTTCACTACATACACTTAAAACGCTACCAGAGTCTACGAGAACTTGTACATTTAATTTGCCTATCTTTGCGTTAATCTGTGGTGGACATAAAATGTGTTGGTTTAACTTTTTATTCAAGTCATAAGACACTTCTACGGTATTTACATCATTTCTATTTACTTGTGGGGAGTCCCCTGAGGTCACTGGGCACGAGTTAGATGAGATATGACCTGCTATCGCATCTATGCTGAGTTTAAAGCCTCGGGCTGACATCTGTCACTTCCTACACCTGTTGTGTCGGCTTGAGAGTGATGAAATGCATTCACATTAGGATCTAATCTATGTTGTGAATCTGGCACGTGGTTACAATTATCCGTCCCGTTATTTTGATGAGGAATGTACCGACCGTCTTGTAACTGTCCATATCGGTAAACTTGATCTACATTTCCTCTCTCTTGTTCCTGGAAAGCTATGTGATTTATTCCCACGCTTTGAGGTCGTGACCTATTTCTGTCATCAGTGTGATTATTGTTGGTGTTACGTAAACCATTATTAGTATTTTGGTTTTCTCTGTAACTATTATTATTTACCCTCTCATTCCTTCCATTTCCGTAATTAGAATTATTCTGATTTCTTCCGTTATTAGTCCACGGCTTATTTCCCCTGGCATCCTGATAACCTTGTGTAGGCCTACCATTACTGTCATTATAATTCTCATTATTTCGGCTGGCACCTGCGTACTGTGCTTGATTTCCTCCACGATTTTGGGGGTTATGGTACCGCTGGTAACTATGGAATTTCTTTATGGCTCTCTCGCCCTCCTCAAACTCCGTTAACAAGCTAAGCATCTGCGCGTAAGTTTGTGGTCTTGCCACAGTTAACAATTTATGAATATCTGGACCGAAGTGTTTCATTGCAATTTGGATGACCTCTTTTTCGGAAACTATATTTAGCGACTTGGCTAATTTTATAAGTCTTACGAAATGTTCAGTACACGACATTTTCCCTTGTTCATTATAATGCCCTGAATAGAGTTCAGTCCTAGCTTCACTCTGACGTGAATCGCTCCAATATTTATCCATAAATAACTTTTTGAATTCTTGGTACCCAGTTCCCTCTCTCATCACAACTGGCATCCAGTCTTTACAACTACCTCCAAGCGACCTCTGAACAACCAATATCTTAAATTCTTCACGAATGCCTTTAACTTTAAAGTATGTCTCTAGCTCTCTTATAAATTCATGAGGATTAGCATTTTTCTCATCATTATAATAAGGCAAAGGCCAATCTAAATCCGCGATTTTATTTACATGGGTATTATTATAACCAGTTACTGGGATAACAACATTGTCGTGTAGGCCTAGGTCACCTCGCGAATTTTCTGATTCTAGGCTTATGCTCGGAGTCCTCTGTTCACCATCTTGACTCCCGTGTGGGTGGTTATTTTCCCCATTCGAACACTGAATTAATTGAGAACAAACCCCTCTACCATTAGCCTGAATTCCGGTACAAGAAATGTCATTACTCATCCTACTTAGTTTATCAGCATGATCATTAACCTCTTTAGTCACATTATTCTGTACTGCAACTATTTTGTTTAGTTCAGTTTTAATGTCATTAACCTGCCCTTGAATATTAGTACTTATTACCCCCATGTCCACTGACAAAGCTTGAACTAATTTATCCTCCAAGTTTTTATTCTGGGTTCTTATATCCTGCTCTATTTTCTGTTCCAACTGTTTCTTATTTTCTTCGACTTTGTTTTGCACGTGGTCGATCCTTTTAGTTAATTTTACAGTTGTTACTTTACATTCGTCTGAGAGTTTATTTACCCTATCCTCAGTTTTCTTTGATTTTTCAGATAATTGGTCAATCATTAACCTCATCTCACTAGTACTCCTATCCAATTTTTCCCCTATCTTTCTAGTTTCCTCTTTACTGTCTTTTGTATTTCTATCCATCTTTTCAGCTAATTTACTGCTATTTTCTTCTAACTTTTCAGCTAATCTCCTATTATTTTCCTCCGCGATTCTTTGATTCTGTTTTTGCATATTAATTATGAAGTGCTTCATCCATGAAGGCGGTCCCTCATCTACTTGGTTTGACATAGTATTTTCACAAGGCCTATCTTCCTGAACTAATGAAATCTCTGGTTCCCTCTCCTCACTAGTTTCCTGATTAATTACTAGGCTTTCGTTATCTACTAGCATTTCAGATTCATCACTATTAATTTCCTGGTTACCTACTACAATTTCGTTCCCTTGGATTTGATCTATCTCACTATTAGTTAGCACATCTTGACCGTTATTCATTTCCTCAGTTTCCATATTTGAAATTACGGCTTTTCCGTTCCTTAACGTCATCATTTCTACACAACCCTAGCTTTATTTATTGCACTGGGATCACTCAAAATATAAAAATCATGCTCACTCACCTTTGCATACATATAAATCAGACCCTTCACAAAACACAAATACATATAATACCCTCTTATAGCTAGCAATAATACCCTCTTATAAACTATATTTTTACAAGGCTTTTTACTGCTGCTCCGGTATTCTATCTTCGGTCTGCCCACTCCTGATTCTTCTTACTCGGATCTTGAATTTATCTATCCCGTTAATCGTTGCAATGTCTGTAGTCTCTACTTAATGATGCGTGTAACAGTTATTGTTTTAATTTAAAATATTCTGATTCAACACAATTTAGCTTCGAGTCTTTTCAAGCCCCATCGATTGGGTAAGCCACGTATGTAACGGTTCGCGGGTTGCAATACCAATTACAGCCACGGTGTCGCTACAGTCAGAGCAGAGGTTATCTTCAGTATCATCGGGGGCACAATCTGGGTATTTTATAGCTCTTAGAAACAGTCTACTTTATATTCTTATGCAATTAAAACACCCTGGTTAACTGGTAAGAGTGTTGTTTATTTTAATATAATTACAGAACAGTTAATAGGCTTTTTGCAGAATATTCGTCGTATGTGAACTCTGACTTCAGATGAGTGGATCTCGCTATTAAGGTGTCTTTCTCCCTAACCTCGCGTATTCACAAGAATGCCTTGTAAAGTCGTTGATTCACTGGTACTTACAGTTTGATACACACTGAATTTAAGGTGGTACTCAGCTGTAATTAAGCCGTACCTCAAACCTGAATATATTCGTAGATTTAAATAATACTGCAGTAAATGATACTTAAATCATTTACTGACCGAAGAATATTAATAGCTCCCCGACTTCTATTAAGTCGGAAGCTAGATGCTGAGAAGATCGCCTCCACTCACTTAGAGCGTAGACGAGAGAGTGTCGATACCAATTTCTGCGTGTCCCCACTTCTCATCGTTCAAAGTCCAATACGCCTTGTATTTCTTTTAGCCTCTAATAGCTATGTTTACAGCAAATTACATTGTGTATCAGAATCTTCAGATACAAACCCTTATTTCATTGGCTATGCTCCTTACCCAGCATAGACGCTAATACACGTGGATGGCAGTACTTGCCCACGCTGTCAGTAACCAGAAATGAAGCTAGATTCCCCGAAGCGCCATAGAGTAAGAACTTTCCCACTTACTAAGTCTTTAAATTTCAATAGAGCCAGTAAGCTCTTCTTTCTCTACGTTTTTAGTTCAATAGCAGTGAATTTCGTGATGAATGACTGTCTCCTACACCCCACTGAGATCCTTTAGTATAGTCCTTAAGCCTATTCTTACGTTCCGGGAAATCTGTCTCGTTTCAATATTCACACAAGTCCAGCCGGAACATGATATTGCAAATATTATGTTCTTATTCCATTTCTGCTGTAACTTGTTCAGATAATTTTAGTGAATTTAACTTATTCCTATAATGTTATTAGAAATGCAAAGCTATAATTGATTAATATTTATGTTATTATTCTAATTAATAAGTTTATATAATAAACTTATTTTGTTCATTTTATTGATATGGGTGGAGTAATTCAATTGCGAAGTAGCAATCGTCTCAAGTTTCACATAATTTAGAGATCTTTTACTGAAAACTTGTTTGGGCCATGTTGGCAAGAGTTTTAGCGGACTTAGTTTGTTTGTCTTGAAAAGAAAAAACATTACATAGCTGTTTATAATTTTTCCAAATTATTTTTCCAATAAGATGCCACCCGAATGAGCACATGCTCAAGTTCAGAAATGGATACAATACATTAAGAAAAATACAGATTATTTACAATAAAATTACAATCAATTACACTGATTTATAGTATGAAAGAAATCTTTTTTTTAAGAGAGAATGAAAGAAAAATGGAAAATAAATATTATTACCTAAATATAATTACTTTTATTTCCTCACTTCTGTCATTACTACAACATTTCCAATATTAAACTTTAAAATATAAGTATAATTGCTATGTCTTATCTTAAAATATGTTTAACCAAAAAAATATATCATTGTATTTATTCGTACATTTCCATTGTCGTAAATATAACAAGTTCTGTCCTTACTGTACATAATATTAACTAATAATTTTCTTTGTTTTGTAAATCAATTTTTTTAATTAGTATAAATAAATATTTTAGTCCAAGTTAACTGTATTGAAATGAACCGCCGCCGAGCACAAGCTTTGCTTCTTCGGGTTGCGTTCGAAGCCACATTTGTATATACTTATATTGTAATTTGCAGCAATAAATTGAATAATAATGGAATATAATGAACTTAATTATCCTCTAAAATTTGTAGTTGTTCAGATTAATTCCGATCTCGTTAATAAAGAAAATACTGTACTAACAAGAAAAATACAACATTCTTATGTGACTCAGTAATTACATCCTCCGCATGGGTTCATCTTCCTACGAGTTCTTCACTTATAAAGCAATCATTCAATCGTGTGCGATAAATGAAAGAAGACAGCTGTCTTGTGACTTATGCCCACTACTACTTACACGAAAGTAACAAACAAGTTTCCCGAAAAAATTATGTTAATGCAGAGTATGCAAACAGTCCTGGATGGGAACAGGATTTCTGCTCCGCGTCTTTTTCCACCCCTCGAGTTGTCCTTGCCATACACCGCTTAGCAACAAGCTCCCATCTAAACAATTACAGTTAATATCTCCAATCACCCCCTGCTACTCTGTTCATGTAAGCTCCACAGGAACAGGCAAGGCTACTGTGCCCGTCCCACCTTCCCTGCACTGTTATTATTCAAGTGCCTGAAAGCACTTTTACAATTACTAGCATGTCATTGTATAACGATTCCCAATGATGTTGGTAGGGTTTTTCCATTGACCTAATCCTTCTGGTGGCATTTTGGCCCTGGGATCGACTCAGCCTCTAACATAAATGAGTGCCAGGAGTATTTCTGGGGTAAAAAGCGATCGGTGAGTAGGGCTGGTAACCTTACCACCTTCATGTGGCGAACGTCTCAATCTTGGAGCCTCAACCTCCCCGAAACCTACGGGTCTCCACAGCACATAGAGAGATCACTTTACCTTTTTACCTACCGTGTATAACTTCGGTTTATTTATTTATTTATTTTTTATTTTATTTAAGATTACAAAAACATTACAAACGTCCATTCTTTGAAAGCCCCCATACGACCAATTTTCGTGTTTAGGGGCTGCAATTATTACATCTGTTAAGAGAGAACATATATTTACAAATATTTACCAAAAAAAACCTGATGTGAAAGTCACATAACTTCCTCTGCACAAATAAAAGTTAGCATCTTAGTACAAAATATTATGTATGACATTCCCTTCATGTAAATTGGTTGTAAAAATGAAGATAATGCCATTACCACGTCACATCGCATCCCCAAAGGATACATAACCCAAATAAAATCTGAAAAATAGCTTAAATAATGCATAATAGTATGCACATAGTTAAGCATTCGAAACGTTGTAGAATAATGTTATTAAAAGGAACTAGATTCATAAAATATGACCTCTTAATTCTATCACCACTAGGACAAAATAAATGTAGGCCCTAATAGGGTATATAATGATACATGTGGTAAAGGGATTTTGTTTTGTCAGTATTGACATATTATCCTTGTACAGAAACACATGACACAATTTTACGCTAATTATGCTACAAATACCGATAGCCTCTTCTTTGAATGATGCGACTAAAAACGCAGGCTATATAACAAACTAATTCGAATTTGGGGGTCGAAAACAATAGGCTACTTCCTCTACCTATGGTAAGGGCAGAGGAAGTAAAAATTAATATAAGTTATAAACTAAAAACAATTTCTACAAAATAAATTTTAAATAGGAAAAAACAAATTACCGAAAATACACACACAAAACTCTATTGTACAAATGTGTTTCTATTTCGAAATAGAAATAGGTGGAAGAAATTAAAATGAAACAAATGAAAAGCAAAATTTGGAAGATTTGATTATTAATACTAAATAGATTTTTTTTCTGCTTTAAATTTATCAAATCAGGATTTTCAGCAGCAAGGGTATCATAAAGTTTAAAACCATAATTTAGACCATGAAATTATCAAGTAGTAGTCCTGCATTTTGTTTTCGCAACACGAAACAGTTTTTTCTTGTATTTGAACAATGCTAGAAGAAAATAAAATCAGGTAAACTGATGTAAAAAAGTGCCAGTATGTTTTTGTTTAATCAGTTATGACTGCAATTATGATATGCAGAATATATATTTTTTTAAATTGATTTCCAAGTTAAGCTCCAGATTTATTCATTAAGCAGGGCTTACGGAAGAAGAAAGGTCTACCATCTCGGCCACCTGGGTCATTTTAACGGTCTAGTTGGATAAGCGCATGTAAAACAATAGTGTTTTTGTCAAAGCTACCTGTATTTTAATTTCCAAGGCCTTATAAGATCACAGTAAAACAATAGGCTATGTTGTCAAGATAACTGATTATCATTTTTTTATAAATTCTTTCGAATACGTATATTGCCATAAAATAGGCACTAAATTGAGCATTACTCCGAAACAGATCAACCGATTTTATCCATTATGAATAGACGTCTTCCCATGGACATTGTAAATGTATATCCAAGTTTCATAAAAATCCGGTAAAGCGTATTTGAGTTACCGCGTCTTTAAAATATACACTAAATTGGGTTTTACTTCGGTACCGGTCAACAGATTAGGTTCAAATTCAATAGGGCACTTCTCATGGACGTCATAAATGGGTATATCAAGTTTCATGAAAATCCGTTGCAGCGTATTTGAGTGATGGCGCCTTTCTCATAGAATTATTAAAATAGGCACTAAATTGGGCATTACTCCGGTACCGGTGAACCGATTTGGTTCAATATCAATAGGGTTCTTCCCATCGACATTATGAATGTTTATACCAAGTTTCATGAAAATCCGAAAAAGCGTACTTGAGTTATGGTGCGTACAGACGCACGGACAGACGGACGGACAGACAGAGAGACAGACGGACAGACATTTTTTCGTCCCCCACACAATCTCATAAAGTACCATACTGGCACTTAATAAATTTATAAACTTTGATCGGTTTATGATAAGAAGATAATGTAATCTTATAAAGCCGTTCGATTTTCATAATTCAGGGTATATTCATTTTGTAGAGTAGCCCATTGGATTTTTTAAACAGTTTTTATTCATCTCTTTTGAAGTAAAATTAGTTTGAAACAAACGATCTTAGATGTGCTATCCCAGCCAAGAATTCCATATTAAATTATCGACTCTACTTGAGCTATAATGTAGAATTTGGAAGAAAATAATTAAGGGTGATAAATTTAGAAATAGTAGGTCTATATTTAAGGTATATATAAATATGTTACTAGCTATAGTATTTTTTTATTCAGGGGGCCGAAAACGGGTAGAGGAAGAAAAAGATAATAATGAAGATAATTTTAAAGAAAAAAACTGATTACTGGATTCACCGTCAAGGACTATTAAAAAAAAAATTGCCATATTGAGCATAAAACAAATTTATGAGGTATGTTTATTATAATTTTGTCATAAAATTTATAGAAATTATTAAACCAGTTATCATGGCTTGGCTACAAGAAAATGCATAATTTCTTGCCCACTTTTCGACCTAAGCGTAATACTGAATCAGATCTAAAGCATAACTCTACTTTTAAATGTAAAATAGTAAATGTATTAGCAATAACAGTAGATTTTTTCGTAAAGCATGTTGAATGTACATGTTTTTATCAGCCATAGCTCAGCACAAGTCGAAGATTGAATTGGGAAGGGTCATTGTCAGAAATGAAAGCATACTTCACACATAAGAATTCGGTAAACCTTACACAAAGTTTTTGCAAAGCTGTCACCCACTTAATTTCTTATCCGTAGATTAAGTCTTCATTAATAACGTGAAATGGAACTATAACGAATGCGTCAAGTGTAAAGCTATCCAGGATTAAAACCTCGTTAAATTTTCCGCTGCCTGGGCAAACGGAAAAGAAAACCAGAGTCTCACCGGATGTCCTGTGGGTCCTATCTACATAGACATGTATCAGTGTACTCAACTGTGTCACTACAATTACAATATACATTAATGTAATTATAGTGGCTAGATGTCAAGACCGATAAAATGAATTTTGAAATAATTAGGGTTTGTATCTTTGTTCATACCAGTAATCTGTTTTGGTAATGAGACAGGATTGTTTGAAATGCATGTACACACTATGTTTTATTGAAGAGATGGATAAAAATTATAATGAACAACAGAATAGCCTGTAGGTGTCTGGATTTAGAGCATTAAAAAAAGAAAGTACTGTGAAAACCTTGATTCTTTGCCTCATGAGAGGCATACTCATAATGGCCATATTTTTAAAATGAAAAGGGGGGGGGGGAAGACACAAGGCGCGTCGTGCGGATTATCGAGGAAACTGAACCCATAAATGTTATAAATAGGGGGCGGATTACTATGACCCAAAAAATAGGATATATGCATGCATTTATGACCTAAAAACATTAAAATATGACCAATAAAATTCATAATATGACTTTACCACTTACACATTATGTTATTTTTTTAAATGTTTCATTACAATTCATTTTATTAAAATATAATGTTAATTATTTAAAATATCTGCAAATTCTCAAAAAGTATCAGTATAATGCAAAATTTACAAAATATGATATGAAACTTCAAAATTTCTTTAATATGCACACAAATATGCCAAAAATATGACCTAAATATGCATATTCATACTAAATATGCTGCAATAGTTGAAAATTGCCTAAATATGCAGTTATATGCACAATAAAAGCCGTTCCATTTTCACCAGGATGCTTGGAATCGGGTTTAAATTAGTCGGAAACCTGAAATAATGCAAAGGGGAAAATTATGACATGTCATAGAAATCTGCCCCCTAGTTATAAATATTACATTTAATAATTAAATTTAAATTTATACCAATAAAGTGAAAAATTCGTAACTTTAAACCACATCATCACTATAGACACTGTCAAACTTACTCTAAAAATGATGCGATAACTTTACAAATAGGTTTCAAAAATACTATCACTTTTCAAATCCTTGCCTAATTCTTGGCTTAATTTAAGTTTCTTAGGAAAAATCTTAATTACAACAGGATCTTAATAGTGAATTTCTATATTGTTGCAATCTGAAAATAAATGGAAATAACAATCTCAACCCTGTTATCCGATTTAAAAAAAAAATGTTTTGATTAATTATTTACGCTTCAGTAACATATACAGAAACAATAAAAAAGGGATACAAAATTCAACAAATTAATACAATGCAAATAGTTCAACAAATTACAGGTATGACATCAAGTTAATTATATATTGTTTAATATGGTATCAGTAAATAATTAACAAAATAGATATCGGAGCATCTACAAAGGCATAAAAATAGTATAAATAGGTTCCAAAGGTCCAAATAGGCATTTTAGGGCACTATAAAACTATAAATATAAGTGATTTATCATGAAATGTCAACTTATTTAAAAATTTTCATGTTATTTCATAAGAAACAAAACAGGCATTTGACTTAAAATCCCAGGTCTACTCATGACTTGATGAGTCAGAGTAGGCCTATAGCGTGAAATATCCAACATCATTACTGATGAATAGGAACACGGGGTGAATGGACTTAACCACGGATGTTACGTATTACAGCAAATGCGTGTCAGCGATTTAATTTCACATTTGCAGAAAGAGCGGCCTTCAAGCCATATGTTAAGAGGTCATATGCAGAAATTCCTGGCTCGATTGTAATGGGCATTAATAATGTAAAATTACCCAGGCAGTCAACTCAGCTGGGCACTTTGTCATTTTCAAATTACACCCTTGCTCTCGTTCATACTTGCATACACCACTTAAAACTCGTTGCTGCTTGCATTTATGATGTCATGGCTAGGCTTCTGTCAAAGAAGGAATATTATTGCTTTCAACTGAGATTAAACCGCAGAGTCAAATGAGGTCGCCGTGGAGTCCAACTGCATATGTTTAACTCTGAATTAATTTGTTTGTACGATCTTGTTGACGAGAATATTTCAGTCTAATTGTATTTTGCTTTATTGACTTTCCAATTTACACACCAGACATGAGAACTGCATTTTAATGCATTTCTAAAGTTTTAAAAAATAACGTTTTAAAATATTGTAGGTTAAAATTTTTTTTTTTTTTTTTCCACCTTATGCACTAGTATATCTCAGATATTGATTTGAATGAGTGATGACAGGAATCTATAGTTAGTATCTGTAGTTTAATTATACAAGTATTTGCAAGTATCTTGTGTAGCAATAATTTACAATAGTCCTATTATGGTAAGCTAAAATGATACACAATTATTAAAATTACAAGTAAACTATAAAATCACAATTAGTTGTATGTACAAATTTTTTAAAAAATTCCAATTTTTCTAAAAAATTTGTACATACAATTACAAGTAAACTAATTGTGATTTTATAGTTTACTTGTAATTTTAATAATTGTGTATCATTTTAGCTTACCATAATAGGACTATTGTAAATTATTGCTACACAAGATACTTGCAAATACTTGTATAATTAAACTACAGATACTAACTATAGATTCCTGTCATCACTCATTCAAATCAATATCTGAGATATACTAGTGCATAAGGTGGAAAAAAAAAAATTTTAACCTACAATATTACTATTTTAGCACTAGTTGAAAAATGAAGTTCATCAACGTTTTAAAAGCTACTAGTATGCTTGGTAATGAATTTTGGTGCTATTAAGACGAATTGTTGGGTTTTGGACGAAAGAATTGCCAAAATAGCACGATCTGTTATTCAACGATCTTTAAAATTTGAGCAACTGTCAAGTGTAAATCATTACGGTTTTATTCCGGAGACAAAATAGTAATAACAAATTAAATAAAATAAAAAATAAAAAATGAATAATGTGTCAATAGAATGCAATCTGTAAGATGTCATAATCTGCCCTAAGGCATTAAGGCAATTTAAGCAATCTGATATACAGTAAGGATAAATTATCTCACCCACTCAAATCGAATATGCACCTTTTCGCTGTTAATGGCGTATAAATTCGTCACGTCAAAAAATTGTATAAAACCATATTATATGTAAAAGTAATAGAGTATTGCATTACGCACAGTTATGAGTAGAGCTGGGATTTCTATGTAATTACATATTTTGTTCCTTGCTATTTAGATGCTGGGAAAAGAGATATCTTCACAAACCACTATGTTAGGGTTACTGTAACTGGATTTCATTTTACATATTTTTACATATTTTTAAGTATATTACATATTCTTGTGATGTTACATAAAATTACATATTTCAATATTTTCATGTTTCACATGTGTAAATTTCTCTATAAATTTTATACTGAAGCTATGTGGATATTGTCACTTGCCACAATAGGAAGATTAAGATCACTGACGGGTATTGAAAAGCAAGGAATGACCATACAAGGTAAGAAAGGGATGACATATGATTGACAACCACTTAAGAGCATGACCACTACATGAAAAGAAACCTATTAGCCCTAATGGTTTTGCTAATTATTCCATAAAACTGTTGTGAATTCTGCACTCAATACTTTTACTATATACTTTACATCTCCCTTTTAACAATGCCTAATTTTTCTTTTCAAAGAGGTAGGCTACTGTTGTTTGGATTTTCCAGTAATATTTTTAAATTTGTTCTTTTGTTGGAAATTCCAGTTACTGTAACCTTAAATCCCAAACTGTTTTTAGTTTCATTCAGAATCAAAGTGGGTAAGTGAACAGTTTACTTCAGTTCTTTCTAGTGCGAACATGGCACCAGTGTCATCTTCGCTGTCTTCAAAATTAAAAATCATGGAGTGCAATTGACGAGTGTTTTATGACTGACGGCAAAATTGTGATTTGTCAAGATTGCAACAAACACATAGGATGCTCTATGAAATCCCAGCTTGAACAGCATTTAAGAAGTGCACTGCATAGAAAAAACAAACAATTACGTCAACCGACAAAGCAAATGCTTTTAACACAGATGAAAAATTCAACTTCAATTAACCCTTTCTATAAGGATTTGTGCAGTGCAATGATTGCTGCTAACATTCCATGGTACAAGATTCAAGTACCTGAATTCAGATCTTTCTTGGAAAAACACTGCAAGCAACATATACCTGACCATTCAACACTACGCAAAAACTATCTACACATCTGCTACGATGAGGTAATGGACAGCATAAGAGAGTACATCGGAGATTCTTTCATATCGGTTTCGGTTGATGAAACAACTGATTCTAAGAAATGTAACATAGCAAATCTCATGGTAGGAAAGTTGCAACCTGACAGCGCTTCTAACCCATGTTTAATCTACTGCAAAGAGCTGGACCGTACTAATCATTCAACTATTGCAAGATTTGTGAATGATGGACTAAAAGTGTTGTGGCCTACCGGAACTCAAGAAGAGAAAGTATTAGTGCTATATTCTGATGCAGCACCATACATGCTTAAAGCTGCAACTTCTCTGAAGGTATTTTACCCGAACATGCTCCATTTGACGTGCTTGGCTCATGGTTTGCAACGTGTTGCCGAGGACATAAGAGTTAAATTTCCAGAAGTCAACACATTAATTTCGGCAACAAAAAAAGTGTTTCTAAAAGCCCCACAGCAAGTGAACTCATACAAAGAGCAACTACCAAGAACACCATTGCCTCCAGAACCAGTTTTAACTAGGTGGGGAACATGGATTGAAGCAGTGAACTTTTATGGTGAACATTTCGATGACATAAAGACTGTTGTAGATTCTTTTGATCCTGAAAATGCTGCATGTATTCGTGAATATCAGCGTGCCTTCAGCGATTCCAAAGTGGTTTGTGCTGTCTCCTACATTAGGAGCAACTTTAGCTGGCTACCGGAGAGCATCACACGCTTGGAAACTTCAGGACTTTCAATTGAAGATTCTATTGGTGTTGTGGAAGATGCAGTTGAAAAACTAAGTGTAGTGCATGGGGAGAATGGTGAGAGTGCATTGAATAAATTAAAAACCGTTTTGAGTAAAAACCCTGGATTTTCAACATTTCGCAGTGTGTGACAAATTCTAAAAGGGGACATTATAGATTGTCCTGAGAACATCTCACCGGAAAATATTCCTTTGCTAAAATTTGCCCCAGTGACATCATGCGATGTTGAGTGGTCATTTTCCGCTTATAAGAACATTCTATCTGACAAACGGCTATCATTCACCCCAGAATACTTAGAAAAATATTTAATTGTTCACTGTGCTGCAAAATTTAATGAATGAATGTCTCTATATTGGAATTTGTGTGTTTACTCATATTATAATATATTTACTTGATAGGACTGAGAGCTAATATTCGAAATCTGATTAATACAATGTGGTTTCTAGGTTACATTTTCATCAAATAATAATTGTTCACTGAACTCAAAAATGTAATGTTAATGTATGAATAGCTCTTGAGCATAATGTTAAGAAATTGAAATGAAATATTTAATATTTTATATTACATATTTTGAAGATTTTACATATTTTTCTACATATTTCCCCAATTTTCAATACATATTTATGTACATATTTTCCAATTGATACTAGGCCTACATAAAAATCCCAGCTCTAATGAGGATTTGGAATTTCTATCTCTTTATTTGGCGAGACTGGATTTCCCACACAACATATAAACCCATGCCGGACTGCATAGAAAACAATCAATTCAATGATTAGTCCCACAGTTTAATTCTCGATTTCTTATTCTGAAATTTAGATTAAATTTAAGTTTTTCTCCAAATTTATTTTCAGGCATTTTAATACATTAATGTACTAAATTAATCTCTGAAAGGATTTTCCAGAATTTCTGTGCCTTCCAATTTGATGATTAAATGCCAAAAAATACAATTCATGACATTTACAGATGTAACTTATAAACTACATTTTCCGCTTATGTTTGATTTCTGGACATCAGTATACAATCTGCGAGAGTGCATACAACAGTAGGCCCTACTGTATTCAATACCCGCCGATATACAGGTAGTACTGAAACCAAACTAAGTACAAATTTCTTCATGTTGTGACCTGTCAATCAGAGAAAACAACTCAATTAGCTGTAAGTAAACGTATCTTAACGTATCCAGTTCCAGGAAACATTTTCCCTACTCGAGCTACAGTACAAAGAAACTGGTCGTCCTGTGGAACCGACCCCAATGCAGAATGACTTCCAGCTGTGTACTGAATAGTACGTTCACACAGTAAAAGACTTCAATTCAGAAATCGCAAAGAAAAGAAATAGCCACACTATTAAAAGATTGCAAAGAGGCACCCCCAAATCCTGCAGATAATAAGCATAATTTTCGGATTAGGGAATAACACTATTGTATTATTTTGGGAAGAAGTCGATTTAAGACGGAATCTACTATACGATTTGATTCCACTTTCTGGTCGTACTGACTTAACACTGGGTCGAATTCAAATTTTTATTAAATCCCTGTTTACATTAATGTACTGAACATGTCCAGCCAGTGGAGGACGCAGGGGGGATTGGGGGGGATATATCCCCCCGAAAATTGAAAAAAGGCTATATATGCAATGTAAGTGGAAACTTTTATAAACTAATCATACATGTAAGTTATTTAATTTTTTTTGGGTATTCTTTCTACCTATTCAAATCCCCCTCCCCCACGGAAAAAATTTCTGCGTCCGCCACTGTGTCCAGCGTAGCCTACTATTGATTAGAATACGCCATGTAAACGTAATATTGTTACAGTCTCGTTCTTTTCACTCGGTTATTATTTAACATGAATATTCTAATTAATTTATATTAAAATGACTGGAGCCAACACACAGGGGTTTCTACGTCGACAGCAAGCCGGTTATTTTGGCAATATTAATTTTATATTTAATCGGATACATAATTATGTTCCAATTTAAAACGTACATTAGACGACATGTGCACCTTCTAGATGAATACAGCCTGCGGAACTAGCAGTAACCAGATTCGGTCCCCGGCGAAAGCATACGTTATTGATCTCGTAGGGAGAGAATGTAAGCTTCTCCTGCATTAGGCAGGTTGTAATGTTAATGTGAATCATGTCTCAATATCCTCAATACAATAATTAACCTCTAGTCCCCATGCCAAAAGCAAACCGAACATTATCGAAATCCAGGAATAGAATTAATGAATAACAACTGGGTCTGAATTGATTGTACTGTAGACCTATGTCGCCGGAGTGTTATATGTATACATATTTAGCAGTTTATTTGCTAATGAAAACAAAGCAAACCTACATACTAAGTAAAACCTCAGAAAATTACTCTACAATTTCAGCATTAGACCTATACTTATCATGAAAATATTATTCATAAAATAAAATATTTTAAAGTTTTTAAAAATAATATTCACAATATTAACTCAGCAAATAATTCTAAAATTTGAGGAATAGGCCTCTACTCAATCATGAAAATAACATTATGCACAAAATAAAACATTACTTGCAGCTTTATTTTACAATACAGCAGAGCCCCGTTAATCCGGACCCAGCTTGCACGAATGTTCGATTAATCCGGATGGAAGGGCAATCAAAGTTTGAATTTTAATCACAAAGTTTTTGTTTGTTTGTTAATTCTACATCAGTTCGTAGATTAAAACTTAGGTCTACGTATACAATAGTATTAAAACTAACGTTAAGTTGAAGAAAAAGTTACGAAAAAATATAAACTTTGCAGTTTTACCCATCTAAAACTTGTACTAAAGTACAGTACGTGCATTTCAATGCAAATTCCGTTTAAACCGGATTTTTTATGATCCGGACAGGGTCCGGTCCCAACTAGACCAGATTAGCAGGACTCTACAGTATTCACAATATTAACTCAGAGAATAACTCTACAATTTGCCACCACTCAATCACGAAAATAATAACTTATTATGCACAAAATAAAACACTTTTGCAGTTTTAAAATATTCGCAATATTAACTCAGAAAATAACTCTCAATTTGTGCAACACTAAATTACGAAAATAATAATTTAGGCTACTATGCACAATTTTTTTGCAGTTTTTTAAATATTCACAGTATTAATTCAGAAAATAACTCTACAATTTGTGCAACACTCAATCATGAAAATAATAACTAACTATGCACAAAATAAAACACTTATGCAGTTTTAAAATATTCACAATATTAACTCAGAAAATAACTTTACAATTTGTGCAACCCTCAATTTCGAAAATAATAACTTAGGATATTATGAACAACAAAAAATAAGTTTTTTTAATATTCACAATATTAACTCAGAAAATAACTCTACAGTTTGTTCAATACTCAATCACGAAAATAATAACTTAGCCTAGGCTATTATGTACAAAATATTATTTGTAGTTTTTTAAATACAGTACTTACAATATTAACACAGAAAATAACTCTACAATTTGTGCAACATTAAATCACGAAAATAATAACTTATCATGCACAAAATAAAACATTTTTCAGTTTTTTTCAAATATTCAAGGAATCCTTACTGTATATTATCTAAATTAAATTACATTAGCCTACTCTGAAAAATACGAGTAAATTGCAAATAAAAGATAGGTGGGCGTAACTCTTTCAATCTTGAATTTGTATTAATATAAGCATTCATTAATTGATATCGGTTAGTTTATAGGTTTGAGATCATTGAAGAAAATTGTTGAGGTGTGCTATCGTAACAAGGGGAAAAAATCCTCACATTTTAACTCAAAGCGTTACTCTATTACTTCTACATCCCTGCTTTTATGAAAGTTTTTGTAGTGACGCTTATGTACGTCAATAGCAGTGAAAAAGGTTAAGAAAGAATCAGGAGTGGATGACAATAGTGAACGGGTGTAAACCAAAATCAGTAACTGGAGAATCAAAAGTGAAGAATAAAGACTGACTTCATTCACTTTTTAAGATCGACTTTTTTTTTGTTCTTGTTTAATGGTCAGTGGTAATCAAAAGAAGAAAAGAACACGTCTTCGCAGAAACTACTGCACTTCGGTAATACAAGTTCTGTTACGCCACAAAAAATTGCGGTGTTATCCAAGGCTCCACGTAGCAATGAACATGAATAAAACCGCCGCAGAAAGAACAAGTAAGCTCAGTAAAAGCAAACCACGATTACTGTTGCTATGAAGCTTCAAGAAGCAGGGTGGGGTACAAGTGACAGGGGCACGGGGGGGGAGCCAGGGGGGCATATAATTGACTCTAGTGGTGAGCGATTACCTGCTACAGGAGTAACCAACCAGTCACGTAGGCTGAAATAATGAGGTTGGACACAAAAAAAAAGGGCCGTCACTGCTACAACTCTGGTTAACTACATGTTATGGCTTATCCTTGAAATGTAACTGCGGGATTTGCCTTTAACTGCAATTGGTGGGATTGCTCTGGTGAACGGGCAGACAGCTTGGCGCTCCAGGAGGATAAAAAAGAAGTGAGACAGCGAGCGGAAAATTACCACAATCTGAGCTACAGTGATGCCAATTCAGGGGAAAATATAACTAAATTTATGGAATTAAAAACCTAAGACGCAAAGTTTTCATTCAATGATATGTTAAGACATTTTAAACATAAGTTAGACCAGAGTTTCTCAAGCTTTGGTCCGCGGACATGACTGGTGGTTCGCTTAGATGGTGCAGATGGTCCGCAGACATAATTAAAAAACATGTAAAGCAAGTGGAAAGTAACGAAGTAAAACATTTTTTCACATATTTGGTTATAATGACCTATAATTAATACTCCAAATACTAAGAATATAGGCCTTCTCTTAAAAATGGGATGTAAAATTAGGGATCCGTAATTTTTTTTAGACATTTTAGAGGTCCTCGAGTTCAAAAGGTTGAGAAACGCTGAGTTTGACAATTAACTTAATTCTTGGCGCAGTCGTACACAATTCTCCGAAAAAATACATAATATACAGATATATGAAGCGGAATTTGTACAATATATCTGTGGTAATTTTAAAAAGCCATTAACTGGAACATAAGAATTTTTGTATTAATACAAAGTATGAATGCTAATTGTACCATAAGTATATTTTGTAGTTTGGCAATTGAGGGACTAAGGGAAGCTATAAAATAGTATAATTATGTAAATGATAATTTTTGAAAGAATGGTGACCAAATAGAAATTATAGCTTGAAATATATATGGAATTAATAATTTCCAAAATAAGATTTGGCTTTGTGATTAATCTCACAGTTTGCACTTTATTCTTCAGATACTCTTATTAGGGCCAAAGGATATTTTATATTATAAAACTTTAGCCCAGGACATAGGAAAATATATGTATTTCGTTATGATGGAGTAAATTTATAGGTAAAATAGCAGCATCGTCACTTCCTATCCCAAGGAAATCTTATTGGATGTTTTAACACCTGTGTGAACCTGTAACCATAAAGTCTCATATCAGGAACGGACTGTTATAATTGTTGTTGTTATTATTGTCATTATCATTACTGGCATTATTATTATCATTATTATTTTATTATTATTATTTATTATTATTATTATTATTATTATTACTATTACTATTATCACTACTACTATAATTATTAACACTGAGCGTGGATTAAATCACAAAAAAAAATTAATTTATAAAAGAATACCGCTACTTTAAACAAAATGTCCTCAGAGCAATTAATAAAATAATATAATTATATTGTAATTATTGGAAGATAGCAATAAAAGGAATGGTAAAAGAATATTTTGTTCTAGAAGGAATCAGGTAAGCAATGGATTATATTTTCATATATATTAACCTTTTCACTGCTTAAAAATGCGTAACGCCAAATAATAATTGTTTAAAGCAGATATATACGAGTAATAGAGCAATACTTTTTGTCAAATGTGAGGATTTTTATCCGCACATTACTTTTAATATCGGTAGAAGCCGAAACAGAAAATTTCTTCATTGATTTAAATCTTAAAGCCAACTTATGGTTTCATTTGATGATTACTTACACAACCATAGAAATTCAGCTCTGATAGGGTTAAACGAATTCAACTTAGTGGTCTTCTCGTAAGTAAGTTGGCAACAGTGTTGCACGGATTTCCAAGTACTATACAAGAACATGCTTGACGAGGGAAGGATTTAAACGTTGCCTCATACTTCATCTTCTTAGGAAGGGATCAACAACTATTTCCTTTCTCTCCTATTATGGATTGCCGTTTTATTATCATTTCAAGAAACAACGAGAAGTTCACTTTCAATTCATTGAATCTGTAACCTATTCGCACGATGAAACAACGAGGTTACAGGTGGATCGAATAAGGTTCAAGGTGCCAGCGAGGTCCACTGCAACACGCCTTCGGTATTGAAAGAGCTGACTTTCTGGTTAGTTATACAACATGATTTACAGAATACGTGAGGAATATTTTAACGATGTTCAATAGCGTGAAATGTATTACTCAGAGTGGAAACTTCTAGACGTTATTTAACATAAAGTTATGCATCAGTGAATACAGGACAATATTGTCAACGAACGATTGGGATCAGGGTTTCTAACTTCAAGAAGTCCAAGTGCTTACATTATGATCATGTTGATTGGCGGGCCACACAGTTTTTAGGGGATAAAATTAGACAAATTGTAAACAAGAGCTGAATATTTATATAAATTTTCTTTTTAAGACCTTTTTAAAAAGAAGTCTTGAAGCATTCTTATTTTGTTTACAGCATGTGCCAGTATTTCACATAAATATTCTGATTTTTACTTTAACTTGACCTGAAATTAGGGACTAATTACAATGGAATCACAAATTAAAATTAGTAGGCCTACCTTAAAATTGATTTCGCTAAAGCTGAATACTTATTGAAGAGAGCCCTGTAATATACTTGAATAAAAATTTGCATAGGCTATTTTAAACTGGCAAGAAACGTCCTCGCCCGCCGCGTGTGTCCCTGGGCTATCAGTTCGAAACCCCTGATCTAGATCTTTTTAGGCAAAGGAACATAAATACAGGATAAACGCGACCACTTTGTGATGAAATAAAGTAGACTAAAATAAAATAATCGAATAAAGCACATGATTCCACACAATAATAATAACAATAATAATAACAACATAATTATGATAATCAGACATTTCATAATTACGGGTGGGACGTTCTAGCAAATTATAAAAACTATTTTTGCTTATTACATATCTCAAATAATAAACTAGAATTGGTTCTTCACATTCTGTAAAATTTACAATGCCTTCTCCTCCACACTACATGCAAAGCATTATTTAAAATTTATTTTAAATATTTTAAATTTGTTTCTCAAAATCTGTTACGGGTGGGACATAATTTGGACACTGATTTTAATGATGCAAAACAAAAGTTCATTTTCTGTTCTGCTATTACTGTTAGGGTCTTAATGATGTTATTAATGAAGGTATGAGGGATTAAATACAAATTATAAACTGTTTCCAGGTTGTTAGAACATTTATTTAACTCATCAATAATAATTTAACAAAACTATTACTGTTACGGGTGGGACATTACGGGTGGGACAAAAATTCCCTTGTACATAGTAATTAACCACACATATTTTTTGAAGTTAATCTTATACCAAATTGTACCTTAAGATGTATATTTCCCCAAATGAAAATGGACATAACTGATTACTCTTGAATACTTGGTATTAAAGAGTGTTAAAATCATGCTAAAAATTGCAAAAAAAAGTAACTCAACGCAATAAATAAGTAAATCGACAGATTTTCCACATGAAACCTCTTCAGATACACCTAAGTCCTTAATATTCAGAGAATTTGAGGTTTTAAACTTATTTCTGACCACCCAATTACAATAATTTTATAACTTCTCTCTTTGAGGGAAAAATTCCCATATTTTATGAAATGGCTGTAATCACATTTATAGAGTATAAACAGGAACAGCAAAGCAGTGCGCTGTTTCGCACTTAGAAGAAACCATCCAAAGAAGCATTACATGACCTAAAAACTGTTGACGTGGGGTGCGTTTGTCTGTAGACTATGAAAGGGTGTTTGTTTATATTGTTCATACATTGTATGAGTGTGGATATGTAGGTGATTGAGAAGAGGGATGGAGAAAAGAGAGAGAGAAGAGAGAAAAGAGAGAGAGAGAGAGAGAGAGAGAGAGAAGAGAAAAGAGAGAAAAGAGAGAGGAGAGAAAATAGAGAAGAGAGAAAAGAGAGTGAAAAGAGAGAGAAAAGAGAGAGAGAGAAAGAAAAAGATATACGGTTACCTCTAAGTGTATAATTTATATATATATCTTCTTCTTTAAGACCGTTTTAAAAGGAAGTCTTGAAGTATTCTTATAAACATCTGATGACGTTTCTCGCAACCTTGTAATTGAATTTCTTTAATCAGGGCGAGATTATTGATTTTCAACAATAGCAACTATTTATTTATAAATGACCCGATGTTATACTGTTAATTATGCTTACTTTTAATTACTGACTTCATCATCAATAAAAACCTGACATCTTTTATATTCAAATTTTTCGCTGACACGTATTTTGATTCCATGGAAAAAATATATTCTTATATCCGTACTTACGCTCTCAGTGGGATTCTGATGCTTACAATGTGAATGAATCTTCTCACACTTGTTTTGCGAAAAACCACATTCCATATAATGCCATGTTGAATGTACATACCTGTAAAGAAGAAACTAGTATTTAGTATGTAGTTCTTGCAATTTCAAGTATGGAACAATGAAACAAACTGCATCTGATATTATGTATACGTTTCCCACAATTACGGAAACATAGTACAGTAACTTATCATAATGTACACAATTATACACGTATCCAGTATATGGAAAAGCACACATATCCACAAAAGGAAGGTTTACAAAAGACACAAAAAACGAAATAAATAGCGAATGAAACCATGAAAACTACATTTCGACACTGCCTATAACAAATAAGGGGGCTTTCATTCACGTAATGCTGATTTCAGAATTCCATTCTTGAAGGGAACTGAACTCCGTGGCGCTACATCCCTGGAGGGACTTGGCCTACCACCCGACCGCTGCGTCATCTCCCGTAGGCAGATGGCAGGATTGGGGGGCATGTGGTCAGCATGCCGACACCCACGGCCGTTAATGGTGGTTTTCTTGACCGGAGCCGCTACTTCTCTATCAAGTAGCTCCTCAATTTGAAACACGAGGCTGAGTGCACCCCTACCAGACCTCCCTACCTCAGAAAAATCCGAGGAGGTACCGGGAATCGAACCCGGGCCGACGGATCTGTAGTCAGCGAAGCTAACCACAAGACCACGCCGGCGGACATTCTTGAAGGGAAACACACATTAAATTTGTTTTCTGAAGATGCGTCCTTTTTTCCAAGAAAATTAAATTTCCTTGGAAATTAAACACGTCTTTCGTCCCTTACTTTTTAAAATTTTGCATTTATAGAACCTCAACTTTAAACTAAAATCTCAGCATTTATAAAGCAGAGAATCACATAAAAATCCTATACAAGATCTGCAAAACTGATATTGAATTTGTGTGCGTCAAGTATCAAGTCTATTTAAGAATATAGGCTATACTATTGAAAATAATATTCCCTGTTTTAGGAGTAATATATTGTAATTGCCAATACGTATCTTTAAATTACTTAATATCTTTTAGAAGTAAAGATTTTTCCTTTCCTTTTGTATTAAGTGAATTGTACTGAGTATAGTTGACCTGACTTTAAACTCAATAACATTCGATTCTTTACAGTACGGGTACTTCATTTATTATTATTGACTGTGCATTACACAGTCATTGGAAAAGGGCATGATGTGATATGACAGTTTCAAGGAATCAACACATACGCGTTCGGTAAATATAAAAATAAAGATTATTTTCTTTCTGGCGTGAATCAACGGATGTAGGCCTACATTTAAAGTTAACATACACAAAAAGAAACAACTTTGAAAGCACATAAAAAATATCCAGGTTTCCTTGTAAGTTACAGTAGAGTGCTTAGAATCTTTCCGATAAAATCCGCAGTGGTTTACCTTTATAATCGAATCAGCTAGGCCCACTCCCCACCCCTGCGCATATCCTTTCGCGTTGGACGATACGCAGCAGAAGCTATCCCTCCCTTATTGTGAGTATCATTCCCCCCAATCCCATGCTCCTGAACCTGAAACCAATCTGTGTCCAAAGGTTAATGTTCGAGTGTCAAACTTTTGACATCAAACCAATACGAGTCGGACTCATTGAAGGATGGTGTGGACACTCGTTACGAGGCACGACCTCAGCTACTGAAAAGAATTGTTCCCATATTCCACCCCATTTCACCGCTCAACTAGGCCTGAAGCTAATGCGTGTGTTCGGACTTGAATTCAAACAAAAAAAGAGATCGGCTCACCCATAGATGAACATAGATGAAAAGATTCAATGCCGACTTTAAATAAAGAAAAACACTAGAAGAAACCAGATGCAACGGAAAGTTTCCTGCCCTCGACTGTACATATGAAATGTTCTGATATTATTCCCAAATATCTACCCAAAATAAATAATGTTTATTAGTTAATATTTATTAGTAGGGCAAGGCATTTAATAACCATAAAATAGTGAAAAAATGCAAAAAAAAATGCATTTATGGCCTAAAAATAGTAAAAAATGACCTAATATTTTTTAAAAATGACCAACAAATTTTTCATTATTACTTATACATTTAGTTATTTTAAGTAATGAATTGCTAAAAGCAATTTAATGGATGACAGTGCTTTATATATTTCCCCTAGCAAATATGTAACATTTAGAAAGAAAAAAATATTTATTGCTACAAGACAAACTGCTATGGTGTTTACAATAAACCTGAATTAAAATTAACTATGAACAGTTGGCGGAGATTCTGAAATAAAAACGATTGTCTGTTGTCTTAAAGTACCTCCACTGAAATATGACCTAAAATGCCAAGAAATACCTATAAATTCCAAAAAAACCTAAAAATGCAGAAAATGACCTAAAATTGCCAAAAAATGACCTATATCTTAAAAATGACGAAAAATGCAAAATAAAGCAAAAAATGCAAAAACAAAATGCCCTTATTTAATCAGTTATTTAATTATACGTATTTATATATATTCGAGCTATCAATTAACCTTCATATAAAAACGATGCAAAATCATCAAATGCCTTGCCCTATTTATTAGCATTGGTGGGACGTTAAATAATATTAGCCTATAATGTATATCCTATCTTAAGAGAATTCCATTAGGGCGAGAGTATAGACTTGGGGATCTGAATTTCTTGTATGCTTTATATTCCTGGGAACTGAAGAACTGTAATAAGATCCTACACAACATGAGGCATCCTACTTTTGATGCAATTTTCTCCACGAGTAGCCTATAAACTATGTATAGTGCTTTGTCCACAACGGAACTAAAGATTCGATACAATGCACCACTTTTATTTTACAAACCGCAAACTAGAGACCACTCTATTAGAACTCAATTTGCTGCACAGATAATCCATTTAAGACGTCCTACCTCGAACGTAATCTATTTATTAGAAGGCTCTTAATGTAGTTAAAAACTCTAAGCGAGAAGATGATGTTACATCTAAATTCCAACAATGGAACAGAAACAATCGTGATCATTAGAAAAGAGTTGGACCAAATGTGAGTGTTATTGAGGATCAATTGAAGATTCTAATTTCTTTTCGTGGCTTCAACTTTGGTTCGCATTGTAGGCCTATATTTATGTAATCTTAAGTTCAGGATACACTACAATCAGGCATTCGCCTTAGCAGGCGAATATATTGCCGAAAATCACACTCAGATTCATCAAGGAGTTAGAATCGCCGCCTCCCGAACGACAGCTCCAAACATGCCCACCTCTGCCACCTCCCTCAGTAACGATTTTACTAACTCCCATGATTCTTTATGCAATAGTTGGAGATAAGTAGAGTATCAGTTTCTTTTCACTACAATATCAGTGTGTTGATCAACTGGGCCATGTCCAGTAGCAAATACCGATAAAAGTATAGCAAAACTCTTGGAGTACCTTGATACCCAATGGCCGATATAAAAAAGTACAATGGAAACCACACCCGGTGTGATTTATAATGGTGAAACTGTGCCCCACATAACCATGTCACGTCTTGTCATTTGAACTAATTTCCTGCACGAGTGATTGACTGCAAGGATTGCCACCAGAATACATCATCGTCACGGCAACACCTTCACGCTCTCACGCCCAAATGCAATTTGCAACATTTAATAGAATAGGTCTACTCTGCGTGATGCATCTTGTTCCTGGATACGATTATACAATAACAATGTAATAATAATAAAAATAATAATATTAATAATAGTAATAATAAAATAATAAATAAATAAAGGTAATAGCAATAATGTAATAATTAGAATCTGGAAGTTTATGAAAAATTATTAATAATGCTGGATAATTACATGCTATTATTAAAATGTGTACAAAAAATTAAAGAAAAGAAAATGGATGGTTTAATTTAGTATTTACTCTATTGCATATTTTTTTCAGTTTTGCAATAATTCATCATATTTGCTTCATATTAAAATATTTGTGCGTATTTTATTATTTCGTCACGTTTTCAGGGCATATTTCTGACAGATTTTTAGATATTTGCATATTTAGATAGCATAAGCTATTTGGTTATGTGGATGTTTTGAGAATCGACTGTACAATAATTAACAGAACATGACTGATGTTTTCAGAACGGTTGAATAATAGTAAATGAACGTTTCAATCTAATAATTTTAAAATTACTAAATTCCTTGCACTGGCCTTTTTAAAGTTTTGTAATGTAATATAGGAATAGAAATCAGGCGTATCATTTCTTCCAATAATTTTCACATGTGACTTACTTGGGTCAAAGGTCACTCTGGAGTGGAAGGAAATGAGAGAGTAGACGAACTCGCGAAGGCTGCAGAGCTACATCAGACTTGGACTACAGTTACGCTGCCTGTCCTATATCTTTTTTCAAGAAAACTATAAACACAGAAATACTAAATGAGTGGAATTTGTTGTGGATCAACAGTAAGAAAGGAGTCATCACAAGAAATATGTTCTTTCCAACTATAGAAGACAGGAAACAAGCAAAATTCTTTGAAATGAACTACTTTCTTACTCAGTTCGTGTCTGGACATGGGAAATTCGGTAGTTACTTTCTAGATTTCATATACCATCGCCTTCTGGATACTTGTACTCCTGCAAAGAAGAACAGCAAACAATAGTTCATCTTCTGTTCGATTGTCCTATTTATCTGCAGAAGCGAATCTACTTCACCTCTCATCTAGATTCGTGTGGACTTCAATACAACACACCACTAAATGGAATTTTTAGACGGAAATGTTGTGCATCTTCCTTTCTCAGTTTCATCTTTCACATTTTTAAAACTCTTTGACTGTAATCGTAACATTATGTGTTCTTTTGATGATTATGTATCACAAATCTAACAGGTTAATTATCCATGTATGTATTTAAGCTTATGAAATCAATCTAGATTACAACATACAGCCCTAGCATACCTATTGGTGAAATAGGGCTCCTTTGTATTGGAGAATAATAATAATAATAATAATAATAATAATAATAATAATAATAATAATAATAATAATAATAATATAGGCTATAGGCCTACAACTTCTATTTTCTGTAATTTATCATGTAATTCAACTAACAAGTATTAAAATTACTGAACTGATAGAGCATACTTCATTTTAAAGATGTAGCCTGCATTAGGCTAAACGTCATCCATTCCACTACGGAAAATGTATTTCCCGGAAAGACAAACCTACTTGCTTGAGTCTTGCTGCAATTTCCACTGGAAAAGAAGATCTGACCTTCAAGGAAAGTAACACAGAGGAAACCTTACTAATAATGAGAACAGCACGAAACTACTAAATTTGGATAATAAAAGGAAAATGTCGTTTAGAACACGCATGGGAAATTATAGCGGGGAAAACACGAGAAATCCCGGATCTCTCTACTGAAATAATCACGATCCTATGACGGGAAAAGGAGTAATATAAGAGTACAAACCCATATAAAAAAATATATAGCAAAACCATCCGCCTACCACAAAAAGGGTCTACAGCGATTTCGGTATTGCAACAAAAATGCTTAACGATTATGTTTAAACTTCAAAATATGTTCTTGTATACAGACAAATTTTATAATGGAATCATCTGAAGAGTTCTGGTAAATTAAGATGACACAATGTAGGTAGTACTTCGGACTTCCTAAGTCCACAGGTTCTCGAACCTATAATAAATGGAAGAGCAGTTCAATTACTGTGTGATACTAACACTGAATTTATGGAATGATAATTCTTTCACGCTGGCCGTGTGTAGGCTAAGATGGAAAGGTGAAGTCAGACTGAAAAATTCAATGCCACATCCGGGATTTGAATCAGGATCTTCGGCTCTCCGTGCCGATGCTCTTACCAACTGAGCTACCACGGGAACATGCCGGTACAAAATTAAATTCTCCAACTGACTCACTGAATTTGTACTTTACATGCCAAATTACATATTTCAAAAAAATTATTTAACAATAATTCAGGAACAAAGTTCCTCAGTTTTTTAGTAGGATCAAGACCGAAGTGTAGGATGATAAATAAACACAAGAAATGAACTCTTAACAGACTAGGAACTGTTCAGAAGAGCACAGCTTGATAAAAACATGCATTATCTTACTAGTTAAGGAGCAACTATAGATATGGCGACCTAATTCTTTAATTCATATAAAGAACGGAAGTTGGGAACGGAGGAGAGGGCGTATTACTAAATTCCGGCCTAGATACAAGAATCAGAGTCAACATTGAACCCACTCGCTGGTTCCTACTGATAGCGAGCAAGGATAAACATCCATAAATCATAAGTATGTAATTAATATCTTGCCAGGAGATGAAATAACTTATTAAGATATCTCATGAGATCAGAACTTGTTATGGCACTGCAATAAGATCCTTCATTATGCTTGTGTATCTGCTTTACTTCATTACTCCCGAAGTAATTATATTGAAGAGTCCACTGCAAAAAGTGGGAATATCAAATTGTGTTCGCTTTTCAAGAAGTGAATTGGTCCACTTTAAAACCATATCTTGCCAGTACATTAACAAATATCATGGTTTATTTGTGTTACAAGCAAGCCCTCATAAAACAAAAGACCATTCCACATTAAAGGAACAAAATGTGACGAAGAGGACGCAATACATCACATTACTGTATAAAGAAAAACGCCTCACTTGAAATTTTAAAAGCCTTAAACGTAGTTTCATTTTGCATTTACTCCACATTTTCCATAAAGACATTTTGTTTTAGATACTCGGCTAATGATTATTGTGTTACCTAATTACTCGCCCTGCGAAAATTAAATTACATTGGCTCTGTTTGCTTATAAAAAAATCTAGCACATTATTATTATTATTATTATTGAAAATTACTGTTATAACACAAGACAAATATCTCTTCCGGTGTCGTTTTTACGAACTGTCTTCCTCAACAGTGATGCCATCGCACTGTGCAGTACACTATGCACGAAGGATCAGTAGCTTATAACCTGTGCTTTGTGTCGTGCTGCGGACAGCACCTGACAAATGTTGGTATATGTAACTCATGGAATAAGTAGCTCCACTTCAGAATTAAAAGATAGGCCAATACTGGTAGTATTTCTAAGACACGTCACACTACTGTGCATGACATTCTGCCAAAATTTGTACTTAGTTCTCCTTTCCTCCTCGCACTCCCTGCTAGGGCCTATATGCAGACGTAAACATCGTCAGCAGCGCTCTTTGCTCAGTAGCATTCCTAAATGTCCTGAGTTATAGTTATGGAGCTGAAGCATAGAAGTTTAATCAAAATTTAAAATATTTTTTATAATAGATAATCCCATGAGAGCTGACCACATGCCCCCCCCCCCAGTCCTGCCGTCTGCCTAAGGTAGATTACGCAGCGGTCGGGTGGTAGGCCTTGTCCCTTCTGGGATGTTAGCGCCACGGAGTTAGAGAATCCCATGAGACATTACGAGTTTATCGATAAATTTATCTCATAAAACTAATATATATATAAAAGTAAAGATCTATGGATCTCATCAAAACTTTATGTAACTTTTTTTTTTAAATGTTACATTTTCCTATAATTTATTTCATACTGGCAGACCGGGAAGGACGAATTTTCGAGCACGTGTCAAATTTCTCTGAGCAACTATACTTCCTTCAATGATTGTTAATCCTAGATGGTTTCGCTTCTTGACTTCTACGTTATATAACTTCGCAGCTTGAACTGCACAAACCACAAGTTAAAAATGAATTACGGTTTATACGAGAATGGACCTATTGGATAAGAATGACAGAGTTCAATAAAATCTGTCAGGTGTAACAAAGATACCTATCATTTGTCTTTATTTTCTGGATCCATTCACAAGCTGTGAAGACTGTCAAACTTGGATAACCACGGGTGTTGTTCTTATTCTTTATTATTCACGAAACAGTATGGTTTCAAATGATGTGGTATACGCCTGATGACAGGTAACATCATCTTAAATTCGGGATCGTTACAACAGGTCGAGCACATCCCTCGCTTTCGAAAGCAAGCATCTGTGAAAGCTGTTCGGTTTCTTTAGCACTGTAGCAATCTTAAATAAGTTCCTTTACACCAAGCCTGTGTTGAATTTATTTTGAAGAATCTTTTCAGAGTCAAAATATAATAAGAAGTTTACAATATTTTATGTACAGAAAGACTACAAAGAAGTACGCCTCTACACGTATGCACGAATATAGATTTTAATAAATAATTTCACAATAAACCGCTGACCATTTTGCCCCTTCTGAAGGAAGATATGTTGCAAAATGTTATGTACAGAATTACCCCAAGTTTAAAGCCACGAATCAAACAGCAAGAAGCTCTGAAAGAAACAGAACATATATATATATATATATATATATACGTAATAAAACTTATTTTATCGTTAAATTACTATCTCAGTCTTAAAGTAAATAAATACCTTTTTCTTAGTTCAGTCACATATCAGATTCGGATGGATGAGTCATCTTCTCTATCTATTTTTAAAAAAATTAAGTTTCATGTTGTAGTGGTGGTTTCCTACTTTTACTCAATAGAAAAACAAAAAACAATAAACCACAATACGGGAATAAAATGGAGGCATGTACAAAAGTATAGTTCATCTCACGTACAGTTAAGTGGTTATTCTCCTGTTTTACAATAACTATTGCTACGTTAAGTCATAAAGAATCAAATCCGTTTTATAAGACATTGTAAAAATGAACTGTGGTTCATACTTGCTGTAATGTCACCTGTAAGAAACTAAGAATATTATTTCTCGTGTTGTTTCTCACTATTTCTGTACTGCATCTGCAAGACAATAACTCTGTTCCTACACCCATGTAATGCACTGCCAAGTACCACGACGCATGCGCACATTGTCTATTGGCTGTTAAATTATGTTGTGCGTATACGTCACGCAGCGAAACTGACAGTGCGCACGTGCGTCGTGGTAGATGAATATCGTATACAGTATAATTATATGACCTGCACAATCATTTTCTTTATATTCGCCGCAGTCTGGTCCCGTCGTTCATGCTAAAGTCTGGCCGTTCTAAGAAGGAAACCTGAAGTAAACAAAAATTAGTGCATCTGTCTCGCTCTAGCACATTACTCGTATGACATAAGAGTGAGACAGACATACTGGTGTTTCTTTACTTCAGGTTTCTTTCTTAGTTCGTCTCGGGTATAGTCACATCGGGGTTTTAAAGGCAGCTTCATCAGCTGATGAGTGTTTCTCCGCCCATACAAGTGACATAAGTACACGCCTGTGCTCTAACCAAGGGTTTTTATTAATTGGAGAATTATAGATATTGTACTCTTATATAGCGAAAGCAAAACTGGCACGTCAAAGAGTGAAGAATAATAAAGTTCTCTCATACAATTCATACAATTCTGCAATTCTGACCGTCTGTAGGTATCAAGATGCTTTCTGCGTTACACAAATCAGAGGAATTGAATTTTATTTACATGGGTTATTTACTAGGGTTTTCCATCCTTCTTCAGCACCACAGTTTAAATCCTTCTTTGTCAGTGTTCATGTACGAACCATAGAGAATATATTTCAGAAGAAACTTGAACATTTTCTTCCATTTCCATTAGTCGCCAGTTTTTTATTTTTTTATTTCTATTTTATTTTTTAACTTGAAGAACGCTGCCCTGGTCACTGCGATTCGTGATTTGATTTTCTTGATTATTATGGGTGGTCTCTGTCAGCTAGGTAAAATTCTATGTTATATTCTCTTATTGAGTCATTTAAATTTTTAAATCTTCCCATCTTGCCTACTTTTTTTGTTTGTCTTTTGTTTTTGGCATTGTTACAGGGAGTTTTCATTGAAGGCACATGCAATATTCGTGATCTTGAATACGTGCGGCTCATCTGAATATCCAACAAATCGTGGTTTGTTTAGGCAGAAGTGGGTATTCTCGGTACAAAGGGCTCTTGTGTTGCGAAGGGCGTTGGCCTGCATACGGCTAGTGAATAACATGCCAAGTAAACGCCATGTTTTCATTTAAGAGTTGTACAAAGAAGTAAAGCATATACAAAACCACGAACCCATGAAGGAAAGATTAAACAAACAGTCAGTATTCTACTGTGTTTTAGCAAACAGACGAGAGATAACGAAAGGCAGTCTTTATCTAAATACTGTAACACTGAATTGGTAAAGGTATTCAATTCTTACATTCCCATATGGAGCATAAAATTTAATTTATAACCTGTTGTGTAGTGTTTTAAAAAGCAATTCCACCTTTTCCCTCGAATTTGGTTTTTATAAAATTAGCTTAACAGTTTTGTCATTCCTAAAATTTGTAGTTTTCAAGTATAAAACATTATTAAAAACTATAGTTGTCAATATTATGAAATCTCAAAATCTTAAAATTGGAGTTGGAATGGAACAAAGTTTAGAATAAGACAATCTGGGATAAGGGGGGGGGGGAAAGGACTTGAAGATGGCGGATTAAGCCGAAATATATCGTCCATTCTACATTTTAGGATTTTGTTCTTTTATCATTGATGGTACATGATGGTTACCATTCGGCGATATATTATAAACGGGATGATGACGAAATGAGTCAGAGACTCAAGTGCCAAGATAAATTATTCCACATCTTTCATGTTGAGGACGACTCGGAAGCAAAATTCATTTACTGGTTCAAGTCGGATTAGAATCATAAAATTTCTGAACCATCAATTGTGGAGAAAGAAAACAAGGGTTGCAATGTGCGTAATTTACACTCTGAATTAGGATGTGTTTGTGGTATTAGCTAAAGTTTCATATCTATTATCTGCGATAGTTGAGATGGTAGCTAGACCTGGATTTCTACTGATTTTTGGAGTGATTAGATGAAAAAGGATGACGGCGAAATGAGTCAGACGCTCAACGCAAGAATAAATTATAATATATTCATTTTTGTGCTGATGACTAAGAAGTATTGTAAACTCCATGTCGGATTAAAACCTTCGACTGTCTAATCGCAGGATTACTTCATTGCAGTGTGCTTATCCACGCGTCCGGAATGGTGGACGTGCAGACGACTAAAGTGTCGAGGTATCTGTTGTGCACACGCGCTTACAGCTGGTACTCGACCCCGATAAGCAGGGACCCGAGACAAATAAAAATAACGCTATTTTTATAAAGTAATAGTTCAGTTAATCATGCTTTTGTTGTGCGGCTGATAAGTCAATAATCCCATCACTGACACAGAACAAGAATGACGCAACTCTCACAGAGTTTTATGTTATCTTAAAATTAGTGGCGGATCCAGGGGAGGGCCGTAGGGGGCCGAATGCACTTAGCTTTTTTTTTTTACGTTTATTTGATTTTTCTATTCGTCGGAAATAATTATCTAATAAAATAACATTCAAATTTAATTAAATACAAAACAAAATTAAAAGCATTTATATTCTCGCTCAATTTCAACCTGAGGATTGTAAAATGCAAGTTGAATAGTGTTTGTAAGAGACGTCAAATGCGAAGGCTAGTCGACAGCAGTAGTACGAGTTCCTTATATTTCATTATTATTATAAATGATTAATTGATTTCTGTGAACTATTTCAGACCAGCACTTGCTTAAAGACAAACAGTCTGATACTTGATTAATGAAATTTAATTTTTACGCAATGTGTAAAACCGACAAAATTCAACTAAAATTCTGGACAAGAAGAGCTTTAGTCTGCTGAGAAATTTGGATAAATCATCCAGAGGACTTAAGGGAGGAGGTGCGAATTTACTATTTTTAGAAAAATAAATTTCTCTAGATCTGTAAGTCCAATGGGAATAAAAATTGCCATGCATAAATAATTTTCGTAATTTTAAAATTCTAACAAATTTACATTTAGCGTTTTAACGTAGGTATACATAGGCCTCAGAAAAAATGTAGAAAATTAGAAAGCAATAATGCAAAAACCAAATTTTGCTAAATTAATTCTATTTGAAATGGATTAGTGTCCTAGCTACGAATAATCTCTATTCGGGAATGTAATTGTATTGATTCTGGAAGTGTCCGACCAAAAACAATACAATATACCTTGAGGTAAAATAAATCTAGGTTCATGGAAGATTAATGAACTGCACACTGACCATTAAAAATTAATATTGCATAACATAGAGGACCAGAATAAACTCCCAGTTTCTTACAATGTACATGGGAACATTTAGAAATGATAGCTTGCAACCTTAAAATTTATGTTTTGGGGACCATTTATTATTTGTAAATACATAAAATTAATTCAGGTGAACTCACAAAGCGTAACAGAAATTCTGTTCTTCTTTCTGAGAAAGTTTGGTCATGCTAGAAGATCGTCTTTTATACGGTCAACTGTTTCTTATGAAATCATAAACTGTAGAGGCTTAAATCGGTTAGAGGAAATGTCACTCTAACGTCTACTAAAAACCAGGAACTCTGTAAGTGCTTACTAAGATGTTATCCAAGCATGAAAGACCTCTAACTCTCCCAATTCATTTTAGACAGCTTGTATCCATGCAGAAGATATAGGAATAGAATACTCAGCAGACTATGAAGATCGTTAATCTAGTTCTGAAATGTGGAAACTGTTATACAAGTTGAATTATCTTCATTAGAGCGAGATAAGCATGGGCAATAACATGCAATTATTGTGATTATGTGATGACTTTCATGTCTCTGTACATTAACTTAAAACAATAATTTAGTCTTTTATCTGTACTGTAACTAGGTTACCAAGCGAAACTGGAAACGCTATTTGTGAGTTATTTATTGATAGTAAACACTTTTCTGTTTAAAAGATTTCATGAAAATATTATAAAATTTTACATAATGACAATTGAGGCACTGCGCTACAACCGGAAGGTCGTGGGTTTGATTCCCGATGAGGTATCTGGGATCTTTCAATTTACCTAATCCTTCTAGCGGCACTATGACCCTGGGGTGGACTCAACCTCTAACAGAAATTAGTTCCAGGAGCAATCCAGGGAGCAAATGCAGCCGATTCCGTAAGACTGACAGCTTTATGTTCCGAATGTACCTAGGAGCCTCAACCTCCTGGAACCCCAAGGGCCTTTACGACCTGTATAGGGATCACTTTACTTCACGTACAATTAAATTGAAATGAACAGATGATTCTTGAAATAAGTACTTTTACTAACTCCCCTACCATGGATACTATAGTCTAAGGAACTACTGTTTTCGACCCTAAAATCCTATTACGAATTTTCAGCTGTCTACTAAGTAAGTACAGGTGGGGGGGGGGGGGGAAGCGGACCGACTCTTGTACCTGATTTCAGAGCCTTGAGATACGTAAATAAATGTAAGATATGTAACGAAAACGTTTGTTTTCAGAAGCAATGCAAATTACGTGAAATTATTTCTCAATTCAAGCAATTTATCGAAACTAGAACAAATTTCAATACACTCCCTGCTATCCTGTGAATGCCGCTAGGCATGCGCAGTGGCTCATATCGGCAACTTAGATATTTTAATCGGTCCACTTTTTTCCCCTACCTGTACATGAAAATATTGTGTGTAGGCCTATCTAGCTCAAGATAAACAAAATCGTATCAAATGGAAAATTTACGTTCTAGGAATATCTTCCAGGAATCTGTTAATAACCGCAAGCTTAACTTTCCCCGTAGTACCATTTTAAACCAACTCCGTGGCTCAACTTCCCATAGTAATGCAAGGCCTACCACCTGACCGCTGCATCATCTGCCTTCGTCCTTCCACGTTGGCAGATGGCAGGATTGGAGGCATGTGGTCAACATGCCGTCTTCCTCGACCCTCACTGTTGGTTTTCGCTACTGGAGCCGATACTTCTTTACCAAGTAACTCCTCAGCTGTTCTCACGAGGCTGAGCGCGCCCCGTTTCTTAATATTATTTTCTTCCTGTTTATTTTGTGAAAGTAGTTTAATTCCTACATTATTTTTTATTATAGGATCTGGCTATCTTAAAAAATCCTATAGAAGGTACCGTTAATAACAACTTTACGTGAAGATAATGTTTTTCGGGATTTTCTAGAAAAGAGCTCTGATAATTTTGTTTAATTTTTGTGCACTTTTTAACTTTGTTATGAACATTTCTTATAATAATTGTCTGAAAAGTAATTGTAAGCTAACCATCTCTTTTAAGTTCTGTATTTAGAACAAAATGGATCTGTATGAGGATGAGATAACTTAATACGTTCTGCGCAACGCATAAAAATTAAACTGCAGGTCTATAATAGAATGGCGGAGTTTGAGTGTATAGAAGATAAAGGAAAGAAGGAAGAATTTTGAAAAAGGAAAATGTCAAATTTGCTATAGAACAAGATGCAGAACATAACGTCCTAAGTTTCCCCAAACTCAGACCTGGAGAAAGAAATGTATAGATAAGTTACTATAAATTAATTCGAGAGTGATATACAGAAAATTGCGTGCCAACTTTAAGCTACTAAAAGCTTAGGAATCATATTGTGTATAAGCTTATTAAAATAATAATAATAATAATAATAATGTTTTATTTTACCTGGAAAAGACTAGGTTATGTAAGTCAAATCTAACAATATTTATTACTAGGGCCCGGATTTTTATGTGCTAAAAAACTTAAAAATATTTATTTTTTATGTGCTAAAAATGTTAAAAATATGTGCTAAAACTTTAAAAATATGTGCTAAAACTAAAAAAAAAAATATTTTCTGAATAAGAAAGAAAAACACCAGAATGTTCGTAACTTACTAGAACAAATTATATTGAAACTCGCCAATTGCAGCTAAACATCAGAAGCTGACTGGAGTTGCAGTGCACAACAAATGTCATCTCCAAATTATGGATCACAAATCCTTAACTATTATCCGAGAATAATGCCTTATATTGAGAAAAGGAACGTTCTACATCACATATTTGCATATTTGAAGAGGGGTATAGGCTATCACTAACACACACACGATCAAGTTCACTTATGTTTTGGCCTTCCAAAACTTGAGCTACTTTGCAGACGGTTTGGTAGCCACCATTTTTCTCAAACATACCTTTAAATTTTGTTCTTAGAATTTATATTTTCGAACCTGATATAGTGTTAAGTTGCCTTTCAACACATTGTATTTCTTTAACTGAATTACGCAATGTTGAGATTGGGTTCTGTTCTCCTCCGATAAACAAGTGCAAGTGATTCCCTCTCACTTCATTGTAAGTGAAGCATTTGTGTTGAATTCTTTCGAGATACAAATTTTTGTTGTAAAATGTTAAAAGAGAATGAGAAAAAGTACTAAAATATTTATTTATGGAGAATATATCGAAAATATTTATTCACATAACGTTTTTTGTAAAACATGTGTTTTTATGTAAAATAAAATTTGGAATTTTCGGTTGTCGGATCTTGATAAGTTATGCGCATCAGGAAAAAAAATACATAAAAAATCCGGAAAAGTACTAAAATATGTATTTATGGAGAAAATATCGAAAATATTTATTCACATAACTTATTTTGTAAAATATGTGTTTTTATGTGAAATAAAAATTGAAATTTGCGTTTGTCGGACCTCGATTTGGATATAAACTTTGTTTTAACAATGTACGCATCAGTAAAAAAAAACATTTTTTTACATACAAATCCGGGCCCTATTTATTACATACTGTACCAAATTAAAGAATAACATTGGAGGCAACACTGTTTATCTAATGAAATTCTTCTGAATTTATTGTATGCCCAATAGTTTAAATAAAAATTAAGTTATATATTATGTTATGATATACCGATGGTAGCCCATATAAATACGAGATAGGTGTAATTTCTTACCCTGAAGTTATGAAATATAATGTAATTTTTTGTGCGTCCAGTGCTTATCATGCACACGGTAGCTACAGCATATTCAAGGATCATTTATTTATGTAACCTTGATCTTGAAGCAGAAAATCTCGTCCAATGTATGACATGTTTTATAGTCAGGAATAATAGCTACTGTGCTGGAATAACATTAATTTTCCATTAAATTTAATGAGCACAACATGAAGAGAGAAGCAACTGCAGATTTTACTGAAAGAAATAATGCTAACCTCCAATGTAAACACCTGACCATATACTCAATCGACTCTTTCTTACATAAACATCTACAGAGTGGACCAAAAGTCGCGATCGGATAATGTTTATATTGTAATAACTCATTTTTCGAAACAGAAAACTAATTAAAAACTATTCATAGCCTGAGAGGAATATTTACCCCCTTCATATACGTTTTGTAGGATTAGTTTGTCGATTTTCCGATAGAGCAAGGACATTGTTATGTTTTAGTGACAAGACAGAGTTTTCTTGCGCGCGGGTTTATTAGGCGATTGTTGTCGATGTGCAACGCTGTGTTATGTTTGTGTTGTAAGCAATGGCGGATACAATCAAATATACGATTGAGGAACGTCTCATTGTTAGTGTGTGGGTTCATGAAAAAGAGCAAACTGGCGAAACGTACGAAAAAATCAGAGATAACTTCTTTCTTCGTTTCAATAAAGCAGCTCCCACTGAAGCCAAACTACGGAAACTGGAAAAGAAGACTTTCTCAAAAGGCTCTGTATTGGATGCAAAACGCAGCGGAAGACCTAGATCATTGGAGGGTTCACCGATGAAATCAACAAGGAAGCGATCGGAAGAAATGCAGATCTCAAAAACTTCGTTGAGCGACAACTGGCTCTGGTCCTCCTTAGAAGAAATTCTTGGGTTGGAATGATTCGGATGGATTCTGTTGAAAAACTTAAGAGAGAGATCATCCGTATCTTCAGAACGATCACTCCCGAAATGCTGAGGCGGGCAAGCAAATGGACATGGCGGCGCATTCAACCGTGCGCGGAAACAATGGTGCACATACCGAAACTTTGGACGTTTAACAATGACGCGGACAGGTCCAGGGAACTTTCTTTTACCAGATTTCCATCCCTTAATACTTTCTACTTCAACAAATCAAGTTTTTACGTCAATTGTGGCATTTTATTATTGCATAAACTAACATACCAAATATCCGATCGTGACTTTTGGTCCACCCTATATATAAGCTAGTCGAAACCTGACTATAATATAATACATCATAGTTCTGAACAGGCTTATAATAACTTTTACTATATAACAATTCTGATACAATGATCTTATGTATATATATAAAGTGAGCTAAATTAGATTCTGTGATTGCATTCCATAAAGGAACAGGGATTACAGGCCTATCGACACAATGGTCTTCTTCAGAGGAGCTGCTACCACCTTTTGTAAGTAGCATGTCAATAGGACTCACGAAATTAAGTGAATCCTTCTCCAGATCTCCCTATCATCCAGAAAACCTGACGAGGAATTAAATCTCCAGGTCCGAAGTCAGTAACCTTAATCACAAACCATTGACGTGGTATACGATTCAGTAATATGGTGATTATATCTGAAAATTATCCTGTCTTGTAGTCTATGCCATTTCCAATAAGGAAAACCAATGTCACAAGTTTACGCAAGGTTATTTTTTTATCCTATGGAACATACAGGTTAAAAGTGGTAGATTTTAACAGTTTTTTTCTGCGGTAGAAGAAAATTCAAATAGGCTATCATTTTTATCCCAAGTAAGTATATTTCTAAGTTTTTATTTTTTTATTTAAACTTTACCTATGGGTATTATCCAAAGTGTTCTGATTTTGCACGTCAGCAGAGGAAAGAAGAATTTTAATTTTCGTGCAAATTAAATACAAAGATTATTACGTGGACATATAAATCCGCCTCTCAAGGCAACATCATGGCGAGTGTATCTTAAAGTTGTTTTATACGCTTGTCAGAGGTTACTGCTACCCGAAACAGTATAACTGACAGTGCGCTGTTGCAATTCTGCGGAAACTTCCAACTTCATTATCTCCTAAACCAGAAGCATATCCACAAAACGCAAAATAGGGTTTCTTTTATTTTAATGTGATATACTGCTCACCGCCGTCTACGAGTAATACAGTCTAGAAGGCAGTGATACTGCCCCTTTGAATCCGCATATACGTACCTCTTCCAGCTTGTGCAATTACAGTTCAATTAATCCGCGCAAAATATTAGGTTTTCGACATTAACTAATTCATTAAGAAAGCCTACATGAAGTATAAGGTTTATATCATTCATAATCATTAAAATAATATGAACATCATTATAATTAACAACGGCAAAAAAAAAATGTACCTCATAGATACTTGGCCTCCTAATATAACCACAAAGCCGTAAACTTGATATTATTATTACCTCAATGTGGAAAAGAAACTGACATTTTAAAATAAAATGTATTAGTATTTTACTAGGAATCTCCATTGTATTGGTAACACAAATAAGCGACAGATGAAATGTCACTTGAAATGAATATTTTCTTACATTTAAAATATCTAAAATCAATCGATTTTCACTCGGATGTAAAAATATTTTCTCTTTGGTCTCTCGAAATTCATAGTCTACCTTATAGGTTGGCAAGGCTGTGAGAGACTTCGGCATTGTTGACAATTTTTTGGATATTTGGTTTTCACGTTCTAACGTTCTACTGCTTCATGTCTGGAGAGGTATGTAGATTATATTATATCATTTAATTTGTAATAATGATTCATATAATTAACGAAACTCTGTCCTCTTTTTAATAATATTATGAACATAAACTCTGGATATTTCAAAATCGTAGTTTTTAGAATATGGCAAAATATTCATTGGAATAGGTAAGCGACTGGTGAAAAATAATTGTTTCTGGATAAAACATCATTATTTGTATCCCTAAGTCCAGTAAATAATCGGTATCCTTTGAAAGTTGTGTTTTTCAATATTAGAGTGTATTTGCTTATATCGCCAAGCAAATGTTACGCATCCTTTTTCCTAGTATATTGGTGGGCAGACAAGGCAAATTTCTGAGAATGTTTCGTTCTACTCCATTTACAATCAAACGAACGGTAAAGAAGATTATGCCAAGCACGCAGATTGATCTTGAATACTGAAAAAGAAAATCTACATTACACACAAATCGTTAATCAATTTTAATTCGTTTAGGACTACTGTAGAGAAAATACTAAAAATCCCAAACAATCACATGACTTTCTGTAATATGAGCAGGAACAATGCTATTTACTCCCATGACACGAGTTTATAGTAACTCTACAACGAGAGTTAAACAAAGTTAATAAACAATGATAAGGAAATCGTTTATGAATAACTTCGGCTATTAATAATTATAATCTTCCTTAAAATTCTGTGCATAAGAAAAAAGGAAACTAGCTGTTGAAGTTAAAAAGGATGGCATTCGGATGAAGAAGATTATTGCTGCTGCATCATTTATTATTCTAGCGAGAACAATGAAACAAAAGCGTAGTCATCGAATCTCACAACAACAAAAAAGTTGGAATACGTGAAGATTTAAGTTTGGGGGGGGGAAAAAAAAGAAGTCCGAACTTTTATGTAACACCTGATACAGCAAGATTTCCAAGTTTTCTGAGAATGTCTCCACGGCCCCGATTTAGATAACTGAATGTAGCCAATAGGTTATTCTCGCAATGTGGTCTAACTCTATTTTACAATGTGAAGGGTTGAGAATGTTATGTGTCTCTAATCAAATTTTTGTATGAGGAAATCACTTGTGTATCAATATTTTCCGTAGCGTATTTTCTTTCTGAGGGGCTGTGTCAATAGGCATGTGAAGCTGAACATTTTATAGTTTACCATATGTCGCATGTTATTATATTTTGTAAATTCAGTCATTTAGTAAATCGCCTACATGATTCTCAGAAACATGATCTACGCGTACTTCAATCAGCCTAGCCCATTTGTAGTAAGAGTGATACCTCCAAACCGGTTTTGGAGGAAGGAGCATGCTTTAAAACAGGCATATCAAACCCAAGTTTCACTACAAAGGCTAACTTGACTTAATAAATTGAAGTCCAAGAGCCGCATGCCGAAATGAAATACAATCTTTTGCTCTTATAAAATTTAAATAGCCTATGGTTTTATACATTTTTTAAATCAACCACCCGATTTTTTAACATTTCAACACACGGCAGAATAAAACACTGCATATCATTCTTGCCGTTTGATGCTATAGGCCTAATTGAGGACCGTTTTGACAAAACTCAACATGTGGCAAAACATAAATTTTTCAGGAGACGGTTCCTTTAGTTTTTATCAACACATAGAAGATGGAAACTTTGCATATTGAGGCTTCAAATGAATTGGTTACGTTGACTTTTCTTATGTTCTTTCTTCACCATCTTAAAGATCTCATTTCAAAGCACATAAATCCATTAAAAAACGAATTTGATAAAAAATGGAGATGTTGAGTTTTGTCAAAACCTTCCTCAATTGCAATCAGTAGGCTACATTTTAAATAAAGTGATTGTGTGGACAACCAAGATAACAGGATTTTAATACAAAATGACTTAGGAATTTTGGCCTTGCATTCATTATTAATTAACTTTTATGTTGGAAGCATTATGACTGAAGTCAGAAGCAATGTGTGAATATCGAAAATCCTGGTAGGTGGGAAAATGAAGCTTTATAACTTCCTTAATTCACTTTTGCAGGAAATGAACTCTATAGAACAAGTAATGGAGGACATTGAGTGCCCGGTATGTTTCGAATTAATGGTGCCCCCTATACTGCAGTGCGAACACGGCCATGGCACCTGCAGTATCTGCTTACCAAAACTCGACAACTGTCCTCTATGTAAAGGTAAGCTCACCAGCCTGAGAAAAACAGAAGCGGAGGCTCTAAGTTACAGTATCCAGCATCCTTGTAAATTCCATACATTTGGCTGCAATGAGAAGTACTACTTAGAAGGAGATCAGAAGGAAAAGCACGAGTCACAGTGCCTCTACATGTGTCATAAATGTCCACTTGGAGATGAACTGTGCAATGCAGCAGTCGATCCCAACGATGCAAAGGATCACATTTTCAAGGTTCATAAGGAGAGAATAAGAGAAGCATCCCTAAACAAAACACAACTGTTCATTCGCTGCCGTCATAGCTACAATGTTAATGCTGAAGCTTGGGTAGTAGGAGATGACATGTTCATTGCTTACTCTAAATCATGGGCTGAATACTCTGAAAGGTGTTTTAGAAATGATTGGAACGTGTATTTTACTTATGTGGGTTCTATACAAGAAGCGAGGAAATATATGTACAAAGTAACAGTGAGGAGTCAGAAAAAGTTTCGCCTCTCGTCGTACACGTCATTATGTGCCAGTTATCTGGAGACACCACCAGAAGATATCAATGGTCTACATCCAGATGTACTTATAAAAGAATGCGTGGACGCAGAAGGAAATATCACTTATGAATTTGAAATATCGAAGATAGGATGATTTCTAGATTTCAGATAGTTCCTTACCAGCATGAACAGTAGGCCACATAACAACCAACTTACTGAACCCAATATTCTGTGTCTGCTAAATTTTGCCTTTTAGTACTGGATTTCTGGTAGTGTAAATATGTTCACTATAGCTTCAAAAATCAAGTCATTTTATGATATGACTATTTAGTACCATTTTTGTTGTTGAAAAACATTAATTAGTTAGCACAATGTTCTTGCTAGTCAGTGGATTGTGGGTAGTTTTTGACAAATTTGATTCATTTAGCACATGATTACATGCAGAGCGTTTCAGAACTTAATAAGAGAAATCTAAAGAATTGTGGAGCGATCATAGATAGAATATTTCGATATCGGTTCAAAGTTTCCTGTAATGGCATACAACGTACTAAGAGATGGGTAACAATTTAATCATTCTGATAAAAAAATGAAATATTTCGTTTTTGGCCAAAAAAATATATTTATATATTATTTCTAAGTAATTATGATGATAATAGTTTGAAGTTATACTGCACTTGTAACTATGGGAAATTACAAAATATATATAGGTCTGCGGCCACTCCACTACTTTGTATCCGCTAGGAAAATTTACATTTTCTGCACAAATGTAGGCTACGTCTTCAAAAAAAAGCAGAGCATTTATATTATTTACTAGGTCACTGTATCTGGTCTTGGATAGTACTTTAGGATCAGTAGATGGCATATGACTTTGATTTTGGTATTGTATGCAACCTTTAAATGATTTTTCTCATACTTTCTTTTATTTCTTCACATTCAAAATTTCCAAAAAAGTTAAGGTAGAAAGCTGAAATGTTTACAATACTGTCTTTAAACATTCTTAATAAATTAACGTTTTATTTATTTGATTAAAATAAATCAAATACCGGTACTTTTTTAAATTAAAAAATAAAATGTCATCGAAGTTTGTAAATCGCAATCTTGCAAAATTAAAACCACGTTAATAGTTTCTCTTTCAAATGAACCAAGTTTGTAATTCCTTTGCAAACAGATCAAAGTTACTGTAGAAAAATCCATAAGACTGTGCAACTTAAAACTTGTATGAGCAGTAGTAACTTATTTTAATTATTCGCATTAAAAAAAAAAATATGTTAACTACAAAAATGTTGGTTGTAGAGAAATTAAACTTTAAGACATCCATGTTTATGATTATGGAAGTAAATGTAGGCCTACAGAAGTTTAAGTCTCCAGCGTACAAAATGTGTTATTACTTATTAAAAATAACAGTATGTATCCGATATTGTCAGCTTATACTCAAGCGGGTAGATAACTATAAATTAATTCCTTTCAAAGAGCCAAATAAAGTTTCTGAAAGTCTTTGCCAGAATGTTATTTTTCAGCATCAAATCTAATTTTTATTTCTCCTAAGTTTATCCAGGGTATAAAATAATATCTCTCCTTTAGCCTTGAGTAGTGATAATGAATGTTGTACGTTCCTAAACATCTTGTTACAGCAAGAGCTGTGAGAGCATTTTTCTGACATATCGAAGAAAATAACTTAGCTTAAGATTAAAATAACTTATTGCTTTACTTTTATGAAGCACTTCCTTCCAAGACGGTGAAACGTTTTTTGCAAAATTATATTCGTTCATCATAATTTTCAGGAATTTTGTATCACTAAAAATGTATGAATTCTTTTTGATCTTGTATAAGGACCACATTATTAATTTAATGTAACAATTTTTGAAATTATGAACTTAAACTTAGCTCAGATTCAAACACATTGCTCAAAGTAGTTTCCTTGTAAAGCAAGAAACTTAACAAACACAGTGGAATTTGTTCACGATATCTTCAGAGATTTATGTAAATTCAGAGATTTACTGTTTATTTACGAATATCACAAGGAATGTTGATATGAATTCGGTAAATGTAGTTGATTGTGTTTGTAAATTTTAATAAATATTTCACGCATTCTTTTCCTATACTGTAATTACTGCATGTAGATTAAACCTTAAAAAAGTGAAATGAAATAAATAAAATAGAGATATTACATGCAAAAAGGCATTCAAAGTAGTAAAACATGTTATACTTAAAATTTAAAAAAAACTCTGTGCATAACAGAGTATATGTTGTACAACAGAAATTTAAAAATATAAACAACATTATAGCGACCTAACACACCGAGCGAGGTGGCCTAGCGTCTTGGACTCGCATTCGGGAAGTTCCGGGTTCAAATCCTGTGGCAGGTCAATTTGACTTGGGTGTTTTCTAGGTTTCTCCAGTCGTAACGGAAAATGCCGAATTCGATATTTACATACCATGAATAATCCAGACTATTTCATGCAGTATCATATTCATTGAAATAGATTTAGGGCATGTAAAGAACCCTAAGCCTAAATTAGAGCCTCTCAACCAAATTTCCCGGCGTTTTCACGTCGAAGTAATACCTTCTAGCTGGTTGGCGTGCCTATGGGTTGCTACCTATCCCTCTGTCCTTGACAGGGAAATAAGCGTAACTAAATTAGTCTTCGGTACTGAAACCTCCATTCGGAGACCCTATGCTCTTGTCTGCGGAGCGACAAGATGTAATTTTTCCATCCGTCCAATATGAGCAGTAAATGGGCAAATTTTAAACTTTTTTTTCTTTCTTTGGAAAGTAGCGTACATGTTTTTCAAGTGAAATGAAAATGAGGGTTAGAACAAGGCATGAACATCCTTTTTCTTACATCCTAGGAAGATGTGTAGTTTGGATTTGATACTCGTTTTGATATGGTTTCCAATTTTTGAGATTATGCTGTTCTGTTTTTGTTTTGTATCTTTTGTTTGTTAATACTGACAATATGCTCAAAAAATACATTTCTAGTGATGATTGGATATGGAATTTCAATTCACTTGCTAACTAAAAGGAGCTTAGAGAAAATAAAAATTATGTTACAGATTTAAAAATTATTGCATAAAGATTACAGGCAAACTGATTGTTTATGTAACTACAGCAGCATGGTGAAAAAATCTCGTTATATTCTTCTTACAAAATAAGGTAAGCGAAGGGATTTATATGTTAATAGTAGGGATGGGTCGATACCAGATTTTCTCGATACTCGATACTCGATACCGATACATGACTTTTTCCTCGATACTCGATACTTCGATACTCGATACCTTCAATAAAAGCAGTTTCAATAAATAGGTACATTAAAAATTAAAATTAGAGAGAACTGCTTAATACCAACTAAATTAATTAAGTCTGCATATTTAATGAGACAAAATTTAATATCATCAGTAGCCAATAATTATTTTTAAACTCTACATTAAAACTAAAATTAGTTTTTTAAACAGTCCACTTACAAGTTTTTGTTAAAAAAATACTAGCATTCTCACTTAATTGCAGAAAAGTATCGAAAAAGTATCGAGCGAGTTTTCTGAAGTATCGTTCGATGCCGATACCATGCAAGTATAGAGAGTATCGAGGTATCGAAAGTATCGAGGACCCATCCCTAGTTAATAGTTAGTTCTACTAAAGCTGTGGGCTCTTTTGTGGCTGAAGAACCTTTAAGCAAATTATAGGGTTCAATTTCGTGCCACACTCCTGAAATAGAGTATCAATTTAGTGATTACGGAATTGGGAGCGTGATTAATGCATATTGTGAGATATGGTTTCCAGGTGAAAGAACTGTTGCTGCTGCTTGAGAAGGATCGGGGTGAATGTCCTGAGAATGAGAATAGAGAAAGTTGCATAATTCGTATGCGTGTGTGAACCACTACACACTTATGCCCTTAATCTTTACTCGTAATTCCATGAATATTTCAATCGGAGTAGGATTGGCCCTTCAGGACTGTCGGGAACCTTTCCCGGTGAGCCGGTGCTATAAGCCTAAGGGGCTGATTTTTTTCATTTTTGCTTTCATTCACTGTAATCAAGTGATTAAACGCTACTTGTTGACAAGACTGTGCTCTATAACGCTCAATTCTCATGAATTCTCATACCAATTTAAATTCTCACAACTACAAGTGTTTTAAAAATAGAATAGCCTTCCTTTTTTATTTAGGAATCAGCCGATACATGACATGGTTACAATTCACTGAATGAACATTTTGAAGTCAACAACGTAGGATAATATTTATTTTTCATTTAACCTCTTCGCTGCTATTGGCGTGCATGTGCGTCGCCGCGAAAATGCATGAAGGCTGAGGCAAGAGCTTAATACGAGGGTCATTCAATAATTAAAGAGACAAATTGGTCTGGGGAAAAGACGGTTGGTAGTACAAGTTTGATACATTTTGGATTTTAAGTTGGCATCTCTGGTATGAGTTCTAATCAGCTGATGGATCAACATTGCTCTGTTTATAACCTCAAAATTAATCTTAACGATGTCGGTCTTCTTGAAAACTCCACATTGGTTGAACAGCGTTCTGTGATCCGTTTTTTTAATTGCTGAAGGTGAAAACCCAGCTAATATATACTCTAGAATGACTAAAGTGTATGGTGAAAGTTGTATGAACCGTGGCAATTTTTACAAGTGGGTAGAACAGTTAAAAAATGTTCGAGAATCAGTGACTGACGAACACCGTTCTGGCCGGCCTGTTGAAGTTGCGATTTAGCACCCTCTGATTTCCATTTGTTTGGTCCACTGAAGGAGGCATTACGTGGAAAGAAGTTCCAAGATAACGAGGATATCAAGAAATTTGTGGGGAATTGGCTCCGACACCAAGATATAGAGTTATTTGCAGCCGGTATAAAAAAGCTAGTAACCCATTAGGACAAATGGATAAATGTTGATGGGGATTATGTTGAAAATTAGGAAAAGTCTGTATAGGGATCGCTTTACCTTTTTCGCTTGTTTTGTACAAATAAACGGGTTTTTCTTCAGGTCAGTTTGTCTCTTTAATTATTGAATGGCCCTCGTACATTAATGCTGTATCTTAAAACTAGCAATTCGTGCTAGCTAAAATTTAGCTACATTCATAATGTTGGTATCATTCTTTTTTCTGAATGATTTTCCATTGTGGGATGTGATGCATCCACTCAGACACAAAACCATAACACGAATGATATTGCAATATTTGATATATTTTTGTTCTAAGAAACCAAATAATAGTTAAAGGGCACCTTTTTGAGAATCGTGACATTATTTTTGTTTGCACTGCAATGCAGGTCTGTTGAAGTGAATGTGTTCTTCTGTAAAAGCATTTTCAGACTATACAGTACTTTTTTTTTTAAAAGTTTGTAGAACATTTCTGCTTTTCTAATAAAGCATTCTCTTGTACTTCATTGTGCATTAAAATCTTAGCCCTGATTATTATTATTATTATTATTATTATTATTATTATTAATATTATTATTATTAATTTTGTAGAGAAATTCTCATCTGTAGCGAGAAAAGGATCCCTGAAAATAATTATGACAGCTTTAATTGTGTAGGAAGTAATGGTATGCAGTGAAGTTTTGGTAATAGCCTACAGGTCCTTAAAAAAAATGACTGACATAAACATGAAAATGACGAGGAAGGATGACTCAACAAATCTGTGCATGACAAAGGACCATTAATCAGCGAGTTAACTTCAGTGAATTATATTAGATGTCAAGTTCGGTAAATAAACCCTGCCAAATGCAAATCAGCATAGTCTCTCATCTCCATTATGATATTGATCACTGCTCTTGCTGAATCAACTAACATTCGGCTGGTTCAGTCAAATAACTCATACTCTAAATCAGTGTGGTCCAACTGTTTTCGGGTGAAGGACCAGGTGAACTTTCAAAATTAGTTAAAGGGCCGGAATAATATATTAACATTAAAAATTCAATTATTATAATTATTAAAAATAGGATGAAATATGATAATTACACTAGATTAAATTAGAGGCCTATTTTACAAACTCCAATAATACAAATATTTCAATCACATATACTTAATTAGGAAATTTACTACAGATTCGGTATCTACTTCCATTTAAGTAATCGCAAGCCACAGTAAATCTTGTGTCTTGTTCCTCTGCTTTCCTATCTGCTTTCCTAACTTAAACCACAGCCCACTAAACATCACAGGCCAGCATGTTTAGTGGGCTGTGGTTAACACATTTTTAACCAATACTCGTCTTACTCGCGACCAGACCGGACTGAGCTTTGCTTAGCATAGCGTAGCATAGCATAGCACAGCTTTCTGTGTAGTTGCCTAACTTCTCCCTGGGTAACCATCCAGTGCACCTACTTATAAAATTCAACCAAGAGGTTAATCCAGAAAGTAAGTTCCGATCGCCGATAAAGAAAACAAAAACATAAATAAGCAAAAAAATATTTATTGTAATATTTACAGAGATTCACTGGCTACTTCTCTACATAATCGCCATCTTTATCGAGCATTTATCATACCACTGCACAAACATTTGTATGCCCATGTCATAGGACTCTGACGCCAATGTCTGAAAGCCATGAAATCACTGCATTCAGCATTCCACGTCCCTTGTTTTGGATCGCCCTCCTCAGATTTTTTAATGTTTGATAATACCGATTAGCATTTACGGTCTTCCCGCGCGGTAAAAACTCGCACAGTAGGGCACCACGTCGGTCCCAGATTTTTCTGACAGAGAATTTGATCTTCACAGGTGAACCACTATGCCGCCAATGCATGGATTGTTGTTTTGTTTCTGATGCACACCCATGTTTCATCCCCAGTGACAACATTGTTGAAAAACTCACCACCTTTCACTGCGTACCACTGGCGGCAGAGTCCTATGACTCGGGCATACAATTGTTAATACACCGCTAAGATAAATGCCTCGATAACGGCGCCGACTATGTAGAGAAGTAGCCAATGAATCTCTGTAAATATTGCAATAATATTATTTTCTTACTTATTAATGTTTTTGTTTTCTTTAACGGCGATTGGAACTTATTTCATGGACGACCCTCGTACCAATACAGCCTGCGGGTAAAGAAATCCCCGAGAGAAATCTAAGCGATTATAACAAATGAATTTTATACGGATAGTAACCTTCCCTGAGCTGATGATTTCCTGCAGTACACAAACTCTTCTGTGTAGCTGTAGCAAAAATCTAGGTCAGCTGGTAAACATGAGATGATAATGTTTGTGGCTTAGTAAACATGTCAAGCTGCGAAAAAAAGTATTGGCACTATAGCGAGCAAAGTGCCATCTGAACAACGCTTCCCATTATATATTCTGCATTTTATTTCGAGATAAGTAAACAAACAACAGCGTCTGAGGAAGCCAAAAAATAAAGTTTCTGTCCGATAACAGGGATGTACAGGGAAGTACTCCGGAGGTCACATTATAGGTATAGAATGTGTGAGATTTAACTTCCACCGAAAAAAGAGACCGAGGTGATGACGTCTTTGTCTCGCATTCTGGAGGTCCCAGGTTCAAATACCATGGTCGGTCAATTTGTCTTGGTTTTACCGGTCTCCTTAGCTAGAGCATGTTGCCTTGAAACCGTGGTGCAGGTGGATGTCTCGAAATTTCACTGCTTCTCTTAAAATGTTCAAAATTTATTTGAATGGAGCAATGTAGATTTTTAATTTCAGTTTTAAAATGTCTAATTTTTTGTTATAACTTAGGTAACTTTTTTAAAACTTCCCTTGTTGCTTGCAAATTTATAAAACATATTTTAACTACAGTGATTGATGTTTGTATGAATAATTCACGCCCTTTTTAAATAATAAAAATTTCCCACCCAAAAATTGCTTCTTAACCTTATACTTTTTAAGTTGACAAGATCTGTTCCATTAATATTATAACTATAGTACTTACTATTTGTAAAGCGTTGCAGATGTAATTATCTAGCATAACTTCTTTGAATAGTCACGCAATATTATATTTGGGTATTAAGCGTAAAAATCCTGTACCCTATTGGCAATATTTATAGACAATTAAAAACTATATAGACTATTATATGAATTGCAGGAATTGGCCATACACATTCTTCATGACTCTACGTTGTTCACAACCATTTGTACTCTGAAATTGAAATAAGGAAATCCTTCAGTGATAGTTGCCTTTCCATACATACATAAAAAGTGATAAGTTTAAACTTATTGTCCTAAGAACTGTTGACTGTGTACAGTTGGAAACCTTCATAGGCCTGTACGGCAGCTACCCTGCAAGAATTTCCCCTCTCCTACAAGTATTTTCTAAGCGAGTATAATAATTATTACAGATGTCGGATTTTTTAGAAAGATAATAATAATTATTCATATCGGAATCATTCACCTACTTGGCAACACTGTCTTTTCCGAGATGAGGATGATTGAAAGTTTTGACTCGGCACATTATTCTTGAAATAAGTGTTTGGGTCTGAGATTTATATCCAACTCGTATAATGGTCATGGTTTGTTTACGTTATTTTGAGATATCACATTATTTATGTGTACAAGATTGAAGGAACATACTGTCCTGTTGCACAAGATGAACACAGCTGGCGGACTGATTTTGTTCATGTTTTATGACAGTTCATTAACTACAAAATACAGTGACTATTCTGGAAACCTTGAACTGAAGCGTAATAGCCAGTAGTAAACTAGACAGTGATAAAACATTCCATAAAACGAGGCATTTTACTTTCTCTACTTGTAATGTAGTGTAATAGGCCTATGACGTATGTAGGTAATGTACTATATTGATGACTGTATTTTTCATAGAGCAATACTATAGATATCGTAAATACTTGACTCGTACAATAAGTACAATTAAATATAAATTAAAAAAAAGAACTGAAGTTGGGTTATCATACAGATATTCTTTTACAGAGTAAGGACTAGGGGTGGAATCTAGGCAGTAAAAACCTCGGACTAGGTAGGAAGAAGGAACCAAGAATCTAGAAAAAACAGTTCAAGAGGCTAAATAAATTTCAAGAATAGGCTTTAATTTTTTTTATAGTTTGCATTAAATTGACAATAATTATATTATCTAAATCTTCATTTATGAATTTCGTTTCCGTATCACTCAAAACTCATTTCTACTTCTCACGAAGTTATCGGGCAATGCTTCAATAAAGTAATTTTACTTGCATTTTTGCTGGTCACTTTTGTCCACCTTTTGTCCTATGTAGCGTAAGTTTATATAAATACATAATAATTTGTTACCAGATAAAACCAATGTTATCAACAGTGCGTATGAGAAATATTTACCTACACTTTTGCATTTTAAGCTGTGAAAAATATTTCAATAGATACCTATGCTTTTCAGTCAGATTTGTCCATCAACACTGAAAATGTTGATAGCAGGGTCTCCAATAGCATTACGATACTACCCTCCTGCTAGCTTATCTGGAAGTTGTCTTGCCAGACAGATTTTGTCAGGAGATCACAATACGAATTCTTGGCCAACTTCCAGATAGGTTTTCTATCTGGCAGATAAATATGATATCAGGTGTTCGTCGTACAAGCCCACATATATTATTCTTTCTTGAACATTTTTCATTGAATTTGAATGTTCAAGAACTCGGAAACTATTCGCTCGAGAAAGCTATAATTCACTTGAATTATAGTGAAAACTTCGCTTGCGTATGTTGACAGTCAATATTGGTGTTCTATGTTGACCCATTTGTTAGCATGGCATTAAGCCCTGTTCCTCCAGTAAGGCGCTTTGGTGTTTTTACTGTTGGCTCCATTCACAAGTGACTTTCTCTTTAAATTAATGTTGACTTAATTCTTTTGCACAAATTTCCCATTTTCTCAGGAACTAGCTCAAGATAGGGCGATGATATTTTTAACACTTATTCACAACAATACTGTGTTTACGTGGATCTACAGTGGTAGAACTAAGACTACTAATTTAAGTAAAAAATGTTCAAAAATTGATTCATTTTAAATAAATTGAATTGAAAGTATAACAATAAATATCGTACAAAACTCTCATCCCATTTTCTTGAAAGTACCGCTCATAAATATGTATGGGCAGAGATTAAGGACAAAATTTCTCAAGCAATACACAAAGAAACAAGGTATTATGGACAGTAAAAAACTGTCGTCTAATAATAGCTTATTGTGTAACACAGAGAGGAAGTTGAAATATCACGTTTCCTCTGTATTATTCTATCTTTTTATATTAACGTATGTCAAACTACATCGTATCCTAATAATGTAAAAAAGAAGATACTGTGTGCATGCTTTCTAGCGGAAGGTATCCACTTAACTAAATTACCTGACTCTTATGTTAGACAATACTCTCTCTGCTAATTTCACAGCTTCACAGAAATATCGGTAGGGGCATTAATTCTTTCGAGCAATCTGTTCTCATAAGCATGTAGTATTACATTATGTAATGGAGCATGTAGCTAAAACTGTGGTGTTAATAATAAAAAAAAAAAAAAAAATACTGGGCTGCAATGCTAAGGTCTGTTTTACTGTTTATATGTAGGAGTTTTGTAGAAAGCCGTTTGTTGTCAATAGTCCCTGAAACCCCCATAGATATAAAATAGTTTCCCCATTATTATCGCAAGAAAGGAATTTAAAAGAACAACCTACTTTTATCACTTATCAGTGTGTAGTTTAATGTGAGCATATGTGCAATTTCCCAGATAAAAAACCTGGCCACCACACCACACAGCCCCCATAGCGTGCGACCTACATGCGGGTGTCTGTGTGTCAAGGGGTAGAAAATAAAAATGCAAGGTCACACTCCAGACATAAGGGCTATGACAAGCTGATTAAAACACTGTGCGCTTTTTCCATTTTTGACATAAAATATTTTGTAGATACGTATTAATTAAATCACAGAATATGATTCTGTTGAACATTACACGAGAATATTATAACCTAAATGTACAATAACAGTGGAAACCCGGTCACAAAATCACTAAATAATAATAACAATAACAATAATAATGTTTATTAGCCAATGTCCATACAGGTGAGGTATCGTCAATATACGTAATAACAGTTCTTATAAGACAAAGTCAGCAGTAAAGAATTCGTGAACAGAGTAAAATGGTCTGCTTATCTGCCATGCATATACATAATTTTTAAAACTATTTATGGGTAAATAACGGACGCTTAAAGGCAGTTTGTTGAATAAATTAATTCCATTATAAAAACAAGTGTTATAAGAGCTATTTAAACGACACTTTGGTAAATTTAAATCTGCCCTGTGTCTTGTATTATAATTATGTACTTCTATATAAGTAAAATTCTCCAGATTCTTCTTGACATATGAAATACAATAAAATACATATAAATTAAAAACTGTCATAATATTCATTTCAGTAATAACAGGTCTACAGCTTTCTCTCTGACTTTTGTTTGTCATTATCCTCAGGGCCTTTTTCTTTGGAGAAGTAAAATCGAATTTGTTTCCCTGAAATGATCCCAGAGATATATTCCATAAACAATATGGCTTTGTAAAAGAGCAAAATAAGTGTACCAGATCTAGGGTTGCCACCTTTTGGTAAGGCTAAGGAGGGACACTTATCGAATATGTGCAGATCTTCATATATATTCATTACAAAGCCAAAACTGAATAGGCAATGTAACAGTGAATTAGAAAAGATAAGATTAGCAAGATAATAAGAAAAACCTGGGCAAATTCACGACTTGAAGCTCTATGTCTTGTTTCATTTGGCAGCTTCTAATAGTTCTTTGATCTGTTCCACTCTCACTAAATAGTCTTTGCAGGTAGGCTATCTGTAACATTTGTAGAAATTATGATTTCACTCTTTATGAGGTGAACTGAGCACCTTTTTCTGGATTCTGTCCATTTAAGATTCATGAGAGAGAACACTCTTTCCACAAAGGTATTGCTACCAGGAATGCTTAGAACAAAGCATATGAGCTTATAGAGATTGGGAATGTGTTCTTCGCCAATCTCCTGAATAATTTTCTTCTATTCCATGCTCATACTTAGTCTCTCCTTCTGCATAGTACATTTTAGTAGCATTTATTTATTATATCTGAACTAAAGCAAAATTCCTCATATAACTCATCAAAATTAACATCAGATTCTACATTAAGTGCCTTCACAGAGTCTTGGACGGTGATTTCACTGCTGCCAACACGATACATTTTAGCGATGGAACAATATCGATATCTTGATCATGAGTCGAAATTCACAAAATATGCCACTAAGAATTGCTGTCTCATATTTTATTTTGGAATAATTTGGCGTCCCGCAATACAATGCGTCCCTCTTAGGCATAATTCGGGACGCTGAAAATGTTCTTAAAATGCGGGATGTCCCGCCTAATTCGGGACAGGTGGCAACGCTAAGTCCAGATCGTATGAGTGATGCTAATTTTGAATATACCGTCGTCTTAGCATCATCAGAAAAAGATGCCAAGTCACTGAAGTCCGGGACCTGGTTATAATTTCTTTTAAACAACGCTTCGGTAACAGACGATGTATTTGTCTCGAAGGCAACATGATTTCATAAATCCATGCCAGTTCACAGAATGAGGTGTAAATGTAGAATCCATGCAAAGCGAAGGAGCTCGGTAAGTAAGAGAAGTGGAACTGAGGCCGTTGCCCTCCTTTGCCTCCCGATGGCTACTGATGGAGGGAGAGAATGATAGACTTTCTCCGTGACCTCTGACACTTGAGACAGGTAACGTGGGCAGCATTTGCTCCAGGCATACGGCAGCCGCCCTGTGCACATCTCCTCGAGTTGCTGTTGCTAGGGTATCAAGAGGAGTTTCAAAGGGGCGGGACACCGATGCAGAATTTATATCTGTCTTTTAATGGCAATATTCATTTCAGAATCGATTTAAAGTAGATATACAGTGATTAATAGAGCAAGGCATTTGATGATTTTGCATCTTTTTTATATGAAGGTTAAAAGATAGCTCGAATATACCTAGGTAATAATTTTTTTTTTTTTTAGGGCAATTTGTTTTTGCATTATTTTGCTTTGTTTTGCATTTTTCGTCATTTTCAAGAGATAGGTCATTTTTTGGCAATTTTTAGTTAATTTTCGGCATTTTTATGTCATTTTCGGCATTTTTAGGTCATTTTAGGCAAGTTAGGTCATTTTCGCCATGTTAAGTCAAGTTTCAGTGGAAGTAGAGAGAAGCTTTGCTATGTAAAATCGTTACTTTCAGACATCAGACAATCGCTTTGATTTGAGAATCTCCGCCAAGTGTTCATAGTTCATTTTAATTCAGGTTTATTGTAAACATCACAGCAGTCTGTCTCGTAGCAATAAAGAATTTTAATGGCATATATTTGCAAGGGGCAATTTGATGGGCTAAGCGTGTTCAAGGGACAGAAAAACAGTTCGCAGTTTGTGGTAACCGAAAATTGTGTTAACCGACAAAACTTTCATAAGAAACAATACATATTTGCCGGGACCAAATCTTTGTTCTTGTTAACAGAGTGTTCGTCGTAAACGAGTTCTTGTTAACGAGGTTTTACTGTATAACGCAATGTCATAAACAGTTTTTTAGCATTTCGTTACCTAATTATAAGTAATAATTAGGGACCGGATTCTTAGGTTTTTACCTATTTTTTCCTTACTTCCAAAACAAAAAGCGCTCATACACTTTTTCGAATCATGTCCATAGAATTCACCCACATTAATTCTGTGGTACCTAAAAATACCTAAATGGGGTATAAAAACCTAAATATACCTAAACGGGATATAAAACCTAAAATATATAATTTCGGCTCCTTTTTTGTCTTTTTTGTTTGTCAGTTGAGAAATCGATATTTTGTGGGGAGAGAATAATTTTTGTCAATTAATACCACCAGCGTTTCATTCAATCCATTGTCGTCTAGGATGGACAGTATCACGAGAGAAAAAGAGTACCGGCGTATTGCTTTTAAAATATTCGTACGAACAACCATTGTTGCCGTGTATGAAAAATCTGATGTGAAAGTCACATAACTTCCTCTGCCCAAATAAAAGTTAGCAGTATTCACATATCCTTTTACAGAATCGCCAGACACAATTTTACGCTAATTATCCTATAAATACCTCTTCTTTCAATGATGCGACTAAAAGCGCAGGCTATATAACAAACTTAAAAAAAAAAGAACAAATGACTGCAGACGTTTATTGAACTTTCTGCCGTAAAATATAATTTCCGAAATTTATCGAATATTTCCCTCAGATACTTCTTTACTCTATGCATGGCCAACAATACATCTTTCTCACTTCACATTGTTATATAGAATAAGAGGCCGTGAAAGAGCGCTATTCAGTTGTTCATCACACAAGACAAAATTTCTACAAATAGTGGGTGAACAGTGGGTGGCTTGTAACTACCCTCAGAGAATTTTTTCGAAAAAAAGTTTCAAATAAAAGTTTTAGCTCTCAGTAAAAGGAACACATGTGCAAATTTTAAAGAAAATCGTTAGAGCCGTTTTCGAGAAAATCGCGAAAAACGAAAATTTCTTCATGCAAAGTCCCCTTAAAAATAAGAGAAATTTGTCGCCAATCTTCGAATCACATCTTCAGAAGGTACCTGACCCAAATACGAAATTTTGTTTTCATACGATTCTCCGTTTCGGACCTAGCCTGTTCACAAACTTCCACACAGACACACAGACATGTTTCCAAAAATACTATTTTTGGATTCAGGGGGCCTTGAAACGTGTATATATGCTAAAATCTCAACTTCGAATTTTAGGGTCGAAAACAATACTTCCTCTACCTATAGTACCTATGGTACGGGCAGAGGAAGTAATAAGGATAGATTTCTGTTTTAAAGCGGTTGTTTGTCTTTAGTACTGACATGTTATTCATATTGAGTGGTACACTGTGAGTTTTAAGAAGACGATTTAATTATGCCAAAACAAATGAAATCGAGTTTATTACGGCAGGCAATCTTATTTTCACTGCTTCTTTTGATGTTGCTTTCTCTCTCTTCAATTTTGTAATATTGTCCTAAAGCCAGTTTACACAAATTTAAGTCAATTTTGTTAAGTTAAATTTTACAAGAATTATTTTTATTGAATCCTATGTAGCACATTCAAATTCATTAAACCAATTATTCTACCCGAAAACTATATTTTGGGCAAAAAACCTAAAAAGAACTATTTCACCTAATGGAAAACCTAAAACAGTGTTTTTAAAAACCTAAAAATCCGGTCCCTAGTAATAATGGTAAAGTTTTTAGTCTTTTTTTTAAATTTTGGGTTTTTTTTCACTATCTTTAGGTCATAAATGCATTTTTTATTTTGCATTTTTTTCATAATTTTATGGTCATTAAATGCCTTGCCCTAGTATTAAGTTAAGTAGATTAACGTACTTGTGTGTTGTATTCACTTAGGTGTGTATTGCTTTTGCCTTTTTCACTGCTCCTGACGCATAAATGCGTCGCCTCAAGAATCGTTTAAATGAAGAGATATAAGATCAATAGAGTAATGTAAAATGTAAGGAATTTTATTCAAGTGTTATGTTGTCATTCACGGAAACTATTTCACTGAAATTTCCCTTATTGATTTTAAACTTAGAGCCCACTAATGTTTTTACTTGATCACTGCCTTATTACTGGTGTATAAATTCAGTTCTGAAATGGTTATTTTTTTATCAAGAGTACAGTTTATGCAGAAGTAAATACTGAACATGGATACGGTGAACAATTAATTTTGTCAGGAAATAATGTTTTCTAAGAAATTAATATTTTTTCAGCGCGCTAATTTTTGGATGAACTGCATTTAAAACTCTATCTGTAAGGATCTGAATGATATAAAACCTGATCGTATTCTGGTTGCTATAGTCCTCTTTCTTTCAGTTCAAACAGGCCCGCTGACAACACATGAATAAGTAACGGGAAACCAGCTACAAGATAAAATACATACACTAGTAGCTGTGGAACACAGAACTACAGTTTATAGAAAAACTGGTACCAAACTCTTGACAAATGTACGTGTTCTGAATGTGACAGGCATATCATGAATTCATGATACGCCTTCAGTAGGCTTTGTAGTGTCCAACAGAGACAATAATCTGTGGTTCAAGAATGCATATATATCCTTTTTGCAGGATCCTTTTTAGAAGTAGGCCTATTGCATTAAAAATATAGCAGTAATTTTAGCCTATCTAATGACTAATTTGCTCATAATTGGTAAATTTAGAAGTTCCACTAGATACTCCGCTGCGCTACAAACCGGAAGGTCGCGGGTTCGATTCCCGATGAGGTCGTTGGAGTTCTTCAATTGGCCTAATCCTTCTGGATGCACTATGGCCCTGGGGTCGACTCAGCCTCTAACAGAAATGAGCATCAGGAGCAATCCTGGGGGTAAAGGCGGCCGGTGCGTAAGGTTGACAACCTTACCACCTTCATGTGCTGAATGTCTAAAAATCTGGAAGCCTGAACCTTCACTAATAAAAGTTGCTTGTCTATGTCTCCTCTATACACAGGTAAAATATTTAGGTGTTATTCATTAACACTCTGTACGTAGGTATATATAATCCTATTTTCACCAACATCTCACTTTCTACAAATGTGTTCCCTTATTCCAGTGGGTTATTCAATTATTTTGAAATTTCTGAGCTGACACCACTTGTATTTTGAGTGCTTCTTATGTACAGTCTATATAAATCCTCCATTTAAACGTACTATCCTTGGTAGAAGAGAAATTTGGTCTTAATGGTAGTTGAGAACTTTCCTGAGGCAGTTTAAGCTACACATAATTTTAATGCTTACACACCCCCATGTAATTTAGTGACCCTCAAGACAAAGAAAGGCTAACGCACCCGCTCGTTAGCATGACGCTTAAGGCAGCGCCCATAAGCTTTCAATCACTATCAACATGATGAGAGCTTTTACCATAAAAACGGATAAGCAGTCCAGTTACCTGAACTTTTAGCCCAGAAGTGTGTAGTAATGCAAGACTTGTATTCTTTAAGGACCCCCTAAACGATCAATAATATTGTCAATATTCTCTTCAATATTGACGCTCTATATTGAAGAAGGCATCAATATGCTTCAAAACGCATCAATATTCTCACCAATATTCATTCTGGCAAAAAATATTTGTGCTGTAAGATCAAGGCTGTTTCAGTTTTGTTTATTTATTTTATTTATTATTATTATTATTATTATTATTTGTTTTATTTGAAATGTTTTCCAATTCGGATTTCGATTTTCTAGTATTGACTCTTACGCTGTGCGAAAAAGAAAAATCAAAGAGTGGTACCGTACAAGGTGAATACCGCTTTACACACGAACATATGATTAATTTTGTGCGTTTTACAGAACCGGATGACTACAAAAAATCACTTCGCGGTCTCACAAACAACTGATATTGAAGGCTATATTGACAATAAACCTCCTAGACGTTCAAACTGTTCTTAGATATCGACAGAAAATATAATTTTCTATCAATATCCGACGCTTCAATACGCTACTATAGTGCTTTCACATTCGCCAGAGGTTTCAAGGCCACAACTACTCACGTCTAATATGCCCCCACTGATCAGCAGTCAACAGTATTCCCCTTTGCGCAGAGGAGCTGCGCTGTCGCACACACTCATACGACACCAAGGGGGAACTCCCTACTGGCTTGTCATGTGACTGGCATTGGAGGGGTAAGATGTCAAATGAGCACGGTAAGTGGGGGTATCATAGGCGTGCAACGTTTGGCCTTGAAACCTCTGGCGAATGTGAAAGGACTATAGACGATCATTAGGCTATTACCATCAATATGATTCTTCGTCAATATTGAAGCGAATATTGTCAATAATATTGATTGTCTAGGGTCTACTTCAACTTGTTTTACTTTCTCTACACACCATAGATACAGGGTAAAGGAAGTATTGTCCTCGACCCTGAAATTCAATGTCGCGTTTTAACAAAACGACACTTTTGAGGCCTCTTAAGTAAGCTGGGGTGGGTCGATGTACTTAATCATACAATGTAGTAAATAATATATTTATTTAATGCCAGAATGGTTCTTTATGAGGATGTGTGCGGGACGGGAAAATGTATGTCCGTCCGTGTGTCTGTACGCGCGATAACTCAAATACGCTTTATCGGATTTTCAGGAAACTAGGTATACGCATTTATAATGTCCATGGCAAGAAGCCTATTTATTTGACCGGAGCAACGACTAATTAAAGGTCATATGCTTTTCAAATGGGAAATTATGACTATACTACAATGTCGCGTTGATCATCATTGAAGGCCTTGATTCCAATGCAGTCAGATGTTTGTTTATTTCGTTGATCAAATTGAAATGAGTACTACATGAACACTGTCATATACAGAAGGTATATTACTGTGAAATAATTAGGCCTATGTACATTAAGCGGAGTCCTTTACCAGTGCATTTTGTGAAATGTTCACATGTTTTAATAATTTGTTATATCAGTGTACACGAGCATAAATTAATGGAAAGTATCAAATTTTAGACCTTTGTTCTTCGGCAAGCCCTGTTTAATGAATCGATCTTGAGCTTAACTCGGAAATCGATTAAAAAATAACTTATTTTCTGCGTATCATAATTGTAATTATCACTGATTAATCGAAAGTATTCTGGCACTTTGTTACATCAGTTTACCTGATTTTATTATTTATAATAATCTATATTAATAAAAGGAAGTGTCTGTCCTCCGTCTGTCCTCCGTCTGTCCGCGATGCCCAGCGAAATCTACTCAACGCAGAGATCTGAAATTTTAAACATAGGTGGACTGAAGGGTCGGAAAATGCACATCGAAGCCGGAATTTTAATTTTCGCTTTCGTTCGTGAGTTATGAGTGAAAATTAGGCAGAAAACGTGTATTTTTTTGCGATTTCGAAGCATCAGTTTCAGTAATATATTCCAATGTTAAATCAATTACAGCTGGCTTTGGCTATTTTTGTCATCATACCTCATAGCCTACCTTGGAAATAAAAGCATCGCGATCGCTTGATTTTGTAAGTCCATCGTGGACGATTCATTTGTTTAGACTGTCAAGGCCCGCAGATATATGAAATTTTCAACCTACACGTAAGAAGGATATCAACATAGGCTTAATTATGGTCAAACATTGTTCGATTTGAACGAAACTCACTATACAGGGGTTTCCTGAGCCAAGGAACTGGAACCTGAGGTCGCTTTTTCTACCAGGGGACGCTACCTAATCGTGGAATACACTCCACGAGATTTAGGTGTTAGTAAATATAATTATTTAACTATTATGCACTTAAGTTTTGAAATAATTATCGCGGGAGAAGCCGCGGGCACATGCTATCTTATAATAATAAAAGGGCGTGTTTGTCTGTCTGTCCGCGATGCCCAGCGAAATCTACTGAACGCAGAGATCTGAAATTTTAAACATAGATGGACTGAAAGGTGGGAGAATGCACCTCGAAGCCGGATTTTTAATTTTAGCTTTCGTTCGCGAGTTATGAGTGAAAAACTGGCAGAAAACGTGATTTTAGCGCTGTCGAAGCATCAGATTTCAGTAATACATTTCAATGTCAAATCAATTGCATTTGGCTTTGGCTATTTTTGCCATACCGTGGAAATAAAAGCATCGCGATCGCTTGAATGTTGTAAGCCCACGCTGGTGCATTTGTTTAGAATGTCAAGGCCCGTAGACATTCGAAATCTTCAACCTACACGGAAGAGGGATAATCAACATAGAAATAAGTATGATTAAACATTGTTCGATTTGGACGAAACTCACTATACAGGGGTTTTCTGGACCAAGGAACTCGAATCTGAGATCGCTTTTGCCATGCGACGCTATCTAATCGTGGTAAGTAGTCCACGTGGTTTAGGTGTCAATAAATATAATGTTTTAACTATTATGCTCTTAATTTTTTATTTTTTTTAAATAATTATCGCGGGCGAAGCCGCGGGCACATGCTAGTGATTTTATAATATAAACATATTACATATTATGTAATACATATTATGTATTACATATTATGTAAAGGGCAGCCTAAAGAAATGAATGATTTAACGCTTTCACAACTGAATTTATATTAATATAAGCATCCATAAAGTTATATCAGCTGGTTATACGTTTGAAATGAATGAAGAAAATTCCAATACAATAGTTGGTTTTCATGAATAGCAATTTTAATGCTTAGATAAAATTCCTCATATTGTAACATAAAGCATTACTGTGTTAATTTTATCCGTATAGCTTACCTCTGCTTTCATGCAATTTTTTCGTTGATGCATATGTACATCAGTAGCAGAGAAAAGATTAACAACTAAATCTGAAGTGCAGTAATTAAGTAAGCAGCGTTAAAAAATAAGAAAATGCTACTTGTACTTATAAAACCCTACAAATAAACAATTTAAAATTTAATCATCCACTGAGGTTCCTAGGTACAGAAAAATTAATTATTTAAACACGAGCTTTGCACCCCTAAACACGAGCTTTGCTAGGGGTATACCTTACATTTTTAATACAAAATTAGAAAATTATACTAAAATTAGAAATTAGAAAATTAGAAATTATTATATCTAACGACAAAGGAGAGTGGCTTAATGAAGAGAGAAATTGTGAATTTTCATTGTGAAACATCAAAGATTAAGAAGCAAAGAGGATTCAATTCATTCATAAGAAATGTTCTTTATTAGCTTGAGTTTTTATAGACACACACACACACACACATATATATATAAACATATAATTATTTATCACACTATTTTGCTTCTCTATTTACATTATTCTGTTTGTATTAATTTCAAGAATTATTCCTTAATTAAGACCAAAAAAGTGAGAAGTTAATAAAAATAGCAGTAAAGAGAATAACATTTATAAAATATAATATAAAAAATTATTAACTTATTTCGAATATAATGTTAAGCAGTCAAAAAAGACACGGAGGGGGGATGAAGAGATAGGGATGGGAATAAAGATGGGGCAGGGAGAAGAACCAGACAGTTTGGCCAAAAATACTAAAGAAGAGAACCCGCTCATGTCAACATATCTCACGTAAGATCGGTAGCAATAGCAGGAGGGCATCCAAGGATAATGTGCTTTGTTGTATTGGTCATGCTTCAACAAATTTGTACATCCAGAAGCTTCTTAGATCGAATCACGAGCACAGCAGCTAACATCATATTTTACTACAAACTATAACTGCTGATTTTATCTCTATTTACGTGCACATAACAAAGTAAAATATTTCCTGTAAAAGCCTCCGGACGTTCGTAAGCTCTGGAACATCAGGTTTTCAAAATTGTTAGACAATCGGCACATGAAAGTGATATGGCTGAAACCCTATTGTTGCTCCTGGTATTTCTGTTGGAGGCTGACTTGATCTCAGGGACGTAGTGCTACTAAGAGGATCATGACAATTGAAAAATTACAATGATCTCATCGGGAATTAAAGAAATGTCCCAGAGCATATCTCTACGTAAATGAATGGTTATTATTACTATTATTGTTATTATTATAGTAATTATTATTGTTATTACTAACATTATTATTATTATTATTATTATTATTATTATTATTATTATTATTATTATTATTATTATTATTATTTGCATGTCTTCTCCATGTCGAGCATCGTCCAAAGTTCCGAATTTCTTTGTGCTTATATGATTTGAGGTTTTCCTGGCGTAGGCCTACCAATCGTAGAAATTCTACTCGGGTTTGCAGCCAGGTGAAAAGTATGGCGTTATCCGACGTTTCAGAGACTGACGCTACCTCCATCTTCAGGGATCCTGTTTGTTAGTTACAGAAGATCTTTGTTGCAACTTTGCATAATTATGTTGTAAATAGTCCTGACAGTTATTCAAAGAAACATGCCAAACTGTACTCCTTTTGAGTACAGAAACCTTACACAAATCACTCTGAGATACCTGGTGAACTACGGAGAATATTAATTTCATAAGGATGGAGTAGATTTACTGGTAGAAACAACTCTCAAGGAGAAGGCAACTCTAATTTTCATCTTGCTACTAAAGACCTACGCACAGTGCTACGAAAGTTCACGTACCATTAAAATCATTTGTTCTAATTGTTGCCCCGAAGAGTTAGCCTATTTTGAAAATTCACGAAGAAACAACGCCAGTTGGTCGTCTCAAGAGAATTTTCGGTTACTCGCAATTATCTCAGCATCTGATTTCATTAGGAGCTGAACTATCTCAACATTTCGCAGAGGGATAGATACTGGAAGTGGGTGGTTACCCACATCAGCTATGGGACAGCTGAAGTCACCTATCTCATTAATGGTAGACTATCTATCCATGAATCCACAGAATAATGTTTCTATTCTGTACATTATCATATTTCACCCATTAGGCCTACTTCTAGATTACATAAGGACAATAACGTATGTACATCTCTTAACTTAAGGTTGAGAAATATGTAATTAACTAATTATATTATCTACTGCCGTAACGTATAATCTATCTAAAACAAGTAAACAAATAGAATACAATAATCTCAGTGTTTAAAGTTTGTGAGCCTAATGTTCGGAAAAAAGTCAACTTCATATTTCAAATCTTACGTAGACCTTCTTTTATTGGGGGGGGGGGAGGTTTAACTCTTAGAAGATTGTTTGGAGTCACCCCTACACAAACAGGTCCATGTGCACGATCATATTCCAGCGAAATAATCTCTAAAGATTTAGGATTCATCAATAGCTTCGTAAGAAGTTGGAACATTATGTGCCCTCAGAAAGTGACTACTAATACAGCGACGACAGTCTGCGTTTGAATTTTTCTTTCTTTTTAACATTCCCCTGGAAGTTTGCAGCTACTGTAACGCATGATGTCAACCTTTTGAATACAATTCGTATCCGGGCAGGAAAGTCTCAGATTTGTGGATAATTATTTATATTTTTGCCTTGACTGAATACTGTTAGACTTGTACTAAGGAAATTAAATACTAGAGCCCGGATTTTGAAGACCTAAAAATACTTTAAAAATGAGCTATAAAATTACAGCTAAAATACAAAAAAATGACCCCAAACTAAAATGAATGTTGTATGAAAATACTAGTTTACTAGTTTATTCTACTCTATATTTATGTTATTGGCCCAATTATAGACTTATAATTAGTTAATTGGTAGGCTACATACAGTTAAATGCAAACAGCAAAGACCGTTTTTCAGTCTCCAAATTATAACCATGACAAGATTTGTTTATTTACGCTTATTTAGAGTTCCAACAATATCGAATGTAAGTAAATGCACAAAAACTTAATATAATGCGAGAAATAACATAAATAAGAAAATAATGACTTTATATTTAAAAATTATCCAAAAATAAGAAATGTGGAAAAAAGACCGTAAAATAACCAAAAAATTACCAATTGATATTACAATATAAAAATAATCTGAAAATAAAATTGGGGCAAATTACCCTAAATATTACCATTTTTATAATCTAGAAGTCATTGTCAGAATATCTGCACTAGTGGGCAACGTCCATGATGTCCCAGTTAAAAGATGACATGTCATCAAAATCCGGGCCCTGTTAATTACTAATATTGCTAGTTTTACCAGTTACGGTGAAGTCATCAAGAGAAGTGGAGAGGAATATGCATCACACTTGAATCCACTTGATGTAAAAGTGATGAAGTGGACCACGCTAATGCCAGCCTCATTAGGGTCATAAATTATGCACGTTCCACAGCAACATGGCGCATGAATAATATACCACATGGGCTCCCCGTAATTGATTTGTATTAGCTCATCCTGGCCACAGAGGAAACATTCAATATCACAACACTACCGCTGTGTTTAGAGTCATTGTTATAATCTGGTGTTTTAAGTTTATTATTTCATTACGGAATGTAATTTACACAAATTACACAATTACAAATTCAATGCCATAGCAATATTTGTCATACCAATCAATAGTATTAAAGAACTACTATACAGGGAGTTAGTGAATAACACCGAGATATTTTACCTGTGTATAGAGGAGACATTGAAAAGCAACTTTTATTAGGAGATTTTTGCTCATGGATTCAGTTTTTCCTTTTACAGGATGAAATCTCCCAGGGCATGGCCGCCACTGACTTCTAACGTCTGAAAAAAAAGCAAAGTAAAGGAACTTCGTTGTTAACACTTGGAGATATGAATTAAAAAACTAATGTAGTGGTGGCAAATCATGTGATTAGTCTGTAAATTTTGCAGATTATAGAAACACTAAATTACGATAAAGCTGTTGATGAATTTAATTAAGAATCAGGTTTTTATCGATCACTAAGAAGGCATGAAGTCAATATAATGGAAATTTTAACTCTAATTCGCTTCATTATTGACATATAAGCACCAACTGTAATGCCTTTAATGCCCTGTAGCATACATATTTTACGTCATAAAGCAAAAACCTCCTAATAAAAGTTGCTTATATATGTCCCCCCCCCATGCATGAGTGCCTACAGTGTCAACCAGAATAATTTTTCTTATGCGGTATCGAAGCTCTTCCTATCTGATGGCATAAGTGCATTGAACTGGGAGGGGACTATGTAGAAAAATAATGTAAAGAAAACATTCTTCCTGCAGAAAAATAGTGGAAAGAAAATTGTGGTTTTCATTTGATTCTCCCTCGTACATCAGTTATAGCAAATTCTGAAAACCTCTGCATTAAAGAAAACACTTCGATACACTCCTCAGTATTTTAAATTTATTCACTGCATGTTCCCTTACAATAATAGTAATAAATTACTACATGCATTATGTACATGATGTCAAAATTTTATATCCACATTAAAAAATGACTTTAGGCTTTCCTGGTGTTGAGAATGGATAATGGTTTCTCGCAAGGTTTCTCGGGCTCCCACCAGATGATTGAGTTGCCGAAGGCTTGGATAAAAATGTTGATAAAACTTCTCACACTTTACATAAAGCATCATTGAACTACTTTTATAGCCTTGTTTTTATTCAGTTATTGAGGTGTTAATAGTTTTTAATATATAAACTTGACATACATTTCTTCTTGTTAGAACAAGGGATCTACTTGAACTTAATCTCTTCAAACAACTATTTGTAACTTCCCTGAAGCGAAGCATTTTGTTTGGAAATTTATGACAATGTTCAATAGGAACTATACTATGTAGAACCTCAATGAACGATAAAGATTATTATTATTATTATTATTATTATTATTATTATTATACGTCAGTAGAAGTGAAATGGTTATTCACATCCTACATTTAGTCTGTACTACCAGAGGCGTAACGAGGGGGGTTTTGGGGGTTTGAACCCCCCCCCCCATTGGTTAAAAAAGGAAAATTGTACAATTTTGTTTTTAACTAGAGCGTATTCAATTGTGAAATTATTTGAAGTTGGCCTTGCTCCGTTGCCATATCAACCAGAAAAGAAAAAGAGCATCGTTGAAATAGATTTTTCGCAATATAATTCACATCAATTATTTGTCGATCACTTCGATTTTTTAACCCACTCTACTTGAGTCATTTGTTTATAACATTGCGACTAGAGATCAGATTTTTTCCTACACAGAAGGGGATCATGATTGCACGCCTAAATGGGAAAACATGGAATGATTTTGACGAAATTCACTATGGGGTAGGGGTGGTTTGGACTAGGGAACTCTATTCTAAGGTTGTTTTTCCCCGGAGCGGTTGTTTAAGCATGATTTGGATGAGGTTCATTGATATGTGATAATTTTAATCACTTCAATTCGAATTTGTATGCCCATGTAGCATCACAAGGTTCGTTTTATTCGTTTAATTATTTATATTTTTACGTAAAAGAATATAATTAAGAATAAAATTATGTAATTCATGCACTTTATGTAAAAACGATGTCAATGTTAATAAATATAATGTTTTAATTATTTTTATGTTAAATTAATTAATTAAAGTTGAGTAAAGCAGTTGAGTAAATAATCGCAGGCGAAGCCACGGGCACCTGCTGGTTACAAAATAGATCTGAATGAAACAAGTAACTGGGCAGCCACCCACTTTCATTTACTAAATGTCATTTTGGACACTTCGTAACAGCCTTGGAATACTCGCACTATCAGTGGCCGTTTCAGTTTCAGGACAAATGAGTTCACGGATTCATTTTAACCAGCTGTCTTCCTAGAGTGCTCGCATGCTCGGTATGTGCAAAATGCACAGTCAGCAATGATTGACAACTCAGACCAGAGAAGTGGAAAGTTACCAGCTATTCTACCTACACGCAATTCTTTTGTTCTTCTTGCCAATTTCTCTTTTGCTGCAGATTCTCAAGAGATTGCGGTTTTGGCATTAAGTCTGTGGGCTATGACCAGAATAAAAGGATAGACTAGTGATTATGCAGGCTGAATCCTACGTGAATTATAGTCATTGTGAGCTAATCTTGGGAATTAATCCTTTACTGCTGAGTCGTCAGAAAAGGTTATGTCCTAATATACAACAATATTTATTACACGGTTACAGAAGTATGGCTCTACAGGAGCTCAAGGACCTACGCTTGTTGTATGGTGTATGATAACTTCTGTAATTATTTTGATTTCCACACATTTTAAAAGTTTTAATTTCATTTAATTTCAAATTATTTAAGACTAACACTTGGCCACAAATTAGCCTAAGTTTATTTTTAACAAACGTAAAATTGTAGACCTTTTCTTCTTGAGAGTTATACAAATTATTACTATTATTATCACCAAATAACACGTGATGCATATAATCAACACATAACATGTAAAAAGACTTATTTTTATACATTCTAATCATTCTTAGCCAATTTTAGAAACCAGAAAAAACTCTTGTCTAAAATTGAAGAATAGTGCTTAATTACATCATTTTGTAACCTATTTCAGGTGCCTAAAATGTAAATTTTTCATGCCTAAAATTCTGAGGTCTACTTATATATTTAGTAAAGTGAAGTAAAGAAAGTGAAAGTGGTGATGGAGGGAAGAAGATTCCAGGAACGTGCAGAAGTTACAGTAAAAGACAAAAAGAAAATTACATGGAGCATATTTTAATAATTACAATTTTGAAGTTTTCAAATTTTGATCACAGATACTTTTAAACCGCTTATTGTTTGTATTAAATATATTAAATTATACTCTTTTACGAATTCAGTCTCGGACCATTTCTTTGAGTTTTTGATGGCTAGGTTGAATGTAGGCCTATATCTGCCACCAGGAGATTATTGTAACTTCAGGCTAAATTTCAGAAAGTTGCGCCTTGCAAACTTTGTGTACGTGAGTACAGTTCCTAACACTGAGACCTCGCTTGAGAATCGAACAAGTATTGTATGTACTGGAAAATTAAGAGAAGTGTTCTACTTTTAAATGGCTGGGGGCACTCTGGTCATAGACCTGCAGGCTATACCTATAACAAAAAAGAAACTATGGTTGCAGCACTCGGTACCTCGAAGCAAGTTCCTTGCCTTACCCTACTGAAGCTTTTGCTGGAAAAAAAGGTAATGTGTTCGGTACGTGTGCATATCGTTAAAATGGATTTCTGCTATTAATGTATACGCCCGTATTTTATAGAATCCATAGGAAGTGTATAAAATACAGATAATCAAATGGGAATATAGGCCTATAAACATGTAAATTATTTCACATATTATGTCCTAGGCAATTTACAACATCAAAGTAGGCAAAATGCTATAAAACCTAGAAAAGGTGAAGTCAGACTGAAAAATTCAATGCCTTAGACCAGTGATTCCCAAGGTGGGGTCCGCAGGCGGTTTAAGAAGAAATAGGATATCTCGTAATTTTCTCAAATTACATATCTTCTAAAGCAGCTTCACTGTTCACATGAAGGAGTTAACTCTGTTTGTTACCATTGATATTGTTATTTTGTCTATTGAATTTAATACATTTTAATAAAAGTATTTATTTCGTTTTTTTTTCAAAACCCAGAAGGGGTCCGCGGACTGAAAAGTTTGGGAACCACTGCCTTAGACTGTTTTTGAACCAGGATCTTCGGTTCTCCGTGCACCAATTGAGCTACCATGGCAACATGTCGACACAACATTAAATTCTCCAACTGACTCATATATCCCAGGGGGTACAGTACTGTCCCAACATGTTGCATGCTCAATTGGTAAGAACAGCGGCAGGGAGAGCCGAAGATCCTGGCTCAAATCCCGACTATGGCATTGAATTTTTCGGTCTGACTTCCCTTCTTCACCTAGCCTACGAACGGCCAGTGTGAAAGAATTATCACTCCGCTATAAAACGTAGGTTTGACAGTTTCCAACTGTTCTGGTTTCGTTTAAATAATCCAGGAAAAGGACTTCTCGACCAAGCAACTTTTTTAAACAAAATATAGAGGAATTAGAATTTTATGCTTCTAGAACAGAAGAGATGAAATGAGAATAGATGAACGAATGCGAGGAATCGGCGACTATGTGCAAGATATGAGGTCCATGAGGTCGAATTATGATTAGGCTATTAACGAACTCAGAATAATTTCAAGGTAAGTTATTTTAATAAGAAAATTACACTACATAGTTGGAAATAGGTGGCGTTTAAACTTTACAGGCCTTTCATAATCTATATTAATATAACCAATCGTCAAGTAAATTCGCCAGTGGGCTCTATGTTTGAAATCGATGAGGAAAATTTCAGTAGAATAAATGGTCTCCATGGATGGCAATCGTAACATGTCGATAAAAATCTTCACATTTTACATAAATTAATATTCTATTTACCTTATATATCTGCTTTTATATAGTTTTTTGAGGCGACGAATTAGCAGTGAAAAGATAAAATCCCTACGACTTTTTACGTATTTCTGCAATATTAAATATTAGCAATTTGTAAAGTCATACTTATGGGGATTTAAACTTATTTTCTTTCAAGATACATAGGCTTCCTTTAAATAAAAAATATTTATATTATAAACTTTATGTTAGAAACTAGACTGTTATCATAGGTAATCCCACGAGAGGTTACGAGTTTATCGATAGATTCGCGACTGCGCAGCAGGAGCGAATTTATCTTATGAAACTCGTAACCTCGAGTTGGATTTATTAAGACTATTTCACGAATAAAATGTAATAGATTACATGAATAATAATTACTTTCTTCTTGTTAGTTTAAAATGAAATAATTAATACTGTCAGTTGTCAGATCACGGCATACTAAATAAATGAACAGTCTCCATAATGGATTACTAATCAATGCTACCAACGTATATTGACAAAATACCGTAGTGAACCACTACCAACGTATATTGATAAAATGCCGTAGTTAACCTAAAAATCAAGATACGAAATAAAGACACATTTTAATTCAAGAACGTAATTTTAATATATGAGCAATCTGTTGCATTTCAGTTTCTTTAGTCAATTTGTACTTACGTTCCTCACAAAACTATTGGAACTGGATCCATATGCATTTTCTATTTCTTTCGGTATTTTGTGGCCTAGCTTCCTTTATAATAATGTCAATTTCGTCAACAGATGCATTACCAAACTTGAGGCTGCCATTTCTGTTTTCAATTTAGCGCCGACAATGGATGACGTAATTTAGTATCACTGCATACCGATACTGTTACAGTTCAGTAACGAACAGCGTGTTTTACCCGATAAAATGCTATCCTCGCGATTCCTACAAGAATATTGTAAGATAAACAGCCGTGATTGGTCTATATCCGAGGATTTGCTAAACGTTATTGGTCAATATCAAACACGCGGCATATGAGTGGAATAGTCATCACAATATATATTTTGATTGGCTTCACTTTTTCCGTAATTCGTTCGAGTTCCGTTCTATCTTGTACATAACGGATAGGTAAAGAATACTATCTGACACAGATCACACATCTGCTATTCCTGTATTTACATTTCCGAACAAAGAGTATGCATTATACTCTAAATTGTTGATCTAGGTCAACTTATTTAGCAAGTTGCATGCACCACCTGCCTTTGCGTGAATAAACCACAGTTCGATGCCATCTCATATCCACACAATAGGTAGCCTATAAATAGTAATGCTAGCTTTCAAATAAAGGTTCAGTACAGTGCTGTAAATTTTTTAAGTGAAACTTCTTTAGCCGCGGCAGGGGTGAATCGAGAGCTTGTGTAACGCTCAAAACCGTCACGAAATTAGTGTCACACTCAAAATCGTCACGAAATTAGTGAGGTGTGACGGAACGGACAGCACAGAAAACAATCAACTCAATGATTAGGCTTATCCAAAATTTTAAAAACCCAAAAATTAAAAAATCCAAAATCCAAAATTTAAAAATCGAAAAATCCAAAACCCAAAATAAAAAATCCAAAAAATTGAGAATTCAAAGATCCAAAATTTAAAAAATTCAAAGATCCAAAATTAAAAAGTCCAAAATCCAAATTTAACAAATAAAAAATCTATAATTATATAATATAAATATCCAAAATTTAAAAAATTTAAAAAATAAAAATCCAAAATTAAAACATCTAAAATTTAAAAATAAAAATCCAAAATTAAAAAATTGATTATCCAAAAAATAAAGAATTGAAAGATCTAAAATTTAAAAAAATCGAAAATTAAAAAAACCCAAAATTCCAAAATTAAAAAAATTAAAAGATATAAGAATTTTAAAAATACAAAATTCCAAATTAATAAATCCAAAAACCCAATATTAAAAAGGCCAACAATTCAAAATTAAAAAATCCAATAATCCAAAATTGAAAAAATCCAAAAATTAAAACAAGTTTCTCTTCTGTCGCATGGCGTTCCACGCACACCTTTTCTTATTACGAAGTACCGGTACTAATAGTTATTTATGATACAAAGGCAAAAGAGAGATTTTATTTTGCGAGTAAGTATGTTTGCGAAACGAGACCGTAAGGGCGAATGTGGTAATCCTACGAGTGTCATACACTATCTAGCCTATTTGTGAAATAAAAATAAATATTTGATTCGTTCCAATGAAATGCGTACCGGGGAGCAATATTGGAGTCTCGAGCCGCCCTGCTATCTTACTACCGGATATATACATATACGCAAACAGAGGTTATTGATTTTCTGGTGCACACCTGATAACGTAAGAAGTGGAGTCCACAACGCTTTTCAGCCACCATGGTTGACGATTTTTGCAACCACTGTGAGAAATTTAACAAGGCATTAAGATTTTTACATTTGCAATTTTTATCAAACTGTGTATTTTTAATAATATTCCTAATGAAAAGTGTATTGTGCATGTGATTAAAACAAAAATTCGTCAGAATGGATTTATTAACACTAATGTAACAATGTCCTTCTTTTACTTCATAATTGTGTGTATTGTGTTAGAAGTTCTATTTTTAATTCAAGCTGTCTAAAAAAATACCTTTAAAATGTAAGCCTGACTTTCATGCCCAAAACCGTGACAAAACGAAGCCTTTGACTAGAGCTGTTACAGTACCTTAAATGCTGTATGAAATTGTGTTGAAATACTATACAATATCTGTTTTGCTCAACTTCATTTTTTATTTCAGCCTAGCATTTGGATATCTGAACAACTCTTCTAATCCTGAAGTTTAAAGATTTTGTAACCAGAATTTTCTAAAAATATATTTAAAAACGTTAATGAATTTCAATAAAAAAATTCTTCAACTTTAATTTTAAATATTTCCTAGAGATAACATTTGCACGCCAAAATTTATAGGATTAATTAAACGTAACAACATATGAGCAACATATGAGACTAGTATAATCAAGTTCACTTGGAGTGTTTCTAACTACCAAGATTAGCTGCATAAGCTTTACAGATTATTAATACAGCATGTGATAAACATTTAAACAACTGGTCCACTGAGTTATAATTCTTATTTCAACTCCGTTCAACGTAGGCCATACGCAAATTCGTCGGTACACTTTCTTACTATAAGATGCCCAAGTAGGCTTATTAGAGATTTTGTTTTGTAACATGAAGGACAGTAGGATATTTCTGCACACCAAAAAAATTTATCAGTGACATATCGTACCACTGAAAAGATTGGGAACTGCTGCCATAGCTTGTTTGTTCGAAGACGTGGGCTGAACTTTCTAGTAAGACTTTAACTACCATTCTAGTTCTATTGATCAATGTCATGACCGCCCGAGATTAAAATAGATGAGCGGATTAAAATTATGTGTTCACCAACTGTTACAAACTGAAAGAGAAGTTATCTGCTTCATATACTCACTGTAAGAAACATTTGGAAGTCAGCCCGTATTAGAATGTGATCTGTGTAATCATGAGTCCAAAATACATGTGTTGACTCCGAAGTCATTGAAGCATGCTTGCTTTTAGCCTCGTTTTGATAAAAATACGCTCCACGCACTTTGACAACATACACAAACAACATTTCAAGTGCGACAGAGAAGGTGTGAGGAAGATATGTAAGAAAGAGACGGAATTGGAAAGGTAACACAACTCAGGCCGTTAGAGTTTGAAATTTATGGGACCGATGACCTGTTTTTCGATCTATTTCCATCCTTCCTACAAGTTTGGCGTTCATGCTCAAGAAGAACGTATAGTTATACATTTTGAAACAGAAAACAGCACCAAAATAGATTGCTTTTTAGCCTAAGACCTCGTTTCATAGGATTACAAGGAAGGGCAAATGTGCAATTCATACCAGTTAGCACTGTTTGTGGCGGATTGAAGATAGAAGTAGAGATAATTTTTTTTCTTAAAATATGAAAATATAATCTTACAGTCCACCGCTGTGGCTCAGGGTTCGATTCCTGGTCTTGACAAGTTACCTAGATGGGGTTTTTCTGGGGTTTTTCCTCACCTGTGAGATAAATGTCGGGTAACTGTAGGCCCTTGTGGTGCCCAGATATCATCTGGCCGTCATTATCATCTACATCCCATCCTCGCCTTGTTTGGAGTGTGTGTGTGTGAATGGTGTGTCTCGTCCTATGTGTTCGTGTTGTCTCGGAGGTAGCCCCGGCATTGGGCTGATCATGTCCTTGTCTGGTCAAAAAAGTATGTATATGATCCAAAGATAATCCCTCTCCCGACAGGTCGCGGCCCTGTAAGGCCCGAGCGGCTTGGGTAGCTTAAATCATAAAAGGGAGAGGTAAAACTCAGAAAAAGAAAGAAAGAGAGAAAGAAAGAAAGAAAGAAAGAAAGAAGAAATTTATACGTATATTCATTAAGCACGTATATTTTATTAAGTTATATTCATAGAAATTCAAGCTTTGGATCACATCCACATCCACATACGATACAAGACGAAACCAAGCAAATTCTTTAATTGAACCTAAACGTTTCGCATCTGCAGGGCTAAAACTCAGGTCCAGTTTTGATCCCAGAAGATGAAGATGACGTAGCGTCGAAACGCGTAGAAGAAACAACACCTGCATTTTAGTACAAGATTTTATTATATTGACTTTAGGCATATTTTTAACAATTTTAAGAAGTTTTTAGTAATAGTTATGATCAGGGCTCGGATTCGAATGACATGTCATCTTTTTACTGATGCTGCGTAGACATTGCTAACTTGCAGATAAATCCTAATCATGGCCTCTAGAATATAGAAATGCATTTTTATAAGGTCATTTTTTGTCATTTTATGCAATTTTATATTTTTAGAACATTTATTTCAATTTTACGTCATTATTTTGTCACTTTCGTGTCATTTCCCTTCTTAGTTAGTCATTTTCATGCATTTACATTGAGTACATTAACTTTTTGTCTTATTTTTTCCGCATAGGGTGATATTTAAATAAATTACTAGGGTAGTATAATGCAACATTTTTTGTAGGATCTATTTTAAAAACTATTTTCTTACTTTTCATCTCAAATGTTCCAATCAAGAACAAAGAACAAAGTTTTTATACGTACAACATCCTTTACAGTTTTTGAAATTATGAAGTTACAAATTAGTCTATAACGTTGTGTGAACAATAATTTTTTTTAAAAATAAAATCTCAGTTTTAAGTCATTCTTTACAATTATTAAGTCATTTTATAGGTCATTTTTCAAACAGTTTTAGGTCAATAGAATCCGGGCCCTGGTTATGACTGACTCATTGTTTGTACAAGTTTTTATATTAGTCCTACTGGACTAGGGGCTTATGCTACTTATGTATGTTAAATATAATAGGATATGTTATGTTTTATAAAATAGGCAAGTTTCTACTGTTTTTAAATTACTGAACATTGGTGGAAATTATAAGTTAAAAACAAATAAGCTCAGTAGGAAAATAAAAATAATTGAAACACATCCTAGTCTAGGCAGAACAAATCGAACAAAGAAGGGGCTCCGTTTGTAAAAGCCTCCGATAACATTCGGAGTAATATACAACCACATCCACCCAATCCTCCCGTATTTTAAGTCAGTGATAGAATACAAAGCCTTAGACTATTCAGGGGACAATGAGTTTGGTTTAGGTTAAGTTGAAAATGAATTCCACCACTGATATCTGCACTTCTGGCGCTTAAGTTTTATAAGACTTATAACCTTGCAAACTGTTATACTTCACATGGCGCAGACCCACTTATTACGATATATTTATGCGATTCTGGTGATGCAAGGTCTAAAAAATTCACACCAACATGGGAGTGAAGTGGTCCAAAAACATTGTTGTTACACTCATCTCCCACTTTAGCAGCAGTAAATAACACAGTGCTACATATTCTCACATAAAGCATACAGTAGTGTCACATCATACTTTCCCTCATGTATTAATAAATACTCTACATACATAATTGTCTACTTAGGTCATGTAAGAAGTGTCATATCCAGTTTAAGAATATGGAAATTTCAACCAATCGCCATAATATTATCGTTTTATTTTTGTCACTTTCTTTTATCGGACCCCCGGCCAATTGATTATCATCTAAATTCACAAACAATTAACACTAAAATAATTTCATACACGTAGCTACTATGATAAAAAAATTATATAAGTATATAACACAGCGAGGCGCGTCCATAAAGTAAGTTTCCCTGCGGCCGTTTTCAGAAACAAAACATAATTTCATTGACATATATATTCGAACAGATATAGCAAGTGTTAAGCTATTTTTCAACTCTGTGGAACAAACTTTTGAACACCTGTGGGTGAATGTTTAAACACCTCCCAGCCGAAATTCTGAAGGAAACTTGCTAGGAGGTGTTTAAACATCCACCCTACAGCCCGGACTTCCTCCCAGCGATTTCCATCTTTTCCTACACCTCAGGAAACAACAAAAAGTGACAGAGAATGACAGAGAGGCGAAGGTGGTTGTCACATGGTGATCCAAATCCCAGGCGGCACATTTCTACGACACAAGGTATTCAAAATTTGGTGCCACGGTAAGACAAATTGTTCAATTCCGGTGGCGAATATGTTGAAAAATAGCTGAACACTGGCTCTGTCTGTTGCTATAAATATTGCCTTGAAATTGTGTTTTGTTATTGTAAACAGCCCCGTTTTTGTTTCTGTAAGCGGCCCCAGGGACACTTACTTTATGGACGCGCTTCCTATAAGCTGCATATGAACAAAAGAAAATATCAATATAATATAGTTCTTTATAAGTGTGGTGAAGCAATTTAAATCTCGAACAGTAATAAATGCAATATTAATAACACAATATTATTACAGCAATGAGGTTAACCTAGATATGAGCAATAATCTAGTATCTAGTTAAGAAAGTTATGAAAAGATAAATTCTAGCAACTACATAGTCCTATATAAATACACCGCGATACAAGTCATCGCACGTAACATAATAAGGAACTTCTTAAGAATTCACTCTAATCTCACGGGAGTCAGTTACAGCATTGTACTGTATAAGCATGGAGACATGCAAGTCCTCTTGCACTTGGCAATGCTAGTTTTCGTGACAGCTTCCCATGAAAATCTGTAACAATCTGTTCCACCAGGAAGGATGTTCCTTATTGCAATGTATAATCAATGTATGTAATGGGTTGTTGTTGTTTGTCAGAGGTGATTTTGTTTTAATAAACTGGTTCTAAATGTGTAATTCGTGAGTTAGAGTCATTACATTGGCAAAGAGGACAATTTGGTACTGGAGGATATATTAGGACCACTGCAATTTAGAATTGAAAAGGTCAGCGGAAGATAGTGCTAACCCATATAAACCTCATTTTAGATATTGCATTTTTTAGTTTGCTCAAATCTGCATATCTTATTTTTAACTTTCTTTTTGTAGTTATTATGTTACTAACAAGACTTATTGACAGAATTAGTTTCTGATCAGTAGGGGCGGATTTCTATGACATGTCGTATTTTTTCTCATTTGCATTTTTTCAGGTTTCCAACTAATTTAAACCCGATTCCAAGCATCCTGGTGAAAATGGAACGGTTTTTATTGTGCATATAACTGCATATTTCGGAAATTTTCAACTATTGTAGCATATTTAGGTCATATTTTGGCATATTTGTGTGCATATTAAAGAAATTTTGAAGTTTCATACCATATTTTGTAAATTTTGCATTATACCTAATGATACTTTTTTGAGAATTTACAGATATTTTAAATAATTAACACTATATTTTAATAAAATGTATTGTAATGAAACTTAAAAAATATACACAGTGTGTAAGTGGTAAAGTCATATTTTAAATTTTATTGGTCATATTTCAATATTTTTCAGGTCATAAATGCATTCATATATCCTATTTTTTAGGTCATAGAAATCCGCCCCTACTGATCAGTAACATTGGAACAAATAGTAACTAAGAAAATATATAAACAGTGCAACAATATCAATTTTTCCAAAAAAGAGGGGTAGCACCATCTTCCGACCCCTTCAATTCTGTCCCAGAATGAAATTAAACTACGATTCGTCATATTAATAAGTAAAAGCAAAGAATTTTATCAGATAATTCATTCGAGAAATAATATTTGTCTTAAAATATCTACGTAAATGCCTCATGACATCACAGTATTTATATAAACGCATGGTCGGACTGGACCTTCGGGAGTGTCGGGAATTTTCCCAATGGACCTTTGCTATAAGAACCGATTTCTTTTGTACCAAATTTTGTGATCAAGTGAGCTTATAATATATCTTCAAGTGTCAAGTGCAACTCTGCAATACAACGGGTAACTTATATTTACAGGAAAGAGTGTGTTAGTGTGCTTCATAAAGCTCACAACCATATGTTCTTTATCAACTGACCCTCATGCCCATGTCCTTCAATGTAAAGTTTATAGTTTTATTTTTCTCTCAGGTTTCATCCAATATAGCCTATTTGGCTACTGGTAGACTATAGTATAATGTACCCTACAACAATTGCAAAACCTGCAATGGTTTTAGGTATAAGGAAAATTTTCAAATGATGAAGATACTGTTGTAGACATTTCCATCACATATTGCAGATATTGCATTGATACATATTTAATGGTTTAGGTAGAACCTTCTAAAGAAGTCTATTTCAGTTGAGTTTTGTCGACTTGTTTCAGTAAAATGGACACTGCAAATTCATTATACTAGTTAGAAGAACTTGAGCAGACAATAGCTTATAGCTAGATAGAGATAGAAGATAGAGAAGACAGAGAACTGCAGGTAAATCAGTTTAATATTGGCAGCCATGCACCAAAAAATCAATTACAGGTGTCTGCGCATTTCAATATGACTCCACGGTGCGTAATATATTAGAATAAATCTACTGTAATATTTATTATCATTTCACAATATTAACGGCTGTCTAAAGATAGGCCTACATGGTAAAATTATTTTTAAGACAGTTGAAGGTAAAAAAATCCCTTTAGGCAGGCCTACAGGCTGAGGTAGATTTCGAAGTGCTTATGGTTTAATTTATTGTTGCTGCGCAGCACTCTTCTTCTTTAGCCTTGGCATGACAAACCCGCAATGATAACTGAAAAAAAGATGAAATAGCACTGTAACGGGGCCTAAATATGCTAACGGTGGAATTAACCAAGAAACTACTGGTCTATACTTCTGGTTTTATTAAAACTCATAAGCCCCCGTAGCGCCGCGGAGTTTAGTATAGGTTTAGTTTAATAAATATAAGCAAGAAATAATGTTTTTATATCACAAGACAATGATACTAACCTTGTAGCCCCATGTTCTTTGAGGACAACACTCTTTTTTTCATTGAGCCGTAACTTTCATATTAACCTCCTTTTTACTGAGAATTATTTTATCACAGCAATATCAAAGTGTTCAATGCACCATATGAAACATAAGTGAATCTGATATCTTTTTGATAAAAAGAGAGTTGTTTATTATCTTTCAAATTGATATTATATTTTATAATTTATTTTTTAATTTTGCCATGCATTATTGTTCTAAAGGTGTGTAACTATTACTTTTAATATTTCAAACTCTATTACGTTGGTAAGATTATCCTAAGTCAGTCCTATCACATTTCTTTCGGCAGGCCTTCAGGCTGAGATATATTTTTAAGTGTTATTGTTTTTCAAACATTCAAATCTCGCCTTATATGAGAACTATCGAGAAACTAGTTATTGATTTGTAGAGTACTCATCAAGATCTTTTCAACGATACCCCACACGACGTGGTTTCAAAAATTTCGAATTTCTATCCCCAACCCTCACTCGTACCCCCCAAACCCCCGAATCGTTGGTGTCACTGTGAACTCCATAGGGAGTACTCTAATTTATTCAAACAAAGATTCCCTCTATACTTCATAGGGGCCGAGATGTAAAGTTTTCAAAATTTCAACCCCCTCCCCGGACCCTCGCCGTGGGCCAATTTTGCTCATTAACCGAACTATTGGGCCTTGAAATAACAGAATAAAATGTGGTTCAAATATCTTCAAAATTACGGCCGCTAGCATGTAAAGATATATTATATATATATATATATATATATATATATATATATATATACATACATATAAACTTTTGAATGGGCGGTGGTTTCGTACTTAGGGAGGCATGAAAAGCCAAGATATGAAAGCATTTTTCGAAAATCATCTACCTAAAAAATCTAAGTTACTAATCCCAAACCGTTCTGCTCCCCCTAAAACTGTTAATCGCCCCCAGACTGGGAAGCACTGGCTTAGATCAAAGAAGTTAAACAGATAATTAAGTACGCTCTCACGAATTCAAATTTAAAACAAAAAATTCAACGTACAAGCGATTAAAGTAAACGATAGGCCGCGGCGAGTCATTTAAATATAACATATCCTTCCACAGGATTGGTCACTGAATCATGAGCTAAATACCCATTAACTAGAAAACATGCAATACAAGCCCGTTGCAAAAATATTGTCGAAAGGACAAGAAGCCCCTGCAGTTACTGACTAGTCAACACGCAGTACACGTCTGTTGGAGAAATTGTCTAAGGTGCTAGGCGAGCGAGGAGCCCCTGCAGTTGATGACTAGTCAACACGCAGTACACATCTGCTACAGAAGTTGCCTAACGTACAAGGCGGGCAATAAGCCCCTGCAGTTAATGACTAGAAAACACGCAGAACACGACTGCTGCAGAAGTTGTCTTACACTCTAGGCGAGTAGTAAGATATTTAAGTATTTCCTTACTCTTGTGCCGTGGTTATTTTCGGCACTATTAATTTTTCTATTTTTTGTGGTGTACTTACGCGTCTCCCATAATTAGCGATCTTTTCGTAAGTTCCGTGTGTTCATTATTTTGTCTGTTTTCCTTTATGGTTCTTTCTGGTTATATGATTATCTACTGTTTGTCGCCCTCTGTGTTTTCCGGTTTGTTTTGTGTATTAAGTTTCGGTCGCTGCGCCATCTGCTGGGCGGCCGGGTTTTTGCCTCGTGTTCTTACGTAAAGGAGTCTTGGTCCGGATCGTGAGGAATCAACATCTACTGGAGCTACCGGTCCTACAGATGTATTCGGAGGGCGATTTTATTTAGACATCAGGTATGTTTTAATGTTTGATCATGAGTTTCTGGTGGGCCGTTTTGCTTAGTTTAAATTTAATATATTCTATTTTGTGTTCGGTTTTTCTTGGGCCCACCAATTTTCTATTCTGTGGTTATGTTTCGATTCATTTTATTATATATAATGATTTCATTGATCGCTCTTCTAATCTGAAATTACGTACGAAAAGATCGCTGCCATTAGCCAGTCTACTCATTGGTTCAGGGCCTTCAGCCCCAGTCTTGTAAAACACACTATCCAGTTATTCTCCGTGCTTACGCAGATTTGTATTCAGCTTTGTACCCGAGCACGGCGGGATTTATTGATTCTTGAATTTGCTTGTATTTGCATCTCTGTGGTTATACAATGGCCCCAAATTTTGCTTTTGTATTTTGTCATTCCATAAATAAAATTTGATGTTGCTGTTTTTTGAAATACTGTTTCTTATTACGAATATGGACTCTGGGTTTTCTACATTAAGTCTTCTAGGGATAGCACTCCGCCGTTACAAGTGGTAGCAGAGCTCGTCGATCTCTGTTTTTCCAGTTATTTTGGCAGTTTTCTCTAGGGTTTTTCAAATTTTTTCTATATTTCAAGTTTTTTCTATAATCCAGTTTTCGGGTTAGGTTAGTCATCTGAATTTGTTTCCCTGTCAGGTTAGTTTTCATTATTCATATATATGTTTTTCTTCTATTGTTGTTCTCTGCGCTCTAGATATATTTTCTCAGATCGTTATGGCTTTCTGTCCTGGCAGTCTCCAGAGTAAGCCTCCGTGAGTTTCGCTGTCAGGATTAGTGGGTTTGAGGCAGTGTAGAAAGTTTTGAGACGTTTCCGTGTCGCCTGTCGTGATGTTTTGTGCCCGTAAAACTTATTGCATCAGCAAAGTCTGGTGTTTTTTTTACAGTCTTTTCGAGGCCTTTTTTCCGTAGGTGTTTCCGGATGTTTGGTCTCTGTTTTCATTCTTTTCAGTATAGTCAGTTTTAAGTCATTTCCGTGCCTCCTTTCGTGATGTTTAGTGCCCGTAAGATTGGTTGCATCAGCGAAGCCTGGTGTTTTTTGACCGTCTTTTCGAGGCCTTTTTCCGAGGGTGGTTCGTGATTTGTGCTGGGTGGTTTTCATTATTTTTCATTGCTTAGCTGCCTGTTAACTTTGGGATTATTTTGTCTAGCCCGTTTAGCTGTTTTTTCCGAAATTTTTTCTAGTATTTTGCCATAAGCACCATTCATCCACCGTCTTATTTTCTGAGTTTGGTTAGTAGGCTGATAGGTTAATGAATTTCCCGGGTTCCGTCCCTATAGGCCTTCTTTTCTAAGCTAACCTGTCATCGTGGGCATTTGGTAAAGTTTTTTTAGACCCAATGTATTTTTATTTTTAATCTAAATTTTCCGTGAGTTTATCTTTCTAGATCTATTTGCCGTTCAGTATTTCTAGGCCTCACATCATATCTATACTTTTCCAAAGTTAAATTTTTTTCGGACTTTTCTTGGGATTCCTTTTTTTCTAAAGCAGTTTGTATACTTTCATTATAGTCATTCTCTATTTATTCACATCAATCTTTTACAGTTACTATTCCCATTTCTGTATTTTTCTTTCTTAGTTCTTGCAGTGTTTCTCCGGGTTTGTTTCGCTTTTCACTGTCGGTCTTTCCTGGTCTTCTGTGGTCTTCTTTTTTTTTTCTTCTGAAAATCATATAGCAATTATCAGTTCAGCTAAATTTCTCTGTCCTAAATAAAATAAAATGGTTATGCCACTCTGGTTTTTTTTCTGTCTATTTTGAAATTATCTTGGGCGTTCTATTGTAATATTCTAAATGTCTTTTGGCAGCGATCAGAAAAAAAAAATCAATTTTTGCTCTCAGTTATTTTAATAAATTTAACATACTTTTACCATATGTTTAACATGATTTTTATTCCTCACATATTAATCTTTGTGTCTCAAAACCTCTATACAGGGAAAAAGGGGAATGTTTATGCCTCATCAGAGTGTTAGTTGTAATATATATACTTCAGTAATTTTCTTTGATAATTTTGCGCCTGTATTTGATTACAGTGCTGTGGTGTTTGATTAGATAAAAAAGATAATTATTATATTTATAAAAAAAAGAGAAAAAACAGGCATTATTATATTTATAAAGAAAAAGGAGCTATAGAAAGGCTATTGATGTTGAAATCAATCAAGGAATTTTATAGAAGCTTTCTATATTTATTTACGTCATCGATTACTCAGTTTTTGTGTATTGTAGTTACGGGGCATAAACATTGTTTTCGCTTTCGTCCTTTGTGGGGAGGTTTTGTTTGTTTTATGCTTTCAGATCAATATGTGAAGTTTTCTTGGAAGGAGATCGACGTTCTACAGATGTATAGTTGTATCTACCTGGCGCAACGTCTAAATGTTGTGGATAAGTACTGTACGATTAAGAAGATTTTCCAGGACGAATTCTCCTTTATCAACCTATTCGTCTTTCATTGTTCTGAAAACACCTTGTCATTTCTTCTTTCCTATATCTTTGTCGGAGCTCCGGTTTCTCATTTCCTTTCTTCCTATGTTTCCTCTTTTCATAACTTTTCATAACTTTTCATATTTCATATTCTTATATATATAATTCTTATTTTAAAGTTTTCCAATATTTTGTGCTAATTAACTTAAAACAAGTTTTTTAACTGAACTCTAAATACCTTTTCAAATTGTAATATATAAAAAGTATGGCATTGTTGCGCCTTATGATGAAATGTAAAATATATTTGTATACAATCATGTAGACCTATTCACAATTTTGATGTTCAATTCTTAAATTTTTTGCGTTCCTTTTATAATAGGCCCATTGTTGATTTTTGTCTGTAATTAGCCAAAAAAAAAAAGGTTAAATTTGGACTTTCACCATTAATACAAGTAGCAGTTTTCAAATTCACATTTTAGAGAATTGTTATTTCATTTAATATGTAGTTTTTATACTCATGTATAGAACTTTGTGAATCTTCGTTGTGCTTAATAACTGATGCTTAACTTATAATCATATTATTAATGTGAAATTAATTTATGTTCAAATTATAATGATCTTGTTAATTTTAAATACTCACTCTATTGTGGAATTTGTCGAATAAAATTAAAATCAAAGTAGAAATACAAAGCAATTTTTCTGTCTGGACAACTGTTTCATAAATATAAAATTAAATTTAAACAATATAATTTAATTAAATTTAAATAAATATAATTAAATATAATTAAATTTAAATAAGTTTTTGGGTTGCTACTATTGTGATATTCTGAGGATGACGTGTACGTACCTATTACTCATATAGTTCTGTTTTTTCAGATAGTGTTTGATGTCGATGTTGTGCCATCCTGGGCTCTCTCCTTTCTTTTGCCTGTGTGTTGTGTCTTGCGGAGCTGTGTTACTCCTATATTATGGCCACCTCCTGCTTCTGCTGCTGCTCTTTGGTCTGGTACGCAAGGACGCTTGCGATTTGTTTTGACCTGTAAAACAATACTGGTCCGGCCTGGCTTCTGGTAGCAGTCCAGCTCTACTTGTCAACTAGCATTCTCACCAGCCTACTATCTACAACAGCAACTACTATGTCAACTACCATGCTGTTATCTACTCACCGAAATCTACAGTTTAATTTTACAATACTTCCTGTTCTGTTCACCTTGCTACTATGGTGTGCTATTTAACTAGAGACAGTTATCTTGAGACTCTGGTGTTGAAGATGCTTCTAAGGAATTGGACTCCTTCATTCAGTGATACAGTACTCAACATGGTGGACCTATTTTGCTAGTTGTATAACACACATGTTTTTGCTCATTTGTGCAGACACACACACACATTTTCATTCCCCTTCTTACAGAACAAATATGTAAATAAGAACAAATATCTAAACAAGTAATTATCTGTTTGGAAAAAAAAATTTTCTTCAGAAAATTTTTTTTGCCCCGAGAGCTCGAGGATGTGCCGTGGTTATTTTCGGCACTATTAATTTTTCTATTTTTTGTGGTGTACTTACGCGTCTCCCATAATTAGCGATCTTTTCGTAAGTTCCGTGTGTTCATTATTTTGTCTGTTTTCCTTTATGGTTCTTTCTGGTTATATGATTATCTACTGTTTGTCGCCCTCTGTGTTTTCCGGTTTGTTTTGTGTATTAAGTTTCGGTCGCTGCGCCATCTGCTGGGCGGCCGGGTTTTTGCCTCGTGTTCTTACGTAAAGGAGTCTTGGTCCGGATCGTGAGGAATCAACATCTACTGGAGCTACCGGTCCTACAGATGTATTCGGAGGGCGATTTTATTTAGACATCAGGTATGTTTTAATGTTTGATCATGAGTTTCTGGTGGGCCGTTTTGCTTAGTTTAAATTTAATATATTCTATTTTGTGTTCGGTTTTTCTTGGGCCCACCAATTTTCTTTTCTGTGGTTATGTTTCGATTCATTTTATTATATATAATGATTTCATTGATCGCTCTTCTAATCTGAAATTACGTACGAAAAGATCGCTGCCATTAGCCAGTCTACTCATTGGTTCAGGGCCTTCAGCCCCAGTCTTGTAAAACACACTATCCAGTTATTCTCCGTGCTTACGCAGATTTGTATTCAGCTTTGTACCCGAGCACGGCGGGATTTATTGATTCTTGAATTTGCTTGTATTTGCATCTCTGTGGTTATACAATGGCCCCAAATTTTGCTTTTGTATTTTGTCATTCCATAAATAAAATTTGATGTTGCTGTTTTTTGAAATACTGTTTCTTATTACGAATATGGACTCTGGGTTTTCTACATTAAGTCTTCTAGGGATAGCACTCCGCCGTTACACTCTTTTTCATGGCGTCTTCCATCAGAAAAACATGTAGGATAGTTTCTAATGGAAGACATCATGAACATGAGAAAGGAAAATAAGATAGGCCTACATGAAAATTAGGAAGAATAATTAAACGGGCAGGATACTAGAGTTAAGCTCCAATATGATGTGCACTACTTAAATCGCATACCGGTATGAAATTCCTTAAAATGTGCCGGTGTGTATTTAGCTGAAGTAGAGAAGTCCCGCATACCGACGTGTACTATACTATACCACTCCAGCAATAATCACTATAGTCTTATACTCTCGATCTAGTAAAAATTAGTTATACAATACCTGTACATAAATTAATAAATTTCATTTTTGCCAATGAGGGGATGTTATATAATAAGTAGGGCAAGGCATTTGATGATTTTGCATCTTTTTATATGAAGGTTAAAAGAAAAGGAAATAAATGATTAAATAAGAGCAATTTGTTTTTGGATTTTTTGCTTTATTTTGCATTTTTCGTCAATTTCAAGAGATCGGTCATTTTATGGCAATTTTTAGATCATTTTCGGCATTTTTATGTATTTTTTCGGCATTTTAGGTCATGTTTCTATGGAGGTAGAGAGGAGCTTTTCCATGTACAAATCGTTACTTTCAGACAATCGATTTTATTTGAGATTCTCCACCAAGTGTTCTTAGTTCATTTTAATTCAGATTTATTGTAAACACCATAGCAGTTCGTCTTGCAGCAGTAAAGATATTTTTCTTTCTTTTTAATGGCACATATTTGCTAGGGAAAATTTGATGGGCTTGCCAGTTCAGAAAGAACTTATTTTTCTTTAAGGGTGTCCAAGTACTGTAGTATAAATTTACTTCTTCAGTAACAAAATAAATATGTTTTCTATTGTAAATTCATATATAACGCTATGTCAACCATTTTCATTAAATTGTTTTTAGAAATTTACTACTTAAAAAAACTAATTACGAGAAATAATAGAAAATTTATTGGTCTTTTTGGGTGCCTCCCTAAGTACGAAACCACCGTCCGTTCAATTTTTTTTTTTTTTATTATTTTGTGTCATTTTCCACTATTTGAACGGGCGGTGGTTTCGTACTTAGGGAGGCATGAAACGTAAAGATATGAAAGAATTTTTCGAAAGTCATGCGTCGTGGCCTCTTCGTGTCTGAGCATTCCAATCTGGTATTTCACTCATGATAAATCTTAACTCATTTCAGTTGCAGTTTCTTGATAACAATAAAACCACATTTACTGAGCGAGATGGCCGAGATGGTAATGTCGCATTCGGGAGATCCCAGGTTCAAATCCAGTGGCCGGCCAATTTGACATGGGTTTTTTCATGGTTTCCCCAGTCGCAAAGGTAAATGCCGAATTGGAAATTTACATTAATCATTTCGTCCTGTATCATATCCATTTAAATTAATGTCAGTTGAAATTTACTCCATAAAATGTACCAACAATAGAAAATAATTGACAATCAATAGTTCCATGGCCCACCCTACTTCATAGACACAGATCCCGAACTCATGATATGGTCTCATAGCTAAAAGGAGTATAAGTACAGCTGATTTTTCTTTCTCGTTCGTAGTTTTACCTCTCCTTATAGGGACCTCATGTGAAACAAAAAATAAAATAATAAAATCACTCACGACAACAGACAACAATCCATTACATACACTGTTTATACATTAAAGCTACTAATTTTAGTTCAAATCTATCGGATTATCGATTTTCAGAGAAGACATTGGAATATAGAATTCTTTCCTCACATCGTATTACATCACCATAATTTACATTTTACAACCTAACAACTCAACTGTATCCTACAGGCTGCAATCAAGTTGTTTGAAGAGTTTAATGAACCAGTTGAATGACTTCACTCTTTGAACTGGGTCAAAAAGACGTACAAAGCATTTAAAGGAATAATAGCGGGGTGTAGATGTTGCGTGATTGCGAAGTGTTGCGCAAATGAAGGGTATCATCATCATCTACAGCAGTGTAACAGGTGACGGCAATATACGAGGTCAATGAACTGCAATTTGCCAAGTTGCTCTCGTATTTAATAAGGTTTCCTTTTCGTTTTGTGTGTAAGAACCAAGGAGGTACTGTATGAGTTTTACTTTCACCTCCTCGCTCTCCGGAGCATAAAGGAGTGATAGCATTTTAAATGTCCCATATGCTCATAACCCTGTGAGTCATGAACTTACACATGAAGACAGTTTATGGAGCATGAGATCCTTTCCACATCTCATCTTTGTGTAATATTTGCTTTATGCACTTCATGACTGTGTGTTGTTAAGAAAAACATGGAATCCATAAAATGAAGTTTTTATCCTTGGCTGTACTTACGCTAGATGAAATTACCCAATAAATCTAAAGTCAAAACCAGCTTCTGATGTTTTATAAATGGGCAGACTGAGGGCGGCAAACCTTAAAAAGGGGCAAATTTTTAGGGGAATTTTTATGTACTATTAACATAAAATTAAAATAATAACTAATTACAATTTAGCATATGTTTGAAAATTACCTAATATATTAAATATTTTCGTAAAATATCAGAGATTGACTATATTATTATAAACATTTTTAGAGTTTTTGGGAAGTTTTTTAAAAATGAATTTACAATAGCAATAATGTATTTTTCGCCCATGAAACGTTATTAGTTTCATTTTCGAAAAAAAAAAAAAAAATTCTGTTAAAAATTTTTGAGGAGGAACTTTTATAAATAATTTTAACGTAATATGAATATACTTAAATATAATTTAGCAAATTTTTCAAATTACCAAATAAATTAAATATGTTTGTAAAATTTCAAAGATTGATTAGACCTATATTACATATTATAAATATTTTTAGAGTTTTTAGTCTTCTTTTGTAGATTAAATGAAATCCAATCACACATTATTCCCAAAAAATGTAATTAATTTTACTTTGAAAAAATTATTTTTTAATTTTTGTTGTGAAGTCCAGGTAGGGATTAGATTACACGCAATAATAACATGCTATCGGACTACTATTGGTTGATACTTCGGTAAAAACAAAACTTAAAAATAAAACATTAACGTTAGAGGGGTTACATACAATATTCTTAATAAACACATCAGTGGGCAAAACTGTACTTATTGTGTCACAACGGAAGACACCAGCGCCATCAACAACTAATGAATCAATAAACATTCAATTTCAAGGGAAGTAATATAATGACCTCAAGCACTGTTTGAAGAAGCAATTTTCAAAATGACTTGTCTTTTGTTCAATTATTCATAGATATTATCGAGCGTCCATTTGCTGCCTTGTTTGAGTTGACAACGTGCTTGAAGTAGGAACACGGAAGAGACATTAGACAGCAGCACCTGACCTGCAGGACAAACGACTTCCTTCCGTATCCTTCACATGCTGGCTACCAGCATCCAACTCCTTCTATTATGGTCTGGCCTCGAAATTAAGTGGGTCCAATCAAAACATCGTCATTTTCAATGCCGGCGACTATGTCAATTTCCTTAAGCGATCATTTTAAGGTAATGTTTTTATAGTCAACTACAGAATCGTTAATCTTATACATCACAATGGTGGTGGACCCATATAATGAATTATGGATTATTCCAACTTAGAGAAGACTTAACTATAGACCAAAGAGGAACGATAGATGGTTCTCCCACCCAATTTCTTTGTAAAAAATTTACTCGCATCATGCCTATATATATAGTCACATTCACTTATAGCCTACTATATAGTGTATATAGTGTAGCACAGTGGTTCCCAACCTTTTTCAGCTCGCGACCCACCTTTCCTTATCGGAATACCTCCACGGTCCATCGGTCCATGGTGGAGTAAAAAACCTTATTTGTATCGTATCCCTTCCTTATGTATATATGTATATATATATAACTTACCATCAAATATTGCAAATATATATAAGCTTATATATGCTTTTTTTAAGATACAGATTGATTATTGATAAACACTTTGTGTTCTGATTTGAAAATGGTTGATAAAATAATTATAATCACTTTGTAGCAAAACAGTTATTTATTTAACAATAGATATATGTTTGCAATATGTGCAACAAGTGGTTTCATACTCACTAACAAGTGTTCCTAGGTAAAGATAAAAACTACAATTAGGCTATTAAAGTACACAAATAACCAAGAAAACAATCAAAACACAAATTGATTTATTTCGATTTTTCTTATGATGGTTTATTCGATGGTTTCTGATAGTTTTAGGATCGAGTCGCGACCCACCTGTAACCCTTCCGCGACCCACCGGTTGAGAACCGCTGGTCTAGCAGATCCAACTAGCCTTCATTTAGATTTTTCTTTTTTTTTCCAATGAAGTGAGAAAAATTCTCAAGTAGTTATTATGAGCCCATTGTTTTTTCATTATATGTTTATTTATTTATTTTAAATTTTCTTTAAGAAATTATAAGAAAATTTTAACTTTCAACTTAAAATGGGTGTAATTCTGAAAATGAAGATAAAATTGCAAAGCCTAATGCACAGTTGTATCAAACAGATTCCCCCACCCCTTACAATGTGTTCATGCCATTTATCGTAATACTAAGTGAACAAAGTGTATGCACAATCAATACCGATTTCAAAAAAAGAAAAAAATTGTAACTGCAAATCTAGTCAACAAAAAACATTGAAACTCATACATAACTACTCATAATAACTCATAACAACTCATAACAATATTACGATGCAGTTAACAGAGCTCACCTAAAAAATTTCACACCATTGGTTCAACAGGAAAAAAGTTGAATTCTGTAATACAGTGTCCCGTTAAAAAGTTTCTTCCTTGGTACACTATCCATGTCTCCATAACAATTTGCACGTTAGCAAAATATTAACGGATGTATTGCATTCCTGCTTGACCTATATCCCCACGTGTTAATGCCGTTAATATAGAATATTATTAAGATTATGTTTCAAGTCCATGCAGCAACTTTATTAGTAAGAATGAAGCAAGATAATATTATGTAAAAAGACTATTCGTGCAACACAACATCATAAATAGTTTCCATTCCTAATGTCAGCTGTTTTTCATAATTTCCTGTGAACCTAAATGAGCAAGATATTTTACGAGTGTTTTTAAAAAAGATGGTGTAATGTTTGGATGGTGTTTATTTCCATTAGCTTGCTACATGCATGTGTACGGCAGACGAAGACCAGACCTAACAGCCAGGAATAGCTTAGTACTTATATTGACAATAATCATCTGTACTGAGGGACACGTGTTACGGGCATTAAAGATGGCTGCTGGTGCTGGAGATGAAAAGTGACTTACTGGCTATGAGTAACAAGTTAGTTCAGTTAATAAAGGTTTTGTGTCGAAACTAATGTGGAAGAAGCTCGGTTTTGTATATGTGCTAGACACGAAAGACGTATTTTTACAAAAGAATCCACCCCTCCAATTGTGCTTAACCCCCAAGTACACCTTAAGGGATGACAGAAGTTCTGATTCAGCCATTTTGTATTTTGATTTTTTAAAATGTTCTAGTGCAAAACAATCAAGCGCAAATTGTTATGCCATTTGGGCAACAGGTACTTCTAACGCTTTTTAAAAGTACTGTACCAAGTAATCACGTCCGAACGCTTTAAAATGCCAGTGCCTGTAAACTTTAATCGCCTGTTTCCTCAATTTCAATTTTCATGTTTTTTTTTTTCTTCTCCAACCCCCTCAGCCGTGTTTATATTCATTTTAGCTTCAAGGCTTGCCAGGAGTTCGGGATCTGTGTCTGTACAGTAGGGTAGGCCACGGAAGTATTGCTTGTCAGTTGTTTCTATTGTCAGTGTATTTAATGGAGTAAATTTCAACTGATATTAATTTAAATGTATATGATACAGGATGAAATGGTGAGGATGATTCATGGTATGTAAATATCCAATTCGGTATTTGCCTTTACGACTGGGGAAACGGTGAAAAAACCCGAAAATTGGCCGGCCACAGGATTTGAACCTGGGACCTCCCGAATGCGAGTCCAATACGTTACCATCTCGGCCACCTCGCTCGGTTCATGTTAATTTACCATATTCAAAATATATCTTCTCCCACAAAAATGAAATACAGCTATGATAATTTTTATTTTCACACCGTACTTCACAATGTATTAATACAAAAAGTAATCAAATTATTTGTACGGGCCTTAGTTTATATTTAAAAAATGTTTAGTATAACCAATCAAATATCGTTCTTCGTTTTTCTGGGTAAAATATTTTTTTAAAACAAAAATTGTAACTAATATCTAAAAACCCATCAGTAAATCTAATAATCTCACATAAAAAAAATCCAGTTCATATTTTAAGTTCTGTTAGAAGAGATAGATTTTGTTAATTTTGAATAAAAATCAATTAATTTAATTAATACCTTAAAAACACAGTGAGATATTAAAAGTAAATTTGAAATGTTTACTTCTGTTTACGTTTTAACTAAGTGAACAATATTCAAGTTTCTAGGACAGTTTAGAAGATCATTCTCAACGTTGCAATCATCCCTTAAAATGATCGTGGTATAAGAGAAAACTGTGTATTATTCAGGGCTAGCGGATTGGACCAAATCATTCGCCAAGACAACTCCTCTCCAAAGTACTATCTATAACAAAATACGTGTGATATTAAGTGTTTTATGAAGAGAATCTCGTTTTTAAAATACAGGTCCTCTACAATTGGATTTGAAGATATAGTAAATTATGGTGAATTTAACTGTTTAACAAAGTGCCAGAATGCTTTCTGTTTAATCAGTGATAATTGCAATTATGATAAATACAGAAAATAAGTTAGTTTGGTAATCGATTTCAGAGTTAAGCTCCAGATCGATTTATTAAGGAGGGCTTACGGAAGAACAAAGATCTAAAGTTTGGTAAGCATATATGAAGGAATATGTGGGTAGTGATATTTGCATTTCAACTTCCAAAGCCGTACATGAACACTGTAAAACAATATGTTGTCAAAAGAACTGATTTGCATTTGATGAATTCAGTCTAATATATTACCGTAAAATAGGCGCTAAATTGGGCTTTACTCTGGCATCAGTCAACCGATTTCATCCAAAATTAATAGGCGTTTTCCCATGGACGTTGTAAGTGCGTAAACCAAGTATCATGAAAATCTGATGAAGCGTATTTGAGTTACCTCGCGTACAGACACGAACAGAAAACAGATGGACAGACATTTTCCTGCCCCCACACAATCTCATAAAGAACCATTCTGGCACTTAATAATTAATAATACTGCTATTATGGATACGAACTGCAACGATATCAATGAGTTTATGACCATCAACAATACTTTAGAAGTCTTATATCATCAGCAAGTTCACGATCCCTCTTTGTTACTAAATGGATGTAACGACCGGGACACGTTAACCTAATTCTGTCCAATTATTTTAGTGAGAGGTGGAGAATTGCCAACGTTTTTATCGTCCGAAGACCATAATCATAAGTGTGCTTCCTTGTCAAGAGGCTCGTAATGTTAGTGCTATAAGTGAAACTGGAACGTGCAATTTTTATACCCCAAATAACTTAATTATTCGGAGCAAAATACCGCGAAATTAACGGCTTCAACATACTGGCGTCTGAATTTCAAAGGAAGCCTGATATATGAGTTCCAAACGAAGACCATTTTCCTTCATCAGACTAAATGATTGAAGACAGACTCTGAGGCTTACTGAATATAGGTTTTAACCCTTATATTCACGATGTTCCCTATATGATATAATATTTTGCGGTATATTTGCAGTAAAATAAAGCAAGATAACCATGATGAAAATGTAAAATATACAAATTTAACTAGCAGTATAAAATATACAAGAAATTAAGCCTTAAGAATTTATCCTGTTAATGTATACATTAACTAGTTACTTCACCAAAATTACTGCTTTACTAATGACATACATCTTAAGTGAAGACTATTACCGGTATCTGTTATTTTAAATTTTCCAAAAATTAAATTAAATTAAATTAAAAATTCCCTAATCTAATTTAAGAAAAATGTCATTTCATTGAAGGCTCTATCCCGATTACAAAATGACTGTAATGATTACTACAACCCCGATTTCTAAGCAGATGCATATTTATTTTCAGTCCCCATAACATAAGCGGAAATAATATGTTTCATAAGACACTTTTTAACAACAAATGTTAACTTTAATTGATAGTGCTTATTTTGTTAATTCTGAGAGAACCCCGATTTTCTTGCTTATTGTATAATTCTGAATTAAAACAGCATATTTCGCTCAAAACTGTAAAATTAAAAGTGCTTATTTCACTCCCATACGTCATTACCACCAGTTTCCTTTCTTTTGTAGGCTGGTAAAATCACTGAAAAATCCGGATTAATAAATACTCGGTCAGATTTCTGGTGAAGAAACTGATATTAAAGAGGAATTAATCGAAGAAGAACTGTGTTGCTTTTTACATGCACCTGGGACGTCCTGCGACGGCGAACGAACATTTTCGCTTTACTGACAGACGCAGAAGCTTCATACAGGAAAATCTGCGGATGACCTTCCTTAGACACTTTAACAGCCGGGAATAAGATACGATTTCTACGAAACAATAAATTTGTTTGATTTTCAAGTAACTTGTGTTTGCTTATTTTGGCTCTTATTTCTTACACATTTCGTACTTGCTTGCTTGCTTATTTTACTGATTTATTACTTCCTCTGCCCGTACCATAGGCACTATAGGAAGAGGAAGTACCGAGTACTGTTTTCGACCCCCAAATTCGAAGTTGAGTTTTTAACATAAATACACGCTTCAAGGCCCCTGAATCCAAAAATACTATTTTTGGAAACATGCATATGTGTCTGTGTGTCTGTCGGTGTGGATGTCTGTAAAGAGGTTAGCTCCAAAACGGAAAATCGTATGGAAACAAAATTTCGTATTTGGGTCAGGTACCTTCTGAAGAAGCGAGCCGAAGATTGGCGACAAGTTTCTCTTATTTTAAAGGAGACTTTACATGAAGAAATTTTCGTTTTTTCGCGATTTTTTCGAAAACGGCTCTAACGATTTTCTTTAAATTTTTCACATGGGTTGCTTATATTAAGAGCTAAAACTATTATTTCAAACATTTTTTCAAAAAATTCTCTGAAGGGTGGTTGTAAGCTACCCACTGTTTGTAGAAACTCTTGTCTTGCCTGGGGAACAACTCAATACGTGGACATTCACTGCCTCTTATTCTATATAAGCACGTGAAGTGATAAAGATGTTTTGTTGGCCATGCTTACAATAGAGAAATAGCCTATCTGAAGGGAATATTTGATAAATTTCGGAAATTATTCTTAACGGCGTAAAGTTCAATAAACGTTTGCAGTCACTTGTTTTTCCTTCTTTTTTTGTTTGTCCATAGCCTCCGTTTTTAGTCGCAACATTCAAAGAAGAGGCAGTAAGGTATTTATAGCATAATTAGCGTAAAAGTGTGTCTTGCGATTCTGTAGGCCTACAAGGATATGTGAATACTGCTAACTTTTATTTGGGCAGAGGAAGTTATGCGACTTTCACACCAATTTTGTTTTCTTATAAATCCGCGCCCTAGTGATTACTTTGGTTGTTATTTTACCTTCAGCAAGGCTTTAGATACAGACACTTGTTACATCCTAATTATACTCACTTTTAATTACAGCCTGCATATTGTAAGGATGCAATAGACAATGTAATCTTTTAATCCAACACAGAACAATAACACTAATGCCATCCAAATATCGACATAATAGATAGCAGCTATTACAGTGGAAAACAAAATACTTCCGTATATGTAGGCCATGAGATGAAAGTGGTGTCAATTTTGATGGCTTTCATTGTCTGGAAACCCTTTTCAAATATTATCATACACTCGAGACAAAAGTATTGACACAAATATTATAGTCTTACGGCGTTATCAGGGTTTCTATTTATACATCCAATTGTGATCTTTTAACGACACGTCTGATTCCTTTGCTAAATACCGCTACTATATTATCTAGGTGGCAATGACTTTTTATCGGTCGTGTTGTTCTTTTCCGACACCATTAAATCTTTGTGCTTCATTACCTTAGTATATAATTATAACCAACCTGTGCTTGTAGGATAGAGAGACTCCGGAAATGTCAATTATACAGCGCAAATATTAAAGACTCAGTTGCAAATACCTACCTTTCAGTATTTGTAGTTTCACAGATAAGATAAACCAAGTTTACTAACAATTTAACCTCGTGTAGAAATGTGCGTTATAGCCTTAATAATAAATATATGAAGCCTCAGCAATCTATTAGATGTTCTGCCAAATCTGTACTTAACCAACCCTAAAACATTACGTATCTCTTCTCCTCTATATATATAAAAGGCTTTGTCCTGACTGACTGAATGAATGACTGACTGACTGATTGACTGAATGACAGGAATCAACGTACAGCCTAAACTATAACAGGTAGAGACTTGGAATTTTGACAGTACCTTCGTTTTATAATGTAGGTGCTCACTAAGAAAGGATTTTGAAAAATTCTGATTCTAAATGCCAAAAATTAAATGTTTTTGAAAATACTTAATCCCTTTTTACATAGAATTATCAATTCCAAATCACAGAATATATTGTTGCACAAATGGTATCAGGTGGGCTTGGAAGAGACAATTGAAATGCACTTTTGACAAATAAGAGAAGTTATCAAAATAATTCATGTTATAAATAAATATTACAGAATTAAATCCACTAAAATAATGGAATCACATAACTTTCTCTACCCTGGACATAGAGAAAACAAAACGAGGTATGGTAATGTGTATATTATTATATTATATCGCAGGTTTTTGGAGAGAAAAGTATGAAAGTGATAATGCTTTATGGTAACATAAGAGTGGGAAATTTCCCGCCTCGATATTACAATTTTATGTTACAGGAATTTCTGTTTCTTCTTATTTAAACCTCTACCAGGCTTGCTGTGCACTGTACAAGCGATGGGATGCAACATTCTAGATCCTCTATGAGCCATAAAAAACTATATCAAGCGTTTTCTGAGGGAATAGTTTGAGTGTAATAAGTCGTTCTTCCTATTTCAAATTATAAATGCCTATAAAGGACCTAGAATTTAAAAATTAAAATCCTTCATAAGCTAATTTCTAATTACAAAATACAAAACCCGGGCGACGCCGGGTCTTTTAAGCTAGTAATAAATATATGAAGCCTCAGCAATCTATTAGATGTTCTGCCAAATCTGTACTTAACCAACCCTAAAACATTACGTATATAATATATAGTCCATTCGGTGATATTTGGTGAAATATTGTCGTCACACATAAGCTTGCACTGAAAACCCGGTTTTCAATGGACAGAGCAACTTGTTCTATTAAGATATCGCCTGCCTCAAATATGACAAGAGTGAATAGAGGAAGATACTCTGACACCTGAAAACCGGGTTTTCAGAGCATGTGTGGCGACAAGGTTTCACTGAAGTTCAAAAGTCTCAGAAGTGTATGAAGAAAAATATAAAATGACATATTGTTCAATTGCTAAAATATTAGTTAACTTATTTATCTTCCTTTAAGTCTCTGAATAAGAAAATTAGAATCCACAAGTTGCTCCATGTGTTAACAAATACATGGAAGTTCAAAGCAGAGAACTCGCTGGAGACCGAATGGCAGTATTTGTATATTTAAAGAGTAATTAGCTGACACGCCTTTCTTTCGATCTGGACTAATAACATACAAAAATGAGTCTGAAATCAGTCAATCACAAATCTGGTTCACACAGTCTTTATCGGATTTGCTTTAACACCGCCTACAAAAATGATAAAGACACGCACTTTTTTCTTTTTATTCTAATCAGGTCGGAAAAGTCTCTATGCACTGACTTACGCATTCGTCCCCATTGTCGCAGTACGGTACATTAAGATTTATTCTGGAAATAAATCTAATATTACGCTTACATCTGTTCAGGAATCAGCAATATATTATTTTACATGAAATGTAATCCTTAAATCAGCAACATTATCATTTAATATTTGTAATCACCTCCTGTAAACACTATAAACAGCAGATAAACTTTAAAAAGATTAAGAAATATAATTTAAAGGACGGTTAATTTAACTGTGGAGTGCACATTATATTACAACTGTAGGTTATTCAGATAATAATATTGTGAATGTTTTCATTCTGTTCAATGCAAGTTCTATCTCATGATGGTTTGTATTAATGAGCTCTGCTATTTTCAGTGAGCTGAGTTCCAAAATTTTAGCATCTGCATTACCAAGCATACAAATACAATACTTAATCCTCAATGTTAAAAAAAAAAACACCATACTTAATCAAATGGGTTTGCCACCCTTTAAGGCCATCTCAAACAGGAAGATATTTCAAGGCCCACATTGATCATTGGCGGAGAAATGTCTCTGCTTTTAACCGCCAGATGTTTTTTACCTTGGCAAGAGAGCTTCATTTCAGCTAGTCACTGCATGAAGGACTTACCTCGTTTATATCGGCGAAGTTCGTTCTAAAATAAATAAAGGCCTCCTTCTTCGCAAATTTATGAAGGTCTGTTGGACTTCATGACACATCTTTAGCAATCAGTTATAAGATTTACTTTCAATTGATGAACAATATTATCAAAACAGCTATTTCATTCAATTATAGTGGCACTACCTAATTACATGGAAATTGACTTGACTTTGTCCTGTAACCCCTATGGTGGGGCTTTTTTTTTTTTTTTTTTTTTTTTTTTTTTTTTTTTTTGTACCCTCCCTTACCCCCCCGGGTGCCAAACAATGAAGCTAGTACCTCGGGTCAAACCAAATTCTGGTAACCATTTGTGATTATGTCCCTATCGTGAGTGTGTTCCATCCTGAAGGGATGTGGTGGATCGTGACGTGTCCAAGCTGGTATCTTGATTCATTTTCAAGCTTTCATCAGCTAGGTGTTTGTGTGTGCGGTGTTACGGAGTGAGTAGTGTTCTTGATAGGGCCTCCAATTAGATTACCTATACTAATTTTGTTACGCTTATTTTCCGAGAGAGAGCATAGGGTCAGGTGGTAAACCCATCGCCTCTCAACCCCCCTCCGAAACTAAGGTATTACTTGGACGTGAAAGGGCCGAGAAATTTTGTCCAGAGGCTCTAATTTAGGCTTGGAGTTCTTTTAGGTGCCGTAAATCTTCGACACGGGCCCCCCAGCTTAAAGTCCCTCCCCAGAAATTACATGGGAATACCTATCTGTATAAGATTAGGAATACATGACTTGCCACCACAGTATGTCAGTAAGTCTGGAATGTAATATACGTAGTGGCGGATCCATGGGGGGCATGGAGACCGCGTCCCCCCGTTCTACTTTTACATTCACTTGACTTTTTTTATTTGTAAAAATAATTACCTAATAAAATAACATTAAAATTTAATTAAATACAAAATGAACCTCTGTTTAAACCTGAAGATTGTAAAATGCAAGTTGCATAATATTAAGGTGCCTTGCGTCAACCCACAATACAGCAGTCGTTCTGGTTTGTAATATTTAATTATTAATATTATAAATGATTGACTTCTTTTTAACTATTGCATAACAGCACTTAAAGTAAGGGTAAAAAAAGTTTTATTTTTCATTAATGAATTCAATTTTTATGTAATATGTAAAACAAACAAACAAACAAAATTCTCAGGTAAACTAAAACTCTGGGCAAGAAACGTTTTAGTCTGCTGAGAAATTTTGAAGAATAACCCAGAGGACCTAAAAACTCGTTTTTTTCACTTCACTTTTTCAAAATTTCCGGAAAAGGGGCCCCCCATCTCCTTTTTCGGGGATATTCCACACTCCCAGTAATTGTAAACCTTCCTTTATGTCCGCCCCTTTTCAGTAAGTTCTGGATCTGCCCTGAATATAAGTAGGCCTAATAATATAATTACCAGTACTACTTCATTCACACCAGAAGGACATTGATACTACAGCATACTTCCTATTTGTGATAATAATCATTTTTAAAGACTTATTATCAGGGCTAGGATTTATATGTAATTACATATTTCTTAATTTCACATATAGACACATTTTTTTCACTTATCTCCATCTATTATGTTGTCCGCTATTCAAATTAAACAAATTTACTATACATATTTTTCCATATTTCTGACATTAGTACATATTTATATGTAAAATAAATATTTGTCCATATTTAGTTATTTTAATGCAATATTCGTGCATATTTCATTCTTAAGAGTAAAACTATATAGGCTAAAATTGTCGTTTTCAGTGACAGAAAATATGGCAGCACAGGATACAGAAATGAATGTGTGAAAAATGATGTGTTACATTGAATCAAATTTTTGTAATATAACAAAAATAATTTAGAAACTACAAAATAATAATCTCACATTACCTGGAAATATTGACATTGTGAAAAACATGATTCGTGAAGTCAAATGTATACGTGGACATTTAGCCGATCTTATCAAATGTAAAGTGGACAACGTGTCTTCAAGAAATCTAGGCTTTGAAGAAATGTGTAAAATCAGTGCAATCTTAAGTGGCTCGTCAAATGTAAAACTAGAATCAGTGAATTTTAAACACGCGCCAATCACTTCATGTGCAGTAGAACGAAGCTTCAGCCAATACAAATCACTTTTGAAAATTTAAAACAACATTTTGTGGCATACTGTTGTGGTAGCAGAAATAATCAATGAATGAATACAAATAACGTAAATGATCTGAAAAAAAATTGAATAATTTAATTTATGATTCCAGTATTTGTAATGCATTTTTATAGTTTCTAAAAGTAACAAAATGCAATGTCTAGTGGTTAAATTTGTTTTGATGTCCATATTTTACAAAATATATTTGCATATATATGTACGTATTTTGACATTTTTAGTACATATATACGCACATATTTTGACATTTTTAAGTACATATATATGTACATATTTTGACATTTTTTAGTACATATAAATCCTAGCCCTGCTTATTATACACTTAGAAAGCTTAAAAATCATTATAATGGTATTTAATGATTGAATGTGTTAGGGATTTTTTAATGCAAGATTCCACATGCACTTACAGGCCTATTATTAAAACGCGAAGGGCAAAGAGAGAGAACATCACAGCAACTATCTGGATTGGTTGGTTGGTTACATGATTGTTTAACGACGGGGATGTACTGTAATTTAGGCCTGTGACATTCGCGGTGTGCATCACATGAAGTTATGTGTCGCGCATGAGTTCTTTTACATGCCTGTAAATCTGCAGACATGGGCCTGTCACATTTATGCGGACATAAATGTCCATCGACATGGGCCGATATCGAACCCAGCACCATACTCTCTGCGCTACCCAGGTGTAACTATCTGTAGACTCAGGTCATCGTATAAAATCCCATCTAATATTCCGCTTGGGAGATCAATAACATATGCCAGTGAAATAATTCGGAATTGCCAGTGCGGTTTTCAATAAAAGAGGTATAGGCCTACATGTGATCAAACTTTCCATATTAGATAAATGCTTCAGAACAGATGGAAACGTATCAAGAGCATTCGTCAACTGTTTATCGTTCTTTAGAAAGTGAATGATTATATAAAAACAAGGGAGCCCATATGATATTTTCTAGAGGGGGGAAATTTTTTTAATTAATTTTTGTCGCTTTAACTTAAAGGACACTTTGTAACATTATATTAATAATATAAGTGCAACAATGACGTAACCAGAAAATAATTGCGGGGCGGGTCGAAAGTGCCGGGGAGTATGGAAAACATCACAAGAAAAGGCGGTTGGGTGTCCATCCCCTGAATTTGTTTAAATATTGAACTAATGAAACTCACATTTTACGATATTTTAGCACTGAAAAACTAGTTAGCAAATTTGTCCTTATTACTATTTATGAGAAAAGCTAAATAACACATGGAACAATAAATAACACTGCCCAACAAAAAAACATTTTTTAAATGTTTCCTTTACTTCATGAGTCAATTCTTACAAATTTTGGGTTGAGAAAAACGAATATGACAAAGAAAATCTTTTATTAGCTCTAGTTTCTGAGATAAACAATAGGTGAAAGTTTTTAATTTTTAAGGATTAAGAGAAAAGGGTAAATTTAACATTTATAAATATTAATTACATAATGTGCTAACAACATTAAAAGTGTGACCATTCTTTTATTAATGACAGTCAACTTCCTAAATTGATTAAATAAAACCTACCATGCCGTTGGATCTACAGAGAATCAATTGGTTGCTTCAGGCCCAACAGAGATTCCTTCCTTGACTTTCGCATCACTTAGTCCAGAAAATTTCTCTCTCAAATATTTAAAACCCTGGCCTTCTTGGTTCATACCTTTGACAAAATTCTTTATCAAACCCAGGTTGATATGTAGAGGTGGAAGAAAAACATCTTTTTGATCCACAAGAGGCTCGAATGAGATCACTCAACTCCGATTGGCTCAATCTGTGCGGTTGATCATCTTTCACATCAAAATCAGGATCATGGGGTGTTGAAGGCTTGTTGAGTTCTTCTTCCACACTGCCTTTATTTTCTACTTCCAACTCATAATTTTGGGGTGGAGTAGAAACTGGTAAACTGTCTGAATGTGGAATAGGTGAAATAGCAGATGGAAGATACGGGTATTGAACTGTTGCCTTTTTTCATTGACAATCCTGCCTTTATAGGTGGAGTCAAGCAAAAATAGCAGTCATCTGTATAATTGTAGGCTCCCGCCAAACCATAGGCACAGCAAAAGGCATTCATCGTTTTTTATTTTTCAGCCACTCGTAATAAAACTGAACATGAGTTACAATATATATGTGGGGCCCATGCCTTATCCTGGTCTCCTACCTTCATACCAAAATAATGTTGGTAGGAAAGTCTTCACAAGAGGCGTCAGTTTGCGTTTCTGTGATGAAAATGTTATTTCACCACAAATGTAACAAAATTTCTTCACTAAATTTACACATTTCCGTGGCATGTTGAGGTAAAAAAATTTGCTCTTTGAAACTCTCCAAAACAAAAATTCTGACCTAATTACAACAAATACTCCAAAATTCACCGTCACAACAATGGTGTTTACGTTTGTAATCTACCCACAGCTAGACTACTGTTGTATTTTGACAGTTGACAAGTGTGCCAACATCCAAAAACAAATTTTCCCGAAACTGAAAATTTTGACTATAGAGAATATAAAATGTCACTGTATCTCCAAAACAAGAGCTAATCAGTAATTTCTATGGCGATTTCTGAATTCAGCAGGTGAAAATACATAAGAATCAGCTATTTTTGAGCCCGAAACATTTTCATTGTTGGGCAGTGTAATAGATTACTCATTATGTTATGAAATTAAAGGAACTGCTATATCATATTTGACACACCAACAAAACTTCTTTAATTATAGAATTTTAGGTTTTGATTTTTAGGGGTCTGGACCCCTCTTTCCTAATCCACTGTGGATTCTGCTTCCATGTTGTTGATTTGGTAAAACTTATGCAAACTTTTTATGTCTCTACTAAACAGTTGTCCAAACGAAAAATACCTGTCTATAATTTTTTCTATTCCCTGAGAGCTAGAAGGGGGCCATGCCCCCCTGCCCCCGGGTATGGGCGCCCATGCTGATAAAAAGAGTACGCTTTACCACAAACTCACATGTTTTAAACCCCAAAAATGCTCGTGAGAGTGATTAGGCTATGTTATCTGGAACTTACAGCATGTCTAAAGTAGATCCCATCACAAAAGTGGTATTTAAGAATTTATAATGATGAAGGTTGATACAGTAGATTAATGAAACGAAAGTACGTAATAACATAACACAACAGACAGCTATACCTATAGGAGAAGTTGTATGTTAAAACAAGATTCTTTCACTAAGGTGTTATCTGTATAAAAACAACACAATCTGAAGTTCAACATCCCTGCCCCATTATTGCTTGATGGCCTTATGAACTTATTCCTATATGGGTAGGATTGTGGTTAACTCCCCACTCAAATCAAACTGGTACAATTTAGCTGACTGTAATTGCATATTGCTTCCAACTGAAAAACTATAGTCAACTCACGATCGGTATGCTGTGAACATGATTTTATTATATCTATTGCAGCACTATCTATATGGATTTTTTAGACAGTAGAAGGTAAAGGAAGCATTTTTATGGTACATGATATTAATTAAAAGGAGAAAATTATGCCACTGAGTGTCATAAAATTATAACAAGCAAAATAAAATAATTTTGGTATCCGTCACATGGAAGAGACTCTTTTAGTTAAAATATTTGCTTATGCATATTAAATAGACTCAGTTTGATAAGAATTTAAAATTTCTCATGGTGATTGCAAAAATCGTCGTACTTGGTGGGTGAAAAGCGTTGTCCTTAAATTGACAGCCCTGTACCAGAAAATCAATATCAGATGTCCGCGCTCTCCAATGTGACTGGCTTCACGGTAGATAATTCATTACAATAAATGTAATATTTATTACTATTATTATTTCACAAATATTTCTAAAAATAATGTACGATACACATGGTGAAATGATTTTATTTTGCTCGTAGAATTCCAAGTTTGCAATTACTATGGGTGTGAAATATCCCCCAAAAAGGAGGACGTCCGGGGATCTTTTCCTGAAAATTTTGAAAAAAATTAATAAGAAACAACGAGCTTTTAAATCCTCTGAGTTATTCCTCCAAATTTCTCAGCAGACTAAAACTTTTCTTGCCCAGAGTTTTAGTTCAGCTGAGAATTTTTGTTTGTTTGTTTTACATATTACATAAAAATTGAAATCATTAATGAAATATCAAACTTGTTTACCCTCACTTTAAGTAAGTGCTGGTCTGCAATAGTTAAAAAGAAATCAATTAACTATTTATAATATAATAATAATTAAAGATTACAAACTAGAACAACTTCCCTCAAGGAATCGTTTCGCAATTATACCTACTTGCAAAATAAAATCCCGTTTTTACCACTTCGATCGTAAATAACTATTTCTCAAAGATCCTAATAAGTTTTCTTTAAAAATAATTGTTCACCTATTTATGTAGAAATAAAAGAACTCTTTCATGTCTGAGAGCTCCAAGATATACTTCCAATATACTTGCACAAATGCACAAGTTTGAACTCTATCTTACACGACGTTATATAATTTTTATAACCTGTACGTTTCTAACATCATTATTCACATCAGAATCAAAAGAATACTATAACATACATGGAGATCGTGAACAGACTGTAGAATAGAGGTGAACGTACAGAGGGACACGATGCCCTACAGCAAGCCGTTTCTCATAATAGTACTCCAAAGTGGCAATTACCTTAACACTATAATCCCCCAGCCAATTGAGTATTATTTCTCTAACCAGTACAGCGTAAGATCTATTCAGTATTTAATTAAGAAAATAAACAACAATCATTACCATCTGGTAAATGACAAACAAATTACTGTAGTTATAATTTAATGTACAAATTTCAATTTAAAAAAAGGCAACACGTGCATGTTTGATGAAATTAACTACTGATATTAGATGTTTTGGAACATGTTTGTGGTAGGCGCAGGACTGTGGTATTGTACATGAAAGCCTAACCACATGAAGTGTAAAATTGTTTAACTGTTAGAATAAATTTGCACTTCCATTGCAGAGTGATTAGCATGCTTACAATTATATCCCAGATTCACGGGCTTTACCCCGAAAAAGGGCTGCATATTGGCCTATCCAAATGCCACCAATCATAAAAATTCGAAACATTACTAACTTATACAATGCCAATAGACAATTCCTAAGCAAGCTAAAGAAATAGTATCTATTTTATAGACCCGGAGACTCGTTGCCGTTATTACCTGAGCCCACCATTCAGCCCTATTCTGTGCTAACTCCATCGAACCATCCCTCGCAATTCCTACTTCACTTAAATCTATTCTAATATTGTCCTTCCATCTACGTCTAGGTCTTCCAAGTGGTATCTTCCCTTCTTGCCTCCCAGTCAATAGTTTTCAGAGATGTATTTCTTTCCCATGCGCGCAACATGTCCAGCTCATTTCATCCTCCGTGATTTAACTACCCTTATTATATTCGGTGAAGAGTACAGGTTATGAAGCTCGTCAATATGCAGTTTTATCCAGTCCCCGTTTTCATCCCTTAGGTCCGAATATTTTCCTAAGCACCCTGTTATGTTTTACCCGAAGAGTAAGAGACCATGTCTCGCATCCATACAATACAAGCGGTACGATAAATTATTGTCTGAACAATTTTTATTTTTAGATTTCTGGACAGAAGACGAGAAGAAAAAAAAGTTCTGAACTAAATAAACAACAAGCATTTAGGCCTATTTCGAACATTACCAGGGAATATTAGTAGACTCTCTTTCCGGACTTGTACCCGAGTCAGAAGTATTTTCACTCACGTTTTTGGCAACAAACTCCGGCACCATCATCAGGAATATCGTTTTCCCTGGTGATTCTTAATGTTACCAATTGCCGAGTACTTTGTCGGAGCGTACTACTTGCTGGCTGCTACTAGTGGTTCTCAATTATATACAGTATCTACAGTGCACAATGTGAACTCTTTTCTACCTAAAACAATTATTTTACATTCTCTTTTTTCGGAGATTTTTTAGTTTGGATTTGTTGTTACTTTGGACATTTTGAGTTTTGGGCGTTTTAAACTTTGGCCATTTCTTTGCTTTGTACTTACAATTTATACTTCGGACATTTTTTCCTTGGAGATTTTTGCTTTGGACATTCTTTACTCGGATATTTTGAGTTTGACATTATGACACAGAACGCGGGATAGGCCTACATTTTTCTAATCCTAAATTTCCGGATACGTTTGCAGCTTTCCATATAGCTTTAAACCTGAAATATATTTTGACTGCCTACATGCTGTAACTAATGAACCGTGGAGAAAAGTGTCAATGTGTTACTGTTAACGAAAGTACTGAATCACTCTACTGCAGTTCTTTCTGAGCTTGAGAGAATGTAACGAGTTTTCTTTCTGTGAATGCTTGAATGAAATCGCCTTCACGCTGATAACAGAGAGAAAAGTAAAATGAATTCCAGCTCATTCGTCTTCTTATCGTAGTCGTAATACTCGAAGGCCACACTCCACAGAAAGTAAACAACCACCTTTATGACCGCAATAAAAAGCGTTTGTGCAAGTTAATTCACTGGTATTATTTCTTTTGATAACTACGAGTCATTTCTTTTCTTTCTTAGCTATACAGGGATGAAGTGAATGTTTAGTGATAAACGTGATATACAACCTGTTTATTGGGTAATCAGACCTGTAACAATGAGCTTAGAGCATAACTTTAGAACTAAATTGTCTTATTTTTTAAAACACTGCATGCTATTTTCTAAGTTTTGTCTTTTAAGGGGGGAAGTACAAAGATTAGTCTAACAATACACAAACAGTTTTGTTATATGATAATTCTTTCACTCAGGCCGTGTGTAGGCTAAGGTGGAAAGGTAAAGTCAGACTAAATGGAATGACATTTGGATAAAAAGTACAAATGGTGCCTTGACTAAAGAACTTTTCTTCCCTACAGTGCACTTTCGGCTAAATGTTAAATTATTTACACCAAATTTTATTTTAACACAATTTATGACAGGCCATGGAAAATTTGGGAGTTATTTCATATTATTTCAGAGAGTGGTTATAATCCATACTAACTGTAAAACTTGTTTTGTTCGATTGTCCTATGTTCGAAACGAAAAGACTCCAGATAAATTTGCTTTTTGAAGATTGTGACGAAATTTCCATGTGTCCAAAAAAATTTCACGAAGCAATGTTATTATGATCATTTTATGCACTATCTAACACATATTTACAACCATACGTAATTAATATTCTATATTTTACTTTATATATTGCTGTGTAAGCTATAACCCTAACATGCCTTTTGTGGCAAAATAGGGTTCATAAAGATTTGGAGATACAATAAATAAATAAAAGTCAGACTGAAAAATTAAATGCTATAGCCGGGCTTTGAACCAGGAACTTCGGCTCTCCGCTGCTCTACCAATTGAGCGACCATGGCAACGTGCCGGTACAACATTAAATTCTTCAACTGACTCACTTAACCCGGTGGCGGCTACTCCCACTGTGATGGCCATTCTATACAATGTTATTGAGTTTTACGATTTTCCTACATGATTAGGCCTACTTCTTACCAGACTAATCTGTACGTATGAGGCTAATATGTGCTTGGCAGTAATTAATATCTATTTATCTAAATGCGTGATTTTTGCAATAATTTACTGCTAAACATAAGAATGCTAGCATTTTTTCTTCGGGTTACCAATATCAGCAAAATTAACCAGGCATTTTATGCTTAATTTTCCTTCAGAGCTTGACACTAAAAGGATTAAACAATTGTCTTATGCATTCTTAGGCCAGTAAGATTAGTGTGAATTTTAAATTAAGATAAAAGAAGTTAGGATAAATTCTTACTGTACAGGTTTCATAAGTTTTAATTTCTAAAGAAAGAAACTTGAAATAACTTTACACTAGGAATAAATGTTTTACTACCAGCATATGCATATAAGGTGCAACAAAACTTAATGGCATGTCTATGACTGGACATGCTTATCAATGCCGTTTCATTTTACAACTTCAGCCTTCAGTTCCGAACCTGCCTCAAGTAATTTTAGGTTGGCTTTGTATGTAACGCGAATTTACTCTTTATTGTTCATTTAAGTGATTACTGAACATTATTAAATTGTAAATAAACCTCGGACTAGCAATGATCTGATAAACGCTTCCTGTTATTACCGTATAAGAGAATGTCTTAAGGGCCAATCCCAGGTCAAAGAAGCAAATTGTAAAGAAAATAAATAGTAATGCCATTCTCCGAAGACTACATTATACCCCACTGTCCATTTGGTCGAAATGGATAAAAGGATAAAAACGGTAATTTTTTGGCTGCATCTAATTTAAAATTAGGGTTTATGATTGTTTTGATTGGTGTATGAAGACTATTAAGAAACAAAAATGTATACTTTGTTCATCGCGTCCGAACATAATCGTTTAATTTCATAAGTCCACCTCTATAATCCTTTACCTTTACGCATATTAATAATAATCTTCATTGTCCAAGACATAATAAATGTATAGACAATGTCAAGTTTCCTCTAATACTAATATACAAAAATTAAAATTAGTTGTAGGCCTATTACTTAAAAGTTATTCTACCATGAAATCCTATTTATCCCCTGCATGTCTCGAAAGTAGACTGAAGTTTTCAACAGGGCTTAGGCAAATTTTCACACAGAAGAGATGTAAATTTCATTAAGTCTCATATGCAGGGAAAGGGTTTCAAAGTAAATACATATATATTTATGAAGGTATAATCAATTGTACTGTATATTAACTTTCAGATTCGGGATACGTCGAGTTGGGAAATCCTTTCCGTATTTTTCCATATTTTAAAGTTTATAATAGTTGTGATAAGCATCCATATACAAAATTTCTATTGTATAATTAGTTTTGAAGATAATTAAATAAAAAAAATTACAATCCACTGAAGAAAAACAATTTAAAATATATCAACTATTTCTGAACACTTGATGTAATCCCATCGAAATTTCAAGTATTACTATTATTATTATTATTATTAAAATAATTTATACATTACCATTATACAAATAACATGTTTTAAATTTTCTTCTGAACTGTGTTTTAGTGATTACTTGATGCTGAATGATTATACAATGGTAATGTATACAGTTTAAAATACGATGTATATATTTTGCATAATTTTACATATGTAATACATCTAGTTCCTTTCCCTGTTCACATAAATTATTCTTAGATAAGTGTGATTCGTTATCGGCAATACAATTCTATAATCATTAGAACCATAACGACTACGAAGATAATATACAGGTTTATAAGATTAATTTTTTACTTACGAAAAACATCCACTACTTACGGAATTTGTTTCATTCAACACAAAACCATAAAGATGAAAGCGCACCAACCTGAAAAAGAAAGAAACGCACATTAACAGATTGGCAATAAATGAATAAACGTGGATGCCCTAATCTATAAGCTCTCGCTCATCTATGCTAGGATTGGATTTGGAATCGTTATAATTCCAGATTGCAGGCCTAACATTTTCAGTAGTTTTGCCGCAAAAGTAAATAAATTAAGTAAAAATGCTTAAATAAAGATTTGGCTCTCAAGTTTATGCAAATAGAATCTAATTTTCGTATAAACTTTTTCACGGAAATTGCGTCAATAATAACTTCTTGAAGTTACGTACGGTGGAACGTCAGCGAATCATTCTGTATCATAAACATACTCTTATGGCTAATTTTTCTCTACAATGCCAAAAGTTACATGTAGATGTCACACATCAAGTTCTAAAGAAGTTATGAGTAGCCTACATGGCTTCGGTGTCTGATGAAAGTGATGATTAGGGCCCGGATTTTTAGGCTTTTATAATAGGTATTTTAGCCTTTTATTTTCGTGGAATAGCCCTTTCTAGGCTTTAAACAAACTATTCTAGCGGTCTTAATAAAACATATAATGAAACTAATATTAACACATTTATTCTAGTTTTTCTTTACAAAATAAACAAGTAACTATTCCTTATATCGGCACTCGAAAAATAGCATAAACAATTGAGATATTTACCCTTTAATGATACAATTATTCAATACACCACTCAATTCACTTCCGATCTACAAAAATAAGCAGACTGGAGTGTTACTAATTTGTTCCTTTAATATACTTCTCTGTCGTTGGTCGGCAACTTGTTATTTTAAAGTTGAAAAGACAATGGATTAGTTGCAGATTTTAAAGTAGCCTATTGCAGACGGCTCAAGTTTCATTTCCTGCAACGGCGAGGAAGGAGGCATTTTCGAGTTCCAAAGAGAAACGATGCCTATATATTGTTAATTTAAGTCTTTTCTTAAAATGCACAAATTCGCAAATTTAATTTCCTTTGCGATAAGTGGAAAATCTATTTAAAAATCGTGTTATCTGCAAAAGTCCTCTTTAGCCCCTAGTTTTTCAGAAAAAAAGTATTCCTTAGCCCCTTAAGTCCGATTTAGCCCTTTTTAGGTTCTAAAAGATTCATCTATTCGGAAGAAAAGGACATGAAACGGAAAAGTATGTTAAAATGTTCTAATAAGGAAGCTGGGGGAAATAGGTTAAAACTTTCAAATCCGGGCCCTAGTGATGATAGTACTTTTTTTTTTTAAGCATTAAGTTAACTACAAGTTATTGATTGCAGAAGTATAGTAGTTACTCTTTAAGAGATTATCATTCCCTTCTATTGTAGGTGAGGAAAATGGAAAGTCACAAAATGATTAATGGAGCCAATGTAATTAGTGGCGCGATACGCAACAGATTCTTATCTCTGCTTCTGGACATGCATTGCTACCAACAAATCCGATTATCTGTGACAACGCCGTTCAGGAATAGAAGGCCGTGACCATAGAATACAATATAAATCCTCTCCTCCCTGCTATGTGTAGATAGCCTTGAGTTCTATGAAATTTCTCGAGGTTTCTAGGAACATAAACTACTCTTTGTAATCTACACATTTTTTTTTTCTGCACAAGATATATTATGAAATGTTTATATCTCATTCAAGGCCACTCTATTCGCTCTGTTAACACATCTTCAAATATTTGCTACGTGCAACCAGTGGCGGATCCAGGGGAGGGGCTTTAGGGGCCGCGGCACACCCCCCCCCCCTTGGTTTTATTTTTCATTGATTGAAACATTCAAATTTAATTAAACACAAAACGATCTACAATAAAAACATTTACGTACTCGCTCTATTTCAACAATAGGATTGTAAAATGCAAGTTGAATAGTAGTTAATAAATTTCATTTTTCCAGTGGTATAGATGTAATAAAATTATCAGAATTATATAAATAGCCGCCTATATACCACTCAAAAATAAGCAACAGAAAAAGCAAAGCAGCCTTTTCTGTTGCTTATTTTTTAGTGTTATATAGGCGGCTATTTATATAATTCTGACAAGTTGAATAGTGTTTATATTCTATATAACTTAATAGATCCTTTATGTCAATTGCATAGAGTAGATGGAACAACCCTCAAGACAGCAGTTTTCGAGTTTATGACCTTTAATATATATATATATATATATATATATTTATAAATGATTCATTGATTTTTTATTAACTATTTCGGGCCAAGTTAAAGGTAAACCTTTTGATATTTTATTAATGATTTTAATGTTAATGTAATGTTTAAAACCGACAAACTCTCAACAGAACTAAACTCGGGGCATAAAGAAAGTCTGCTGAGAAATTTAAAGGAATTACCCAGAGGACCTAAAACTCATTTTGCACTTCATACTTTTTTCTGGGGAGGATCCCCGGACCCCGCAGTTTTCTTTTTTTTTGGGGGGGGGAGGGGATATCCATACGATCGTTTATATCGGCCTCTCTCTTTACTAAGTTCTCGATCCGCCCCTGCGTGCAATACGTCTAGATACATTTCGCACCAGGAGGGGGGATATGTCGGAGGCAAAGGAGTAGCCTTGAAGAGAAATAAGATATTACAGGCTCGTAGTTTATGCCTCTGTACAATAATCCTTTTGTAAAAAGTTCCCCATCCCTGCCTGCTTTAATAAACAGCTCCACACCTTTACCAGTCAAGAAACTGGGTTACACCTGTTCCTGTAACAACAGGCTGTATGACTGTGTCAAACGTGTTTATTTCGCAAGGAATGATAGCTCCCTTGTACTATTACTATTATAGTCATTAATTTTATTCTTGTACTAGTTATCTGTCCATCGTTGACTGACTTTGTTTTGTAGCTGGGTTGTTATGTCATTTCATTTGGAACATTCTTCCTGGCACAAGTTAATCAATGACCCCCTTAATAACGTATAAAACATATAATTTTTCGTTGTGCTGAAAAATCCGATGCATGATTGTCTGGTCTGATAGCATATTAACAGGTTTATATATTTTTACGATTTTAAATATTTAATTATTTTTAGTTTATAAACGCAAAGGGGTCACAAAGGAGTTTAAAGTATATAGGGAGAATTGAATAAGTTTACATGGAGAAATTCTCATTTACAAAATTTGTCTGTCATTTTCAGAAAATTAGTTAAAAAAACTAAGGATTGGGGTACTGAGGAAGGATTATTTCTGTCAAATTATGAAATCCATGCGAGCGAAGTTACGGGCAACAGCTAATGATTTAATGAAGTGTAACAATGTCTAAAGTCTATTCAAATACAAAATACATAGGCTTCAGGTAAATTAATTTTAACTTACTTTTATGCAGGCTTCTGAATTTTGAGTTAGTCAGCATAGACTATAGGCTAGAGGTAAATTAATTTTAACTTACTCTTTATTTCATTGAGGATGAAATCGAATCTGCTGTGATTGTATGAAATAATCAGGGTTTAGGACTTCAGTTGCAATTCCCATATGAAAAAAAGAAGGGAAATGAAGCTTATTTTTTAATAATTTTCCATTGTTACAGTTGTACAGGCTATTAGTTGGAGAAATATTAAAAAGATAGTTAAAAAACACACATAATTATTTTTCTTTGTTTCAGGTGTGCCTTCAGTCCCGCATTTGATGAAAGTAGACAGACTCCACTACTCATAAGTACACTGTAAGTTGATGAAAAGATCACTGAAATATAATTAACAGTTTAAGACATTGGAACGAAACTAATTTATTAGATAACTTTTTTAAAAATAACTCAAATGTCATGGCTACTTTTGTTCATTTTATTACATTTATTTTATGACATTTCATAGTTATGAAATGCGCCTCAGAAGATAATTAAAAAGCTGGAGTAAAATACAAAAAAGAGGGGAAAGAAAGAAAGATAGATAGATTGATAGAAACCCGAAAAATGTGCTTGAAAATTGCCTTCATTCTCAACTAGAGACAACGTTTCAAACTGTGGTTTCTTTCACAGGAGCTCTATTCTGCCCTACTAAAACGGTGCGCACCTAAAAATCCGAACTCTGGAAATAATGAATTCGAAGGCACATGAAGTATTCGTTGCTTTTATTTTCTAAGTTTGGCTGGATAACATAAAAGTTATAATATGTTGAAGATGTAAGAGCATATAACTCCTATGTACACAGTACAAGTCGGAACACTGTTCTCATCCGTGAAGAATGCGTGTTGGACGGCCTCCAATCACACACACACACACATATGTGCAATGGCATAACACTCATTTGCAAGCCCCACACACAAGTTCTTTACCACACTCCTGGGAGCGTACGGGCAATATCGGAGGAAAGAGCTAGCAGGCAATCACGCGCGGTGAAAAAATGCAGCCCAAAATGCAACACGTTCTTCCTCGCATGATAGAGTGTCAACAAAAGAGTACGCGCGGAAGATTGTTCGTGTAAATGCCAAACACGCGCGAATTCTCTCTCAAAAGAACGGCGCGTGGAGTGTGTAAATTTTCGTCACGCCAGCTAAGAGCGTGCGGTATTGTTTAAAGTTCAGAACAGAGGAGTTGATCTGCTCTTGGAGAGTTTTGTTTGTTTGTCTTCTGCCTTTACATACACACACTCTTCCAGGCGAAAGAGTGCAGCGTTGCACGAATGACGTACCGCGCGGTTTCTTTTGTTTGTGTATTGCCTTTACATGCACATGTTTTCACGAGCATTTGAGTGCACAACTGCCTAAACTCGAGCGATAAAGCTTGTGTGTAAGGGTAGCTATTGTGTTGCTTGTTACTCATACGCACTTCGCATTGTTCTCAGCGTATTAACTACGGGGTAGTCTGCTGAAAAATGGAGTAAGATTAAAACAGAAAATGTTATGATTAGGGTCCGGATTCTCAGCTTTTAAACTATTTTGTTCCTTGCTAGCTAACTGTGATATTTTAACAAAGTTATCCGTTTCATTGTCATGGCAGTCATATAGTCTAATCTTAGAAAAAACCTAAAAATGGCTAAATTATACGTTAAAAACTAAAAAGGCTAAAACTGGTTTTCAGTTAAAATATGATGAAATACTTAAACTAATAATATATCATTAATCTATTATTATTTGTTCTACTAAACATAATTTTTAAATAATTTCCTACATTTAGCATCTTGATCACTTTTTCTGAGAGACAATTTAGCATTGTATTTTGTAATTTTGTCACATTATGTCCTTCTCTCTCGATATAAGAAATCGTTAATGAATCGAAATTCCCGGTTTCTCTGTAAGCAAATTAAAGGCATTCTTAAGGAGCTTACACTTGCAGTTTCTCAATGATTGCTCCAGCAAGACACGAAAGTGAAATATTGTAAAAGTTGGCAGATTAATTGAAAAACGTTCTTCTTTTGTTTATGAGTTTATGTGTTTTGTTTTATGTGGAAATGGAAAACACTAGAAAAATTCTAAATTAATTCTGTTCTATATGCTAAACTGTAATTGTTGAAAATTAAGCCATAAGTATTCCTATAGTTTTGTCATAGCCTATAATCCTAAGTAAAATTAAATTAGTTAATATATTTTCAAATGTGTTTATTGTGCTTATTAAAGTGAAACTTACAAACGAACTGAAAATGGTAAAAACCTAAAATAAAATTACTTTAATATGCTTAAAAACTAAAACAAGGTTTATAAAAACCTAAAAATCCGGGCCCTAGTCATAAAGTTGGCGAGTAGAAATTTTTAAAAGGTGTTTATAGTCGCTTTAACTCAACTGGTCATATCGCAACTTACACGTGCAGTTATAAACAATCATATAACATTCGCAGAGATTTATAGACTATGGCTTGCTAGCAAAATATTTCATATAATTTAGTGATGTGTATTTCTAAACAAATTGGTCCATGTGTTGCACAAACTGACCTTGAAAATGAGCTTGAAATCAAATCGTGAGAAGGGACACGCGCGAAGGCTACCTGCCAAACTGGCACTTTCGATATCAACATTCCCAGAACACAAATCATGTCGTGGGTGGACAGTGCATTACATCTTGGTTCCATACCACTACACTTAACATGATAGGCGATATTTTATGCAAAGATGAAAGCACTCACATATTAAAGAATTCTCAAACATTCTCTAAATACTGTAACATTACTTTGCATAAAATATTATTTACTTTTTCTTGTAACCCCTACGGTGGAGTCAATTTGAGGTTTCAGTACCTAGATTAACTTTATTACGCTTATTTTCCGATGGGACAGAGAGACAGGTGGTAAGACCATCGCCTCACCAACCCCTTCAGGAAATTAAGGTATTACGTGGACGTGATAAGGTCCGAATAATGTTGTCCATAGGCTCTAATTTACTCTTGGAGTTATTTTACGTGCTGTAAATCTATTACACGGGCCCTTCAGTTTAAAATCCCTCTCAGAGGACTCCATGCCCAAGATTTGTACACCCTGAAAATATCCATCTACCGCGGTAGGGCTTGTTGCCGCGATTTTCGGATCTAGAGGCGTGCACGCTACCTGTCCTTTGCGGCCGATTTGCATAAAATGCAATATTCCAATATTATGTAAAATTACAAAATTTCAAAGTAAAAATGGGCTTGCATTCTGATTATAAATATTTGTAACTTCTTATGAATATAAACAACACAGAAAAAAACTATGCCGACTTAATGGAGTGCCACGTGATAGTACAGAGAAAAATGGTACTTTGTCAGAAGATGTGCAAAAGCAACCTAAAACACCATTAATGTATTTAGATATTGCCCATTTAACTATATACTAATGAACCTCTTCATCACAAAGTGAAAATCGCAATTACGAGAATTTTAAGAGAAAAGAGGTACAAATGCATTGAAGAAGTTCGCGCAATCGCCACACATAGTGGCACTCTGAAAACCACCATCAATAAACTTAAATCCTCTGGATGTCTATGAAGAAAACATAATGAATATGAAAATTTACACTTTTGGAAGATTAAATGCAAGATTGATTCTTCAAAAGGAATTATGGAGCCTATGAATTTCTCTTCAGCTCAAGAGGGACGTTTATCTTCTTATTAAAGCGTTTAGTCGCTGAAGCGTAATGAACAATATCTTCTATTAAAAAATATAGGCTATTATGACAGACTCTGTGCGAAGAATACTGAACACAGATCTTGAAGAAAATTGAAAAGTTAAATAAAAGCAGTGAAAATAATGAGATACCAATGCACAAAGTAAACGTTTAAAAGTGAAGCTGTATACCATTTCAAGTGCATACAATTTTCTTTTATAGTTAGAAAAATCGTGTGCATTGCAGAATTTCGGAAATTTACTCCTGGATTCTCCAATCACGCATTCACCATTTTTGTATCGCAATATAACATTAACGTCTCTTCAATCTTCAACCACGGTTTTCTACACGCTTTATAGCCATAACAAAAATAGATTCCGGATACACAGATATTTCGTTTCAAAATAGACTTTGATAAACGTTAAGGATAACTACAAAGTAAGTAATAGCTACATATAAGACAAGCACGTAGTAAGAGAACATCATATTTATGAAGACCGACAATACATAAATCACATCGCTACAAAAAGTATACAAGATTAAACGAATAAGTGGTTATCCCTGAAATGTAAACACGACAATATCGCATTACGTACTGCGCATGTGGAATTTGCTACTATTTTTGTCACTGTTAACTTTACCTGTGAGTGCACAAAAATTCAAAACTATTCTACATTTAGTAACGATTAGTCAATTTGCACTGCTATTAAGAGATTACATTCGTAGTCTTTTTCAAAATTGTTTCAAAATTTGAGAGCAAGTCTTTAGTACAAAATTCTAGTTAAGTTATTTCTTTATTCTAGTTATGTATAGAAACGGTCTGAAATTTAAACAATAGTATACTGAGATAATTCTGTGGGAAGTGTGATTTGAGGCAATCGTGGAAAAATTAGAAAATAACGAGATGAAGTCTGTCACCGAGATTTTGAAAAAGGCCTACACTTAACATAACTTACATAATATGTCCCATAGAGTTTTTCTGCGATAGAGAAAAACCTGAAAACTTACGTGAAAAATAATGAAATACAAACACCTGTTCAAGGATTCCAAGTGTGCCAACCTTAACACGTTACTATTTTATCTTGAACTGTCTTCTTGATTTCATGAAATGACCAGGTAGGTTGTGCTTGATAGCGATCGATTACTTTCATTTCACGGTTCTTACAAGTTGTCATTGTGCATGTTCTATTTTAGTTTCTTAATAAAAATCTAGCAGGCCGAACTAGTCGCATAGTAAGCGTACTCAGTTTCTCGACAGTGATCTTGGGTGTGCGGTAAGTTAGATTGCTGGCACTGAGTTCATTCCTTATGATAGCATGAACGAGAAATAGTTAAAAACACTACTGAAGAAAAATTATGTGAACAACTTATAGTGGGAATCCTATAGCTCTCATTGATTTGTCCATCTGCAGGCAATGATATTAATGATGTTCCTAGTGGCTAAACAAGTTGACTACCTTTTCTGTCAAAGATAATGTAAAATGGTAACATATCTATTCGTTGCAAAAATGAAAACAGCTGGATGTTGAAAGGAGTAAATATGTTTTTAAATGGGGCGATGTAACAGTGTTGGAATTTCTAGAAACTAAATGTAAGACAGTTTTGAAAAGAGAAATTGTACTGATAAAACTTTCTGTGCTTAAAGCAAAAAAGTACGTCACATTTTGACTTCCAATAACAGTTCTTTTGTAGAAAATACGTAAGTTTTGAGTACATTTTATTTTAATTATATTCAATATTTTAGTTTAAGACTCAGTTTTCAAAACTGTTTTAATGCACATTAAAGTAGTCCCCGGTATTCAAACCAGTGACCTTCCAAAAGTAAAGAGAGTGGTGCCTGGGCGGTCGTTGAACTGCAAAGGATAATACAAGGTGGAAACCAGCCACTCAGTTTCACCTACAATAGAATGAGTTATGTAACAAATGCCACACGAAACAGGTTGCCAAACTATAATTATACAGTGAAAAAAGTTCTTCCACTTTGCCGGCCACGGCAACAGCATGTGCTATTTACAAGGAAATTTAAAGCTTGAAGATTCTCCTTTTCATGGATTCAATAAGTGACCTCAATTAGCGATTTAACATGTTCTTATTCATTTATTACTATTACCCTATCATATGTAGGTAAATATATTATTGGATTCGGGAAGTTGAACAAGAGATTTTTCTGTGCTAGGCTACTTGTCACTTGATGATTTCCTTTCGTGCCTCATTGGAGAGTTGAGAGAGATTTTGAAAAGACGAGCTGAGACTTTTTAAATTTCCTAAATTCTCTAATGCACTTAAGAAATCTATAGAGCATGCAGATTTTTAGGCAGACGAAAATAAAAGACGCAACTTTAAACGATAAACGATATTAATTAAAAAGAGGAAATTATGCCACGGAGTAAAATACGCGGTAAGTTCCAGGTAGGCTAAACAAACGGCACTAGGTGATTGAAATTCGAGTTCCCACCATGCTATGTGAACGCGAATTAGTTCATAATTGGTGATTAATTGTCTAGATATGATTTTTTAATTGGGTCGCAATTTCATTAAAATTAGCTTGGGATTTCACACTCAGATTTTCAACCGATGGCACAATATAATCTGCCCAATGATACTGATTTAACAATTTTCCTCACTCTTCGTAATTTTTGACACACTTACAGGACAGCTACAAGTAAAATTTGGCGGAAATACTTGTACATCCAACTTCCACAAGCGAGCACAATTTGGAATTTCTAGCTGCCCTATAAGTATGGAAAAACTTGCTGGAAAGCCATGACATCATTTACATCTACGACAGTCTAGACCACGGGTGCGCAACTGTGGCACATTGTGTCACTGTGCGGTCTCCCACTACAGTCGCCCTTGACGTCAGAATAAAGCAGTTTTGACGTGACACTGAACATGAAGAGTAGGTTTCATACGTCACAGCAGTGGATGGGGACTAAAACGTTTCCCCTCAGTTGCTCAGGTATGGTCTAGACTCTAGAATATATCATCCACTCATTAAAATCGATGTTTACCCACTTCCATATAAAAAGAAAATATAAGTAAAGAAAAGAAGGCAACGATAGTCACAGAAGTAGAATGCGAAAAGACATGTACGTCAAAGAAAAATCCGCATTATAGTCTTGAACCACAAGAGATTGTTATTATAAGGTGATGCTGATAGAATCCTGGAGTATGAAGACGTAGGCAGTGTGGTGCCATTTGAGCAGAAGCAGTTTATTTTCCCCAGATGCTTATCTTGTATTTACGTACGTGTGTCCCGATGCGAACAGGTACTTATGTTGTAGCTGTACTACTTCGCCCACTACCGCATTACGTGATCCATCAAGAAAACGCACACCTACTGGGCCTTAGCTGTTTCACCAGCCTCCCCACAGCACATCTCAACTTCATGAAGAAGGCTCTTCAACCTAATCAGTAAGGAGGTCTATAAAGGCTAATTTACACGGTGAATTTACGTTTGCTAACTAGGTTTCGCACAACTGTTTTATACTTGAATGCAAATGCGCCAGATGTAATTAGTTAATTGGTACATACGATTAAATGCAAACAGAAAACACCGTCTTTCTGTATCCCAATTAAAAATATGACAAGATCTATTTATTTATGCTTAGTTCTGATAATATTCAATTTAAGTAAATGCACAAAAACTCTATGTAATGCGAGAAACAACACAAAATAAGAAAGTAATGACTTTATATTTTTAAAAATTACCTAAAATATGAAATGTGGAGAAAAAGACCGTAAAATGACCAAATAATGACATTCAATAAAAAAATATGGAGAAAATGACCAAAAATTACCATTTTTATAATCTACGAGCCATGATCAGAATATCTGCACTAGTGGGCAACGTCCATGATGCTCCAGTTAAAAGATGCCATGTCATCAAAATCCGAGCCCTGGTTATGACTTACGACATTGCAGTTTCGACTGATTCAGACTTTTCGCGAATCTATAGTGAGTTTTAAGTTATACATTTTGTAAAATGTATTTATGAAGTTTCAACGACTTGAACTTCAAAAATAAGGTGAAATAAGGAGCTGCACTGAAACTTGTTTGGAAGGAAATGGGTGCAATTAATTTTACGAAATCACTTTCCCGAAAGTAGTTACGAAACTTAGTGTCCTCAAAATGAGACAGATTGTAAGAACGCAGATATTATTAAATAGTAGGCCTACAAGTTTTGTTGTACTGCCATCGTGCGGGCCAAAATGACCAATGGGTCACCGATTGAGTATACCTTCTCCTCTTCTCTGAGACCTCGATCACTTCGTTCTTTTTCTTCCTTTCCAGCCATTTCGGCAGCAGCAATAAAACATGCTATTTTTTATCCCGTCTCTGCACGATTGTTACTTACTAAAAGGTCAAAATGCGTATATGTGTATATCTTCAGGTCCGTTTGGCATCGTCGTTCTGCATAAATCGCACAGCTAAATTTATGTTTTATGACACACTCGTTTGATTTAGTGACACGTTTCGCCGTTAACTTCAGAATTCCAGTAAGCCACCGAAGAAGTCACTGAAGCATGACTTTATAGCTCATGTTATTTTTCATATCCAAATTCATCCAAAATGCCAGTTACATTCTAACCCTGAAAATATGTATTGATCTAAGATAATCATAATAAGACACATAAGTGATGGCGTAAGATAATCACAATAAAACATGTAAGTGATGGCATGTATTAATGATACTAATTTGCTTACGGATCTAGGGAGACTTACAACAAAGAAATATAATTAAAAAAATAAAACTCAATTGAATTATTCATGCTATAATTCATGCAATGTAACATTTGAATTTTTATTTTTTCCCCTCGATTAAGCACATTTCTGAATATTTTTTAAAGTCATTAATATGAGAGATAAGTATTTTATGAAGAAAGAAGTAAAAAAAAATGTAATCCATATAGCCTACGCGTATGAGTAATAACACAGAATTATCTTTATATTACAATAATCATCTGGGTATGCAGTTTTCAGGACCACTTCACTCGACCTGGGTGGAACAGTCGGTACGGCACTGGATTTCTGTTCGCTTATGCAACACAGCTATATTTTAAAGTGTTTATTAAGCTCACGAAACAGTGACGAATCCACTATAAAAATTTTGGCGTCTTCACCAATCGCAAATAGCTATTTAGTCATTCATAGTTTTACTTTCATTTTATCGTACCTATGAGCATTTGTTCTTATGTAAATTCACAGGGATTGTACACCGAATCATCTTTATACCTGTAGCTTCTTTGATAAAATCAATCACTGAACACAGCGGCTGCGTATTAGGATATCCTGCATATTTATTTATTTATTTATTTATTTATTTAACCTGGCGGAGTTAAGGCCATAAGGCCTTCTCTACCACTCAGTCAGGACAAAAACATGAAATACATAACAATAATAATAATAATAATAAATTAAACCAAGAAATGATATACCGGAATACAAGTAACGTACATTAAACACAAAGGAAAAAATTCAAACATTAAGTACAAACATTTAAGTACAATAATATATAGGCTAATACAATTGACTAAAGTAAAGAAATAAAAAAAAATGAAAGACTAAACAAGTAGCCTACATTCTTAGTTATTACAAAATATAATGATTTTTTTTTTAACTACTAATTAGCATCAATTCCTAAATGTTATTGTATACTAAATTTATAAAATGACGCATATGAGCAAAAGGAACGTAAAATACAGTTTTATGTGTGGTAAAGCATCTCATATAATAAGCTAGGTAAGCTTACAATATTCATGACACCAGCTTTTGTAATAGCAAAGAATTTAAAGCAAAAAAAAAAAAAATCTTGTCAAAGTTCTGGGCTCTGTAGTTTTTACCGGAAAGAAATTGAATTCATTATTATAGAATCCATGTGCACTGGAAATCTACAAACTATCATGACACTATCATAAGCGTTTTGGAGAAGAATATAAAGAATATCTAGTAGGCCTAAGTGCAGAATAATGTAAATAAGTATGATGTTAATGATTCCGCCTTTTCATTCGCTAAGGTCACAATTGTAATTCGAGGTCAAGATTTTCTCAAGATAAATTTCGGACCTCTCTTTATATTACCTGTAATAATCAATGTTTATCTATGTTGTCAAGAATATATTTATTAAAGATGGCACAGCAAGTAGAAAACGTAGAAACAGAACTCAGTTACTCTCCAATCAGTTCTGCTGCAAAAAATCAAAGTATGACTTAACGAGTTTTTTTACCTCGGTGTTTAAGTGCATCAACAGAGTCCCACAGAATCTCTACACATGCATATGATTGCACCTCGCAATACTGAGAACTTCTAGACGGCCAAACATGTTCTTAGCCATCTCATAACCGTGTAAATTGTTTGGTCGGAACATTAATAAAACCATCAACGTTCTTAACAACGAATAACTTTGAGAACTAGTGACATTCCGGCTAGGGGACATGAAACTATAAAATCCACCTAACGCCAGGTCTTCTGCCAACAACATAGTTATGCTTCAAACAACGTAAGTGTGAAAGAAAAGTATTCGTTATCAAAAATATATTATATGACATCAAAAACAAAAATATATGGTACTTAAACTGTATGGCAAAGACCTACCTAGCAAAGACCTAAAAGGAACTGTAGATGGAAAAATTAAGAATAGGTGAAGAAATACAGGAAGTAGGCCAGCCACTTCTTAGATCCTATTTCTGATCAGATATATTTTTCTATTCAAGTAATAAATGGTGTGGAAACCACAAACATTTCATTTCTTACAGAGCCGAACACATACAACGTAATACTATTCTTTAGAAGTACGGTACTTACACAAGTACGCATGTCAACCCTTTCAGAGCTGATTTTGTGCACTGATATAAGCAATCATTAAGTAATTTTATAGTGGCTCTAACTTTGAAATCTTAATGAAAATTTCAATAGATCAGCTGGCCACCATAAATGACTACCATAATATGTAGAGAAAAATACATTTTACATAAAGCACAACTTCTGTTCACCTTATATATATATATAGGGTAAATCCGGGTGAGATGGCCACGCTTTTTTAAATGCTCAATAACTTGAAGGATTTTCAAGATAATTCGTGTGCAAAATGTTCAGTCAGGTCCCTGGATGTCACATTTTCATAACATAATGTTTTATGGAGAGAAAAAAGTAATTTAGGGTGAGAAATCCCAACATTTTAAAAAACGGTACGTTGGCCATCTCACCCGAGGTGTCAGGGGGAGATTGCCATAGGACATAGGGACAGTCGGTCACACCGTTTTCGAATAGTAACAAAGTAGAAAGACTAGGTAGCTGTACTTCTATAAATATATACAAACAAAATAAAGTTAAGTGCTAAAATAAGTTATTACAACGTAAAAATAAACATATTTTGGAAAATAGAATCAATTCTGAGTAACTGAAAAGTTCTGATACATTTCTGAAAAGATAACTAACTTTACTGCATGTTATTACATCCGATGGAGGAGAAGGGCACACCATCTAACCTCTACATCATTTATCTGCATCTTTCGACTTCGTTAGTTGATGACAGGATCGAGAGCACCTGATCGGCATGCCGACTTCCATGACCGCTTTTAAATAGATAAATAAATAAATAGTTTTGAAAATGAATTGAAGAATTTATTTAATTAGGGGTACACTGTCAAAGTCGTAGCTATTTACATACATCTTTCTGGATTGGATTTTCAAAAATGTTTCATTAAGGTGTACGTATTAATATGTTTTTTTTTATGTCATTTCCCTAGCAATAAAAATAAATAAGTAATTGAGAATCGATGGAAATTAGTCTTAAGTGAAAATTTTTACATTTCGTGTTAGAAAAAATCAGAAGATCTTGAAAATATGGCTCTTAAGTTGTTGGCCAACTCTCCCGTAAAAACAGTGGGCCATCTCTCCTATTTGTAAAGGTGAGATGACCATAGTCATTAGTTAAAAATGGAAATGTTTAGAACAGAACACGCAATGCAAGTGAAATATATAAGGTTCGCTCACCTCACACAGTAAGTATCGTTTAACTGTTAGTAATAATGTCGGACTTCTGCTTATTTCATTCAATATACAAAAAATAAATGGCCAGTTAGAAAACAATAATGTTATATAAATCGCGAATTTCTAAATATAAACAGCGCAGGTGTTCAACAATCGACTCTTAGTACCAAAAGCTTGCCGCCTACCAAGTTACGTTCAAATATGTTTATCGGCCTTGAAATCAGAGCGATTGGTCGTCTCCCCCGCGTGGCCGTCTCTCCCAGAATTACCCTACATATATGCTTTTATACAGTTATTGTACAGCGACGGTGAAGACGCAAGAAGGAGGAGGAAACTGGAAGATGTGTCAGTGCTGGTGTTTTACTAAAAACTTTTTAAATTTTTTATTTATTTTATCACATTAAAAAGAATATAAGACAATGCCGTTTCAGTGTTTACTTATTCATACATCTAGACCAGCAAAAGAAGATGCCCTGAAGATGACAGAAGAACGTCGAAAAGCCTAGGAATAAAACAAAATACTTTTGAGCTGCTGGTATCAACTTCCATTTTATTTATTTTAAGGATCGAGCTGAACGGTACTACTACATGTATTTTAATAAATATTCTTGTTACATAGCTATCACTTACCAATAATCATTTCCAATACCCTTTATACCATGGACATGGCTTCGTAAAAATGGACACAAAGAATTTCCGTTACAAATGGTAAAGACGCCTCAGTAGTTCCAAGTATTTCAGTCATGGTATCGAAGAAGAATAAAGGAAATGTCGTGAACCAAGAAGTATGTTAACTTGGGCTAAAATGCAAACGAGTTCTAGTCGCATAGCCTGTTAAACAGGGGGTAGCTTTTTATGACCACTTCTCGAGTAAGTATTCTTCAACGATAATGAACAGTTCTAAGAGACATTTTACTCAGGACAACGCTGAACTTCGGCAGAGCAATTACTGTATTTCAAAGCACGTATGTTTCATGGTTCAAGGAAACAGTCTCCTTTTCATTCCACTTTTTATCACTCAAGGAAGAAAGGAAGAGAAGTGAAAGGAGGAAACAAAAGAAAGTCTGAAGTAGAACTAAAACTAAAAAAGAAATTAACTTTAAAACGTGGTAACGCTATGAACTTCTTCGAAGAATGTCGTGCTGGTCAAGATTCAATTGCATTAGGTTTTACGAAATATTCTCCCATATTCAAGAACTGATTAGTTGTTCCATATCTATCCGAACAATGTACAGGTAGGGGGAAAAAAAGCGGACCGACTCTTGTAGCTGATTTCATTTGATACACATCTGTTATCTGTGCATTTTTCTGTCTGAAAACACACCGACAAATAAATGGCTTATTTTCTAATGGGTTTCGAAATGGGCTAAGTCAACAGTCGACACTAGAACAAATTTCAATACACTCCCTGCTATCCTGTGAATACCGCTAGGCATGCGCAGTGGCTCATATCGGCAACTTAGATATTTTAGTCGGTCCGCTTTTCTTTTCCCTACCTGTACAAACTGTAATAAGGATCTAAAACTCATTTCCCAAATCTCTCGGAAAGTTTCAGTACAGGATAACCATACATTTTCCTAATTTTTAGAAACATATTTGAACTCTCCTCATAGCAATATTAACCTTTACAATGCTGAATTTATACAAGCAATCTTCAAAGGAAATCGTCAGTGGAAACTAAGTTTGAAATCAATGGAGAGAATTGCAGTAAAATAACTAGTTTCTATGGATTACAATCTTAGCACAAGGATAAAAAAAAATTCTCACAATTTTGCTTATAGCTTTACTCTATAAATATTATACGTATCTCTACTTTTATACAGTTTTTGAAGTAACGAATTTATACGTCAGTAGCAGTGAAAAGGTTAACCGAGAACATTCAACAGAGTATAGAATAAATGTTGGAAGTTCTAAACACTACATATACGCACAATAAATTGATACCGACGGAGATGGCAGAGATGGTAGCATCTTGGACTCGTGTTCGGGAGGTCCAAATCCCGTGGCCGGCCAATTTGACATAGGTTTTTCATGGTTTCCCCAGTTGTAAAGGCAAATGCCGAATTGGATATTTACTTGCCATGAATCATCCCAGCTATTTCATCCTGTATCATACCCATTAATATTAACATAAGGTAAAGTAAACGCCATAAACACACAAACAATAGTTGCACACCAATAGATGCATGGGTGTACGCTCAGAACCAGAACTACTGATATGGCCACGATGCTCAAATGTGAAATAAGAAAATAATTTTGTCCATTATTAAAGCAGAGGAAGTTACGTGAGGTTTCAAAACTGATTTTTTTAAAACTCAACTCTGAATATTAGGCTACATTTTACAAAGGTCTTCTTTCTTGGCTCTACAGCCCTTGACTGGCTTTGGCCTCCTTCACAATCCTCTTTCATGTCTTTATGAAATGCAGAAAATAAGTTATTTTTGTAGTCGATTTCCGAGTTAACCTCCAGATCGATTCATTAAGCAGGGCTTACGGAAGGACAAAGGTCTAGTTTGATAAGAATATGTGAAGGAATATGTGGGTAGTGCCATTTGTCAAAAATACCTGTATTTCAATTTCCAAAGCCGTATATGAACACTGTAAAACAATATGTTGTCATGAGAACTGATTTGCATTTGAAAAATTCTTTCTAATATATTACCAAAAAAATAGGCACTAAATTGGGCATTACTCCGGTACCGGTCAACCGACTTGGCCCAATATCAATAGGCATCTTCCCATGGACGTTATAAATGCGTTTACCAGGTTTCATGAAAATCCAATAAAGCGTATTTGAGTTATCGCGCTTACAGACACACAGACAGACGGACGGACAGTCATTTTCCCTTCCACCACACAATCTCATAAAGTAACATTCTGACACTTAATAAATGTACACCATATTATAATGTAATCATTGGGTTTTGCCAATAATGTATGAATACAATAAAAGACATATCGAAAATTAAACCCTTGATACGTCGCAGAACGCAAAAGAAAGAAAATAAAGAGGTTACTGAACTCCAGTTCGTCAGCTGTGGTATGAGCTGGAAGATGCCAAAATCATTTAAATTTGGGGTCATTCGCAACATGTTACTTGCAAGTAGAAGGCTACTTTAAAGCCCTGACAGTTGCCACCTGCTCTGGGGTAATCATGTTGTCTGGCCGGAATTCAGCTATTAATGTGTTGCTGTCTATGTGACAAGTCAAACAAGTGCATTTACTTTTATATCACCAGCACTTTAATTCAGTAACATGCTCAGTGGCGTTGTCTTTTACAACCTTACTCTTCTATTTTCTATTTTACACTATCCAGATGGGACTGGTACACGCCCTCGCGAGTGATCAGCACAAGGGAACATAGGCGTAGCCTAACCAGGCCGACCATATGGGGGGGGGGGGGTTATAACATCCGCGGGGTCTGGGGGGTATGGAATACCCCCCAGGGAGAGGGTTCCGGGAGTCCTCCCCCGGAAAATTAAAAAAAATTAAGATGCACAATAACGAGTTTTAAGCTTCTGGGGGTCCTCCCCCGGAAAATTAAAAAAATTAAGATGCACAATAACGAGTTTTGAGCTTCCGAGGGTCCTCCCCCGGAAAATGTGGGGGTCTGGGGGGTATTCCATACCCCCGGGGTCCTCCCCCGGAAAATTAAAAAGAAATTAAGATGCACAATAACGAGTTTTAAGCTTCCGGGGGTCCTCCCCCGGAAAATTAAAAAAATTAAGATGCACAATAACGAGTTTTAAGCTTCCGGGGGTCCTCCCCCGGAAAATATAAAAAATTAAGATGCACAATATCGAGTTTTAAGCTTCCCACGCTTTATACTCCTTGTCACAAGATATTAGGGGTAGTCGGAGTGTACACTCTTTCAAATCTGCGCTTATTAAGCAATTATTGCCCACTGAACAGAACTAGCTCTTTGTAGTCACTCCATCTTTCACTGTATATAACATTACTTAGTCTCCTTATAACGTTATATACAGCTAGACTTAAATTTCCATTATAACATAATTTTACATATTCCTTGCTTTACTTGTAACATTATTACTATTTTCTTTTATGACACTTACGCTCTCTATGAAGCCTGTGCTTTTTATGAAACCTATGCTTTTTACTTATTTAATTTATTATTATGATTAGCCTTAACCTTAGTCTTAGTATTAGTCATAAGTCTCTTATTCACTAATTTGCTATTTATGTAAACCTACATTGTATATATTTTCTGAAACCTGGTTGAGTGGAAGAGAAGGCCTTATGGCCTTAACTCTGCCAGGCAAAATAAATCATTTACTACTACTACTACTACTACTATACTCGTATTAAGTAATTTATAAGCAGACTTAAAAAAAATTATACAATTTTCCTTTTTTTAATCAATAGGGGGGTTTCAAACCCCCCAAACCACCCCCCCTCGTTACGCCTCTGCAAGGGAAGACCTCCTTTGCCCTAATTCTTCTATAAAACAATGGAAAATTACCCTGGAAGACATAAATAAATTCTTTATTTTAGTTTGTATATTTTTAAAATAATTTGTTGTGGGTAAATTTATAAACCTTGTAAGGTAGCCTATTCGTTAATTAATACTGATAGTCCTTTTTTTCTTTGATTACCATTACCAGGGCTGGACGATAATGTGATAATTATAACATGTAGGAAAAACTATTAAAATGTGTAAAAAATGAATTTTAATGGCAAAAATGAACAGACAAAATACCAAAAAAAAAAACTGAAAAACATAAAAAGTTATACAATAATAATTTATTATAATAAATTATTATTATTATAAATTATTATAACTATTATTTTTGTTGATATTATGATTATTATTATTATTATTATTATTATTATTATTATTATTATTATTAGGCCTATTGGTTTATGCACAAAATTGTACAGAACACTAAAAATATAGAGCGAATAAAAATGCTCCTAAAAAGACCAAAATGCAGTTATTCACAGACCTTATGCTTTACCTTTGCACTTCACCCAGTAATACACATCATAATGATAAACAATGAAAGGGGACAAACTGGGGACATATAAAAATACGCTAAACAACAAGTTTTCCAAAATAAAAAAAGCAAATAATATGCCATTCCTCTTCAACATTCCCTTCTACGATCAAAACCCAATGCTTTATAGACGAAGAGATTGGTACGCTGAGCCAATGACCCGGATTCAAGACCAGCCCTGGAACAAATTTTACGTATGAATATGTTCATGTTGCTTGCATGTTCGTCACTGTATTCAGAAAATTAAGACAGCTGATTTACTGCTTGAACATCCTTGGTTCGACCCCATTCGAATTTAATGTTAGTCATTTCCTCCCATACCGGCTTGCGAAACTCATAACGACTGCTGAAAACAGCTCAGCGTACTTATTACAGGAAAAAGTAATAGAGAGTTTTATTTTCTTCATCTATGAGATCAAAGAAAGTTACTCATGCTCTTCCACATTGGAAGATCGGAATTATTCCTTAACGATTCGTACACTTGTTAGTAATGACACTCTTCACTTCAGAATATACAGCTGATGATAATGTGACGCATTAATCCATCCAACTAAATCCACAAACCATACCCTATTTCTAAACATAAGAAACATTAAATGCTGACCCGATGTCTATTCTTAATATTAACTGATTTACTTACTTTTTCAAATTTTGATTTAGTTCAGAAATGGACTAGAGTACATCCAATAAAATACAAATGCATTATATTCCACAACAAAAAATTACAATAGTTTCAATAATAATAGGAAGTAAATTTTATAAAGAAAAAATGAAGAAACGTGAAAAATATTTAATAAACTATCGCGGACCTGTAAGACCCGGGTGGCGTGGGTCACTTAAAGGTCCCAAAAAAGGGAGAGTTAAAACTAAGAAAAATAAATAAATAATTTATGATTCTTCGTGTTAATTAATTCAGGTTTATAAATAATGGAATTGAATAATCTGGAACCAAAATTAGACCTGCAGATCTGAAACTTTTAGGTTGAATTAAAGGATTTGTTATTTTCGTCTTGTTTCGAATGCATGGCAATGTAGATGTGATCCTATTAAATTAAAAATTACCGTTGATTTTTTTCTAAATTCGCTTATGTAATTAAAAATTACCGTTGATTTTTTTCTAAATTCGCTTATGTAATTAAAAATTACCGTTGAATTTTTTCTAAATTCGCTTATGTAATTAAAAATTACCGTTGATTTTTTTCTAAATTCGCTTATGTAATTAAAAATTACCGTTGATTTTTTTCTAAATTCGCTTATGTAATTAAAAATTACCGTTGAATTTTTTCTAAAATCGCTTGTGTAATTAAAAATTACCGTTGATTTTTTCTAAATTCGCTTATGTAATTAAAAATTACCGTTGAATTTTTTCTAAAATCGCTTATGTAATTAAAAATTACCGTTGAATTTTTTTCTAAATTCGCTTATGTAATTAAAAATTACCGTTGAATTTTTTCCTAAATTCGCTTATGTAATTAAAAATTACCGTTGATTTTTTTCTAAATTCGCTTACGTAATTAAAAATTACCGTTAATTTTTTCTAAATTCGCTTATGTATTTAAAATTACCGTTGAATTTTTTCTAAATTCGCTAATGTAATTAAAATTACCGTTGCATTTTTTCTAAATTAGCTTATGTACTGTAATTAAAAATTAAAGTTGAATTTTTTATAAATTCGCTTATGTAATTAAAAATTACCGTTGAATTTTTTTCTAAATTCGCTTATGTAATTAAAAATTACCGTTGAATTTTTTCTAAATTCGTTTATGTAATTAAAAATTACCGTTGAATTTTTTTTTCTAAAATCGCTTATGTAATTAAAAATTACCGTTGAATTTTTTCTAAATTAGCTTATGTAATTAAAAATTACCGTTGAATTTTATCTAAATTCGCTTATGTAATTAAAAATTACCGTTGATTTTTTTCTAAATTCGCTTATGTAATTAAGAAATACCGTTGATTTTTTTCTAAATTCGCTTCGAATTTCAAAACTCTAGCCACAAGAACCTTATTCCCATTATATTTTGATTCCTTTTGGAATAAATCGTATGTAGCTGCTGCCTGCTACACATCATGCTAGAATCCCGCTGAGAAAGCGTGAAATACGGTAACATTCTGACTAATGTAATTTATATACTTACGAATCCATAACAACTAAATTCACGGCATCTTAAAATACTCCTTGAGGATCCCTATCTATAGAGTCTAGATCCGGGAACTTACTCCTGACCGACCGTAAGGTGCATTATATATCCTATGTGAAAGTCGGGTGTCAGATTGGGTGGGTGAGGCATATCTGATGCTGAGGGAGAGTCCGAAACTTCATCTCCACACTTTAACTGGAATGCAGTCTCCGAGATCCTGTCTGGATTGTCAAGGTGAAGAAGAAGTTTTACATAATTGCGGGTCAGAAGGTCAATTTGACCTCGAACCTATCCCAAACATGGTAGAAACAGGATACTCCCTCAAATAACAATTATTTCGAAATGAACCATACTCATCATATTTCAGAAAGAAGATTCTTATTATTTACTCTCCGAATAGACATCTATACATAAAGTATAGATATTTATTGACATTTATAGAAACTTTTGTACAACATTATTAGCAAGAACAAATTGAGTGGGTCAGTGCATCAGCGGTCTAAACCTCCTCACATATTATTGTATATCGATGGCATCTGTATCACTTGGGGATGAACCATCTTGGGGAAGATGGTATAACATAGTAAAAGTTCAAATGTAAAATCAGTAGGCCTATGAGAAATAGCTTAGGTCGTTAGCTGGGTTTCGAGTGCCAGGTTGAAGGTTTCGAATCTCAGTGAAGGTAAGACTTTAACTAAGGATTACGTAACCGTAACGTATTGTAACGTAAACGTAACGCAAAGTAACCGTAACGTATGGTAACCGTATGCTAAAGTAACCGTAAGGAAAAGTAACGTAACCTCAACGTAACATAACCGTAACGTAAAGTAACGGTAACGTAACGTAACCATAACCAAACGTAACCGTAACGTAACGTAACGTAACGTAAAGTAACCTTAGCGTATAGTAACCGTAACCAAACCGTAACCAAACCGTAACCGTAACCGTAACCGTAACCGTAACGCAACCGCAACATAACAGTACCGTAACGGTAACGTTACGTAGCCGTAACGTAACCGTAACATAACCTCAACGTAACAAAACCGTTTTGTAAACGATTTGGAAACGTTTTGGAAACTTTTGTAAACGTAAGAATATTGAGACCACACCTTCCACTGATATAACTATTGGTACAATTTTTTCAGTTTGTAGTTTCCAGATATTTTTTCTCTCTAAAACCCGGTTCTGGTATTTACTGACTGAGCATTTCTGTTTTCCTTAAGTTATGAGTAGATGGGATGCTGAAATCAATTATAATAATATGGAATAATATGCATAATGGTAATACTATATCTCACAAACTAAATCTGATAGGACAAAATTAATGCCACATTTGTCATCAGCGACCTAAATATAACCAGGAATTAGTTTAAATTCTAAGGCATCTTTTATCTATCAATAGTAGGTCTGGTCGGTTATAGTCACCTGTTTTATCTATTGTTATAACTCTGTCCCAGTATAACAGGAATTCTTCAGACTCAAGAATGGATTCTGGACTGCATTTGTAATACGGTGATTGAATCTGGATGAGTTTATGTTGGACAGCTGCTGCTATTATTATTATTTTTATTATTATTATTATTATTATTATTATTATTATTATTATTGTTATTATTATATTTTTATTATTATTATTATTATTATCATCATCACCAGGGCCCGGATTCTGATGAACTAAAATTGTTTGAAAAATGACCTATAAAATGACCCTAAATTATAAAGAAAATGACTTAATACTCACAAAGAATGACCTAAAAACTGATATTTTAATTATAAAAATTATTATTGTGCACACAAAGATATAGGCTAGACTAATGTTTACGTAATTGTAAAAACTGTAAATGTAGAAAGGATGTTGTAGGTCTAAAAGCTTTGTTCTTGAATGGAACATTTGAGAAGAAAAGTAAGAAAATTGTTTTTAAACTAGATTTTACCAAAATGTTGCATTATAGTAACTTAATCATTTATTTAAAATAAATGCATGAAAATGACAAAATAAGGAAGCAAATGACACGAAAATGACAAAATAATGACGTAAAATTGAAATAAATGCCCTAAAAATATAAAATTGCATAAAATGACAAAAAATTACCCAATAATAAAAATGTATTTCTATAAACTACATGCCATGATTAGGATTTATCTGCAAGTTGGCAATGTCTATGCAGCATCAACAAAAAGATGACATGTCATTAGAATCCTGGCCTTGATCATCACCATCATCCATCATCTTTATTTCAGATTTTTTTTTTATATTAGGCCGATTTCCGAAAGTAATTCTCGGACCAAAATTTTACCCCAGTCCGTCTCTGATCCTAAAATAGTCGAAATAGAAGCATTTTGTCAGGTCGTTCTCGTTGCCTTAATGGGATAGTATATACAAACCAATATTCCCGAATGCCCAGTATGGCTATAATTATCTTCAAGATTTTACATCACGACCCAGAAATTGTTTAAAGAGAATAATGTTATAGTTGTGAAAGATGTGTGGAATTAATTAGACACAGTGAAGTGTGGCTAATGTCCCATTCTTTGCTTGACATCACGATGCGGAGTGCTATCTGACCTTGTAACAATGATAAACACATAACCTTCACGCTCCGGGTCTTTGTTTATATATTGCAATTCAACTCTATGTAGCATGGTGATAGGAGTATTATATTCCTCAAAGTAGGGATAGGATATCGGAAGCAAAATATCGATATTGATACCGATATGAATATAGGTTACTAATAGGGCTGTACCGATTAATCGATTAAACATTTAATCGTCGATCAATTACATTTTCCGATTAATCGGTTTAGTCGAATTCCGAAAAACTCGCTTCTCCGGTCTTGGCACAACATGTGTCATTCGGCCTATTGTGTCCAAACAATTCCCGTTATTCGGAAACCTGATGGGTAATTTAGTTTTGCAAGTCTTGGCTATGCAATGCTTGAAATGTAAGATTTGTATATATTTTTTTACTAGTTAACTAGTTATGGTATTGATTAATTCAGGATTTCTTCTGATTATCTGTAGTGTAGTAGTTATTAAACGTGTAAAACAATATTAAATGTACACTTTGGTTTCGTTTAAAATACCAACCTGTTTGTCGATTAATCAGTCGATTAATCGATTAAAGTCAAGCGTTAACTCGATTAGAAATTTTAATCGATTTTCAGCCCTAGTTACTAATATCGATAACAGAATAATATTGGTAAGAAAATATCCATATTCGATAATAATAGAAGTTTTAATTCATTCATATTCCTCGTGTTTGATATTGACCAATAACGTTTAGCAATTCCTCGGATGTAGACCAAACACGGCCGTTTATCTTATAAAATGCTTACTATTAATATGACGATGCTAATTTATCGATAAAATCGTCTGCTCGTTACTGGACACGTAAGCATCTTTGTGCAGTGATTAATACGCCACACGCTGTTATTTAAGCATCACGAATACAGATTATTTTATACAACACAACTTGTTGGGAAACTGAAATAATAGAAATGTACATTGAATAAAACACAATTTCGATTCGGTGCAAGCCAGTTCGTGTGATTTTATTCATTTCAGCTGTTAGCTTACCTGAATGTCGTTAACTATGTCTTATATGCACCACTGGTAGCACTGGTCACATCATGGTAACTCGAATCGATTCATGGATGGTTGATTCATAGTATGCCGTGATCTCGCAGCTGTTAGTTTTGTTTTTATACAACAAAGCATGAAAGTAATTATCATTTGCATAATCCGTTACATGTTTATTCATGGAATTGTCTTAATAAACACAACTGGAGTTGACGAGTTTCATCAGATAAATTCGCTCCTGTTGTGCAGTCGCGAATCTATCGATAAACTCGTCAACTCTCGTGGGATTACCTATGATAATTGGTTTGTTTCTAAAACACTAGGAAGAACTCGGTCAACCAGCAACCAGCTGATGCGAAGGACAGCATGAGCGTTTGAGTGAATCTAAAATCTTAAAATTTAAACATTTAGACTAATTATGATCGAACAAAAAACAGTCGTATGTAACTGGCCTATAACGACAATTAAGAAACTCGTATGAATTTTTTGAAACTAGCTTTGCTCGTTTAATAAACACACTGGTATGTGAATAAATGTCATTATAGGCTTGTTTCGTAATGTAGTAATGCAGAAAAATAACTCTTCTGAGCGAAATTCCGGCACATTGGCGACGGTCACATGTCTAGTAGCCGTACACCCTCTTTTAAATAACCATAAAATCAAAGCATTATCGACGTTATTGGCATGTTATTAAATATAGCTTTGTCATTATCAGGGCCCGGATTCTAATGACATGTCATCTTTTTATAGATGCTGCATAGACATTGCCAACTTGCAGATAAATCCTACTCATGGCCTCTAGATTATAGAAATGCATTTTTATGAGGTCTTTTTTGTCATTTTATAATTTTAGGGCATTTATTCCAATTTTACGTCATTATTTTGTCATTTTCGTGTCATTTGTTTCCTTATTTTGTGATTTTCAAGCATTTACTTTAAATAAATGACTAGGTTACTATAATGCAACATTTTTGTAGAATCTACTTTAAAACCAATTTTCTTACTTTTCTTCACAAATGTTACAATCAAGAACAAAGTTTTTAGACCTACAACTTCCTTCCTAGATTTACAGTTTTTACAAATATGTACAAATTAGTCTATATCTTTGTGTGCACAGTATTCATTTTTATAAATAAAATATCAGTTTTTAGGTCATTCTTTGTAATTATTAAGTCATTTTCTATAACATTTAGGGTCATTTTATAGGTCATTTTCCAAACGATTTTAGGTCATCAGAATCCGAGCCCTGGTCATTATGTTGGTCACTGCCTGATTTTGAAGTATTGCATTGCGCACCAAAGCAATTTTTATCATATCAAATTCACGGAAGTGCAAATGGTGATTATGTAATAATTGTACTTGTTCATTTGATCTGGACGTTGTTATCCATGCAGACAGGGACGGAGTGACATTTGATAATGCCCAGCATGTCCCCAGAAGTTTATACAGAGCTCGCTGTGTAAACATCAGCTGGCGTTGCCAGAATATAATGAGTCGTTAAATTACACTTGAAGGTTTCTGTCCCCCTCTCCGTTCCCACATGCAGTATGTCGAAGATCTGACCGTACTCTGTCACATTCATGGGGCCAGTTTGATGAGATGTTCACGTTTTTCAAGAGACCCACACTTCAAATAAAGGGTCATAGGTCATTCCTAGTAGGGCTGAAAATCGATTAAAATTTCTAATCGAGTTAACGCTTAACTTTAATCGATTAATCGACCGATTAATCGTCTGATTAATCGACAAACAGGTCGGTATTTTAAACTAAACGAAAGTGTACATTTAATATTGTTTTACACGTTTAATAACTACTACACTACAGATAATCAGAAGAAATCCTGAATTAATGAATATCATTATTAGTTAACTAGTGAAAAAATATATACAAAACTTATACTTCCGGTTACTTTTTCAGACAAGACTTAAGACACACGAGTTTGTTGACATTTGAATGTTCAAGAGACGGTCGATCATAGCTTGTTTATAGTCCAGTTACTCATTGCATACCCAGGCGGCTTCCTTTCGTTAGGAGGATAAGTTTGCCGACAGCTCAACCCATGTTCTTTGTTTTTACCGCACCAATCAGCTAGTTACCCCAGCCAATCAAAATCTTAGAATGTCCTGTGGCGATTTTGACAGCTACTCGTCTACTCCGCGTGGAGTGAAATGCATGGTTGCAAGATCAAGTTACTGTAAACAATAACACGTGTGAATTAAATAAAGCGAAGGAAGAACTGAGGTCAGTGATAACAATGAGAGAATATTGCAACGTTGCTTTTGTTTTGGAAAGCGGAAGCCCAAGACCGATTTAGTCAGATCAATTAACATAAAGAAACACCGAAACCTTTGAAGCCGACTGGCCATCCAATGAGTAACTGCACTATACCATAATACCGGCAGAACTCTCTCACTCGGCACTGAGAAAGGAGTTTGGTCATTTGACACATTTCTCGAAAAACGTTTTTCAGAATTCGACTAAACCGATTAATCGGAAAATGTAATTGATCGACGATTAAATGTTTAATCGATTAATCGAGCCGATTAATCGATTAATCGGTACAGCCCTAATTCCTAGTAGTCCCGTGGCTAGCAATAATGACATCTTATCAAGAAAAGTACTACAATTAATTCTTAGTGAAACAGAAATGTTAATTTATACGATTTTCCCTTCAAATAAACAAGAGTTTTCATTGCTAGTACTCAGGGATGCCCATCCCCCCAAACTTCATCTCTCACCCCCCAACTTAATTGCTCCCCCCCCCCAATCTGATTGGCTGTCGACAAGGGCGCCCATATGATATTTTCTAGGGGGGCAATTTTTTTAATTAATTAATTTTTTTCTCTTTAACTTCTTGGGCCACTTTGTAACATTATATTAATAATATAATAAGTGCAACAATGACGTAACCATAAAATAATTGCGGGGTGGGTCGAAAGTGCCGGGGGGTCGGGGGTCCATCCCCAGAAAATGTTTAAATATTGAACTAATGAAAATCACATGTGTGCTATTTTAGCACAGAAAAACTAGTTAGGAAATTTGTTTACCATACTCTAAGACATTCCAATGTAAACAAGAAATTGTTACTTAAGTCGGGTGTCCACCCCCGGGAAATTTTTAAATATGGAACTAATGAAAACCACATATTACGCTATTTAGCACTCAAAAACTAGTTAGCTTGGCAGTTTTTAATTTTAGCATTTAAAACGCTAATTTTGCAACAATTTTCAACCCCCCTCCAGAAAATTCATAAAACGCTAATATTTTGCCCCCCTCAGAAATTTCAATGACGCAGTCTGCGTCTTAAACCCCCCTTGTGGGCACCCCTTTAGTACTTAACAAGTACGCTATAGACTAAAATCTAAAGTTTTGAATATTTCTAATAGTTTATACGTTATTCAGAAACATTTTATATAATTATGTTGTTAATAAAGTCTTCTAGTAAATAATTCCGCGATTAGCCTTGAGGAAAGATGTCAAGTTAAGGCCTTAGGATATTAGCATAGGTAATCCCACGAGAGTTGGATTTATTAAGACTATTCCATGAATAAAAATGTAACGGATTATACAAATAATAATTACTTTCGTGCTTTGTTGTATAAAAACAAAACTAACAGCTGCGAGATCACGGCTTACTATGAATCAACCTTCCATGAATCGATTCGAGTTATCATGTTATGACCAGTGTTACCAATGATGCGCATAAGACATAGTTAACTTCATTCACGTAAGCTAACAGCAGAACAGAATAAAAGCACGCCAACTGGCTTGCAGCGAATCGAAACTGTGTTTTTAATCAATGTACATTTCTATTATTTCAATTTCCAAACAAATCATCTGTTTTCGTGCTGCTTAATGGTAGCATGGACTTATTAATCACGGCACACTGATGCTTCGCCTACGTATCTAGTAACGAGCAGACGTTTTAGCTGAAAAAAATTATCCTCGCGATTCCTACAAGAGCATTGTAAGACAAACGGCCGTTTTTGGTCTATATCCGAGGAATTGCTAAACGTTATTGGTCAATATCAAACACGCGGTGTATGAGTGGAATAGACGGTATAAGATAAAGTAAAAGTAGGTTCCGTAAAATAATGGGAAAGCAGGGGAAAATTAGCCTATCGCGGAAAAAAATAGAAGCAGCTCTGCAAAGAGTTAATAGCAAGGATAAACTTGTTGAAGAAGGAAAAAACTAATTTTAATTCCTTCGTTCGGTTAAGGCTTGGGGCAAAACTAGCGTTGAAATCAAGCCTTAGTATTATTGTGAGACTGGAATGGTTAACATGATATTTAATATAGGAGATAGCAATGTTCTTTATTTCCTTCCGCGCCAATCAGATTATCTCAGGAATTTAAACCAATCAGAATCTAAGAATGCATTTTGACAGCTACATGTCAACTCCGCGTGAGTACTTTAGCAGAGTTGCAAGATCTCTTGGCCGTGAATGCAAACTATTATCAATATTTTACAATGGCATTCAAACTACAATAATTTTAATGTTATAAGAACGCTTCATTCTCCTTGAAACAGGCTTCTCTACATCCTGCTGGACCAGGAAAATAAAGTATTCTTCTTGCTCAAGGAATATTTTGGATGTATCCGGGAAACCTCTCTCCAGGATAGAGTGTCAGAACCAGCTGACTAGCACATGAACATTATGATGTCTCCGCTTCAAGAAGTAATAAAAACAGTCGCTTTCTGATGCAGGAAAAGTGTTGAAACACATCACATCCATGTCTTCCGCGTATTGTGCTCGACGAGAGCAAACGAAAGAGAAGAGACCAAATAAAAAGGAAATAAAGAACGACTAAAACTTGTTTGATGGCAAGCGAAGCAACGGAATGGTTGAAACGTGCAAAAACAGCTCCGAGTGTTCAGTGGCGGCTCTTGCAAGTGAGAACTCAACTTACATTTGTGAATTTTATACAACGTACAAGAGTACAAGGGTAAAGTTATGGAAATCCTGCTAACAAACAAAAAAATACATTGTTGATGAGTATCTGCTTACAATTTTTAATTTGACTTACTTAACTTACAGTAAAGTTACATTATTAACATTAACAAAATTTAAATTACTAAATCAATGAATTAAAAACAAAATTTGTTATTATTATCTCGGTAATTTCAAATTCTCTTCATCAGAAGTAGGTGCTAAATTACTATAAATTGGTTTAAGAGACCAATACTTGCTTTCAGTAATCTGATGATTATCGACTATCGACTATTTAGCTGACTAAATATTGTGTCTGGTTTCTACAGAAATATCAGAAAATGTTAAATCAAGAAACTTTAAAGACTTCTTGTGAATAAGATAATGAACTGTATTAAACCATTTCTTAATATAGAGTAGCCTACTTCCTTACGGAAATTATATTCATATATTTAGAAAAACGTTCCTTTAGAAATATAAGAAAAAAACTTAGACTAAAGTTAGCAATCCGAACTACAAGAAATAATATTAAAATGAGTGCGATATATGTAGATTCCTAATCAATTTTCCACAATACTGCATTACATTAATGGGATGGTTAATTGGCAGGAATTTTTAAATTAGACTAGACTATCACAAGTGTCTGATATAGTTTGTGGTACTGAACTTTTTAATATAGAAATTTCAGATTACCAGTTCTCCTACGTTTTCCAACCGACCTGAATCTTTTGAAGTCTTGTGAAAAAGAGTATTCACACAGGACTTACATGAGCAAAACAGGTGAGCCTATATAATAATTATTATTAATTATTATTATTAATTAATAATAATATCACCTATGTCAATAAAAAAATTGGCCATACTAACAAAGAGCTAATATCACATTGAGAATCAACCAATCAATTTATTTATCCTCTGATCATTACATATTATATGAGATACAAATTAGGCCAATTTCATGAAAATAAGCAATCAATATTAAAGAGTACAAATTAATTTAAATGCATATGAAGACATCATTAGGTAAACGAGAAGGAATGAAATAATTACACTTTATATCACTAAATATGCAGAAGCACACACTAAAAACAATAGTTACATTTACATTAACCAAAATGTTAACAATTTAATAAAATGAAATCAGAACAGTTACATTTACGGTATATCGTTGTCAGTATTTCGCAAAATAATCACAATCTAATTCGAGGTCAGTTTTTTCTCAAGATAAATTCACGAACAACAAAGCTTACTTTCTTACTTGTGTCGTTTAGCATCAATCAATATTCTGTCAAAACAGCATACTAAATAATTATGCAATGGATGAATCGAACGAATGACTGTTACCAGATTCTGACTAGTGCGTTAATCTAATTCTGAAAAGCTAACATCAGAACACAATAAAAACACAGAAACTGACTTACACCGAATCCAAATTGTTTTTTAATCAATGCACATTTACAATATTTCATATTCCAAAAATAAGTTACGCTGTATAAAATAATGTGTTCTTTATCATTCCAGTGGAGCATGTGACACACTGCCTACTAACACATTAAGTTTCCAATAACTAGCTGATAAAATCGCATCCTTGTGTTCCTAGCAAACATATTACAAAATAAACGTCCGTGACTGGTCATATCCGAAGCACTGCGTCATGTGAAAGGAATAGTGTTTTATACAATTTAGTTTTATAATTTAAATTAATACCTTTCTAAAAACGTAAAGATGTGCTTAAAATGCAGAAAATATTTTAGTCCTAACTCTTAAACTGCTAATGTGACGTATAGATTACATACGTCTAACGGGCCTAATTATTGTGTTGGCCGTTTTCTTTACGGTCCGGCATGGGTTTATAAACTGCGTGAGAAATTTAGTCTTGCCAATTTAAGGGTTGACTGTAGCTACGAGTGATTCTAAAATCAATTTGGTCTACTACTTTACTAGAACAGTTAAGTCAGATTTACTATTCCCATGAGACGCCACTGCACAGAACACTTGGCTTCAATTGGTATAGGAAACGGGTGCATGAGCATGACCAACAAAAATAGGCTAACGCAAAACGAGATAAAAGAGAAATTAAATAAGAGGAAAAAAACGCTGTGCTGCAGCCTGGTGGTAATTCGCAAAAGCAAGTTAGCACAGTGAAGTCCTTGAGGGCTGTCATCAATATGTCTTGTGTATCAAGTGAGTCAACATGTGGGCTGCGTCCCAAGCTAACATGTTGCCAATATCAAGGCCAAACAACACGAGAGCTCGCAACTGTTTGAACAGTATGATTAATCACGTAGACCAGTGTTTTAGCATGCATGCCAATACAATTCGCATACAAGACCTATCGAAAATGGCAAAAGGCGTGTTATTTCAATGCCTACTCTGTTTGCTGATCATCACGGATAATACAATCTGGTTATACTTTTTTCTTAACCAAACTTTAGTCGGTGATTATCAGGTTAGGCCTACAGGTCATTTGAGTCATTACATGCAGAAGCTATGAAAAGCAAACATTAATTTTAAAAAAAATATCTAAAATAAATGGAAGAATACTTAAAAAATAATAGTAGTAACAAATGATTTCAACAATTCTTTTTTAAAAATTGTACACAATTCCGGTACATTAGCTAATAAATACAATGAATAGAACTTTATTCGTCTACGTTTTTATCCAGTTTCTTACCTTTGACTATTCCTTTCACACGACGTGTATTTGATATTGACCAATAATTTTACAAAACAGATAATTAATTTACGAGATTAAAGCTTTTAAATTCAGCAAGTTATTCTTTGTTAGTTTACGGATAGTGAAAAAAATAATGTTTACAAGTAAATGTCTCATATTATAGCTGCGATGTAGCTTCTTTAAATGCACAACCAAAATTTCAAAATAAGAGTTCTTGCCAAGAATCCTTCCCGTGAATTATTTAAGCAATATCATTGAAATTTTACTGGATGTTTACGGAGGAAGGATGATAAACATTGACCATATAAAAAGTTAAATATTGTAGAAGGCAAGACAATGTTTTTAAAAGTTTTTTTTTTTTTTAAATTGTCAAAATCGTGAGGGGAACAAATCCAATATAGAAACATAGCTAGACAGTTTAATTTCCAGGAAGGTATGACAATATTTCTCAAATTTTGAATTTTTAAATTTTACAGCATGGAATCGTTCGACAGTGTATTTTATTAATAACATGTCGAAAACAATAACTAAAAACTAATGGGATAATGAAGTCAAACTTACCACAAACTTCTATGGGCAAGTGAGGTAGGAAAAACGTTTCTTTAATTAGTGGAAATTTATTAAAAATCGGAAATTGTAAATGGTTTTTTTACTATAACATAAAATAAACGACTTTATCAAATTTTAAAAATGACAGAAATTTATTAAAATTGTTAATAAACTCTCACTGCACTAAATTTCTGGTTTTCAGTATGTACGATTGTCGTATATAAGTTATAAAAATTCAGTTAATGCAATTGCAAAAAATATACACGGAAGAACGACTACATAAAAATTCTTCTCTGCTATAAATCACAAGCTTTTAACCAGATTTGATAATAAAGGTTGAAACGGGAGCACTCAAACGTACAACTGTAAAACTGTCACCGTCAGCACTTTAAAGGCTTTCTGAATAACCATAATTTACCATATGACTACGACAAAGGGAGCTTCAGTCATAAACCGTCTTGAATTAAAAGGCATCACTATAGCAACTTAATCAAAACGTTTATTGGGCTCGAGAGGAGAACTGTTTTAACAATATCGATAAAATTTTACAGCTCTGCACCCCATGCTGTGCGGTAACCATAGAGGGGAGAATGGCATAGGGGAATAGGGATTAGTAAGCGATTGAAGGTATGACAGAAACGCCTTGAACGCTGCAACAGTTTTAACCTGCCAGTTGGGCGTGCAGTCGAGGAAGGAGCTACGTTCGGTTGGTACTGGAAATACATGATCTTTTAATAGGAAAAGTTCGATATTCTCTTAAATCTTAACTTTATTTATATATAATCTAACTCAAGAGGTCACATCGCGTGTTGGGTTCTATGGGTATACTACTGTAATATGCCGGGTATCTTTTGTTATGCATCTGTTTTCTGTTGACGAGTTATGGATTATGTAAAATTTATAACTAATATTGATTTTTTTATGATTATGATATGGGATGAAATAGCTATGGTAAATATCCAATTAGCACTTTGCCTTTGCGACTGGGGAAAAGATGAAAAACCCAAAGTCAAATTGACTGGCAATGAGGTTTGAGCCTATGATCTCCCAGACTCGTGTCCAAGGCTAGACAGTATCGATCACTATGCTCTTGTTAGGTTTCTTATTTTACCACCAAAAATAGTGAAATATTTACTATATCAAAAATATTATTTTATATGATTCGCTTTCTTTAAGAGTCTTGATTAAATATCAGGGTGTTAATATATAAACGTAGGGCTACCCTGCAACAAGGCTGGTATACTTTAAAACCTTGCCGTGCAATCCTGTATTTGGCCCAATAGTAGTAGTCCGAAATATTTCGTGCAAGATAGTTTTTTTTTTTTTTTTTTTTTTTTTTTTTGGTAATGAAATAGATAAAATCTTGTTAAAATCAAAATAATTTTTTGCAACGTACTAAATGCAAAAAAGTCGGTTTTCTCTCAATAGAATTTTTTACATTAAAATAAGTCCCTGGTACCACAATTTTGCTCAGACTGAATTAAAATTTTACCCAGTTACTCCACAAAATATTAAAATTAAAATTTAGCCAAGTCTTTTATAAAATGGTAAGTTGTATCTACGATTGTAGCTTGGTGTTTCACCTGTGTTGAGAATGGATAATGTTTCTCGGTCTTTCAATTGGAGGAAAAGAAGGATTATCCGCTTTCGGCAGCTTGGTCTGCTATCATCATCTGGGAGTGCTATCATCATCTGGGAGAAGTGAGCTGATTGGTAAACGTCAGAGAAAGTCTAGGTGGAATGAAGGACCAATAAGAAAACTTGGGAGTGGGACAGGCAGAAGGAAGACTATGATTGGCAAGAAAGGAAAATGAAACGAATATCGCATAGGCCTATTATCGAAGAAGTCTTGTGTGGGTATAATGGCCCCAGAACCTATTACACTATGAACTAGTGTTTCTCATGTGGTATATGTGAATGTTGAAGTCCTCGTGTCTCTACTGTTTCCTTTCTCGGGTCTTTGGGACCATTTTCTTAGGCCTATTGCATCACATTTTATTCAGATTGTAGCAATAGGCTGTTTCACATCATATCACGTACTAATATTCCATTATTTTTTCCTTCCCTTCATATCTATCCTCTACCCGGTATTCCTATTGACCCTCACTACACTTAGCCTTTCTTCGTATTTCCTATTTAACAAAGGCGTTTTCCCAATTAGCTCACTTTTCCCTGAATATGGTAGCAGAGCAAGCCACCGAAAGCTCGGAATTAATCCTCCTTCTACCCGGCTGAAAGACCGAGACACCATTATCCATGTCTAAGACTGCGTTGAATACTGCAAATATATATATATATATATATATATATATATATATATATATACTCTTCAAACAAATATATACTCTTCAAACAAATTACTGAATACAGCATGTTTAAAATACTGTAGTAATTTACTAATTTCCATTACAATCATACTTAACTATTCTTTGTGTGTTTTCGTCCCTGATTATATTTTTTAGTGTTGAAAGAGAAATAACCCAACATAGTAAATAATAATTGGAGAGAGAAAACTGGATTGTTAAATTCTGTTGCTCGAAAGTTAAAAATATATAGGGAATTTGGAAAATACCTTCCGAAACTATAAAGCTAAATTGTCAGAACCTCCAACACACTAGTGTGTGTCTAAGTATTTAATAGATACGTCCATCCCACCTTATTCTATGCACTTAATTTCAATACTTCCATTTCATAGGTAGGCTTATTTAATTCTGCTAGAAGCCAAATAGCTCATACATTTAAACAAGACCTCAGAACATGTATGCTGAGAAAAATAAGATTAAGTAATATTTTTTCCTTGGTATCTGAGTTCTTATCTGCGGGCAGATGTTGAGTTGAAGATAACGCTGTGCGGTTAAGAAAAACAAGCAACATCAGCAACCATGACCTAAGACTGAAGTGAACCTCAAACTTCATCCATCAAGATATGCAGGAAGTCGCAAACAGTGCACCCGGTTCATGTCCGCCTAGCTATGTAACCCACATTGCACAGTGCAGCTACAGTCTTCCGCCAAACATCTGGCTTATTCGCCACGGTTTGCAAATTTACAACAGCCGTAAAAACGCTAATTTCTTCCTTCTTATAATATGTCTGCATTTTACTGGGTGCGGTTGGTACTGCTCTGAATATATCAAGAACATTGCCACGTATGTTATGTAATAAGAAATAGGGCTGTACCGATTAATCGATTAATCGGCTCGATTAATCGATTAAACATTTAATCGTCGATCAATTACATTTTCCGATTAATCCGTTTAGTCGAATTTTGAAAAACGTTTTTCTCTCGCTTCTCCGGCCTTGGCAACATTTAATCGTCGATCAATTAAATTTTCCGATTAATCCGTTTAGTCGAACTTTGAAAAACGTTTTTCTTTCGCTTCTCCGGCCTTGGCAACATTTAATCGTCGATCAATTACATTTTCCGATTAATCCATTTAGTCGAATTTTGAAAAACTTTTTCTCTCGCTTCTCCGGCCTTGGCAACATTTAATCGTCGATCAATTACATTTTCCGATTAATTCGTTTAATCGAATTTTGAAAAACGTTTTTCTCTCTCGCTTCTTCGGCCTTGGCAACATTTAATCGTCGATCAATTACATTTTCCGATTAATCCGTTTAGTCGAATTTTGAAAAACGTTTTTCTCTCGCTTCTCTGGCCTTGGCACATCATCGTCTCTTGAACATTCAAATGTCATCAAACTCGTGTGTCTCAAGTCTTGGCTGAAAAAGTAACCGGAAATGTAAGTTTTGTATATATTTTTTACTAGTTAACCAATAATGGTATTAGTTAATTCAGGATTTCTTCTGATTATCTGTAGTGTAGTAGTAGTTATTAAACGTGTAAAACAATATTAAATGCACTTTGGTTTCGTTTAAAATACCGTCCTGTTGTCGATTAATCAGTGAAGCGTTAACACGATTAGAAATTTTAATCGATTTTCAGCCCTAATAAGAAATGTAATGAGAAATTAGATTGAAATAATTATTTTACTTATATAAACATATTTGCTTTTTGGTGTGAAATATAGTTGTCTATAAAATTGTATCAATTAACCTAAAAAGTGTTTTGGGTTTTGAGGAAAACAGGTTTAAAAATGTATCGTAAGTTATTTGAAATGGGCGACAGTCGTTAGTATTTAAAGGTGCATTGAACAGACAATTATACAAGTTTGTATTTTTAAATTGAGCTGTATTGCAGATATTTTAATATTGTTTTCCATACATTAAAGAGGATAGCCCATTTATTTGAATAGGAAAATAAAAAAAAAATAATAGTAGATCTTTTACTCTCAGAAGTGTACATCACCCGTATGGGGGTACCCGAATTCACTTATCTCAGGGTGCCAATGTAGTAAGCTCGGAGCGTTGTGCCAACAAATTCACATGCAAATTTCAATTTTTAGATTTTCTTTCTTTGATAAATTTCGACACAGTTTTCTTTTGGACCACATCCAGTTTGGATTAAAGCCTATTTAATTCTGCAGTCATGCATCTTGTGCAAGACTTTTTGCATGCACAAGAACGTATTAATTGTTATTAACAGTGATGATATAGAGATAGGGACGGGAAAATTTACAGAGAGTGATAACGGAAGATAATATTTAAAATATGCAAAGACTGCCAGCCAACAAATTCACTTGCAAATTTCAATTTTTGGATTGTCTTTCTTTGATAAATTTCGACACAGTTTTCATTTGGACCACATCCAGTTCGGATTAAAGCCTATTTAAATTTTGCAGTCGTGCATCTTGTGCAGTAATTTTTATTAATAGTGAGGATACAGAAAAAGGGACGGGAAAATTTATAGAGTGATAACAAAAGATAAGAATATTTAAAGGCACGCAAAGACTGCCAGCCAACAAATTCACTAGCAAGATACAATTTTTAGATTTTGTACCTTTATGCTAAATTTTGAACATTGTCTTTTGGACCAAATCCCAATCGTTTGGCTTAATAAACCTGTTCGGATTTTGTAGTCATATAGGCCTATGTTGTACTGCGCTATGAAGAACGTCTTAATAATTGCTTTGTACAGAGAGATTATTTACAAGTGAACAGTTGCAGTGAAGTGGAGAATAAATCAGTAGAGAATCACGACTTGCTGTCATCATGGTACTGCAGCTGTTCGCGAATAAATAATTTAATATCTCTGTACATCTCAGTGCTCATTACTACGTGCTTGTGATCCAGTTTCTCTCAGCTACTGTGCAGCCAAGACTTTCTTATCTTTATTATTACAACTCTGCATTGAGAAGCTGCATGCAAAAGCCTGCAGATGTGCGTCATAAATACAGAATTTTTTAAAACGAACCATAGAGAAGACGAAATAGCGTGACAGATTGAATACCCGAGTCTACCAGATTAAGCCTTGAACTTCCTGGTTTATTTTTCGTGCCGCAAACTCTTAAAGACGGAAAGGCATATTAACTTAAACTGATTCTGTGACTTTTGGAACGTAGATAGTGGATTTAATAAGGATATACTACTTATGAATTGAACTCTGATCAGCTCAGTTGATAGTGCATCGGCAGAGCTATGATGCTTTGATGTAAGAGCTATGCAAAAACTATCATCTACAATACTGAATTATATCTATACGTTAATATATATATATATTTATTTATTTATTTATTTATTTATATTTCCCTCTGGTGTAGTTAAGGCCTGTTGTAGTTATATCACTAGGGCCCGGATTTTTAGGTTTTTATAAATCCTGTTTTAGTGTTTTAAACATATTAAAATAGTCTTATATCAGTTATTTTACCATTTTCAGACGAATTTTTAAAGTTTCACTTTAATAAGCACAATAATCACTCTGAAAACATGTTAACTCATTTTATTCTAACTTAAATTTCCACGACTCTGCACCACAAAACTTTAGGAATACTTTTAGCTTAGTTTTAAAACTACCCTTGTCATTTCCAACTTCACCACAAACTCAACAAGAACTTTTTCAACTACTCAATCAACTTTTAGAATGCTTCACTTTCGGCATCTTGCTGGAACAAACACAGTGAATAAACTATAAGTGTAAGCTCCTTAAGAATGCCTTTAATTTGCTAACAAAGAAACCGGGGATTTCGGTTTACTTAAGTTTTCCTTTACCGGGACAAGAATATAAAAAATAACTAAATTAGAAAACGCAATGCTATATTTTACCTTACAAAATAATATACTGGCAACAATGAGCAAGGTGCAAAATAGGCAGACATTTAAATAGTAATTTTCATTAGTTTAATTATTGTAATTATTATTGTTATTTTATCGTATTTCATTTGAAAAACAGTTTTAACCATTCTTAGTTTCTAACGTCTTATTTATCCATTTTTAGGTTTTATAAGATCGGATTATGTGACATCCTTGACAATCAAACACATAATAATGTTAAGAAAACACAGCTAGCTAGCATGGAACAAAGTAGTTTGAAACCTAAGAATCCGGGCCCTATATATCACTAATGAAAGAAACATTGATGTAGAAGTATTGTTTAATTACCAGACAAAACTTTAGCACCAAAAAAATTAGAGAGTACGAAGAAATTAAAATGTTACCTTTATACTATATCTAACAGTTCAAGCTATAAATCCAAATAGGTCACTCATTAATATCTAATCCAGAAATGCAGAATTTTGCGAAGAAACTATCAGTAAAGTAAAGTTTTCCCTATACAGGCCATGGAGGCCCAGAGGGTATCAGGAGGATGAGGCTCCCAGATTTTTATACATTCGGCACGTGAAGGTTGTAAGGTTGACAGCCTTACACACCGGCCGCCTTTACCCCCATTGCTCCTGGTACTCATTTCTGTTTAGAGGCTGAGTCAACTCCAGGACCAAAGAACCACCAAAAGGATTAGGTCAATTGAAAAACTCCAACGACCTCATCGGGGATCGAACACGCGGTTTGTAGCGCAGCGCCTCAACCACTACGCTACGGCGTACCCCGAAGGAACTACCAATCATAGCATATTATTAATATTTTTATTTTTATTACACTGTTCTACTTTGCAAATTTCTTTAGTTAACTTTAAAATAACGCGAAACAAGAAACTTCTGGGAAAGAAAAAGCTCCTTTATGAAATTAATATGAAGACTGTAGGTACACGCAGAATTATTTGCTTGATATTTGAAAGTTCCTAGACAAAAAATCCCTTTAGGCAAGCCTACAGGCGGAGGTAGATTTCGAAGTGCTTTTGGTTTAATTTATTGTCGCTGCATAGCACTCTTCTTCTTTAGCCTTGGCATGGTAAACCTGCAGTAATAAGAACTGAATTCGGTAAAGAGGAAGAGGCTACAATCATTTGTTTTGACAACAAGAATAGGATATAATATTCTGGGAGGCCGTGCGCAAGATCAGCAATGAATAAAATTAGCAAAGCCGCCAAACAAGACAAAATTATGATATTATAATAATTCTTTTAAGTGTTATTATTTTCAAACATTAAAATCTCGCGTAATATGAGAGCTATCAAGAAACTATTTATTGATTTGTAGAGTACTCATCAAGAGCTTTTCAACGATACCCCACAAGACGTGGTTTCAAAAGTTTCGAATTTTCATCCCCCACCCCCACCTCCACCCCCACCCTCACTCGAACCCCCGAATCGTTGGTGTCACTGTAAACTCCATAGGGAGTACTCTAATTTATTCAAACAAAGTTTCCCTCTATACCTCATAGGGGCCGAGATATACATTTTTAAAAATTTCAACCCCCTCCCCCGACCACCCCCTTGGGCCAATTTTGCTCATTAACGAACTTGTCCGAACTATTGGGCCTAGAAATAACATAATAAAATTTGGTTCAAATATCTTCAAAATTACGGCCGCTATCGTGTAAAGATATATATATATATATATATATATATAAATATATATATATATATATATAAATATCACAAAATTTTTTTTTGAACGGGCGGTGGTTTCGTACTTAGGGGAGCATGAAACGTAAAGATATGAAAGAATTTTTCGAAAATCATAAAGTGGTATCCATTGCAATAGGTAGAATTTTCTTCGAAAATCTACCTAAAAATGAGTTTAAGAATGTATGTCTTCGTGTAACTGTAGCGGGTCGAGAATGTTTTCGCAGATGATAGCGATCTGGAATGCTACTCTTTGCATCCACATATTTTAAATCCTCTAGAAACTCTGAAGGTGAAACAATGGTATCATCCAAGGTAATTACTTGAAACCCAAGAAGATAGAGACAGGGGTTCCGTATTGTGCTCTGGAACATTTCAATTGTTAATTTAGTGTTGCAGAAAGAACCAAATGTCTTAATGTAATGTACGGTATCCACAATTCTAGAGTGATAGGGAAAAAGCGAATAAGTCAAATTGCCAAAATTTCAGAAGACAACAAAAACAGTTTATTTCCACACCATTGTGACAATATTTAGTTCAGTCCACCAGATATTTTTACACAGTATCTTACAATATGTAAAAATATCTGGGTGGGCTGAACTAAATATTGTACCAATGATGTGGAAATAAATTGTTTTTGTCGCTCCTGAAACTTTGACTTTTTGACTTATTCGCTTTTTCCCTATCACTCTAGAATTGTCTGAAATGTTAAAATGCATTATATAGTACCCTTGAACTCGATCAATAAAATAAAATAAAATAAAATGTAAAATTAAAACCATTAGCTCAATAAACTTTATTTTATGCTGTCTAGACCTTTCGGCACTTTTATGTCATCTTCAGGGCAACTTGCTGTGCAGGTGTAGATTCATTAACGGTTAAAAATAATTAAAATGGCAGTGTGTTGTAGTCTTGTCATATTGATAAAAGCAAAATTAATATTTTCAAGAAGTTTTATTAAACATATCGTTGACATATTTTTTTCAAATTCCCGCTTCTTCTTGAAGGCGGGAAGTTCGATTTTACCTTTTCTATAACTTCAAGAGAGAGATATATAAATTTCTTTAAGGGGAGATGGTAGTTACCGCTAGCAAAATGATAGAAAATATAGCGTATGTTCAAGAAGCCATAACTCAGGTGTTAACAGTCATATTTAATTGAATTTTTTTATGCTTTGCAAGTGCACTCTGAATTTTAATATAAGCAGAGAATGATTGTTCTAGAACTCGCTGTTTGGTAGGAAATAATTTTTTAACACATAGGTGATAATTTAGTTTTACAGTTACTTCCCTTGACATAGGTACGCTTTATTCAATTTCTTTAGCTTACATTTTTGTGAAACTTGGGGAACTTACTAATAATAGGTACTACTATTTACCCGAGCACATTCAGTCTAATATGTACAATATTAGTGCATAAAAACTTCACGACTAAAAAAAAAAAACTTTTTTTTAATAAAAGTAGTTGAAAATTCTATATAATCAAGACTTTTCCCATAATTCTGCTAAAGGAGATTTTTCATCCATCTATAATGAATTCCTGAAAGTTTCATTATTTTAGCATGAATAGCTTTTCAGAAAATGGTACCTGAAGTACAAAAAATGTAATTTTACAGGAGAGCGAAAAGAAAATGACGTGCCTTATGGTATTTTATCCATATAAAAAAGCTCCAGGTCGCTCTGCTTGGCTTAATAATAACGCAACATATAATACCTATATATCAAAATGTTCACAAAATTATGCTCTATTGCATGAGCCTAAGAAAAACAAATTGATTTTTTGACACTGATAACTACCATCTCCCCTTAAGAATAGATCACAATTTAGTATTAAGAATAGATCACAATTTAGTATTTTCAGCAAATGTTTCTGCTATGTTCAACTGTGTGATTTGTTTCAAACAAATTGTTCCCAGCAAAAAGAGCCCGAATTCCGCTGCACAAGAAATTATCGAAAAGTTTTTGAACATTATTCTAAATACAAGCGAACTGAATTGTTTCCTTTCAAAATTTACAGTTCAAAATAACATAAAACGTTGTAAGATGTTCGATGTTATAAGAACTTAAACAGGTAAACAAAAATAACAAAACTCGCTAGGGCTCGTATTGTTAACATCGTGTTTGTTTGTTAACTTCTATATAACGGCTTAACCTTAAATATTAATTATTAATTCATCTAAGTCTGCATAGTAAGATGCCCTGACAATGATACAAAACTATCGAAAGGACTAGGCACAAAATAAAGGTAATTTTATTATTCTAAGATAAATACTTAAACTTGACCTAATTTCTAAAATTACGCAATAAAACAAAGAAATCGCAAATAAAATTTAGTCTTTTGCGACAGATGGTAGCTCATGGCGTCCGGTCAAGTTGAAGTTTCTTCTTGGTCGTTTTCTTGAAACCAGGGGATTTTGACAACACGAAATTTATTCAATTTAGTATAAAATTAAAATTAATACAAACAGAATTTCTTTATTACGTAGTTTCATTTGCTACTCTCAAGATCGTTCCGTGTTCGATAATAATCGATGTTACACCAATGTTATAATGAAAACCTATATCGTAATGAATATCCTCGAACAGATTATATTATTCCGGCCTGTACTGAACTTCTAAAATTCATTTTGTTGTACTTTTTCTAACAGGCTATTAACAAAAACCGTACAAATAACAACTATTTAAATAACTTTTCTATATATTTCTTTAAGAGTTGAATAAACTGGTACAGTAGAAACAACTATGAAAGAAGAGCTTATTAAATGAAATATTTGAATTCTCGTAAATTACTGTAAACATATGTGAAAACACACCTGCAAAGTGATTCCTTTTTTTATCTACACAATTTAATTTTCGATAGATTGCTCTTACATCACAGCAATTTTAATATGATTTAATAACAACGGTATAAAAAACCGGGTTTATAATCAGCACGCTGAAAAAAATATCATAAAACATTTACTTATATTACAGCAAACATTTTAACTGAACGACATTGTAAATAAAGTCACGACGATTACAATTGTAAATTAGAAAGTAAGCTATCACAACAAGAAACTGGCAATGGAATAGCATGACCCAGATAGGAGATTAACTCTATTTTATTGCTCTGCTAACAGCACCTAAGCCATTGCAGCCCTATAATTAGCTCGTTCAGATAATGCCAAATCCTATCGCCACGTAACTTTGTCTGTATTTGTTCACACCTAACGATAATGTTTACACAGTTAGTTTGTTTAATCACATAGCCTAGATCCGTCATTATAATTTATTCCATTCCAGAGACGAGTTCACGTTATCTTTTCAGTTCATTGCGAAGGAATATCTCGTACGTGGTATCGGTATTGAAATAGTTTTACCTCAAAAATGAATAATGTAATGGAATAATTTGCGTGGGGAAATAAAAACTTTCGTGTTTTACTCCTTAAATAGTTTCCTATTTCAGAAAGTATCATGAAATTTTAAACAACATAGCTAAACACAATATTGTCTTCAATCTGGAGGTCCCAGGTTCAAATCCCTTGGCCGGGCTATTTGTCGTGGGTTTTTTCGTAGTTTCCCCAGTCGCAAAGGCAAATTCCAAATTGAATATTTAAATACCATGAATCATCCTGACCACTTCATTCTGTATCGTATTCATTTAAATTAAATATAAGCTGAAACTGACTCCATTAAATACACTCGATAATAGAAACAATTGAACTTTTCCTTTAAATTTTGTACATGGAGTGCTTAGCCTATACCAAGAGCTAAAACTTTGATTTGAAACTTTTTTTCAAAAAAATTCTCTGAAGGGTGGTTTTAAGGTACCCTGAAACTCTGTCTTGCCTGGGGAACAACTCAATAGGCGGACATTCACGGCCTCTTACTCTAGTGAGAAAGATGTATTGTTGGCCATGCTTACAGTAAAGGAATATCTGGGCGGAATATTCGATCAATTTCGGAAATTATTCTTAACGGCGGAAAGTTCAATAAACATTTGCAGTCACTGATTTTTTTTCTTCTTTTTTTTGTTTTGTTTGTCCATAGCCTGCGTTTTTAGTCGCAACATTCAAAGAAGGGGCTATAAGGTATTTATAGAATAACTAGCTTAAAAGACCCGGCGTCGCCCTGGTTTTGTATTTTGTAATTGGAAATTAACTTATGAAGGACTTTCGATTTTTAAATTCTAGGTCCTTATATAGGTATTTATAATCTGAAATAGGAAGAACGACTTATTACACTCAAACTATTCCCTCAGAAAACGCTTGATATAGTTTTCTATGGCTCATAGAGGATGTAGAATTCTGCATCCCATCGCTTGTACACAGCAAGCCTGGTAGGGGTTCAAATAAGAAGAAACAGAAATTCCTGTAACATAAAATTGTAATACCGAGGCGGAAAATTTTATTTCTCACTCTCATGTTACCATAAAACTGTTTTGGGGATGAAATTAAACAGAAAGCAATATCACTTTCATACTTCTCTCTCCAAAAACTTGCGATATAATAATATACCATATTACCATACCTCGTATTGTTTTCTCAATGTCCAGGGTAGAGAAAGTTATGTGACTGCATTATTTTCGTGGATTACATTCTTTAATATTTATTTATAACATGAATTATATTGATATCTTCTCTTATTTGTCAAACTTGCATTTTTTTTCCAAACCCATCTGATACCATTAGCAACAATATGTTCTGTGATTTGAATTTTATAATTCTGTGTAAAAATGGATTAAGTATTCTCAAAAACATTTAATTTTTGGCATTTAAAATCAAAATTTTGCAAAATCCTTTCTTAGTGAGCACCTACATTATGAAACGAAGGTACTGTCAAGTCTCTACCTGTTATAGTTTAGGCTCTACGTTGATTCCTGTCAGTCAGTCAGTCAGTCAGGACAAAGCCTTTTATATATATAGAGATTAGCGTAAAATTGTGTCTTGCGATTATGTACAAGGATATGTGAATAGTGCTAACTTTTATATGGGCAGAGGAAGTTATGAGACTTTCACATCAGATTTTTATACTACTTCTCGTTTAGACGTTCTTGAGCCATGCGTTCTCAGGTCAAACATCAGTACAAACTTACTCCTTAAAATATGTCATATTGTATATATAATAGTATATTATGCAATGAGCATAACGAGTTTCATAATTTTCATACGAGTGTCTTAATTTCCATTGAATTTTAGAATTGCCCCTTTAATCTCCAACTTCACCATATAAAGCTAATAAGAACGTTTTTCAACTAATCAACCAACTTACAAAATACTTTACATTCGTTATCTTGCTGAAGCAAACATTGTGAATAAACTGCAAGTGTAGGTGTCAAGAATGTATTTAATTTACTTCTAAAGAAACCGGAGAATTCGGTTCACTAACGATTTCCTGTACCGGGTGAATGGTGTAGAAAATGACAAATATTACAAAACGCAATGCTAAATTTTCTCTTACAAACGTACTGGCAAAATGGAGGCAGAAATTCAAAAAGCAGTTTTAAGTAAAACAGTAATAAAGTAAAGTATTCCCTATACAGGACAGGGAGGCCTAGAGGGTTCCAGGAAGTTGAGGCTCCCAGATTTTATACAGTCGGCACATAAAGGTGGTAAGGTTGTCAGCCTTACGCACCGGCAGCCTTTACCCCTAGGATTGCTCCTGGTACTCATTTCTGTTAGAGGTGAGTCGACCCCAGGGCCATAGTGTCACCAGAAGGATTAGGCCAATTGAAAAACTCCAACGACCTCATCAGGAATCGAACCCGCGAACTTCCGGTATGTAGCTCAGCGCCTCAACCACTACGCTAAGGCGTACCCCAAGTAAAACAGTAATAATTAAATTAATTACTTATAATTAATTTATTATGTATTTTAATTCAAAACGGTTTTAGCAGATTTTAGTTTTAACCTCTTATTTAGCCATTTTAGGTGTTATAAGATTGAACTATGTGACTACGATTACAATGAAACGGATAGTGTTAAAATATGAGAGTTAGCTAGACTAGTTTGCAATTGAATTCGTTCACTACACCTCGGATATCACACGTGAGTTTGATAATGAAAGCGCTGAATTACCGGAATCCTATTTTCAGTTAACAATATTGAATTAAACCTGCAATTGCATCTGCTTTGGTAGTCGTTCTGAATGGGTACAATATTCCAACCAAGCGTAAATTAAATGCGAATTTCAATCATGCCAGCCCAAACTATGTTCACAGCGATATCTGCTATTGCTGCTACTTATTAAGCTAAGTACCCGTCAAATTCACTACAATGATTATTATTGTTATTAATATTGGTTGAAATTTTATTAGATTATCATCATCATCATCATCATCATCATAGATTAAAGGAAGTCTGTTCGGGTTTCTACATTATCTAACTATTAAGTGTTATTGGTCTTTCTAGCAATTAGAGGGCGTCCGATGTTTTTATTTCCTTTCGGGTTATATTCTAGAGCTAATGTTGGTATTTATTTTTGTCCATTCTTTGCACACGCGTTTCTAGCTCTATCCTTAATTTTCACGGCATACTCTTCAGTTCTGTAAACTGTCTTATGGCAACTCCTCTTTTGCTGTGAAGTCCGGTGACTGTGGTGTCCATTCCTAAGTATCCCCTCTTCTAATCCACATACATTTGATCTAGAATACGACACAATAATTATGTCAGTGCCGCACTATGCTGAACAGGAACGACACTGATTAGACTGACTTGTTTGAAGGAGCTAAACTGGCTCCACACCATTGGTTCCATTGACCGCTGAAAGAGTCTAAGACTTTTTCCACACCTAAAATGGATCACTGCGAAAAATATTGACAGAAGTTACTTAAAACTGCTATCCTATAGCACATGAAACTACAAACTAAATGTGTATTGCAAACTTATAAATTTGTGAACAAATAGGATGATGGAGAGCTTGCATAACTAATAATATGCTTCGTATTTTTCATCTTTCACATTTGGAAACATGCAAAGTACCGACGCCGTAGGTACTAAATATATTTGTATCCTTATTGACTACGACTAATTTAAGAAAATAAATTAATCAGTTCAGTAAACAGCATTTCAGTACGGTGTAATTGCACTTAATCTTCAGTTATTAGCACATACTATCTAACTACACTAATATCAAATAATTTGTTTGGTACTTGTTATGTATATAGATGTCCTTGTTATGAACAAAAGTTTTAAACCATTTTTACATACAAATTATTAACTCACATCTCGTCTAATATACTATTCATCATCACCATCTTAAGACACTACAACTTCGAATGTGAATGTTTTGGCCTTCTCAATAATCCTTTTCCAGGCCCTCCTGTCTTTTGCTATCTTTAGATTTCCCACCATCTTCTTCAGATCATCAATCACATCATCTTCCCATCTTGTTTTGGGTCTCCCAGTCGTTCGCTTTCCTATTGGTTTCCATTTGTATATTTTCCTTGTCAGTCTCTCATTGTCCATTCGTATGACATGTCCCAGCCAACTTTTTCTTAATGACCTGACATAATTTACAATATTTTGGTTTTTAATTAAATTGTATAATTCAGCATTTGTCTTTATTCTCCAACAGTTATCAGCTCCTCTAGATGGCCCAAAGATTTTCCACACCTATTAGTTATATAATAACTTCATTTGACTTATCTCAAGGCCATCCGTTTAAAATTATGTAGTCGTGAATAAAAATCTGTACTTCAAAAGAATAATAGGGAACATAGGATAAAATACAATCCTCGCGATTCCTACAAGAATATTGTAAGATAAATGGCCGTGATTGGTCTATATCCGAGGAATTGCTAAACTTTGTTGGCCAATATCAAACACGCAGCGGATGAGTGGAACAGTCACAGAAAAACCAAGAAAGTAACTTCTGTCAAATCTCTATGTCCAATGTTTTCTATGCATAAAGTTGAACCAGCGGCTTCGTATTAACTGCGAATCATTTCCTGTTATTTTTGGCATGCATTTCCTATAGCAAATATAAAAATGAACTCGAAGAAATTTAATCACTCAGTAGACCGGTTATATCACCTTGCAGCGAAAAGTTCTTCGAGTCAGTTGAAAGTTATTGCAACCACAACAAAGATAAAAGTGGCAACTTTGCCTTGACGAAGAAGTCGCTAACAAACAAGTATCTAAAAGAATCTGGAGGTCGGAAGACACGCCAAATTTACACACGCGCCTATGAAAAGCCTCGCGAAAAGCGCGTGCCATCAGTATGACAGCCATATGAAGCAGAAGTATGCAGACTAAGAAGCGTTAACCTTGCGATGTTCTTATTTCGAACCTCCGCGAAACAAATACATTGCATGCCAACATATTTCTATTCGTCTATTAGCTCTTCAGGGGTGACCAATTATATGCAGGCAAACAAGATTCAGTTTCTTTATAGAATCGTGGGCATGAAGCTTCTACACATTTTGATGTGAGCTTCTTCAGGGTGGTATTGAAGGTAAATGAAAGGGTATTTAAAAACAGCAGAAGGGGTGGGACAAAACACATAGGCTAATGATGACTTACTCTTCTCTCATCACACTGCTAGTAGAATTACTCAACATATATATATATATATATATATATATATATATATATATAATATATCCTCTCCATAAATAACCTATGTCTCCAGATCCCAAGCTTCAGGAACCACCTTTTAAAGAGAGAAAATACCTTCAAATGGGTCATTTTTTTATTTTATTGCTTAGTTTTATAGTTTGAAGTATGCTTCATGGAAATATTATAAGTGTATTTTGAACCACAGGCGTAATTAAACGTCCTAAATAACAGCTTATATGACAGACTATTTATAGGATGATAATCTACTTGTATTAGGCTATATCTTGTATTATAGGCGTATCTAAAAGCAAAAGAACTCTTGGGGGACGACATATCGACGACGGTGAACGAGAAGATATTTATTACAGTGATTAATAAATATCTTTTCGTTTTGGCTTAAAGATTGAATCCAGTTTTTAGTATAGCAAAGATTATTCCTAAATTTCCAAATGCTTCTTTGTTACTTTATTGTCAATATTATTATTAATATTATTATTATTATTATTATTATTATTATTATTGCATTTATTTCCTTTGAATTTATTGAGTACACCCCCGTCGTTAACTAACCATATCAACCATATCAACCATATCAACCAACCAACCAACCAACCAACCAACCAGCACAGAAACTCTTTTTTTTAGAACTGTTGTATAAACGAATATAATGATAGGTTCGCAGAGAAAAAAAAATGGTCACCACAAGAAAATAAAAGCCGTAGGCCTAATATGATAATCTAGCAGCAAGAATGTTTCCAGCTCTTAATGTAAGAGTAAATATTGGAATAGCTAAACTAGACTGTAGACATGATTTTTGGTCTTGGTAGGGCGGACGTTTCCTGTAAATGTATTCTAAGCCCGAGACGAGCTAAGAAGGAAACCTGATGTAAACAAAAATCAGTATGTCCGTATCACTCTTACTTACAGTACGTACAATCAGAGGTGAGCACTGTAAACATGATGTGCAGTAGATCGGGCCAGGTCCATTATGTAGGAGAACGATTTGAGGGGGTGTACAGTTCAGTCTCACTGAGACTCTCATACGGTGCAGATCTTTCCTCGTGGAGACGGACAATAGCTTACAATTGTGACTTCCTAGACCACGAGGCTGGGCGTTGGAATGTGCATGAGAAGCAATCCCCACTTATTTCTCCTCCCTTCTCCTGCGACGCATGTAGTGCTCACCTCTGATTGTATAAACAGTACATATTATACAAGTAATTATACAACATATTATACAAGTAATACAAGTAATTTGCTAGAGTGAGAAAGGTGTACTGCTTTTTGTTTACTTCAGGTTTCTTCCTTAGAACGGTGAGATTATAGAGAAGCATTATACTTGATCCAAGATGTGTACGGAGCAAAAGTAAACAATAGACTTGCCTTGACTAATTGTGTACTGTCGTTTCATTGGTTAATCGCACCAGCGCATACTTCTCGAAAGTGCGACAAACTCAGTCAGATGTTTACTTCCATTCCGCACACATCGTACTATTATTTATGTCTTATGTAATCGTGAAAACATATGTTCTGTTAGGTGAGTTACTTGCTTTCATATTTATATCATACATGTTTTACAACATTTATATAGCAAACAAGATTTCATTTTTTTTATCTTTGCCTTCGCAAATTTGTTGACTCTGAAGAAAAACAATTATTTAATTAATTATTAATTCGTTGTACTTTACATTTTCATAATTTGTGATGAAGTACACCACATATTGTAAGTAAAAGTAATAGGGCCTATAGAAGACAACTGCAAGCCAGAGTATTCAGAATTTACGTCACCAATAAAGAAACGTGCGAAGAAATGGTTTGTGGAGCGGCGAGAAGATACAGATTTTAGATATATAGGCTATACAAAACATTGGGAATCTTTGGTGCTTAATCTAAAAAAGTAGGCTCAATTGATTTTACTGTATAGGCTATAATCGAATAAACAGTCTCAAAAACGAACTCTTCCGAATTGTGTTTTGTACTTTCACATTAGTTTGTTTACTTTTGGATCAAGTATACCTAGGTAGATAGATTGTAGAGTGAGCTACTGGTCACCCACAAGATTCTGTATTCGCTGTCGCGCAGAAATCTACACAGGTAATAAAATTATAAATACTTAGAGTAAATGGCAGTACTAGCTGTTGGATATTATCCAGAAATCCGTAAAAACTAGTGTGGTATGTGCCCGACCTATGTCAACGGAAAAGCCATGCCAAGTGCAAGTTACTTTCTTGCTGACGTCATAAATATTGCACAACGTATTGTTTATAAACCACGTAATCGAAGAATAAAAACCACAAGCTAAACTTCAACGCAACTGTTATTTTTAGTGACATTGATAATTTTATCACGAAAATGATGATTAGATATATTATAAACTATTATTTTTGACAAGACAAGACAAGACAAGACAAGACAAAGTATATACCGTTTCCTTAAAGTATGCTGTACCTTGAAAGTATTTTAATGGACCTTAATTGTTCATTAAAGGTCATGAAGTGTAAATTATACCACCGATTAGAATAGCCTCGATAGAAAGTTGAACTAATCTCTAAACTTATTACCTAGGGAATGTTCTATAATTTCATGAATTGAATCTCCTAATAAAAGTTGCTTGTCTATGTCTCCTCTATACACAGGTAAAATATTTCGGTGTTATTCATTATCACCCTGTATGTACATATCACCTAGTCACTTATTATAGTTCTGGAACAATCTGTTGGATTTGTGTAGAAAGACAGAGAGGGGGAGGGGGAGAGGGAAATGAAATAAAGAAGAAAAAGAACGAGAGAAAAAGAAGCGTTGAGAAGATAAAGAGAGAACATTTGGAGAAAGACACCCAGAAAGAGAGAGAAAGAGAGACGTAGAAGGATAGACCCAAGTGGGATTCTAACCTACAGTGTTTTGCAGATGACAAGCCGTTTTGTCCTCCTCCTGCTTAGATACGAGGTCCAATCAGAGACGGCGAGACGGAGGGAAGACTCTTCCTGCTAGCGGCGCTGCGTTAGCTCGTACACGTGATTGGCGGTGAAGGAAATGGCTTCTCATTTGAAAAGCACTGTAGTTAATTTCTATGTAATGGGAAGTAGCCTATGCGATCAATGATGATGTTGCTTCTAACAACAAACAACAATAGAAGACAAACATTTGTTTGTGATTCTTAATTATTGTTCTAGCTGTCTAGCAAGTAGTAAACACTCTATATACCAGGATATAGATATATTTACTGTTAGTAAACAGTGTTTTATGCCAAATGGCGAGGAAGATGCCCTACTCCAAATTAGAACACACCTGTCCATTGCTATAGCCATCCCTCATAGTGACTGCGCACGCAAGCCAGTTGTAAAAACACATTCGTAATATACAATTTATAACAATGATATTAATCTATGTGCAAGTGGGTTTACAAGCCTCTATAAATCGAATAGCCCGTAACCAACAACAGTGTTTGGCTAGATAAGTTTTATCTTCATTGGTTGGTATCCCGCATGGCATGAAATCAGTCAAGCAGGTTTCTGTGATATCATCAGGTTTCCCCAGTTTAGATCCTTTAAATTTTATTTCCAGTTCGGCAGCAGAGGCGGTTTCTATATAGAGCAGTTTAATTATAATAAAAAAATCTAATATAAAACTAACATTACTTCCTCTGCCCGCACCCCCCCCCCCCCCAAAAAAAAAAACCTCTTCCCATGTATAGGCTAAAATTTACACAAAATCGTTCAAGCTGTTTTCAGGGAAATCGCGACAAACGAAGTTTTCTTCACGGGAAGTTCCCTTAAAAATAAGAGAAAGTCGTTGCCAATATTCGTGTCACATCCCCTGAAGGTACCTAACCCAAATACAAAATTTTTCCATACGATTTTCCGCTCTGGAGGGCACACAGGCACACACAGACATGTTTCCGAAAATAATATTTTTGGATTCAGGGGAACATCAAAACTTGTAGCTTATTTAGCCTATATTAAACATATTACTTCGAATTTGGGGGCCAAAAACAATACTCCCTCTACCTATTGGCCTAGTACCTATGATACAGGCAGAGGAAATAAAAATTATAAGACTGTTTGGATTTAAATGTTTGAACTTTCATATCAATACTGTTTACCAAACTTTCATTATATTATTCTATTTTTTCCTACAGACAGTTCAAAATTATCCAGATGAGCATTAACAGTGGCGGAAGCAGAATTTTTTTCGGGGGGGGGGGGATTTGAATAGGAAGAAAGATTACTAAAAAAAATTAACTTACATATGTAATTGGTTTATAAAACTGGCAACTTAGAGTTCATACATAGCCTTTTTTTAATTTCTGCGTCCGCCATTGAGCATTAAGGTATAAGGGTATGCCGTGATGCGCTGCGGGTTCGATGAGATCTTGCGTAATATTGACCTAATATTTGAATTGACCCAATATTTCTGGTGACTTTTGTCCCTGGGGATCGATTCACCTTTTAACATAACGAAGTACCGAAACCAATCCTAAGGGTCAGGCTGACAACCTTCAGGTGTCGAATGTCTAAAAATCTGGGAACCTCTACCTCCTGGAATCACAGGGGCCTCATAGTGAATACGAAAAAGATGCGAGTGGATAAAAATTCGTGCAAGTACCAAGAAAATTAAAAATATTTACAAAGAAGCACATCTGAGATTTGCTAAGACCATCTAAAATAATAGTAATAATAACAGGAAATTATGATAAATATTAATTTACTTGCAGATAATAGAAACTTTCTGTTTATCTGTCCATACTTATAAAAGAACGCCTTTCCATTCTTAATACAGATCAGATAACTCATAAAATTTATTTTTGTTACAGGATTTCTTTTTGTGCAAATCTCTAACGACACGAGCCGCCACTGTGTAAAATAAAATTATTTATATGGAATACTACTATATGCTTAGCGCTATTTTACATCGACTGTACTAAAAATACCAGATCTGCTACTTTGAAAATATTAACATAATATACCTGCAGCTCGGTGCAAAAAGTTATGCTGGTGTCGATAAAATAAGTGGACTGATACAGCCGTAACTTCCAGATAAGTAGAGAATGCACCTTTTATTGCGGAAATACTGTAATATCCATATTCCAGTAGTAAGCCTTTATAGCTGACATAAGTAATAAAAATATAGACTTTTTAGAACCGTTAAGCCTATAGCAATAAAGTTCCAAGACTGACTGAATTTAAATCGGACTGTAAGCTTTAGCCCAAAGCAATGTACAAAATCCCTTTAGGCAAGCCTACAGGCTGAGGTAGATTTCAAAGTGCTTTTGGTTTAATTTACTGTCGCTGCGTAGCACTCTTCTTCTTTAGCCTTAGCATGACAAACCCGCAATAATACTTGCAAAAAAGAGGAAAGAGCACTTTTTCAAACATTCAAATCTCGCCTTAAATGAGAGCTATCGAGAAACTAGTTACTGATTTGTAGAGTACTCATCAAGAGCTTTTCAATGATACCCCACAAGACGTGGTTTCAAAAACTTCGAATTTCCATCCACCCTACCCCCACCTCCACTCGTACCCCCAAAATCCCCGAATCGTTGGTGTCACTGTGAACTCCATAGAGAGAACTCTAATTTATTCAAACAAAGTTTCCCTCTATACTTCATAGGGGCCGAGATAAAAATGTTTTAAAATTTCAACCCCCTCCCCCGACCACCCCCTTGGGCCAATTTTGCTCATTAACGAACTTGTCCGAACTATTGGGCCTAGAAATAACATATTAAAATTTGGTTCAAATTTCTTCAAAATTACGGCCGCTAGCGTGTAAAGATATATATATATATATATAAATATCGCAATTTTTTGTTTGTTTGAACAGGCGGTGGTTTCGTACTTAGGGGAGCATGAAACGTAAAGATATGAAAGAATTTTTCGAAAATCATGACATGGTATCCATTGCAATAGGTAGATTTTTCTTCGAAATCTACCTAAAAAGTGGTTTCATCTCACCGATGATTGATTACCCAATTGATGAAATTTTTAACCTGGGCCCATACCCTGCAAACGTTTGTTTAATAAAATCGACCAATCATAATGTTTCTATTAAACATAGACAATCCTTGTTATCTCTGAGCTGTTATCACATTTCCTTTTTTTTACTGATCTCCTACTTCTATGCAAGCATGTTTGATAGCATAAAACGTTTAAACATTGTAGGTAGTTCCCATGACTTGTGCTCTACCTCTGGTATTCTGAATAAATGTGTTAGGCCTATAGCCAGTATAAAATAATAAAATTTCTTGAGCTAAACATCTTCCAGATTTCATGTGAAGATTGCCATAATATGTTTGCAGTAGTGAGATATGTTTCAAAGTTATTTCTAAGAAATTAATAGATTTTAGTTAGTCCTATAGAGGAAATCGAACCCAGGTTATCCAATTTTTTTACGCTTTTGAAATAGGACTAGCAATGTATTGTAAGAGCCTAGTGCAAAGCTGAAAAGCCTGGCTCGATTCCCACCTATGACTTCTTTTCCGCTATAGAATACAGTATATGTCTTCAGTTAGATAAGACTGAAGTACTATCAGAAACTTCACATCTTTAAACAAGAGTTAAATAAAAATTAGATATAATTTTTAGTATATTTCAGATATTTCAATCGAAAATATGAATAGCCCGAAAACAGTGTCTGAACAGTATTGTTTCCCTAATGCAGAATACAAGCAACAAATATGCCCCTCTTTCACCAAGAAACCGTGTCAATTTAAATGTCAAACCTCCCTGCTCATATCTTACCATCCTTATGGGCTCGACATAAAAACGGCGTAATAAAGTTCATGGAAATGAAGGGCTTCAAACTAAAATATTTTGCAATTTGCGAGCCCCCCTTGATATATAAAACGGCGAACAATAGCAGTTGATGCTTCCCTTTATCCGTTTCGCAGAATCCGGAAGAAGAGTTGGAATCTGTATATAACAAGAAGCGAGCTGAAGCCCTCTTTTATATTGTATTCCAAGAATCGCACGAGTATCATTGTATATACCCTCCCCCCCCCGTGAAGGCATAAAATACCGAGGACAGAAGCGGTGACTCGGATAGAAAAGATCAAACGCAGAGAAAGGACCAGTGGCGTGCTCTCCTCTTCATGAAGGAAAATACAGAGTTGTATAAAAGAACTTTTAGAACCTTTATGGCCAGTTGCAGAAAAGCAAATCAATTTTGATCAGAGATTGATGGGAGTTTGACCAGAGTTAGATCGGCGATCAGTTACAATCGGGTTGCACAAACAACAATCAGTGTTAATCAGCGATCAGATCTCTGGTCAGAATTGATCACCCATATTTTGCTGGTCAAATAGTGATTCTCCAATCAACTCTGCTGGTATTGTGTTTGTAAACAGAGATAGGCCTATGAAATCTGTTTATATGTGAGGTTAGAGGTCAATGCTTCTTATTAATTGAATAGAAAAATACGCCTACGGTATATAATATTCCTTTCGCCAAAAGATCGTGTTATACACGCGATTCTTACAGAATTCATGTGCAAGGGGAATAAGTTACACACAGCACTGTAAGCAAAGACTCCTTACCTGAATATGGTATGCAATACGTAAGTAAAGATAAAAACCACAATAGCCTACTTTTCCATCATAATTTCAGTTGTGCATAACAACTCTGTATATTATCCAAATCTCTCTAGGCATATACTTCTTAGGTTCTAGGCCTTTCTGGACTGCATCTACTGAAATCTGAAGCAATGTTTTGCCAGGCATTATCTTTCTGCTTTGCCCAAACTGCATCGGTCTTTTATTTTCATTGATGCTCGTGTAACCTTCTTAAATATTCAGCAACAATGCTTTCTCATTCCAGCTCAAATTTGGGCCCCTTGATATCCTTATTGGTCAGACATTTTCACATACGCAAGGAAAGTAAAATAATTAAAGCACAGAATGTCAATACCACTGCCTTCTAAACTACAGTATGTCCCACGCAAGAGTTGGCCAATGACGCGGGTTCCTGCGGCGCGGCGGGCACAGCTCCAACTCCCGAGCGATCGGGTGAAATATCTACGCTAATGAAGCCGCGATCGGTGTTATGATTCAGGTTCTCACATTTACAGTTGGAATTACAATGAAAATAACCACGTACCTCATCATAAGAGATGTTGGAAATGTCCTCCTCTTGCATCCACACAACATTGGAACCTTTTTAAGAAATTTTCTTTCACGCGCATAAGTTCAGCTTCCGAGATAGAATTCTCTTCTGATATTGTCTTTAAGTTCTTCTAATGTGTGTGGGTTTGATCTAATTTCTGTTCAGTAAGTACGCGCCGCTTGGTTCCTAGTTTACTATCGAGAATCGAACCCGTTTCCCGAAGTTTGCTTACAAGTTTTCGCACGGCTTCTCTGCTTGGAGGACGTACACCTGGGAATTTTGCTAAAAACCGACGTCTTGCGTCCTTGCAAGATGATGTAATAAATCATATATGTTTTTCTTTGTGAGAACCTGAACCATTACACCAACAGCGGGCTTTATTAGCGTAGATATTTCCGTTTCCTTTGTAATGTACGGGAAGTTGACCTATCCACTTTATTTTTCAAGTTTCTCCATAAATAATATTCACATACTGTTAGAAGAACTTAAAAGACAATATCACATAGGCCTATCACAAGAGAAATGACCTCTGTCTCGGAAGCTGAACTTATGCGCGTGAAAGAAAATTTCCTAAAATGGTGTCAGTGTTGTGTGGATGCGAGAGGAGAACATTTCCAACATCTCTTGTGATGAGGTACGTGTTTATTTTCATTGTAATTTTTCCTGTAAATGTGAGAACCTGAATCATAACACCGATCGCGGCTTCATTAGCGTAGATATTTCACCCGATCGCTCGGGAGTTGGAGCTGTGCCCGCCGCGCCGCAGGAACCCGCGTCATTCGCCAACTCTTGCGTGGGACACACTGTATATTACTCGTGTATAATTCTCGAGACGGCGGTGGTCAATACGTATAATTATGCGCAACACAGGGAAAATGGCCGCTGAAACAACTGAATGGTGCACTGCGACCTGGTTTAGCGTTGTTGCCACATATGTTTTTCCGTCAAATCGAGAATCAGTTGACCGTAGTGCCTTGATCGAAGATTAGCCATTCTGCAACTCAACACTGAAATGATTGACAATCAAACTAATCATAGATCAACTGATTGGCGATCAAGAAGAGATTTTCTGCAACCGGCCATTAGTGTTTTAGACAATAATAGCGAGAGCGGCCTTGTTAACTGAGATTAGATTATAACTAGGGATGGATCCTCGATACTCTCGATACTTGCACGGTATCGGTATTGAACGATACTTCAGAAAACTAGCTCGATACTTTTTCGATACTTTTGTAATTCTGCAATTAAGTGAGAATGCTAGTATTTTTTTAACAAAAACTTGTAAGTGGACTGTTTAAAAAACTCATTTTAGTTTTAATGTAGAGTTTAAAATTAATTATAGGCTACTGATGATATTAAATTTTATCTTATTAAATTGCAGACTTAATTAATTTAGTTGGTATTACACAGTTCTCTCAAATTTTAATTTTTAATGTAGGCCTACCTATTTATTGAAACTGGAAATGTTGAAGGTATCGAGTATCGAAGTATCGAGTATCGAGGAAAAAATCATGTATCGGTATCGAGTATCGAGAAAATCTGGTATCGACCCATCCCTAATTATAACAATTAATATTCGCGAAGAAATATCTTTTCATGTTCCACGTTGCAGATCTTATAAATTGCATAGGCATAATATTTTTTTTATTCCAAAAACGAACACTGACTTCCATAGGCCTAATAATTCTTCACTTTATAATGTGGTACGTCTATACAATCAATGGCTCAAAATGAGCAATATAAATATAATATTTAATACTAATAATAAGCGGTTTAAAAATGTCTGGAATATAAATTTGAAAACTTAAAAATAGTAATATTTAAAGAGTGATAGTTAAAATATGCTCCGTGTCATTTTCTTTATTTAAGTCCGTTTCCTCCAAAACTATTACATTACTTAGGTTTTGATCGAACCCAGACCTGCGAATCGGTATTCAGTAACGCTAACGACTAGACTTCATAGGCGGTCGCCCCAAAGGAATACCCATGAAAAACATAAAAAAAAGACTGTAGCAGAAGAAATAAAGGGAGACTGAAAGAAACAAAGACATCAAGAAAAAAAAAGAAGGAAACAAAGAAACAAAGACATAAAGAAAAAAGAAAGAAAGAAAGAAAGGATAAAAGATTATCGATGGATCAGTGCAAATGGTATTTTCTAGGAAATACCGGAAATTCTTGGAAATACCGGAGTTTTTTGTGTGCCAAGTGAACTGTATTGTTCTAATTCGTCCATGCTTTCCAGCAGAGAAGCAAATCGTCCAACGAATTACGTTACAAGCCAAATATCAAGGCGCATGATGAAATATAAAATACATTTAACGTTAGCTGAAATGAACTGGAAGGTTAAAAAGTGTCTGGGGTGTGGATTAGTTCCACTGGTGAATTGCCAGCACTCCACAGGAGAAGACACTCTTCCCTCGGGTATGGACGGATGGTTTCTGACGTTTTACTCCAACAGAGTTTTAACATTAATGATGCTCCTCTCCAAAACCTCTCCATCCTTTCAGGGTGGAAGGGAGAAGTGTCAACATGTCAAAGAAAACATTAATAACGAAGAAATCCATCGATCTTGCCACAAACACGATTTTACAGAACTTACGTATTGTGTGTTTTTGTCCATGTTTTTGTTGTTGAAAAAGGAGAGGACTAGGGGTGGAAGAAAAATATTCCAACAAATTAATCAATATCATAAACTTTCTAGGTTGAAGTGTAGTAAGATAGCTGTTGACAAAGGAATATGGATAAGTAGAAAAATAAATATAACAAAAGCCACCAGAAATTACAAATACTTATATACGACGTGCCTAGGTACACGCATATTAATACAGGGTGTCCACCAAGTAATGCTGAAGAAATTCCCGGCTTATTCCCTGATTTTCATTGATCATTTCAGAAATTCCCGACCAAAATATGAAGCACTTTCTAATAAATGTGTAAGAAAAATTATAGGATTATACATAGGCCTACTTTAAATAAGAAAAACTTTTAGTAACAAAAGTAATTGCAAACAATAATTACTTAGGCTATAACAGATGCAAGAATTAGGAACAATAAAATAAATTAAATATACTTTCATATAGGCCTATTATTGTCTAGAAGTCTTCTTGATCACACTTTGCAATTTTTCGAATTTTCCCGGATATTTTAACAAATTCATTGACTTTTCCCGGATTTTCCCGACCATACGAAATTCCCGGCCTTTTCCCGGATTCCCGGATTTTTCCGACCAGTGGACACCCTGTAATAGTAAATAATACATATAGGCTAACGGAAATGTACAATAATTGCCTCGGGAACAATCTGCCCAATTCATTCATGCCTGAGAGAAGAAGCCTTTTCTCTTCATCATATTACTTTAAAATTTTTTATAAATGTAACAATCAAATAGTCATAACCAATCCAGTCTAAGAATATTTTAAATTTTAACCAATCGCAAGTGTCTATCATCATAATTTTTTCGTTTTATTTTTATCACTTTCATTTTATCGAATCTAAATTTTTATCAATTTACTAATTATCATATAATTCGCATACATTTGAAATATCTTCCCAAAATGAAGGTACGAAAATAATATATAATTATTTATATGTGTGGTGAAGCATTTTAAATCTCGTATGATAATAAATAGATGTCAATAACACGATATTATTTCAGAAATGAGGTAATTCTAACCAACTGATGAAGATGAAAGTATTGAAAAATCGCACGCCGCGCGTCTATCGACGATGTCGCGACGATCGATATATCGATTGTTTCGCCATAAGCTGTCACGCTTACGACGATGAACTAGCGTAGTTGTATTCACTTTCGTGGTTTTTATGTTACACGCTACACGCTTAATCATGTAGGCATTAACTAAATAGTAGGGCTGAAAATCGATTAAAATTTCTAATCGAGTTAACGCTTGACTTTAATCGATTAATCGACAAACAGGTCGTTATTTTAAACGAAACCAAAGTGTACATTTAATATAGTTTTACACGTTTATTAACTACCACACTAAAGATAATTAATCAGAAAAAATCCTGAATTAATGAATACCATTATTAGTTAACTAATGAAAAAAGATAGGCCTATATACAAAACTTAAATTTCCGGTTACTTTTTCAGCCAAGACTTGAGACACACGAGTTTGTTGACTAAACTACCCTTCAGGTTTCTGAATAACCGGAATTGTTTGGACACAATAGGCTGAATGTCACATGATGTGCCAATGCCGGAGAAGCGAGAGAAAAGAGTTTGGTCATTTGACCCATTTCTCGAAAAACGTTTTTCAGAATTCGACTAAACCGATTAATCGGAAAGTGTAATTGATCGACGATTAAATGTTTAATCGAGCCGATTAATCGATTAATCGGTACAGCCCTACTAAATAGTCGCAATAAATATAACATAAGGTCTAGATTCTCCCAAGAATGTATCGATAAAATCCGGGCCTCTCGTTACATTACCTACGATAATCCTCACGAGTGTTCTTTCTACGCCACAAGACAATTGATAAAATTAATACGAATCTCTCAAGGTAACTTGTCTAAATAATTTTGCCCTCCGTGTTCCTCTAAAGTTGGACAGGCCTGGTTGGACTCTATAAAGTGTGAACATAAAAATGCTCTTAGTAATGGAAAGGCACTCTTCGTGCACAATGAATTAATTCTCTTCACGATTCCAGTATTAGTTCTGAATTTCTAATCACTAATCGTGATGTATGGCGAGTCCCGAAACAATGGACTAAAAAACATCTGTTGTGTTATCCACAGCCTTGAAGAACTAAAACATACTTCCTTGTAAAGTGAAGGTAGCTCTGTTAGTGTTATATTTTAATATTACGAACAAAGGTTACCTTAACATGTCTTCCTCCTGTAACACAATACTAATTTTTACTTTCTCTATCAGTATTAGAAATAGACCTATTACAGCTATTGGTCGTATTGTTTGAACCCTAAAATGTTATGTTTTTATACAATTAGTAAATGTGTCTAGACAATCCATTTTCGGAAAATTGTCTGCATCCCTCCGTCCCTTAATTGAAATTAAGTGTAATACATCAGCTGCGCTGAAACATGGGTTTAATTTTGGAGTAAGACTATACAATAATGTATTAAGAAAGCATCCAGATTTAAGTAACATGAATGTGAATAGTTTTAAGAATAGAATAAGATATATTATAAAATAGTTTTTCTAAAATAGTTCTTATTATTTTCTTGATGTATTTTATAAGTTAATGTTAACAGTAATGAAATTTTACGTTTTATGTTCGCTTGTGATTTATGTTAGTTTTGTTTTGTGATGCTTGCATGTGTATGTAGGCCTATATGTGTGTGTGTGTGTGTATGATAGCTGTACGTTTTAAGACTGAACTGCACCCGAGCCCGAGCATTCTGCTCTTTCGGGTGTTTAACACTTGTATAATAGTGTATTTGTATTTTTGTATTTGTATAATAATAATAACAATAATAATAATAATAATAATAATAATAATAATAATATATGTCCAACAGTGTACCTGTTATTTTTCAACTAATTGAAACCTAAAATGTTAATTTGACTCATATTATTCGTAGAAATTTTCTAAAAGATAGTTTAAAGCTACTAAATTCTCCTCCCCCCCCCCAAAAAAAAAACATACGATGTCCTTCGTGAACAAAAAGCGAGACACAAACAACTGAATGCGCACTTCCACAATGCGAACACTTACACTGTGTAGGAATTTGAAGCTAGAAAATCGTACGTTCAGGATGGGAAAAGTGAAGTGAATATTACCCTTAAGTTTTTTTAGAAATATTTTAGGCTTATTCAGGTCAAAAATGCCTAAAAAGTGTATGATGTGGTTACAACACGAATTTGTCATAAGCAGTAAATGTTATTAAAAAACAACCTAATGGATGTACAAGCTGTGACAAGGACAAGGGAAATTAAGAAAATATATATTCTAGGACAATAAATAACAGTAGAAAATGTATTCTACATTCTGGGACGAATTTTAAATGAAATATGACACGGTATGTACCGTATGTAGCTGCAAAGCTAATTAAGGTAGTGGTTGAGGAACTGCGCTACATACCGGAAGGTCGCGAGTTCGATTCCTGATGAGGTCGTTGGAGTTTTTCAATTGGCCTAATCCTTCTGGTGGCACTATGGCCCTGGGGTCGACTCAGCCTCCAACAGAAATGAGTACCAGGAGCAATCCTTGGGTAAAGGCGGCCGGTAAGTCATGCTGACAGCCTTTCCTACCTATGTGCCGAATGTCTAAAAATCTGGGAGCCTCAACCTCCTGGAACCTTCTTGGTCTCCATGGCCACTTTACTTTACTTTACAGCTAATTAAGATGACATTCATTAAAATATAATAGTAAACCCATACGAAGTTTTTCCATTTCCCTCTTTTTGACAAAAGATAGGAAGAAGTAAAATCAATATAATCGGCGGCTTTTAACAGGACAGAGATTGTGGCCATTCATGTTAACTGGGGAATAATACCAGATCCGATCGTTATGACAGGCGCAGCAGATAGATGAAGAGAAGAAGACCATCTATACACCCTGCATCAATTAATTGCCTACCCTCTATAGACCCTGGATCAATTAATTAACTAAGGACACACCTCACCGTCTTTGTTCGTTGTGAAGACCGCTGTCTTGGAGTTAGGGGCACTCTGCATAAGTATACCTCCAACGCTCCAACCAACTGAAGGAATTAGGCTTTTCAGACTACAGTCCTTAATAATTTGAAAGACTATCCAAATTCTACAACTTCCTTTATAAACCAGTAGTTAATCTTATCTTGGATTTGAAGTTAAAAAAAATAAACTCAACATATGAATCGTTTTACAACTGTTACAATTTTTCTTCTGGTTCTTAAAGATCAATCCCAACAAATCTTTGCATACATACTCTACATACGAACTACGCTTCAACGTTGCTAATTACTTATTTTTGTTATGCTTTGTCAGTTTTGCAACTTTTGGCAGTATTGAACCTTTTAAAAATGAACTCCGAAAAGTAAACTTGAATCGGATAGAAGTAGTTGGAGTGGACTGATAATCTCGACAAACTGCAACAGAGCTCGCATTGCTTCAACTTCATTGTCCTCAGAATGGGAGACTATTTCTGTGAATTGCTTCCAGCGAATTATTACTGAGAGGGGTTGTCCGATAAGCCTGGCTTCCCCTGAGTTTATGAACGTACTGGCGGTAATCTCTTTCGCTATTGCACTTGCAATGTATTACATGCCTGCCTACAGTTTATATGGAAAGTCCCAAATACAAATCGCTGCATGTGTCATGAATTGTCCATATAAACAAGCTCTTTCCCCTCTATGCACTGATGCCCAGCAAGATCGACTGTATTTAGCATTTTAAATCCAATGAAGGGGGTTGTAACCAAGAAAGGGTACTACAGGAAGAATGACATATAAACCATTTCTCTGAGGACAACTGATCAAAATGATAGTTTATGTCCTTTTCTTTATTCTGTATGTTGTTATAGTTTATTCTTAAGACAGGGTTAAAGCCCCTGGAATAAGGTAGAACAACATTTTCTTCACTTTTATTTCATAGGCTGATATGATTGTACGTGTTATGGTGTGCCTGTCCTGATTTTGGAGGTAAATGGTGTTCTAGCAACTGCGTTATATTACTGTACTGCTATGTTTTCTAATTCCCTACACTAGGCCTACTGTTAATGCTATTAGTAATGCTACTACTAATAAAATAATAATTCCGCCTACTGGTAATACTAATACAAGCAAATTTTATTGTCTCCGAGGTCATGTTGGCCTATCAAATTTGATATTTCCCGCGGTGGAAGACATGCATTTTAAAACCACACTCTTGAACACGGATGGTTTTGCTATGGGGCCCAAATTAAACTTTTCAAGGGCCCAACTTTTCTCCAATACGCCACTGCCAGGGTCCCTGAGCAGCACGCTATAAGCCTTGGACCTATTGTGAATTTTAAAATTTACAATCAGTTTGTACAATAATTAGTTAATTAGTTTCGGTTGACGTGAAGTATTTCTTATGTCCTTCTTTGCAGTGGTCATCATTCTTGCTTCTATATCCGGTTTGCATTAATATGAAATTAAATTTTGAGATACGTTATTTTCAAACCATTTGCATAAGTGATCTTTATTCTTTGCAAGTGTGTATATATTGTATTCTTAAATTTATCATTCAATTTCCATGTACTGTAAAAATAGAATTAGAAATAATATTAAAATGTATAATATAGTAAAATGTAGCATGTTTAAAATAATGTAATATTCATATTATTGTACATGTATTGGATATTTGTACGTAAATGATAAAAGTATATGTGTTAAACTTTTAAGAAATGTAATTTATAAGTATATGTAAACTTATAGGTATAGGATAATGAAAAACACTGTACTGTGTAAGAAAATAAACTAAGCAACCAATCCACAGACTCCACTTTTGCCTTTATCCGACGCTTTATGTACCCTTCTTCCACTTACAATCTAAGTCCTGAGTTCGGTACTAAAAATCTTTCTGCAGCTTCCCATAAACTTGGCAATGAGAAGGGGAGCTTTTCCACCCCTGGAGTAAGGGATGCTATTGGGAAATTTCCACTGCTCCGTGTGCATCAGTACAGTAGTGCCTAGCAACAGTGCAAGCTGATTTTCCGACATGCGCACCCCATAGTACAGTATATTGGACGAGAAGTTATCTGTTGCTAGGGAGCAATAACCCAAATGCAGCAATACGATTTCATCGCAAAGTCATGTCGGTGGATCTATTATAGTCAAATGGGAGAGAGAAAGTATTCGCAGATTTTACTCACTTCTCTCTTCATAGCAATTTCTTCAATGAGGAAGGATTGCTCTTAAGTGAACAAAGACCGGATGAAAGGAGACCATTCATACGACAAACTAGTTTTTAGTGTAGTTGAAATTATAGGGCAGCTGCGAAGTTTAAGAACTCCTACACAATAAATTACTTAGCGGCTCTAAATAAGGAAGTAAAATATGCCTGGAAAGAATGAAGTGTTATAACTTATAACTAAGCCCGGAGTTAATGCTTTATCAGAAGGCTCAATATACTTGGAAATATGTCCTAAAATTTGTAAAAATATGCTCCGGAACCAATGAAGTATCCTCTTTCATATAAGTAATTTTGATACTTTACGTTCTCTTGTTAGCTGAATTACATTATAAACTACAAAAAATGGTAGAAATTGTACAAATTACATTTCAAAACCTGTTAATAAACAAGGTTCATACAATAAATTTTAGTAAATAAAAAACTAATGAAGTGAAATGTCGCTTTAATATTATTCAATCAATTCCGAAAACATTAGGCTATGTAATATCATACATTGTACACTGGGTTATCCAAACATTTACATAGGCAAATATGCTGTAAATGTTTTAATTAACAGAGATATACTCATTATTTAATATGTTAGAAATATGCTTTTAAAAATGTTACAACAAAATAAAATATACACAAATATTTTAATATCAAGCAAATATAATGCATTATCGGAAACTTAATAAATGATGCAACAATATGCAAAGCGAAACCATCAATGTTTGTTATTTCTTTCATGTCTTATATACATTTTAACTCTAGCATGTGAAAGCGTGCTTTATTATAATTTGTCCCACTCAAGTTTGATCCTGTTCAAAACAAAGAGGAGGAGAACTCACAAAGAGTTCGCGGAAAATTCGCATCATGTGACAAAACGTGATTGGTTAAAGTCATTAGCATGCGCCATTACCAGGGAGTGGCTTGTTAGTACAGAAGTAGTGTTCGTAAGTTCATGCAACAATAATATCGACATTTACACGTGAAATAACAAACTCTCACTGGCACCGTCATCATTATAGTATATCAAGCAGCAAACAAAACAAAGGATTCATTGTTCACGACGACCCTGCGGGTGAGTTGTACTGAGAATAAACAAATTACCATTAACACGGTGATGTCTTGCGTTCTCACCTGCGGACTATGACAGCCACGCCTCTTTGTTTTGAACAGGATCGTTCTTAAGTGGGATAGAGAATAAAAATATGATTTTTCATAAACTTCCTGACCCTTATCATTGTTCTGACTTCAAGAATATGGCTCATATACTAGAACGACCTACGACAATTTCTGAATCCACCAGGAGGACTGGTCAGTGAATATATCCTGCGTCCTTGTGAAGAGTATCAAACTTCAGCACTGGATTTTCTTTTTGCTTTCTGTAATTAAGAAGAGGCAGCAGAGGTTGGATCGCCCCTCACCACACGTGGCGACAACAGCTTGATTGTCATTAAAACGCCCGCCTTGTTTTGAACCTCCAGTTGACCTTGATACTCCCTACTCTGCAGAGGTGGACCATGCACATAAGCGTGTTATGCAACTGATCTGCGCGTGCGTACGTGCGTGCGTATGCAGTCGTTAACGCAACCAAGTATTGCTAAATTTTATTATGACCAGACCCGGATTTCTAAGCAAGATGCATAACTATTTTCAGACATGTAAACATAAGCAAAAATGTTATATTTTGTATGTCACTCCTAGGCAAGCAATTTTAACTTTATATGATAGTGCATATTTTGCTTATTATGAGAGAAAACTATTTTTCTTGCTTATTTTATGATTTTGAATTATTTATCTTTTTCTTTTTCTCTCTCTTTCGTAGTTTTACCTCTCCCTTATAGGGACCTTTATGCGACCCGCACCGCCCGGGCCTTATCGGGCCGCGACATACTGTTTTCACCAGACAAGGACATGGAGGGCCTCTCCGGGTGAGTGATCAGCCAAATTCCGGGGCCATCTCCGAGACAACACGAACACATAGGACGAGATACACCATTCACACACACTCACTCCGAACAAGGCGAGGATGGGATGAAGATGATAATGACGGCCAGATGATATCCGGGGACCACAAGGGCCTAAAGTTACCTGACATTTATCTCACAGGTGAGGAAAAATCCCGGAAAAAAATTCACCCAGATAACCCACGAATCTAACCCGGGCCCGATGCGTGAGAGGAGCGAACGCATTCTCTGCGCCACAGTGGTGGACGAATTGTAAATCACAGAAAAAATATACAGTAAATATATATTTTTTCTTTAAAAAGTATAAACACATTTACATAGGTAAACGTACTCACAAACTGTTATAAATGCAATACATTGTAATTTATTACAGATGCCCTGAAGATGACAGAAGGATGTCGAAAGGCCTAGGCATAAGTAAACATGGGTGATATGACGCACATTTTAAAAAATGGGCGTAATACCTACAAAAACTGAAGAAATGAACTGAAACTGAAAGTACACATTCTCAAACTAATATCTTTAATAACAAAATGTAAAAGGGATATATGTAGATTAATTTTAATGGCTAGAAAATTAAAAAAAGTATTAGGAGTATTTTGGCAATATCACCCACATAGGTGGGTGATACGAGACATGCAGGAGGGTGATATGGCTTATGGGGAAAATCATTGCAGCAAGCTATTACAGTTATGGTTTCATCCCTCTCTGGCAATTTGTCAACATGGATGTTTTTACATCTTGCATAACATGTTCATTATGAAATAGTAAATCAGATTCGTACATATAAAAAATGTAGGCTGGTTTTTCCAAGATATAATTTTCTTGTAGGATTTTCGTCAGAAGTTAACGGCTGTGGGTGCCGGCATGCTGACCACATGCCCACCAATCCTGTCATCTGTCTATGGTAGATGACGCAGGGGTCGGGTGGTAGGCCTAGTCCCTCCAAAGCATGCGTCTAATCTCCCGCCCTAACAATGCGTCATATCTCCCAAACGGGTGGGTGAATTGACGCAGCTGATTACATGCAGGAAACATGGCTGACAAGCGTGAAGACTGTCTCAAGAGGTATCCTACCTAACCACTCTTCACAAGCTAGAGCGAAATTTAAAATAATGCAGTGCTTTAAACAGCAGACAATTTTAAACGGCTACAGTGTAAAACTTTTGACTGTTGCCTCTACCTCTTGATCTGAAGTATGAGCGACACAGCCCAAAAAAATAACCTCACATGAAAAGAAAATCAACACACCATACATCTCCCTACAAAGCTTTCACCACAATTGTCAGACTGCGAAGAAACTTATGGCTACCCAGAATTCCAGAGGGTGCGTTGTATCTCCCGCCGCGTCATATCACCCATAATTACTTTAAAATAAAATATTGTTGAGTTGCTGGTATCATGTATCCATTTTATTTTATTTTGTCTACTACTGTTACTTAATTATTTATTATTGAAGTTCTAATTTGCTGTTTCAAGGCAACGAAAGGTAATCTGTATGTTCATCAAAACATAAAACACCTTCAGAACGTAAAACACACTTGTTGTCAGAAAACAATTAATTCCTCAGTCATATAAAGATTAAAGTAGGCTTTGACCACTAAAACGTATAACTTATATAAATTTCTGAATTATAAAAATAATTTATGACTGAATGTAGATAAAATGACTAACAGTCGAAGGGAGTGTTCTAAGACTAGCGAGTTACTAAAGCATATTTTGTAGTGTGTCGTCCTCAATGTTTTATCTAAAAAGGTATTCCTCAGGTTCGCGAGTGACCCCTGGTGATCCCGGAATATTCACAGGATATTCACAGCGGATTTGTTACCGGGGTGCGCCAATCACTTACCTACTTAAACCTTAGGACACACACACATCCAGTCCTGAACCCGTGAAAGGAATTCTTCACTACTGAAAAATCCCCAACCCGGGCCGCCGGAGTCTATTTAACGTAAATTAATAATTCAGAAATGTAAATAAGTTATAGATTTGAGTCGGTCAAAGCCTACTTTAATCTTTATAAATGAGTGAGGAATTGTTTCCTGGCAACAATTGGGTTTTACGTTTTGAAGGTACTTTATGTTTTGGTGAATATAAAGATTAGCTTGAACTAAATCCTCAATTTAGTAACAGTAGTGGATATAGACAATATTATTGAACGAGCTCAAAGGTACCAGAATATGTATTTTGTATCTTAATACTCTTTCTATCTTTGTAGAGGGAACTATGGTGATAATATCAACTATAAGTGAAGGTTAATCACCACAATTGTCTAATCCATAACTTCCCTAATTCCCATTACATTTCCGCTTCCTACCAGTAGTATTAAATTGGCTTAATAATTTCCTTAGAATTATTGATATTCCTGCAGACGTCATTGGAACTAATCTTATTACAATAACGTCCTTAACACAATTGCTGTAAATTAGATCCTTCAACTAAAGCCGCAAATTACGCTAATCTCCTAGCCGTGACGTCATTAAACAAATCCATTGCATAGAAAGAACATCTTTTGTTTTTATTCTCCATCACGATATTCCAAGGCCACCTAGTTGGCTTTCGTCTGACGTTCTGAGGAGATCTGATTTATTTTGTTTCACGAAGGACTTGCATAGACTGGTACGTCACTAGAAGTTTGATAGTCTTGTTATGATATTAACTTACACAACTTGCATTGTCTTCCGTCCACGCTTAGTCGTTAAAATGTAGCCTATTACGCCGACGGCAGACTGTTACAAAGCCAGGTGAATCCGACAGCGGAGAAACAAGGATTTATTTTTTCCTGGCTTGAAGCAGTCAATCCTTTTTATAAAAGCTAAGCTAGTTAGAGATGATATTACTTCCATAAAGATACGTGAATGAGACCAGGATTCCGTATTTTGAAATCATATAATGACTGTTTCACTGATGAGTAGAGAGAGGATCTATATGTATTAAAATTCTTGAATAAACTTGAAAATATGCCCAAAAACTGGAAAATATTCCCCAGAAAACAATATAACTTATGTAAATTGAAAAGCACATAATAAGTTTACCCACAGAAGTTTATTGGTTTATTACTTACTCTAAATTAATTATCACTTTCTTTATCTCAGCCAATGGTAGAATATCAAGTATCACAATTCATCAACAGTTATTCATCACCATCCTTCACTTTTTCTTTTACAGCAAACAGTAAATTTTATTTTTCCTGTGAAAAGATTTCCTTTTGGCAATATGTTAATAAAATTATAGGCTACCTATTTTTGTTCAACTTTTTATTTTCTTTGCTGTTGACCTATTCAGGTCATCCTAGTGTGTTGACGTAATGATACTTTACTACTTAAAATTAATCAAATATTCCTGTTCTGTTTTAACCTTTAAATGCACATCCCCCAATACGAATAACCGATCTCATTTGATTCTTGTTCTTAAGCGTTAATTTCTGTTGTCTTAGTTGTTTAACCCTTACATTCATAAAGTACCCTTTAGAAAACAGTACTTTGTCTTAAATTTGTAATAAACTTCTGGAAAAGAATTAGGAAGAACATTTTAAATTTTATGTACAGTACATGTACAGAATAAGGTATTGAAGTCCGATATATTGTGTGAGAAATTAAGTGTCGCGCATTTAAGGGTTAATGCAGACTTGAATAGATATGTTTAGTCGTTTACAGCAGATTATTGCAAATTTTTTTACTGGTTTCAAAAATATCTATATAATTGATAAATTCTGTTTGCTATACATTTTTTTGGAAGCAATACCATTTAAAAAATTAGTTTTTCGTCCCATATCCACCATTTTCTTAAAGCTAATAATTTTGGTATCACTGACATTAGTTGGCAAACCTGATTGTTTTATAATAATATTGTTAACTGCAATTTGAATTTAGCATTGTTGTAATTGTTGGATGAGAATATGCACCTTTCGGGAAAATTACCCTATTCATAATAGTAGAAAATAAGATAAATCAGTGCCTAAATGAAATGGACCTCGCAGTTGAAAATGAATTGGAACATACTTCGTGGGACCAGGAAATTAATATTCTTTGTGATGGAGAGGTGAGTGACGTAGAAAAAATAATTTAATACAGTACAGAGGAATATCAGATGCAAAGGATATACGTTTCTTTTTCTATGTATGCAGTGATAAGTGGAAATACAATACCCATGCCTTCACTGAAGTCGGTGATTTCGAAGGCCTAGTTCATTTTATGCGAAAACTAAAATAATACGATAGTAGGCTATAAATATGGTAGCCAGTGGTAAACTCGTGCCCTGCTTTAGGGGATATCCTGGCGTAGTGCTAATTGCTAACCACTTCCACAGTAGCCTACCCTGTCCTGTGTGGTCTACCTAGTATGCCATGCTTGTGATACAGAACTTATGTATCAATACAAGCATCCAAGCATGATTTATAATTTTTTATGCATTTTGTAACCGTACAGTATTCTCCGAACTGTCGACCTGGATGATTATAAGGCCCGGAAGTTAATTGCTCTGTCAGAAGACGAAATGTGCATGCAAATATGCAGAATGAAATCATCAATAATTTTCTGTTAATTTTTCATGTCATAGGCCTAACACATTTTAACACTTGTGTGTAATCCAGTTCATTATTAAAAATATAATTATTCGTAAACTTCTGGACTTTAATGGTTAGTTAGACGGACACTGACTTGCTTTCCGTTCCCAAGTTTGTATACCTGATTCCAGCTAAATTCGTTGACATTTATGTATAGGAAAATGCTATAGTTCCATGTCTATAGATTTAAAGGCATGTAGAAAACTTCAGTAGACTCTCTAGCTATAATTATCAACACACAAATCCAAATTCTCAATAAAATTAAACCATACTCCGCCACCCCTGCAACAGATATAGACTAAGTTGAAGCACACAAACGTCATTAAAACGGTACCACTAACCAGTGCTTTAGTTGGGCCGGTACGCACCGGTACTGCGTACCGGTATAAAATTATTTTCCTTCTATCATACCGGGAAAAATATGTGCTCCGGTACGTCGTACTGGCAGTACAGGAACGATATTGTCCTAAAATACTTATTAAATGTCCAATTCACGAGAGTGTATTTGTTAATAATGACAAACACTATTAAATTCGCAATAGATATGCGTTCTAATCTTCACCTTCGTGCGCATTTTTACAATAATTACTTTCTCCTTAGATTACATGTTGGCTATCCTGATAAGATGCTCGGTTTTTTAAAACTCTTTTGTATGAGGCGATATGGAAAATTTTGAAGTAAGGTGAGTACCCCCATAAAATATTTTCCAACTAAAGCACTGCCACTAACAAATTAAGCCTTTAATCCAAACTCTTTAATTCTGAATAGATTTTAATTTATATGAAGGTAGCACTGGTAAAATTTCTTGCGTTTAACATTATATTATTAATCACATCTAACATAGATCCTGATATTTGTTGTGTAGAGACGAATGGGCTCATGGAATGCATAAAATGCGATAGGGATCAAAGCTATGTATGTACACAGCCTTTGCTCCAGTATGCAAACAAATTTACCAGTCAATTTCCTTTATTGCTTTTCAATTAACGTGCCGGGTTGGTAATCAAAGAGTAACATTCTCTAATGGAAAACCACAAAGACCCAAATAGGTCTACCGCAAATTATTAATAACGTAAGGTTTATCAGCTGAACATATTACTATTATTAAAGTTAGTTCTAGTACAATTTCTATTATTAATTTTATTAATACTCCGGAGTCATTACTTTTTTTCAATGTGCTGCGAAAAAACAGGTTTCGATACTCTATTACATCATCGGGATTTTTATATTCGTCTTCGTTCACCATTTCTGCTCTCTGCCTGTGAATATCAGGGACTGTCAAAATCCCAGACAATGAAAACTCACTCAGGCATATCGCTTTGTACATAGAAAGTTATAATGTGCAAAATTTATTTTTATGATTTTATATAATTGTATTGTGTTTTACTATAATTATTATTATTATTATTATTATTATTATTATTATTATTATTATTATTATTATTATTATTATTATTATTATTATTATTATTATTATTATTATTACTGTCATTTAGTATCCTTAATGCTAGTACTATATTTTTATTTTTTCTTACTGTATTTTTCTTGTATTTTGTTAGTTATATTATACTTGTAGTTTTGGAATTCTTGGCAGAGGGGAAGAGAAGACCTGATGGTCTTATCTCTTCCAGGTTAAATAAGTAAATTAAATAAATTAAATAAATAAATAAATTTCCCTAAACCTTTCGGCAGTACTGTCTCCAGGGTGACTCGGTCTCTAACATAAAATCCTGGACTTGAAGACGTCAGTTTATTATTATTATTATTATTGTTATTATTATTATTATTATTATTATTATTATTGTGCCTATTATTATTACATCCAGCATTGCATCTGAGATAAGGGTCGCGGGCTCAAATTAGCTAGATCCCAGATTTCGGGGTAAACAATTCTTTAGCAAGGGTCTTCCGGTTTGGCTTTAGTCTTGGGTCCCAAGAATTACAAACTAGAAAAAGCGTGTTAAGCCAGTCTCTGATAGGGAACGCAAATAAGTACCTCCAAAATCTACCAAATTAGTAGCCTAATTAAAATCCATTTGGAAGGAACAGATTTTATTTGATAGCCCTATAATCTGAAGACTCTGCTGCAAGGTTTAAATCTCCTTACTGCACAACCTTATTGACAATACTTGTTTTCAAATGAGTACCAACACATTTTAACATGTGAAAAAATGAATGTAAGATGGAATTCGAGGCTATTTCCTTAACTAAGACAATAACTTCACGTTGACCGGAGAGTTCATAAATAATAGTAACCAAATAATAATCAACAAAATGTAGCCTAAATAATAGACTGGATTCTAGGAGAATGACAAATGACAAGATCCGTAACTTACGTTAGACATGATCTATTTATTTATCAGATCTCTTATTACACGTCCATATCAAAATTAATGATTATAATCTTCGAAAAGTTATACAACACTAGAAGAGATTCTTGCATTAACATTCCGAAATTTTGATTAAGTTAAACATTAAATGCATATTTATATTTATGTACCATATGTTATAATACATTTTAAAAACTACAGAAAAAGACCATTTCAAACATACTCTACAAATGAAATTAATAAGAAATCCCTTCCATACTCTAGATGCATTTTTAAACTTGAAGGTGATTGTAAATATATTGTAATTATTCTTGTGTTTTATTTGTAGATTGTATAATGTTTGCAATTGTCCTAAACTAGTATAATAAATAAATTTTGGAAATGGCTGCGAGACCTCGTCAGGTAACGGAAGCAGACATCTAAAACGACCAAAAAGAGCGTCGATGTAGCATCCATAATATTCAGATTGTACAATATACCTTTCCTACTCTTTTCTGAGCTCAGACTGGTGAACTCAACTACCACCCGAATTTCCACTTTGCTAAAATAGATACTCCTTCCTTTCAGACAATTCTCGGTAAATTTCCATGTTTATAGAAAGACGAATGCTTCTGAATATAAGATCAAATGTCTTCCGGTTGAATAGCGGTCTCTCATAAAGTTGCCGGAATTGTGTATCAGATAGTAACAAAAAATCGATACTTTATAAATTGAACTAAAGTGAATATCGCATTCGCTTTGTAAAATATTACAGCTTTGATGCAAGAAAACAAACGTAATATAGCGTAAAATCACAGATGGGACAAGAGTGTTTTTGTTTATTTTAGTTTAGAGAAGACGATGAAAACTACACAGGATCTTTCAATAGGCTCACTAGTCAGCTCAGAGATGATAGAAATTGGAAAGAGAAACATATAATATAGCCTGTGCCAGAATTCTTGTATGGCAACCACTTCCCTGCTAAGATTAATGATAGGCTAGATCACATCGAGTATAAGATAGCTCGATTTCTCTGATAAATTTCATTCACATTAACTATAGACTAATGTAACTTATATAATAATAATGCTTATGTAATAAAATAAAATAATAAATAAATTTATTCATATTGGATGTGATTTGGCTGTACTCTAATTCGACCTTCTACACATACAATAAATAATTGATGTCATATTGCAACTATCTTAATTTCTTTGTTTCTCATTTTCGATAATTAATTGATACAAACATATTGTTATATTTAATGATTAAAAAAATTATTTAGGCTATACAATTTTACGTATAATGAAATTTATAGAAATTATGTTTCATCGTGTTTAAATAAATCTTAGATGACCTTACATATTTTCTAAATGATTTTGTCCTTTGTAGGTTGTAGGCTATTACTTGTTGTCGAGTACCAATTTGTCCCTGGGCTTTTCTAGGTTCTTGAAAAGACAAATTCTATATCTAAACAGTCAAATGACGAAATAAAAATTACTAAAAGTCTGAAACATGCTAAAATTGTAGGAAATCGCATAGGCTTCAGCGATTCCTTTAGATGCTGTAAATGGGGCAAAAATATAGTCTAAATACAGTTTTGAAAACTGAATCAATGAACAGACTCTCCTTGAAAATATTATGTGACAGAATTCTCTAACGATTTAAATGGTTATGCTATTCTTTTGACTATTCCGATATTCCTTGACAAAGCGGCCTTATTGCGGGAAAGGGAATGCACTTGAGGTTCATGTAAAGTAATAAAATTCAAGATTCAAGTAAAAAAAAAACCCTGAGTTTGTGGTAAAGATGGCTACCTTATAACTATTATCCAAATAATTTATACCAACAAAGTTCGAATGAAGGGTCGAAGTTTTAGTAAGTTCGAAAGCAGTGCACAAAATTATAAAAATAGTTACGATTGTCGAGGATCACGCAAAATATGACAATTCATAAATCAAAACTAACAGCAACAATGCTTTATGTCAACGAGCTGGGAAAAGCCAGACTACAATAACATTTCTTTTCGATAAAATTATTCATTTTTATGGCTATAGTTCACAGTTCAGGAGATCTCAAAATGTGTATAAAGGCCGAAAACTCAACTTGAATTTCGGGGCCTACATTAATACTTCTAATAGTACTGTGGTCAGTCTATGGGTAAACATGGAATACCTACATTTCTCTCACAATTCAGATGTGTTAACTCGCGAACGCTATCTGGACTTGTCATACAACCGATGAAAAACCGCCAGTTCTGTGTGACCTCCATGCACAAAATGGCATGACCTAATTGCAAAATTGCAGATGTATAGCAGAAAAGCAAGGTGTTGATGGTACAGAAGGAAGGCCATGTGACAAGAGTTACGCACGTGGCTTTGTAGGCGCTGTTACCTCATCTCAAAATAAATGTTCACGTGAACAATGGCAAACAGCTGTGCTGGCTCCAGAACACGAATAGCTTTCATATTAAATGGTTTTGGGATTAAGATTCTATTTTGGAACTGTTTACCGTTTGGAAGAACTCTGAACTTAGAAGACTTTAATGGAACAAGGTATACGGGCTATTCTGTTCTTTAACAATAGGCTATTTACTTCAAGTGGCCATTAGTAAAAATCTTAAAGGGTAGGTCTATTGTGTAGAATTTTTCCACGTCAGTCTAGTTACTTTCAGAATATACTGCTTATTCCTTTATGATAAAGACTTCATTAACTAAAATATTAAAACAATATTTTATACAAAAAAGGAGAAAAACATGTAAAAAGAATGGCCAAATTTATGTATAACCTGATTTCTGAATCTACACGTACTCTGCTTTAAACAGAAACTTAAATTTTCAATTTATACCCTCCATACACTTTACTATCTCCAGTAGTATTAATTATGAATCTATCTTCATTGGGTCAGTTTAAAATCATAAAACATGAAAAAAGAATGGGAAAATTTATGTAACCTGATCTCTGAAACTACAGGTAAGTTACTTATCTTTAAACAGAAACTTAAAGTTTCCATGTGTATCCTCAATATACTTTACCACCTCCTGTAGCATCTGTTACGAATCTAGCTTCATTGGGTCAGTTTAAAAATATATTAATATAACACAAGTGGAATTTACAACATAAAAATATACTTCAATCTTACGAAATATGCTGTCAAAGTAAATCTGCTATCACTTCACAACATTATATTAAAGAAGTGTGCAAAATTTCAGCATTCTAGCTCTAATACAGTGGGGTCCGCGATGGTGTTTCAGGGAGTCCGCAGTCGGTTCAAGAAGAAATAGCATATCCCGTAATTTTCTCAAATTACATGCCTTCTAAAGCAGCTTCACTGTTCACATTAAGAAGTAAACTCTGTTTGTTATCATTGATAGTGTCATTTTGTCTATTGAATTGAATACATTTGAATCAGAGTATTTATTTAGTTTTTTTTTTTTCAAAAAAAGAGGGGTCCGCGAAATTTTAATTTTTTTCAAGGGGTCCGTGGACTGAAAAGTTTGTGGGAACCTCTGCTCTAATAATATTCTAATATAAGGGTACAAGTGGATATAAAACTTTAGTCTTGAGATATTTGCGTCTAAAAATTTGACAATTTTGTGAGTTACATCAATGCATTCATATGATTATGAGAATTATTATCAACTTCATTTTCAGTCTCTTTTTCATCTCGCATTGCCTTCTCTTGGTTCTAGCTCCCCTTGTACTTGACTGGGCAGCTCCTTTGTGCATGGTGGATGCAGTTCTTATCGATCAGTTCAAATGTTTTCTCTTGATTTTAAAGGGATGCACATTCCATTTAAGTGTATTTTGAAGTGGGCAATATAGTGCACAACACCATAAAAGTATGCATTTTATTGTTCAGGAAGATTCAGGATTTTTTCTCGCTAAAAACAAAATAATGTTACTTTTTAAACTTCCGGAAATCTATATAAGGATTTTCAGACGGTGAAAGCTAGAAACTGGATTAAATTAACAGATTGTTAGACCAATCCTTAAGGAAATAAAATTATTCTATTAAATCTAGCCCAGGTGAAAGATTATTTGAGAATTCTAAAGGGCTAAATTTTTTTATAAATTCTAAACGGTTTCCGAATTGCTTAAAAATACTCTAATTCGGTTATCTAAAAATAGGCTACGTTTTGTTCTGGAAGCAACCTCATCCATAAAAAAAGTAATTATGTACTAACAAATGTATGTAGAAAGCAGAACGTACATCTTCTTTACCATAAGGCCAACACTAACCATTATTTTGTTTATGAATTTCAAACTGCAGTCAGCGGTATCACTGAACGCTGACTTCAGCATTTGTATGTAAGCTCAAGAAATTGCACACATAGGTGAATCACGTTAATTACGGTTCAGATGACAATGTTCCAGATCAGAGCAACAAAGAAATGACGCAGACGAGCAAAGTTTACGACGTACTGTCACAACCGAACAATGGAAATCGACTTTCCGCTAATCATAATGCACTGACTCATACGTGAAGTTTATGACACAAAGACACAAAGAGGTTGGGCTATATTGCTGAAGTAGGTCACATACATTGTGGTAGTTAAGGGTACCCGTAACATAAAGATATGAGGATAAATTTGAGGCCTACAAATTAGATTTCATTTCATTTACAAAAATTGGGTTGTATTGTTCTTTTCATCTAAAGCTGTTTTTAACTCGATAAATATTAAATATAAATAATAATTAACATATTTATTTTATTTATATAATCATTTTGCACAACGCAGATTGTCTTGCAGACAAAGAATATCTTTCAACAAAATATACACTTACACAAACATTACAAGCTTTCAGTTAGATCATTAATGATTCAATAATGACAGGAAAATTAAAATAATCAGTAGTAAAACCATTAAAATTGAAGAAAGGAAACCTGTTCAGCTTAATTGTTGTTATTGTACAGGTGGTTTCTTAATATTTGGATGGATTCCTTAAGTGATAATAATGCCACTTCAGTGTACAGATTTTGTGACAATGAGAAACGTTTACAGAAGTTCATAAAGAACTTTGTTATTGTTCCCCTACTACCAACCATTAGTCCAATGACTGACATTTTTCAAATCGTATTTGTTCTTGAAGTACTCAATGGTTCATATGTCTTGAATAAAGAACAAGATAGAAATCACGTGATACCTAGTAATACCTTTGTTGATTTTAAAAAATACACCTACTTGAAAAAATGTTTCATTACGATATAAAATAAAATAAAATGCATTTTTAGTGAAAAATATATACTTGGAGGTTTTTTTTTATTTATTTATTTCAGGTCGCTTTTTAACTGCCAGGGTCACCAGCGACCACAATAATTCATACATTTATATTGAACAAGTGCTACAAGAAGTGGAGTATGAAGAAAAACATATATGCAACTTTAAATTTAGTAAGAAGAACAACATATTAAACATAAAAAGGACTGGAAGTAATTTAGCAACTACTGACAAAATATGAATTGATTTTACATTATATGAATGATTTTAACTGTGACAGTTCCAAAAGTGAGATAACCTTAAGGCATCCTTCATCATTTTTAAATATATTGTATAAGTCTCCTTTGATATTTAACAGACGCCTTACATGCAATAGCCGTGGAGGTTTTTTTTTTATTTATTTATTTTTATTTATTTATTTTTTTTTAATTTTTTTAAAAATTTATTTATTTAAGGTCGCTTTTTAACTGCCAGGGTCACCAGCGACCACAATAATTAATACATATATATATTGGACAAGTTCTACAAGAAGTGAAGTATGAAGAAAAACATATGCAACCTGAAATTTAGTAAGAAGAACAACATATTAAACTTAAAACTTTAGCAAGTATTGACAAACTATGATTTTATTTGACATTATATGAATGATTTTAACTGTGACAGTTCCAAAAGTGAGATAACCTCAAGGCATCCTTCATTATTTTTAAATATATTGTATAAGTCTGCAATAACCGTGGACATTCCAGAATAAGATGGGAGGAAGTTACATCCCCATTACATTTCGGGCATGGATCCTTAATAGTTTTCTTCATAAGATAGCCATGGCTAAGGTTGAAGTGGCCAATCCGCAGCCTGGTCAGCAAGACTTGTTGCCTTCTACAGAGGAGAGAATTCGGAATGGCTGGCTCAGTAACTGATTTCCGGACGAGCTGCAGTTTTGAAGGAGTGGATTTCCATGTTTTATCCCAGTGCTTCGTAATTTCAGATCTGTTCATTGTTTTGGTGTCCTCTAATGTACCATTCAAACCGTGGAGGTTATTTTACTATTTAAATGCGAAAGATTAACTTTTTCACCTAAATTATAAATCCAAGCTGGACTGCAAAGAAAACATTTAAGACAATGATGAGGATCATAGTTTATAAAATATAGGCTTACCCTATTCTGTAAATTTTACATCCATTATTTTACTATAAATTTAAGGCAAACTATTGTGTTCTATAGTATACATTATGCACTTAAGAGTTAAACAATCTTCAAGCAATTTAGGTGTCACATATCGAAAAGTGCCTTAGATCAAACACTTTTTGGGTCAACTGCAGATAAAGAGACTATTTTAAAGCCGACACTGGATCTCAGAGTTGAAGGCAATAGATCATCTACCTATAGCTGTCTTATAAGGCCCAAGAAAATGGAAGTTGGAAACGTAAATAGATAAAGATAAAGCAAGAGGCAAGTTCCACTATTTTTTAAAGCCTTGTTGTAGTCATTTTATGATCCTCAATATGTTCAGTATCGGGTTATCAATTGTAGTGTTACAGGAAAAGAAATACAAGTTTAGGAAATTCCTAAGTTTAAAGGTGTCTGAAAAAAGCAAGTGTGTGTCTATTTCTCTGCCTGTCTGTAAATACTACGGATGGGTCCTCGATACTTTCGATACCTCGATACTCTCGATACTCGCATGGTATCGGCATCGAACGATACTTCAGAAACTCGCTCGATACTTTTTCGATACTTTTGTAATTCTGCAATTCTGCAATTAAGTGAGAATGCTAGTATTTTTTAACAAAAACTTGTAAGTGGACTGTTTAAAAAACTAATTTTAGTTTTAATGTAGAGTTTAAAAATAATTATAGGCTACTGAAGATATTAAATTTTGTCTCATTAAATATGCAGACTTAATTAATTTAGTTCTCTCAAATTTTAATTTTTAATGTACCTATTTATTGAAACTGGAAATGTTGAAGGTATCTAGTATCGAAGTATCGAGGAAAAAAATCATGTATCGGTATCGAGTATCGAGTATCGAGAAAATCTGGTATCGACCCATCCCTAGTAAATTCTATGTAAATAAACGGAAAAATGTAAAATTTATAATATTTTGGGTCTCTCCTATTTACATCTAATTTTTCCTTTCTGATCTCTGGTCCATTAACATGGTAGAACTTCAAAACTTTCACGATGTGAAATAAAGAGGCTAGTGGCACGGCTCGATTCCCATCAAATTTCTCTATGAATTTAATTTTAATAATAAAGATTTCCATAGGCAATATAACGAGAGAAGCTGTTGTTATCGTTGCTCATGATTTTTTGGGGTAATCCGTAATCTAGTTATATACGCCTATTTATTGTGACTTTTCAGCGAATATCTATAGAATTAAAAGCCAATTACTGAATAATCAAAACAACGAACATGAATAAAACACATTGACTTCCTGCGCTGTTCGAATCATTGTAAGCAAGACAATATATTATAGCGATGGTCATGTTGCGAGCGGATATAAACACTTTTCGTTATGGAAAAAAGTTGTCATTTTAGATTAAACTCTTTGCTAATAATAATAGGGCGACAAAGATATACTAAGTGAATAAACAATTATTGATAAATCGATTATTAAATTTAAATGATGATGGAAGTCAATCTTCTTTACATGCAGTACTGTGGAGTGTGTAGGAAAGGGGAGATTTGATCTCGATGTTGCGAATAGGTTTACGATTAACCGTTCAGCTCAAAGAAGCTATAAAATTATTTCAGTATACTGGCACGAACTTACGTTAAAGAACTGAACTTGTAAAAATAGGCAGTGGTGACCGGTTGAAATGTTACTTGCTAACACTACAGTAGATTGGTTTCTGATTCATGAGCTAAAAAGTCAGGAACAAGGGTCCATTACACATATATTTCCATCAGACTGTAATGATGGAATTAACTAATTATAATTAAGTGGAATAAAAAAAAATTTAAATTATTTTTTTGGACAGTCGATGGTAGAAAAAAACTTTTAACGATAAATGTTTTAATTAAAAGAAGAAAATAATGTCACTGAGTGGTATAAAGTTACAACACTCCAAGGCAACCAACTTTGATTGCTTCACATTAAAAATGCTCTTTTCATTACATATATATATATATATATATATATATATATATATTAAAAAGTTATTATATAGAGCCAGTTCAATAAAAATTTAAAAGTAAAAAATTTACTACTCCATTTTAAATGCGAATTTCTCACGGTGAATGCAAAAATCGTCATACGCTAGTGGGTGCCCTTAAGTTCACAGCCCTACCTAGGTATACCAGAAAATCAGAAACAGCTGTCTGTGCGCTCCAATATTCCTGGCTCCATGATGCGTAATTTATTACAATAAATCTAAAATTTTTTTAATTTAAAAAATTTTAACGACAGTCTAAATATACGTCATAAAATGATTTTTTGATATTAGGATTGCTTATGGGCTCGTTTCGCTTGTCGCTTGAACTATTTTACCCTAGCCATTTTTCTAATTTTTATTGCAATTCCGACATAACCTACTCGCAAAATAAAATCTCGTTTTTAACTCTTGGGCCATAAACAACTATTTATCGAAAAATTAATTTCTGCCTAAATGTGGCTTGATTCCTTAGCACAAGAGTATGGTATCTATACCATATTTACAGTACTATAGAATACACGGAGGGGACAAGAGAATAGGAAAACAAAATAATACGGTGTACAGGAGCCCATTTATTCAACGGCACAAACTCATAAATTTCAGATCACTATAATAGCCAGGTATGCATGATGTAACACGCCAGGATTCTTGGCAATGCCACGAGAAGAACATAGACGGCATGTCCATGAATTTTCCAAGAACTACTTCACATCTGCCAGTATTTGACTCATACAGCATTCATTCTTATCTTGTGTATGTGGTTAAGGATAAGATATCGACGTGTTCGCATAAAGGTAGTCATGAGACTGTATGTCTTACACGGTATTTCATCATATTCCGCAGCGGTCAGGCTGATGAAATTTAATTGGGAAGTAAAAGAATATTTAAGGCAGGGGCGGATCCAGAATTTATTGAAGGGGGAGTCGACATAAAGAAAAGTTTGTAATTACTAGGTGGTAAAGGAGTATGGAAATCCACACACAAAGAAGTAAGGGGCCCGGGGGTACTTCTTGAGAATTAAAAAAAAAAAAATGAATTGCAAAATGTTGAGTTTTAAGTCCTCTGGGTGATTCCTCCAAACTTCTCAGCTGAAATTTAGTTCTATTGAGAAATTTGTCGGTTTTACATATTACATAAATTAAAATCATTAATAAATAATAAATCTTTTTGTAAGTGCTGATCTGAAATAGTTCGCAAAAAATCAATTAATCATTTATAATAATAATTAAAGACAAAGAACTCTAACGCCTGCTTTCTTGTGGGTTGTCACAAGGCATCTAGAATATAAATACTATTCAATTTGCATATCAGTCCTCATGTTGAAGTAGGGTGAGTACATAGACCTTTAATTTTCGTTTTGTATTCCATTAAATTTGAATGTTATCTATGTTATTTATTCAACGAATAAAAAATAAATAAATAAAAAAAATCAACGTAAAAATAAAACCGCGGGACCCATTTCATCTCAAATCATACAGTTTATTATCAAATGTATCCCCTTAGAATTTCAAAATCAGCTTAAAAAATGTCTTAAAAGACCACATAACCTATGTTCAGAAATGAACCACTTGCGTACAACTTTTTGCAAAAAATCTATGTTCTTTGTGTGTCTGTAACTTGTTACAAATCAAGAGAAAAATAAAATATTTCATTTCTGAACATAGATCATGTGGTCCTTCAGGGGCGGATCCACGGGGGGGGGGGGGAAATGGGGGAAATTTCCCCCCCAAAATTTGTAACATTAAGCACAAATTATTCAAAATTTATTAGAACATAACCCAAATACTTCAATTAAAGCAACGACATTCATTATTTTGAAATACCTTTGTAAGAAAATGCTGAAATGTTCATTTTGTTTTCAATTGTGTACTGGGAATAATTAATTTTTATGAGTAAAAACTTCCCTCTCTACTTTGGTTCCCCCCCCAAAATGTCTCTCTGGATCCGCCGTCCTCTAACATATATTTTTTGCAGCAAAATCCATGATGTTGAACAGACATTCCCTGTACGATCTGAGATGAAATGGGTCAAGCGGGGCCGCGGCCCCTACGCCCCCCTTGGATACACCACTCTTTAAAGGGGTGAGGATGAAAATGCTGATTATTTTGGGTAAAAAAAGGTATGTTTTATTTCTCTTTCTTCTATTCTTCCTCTTTTGCGCTAAAACAATCATTGATGAAAAAACACGGTTTAATGTCCTCTACTGGATATGTTCAAATTAGGAAACTGCGGTCCAACACCTTACATATCTTTTGTTCTATTATTACCCCATTACTTACTTACATTACCAATGGCAATAGACAATTCCTCAGCATGCTAAAGGAATATTATCTATTTTATGGAATCCGAAGATTCATTGCCGCTCTTACCTGAGCCCGCCATTCAACCCTATTCTGTGCTAACTCTATCCAATAATAGCTCGCAAATCCTACTTCCCTTAAATCTATCCTAATATTGTCCTCCCACCTACGTCTGGGTCTTCCAAGTGGTCTTTTCATTACTATCCCATTAAATTACTTAAAATCCACAAAGAAATAACGAAAGAGAACCCCAGAATAAAGCAAGAATATTACTGAAGAGTAAAAATTTTAAAACAATTTATTGTGCCACATATCAATCCCAGGTTCCCCAATTTTATTTATACTCCTTTGAGCATCGAGACCATGAGTTCAGGTTCTGTGTGTATAGCAGTAGGCCATGCAACTATTGATGCTCAATTATTTTCTATTGTTGGAGTTAGAAATTTGAACTGATCATTAATTTCAATGAATACCATATAGGATGAAATAGCGATGATGAATCATGGTATGCATATATCCAATTCGGGATTTGCCCTATGACTGGGGAAACCCATGAAAAAACCCATATCAAACTGCCCAGCCATGAGATTTGAACCTGGGACTTCCCGAATGCGAGTCCAAGATCCATATCTTTGCTTTAGCCACTGAATGAAAAAGAGTTACTTAATTTCGTCCAAAAAATTTTCGCCATTTAAGAGCTGATAGTTGGATTCCTTCCAGGGAATTATTATTATTATATTGGATTATTATTCGTACATTATTATTATTATTATTATTATTATTGTTCTGTTCATTGTATATAATTATGTGATTATAACTTTTCCCTTAACACATAAGAAAGTATACTACACATTGTAAACTCCTTATATTGTACCGGTGTAATAAAATATACGCTATAGGCCTATTTAAATTTAAATATCAAGCAATGTGTCACGGTACGATAATGTATCAACAAATTCTTTAAATCTGCACTTAGTAATACGATAAAAAAAAGTTTTAAAGCAATAAATGCAGGTTATACATAAAAAAAAGTATAAATAAAAGTTATTTAACATTGTACAGCGGTCCTTCTCTTGGTTGGCAGCTTGCTTCTGCCTGATCACTCGCTGAACGCTCCCCAACCGATGGCCTCCTCCTTCCTACTCGCACTGCGACTCCGTCACTCCTTCTCGTCAATACTGCAAAGCATGGCGGACAAAAGAAGGTGAGATGCTACTGCGCTTGCGCTGCGTGCTCTTCCTCGCCATTGCAACGAGTCGCCATCTTGAGCAAGCATACGCGAACGCGAGTGAGATTGGAAGTGAATAAACGCAGTGAAAGTATATTAAGTGTTGGGATTATGGCGATGGAAGTGATAAAGCAAAGTTCTAGCATGAAAAATATTATTATTCTAGAAGAATGGTCGAATGAACTATCGCTCGAGTTTCTACAACTATATGAGAGTGAACCAGCAATATGGAATCCCAAGCATCCATTCTACAACAGCCGAGTAGATGTAGAACAAGCGTGGAGTAGAGTTCAGAAAAAGCTCAGTGTTCAGTATCCAGTGAAATATCTGAAGAAGAAGAGAGATTCTATCATGGCTACTTTCAGACCCTTGTATAGGAAGTATGTGGAAAGGTTAAGATATGATGTGAATGCTAATAAACCAAGATGGTTTGCTTATGATGCAATAGAAAAGTTCATGCATCCCATCTATCAACAAAGGGCTGAAAGGAAAGAGGTACGTGCGTTTTTTCACTAAAATGCTTAAATCAACACTTTTGTCATCCCCTAATTTGTTATGTAAATGCAGTCGTTTGTGTAGTTTTAAAGTAGAAAAAAGCAAGATTAGTATAGGTTAAATTAAGTTTTATTAGATTTTTTGTGATATTTCATGTTTAAAAGCGGGAATTATTCATTAAACAAAACGTGTTCTAAGATTAACCTTAAAGAGGGAATGTACAGGTTTCAATACTAAAAATTATATATAATGAATATTTTAAATTATATCTGTTGTGCTATAATTTAAATTAATATGTTGATATTTTAAAAATGAACCATTCGACCAATTAATGTAGGATTTACGTCCCAAAAATTCCTCAATATTTGCCTCATAACTTGATCACCCAACTACCATTATTGGCATCATGAATATTATTGTAATTCACAGGGTGGTGTTCAACATTTTTACATCGAGGAGATTTCTGTAAACATCGATGACGACCAGCAAGAAAATAATTCTAGCGATAATTGGACTCTTCAGAGCGTTCCGTCATCTACTCCAGCTCAAACCGAACCAGAAATTCAAGAGGTTCGTCAAGAATCACGAGCTAGTTCCGTTGCAGACCACGAAGACGATCAGCACGGAGATGGAGGTAACTCTAATGCAGGTACGTTTATTATGAGAAGCGATAGTTGGGTAGAATCTACTGTAAATTTTTTATTTAGTTTGTACTAAAGACTAGAAGCAGCAAGGGTGTCGCCAGGAATTTTATTAAGGCGGAGAAAACTCTGCATAAATCCAAACACAACGATTCTTACTTATTAGCATGGGCGCCCATACCCAGGGGCACTAGTTCTCATGGAAAGGAAAAATATAAGAGTATATTAATAATTATAGTCTGGTGTTTTTCTTTTAGGACAATTATTTAAAAGTCAATAGAAACATAAAAAGTTTGCAGAAGTTTTACCAAATCAACAATATGGAAGCAGAATCCACAGTTGATTAGGAAAGGGGGGTCCAGACCCCCAATTTTTTTTTTTTATATTTAAAACAAATTATTAAATTCATCAAGTTTTGTTGGTGTGTCAAATATGATATAGCAGTTATTTTGTTTTCATAACATAATGAGTATTATTTCCATTATTTCCTTTGTTCCATGTGTTATTTAACTTTTCTTATAAATAGTAATAAGTATTATAACTTAGGTAACGATTTTTTGTTTACATTGGCATGTCGTAGAAAACAAATTTTCTAGCTAGTTTTTCAGTGCTAAAATAGCGTGAAATGTGATTTTCATTAGTTCAATATTTAAACATTTTCCGGGGGTGCACCCCCGACCCTTTTCTTGGAGGGTTATCCATACCCCCAACCCCTCCCCCCGGCACTTTCGACCCTCCCTGAAATTATTTCCTGGCTACGTCATTGCTGCAGTTATATTATTAATATAATGTTACAAAGCGGCCCAAAAAGTTATAGGCCTAGCAGCAAAAAATTAATTCATTTAAAAAACTGGCCCCCTAGAAAATATCATATGGGCACCCTTGCTTATTAGGCTAAACTATACTGTGGAATATTAAGAATTAATTTGCTATTGTAAACAATAATAGTGATATTAGGCTATTACAGTAAATTAAGCAACTGAACTGTGAGTAAAATTCTCATTGAGGTTAATCCAAATTCAAGTGATAATTTGAGGCAGGTATCAAGTATTTTATTATTACCAATTGAAAACCAATTTCATATAAAATAGCCTACATTAATATTCACAGTGTCCCGAACCCTAGTTTTGTACCCGGCAAACACTACGTGAGAAAGTAGTTCGTTTCTCATTAAACATTTTAAAAAACTATTTTGTTTGTGTTTTTTAATAGTTTATAACACACTCTAAAGAATGGACTTACTATAATATTTACAGCTTGATCCGGCTTAATTTCTCGCACAGACTATACTGCTCTGACTTTTGTGGACTTTGTAGAATTTTACTACGCTTTTTACTTGGCGTTTTTTACTTCCTCTGCTCGTATCATGGGTACTATAGGCACAGGAAGTATTGTGTTCGGCCCCCAAATTCGAAGTTGAGTTTTAACATAAATACACGTTTTGAGGTACCGGTACCTGAATCCAACATTTAAGATGGAAGTATGCATTCATGAAGCACAGAATATTTTCTTACTTGAGAATATTACAGGAGCGACAGAGGAATTTTTCTCCTAAAATATTTTTATAAAAAAACTATGTGAAAAATTTCAGCTCTCTCAGTGAAGTAGGTTTTACGTGAAAGAGGAACAGTCAGACCCACAGGAACAGCTGACTTTAAAAATTTACTAGTATAAAATATGCTATTATAATGCAGAAAACTTCAGAACTAAGATAAAACGTATTAAAATATAGTTCAATATTAACATTTGTTTTTTTATATAATTTATTTAATAAACACAATGTGTACATTTGTTTCAGCCCCACTGTCAACTGCTCCTGGAATGGTAACTTCAAGCCGGTCAATACTCAAATCATCTAGATACAAGCCTAAAAAACGGAAAATAATTGAAGTGGAAAGCGACACGGACAATAGAGTTACTAACACTAAGACCACATCCGTAATAAGCAACACGGACAATAGAGTTACTAACACTAAGACCACATCCGTAATAAGCAACACGGACAACAGAGCTACAAACAGTAACACCACCCCAGTAGTTTCAAGTATTTACCGAGTTGCAGATCCTCAAGACTCAGCCTTATGTTCATTATACGGAGAACTTCTAGCTAAGAAACTTCAAGCATTTGATGTAACAAGCCGGGAAATCGTGATGAATCAAATAGATAATCTCGTTTTCCAGGCTAGAATGAAACAATTAGGAGTTGTTACGAGTTCGCGAGGAAGTCAGACAACGGCCGAAAGATCAGAATCTTCAAAAATCGATGGCACACAAAGATCTGATCCCACTGTGTGATTCTGAGAACACCTCCAAGTACAATGTTCTGTACGAAGGATGTAATATGTACATTGTGATGGAAATGTTATGCCAATTAATGTTAAGTTGGAGGAGCACTTTTCTTTGAAGTTCTCTTAAGTGTCTTTCACTATAAATTGACAAATAAATAAAACATGTTTTTCTCAAATTTATGTAACAAAGGCAATGGCTAGAAGAAAGACCTTCCTTCTGGAGAATACAGAATCCTTCAGTGTCTTAGAAATCTTCATCCCCAAGTGTCACTTTATACAAGCAGTCACTTGTTATTCTTTTATATCTCATGATTAGGGCAAGACATTTAATGACCATAAAATGGTGAAAAAACGCAAAAAAAAAAAAAAAAAAAAAAAAACAATAAATTTACCATTACGACTTAATTATTTTTTTTAGGTAATGAATTGCTAAAAGCAATTTAATGGGTGATCGTTCCTTATATTTGAATTTACAATATAAAACACACTTATATTTTGTTACTAAAAAGTAAGTAAATTTATACTACTTGGTTACACTTAGCGAAAAATAAATTCTTTCTGAACTGGCATGCCCATAAAATCCCCCCTAGCAAATATGTTCCATTTCAAAAGAAAGGAAACAAATTAATTCTTTATTACTGCAAGGCAAACTGCTATATTGTTTACAATAAACCTGAATTAAAATGAACTACGAACACTTGGCGGAGATTCCCAAATAAAAACGATTGTCTGTTGTCTGAAAATAACGATGACATAAACCTAAATATTCCGAAAATGACCTAAAAATTGGCAAAATATTACCTATCTCTTGAAAATGAAAAATACAAAAACAAATTGCCCTTATTTAATCAATTATTTCGTTATACACATTTATATATATTCGAGCTATCTTTTAACCTTCATACAAAAAAGATGCAAAATCATCAAATGCCTTGCCCTACTCATGATTAATATCCTGTGAGCATACATGCCCTGTCCTTAAGTTGTTTTAATTCAGTCAGCAATTGCATTTTTTTTCAGATGTTAGAAGTCAGTGGCGGCCATGCCCTGGGAGATCTTATGCTGTAACAGGAAAAATTGAATCCATAGAACAAAAATCTCCTAATAAAAGTTGCTTGTATATTTCCTATCTATACAACGGCAAAATATTTTGTTATTATTCATTAAAACTCTATATAGAAAAATCTTTTTACCTCGAAGAGATATAGGCTGTGACAAGAATAGGAACGCCTTTGAAGATTATGTAACATTTTATGAACAGTAATCTTTAACATGTGGTACAGCAGTTTGTGAATCTAGTTTCTCTGACCTAATAATAACAGGCCGAAAAAAACTACCAAGGCTCACTCAAGAATGACTGATTTAGTGCATTTAGTATTTGAAAAGAGCACACAAAAAATATGAAAATGCAAAAGAATCTGAGAAAATTCAACCTCTTCAAGGAGCGAAGAATTCAGTTGTACTAGAAGAACTTTTTGGATGTAGGCCTATTGCTTTAAATTAAGGCTTATGGACAATTTTTGTGCTTTTAGACACTTTTTTTCGCTTTTAATTGAAGTAGTCTCCAGGACCTTCATGTATGCCACAGAACAAGCAACTTTCAGTTAACAATAATATTGTGCGTATTATTTTGCAATTAATGATTTTTATTCTACATCGGGTCAAAATGCAATACTCTTCCAAAATTTAACTATAGCCCATCGTGAGAGACATTTTGCCCAACCTGATCTTGAATTCTGTCTACGGGATTGTTTTAGGTGATGTACAGTCAATCTAAATTTGTAATAATTGTTTCTAGAAAAGAAGGGAATTCCTAAAGTAAATAGCAAGAATTACAACCTTGCAAAATTACATAATGCATCGCATTTCATAGCATGCGCGTCTTAATGCGAATTTATGAGCAGCAAAGTGGAAAAGTAAGCACTGAGGTCATTTCGACTTACATAAATATCAATGATTTCAGGAATTAGAGGCACGCGTGCCAAACTTGCTGTTATTAACCTACGCAAATGTACAGAAACTCTATCGCTTTTCTCGCCATGCATACGAAAATATTATATGCTATCATAAGATTTTTTTAATGAAGAAAAAGAAATGTCTTCAAAAAAGTATTATAAAAATCTGTTTATCAAAGCCTATCGACTATTCTACCAAATTATTATTTTCTGAAATTAATGTATTCGATGTACACCAAACATACAAGTACGCCCTATTGGGCTATTTTCTTAAAAGCCACGGCAAATAATGGTCAGAAGGTCATAACTAGAAACCGAATTTTTAAGTTTTAAAAACATCTCTTTTAGGTTATTCATTAAGTGAAATAGGTTTGCAGGTTTTTTGTCCAAAACATTGCTTTAGATTATAATAAAGGGGTTAATGAACTGTGAATGTGCTACATGAAATTCAGCACATATTACCTATAAAATTTAACTGAAAAATTGAGTTAAATTTGCTGAAACTTGTTTTAAGAAATTAATATAGCATTTAAGTAAGAAAGCTAAACAATAAAAAGAAGCAGTGAGATGCTGCCGCAAATGAAACTTCAGCTCGCATTTCATCTGTACAATCAAAATAAGCCACAAAACCCTCGATAAATTAAGCGCAAGAAGCCAAAATATTTAATACTATAGCTATTAAGCACCAGCCTTTTCGGGATTCGAACCCAATGCTTCTAATTGGGTTAATAAACAACGCTTTATGGTTGACTGTGGATAAGTTACAGATAAGTTACAAGTTGTGATTGTTACAGATTGAACTATTTGAAAGGAATACGCCGCTAATGTTACTTTCTTCCCTTCCCTCTTGGCCTTGTCCATCCCATATACCAATGGGTTGAACAATATTAATTTGAAAGGTGGTTTTACTTTTAATACAACAAAACGTTTTGGTCTGTGTCCGCAAAGTATACATTTTCAAGCAAAAAAGGCTAATAAATTTGACCAAAATCTATTAGGCCTAACCTAATAATACATTACGTTTTCAGGTTTTTATATCTCATTTAGGTGTTTTTAGGTACCGGTACTACAGAATTAATGTGTGTGAATCATATGAACATGATTCGAGAAAGTGCGTCCGCATTTTTTGTTTTGATAGCAAGAAAATAAATAGGTAAAAACGTAAAAATCCGGTCTCTAGTTATAAATTGCATAACTCATGACTAGGGTCCGGGTTTTTACGAACCCTGCATTAGTTTTTAAACATATTAAAATAGATTTATTTTAGTTTATTACCAAGACAACTTGTTTAAGTTTCACGTTAATATGTACAATAAACATATTGAAACAAGTATATTATTATTATTATTATTATTATTATTATTATTATTATTATTATTATTTTGCTTACAATTTCAATGGCTCTGAACCACAAAACTGTAAGAACATTCTTTGCTTCATTTCCCATAGTTGTAGAAAACAGGTAATTATAGAATTACCCCTGTCATTTCCAACTTCAAACTCAAGAAGAAGGTTTTTAAATTCATTAACCAATTTTTAGAATATTTTATTTTCTGCATCTTGCTTGAATAAACACTGTGAATAAATTGCAAGTGTAAGCTTCTTAAGAATGTCTTTAATTTGCTTCTAATGAAGCCAAGGATTTTGGTTCACTAACGATTTCCTTTAACGGGGCAACGAGGTAACAAAATTACAAAATGCAATGCTCTATTTTCGCTTACAAATAGACTGGTAACAATGGACAATGTAGACAGATATAGCAAATTTTAGTAGGCCTATAATACAGTTTTAGTTTTTTAAGGTATAGACCAATAAATACAGTTTTAGCTTTTTTATTTATTAAAGCCTTATTTAGCCATTTTTATGTTTTAGAAGATTGTTAAAAAGCGATCTTAAATAAATAGATTTAAAAAAGAGATTGGGCTATATGACTGCCAAACAATGAAACGGATAATTAAGTTAAAATATCTTAGTTACCTTGCAAGGAACAAAATAGTTTAAAACCTAAGAATCCGGGCCTTAATGATAACACATTTTAAATCCTCGACCTGTTTTGAAAATAGAGAAAATTATCCATATAACATGATATTAATTCTAACTTTGTACATCTTATAAATACATAACAATCGGATCTTTAAGAACCCAACAAGAACTTGTGAGATCGCCTAATTATTATGTAAGATGATACCGCGGTAATCAATCATTTTTAAATATTGCCTCATACAAGATTCATGATAATAGTTTCTGGTAAGACCTCAAATTATGGGTTAGCAGATGAATCTTAAGATTACAGCACAGAACGAGTTTAGTGTCAAGTGTTTGGACCCAACCGGTCGACCTTCGAAGTTTTGGACTCCACCACACTAATTCTTTTCTCTTCTCTCAAATAATAAATATTTTTTTTATTTTGCTTATATTTCATGTCAAGGGCGAGAGACTCCATTTAATCATTTCTGAAGCTACTGTAATTGAAAAGCGGCCTTGTATCCTTCTTGAAAACAACTTCTTCCTCGCTGTTAGAATGGCGTATACACCAAAAGAAGTGCAATGTTAAATTTTGTGCATTGTAAATTTGTGGAAAGTTTTTTAAAATTTCTGTGCAAAGAAATTCTACAAGGACATAATGGGGAGAGTACTTCTACTGTAATTATATTACATCATACTGTAATCATAGAATACTAACATACTCAATGGCAATAGACAATTCCTCAGCAAACTAAAGGAATATTATTTTATGGAACTCGAAGATTCATTGCCGTGCTTACCTGAGCCCGCTGTTCAACCCTATTCCGTGCTAACTCTATCCAATCATCCCTTGCAAATCCTACTTCCCTTAAATCCATTTTAATAATGTCCTCCCCCTACGCCTAGGTCTTCCGGTTCTCCCACTCATTACTTTTGTGATATGTCTTTCCTCCCCCATGCGCGCAACATGTCCAGTCCATTTCATCCTCCGTGATTTAATTACCCTTACTGGGTTTAAAGTGTCTCAGTCTATGAACATTTCAGTTTCAAATGTTGATTCAGTATACAACGGTATTTTGTCCGATAAAGGAACTAGAAATCATGTTTACTTGTTATTTCAATGAACAGGCTAAATAATGAATTTGAAATTTAAATTAGTACAGTAATATTTGACATTTTCTTTCACCAACTTTATCCTGCTTTGAGCCTACTGTTTGTACCGACATTAACAACATTTATTCACCATTAAATCGTGTCCCTATGTATAACACAAATGCATGAGTAGGCCTACTTCCTCAAAATTTCTCCTGGAGAATGCAGAAAATTGGCTAATATTTAGCTAAGTTCAGGATAACTTTAAATAACGATGGTAATGTGTATGGATTAGGTCCACTATCTCTTTGGATCATAAATCTTTTAATATTTCCATACACGCATGCTAATGTTCGGCTGTTTTCCTGGGTTGAGAGTACAGTATATAATCCACGCTGTACGCACAGGATAATATATTTTCATAAAGCTGAAGCCTTAACGACCGTGACCCCAATACGGAGCTTGGTGTGGGGAACACGTACTGGCTGGTAATTTACAGATGAACAAAACGTGACCAGGCAGACGAGAGTGGTTTCCCTGAGCTAAGCCTGGATACGCCACGAAAAAAATGCACTTCTTAGGGGATGTATAGTTCATCTAAGCCTGTACGCCTACATACAAGTTCTAAGAGCACTCACAGCTGTAGGCTTATGCTCATATAAGAATTTTTAATTAGATTTCCAGAATAGATATCTAACAAAACTAGGAAGAACGAAATAAACAAACAAATGGTAGAAAAAAGAAACAGATCAAAGAGAGAAAGAAAGAAAAGGAGAGGAAAGTATAAAACAGACAGAATAAAAAAATAATTTGAAATAATATTTGAACTGGTGTTTCCCTTTCGACTTTTATACCCACATTCCCAGTTTTTATTCTTATGTAATACCACGAGAGTTTACGAGTTTATCGATAGATTCGCGACTGGGCAGCAGGACCAGGACCAGGTGATCAACCCTCGTCGTCCTATCCATCTTTTTCGGGAAGTCTTATAATCTAGAAAGCGTCGCACAATTGGTGCATAGCGAGCAGGAGTTCCATCTGGTTGAAAATAAAAGTCATCATCATCATCATCATCATCCTTTTGAATTCCGTGTCTGGTCGACCACTTTTCGGCACATTCCCGACAAACTCTACCTGATTAAATTTATTACGTAATCTATAAATTGTGATCCACGATAGAGAAAGTGTTTCAAATTCTACACACCATTTCTCTCGAACTCGTTCGCAATTTCCTGACTTCCAGTAATGTTTCAAAATCCAAATTCGATGGTCTTTAGTTAAATTCTCAGTCATTGCGGCACAAGGAATTGAAATTAATTACAACAATTAATTAACGAAAGATAAACTGAGCAAGGCTAGTAAACTTTAAAATGAGATATATAGTCATATACATCAAAATTACTCATCTCAATTCACCAAATGTACCGTTTATACCATTATACACCTACTTATGCCCTCCCCTTTACAGTACAAGTTAAACAGTTGACAGGCAGACAAAATACAGGCAATCGGACAGATCCGTAAGAGGAAAATGAAGAAATACAGTTAACAGAATTGGCAAAGTAAAATAAGATGAGTGAGAGGGAGAGAGAGAGAGAGAGAGAGAGAGAGAGAGAGAGAGAGAGAGAGAAAGGAAAAGCGAAGAAGTACTATAAAATAACGAATTAATACCAGGAGCAAGAAAATAAAGAATATATTAAATAGAGAAGGAAAGAAAAAAAGAGACAGAAAGAAGAGACAGAAAGAAGAAAAACTTTAGCGGTCTAAGTGGAACAGAATCTTGGACATCTGTTCCGAAAACAGATTATATTTAACCAAAGAGAATGAAGTGCACTAGGCCTACTAGCTATGGGAGGGAGAAATATAAATAACTTGTCATCTTTGGCGGTACCGGTGTTTTCTTTAGTAAATAACGTTCATTTTAATGTGTTTGATGAAAATTACTAAATTTAATTAGAATTTTTAATAAATTCAATCTAGGAGCAGTTCATTGCCATAGTATATACAATAATAAGAAGAATAAGAACTGTACCGTTCATTGACGCCGGCTCATGCAGATGTATTCCCTGAAGCAGAATATGAAGCTGACTCACCTGTAAACATAAAAACAAACTCGCCGTTACTATCATTTGCATTCAGTCACAAATAAGCTAATAAAATAGTAGCAGTAATGAGACTCATACATAGAGCATGTTTTTATACAGGGTGTTAATGAATAACACCGAAATATTTTTTACCTGTATATAGAGGGGACATAGACAAGCAACTTTTATTAGGAAATTTTTTCTCTATGACGTAAAATGTGTATGCTACAGGGCATTAAAGTCATTATAATTTGGTACTCATAAGTCAATAATTACGCCAAATAGGGTTACAATTTTCATTAAATTGACTTCATTCTTTCCTAGTGATCGATGAAAACCTGATTCTTAATCATTCATCCACAACTATATCATAATTTAGAGATTTCATAATCTGCAAAATTTACAGATAATCACATGACTGGCCACCACTGCATTAGTCTTATTTTATTCATAACTAATGACTACAGTGTTAACAACGAAGTTCTTTTGATTTAAATATTTTTCTAATGTTAGAAGTCAGTGGCATCCATGCCCTGGGAGATCTTATGCTGCAACATGAAAAATTGAATTCGTAGCTTGTCTATTTCCCCTCTATACACAGGTAAAATATTTCGGTGTTATTCATTAACACCCTGTATAAATTCAAATCTTGAAGTTTCACGACCTTAATGGACTATCAGGTTCAAGCTAGGGTGGGATTCTTCCCAATGCTCATTTTCTACTACGTGAAACCATGGAAATGAAAACAGTAAATAAATTCTTTAATCTTTTCACAACTGATTGTATATGGTTTTATAAGCAACCACCAAGTAAAACCATCAGCTTGAAGTCAATGGGGGAAAAAAAAAATCAGTTAATTAGCTGGCTTCCAATAATGGCTGAATAATAAACTTAATACGTGAATAAAAATACATTTTACATAGATTAATACTCTAATTAGTCTTATATCTATGCTTCCATGTGATGGGTTTATACATCAGTAGAAGTGAAAACGTTAACATAGGGTATATTTGGATCCTTCCATAAACCTACCCTTTTATCCTTTCAGAATTCTCTAAAATCAGCATGAGTTGTAGATTTGTTCGTTATGTTTGTCTATGACGTTTGTTGCTTATCCCTTTAACCGTAGCCCAATGTAAGCACAAAAATTGCCTCTGATGTAGATCGGGATCGTTCCAGTCAACTATAGTCCTTTCACATTCGCCAGATGTTTCAAGGCCAAACGTAGCACGGCTATGATACCCCCACTTACCGTGCTCATATGACATCATACCCCTCCAATGCCAGTCACATGACAAGCCAGTAGGGAGTTCCCCCTTGGTGTCGTATGAGTGTGTGCGACAGCGCAGCTCCTCTGCGCAAAGGGGAATACTGACTTCTGATCAGTGGGGGCATATTAGACGTGAGAAGTTGTGGCCTTGAAACCTCTGGCGAATGTGAAAGCACTATAGGGAGCAGAAATCCAGTGCCTTAGTACCAGAAATGTTCCACATAGAACGACAGCTGTAGAATGTACAGTGTTATAAAACTACGTGATAACTGAAAACATAATTTAAACCATCTTGTTTCATATTTTACATACCCTAAATATACCCCTAGGTCTGGCTAAATTTTTGGCTTCCTCCTATAATAAAATCTCCTAAAATTACACTTAAAAATAATATTTTGAACGTTATTTTAAGGGAAGTCGCGAGCACCCAACAAACTTTGTACAACATAATTATTGAAAATTTCACAAACTATTCTGCTCGTTATTATGAAGAAACATCAACAGAACTCCACCGCGGCAGTAATTTACTTTGGTTGTGCTGTCCATCGATTTATCGAGGGCATAATGATCGGAGGCGTAATCAACAAGAAAAGCAGTAAAGTCAAAACTGAAATTCATAGATTCAAATTAATTTACTGGGTTTGTCCCTAATCTAGGCATATCACTGCTAAACCAATGCCACTGTTTTTAACCTTTTTCACTGATACTGATGTATAAATTGGCTATCTAAAAAGACTGTATAAAAGCTTAGGTATAAAATTAATAGACTTCTGTTTCATGTAATATGTGACCATTTTTTCCTCTTGTCATGAAATTAATTCATTTTTACCAGCTCCAAACAATTTACATACCTCTGTATTTATAAAAATAATAAAAAAATAATAAAAAACTATTTTACTTTTCTCTTTAGTTTTTGACTGACAGCTGCAAGCAGAATATATTATAAAGAATGATACATCATATAAGCAAATGCTTATTCCTTTATAGATAATCTATAATCCTATCTCGGAGAGAAAGAAAAGAAAGCCTGGGGAATGAAGAGAAGTTGAAATTTGAATTTATAATACCCAGGAGCAGATACAGCTTCCTGTTCTGCTCCACCATGTGAACTTTAATGCATTGAATGTCTTCTTCACAAGCATCGTCTTTATAAAACATACACCGCTGAAAAGACTTCTTTTCATCTCTTACTGGGTTATATGCAAGAACAGACAGAAAATTCTTTCGTTTATATATTTTTAAGTATACGTATACAACTGAGTTGTCAGTATATTCTCACCGGTACACAGTAAGCATTTTTCAATATTTAGTCTACACACTGAATAGAATAGACATATTGGAACCTCTCAATCTAAAATCTACATTATTCAAGTACTTTATGTTTGAATTTTTGTCTTTGTATTTAATGTACGATTCTTGTATTCAGGTAAATCATTTCTTATTTTTCATTTTTTATTATTATTATTTTTATTATTATTATTATTATTATTATTATTATTATATATTTCATGATTTTGCCCTGGCTGAGTGGTAGAGAAGGCATCTTATGGCCTTAACTCCGCCAGGTAAAATAAATAAATAAATAAAAGAGGTGTTCCGATAACCATCAGTAATGGCGGGCAATGCATTATTTATTAAGAATACCGGAATAGAAACAATACAATATTTTATAGACTGCTATTAGTCTAGTAAACAATGTTTGGTTTACTGTTTCCAGGCAAAATAACTATTCTTTTTAAATTTATTTATTGCAGGTCGCTTTTTAACAACCAGGGTCACCAACGAACAGAACTAATCTTTATATTTGATCAAAACGTAAAACACATCCTTTGAAAATAAAACAAACACTTTAATGACAAGCGATATATCAATTGCAAATTACTTTAAGTGCCTTAAGTTTTTCAAACCTACTGATGCCAACATTATGGTTAATCAAATCAGTTGATTTTATCACAGAATACTCTGACCAAAGACTACATGTTTTGATCTTGTTGGACTTGTAAAAATACGCTAATACTGTATCCTCATTTATTCTTACTCCATTATTCACGCACCAGTCCTTGAAATTCGTGTAACTGCTCATATAAAGTTTTCTTGATTATTCAGGAAGCAAATACAAAGTTGCATGTAAGATTGTAGCTGTGGACCATCAAATTGGGCTACATCTTCTTCACTCATTTTTAGTTTTTCAAGCGAAACCTAAAACCGAGACTTCAATAAACAAACTTTGTTGACTTCTCCTGTTTCCAAGAAACATTTCCTCAATCATATAAAAGAGTAAAGTAGGCTACTCATATGTATAACTTATATAAATTTCTTTATTATAAAAATGTTACTTAGCATTTTTATTCACAATTACAGAACGCCCATGTTTATTTAAAGCAGCTGAAATGTCAATGCATTTAAAGGCCACTGCTCTCATTGGTTAATAGGTTATAATATGGGGTTCCTCTTTGGTCTGCATAATGCAGTGGACTTTGAACTGAATGTTACTTTTAACATAAAACCACTAGCCTAGGCCTACTCTGAGATCTATTAATGAAACGCTACACAAAGAGTATAATACCTTAAAATTCACAGCTTCGAAGTTTAAACAGTTAAATACTGATTTTATCGAGCGAGATAGCAGAGATGGAACTCGCATGCGGGATGTCCCGGATTCAAACCCTGTAGCCAGCCGATTTGACTTGGGCTTTTTCATCGTTTCCCCAAATACTGAACCATATCCATTGAAATTGAGAATCAATTGAAATGAACGAGCCACAACACCTCAACAACAGCAAACAGATGCACACTAATAGTTGCATGGTCTACTCTGGTATACCTATAGAATCCGAACTCTTGGTATGACCTCGATGTTCGAAGTTTTTCATGATTTCCCCAATAATGAACCATATCCATTGAAATTGAGAATCAGTTGAAATGAACGGGCCACGACACATCAACAATAGCAAACAGATGTACACTAATAGTTGCATGGTCTACTCTGGTATACCTATAGAATCCGAACTCTTGGTATGACCTCGATGTTCGAAGTTTTTCATGATTTCCCCAATAATGAACCATATCCATTGAAATTGAGAATCAGCTGAAATGAACGGGCCACAACACATCAACAATAGCAAACAGATGTACACTAATAGTTGCATGGTCTACTCTGGTATACCTATAGAATCCGAACTCTTGGTATGACCTCGATGTTCGAAGTTTTTCATGATTTCCCCAATACTGAACCATATCCATTGAAATTGAGAATCAGTTGAAATGAACGGGCCACGACACATCAACAATAGCAAACAGATGTACACTAATAGTTGCATGGTCTACTCTGGTATACCTATAGTCATAGGCGTAACCAGGCCGACCATATGGGGGGGTTATAACATCCGCGGGGTCTGGGGGGTATAAAAATTATGATGCAAAATAATGAGTTTTAAGCTTCCCCCGGAAGATTTTAAAAATTAAGACGCAAAATAACGAGTTTTAAGCTTTCCACGCTTTATACTTGTATTAAGTAATTTATGGGCAGACTTAAAAAATTATACAATTTTCCTTTTTTTAATCAATGGGGGGGGGGTTCAAACCCCCAAACCCCCCCCCTCGGTACGCCTATGCCTATAGAATCCGAACTCTTGGTATGACCTCGATGTTCGAAGGAGTTTAAAGCTGAATTTAAAAAAATAAGTTCCAAGTTTACATATAATGAGTATTCATGTAAATCTACATTTCAAACTGCTATATTATAATATTTTCCAATTCTGTTTTGTCAATAACTTCTTACATCTACTAGTTGTATAATGCCATATCCTATTAAATAATATAAAGCCGCGTGGTTTACTTTCGGTTAACGGTACCTATGAAAAATTAAGCATAAAGAAATTACAATCCTTGGGAATGTAACAAAACAAAAGAGAAACTCCTTCAGATATTACTAAGATCTAAATATAGGCGTGTATAAATAAGTCAAGCGTTCTGTTAAATATTAACAACTAAAAAGACACGTGTGTTTACAAGTGAAGTAATAGCAATTCCCATAAAACTTCATTTCGCATGCAGGAATAATGTGCGAGTGTTCAATAAATAAGGAGACGTGACAGAAAACTCCTCCCTGTTCATTAATCACAGTTCCAATAGGTGCTGTAAATGAACAGTCTATTTGTTTCCTTACTGTCCGCTTTGTGCTGTTAATATTCATGGTGCAATCAGACCGGATTTTACATTTTCTTGACACGTCAGGCAATGTTTCCAGCTCTCCATACGAAAAGGAAATCATGTACACTTATTCGGAAAACACTCCTTAATGAGAGATCCGGTATTTATCTTTTACAAAATCCGGATCTCAATTTGCATTTATCGTGACTATTTAGCGAATAAAAAGACGGAGTCATTAACATCCTACGTAGGCCTACTTACATTCTTCTGTTCTTAATTTTCTCTCCAAAACATGTAGATTGCCTTCCATGATAGTTTGATTTTCAGTGCACTTGGAACCTAGCCCAGGGAATTCAATTGTTTATGGTAAAAAAAAAAAATTACAGAGCACAGAACTTGCACAAGAAAGTAAAACCGAGCGAGATGGCCGAAATGGTAACGTCTTGGACTCGCATTCGGGAGTTCCCAGGTTTAAATCCCGTGGCCGGTCAATTTGACATGGGTTTTTTCATGGTTTCTCCAGTCGTAAAGGCAAATGCCCAATCGGATATTTACATATGAATCATCCTCACCATTTCATCTTGTATCATATCCATTTAAATCAATATCAGTTGAAATTTACTCCATAAAAATACAATAGTAGAAACAACTGACAATCGTTCCATGGCCTACCCTACTGTATAAGACAAACATCCCGAACTTCTGATATGGCCTCGCAGCTAAAAGGAGTATCAACACAGCTGAATTAAAAAAAGAAGAAGTAATTTGTCAACTAGTGTTATTAATTCGTAGGTCTACTTATTATTATACCATGTTATAACGCTTCTCCACAAATAAAATTGTACATTATTTATACGTATCCTCTTTTGCTCATTGCATCTTTCTCTCATGATTTTGTTTTAATTGATATTGTGATATAAGAAAATATCATTGTATATATTTTCCTGTACTAATATGGGGATATTCTGATATAGAGCATAAACTTTACTGTATATTAAACTCCCTTTACAATGTAACAGTAAATATAGTCTATACGGTGGATAAAGTTCAATATGAGCCTCACAGGTGCAACACTTTTTTTTTTTTTAAGTTTGAAGTTTGAAGTTTATTGTTACATAAATTATTACATTTCTTCAACAAAAATTTTTCATCCCGTGATAATAATCAAACCCGTAAAATTTATTCTGAAAAGCAGATTCCAAGAAATAGCAAACACTTCACATGTTTCATTTTCAAGCTAGAGACTTCAAACAGCAAAGCACCCAGAATTTATGGCTCTCGAGTGCAAGGGCAGAGGGCGAAGGAGCGAATTTTCTCTAATGACATTCATTACATGGTATGGTTTGCTGAAACAATGAATAGAGTAAGGAAAGTTCGGAATGAATATTATAGGAGAAAAATTCCTCCGACACTGGGACTTGAACCCAGGAGCTTTGGCTATTCGCGCCAATGCTCTACCGACTGAGCTAAGCCGGAGTTCAATTCACAGCGCCAGATGGAACCTCTCTCCTATGACCTCAAGACCCAGTGTCGGAGCAATTGTTCTCCTATAATATTCTCATGTAATGTCCAACAGAGACAATAATCTGTGGTTCATGAAAGCTTATATATATCTATTCGGAATGAAGCTTTGAATTGTGTGCCCTGGGTTTGATGCTGGACCAGAACAACTGCCTCAAAAAATAGGAACGTCAGTGACGAGAATTTAATTTTTCTGTGTGTTGTGGGCGATGCCCGTTGTTTTATTCCAATACGAATGTCTTTACACAAGAGCAACTTTTTTATTAAAACAAACAAATGAAGACTATAAAAATGCAGTTACTGACGCAGTTCAACTACGTCACGGCTTGCGTAAAACCATCTTCATTTTACTGCCGAAGAAAAGATACTGTGGACTTTTATTATCTCTTTATAAGTTAGTGAAACTAGTTGTCAGTTTTAAAACATTATTTAATTACGTTGCAAAGAAGACAAAGAACCGATGCCCAAGTGAATTGTCTCACATACACAACAAAGGAAGGCTATTTCTATTTCCATAAGAAGAGTAATACTATTATGCTATTCCAAATTGGATATAAGAGTAATTACAAAAGTAGTTCCTTTATTTTCAACATTCTACATGTTCTTTGAAATTACTTCATCATATCGCACGTAAACGTACGTAGGTAATTTTTATGGACTGGGATTACCGTAGCTATATAAACTTCATATTTAACGTGAATTTTCATTAAATTTTAGTAATTTTTATTGGCAGACTTAAAAAACTGGAGAAGGTACTCAATTCATTCCGTATATGTAATACTAGCTTAAAAGACCCGGCGTCGCCCGGGTTTTGTATTTTGTAATTGGAAATTAACTTATGAAGGATTTTCAATTTTAAATTCTAGGTCCTTATATAGGCATTTATAATTTGAAATAGGAAGAACGACTTATTACACTCAAACTATTCCCTCAGAAAACGCTTGATATAGTTTTTTATGGCTCATAGAGGATCTAGAATTTTGCATCCCATCGCTTGTACAGTGCACAGCAAGCCTGGTAGAGGTTTAAATAAGAAGAAACAGAAATTCCAGTAACATAAAATTGTAATATCGAGGCGGGAAATTTCCCACTCTTATGTTACCATAAAACCGTTTTGGAGATGAAATTAAACAGAAAGCATTATCACTTTCATACTTTTCTCTCCAAAAACCTGCGATATAATATAATAATATACACATTACCATACCTCGTTTTGTTTTCTCTATGTCCAGGGTAGAGAAAGTTATGTGATTCCATTATTTTAGTGGATTTCATTCTGTAATATTTATTTATAACGAATTATTTTGATAACTTCTCTTATTTGTCAAAAGTGCATTTCATTTGGTTTTTCCAAGCCCACCTGATACCATTTGGCAACAATATATTCTGTGATTTGGAATTGATAATTATATGTAAAAAGGGATTAAGTATTTTCAAAAACATTTAATTTTTGGCATTTAGAATCAGAATTTTTCAAAATCCTTTCTTAGTGAGCACCTACATTATGCAACGAAGGTACTGTCAAAATTCCAAATCTCTACCTGTTATAGTTTAGGCTGTACGTTGATTCCTGTCATTCAGTCAATCAGTCAGTCAGTCATTCATTCAGTCAGTCATTCATTCAGTCAGTCAGGACAAAGCCTTTTATATAGATAGAGATTCCATATAATTATTAAACAGTTGTAAATGCGAATGACGTTACAGCTATTCACTCTTCACGAATTATTCTACTTTTTCCAAACTTATAGGGCAGCTAGAATAATAAAATTTGGCATCCTTACTAGCAGTTGGATGTGCCAATGTGCCTGCCAAATATTATGATTCTATCTGATCTATAAGTATGCAAAAAATTGCATAAATATGTGGCAAGAAATTTCTTAAAATAAAAATCTATCTAAGGTATAATCGAAGGTGATCCGAAAAAATGTCAAAGGACCAAACTCTCAAAATAAGTTACTGCTGGTGAAATCTGATTCTTTATTGAACTTACGGTTTGTATATTATAAGCCTATAAAAGAAGGTCTGTTAAATGTATTTTGGGGAGTAAACATTAAAAAAATTGAACTTTCAGCAATTTTTTCATCGGTTATTGGCTAAAAGCTGTAAGTCTGCTAAATTTGACATTTCTGGTTCATCTGAATGTGGGCCAACAGTGTCAGTGTATGCCTGTGGTATAGTAAAAATCAAGTAATAGCAAACAAGCTTAAAGTTACATCACAGCTAGGAAAAGTAATTCTTTTGTTGTGTTCCTGGGCTCGAGGATTACATGCATTAGGATGGGTGGAGAGAATCCCAATCTCGACCTTGATTGGCGTTGTCAAGAACATGTTCCTCTCTGAGTATTGACATGCGGATTTGCAATTAAGATACCCTTCAAGCGTGACTTACCGCACTGTCATGTTATCATCTGCTAATTACATTTTGCAGTAAAGAACAAATGTCAAGGCTTACTCTATCACATTACGACAAATGCTACATCTTTGACATTATTACCGTCCTCCTTCCGCTGTTATGTTAAAGGGGGACATATAGCTTTCATGACTAAAAATGAGTAAAATATACATAATTGAAGCGTTTAATTTTATAAGGGTCTAAGTGCCAAAGTCATGATTGTGTAGCAAACAAGACATAGACCCACAGAAAGACATGCCGGAGACAGACCCAGTGCTAAAACTTGGAATTTATTGCTACTATGTGGCTTTCGCTGGACCTTGGATCCTTCTGAAATGCATTGGCCAGGATACATAGATCCATTTAAAATTATGAGCTGAAAAATCATGATATTGGCACTTAGACCCTTACAAAACTAAACGCTTCAATTATATATTTGTATTCATTCGCTAATAAATCATGCTTTTAGGTTCTAATATGGCATGCTTAATATTCACTACTTCTACTGTCGTACAGTTTTCATTTTTTAAAAAGAACTGATACCTGTCAATACCTGTCAATATGTAATTATCTCAGATAATGCAACGAGAGGTCCGGACTTTATCGATAGAGAACCCGGATCTCGAGATAAATTTATTGTGATTAATTAGAGAATATTCACCCATTAAATCCCTATTTGTGTCCCTATTTGTCGCGGCGGGACAATCAGTTTGTTGTAGTGTAAGGCAATCTGTATGTTTTCGCTTTCTAAGTTACTATGATGTAATATCTATAATAATTTTTTCGTGTACACAGCTTTTTCGTGTAATTTCCCAAATCCCATTTTTTGTAGCTCGAGGTAGTCTCGGTCCCGTCCATCTTGAATTACAGAGCTACTACTCTAGTCATACCTGTAATTTTATATATTATCTATTTTAATACTTATTACAATGCGTGGTAAATTGGTATGTTTGCTGTAATCGTCCCACCCCTCATTACTTTGGTGCGAAGGGATTGCGATTTTTTTTGTAGTTGTGACTGATATTCAATAGTGGTTTTAAAATTAAAATTGCAATATTAATTTCGTCTATTTATTTATTCAGGGCCGAAGGAGCATTATACTTTTGCCAAAATTACACTGGATAGCTGTACAATTTTATTTTGAGAATAGAAGTGTTTTAACTTATATGACAAACAAAAGAGTTACAAGATAAGGTAAAATGCTGTTTAACTATGTAGACTTTATGTAGTGATAAATATAAATGGGTAAGTACAATATTTAAAGAATCTTTCAGTGCTAAAAAGGTTAGTGTGTTTAGTAATATGATAGAAGGGATTTTTAATTCCTTTGCAAAGTTGATAATGAATTTAGAAATAGGGCCTCTGGCAACGCACTTATCATTATTCGTATATTAACTTATTATTATTATTATTATTATTATTATATTTATTATTATTATTATTACATTATTACTCGTATATTATTTTATTATTATTATTCGTACATTATTATTATTATTATTATTGTTATTACATTATTACTCGTATATTATTTTATTATTATTATTCGTACATTATTATTATTATTATTATTATTATTATTACATTATTACTCGTATATTATTTTATTATTATTATTCGTACAATTATTATTAGTATTATTATTATTATTATTGTTATTGTTACTATGATACTGTTATGTATTGTTGGTACAAACATGCACGCTGACAGATGGGCTGGATGATTACGGTACATTAAGTGGTAATTGCCAGGGGACATTGGGGAGCATCAGAGCAATACCTGCATCTGAATACCGTGCTTCCGCTATACACATAACAATAACAGAGTGGCATCCAGCCCTAGTTCCTTGGAATCTGAGTGCACATAACCAGAACATCACCGAAAATTGTAGCCTATTTTGAAGTGAATCACTCAACTTTTCCATTAATTATTTAAGTATCTCGCTGTTATTTAAGTATCTCGCTGATCTCGCTGTTATTTAAGTATCTCGCTGTTATTTAAGTATCTCGCTGTTATTTAAGTATCTCGCTGTTATTTAAGTATCTCGCTGTTATTTAAGTATCTCGCTGTTATTTAAGTACCGGTATCTCGCTGCTATTTAAGTATCTCGCTGTTATTTAAGTATCTCGCTGTTATTTAAGTATCTCGCTGATATTTAAGTATCTCGCTGATATTTAAGTATCTCGCTGATATTTAAATATCTCGCTGATAACTAGAATGAATGTCTCGTTATCTAGCCTAGGTAAATTTATATTGTACACGATTTTCATGGCACTTAGCCTATATTGCTTTTATTTGTTAATTTCTTAGTTTTAAGTGTCAATTTTAGTGTATATTATAGTATAATATTATAATTATACACACATCCAATTATAATATAATTCTTTAATTCATTTTGTTTTCTCGGCATATTATTGGACGCATTTTTGTCTTATGTTTTAATATAGGTACTTCAATATTGTATTATTATTTTATTTTTAGCATTTTGTATTATGTATGATATCTATTGTATTTGTTTTTTTGTAAATTCCCTTTAATGTATTTTGTCTTTATCCTGGTTGAGTTGAAGATAAGGCCCTATGGCCTTAACTCTGCCAGGCAAAATAAAACATTATTATTATTATTATTATTATTATTATTATTATTATTATTATTATTATTATTATTATTATTATTATTATTATTAATATTAATATTTGCTTCGATCCAAATTAATAATTTTCTTAACCTATTATTGATATTATTAGGCTATGACATCTGACTGGTATTAAAAAATAGTGACAGGCTCGGAATAGCCAGATGTGATATCGGGGACTTTTTCGGGGCGTCCTCCGTGCAGTGGTGCTCCTGCGCCCCCTTCGAGATAAGAAAATTAATAATTAAAACACAATTTTTCACCCCTGAGACGGGAAAGGAAGTACAGTATGCTTTGATCCTATAATAAATGAACTGAACTGGATTAATTTCTCACAAGAGGGCAGCTTTATTATTACGTAATATACGGGTCTGCTTTATCACAGTGTAGGCAACCTTAAACTTGGAAAATTTTTAATGCAGAACAAGGTACAAGAAATAAACCAGGAATCTAATAATTGTGTTGCCAGTTTTCTGTGCAGTCCGGCACGGGTTTGTATACTGTGTGAGAAATTGAATCTCAGGCATACATTAAGGGCTAATCGAACCCAACCTTTCTTCTTCGGCCTACAGAGAGAATAATTCGAACGACAGCCGTCCTTCGTCAAGGATTACCGTAAAGGTACAGCCTACCAGTACTTTAAGAACCTTGCAGCCTACCAATATGTCCAAAAGAACACCACCTAGGTAATTAATAAATGCGAACAGATACAGTAATTACTCAGAAAATGTGATTGTTATAATGTCTTGCGACTAACAACATAGTTATTTGCTATGTAAGATCGTAATAAAGGACAACAGGCAAGCAAAAAGTTAACAAAACGAGAGCTAACGAGTTTTGTTATCCGTGTGAGCCTATTAAGTTCTTATAACGATCGAACATCGTACGATGTTTTATGTTATTTTGAATCGTGAATTTTAAAAGGAAAATAATTTAAATTCGCTTGTATTTAGAATAGTTATAAAAAAACATATTGCTGATTTCGTATGTAGCGGAATTCGGGTTCTTTTGGTTGGCACCAATCTGTTTGAAACAAATTACATATGAAAACAATTGAACAGTGCTTCTACCATTTGCTGAAAATGCTAGATCGTGATCTATTCGTAAATAAATTCATTATATTTCTGTTTTAGTTATAGAAGTTATGGAATAAGCAAATAACGAACTGATGTGGAAAATTCCTTCTCTATGAAACGGAATTGCATACTTTAAATCAATGGGGAGAAATAAAGACCGTAAGTAATGTTATGAGCGAAACTATAAATTGTGTTGGCTTATTTCTATGCTTTCTCCAAAATCGTCTAGTTTATGGACCAATTTTACTTTCTCGCTTATACGTAGTATAGAGAAAGTATTGTGATCGTGACAAAAAATCGAAGTCGAGATAACACCGGGAGAGCATGTTTCATGAAGCCTAGGAACTGAAAAAAATATTTTTGGAATGACGTCTGTCCGTCTGTCCGTCTGTCCGTGGACAAGCACAGCGGGTAAACGGTTCATTGTATTTACTTAATTTTTTTAAATAAGGACTTTTTCGAAATTTTGTCGAACCGCCCTGAAATTTAGCTTTAGGCCTACAACTGAAATATTAAGGGACTTTTCATGAAAACTTTTTTAAAAAATTCGATTTTCTAAAAAATGGCTCTAACGATTTTAATAAAAAATTAAAATTGAAAACTCTTATCTATGACTAATAAAATGGCTATATCTGTATTTCTGCAAAAATGACTTAAGGGGTACTTTACTCGTATCCATTTTCAATTTTTCTAGATTATATCCATTACAGTAGGCGATACATGAAAACCTACCACAGTAAAGTTGTAGAGAAAATTAAAATGAACATTTTTTTGTTTAACACATTTCTTTATACATTTAATAGATATCAAGATAAAAACGAAATAAGTACGGCTTAAATGCGAATTTCAGAACATAATGTTAATTAAAATATGAATGACATTCTGTTGCCCCTAGTAACAAGAAAACTATAGGCCCAATGTACTTATTGTTGTGAAATGCAATCAGTTTAGCTCAGTCGCAATGAACACACCAAAACCAATTACAACGAGGTGGTATGGGCTAACAGTTCCGAGGTCCTGGATTCAAATCAAACCTCGTGGCCGCCCAAATTGACTTGGGTTTCTCATGGTTTCCTCGTTCGCAAAGGCAAACGCCGGGTTTGTAGGACAACTCATCGCCGCTATGTCACTGGATATTATAATCGTTTAAACTGAATATCACATAAGAAGACAATCACTAAACAATAGAAACAGATGACGCGAATGAGTTGTTAATATAGATTAATGGTTCACGCAAACATACTAAACACATATGACCTACATGCAGTTAATGTAATATAACCTTAGTAGTAGTAGTAGGACCACCGGCGTGGCCTTGTGGTTAGCGTCGCTGACTACAGATCCGTCGGCCCGAGTTCGATCCCCGGATTTTTCTGAGGTAGGCAGGTCTCGTAGGGGTACACTCAGCCTCGTGATTCAAATTGAGCAACTACTTGATAGAGAAGTAGCGGCTTCGGTCGTGGAAACCACACCACTAATGGCCGTGGGTGTTGGCATGCTGACTACATGCCCCCCAATCCTGCCATCTGCCTGTGGTAGATGCGGAGCGGTCGGGTGGTAGGCCAAATCCCTCCAGGGATTTAGTGCCATGGAGTTTAGTTTTAGTTTTAGTAGTGGCGAAATTCAAATATAAGTCGCCCCTTAATCTCCGCCCATTCGATATCACATTTGCACGGACTTTGTGATGTATTTTGTTTCTGAGCGAAGCAGAGTGACCAACTGTCCCTGTATATTGTCGCAAGTGCCTTGTATCCACCTCTACATATAGCTAAATAATGCATAACACTAACCACATAGTTAAGTGCGCGAAGCGGAGGCGGCAGCCATAGAGAAGCGCCCTTGAATTTTCGAATAATGTACGATACACTGTTTGTAGGTTTAGGAAATGTGGGATATCATATCTCCCGCAAGGTTTTCCAGCCTGTCACCTCTCGTTTAGCGGTATGACGTCACACCTCCAACGTCCAATCACGAGTTTCTCATAATACGAAGACAGAAGAATTCGCTAGATCGTGGTAGAAAAGAAACAGCATCGGTGAGGGTGGGTTGGGTGAGACCGATTCATCCCAAGGTGCGACTTATATTTGAATTTTCCCATGTATTAGTAGTACTAATAATATGCAGTTTTACTGCCATTGATTATTATTGTTATTATTAATATGATTTCACGGTAAAAGCATTGAACATAACGATCGACCCTGATGCTTTCCGTTCTGGATAGGCTATTGGTTAGTTTTATGAAAATGTAATAAGTAAAATTTAATTGTCTCTTTAAATTACTTTTTTCTGTGCTAGCCTTTAACACGTATAAGCGAGAAAGTTTGTGCAACATATTTTTGCACCATTTATTTTATTGCCGAAATAGTTATTTATGTTATTTTGAATTGTAAATGATAAGTAGGTACACGGCAACAGTATAGTAGGAATAATAGTAATTACAGTGGTTAAAATGAATGAAATGGATAATCATTAATTTGACGAAAAGAACAAGAATGACAGTGACAATTGGGAATATCCTCTTATCATCTCTATAACGTGCTTTTATTTTTTACTCAACGAGCTTAGCCAGTAAAATGAATTTCTAGGAGAGAGTTCTGTCAAAAAATGTTTATGATTCAAAATAACAAATTCTTTTAGGAATCTCTATTGAAATATTAAGATATAGTGCTCAGGTCTTGGTGCAAAGTGATTGGTATAAAGACTGCAGAATAAGAACTTTTTTAACAACCTTTTGAGATCCTATGATAGGTGTTAGCGTATAATGGCATAAGAATCACATAATACATTTAAATGTATAGACCGTAAAATAGAACAATTAACCATTTACATCTAAAATTGTTGTACAACCCAAGAACTTGAAATCTCCAGGGAGCTTACAAATTTAGAATATAAACTTTCGTTAAATTTCTATTAGTGTTTTGGCGTAAAAGATACGGAAGCTGAACCCTCCAGAAATAGTGATCTAGGGCCCGGAAGTTCATGAAAATCACAATTTTAATAATGCACTCTATTACACGCTCGTGTTAAAATATGTAACTTACAAAGCACGAAAGAACTAAGAAATCAACATTTTAAACAGCTTATCTGATAGATTTTAAATATTGTGCACCTCTCTCTTAATTCAAACATTTACAGCATATTTGGCTAAGTGAATGTTTTGCGAACCGACTGTACAATAATGATATTACTTAGCCTAATGTTTTAGGAAAGGATTGTATTATATTATTATAATGACGTTTCACTTCATTAGTTTTCAATTTATTAACATTTTTCTTACAATGACCTCATTTTGGAAAAGTTTTGTAATATATTTTATACAACTTCAATTGTTTTGAAATCCTATAATGTAATTTAGCTATTAAGAGAGCGTAAGTTATTACAATTACTTAAATGCTAGAGAATACTTCATTGAATCCTGAGCATATTTTGCAAATTATAGAGCATATTTGGATTAATATTTTTTCTTCTGATAAGAGCATTAACTTCCGGACTTTAGTGATCATGGGTACACAAAACGGATTTCTTTAAATGGTCAAAGGTCAGACACACAAATAGTAACGATTTTACCCTTACAGAAAATAACTATAAGGAATGTTCCGACTTTAACATTGCAGGATGCCTAAAATTTCCAGTTTGATGTCGGGAAAATTCGGCCTGGTAAAAATGTTTTCATCTGTAGTAGGCACAAGCTATATTCTGCATTGTATTTCGTTTTAGATGCCGGTACCTTAATCCTTGCCGTCAAGGATGAACACTCAATTCCAATTCTTATGCTAAAGACCAATGATATGCAAATGCATGTAGATCCAGGTTCTAGCGAATTTCCTAAGCTCGTCTTAAATGTGCTTCTCCTTCCTTTACAGGGAAAATTCATTTCTACCGCATTCAGATGTTCTCGTCTTCCGTAGGAACACAACATTCTTACTTTATGTTCAACATCGCCTCGTCTTCTACTTCAATGTTTTCTTCTCCTTCGCCTCCCTTTTTTATTTCCTCTTTCTTTGCTTCCTTACACAGACCGTATTTCCCGTTTACGCTAGATTAATTATTCATAACATTACATGTTCGGTCCATTACGTTCTTATCCCAATAAGTTTTCAATAACACTCTCCCGCAAATGGCTATGTCATCCATTCAGGGCTCGTAATTCACATTTAAAAAATACAACCGACTGCTAGCTAACATATAAATATCAAGTTTTAAGTCCTGACATCCAGGTTAAAATAGTATATGGAGAACCTATGTTCTGCCCGATACTGTGGACAGTCCGTTATTACTAGACCCCGGATTTATAAGCAAAATAAAACAGTAAAACAAGCAAACAAATAGGAACGAAATACAAGATATAAGCACCAGAATAATAAAAAACGAAGTACATGAAAACAAATAAACTATTAGTTTCGTAGGAATTTTATCTTAATCACAGCTATTGCAGTAGGCCTATGTAAGAAAGATTTCGCAGATTTTCAGCGATGAACTATTTGTAAAAAGAAAATGCTGTTTCAACGTCCCAGAATGCCACAGGTGCATGTGAAAAGCAACAGTTAATCTTCGATGAATTCCTCTTCAAGAGCCGAAAAAAGAAAGGAAACCAGTGATAATGACGTATAAGGAGTGAAATAAGCGCTTTTATGCGGAAGTTTTGAATAAATTGGACCGCCGGCGTGGTCTTGTGGTTAGCGTCGCTGACTACAGATCCGTCGACCAGGGTAGGGAGGTCTGGCAGGGGTGCACTCAGCCTCGTGATTCAAATTGAGGAGCTACTTGATAGGGAAGTAGCGGCTCCAGTCATGAAAACCACCATTAACGGGTGGGTGTCGGCATGCTGACTACATGCCCCCAAATCCTGTCATCTGCCTGTGGTAGATGACGCAGCGGTCGGGTGGTAGGCCAAGTCCCTCCAGGGATGTAACGCCACGGAGTTTAGTTTAGTTGAATAAATTGAGTAATTCAAAATTATAAAATAACCAAGCATTAAAAAAATAAGCACTATCAAATAAAGTTAAAATTACATTTCGAGGAATGTATTAGGAAATATAACATTTCAGCTTATGTTTAAATGCATTTGCTTAGAAATCGAGGTCAACTGATGACTGAATGCATAATTCTGTCTTATGTTCAAGTAAGGTCAAGATATGGTTTTATTATTACGCATATTATTGCATCAAGAACAGAACAGAACCAGCTATCAATAGTGGGATATACAGTGAGTCCCACGCAGGAGTTGGCCAATGACGCGGGTTTCTGCGTCGCGGCGGGCACAGCTCCAACCTTCGAGCGATCGGGTGAAATATCTACGCAAATAAAGCCGCGATCGGTGTAATGATTCAGGTTATCACAGTTACAGTTGGAATTACAATGAAAATAACCATGTACCTCATCACAAGAGATGTTGGAAATGTTCTCCTCTTGCATCCACACAACACTGGGACCTTTTTAACAAATTTTCTTTCACGCTCATGAGTTCAGCTTCCGATACAGAGTTAATTTCTGTTGTGATATTGTCTTTAAGTTTAATTTAATTTAATTTAATTTAAATTTTATTTACTCTTTTAAATTAATACAGAAAGAGTTACATAAGTTTCCCCAAAGGAGCAAAGCTCGTGTTTGGGGTTAGTTCCTTTTAAATTACATCAGTTAAAAATACAAATACAAATACAAAATACAAATAACATCTAAAGGAATACAGGTGCAATACAATCAAATTAAACTAAAAATACAATAAAATATATTGATACTAGTACTATTCAGAAAAAGGAAAGAAGAACATATAAATCATTATTATCATTATCATTCTTCTAATGTATGGGAAATGACCTATACTCTTTATTTTTCAAGTTTCCCCATAAATAATATTCACATACTGTTAGAAGAACTTCAAGACAATATCACATAGGCCTATCACACACACGATTTATGGACTCAAATAAAATTCAATTCAGTTCAATGTATATTTGGTGCACCCATTCGTGATTAGAATCTGTACACCACCACCTCTCGTAAATCCAGCCCTCGGGGTCAAATAAAAAATCAGCCCATGCCGGGAATCAAATCGGGGCCGCGGGGTGGAAGGCAGGCGTGCTACCAGCTGTTAATGTTATACCTCGAAAAAAATCTTACTTTCACAGCTGGAGTACTGTCTCCATGACCCTGACATGTTAGGTTTAACATCAAACGCAAGGATAACTCCCACTCTTCTTTACAACCTCAGTGGTCAAGGCTCTGTTCTACTGTAGCTTCAGTGATATTCGAACCGGAAAATCAGCCACTAGATTATCCGGCGATAAAGATATGCGATTTCTTGTGCAGCCTGCCATGTGGCAACACCTCTGCTAATTACTTCAAAGTGCTGGCCTTCCGTGCAGAAATCACGTTCCAAGCAACAACTTCAAAGTTAATTTTTTACATACTAGATCCGAGTTCATCTAGGCTGTTGATTTCGGTTCAACTGAATATTTCTATTGAAAGGCCATTTTCAGTCGTCATTTTTCGTATCTCGTTTACCCGGTAATATAACAAATTATCGCATTATTCTTTCTGGAAAACTTACTAGTTACAAAAACAACGCTTTAGCAACGAGTGATTTAAGACCCTTAATTCTAGTAACGGTTTGGGTCCTTTGAATTGCCTATATAAATATCATTTATTTCTATATTTTTGTATTGTTTCATTAATGTTATGGATATATTGTTCTTGTCTTACGAGTGAATTTCTTTTGTAATCTCTATATATATATAAAAGGCTTTGTCCTGACTGACTGACTGAATGAATGACTGACTGAATGACAGGAATCAACGTACAGCCTAAACTATAACAGGTAGAGACTTGGAATTTTGATAGTACCTTCGTTTCATAATGTAGGTGCTCACTAAGAAAGGATTTTGAAAAATTCTGATTCTAAATGCCAAAAATTAAATGTTTTTGAAAATACTTAACCCCTTTTTGCACAGATTTATCAAAACAAATTCTCAGAACGTATTGTTACCAGTGGTATCAGGTGGGCTTGGATTAAATGAAATGGATATTTGACAAATTAGAGAAGGTATCATTATAATTCATATTATCTATATTAATAAAAGGAATTGTCCTCGATGTCCAGCAAAATCTACTGAACGCAGAGATCTGAAATTTTAAACATAGATGGGCTGAAGGGTCGGAAAATGCACCTCGAAGCCGGAATTTTAATTTTAGTTTTCGTTCGTGAGTTATGAGTGAAAAATGGGTAAACAACGTGCATTTTTTGCGTTTTCAAAACATAAGTTTTCAGTTATACATTTCAATGTCAAATCAATTACAGTTGGCTTTGGCTATTTTTGTCATATCTTGAAAATAAAACTTTCGCGATCGCTTGAATGTTGTAAACCCTAAATATGGTCAAACGTTGTTTTATTTGGACGAATCTCACTAGACAGAGGTTTTCTGGGCCAAGAAACTCGAATCTGAGGACGCTTTTACCAGACGATGCTATCTAATCGTGGTATGTAGTCCACGTGATTTAGGTGTTATTAAATATAATGATTTTACTATTATGCTCTTAATTTTCAATTTTTGAAAGAATTATCGCGGGCGAAGCCGCGGGCACATGCTAGTCTCTCTATATATAAAAGGCTTTGTCCTGACTGACTGACAGGAATCAACGTAGAGCCTAAACTATAACAGTTAGAGACTTGGAATTTTGACAGTACCTTCGTTTCATAATGTAGGTGCTCACTAAGAAAGGATTTTGAAAAATTCAGATTTTAAATGCCAAAAATCAAATGTTTTTTGAGAATACTTAATCCCTTCTTACACAGAATTATCGAATCCGAATCACATTTGACATTAAAACATATTGTTGCCAGTGGGTTTCAGATGGGTTTGAAATTAAATTAAATGGAAGTTTGACAATTACAGTTGGCTTTGTCTATTTTTGTCATACCTTGGAAATTAAACTTTCGCGATCGCTTGAATGTTGTAAGCCCTAATATGGTCAAACATTGTTCGACTTGGACGAAACTCACTATACAGGGGTTTTCTGGACCAAGGAACTCGAATCTGAGGTCGCTTTTACCAGGCGATGCTATCTAATCGTGGTATGTAGTCCACGTGATTTAGGTGTTAATAAATATAATGATTTAACTATTATGCTCTTAATTTTTAATTTTTGAAATAATTATCGCGGGCGAAGCCGCGGGCACATGCTAGTACAGTATACTACAGTGAGTCCCATGCATGAGACACATTCATGCTGATGGTGTCAAACTTCTTCACGACAATGCTCGCCCTCATGCTGCTGCAGCTGTTCGTGAGAAAATCAACAAATTTGGTTGGGAGATGCTCCAGCTCCTCCATACAGTCCAGACCGTCGGACTTTCATTTGTTTGGTCTCATGAAGAAATTCCTGGCCGGTAAACGCTTTGCGTCAGATGCAGAAGTGAAAACAGCAGTCTGCAGATGGCTATACTCCAACCGAACGGACTTCTATGAACAGGGTATTTTGTAACTGGTATCACGATGGGAGAAATATGTTCAGAAACTTGACAACTATATAGAAAAATAGACAAAAGATGTCCCTTTACGTATGTCCCTTTACGTCCCTATGAAATTTGTTTGTAATTGTACCTATTAAACTTTTTGTAAAAATAATATTGTGCGTTACTTTTCGATAATAGACAAAGTCACATTTTAACTATTAATACATAAATTCCTTTACAAGTATAGCGCCTTTCCAATCAAGGATTCTTTAAGTCTTTTCTTGAATACATTCTAATTGATCTAATCTATGCATTATCAGTGACATGATGCAAAGGGCATTGCAATTATAGCATTACTCCTCCGCCTCTTCGTTGGGTTCTGTAGGACAATGTGAATGACATGGTAGAAGCAATGCAAATTTACGTTCTGCCACTGTGTGAATGTTTACAAATTCTGAGGTCAATTATTATTGTACTACTACATGAAACATTTTAATGAATTATGGAACTTTATCATAATTAGTGTCACTCACAAGGACAAAATAAACATATAATGAAGAGAAGTACAAAGTTACTAACTTAATATTAATGAGTTTACATGCACTTTATTTGAAGGACTCATAAAAGCTAATTACAAACGAAACTAGGAAATGTACAAAATTTAAATTGGCTAACATACATCTAATCAATCTGTCGTATATAAAATAATTCCACCTATTCCCTCGTATAAAATGTTTTGGTTAAAATATCAGCTCATAGCTTTGTCAAATCTAAAATTTACACTTGTCAATATTGTAAAACATAATTAAAAATTATAGCTGTCAATTTTCCTATTAAATAGGATATATGCATGCATTTATGACCTAAGAAAACATTAAAATATGACCAATAAAATTTAAAATATGACTTTACCATTTACACAGTGTGTATATTTTTTTAAGTTTCATTATAATTCATTTTAATAAAACATTATGTTAATTATTTAAAATATCTGTAAATTCTCAAAAAGTATCATTATAATGCAAAATTTACAAAATATGGCATGAAACTTCAAAATTTCTTTAATATGCATACAAATATGCCAAAAACATGATCTACAATACTTGAAAATTCCCTAAACATGCCGTTATATGCACAATAAAAGCCGTTCCATTTTCACCAGGATGCTTGGAATCGGGTTTAAATTAGTCGGAAACTTGAATTAATGCAAAGGGGAAAAATATGACATGTCACAGAAATCCGCCCCTATTTATAATCTTTATGAACGTAATTTTAAATGTTATCCGGAAAGTAAGCTGACAATGCATCATGTCTGAATTAGCCTATAATGGAACGGTTGAGTATGCAATTATTCATTGTACAGTAAATTAGTCAACAGGAAGTAAACACATGTTTAATTGAGATACATTGTATCATCTTTTTGCATAAAACTTATGACATGAAGAGCAGATTGCAGCCAAGGCCATGAAGCATTTAAGGCGATGTCAAGAGTAGAGGTTAAGGACGTCACGTGGAAAACTGACATTAAAAAACATAACTAATGCATAGATCTTCTAACTAGGTGGACCATACTGTACTATTTATCTGCTATTTTTTTCCCCAATGCTAGTGTAACTTTAAAGAATTAAGACGCTATGCGTCACCGAAAAATTGCACAAAAGCAGTGATGTAAAATTAATGGAGTGATGCTGTATACTACAATATGAGGAATTTATTCCGCGGGTTAGAATTGTAGTTCATGAAAACCAGCTATTCCATTTAAGTTATCTTTGTTTACTTCAAATATAATCTGATGAATGCTTTTATTAATATAAATTCAGCTTTAAAATGGTTAATGTTAAATCACCTTTCTTTTACACCGAAAAAAAAAAATTCTTAGGATAATTTTTAAAATTATCACTGAGAAAAATCTAATATCTTACACTCATTTAGCTTTCTCTATCGTAAGTATGGGCAATATATCTCTCTTCACATATTTTATACAATAAGAGGACGTATTGCAGAACTGCGTATTTAGTTCTCAGCCTTACGTAAAAGTTTATTTGCTGAACACCCAAGTGTTCAAACCTGAGTTTGTGCAAACGAAGACTAAAATTACCCTTCAGATAATTTTTTCGAAATAAATAATTCTATAAAAGTTTTAAAGGCTTTATGAAAGTTTTATGATAAGCACTAGTGTACAAAAATTAAACAGAACCGTTAGAGCCGTTTTCGAGAAAATAGCGAAAAATGAAATGTTCTTTATGTAAAATACCCGAAGTAAAAGAGAAAAGAGAAAATCGTCGCATTCCTAGGAGGCATCTAAAACTAATACAACATTTTTATAGTGTTTCGTTCTTGACCTATGCTTTTCACAGACAGACAAACTGACCGACAGACACACAGATATGTTCCTGAAAATTGTTTTTAGATTCAAGACATCTCAAAACATGCACTTATGCTGAAAATTCGACATCGAATTTCAGGGTCGAACACCACAGCTACTTCCCCTACCCATAGAGAAAAAAAACAGTAAAAAATAAAATAATCGTATGACAATAATTAATTACCTGCTTTGACTTCGGGCAGAAAGTGAAAAACCAGTGGATATTTATATAACTTATATCAGTGGTTCACAACCTTTTTCAGCTGGTGACCCACCTTTCCTTATCGGAATACCTCCATGGTCCATCGGTCCATGGTGGAGTAAGAAAACCTTATTTGCATCGTATCCCTTCCTTATGTACTGTATATATAATTTACCATCAAATATTGCAAATATATATATAAGCTTATATATGCTTTTTTGAAGGTACGGATTGATTATTGATAAACAATGTGTGTTCTGATTTGAAAATGATTGACAAAATATAAGCACTTTGTAGTAAAACAGATATATATATATATATATATACATACCACTTGTTGAATATATTGCAAACATATATATATATATATATATATATATATATAATTATTGTCTATCAATAATCAATCCGTACCTTCAAAAAATCATATATATATATATATATATATATATATATATATGTTTGCAATATATTCAACAAGTGGTTTTATTCTCACTAACAAAACACATTTTAATTGGTTTCGATTTTTCTTATATTTTCTGATGGTTTATTCGATGGTTTCTGATAGTTTTAGGATCGAGTCGCGACCCACCTGTAACCCTTCCGCGACCCACCGGTTGGGAACCGCTGACTTATATCATTACTTAGACACAACATTATAGGGGTGAATGGATTTTTCAGGCGTCAAAACCAGCAGCATGGTTTTTTCAATGAAATAAATTAGATACGCCTATACCATAGGGAAGAACGAACAAGTAAGGCATGAAACAATCGTAATTTTGCCCAGCGACCAGAGGCGCTTTCTCCAAATAAGATACAGCGCAACTTATTATCCAGTAAAACTCTTGCCCTTGACTGGTTTGAATCCACTGAGCTAGGGTCCAATGGTAAGAAGCTAACCAATGACCATCGAAAATGCAGGAGATGGAGTTTCTAAGAGCCCATACTTGAAATAAAAAGACGAGACATGATGGATGAAGCGGTTTTGTTGTAGTTGGCGTTCGCTTGTAAATTGTTTTTCACAAGATTACGTTACATAAAATATTTATGAACTTCTTGGCAAGTTTCTCCGGCAAGTTAATCAGCTGAGTAGGATCTCAGATGAACTTATTAAGTGGGCCGTAAGTCCTATTAAGAAGTACTACTATGTTAAAGCTTAAAGTTTTCTCTGCAAAAACAAATAAATTTAAGCAGGTCATAAAAATTAAAAGTAGAAGTTAGTCTCGGTTTCACGAATAAGGATTACTTCCATGTACTTATTAGTAAAAATGCTCCCGGTTCCCATAATTGAAGGGTTCAGAGCCATAGTGGGTCATGTGCTATTTAAATAAAATTAGAAACCAAGGAGTCAAGTTCAATGAATACCATAGTTTAGGCCACGGGTGCGCATCTGTGGCACATTGTGTCACTGTGCGTTGGGGTAATGTCTCCCACTACAGTCGCCCTTGACGTCAGCATAAAGCAGTTTCGACGTGACACTGAACATGAAGAGCAGGTTTCATACGTCACAGCAGGATGGGGGGCTAAAACGTTTCCCCTCAGTTGCTCAGGTATGGTTAAGGCTAATTACTTATAAAGTATTGCAATAGCTGCATAATTTTATATAAATGAGAGGCCCATGGACATGGACCACATTACTAAATACTTTATGCACATACCGCAAGGTGTCACTACCTCATTTTTGCCGTTGGTGGACATGGAACACTGTGGCTCTTCGCCCTTCAATTATGACTACGAAGGCAATTGAAATCACTAGAATATTAACCTGATGCATTTTATTTTATGAGGAAATCGCCGATGGTGGCAACGGAGTGGGTTGCCGAAAGCTTAGGTGAAAAAATACTAACCCGATAACTTATTAGTAATAACTTATCTGCCGATAATATTTTATTTCCTAAGATTGTGCCAAGAGATGAATATATTAGCTAGTCCTAATATTTCTGGAGCCGATTCATCCGTTGTCACTTCATAAAGTGAAATATCTCACAGTATCAGAGAGTTTGAAACAAAATCAGTTATTCAAGGTTTTGCAGACTTTTCTTTCACATCAAAGGCAATTAGCGCCGCACTAAACTATATGAAGCTCTTTTTCTCTTTACTATTATTGCAGAGCAGCATTAATGCGATACAGCAAGTGGAACACAATAGTAATATACTGTACAAGAAAGTGGGAAGCCCGTAACATTACATGATTTGTAATTCGTTTTTCTACGACAGTGTATGTTCCTGCACCCAATGTTGATAATCTAATCTATCTGCGTCTTTTTCCTACTTACATGGTATATACGAGAGTGGATCGAAAAGTAATGCACAATAATTTTTTTCTGCGTTGGTATTGCTGTTGGGATATTGAATCTTCACCAAGATGGAGTTTAAAGCTTCCGCTACGGACGCCATTTTGTTTTCATCTGTAGCTCTAGCGAGAGAAGCGTGAACTATGCAACAAAGATGGCGCGCATCTTACTATCGTCTTGTGAAGAGCAGCGAGGTTAGTGCTGGCTAAAGGGCTCAGAGACAAGCGTGGCGTGTATAGGGACGACTGTATGGACCGTAGCAATGTCTCCAGGTGGTGTCTATGCTTCGAAGATGGCCGTGATAACCTTTGTGGTGCATCCTCCATACAGTCCAGACCTGGCAACGTCTTACTTTCATTTGTTCGGTCCCATAAAGAAACTCCTGGCCGGTAAACACTTTGCGTCAGATGCAGTAGTGAAAACAGCAGTTCGCAGATGGCTACACTCCAACCGAATGGACTTCTATGAATAGGGTATTTTGAAACTGGTATCAAGATGGGAAAAATGTGTTGAGAAACTTGGCGACTATATAGAAACACAGAGAAAAGATATCCCTTCATGTATGCATTTGTTTGTATTTGTACCTATTAAACTTTTGTAAAAAAAAAGACAAATTATTGTGCGCAACTTTTCGATACACCCTCGTAACTAAATAGTATATACTAATACAACTTTTTCATCTTTCTCACAGAACATCTTTAACGTTAAAGGGATCTGCACTTACTCCAGTTGGTTATTTCAGTGCATTTCTTGAATATTTTTAGCAAACGCCTGAACACGACAAAAGAATTAATAAGATGACTTTTTTCAGTTTCCGTAATTTAAGGTGATATAATAAGACGAGAGCCTAATACTTTTCTTCACTTCGGCTCCATTCTCCTGGCAGTTATTACGATGGTTTATCCGTTACTGTTGGCCGTTTCTTCTGTAATAAAATTACAACACGCTTCCATCCTGACATTAAAGAGGCAATAAACTGCTACCGCACTTTATTTTCATTTTCCTAGGTTCATAGCTGAGACCATGAACACCAGCTGTCTGCAACAGCAACCGCTTTGTGTCACGAGTGTTTACAGTTACGTAAGAAATTAATTTGCAATTACCCGATAGGCCTAATATTAATAAATAGGGATAACTGTAAAAACAGCACGCATATAGATATTTTCGTATAATCTTCCGCAGTGCCGGACGCAGAATTTTCTTTCGGGGAGGGATTTATTATTATTTTATTTTATTTAATATACAATTTCTTTTAGCCCTATTTCACCATAAAGTACATTAGGGCTATAGTTTTTGTCAATTTCAATTTATAATGTACCTGTTATATTGTATACTAGAGTAGCCTGTTTTGCTAAAGTTTAAATAAAATTATCGTAAACTCTTAAATGTAGAACATATGAAATAGTGGAATTCTCTACAACAACAATCCTTGTTAAAAAATTTTAAGAGTGGTATATCATATTTAACACCATAATCGTTTAATTGTCCGGTTAAAGAAAATCTTTTCCTTTCAAAGAGTGGGCAATCAAAAAGTAGATGTTCTACGGTCTGGTTTTCTTTACAAATACATAAATAACCCTTCTCCCTTATAATATTAAACCTTTCAAAGTAACAGCCAAAAATTCCATGACCTGACAAGAATTGGGTTAATACAAATTCAGGTTCAATTTTTCTTTGAAGTCGGGTTTCAATATTTGGAAAAAATAATTCTTTTGTAACTGTTTCTTTAACACTAGATAACCACTGATTGTTCCACCTAGTCTTAATGTGATCCCACATCTTCTTCGGGGAGGGATTTGAGGAGATAGAAAGAAAACTAAAACTAACAAAAAAAGTTATTTTATATTTATAAGAGTTTACAAAACTGTAATGTTACCAGTAGTTTTGTTTGAAAGCGAAACATGCTACATTACAAGAGGTACAACAAGGATTTGAAAGGATTTGAGAACAAAGTTTTAGGGAAAATATTTGGGCCAAAAAGAATAGGAAGTCAGGGGAATACAGAAAGCTGTACAACGATATCGTTCTCCTAATATCGTAAGATTAATTAAATGCAGGTGGTTAATACGAACTGTATATATTGCTCGAATGGGAATGGAGAGGGGCATTTATCTAATTTTAATAAGAAGACCAGAAGGAAAATGACAATTTGCAGATCCGAGACGAAAATGGGATGATAATGTTAGAATGGATCTAAGAGCAACTGATTGTAGAAGTTCTAACTGAACAAGTTGACTAAGGACAAATATTTTCTGTATTCTAGAGTCCATTACGCTCTCATATAAATTTATGAGAAATAAGCTATTTATTTACTAGAGAACAGAGATATTTAGGTATGTAAAATTTGTTGTACCGATTCGCATTTAGGCATATAGCCTATTCTTTGTACTGTTTTTTTTTTCATATTTCGGGGGAGGGATATATCCCCTCGATCCCCCCTCTGCGTCCGCCACTGATTTTCCGCCTCCTTCTCCTCCTCTGCCTCCTCCGCCTCCGTTCTGACGTCACATTATGATAAAATAAGATGCCCTATGGCATGTGTAGACCTATTGTTCGCCACAACAGGTGTAAGCCTGAGCTTGTGCAAACGATGTCTGGCTTATAACTACCCGTCACAAAATGCATTAGCAAATTGCATTGTATTTTTTGATGCAGGGGATCTCAAAACGTGTAACATTGCTGAAAACTCGACATCGAATTTCAGGGACATACCCAATTCTTCCAGTAGGTCTACCTATAGGAATGTACCTTATTAGATACTTGAAGTCGATGGTTTATGGTCTTTCTTGATAACTTAATAGTTTTTTATATTTAATTGTAATTTTGTATCCTGTGCACAAAACAGACAATCTACAAAGTCACACAATTATATGTGAGTCTTAATTCATTTTGTTTTCTTTTCTATATTCTATCCTAATTTAAACTTGTTAATGACTGGACACTTTTTGTCTTAAGTTATGTTTCAATGTAGGCTAGATTATACCAGCTATATTATAAATGCATTGCTAGTATTTTGTACTAATATCATATTTACTGTATTTTTTAAGGTGTTCATATGATGTATTTAATAATAATTTGTTATGATTATTGTTATTATTATTATTACTATTATTATTATTATTATTATTATTATTATTATTATTATTATTATTATTATATAAATTTGCATTTCATTTCGGTTGAAATTACCTTGTGTTAAGATTTTTCCACGGGTGCTAGTCAAAGAAGTTCTGTCACAAAAATGTGATTTTCCACACTAAAGGGTGTATTTTGTTAACGATGTGACATCATTAATCAATTACATACGGCTGTGTGAGTAGCAGTAATCAGCATAATGTTAGCTAAGCAAGTATTACATTTTATGATGTTGGCAACAGTTTAACGATACTTGGCTGGGGGCCCTCTGATCAAAAGACGATTCTTGGCTGTGGGCCTTCTAATCAAAAGGCTATCTCTGAGCCGTAGGGGGCAATATTAACAGACAGGATCTGATAACTCTACAGTTTTCATCATTAAAATGTAACAGATAAAAGTATAGGACCTCATTAATACTCCGCCCTTGGCTATGCATAGTTTGAAATGGTAGAGCGAAATAGGCACGCGAAACCAACGTGATTATAGGCTGAAGAGCTGTTTGCATGGGCATCCAAGTGATGAAGGTAACGTGAAAAATGTTACCGAATGTGCAGTCGCAGGCAATATAAAAATGTTACACAATGTGCAGATGGAGATGTTACTGAATCTGCAGATGCAAGAAATAAGTTATAGAAAATGTTAATGAGTGTGCAAATGCAGTAAATATAGAAAATGTTACTGAATGTGCACTTAGAGGAGATGTTACTGATTGTGCAGACGCAGGCAATATAGAAAATGTTACATAATGTGCAAATGGAGAAGTTACTGAATCTGCAGGTGCAAGATATAAGTTATAGAAAATGTTAATGAATGTGCAGATGCAGGAAATATAGGAAATGTTACTGAATGTGCACTTAGAGGAGATGTTACTGATTGTGCAGACGCAGGCAATATAGAAAATGTTACATAATGTGCAGATGGAGATGTTACTGAATCTGCAGATGCAAGATACAAGTTATAGAAAATGTTAATGAATGTGCAGATGCAGGAAATATAGAAAATGTTACTGAATGTGCACTTAGAGGAGATGTTACTGATTGTGCAGACGCAGGCAATATAGAAAATGTTACATAATGTGCAAATGGAGAAGTTACTGAATCTGCAGGTGCAAGATATAAGTTATAGAAAATGTTAATGAATGTGCAGATGCAGGAAATATAGGAAATGTTACTGAATGTGCACTTAGAGGAGATGTTACTGATTGTGCAGACGCAGGCAATATAGAAAATGTTACATAATGTGCAGATGGAGATGTTACTGAATCTACAGATGCAAGATACAAGTTATAGAAAATGTTAATGAATGTGCAGATGCAGGAAATATAGAAAATGTTACTGAATGTGCAGATGCATGAAAATATGTAGAAAATGTTACATAATGTGCAAACGAAGGAGATGTTACTGAATCTGCAGATGCAAGATATGTTCTAGAAAATATTAATGAATATGCAGACGCAGGAAATATAGAAAATGTTACATAACGTGCAGATATAAGAGATGTTACTGAATGTGCAGATGCAAGGAATAAGTTATAGAAAATCTTACTGAGTGTGCAGATGTAGCAAACATAGAAAATGTTACTAAATGTGCAGATGGGTGGAAATATAAAAAAGAATGTTACTGAATGTGCAGATGGGTGGAAATATAAAAAAAGTTACTGTATGTGCCGGTGGAGAGATTACATGCTGCCTAATTACTGAATACTGCATTATACAACAAAGCATACGTAGTAAGCAATCTGATTCGCTCAATCATATATTATGAAGAAGTCTAACTTATGCTAAAATGTATCTGTACAGTCACAAGGGTTCTTCCTGTCAAATTCAAAAACCAGTATATGTTTTAAATTATATTTACAATATTTGAAAATTGTCAATAAAACCTACTTATGTATAGGATATGAATATCAAAAACTAAACAAATGATGTAAAAATTAATATTTAAAAAAATTTAATAACTATTGAAGGCCCTAAGTATACATCTGAGCATAACCCTTACAGATCAAACGTCCGTACACAGATTGTCGACTTTTAAGTTCAGGTGTGATGCAGTAAAACACTAGTTAAATAATAAATCTTGTTAAACAAGCTAATTCTTCTATGTGTTCTTGAAATGCACATCGGCTTCTAATAGATTTTATTATTTTAACTAATGTTTTGTCACATTACTACATCAATAAATGATATTAGTTTCATATAAAGCTTGTCTTATTTACAGCTGTTAAGGAAGATCATCCGCAGATTTTATTGTGTGAATCTCCTCCATCTGTCAGTTTAGAACAAACCGTAATGTGAAAACGTTCTTTCAATGTCGCGGGATGTCGCAGGCGCATGTGAAAAGCAACAAAGTTTTTACTCAATGAATTTCTCTTAAATATCTATTTCTTCTCTGGAATTTTTTCAGAAACAAGTATGACAGATTTATAATTCGGATTTTCCAATAATTCTATTAGCCGACAAAAGAATGGAAACCGGTCTTAAAGACGGCTAGGAATGAGATAAGCACCTTTAATATAACATCTTTTTTTGTAGAAATATGCTTTTTAATCTAAAATAATAAAATAAGTAAGTAAAATAGTTTTTCTCTCAGAATAAGCAAAACAAGCACTTTCTAATAGCGTTAAAAGTACTTGCCAAGGACTGTCTTATTTTTGCTTATGTTTAGGACTGTAAAAGTAAACATTAATTTTGCTTAGAAATCCGGGTTCTACAATCCTACAAGTTCGAAAGAAACCTGCGCGGAACGAAGCTGTGATTACTGCAGCAAAAGGAGCTTCGTTCCGCGAGGTTTCTAGTAATGATGTTATGGCGAAAGTTTCATCTCACCCCGGTCTTTAATCACACCCTACTTACTGGTAAAGTTTTGGAAAGAGAATTACTTATTGAACATGGTTACACTCACACTTTCAACAATAATGAGACGGAGACAATAAGTTAGACTAACAACAAAATGCAAAGAGGAGGAAAATTATTTTTAGTAAACTTACACTCTCTTTAAAACAGCTGCTTGTCGGACTGGTGACGCCCCGAAAAATTGCATTTTAGCAGCCAAGGCTGTTAAAATTGCATAAAACTGCATTCAAAATGCAGTTTTATCGGCCTAGTACTTTAAAGTCGTCAAGGCAATCTATAAACAAAATCCAGATGGCATTGATTAGTCACACCAACTTAACATGGATTTAAGCATATAATTGGTCACAAAACCATAAATTTAAACCAACATGTTTCTTTATGATAATCAGAAACTTTACCAGCGTTTTTCGCAAAACAGGGTAACCTATTTCATCATATAACAATAAATATAAGCCAACAACTTTTCATATCTTCGTTCACAAGAGAATCATTCCTTACCATGGATAAATACACCAGCATTTAATTGCAATATATTCCTTCTCATAGTCTACCGTTGCCGTGATGTTGCTGGCACCAGATCCAGTTCAATGTTTCTGGCTTGGATTGAAATTTTCTCGGAATTGTCAATCATATTTCCCCCAGCTTTTCATAAATACTAGTTCCTATGCATTATTGTTTACAAAAAGCGACTCATATATAATGCATCTATACCGCATTTCGTATTGGTACGTACGGTTCATTGTTGTTCCGCGATTCAGATGGCTGTGGGAATGGGACGTTAACAAATGGATGACTAGCTTTCATTATAATTAATTATACGCTATTTTTGTTTCATTTAATATAATTTAGAGACCTTTTACTAAAATATTGTATGCATCACGTACGCAAAAACTTGATCGGACTCATCAAATATTTCAGCCTCGGCTTACGCCTCGGCCGCTATACTAGATTCGTCCGCTAAAGCCTTATTTTTTGTACTGTACTTGATACATAAATAGCTATTAACGTTCACCTAGGCCAGTGGTTCCCGAACTATGGGTCGCGACCCACTGGTGGGTCACGGGAGCAATTTTAGTGGGTCGCAAAAAGGGCATAAAAATTAAACTTGTTTTCAATATAAAGAATATAAGGCATTTGAACACAATAAAACTATTGAAAGGCATATGAAAAACATGTGCTGTATTTTGTATAGCCTATATTGGTTATCGTTATGTAATAGTGGGTCGCGAAAAAAATTTCTAGGTGAAGGTGGGTCCCAGGACAAAAAAGTTTGGGAACCGCTGACCTAGGCTTTGAATTAGAGGCACCACCACAATGTAATCCGCCACTGTAGTCCGGTTGACACAGTATCGGAAGGAAGTGAAGACGGGCGGATCACGTGTATTAGTTGCTGAATGCAGTCAAGGTGATCAAGTCACGAGCGGTCATCGCGGGCAAACACAAGAAACCTCGTCATTTGATAGCCGATATTCACTTATTTCTATGGGAATAACAACATTCGCAACTTTCAGTTTCTCTCGAGGCTAACAGCCATGTATGGCAGTAAAATCGGCAGAAATTTGTTATAAGGCAATAAAATGTAACAGACTACTTCCTTATGCTGTAAATGCCAGGTTCCTCGAAGTTAAAAGGATGGGCTAATAAAATGTCTGATTTACACATTTTTTGCATTCAGAATTGTAAACATTTCACAAAATGTACTTAGTGTCACAATATATTAATACGGTAAGTGTTATTAACATTTAATATTTGTTATAAATAAAGGGTTTTAAAAGAAAGTTAAATGAATTTTAGTCTGCTCTCAAGTAGCATCTAAGCCTACTATGAAAAGCAGGCGCTCCGAACAGGATGCCAAATTAATTATTTTTTTCTGATCATTGTTGCTAATCAGTATCAATGGGAATGATCGATTGTTTAAAATGCTTATTATACCCCAAGTTCGCAGGCTCGAATCAGGCAAAGAACTCATTTGCTTGGTAAATCTTGTTTCGAAGAGCAAGTAAAGCTGCAAATTTTGTATTTAAGAAAATTTTGAACATCCCCGAGCATATTGAAAGAATCCGTGGATAAAATTGCAGATAGTGAATTTCTCACGCATATGTAAGCCCTGCCGGACTGCAAAGAAAACAGTCAACACAATGAATAGGACCATATAGTATTTCTTCCTAACTTATTCTGCAATTTATATGAAATTTCAATTTTTTTTCCAATTTTTTTCGGACTTTTAATACAAATTTAAGATAAACGAATGTATCCTATGGGATTCATGAAAACTAAACTCCGTGGCATTACATCCCTTAGGGACTTGGCCTACCACCCGACCCCTGCGTCATCTACCATAGGCAGATGGCAGGATTGGGGGGCATGTGGTCAGCACCCACGGCCGTTAATGGTGGTTTCCTTGACCGGAGCCGCTACTTCTCTATCAAGTAGCTCCTCAATTTGAATCACGAGGCTAAGTGCACCCCGTTCCAGACCTCCCTACCTCAGAAAAATCCGAGGAAGAACCGGGGATCGAACCCGGGTCGACGGATATGTAGTTAGCGACGCTAACCACAAGATCACGTCGGGGGTCTATAGGGTATATGAACAATGAACAGTAAGCTCTGGTTCTTCCTCATTCCCTCGTTGATATAGTCCTTGCAGGCACGAATTACTGAAGAATCTACAGAGTTAAATAGATCTCAAAAAGGGACATTAGGAAAAACCGCTACCTGATAGTTTAATCGTTTTAAGAATATAGTATTGTTGCTAACTGGACATCATGAACAAATTATTTAAAAAAAGTAATGGGTATCCTTAGCAGTGCATCTAGTTAATTTTTATTTTCATGGACATACCGGTAAAATAATGTAAGTTAACTCTTAGGCCTAAAGGGAATTAAAATTATTCTACGGTGATCTATCCTTTATACAGTTCTCTAGTTGTGTTATAGCCATAAGGGTGAATGAAGTTGTTTTCCATTCTAAGTTATAATAATAATACTATTTTATGCAACTAGCCAATAATTTCATTTATTAAAACACGAGTATGTTTATTAAACGAGCGTAGCGAGATTCATAATTTTCCTACGAGTTGCATACGACTGTTTTTGTATACGTTTTGAGTTTTTAGATTCAACGAGACGCTAACCTCGGCGATCTGCTGTTAGTAAGCTGTTACCGTTTTCATCTTTTGTGATAAATGGCAGCTGTTGGCGTGAGGGGAAATCGAAGCTTCTCTTGTCGTTTTAACCTCAAACCAAGGGACTTTAAAACACGAAATTAATTCAATTTAGTACGCTGTTAAAATTAACAAGAACAGGATTGATTTTCCCTATTTTAAATAAAGGTTGTTTACTATGCAGTTTGATTTGCTGCTCTCAAGGCTTCAAGATAGTTCCGTGTTCGATATTAATCGAAACCACAACGGTGTTATAATGAAAATCTGTACTTTAATGGATGGTATTAAGATACTGTTACGTCACACGTAGTAATCGTAATAAAGCACGTTCGAAAAATATTTTAAACAACCGAGATCAAAAACCTGTTTATTATGTAATGACTAATGACTTTTATGAAAGCTAGTTGCGTTTTCTTTGTTAGAAAAGAGGGTTTACTACGAAAACAACGTGTTTTTCATAGCACCAAAAAAAAAAAAATCCATTAGATAAACTAGAAATATGTTGAATATTGAATGATGCACCAAACCAGACATTAGGCTACATTTCTAAACCTCACATAGGCTACCAAACCTCGCATAGGCCTACTGACTGACTGACTGATTCTGTCTTATATCCCCAGTGTCCGGGCGAAGGGCCTCCAATTGGAGGTTTCTGATAACTATGTTAATTTCTGTTACGCTTATTTTCCGAGAGAGGGCAGAGGGACAGGTGGTAATCCCATCGCCTCACAACCCCCCAGGAAACTAAGGTATTACTTGGGCGTGAAAGGCCGGGAAATTTTGTCCAGAGGCTCTAATTTAGGCTTGGAGTTCTTTAATGTGCCGTAAATCTACGACACGGGCCCCTCAGCTTAAAGTCCCTCCGTGCCCGGATTTTTACGTCCGGAAAAATCCATATCAACCGCGGCCGGGTTTGATCCCGCGACCTGTGGATCTAGAGGCTACCCCTAGAACACCGCATACCTCACATAGGCTACCACTAAAAATGTATTAGAGGATCATTATATATTCTGAATTAATTTATTTTATTTTATTGAAATGAAACTCAGTCTCTGATCCCCTAATTGCTTTGAAGCACCGTAAATTGTAATCAAATTTGTTAACCATGGCAACATGTATGGACAATTCATATTCGTAATGTAACCGTCAGAACTTAATTCTATGTTTAAAAAATGTTAATCTTGCAACAGTAGCAAACCTCTTAACACACCTGGTAAATTGCCAGCTGGATGCCGAGACCTTGATTTCTGTGTTTCCAAATTTGGATAGCCAAGACGAGATGAGAATGTCTATGGACATTCATCACAACGAGAATATAAAGTTCTACCAGAGGTCAGATAAAGGATGTCTTAGCCATATTCCAGGAGAGGTACGAATCACTAAGATAGTAGAACGAACTACATATTCATAACCTGTACGAGCCTGAATTTACACAATAATATAAGCAACCATCAAGTGAAACCAACAATAGGGTCTAAGTTTAAAAGCAAGGGGGAAATTCTAGTAAAACAACTAGTTTCTGTGAATAATAATCATATCACAAAAAGAAAAATCCTCAAATTTTACGTACAGCATTACTCTACAGACCTAAATCTTATATATCTACTTTAAAACAGTTTTTGAAGCGACGGATTTATACGTCACTAGCAGTGAAAAGGTTATTTGTGGTTCAAAGGAGAATAGTCTAGTCAGGCAAAGTAAAATCGCTTGAATATGTGAATTACGCCTATGCACTGATTTCCAGACGTTCAGAAAAGGGCAAGTTCTGCTTATTTCGTTGAAAATATAAATTTGAGACAAATTCTTGTTTTACCACAATGGAATTATCTGATTATAAACCGAAGGTGGTAAGACAGAGTCAAACTGAAAAATGCAATGCCATAGCCGGGATTTGAACCAGAATTTTTGGCTCTCCGTGTCACCAAATACTATAGAGGACAATACAGGACACTTTGCGATATATCGAGGGATAATATCTTGAGCACCATCTAGCGGCCCAACCTGCTACTACTGAATACAGATGCAGTAACTAGATACAAAGATATCAACCAATTTCTATTAGAGGAGGTAAGTAGCCAACCTCGGCATATTATGTATAAGGGATATGATTTTTCTATCTATCTATGGTCCAGAAAAAAATGCTGGTTTGGAAATAAGTGACCTAAAAAGTTAAAACAAAAAACCAACTTTTAAAAAAAGAGAAAGTTGTTGTTGTTAGCAACCGCTAAGTTGAAATATTTGTGTTTTCATTGATATTTTGATAACTATTTCGGAATTTTTTGCTCTTTATTATTCTTATAATTACTTAAACAGTGTTTTGGTCCTTAGTGTTTGGCGAAACAATAAAACATTACAGTTTATATGTGTTTTGAATATTTTAATTTGCCCCCAAGTTTGCAGGTTGTGCCACCAGGAGTGCTGCAAAATCTGTCCCCCATTTTTCCATTGTCAAAGCAGTAAGTGTCCGGTATTGTCCTCTATAGTATTTGGTGTCACCGCTCTAACATTGAGCTACCATGGCATCATGGCGGTTAAACATAAAATTCTCCAATTGACTCACATGTCCCGGTATTCCAATATGAGATAACAATCCAGTGGCGACTTACAATCTGTAAGTACTTAAAGGCCCGGGTTTCATAGCAAACCCCTAGTAGGTCACAGTGGAATGATAATTCTTTCACTGGCCGTGTGTAGGCTAAGATGGAAAAGTAGAGGTAGAGAATTTGTGAAACAAGAATTGCAAGCTTGACTTTCATCACAGGCGGCACCATTCTTTGACGAAGACATACAAAATCTGGTTTCCTGTTAGGACAAGTGCCTGAATAAAGCAGTGACAATGTGTAGAAGTAGTGTAAATATAATGAATTATAATAAAGTATGTGGAAAATAATGTTCTATATATTTTTTAATGTTGGTAATTACTTTAATACATGCTCCGAATGAGAATTCTGCATCACCGGTTCCAATTCTAGTTTTAGAGCCCTATATTTTATGAAACTGAACAGAGTTAATAGTTGTAAGAAGTTTTTAAAAATGTATTTTACATTTATTATGTTAATTATGCGTTTCACGCCTATCTTACACGTATTGAAAATAACACTTTTAACACGTCAAGTCCCAACCCTGTGTAATTTATAAATATTTCATTTTAATTCGTGAGGTCTAACAAAATGCCGGATCAAATTTATGAATCGCTACATTATTATTTCAATACTTTTCAATTCCTACAATTTATTCTATTTTTTATCTAATTCTCTATAAAAACGAAATTCACCAATTAAAACAAAATAATTAATGTGTCTACGCTAGTTATCTAAAGTAGTAAACAACCTTTGATTCAAATGAATGTCAAGGTATTCTGAAGCATTTAAATAAGGAGAATTAGTACAGGTAAGAGACTTAGCACTCCCTAGATAAACATTCGCACCTCTAACATGCACATGCTCAATATAAACACGTGTTTATGTGCACGTATATGCTACTAGTATGCATTATCTAACCTCACATTAAATATTCATGATTAAACAACATCACTATTACATGATGTGCATGTACAATATAGTATTTTACTGCTTAAGAACATAAAAATAGAAAACAAAGTTAAACACAACTCTTTTTTTAGTAAATTCACCTCTGAAAATTATATATGTCATTTAAAGATATATTAATTGTTATAACACTTTAGAAAAATGATTCAATAGTTAAGAAAATAATACAAAACGGTTCAGATATTTGGCAGATTAAAAAGAGAGAAGAAAGAAAATTATTAGCAGTAGAAATGGATTTTAGGAGCAGAGCAAATAGAACTTCTAGGATGGAAAGAATTATAAATGAAGAAATTCGAGTACAACTGAAATACAACATGCTATAATAGATTAAATTAAAAAAAGCAACTCTGGTAGGGTCATGCGAGAAGGCTGAGGAGGAGAGATTACCTAAGATCTTCAGATTGAATCCTTCGGGCAGAAAGAAGAGATGCAGATCAAAGACGTCATGGGGGGATATGCATAAAAGAGAGTATGAAGTTTATACTAGCAGATTTCAAGTATCTACTTGCAGTCGTATGCATAAAAATCCAGCGGACCCCCCCACCCACTGCGATCACGTGACAATACGCTCTTTGTACTTAGTCGCATAGCACCTGCTTCAATTCCGCATGCTTAAAGATCGAGCGGGTTCAGCATATACTAGGAAATTTGTGAGCTACCAAATTCGACACTCACTACTTTCTACTCGGGTGATTCGCACGGAATATATGGACATTCCAGAAAGAAGGAAAACTACAAATAATGTAGGGACAGCCCCCTGGCATTGTAGATGAGCCGGAAACAACCCCTGCAGCTTTTCCTTATGAAAATATGCGAAAATAAAATATGTGAATTTTTATTTTTAATTCTCTGTATAGACCCCAAAATTTGATGTCATGTTTTGAGGCCCCCTGAATACGAAAATATTATTTTCAAAAAGATGTTGTCTGCATAGCTCGAGAACGAAAAATCATATAAAAACTCAATTTTTAATTGAGCTTAGATATCTTCGGGATGTGACACGAAGATTGGTTACTTTACACAAAGAAAAGTTCGGTTTTCGCAACATTCTCGAAAACGGGTGAAACGATTTTGTTTAAATTTTGTATTTGAGGTGCTTATGCTAAGAGCTAAACTTGTATTTGAAATATATATATGTATATATATTTTTTTTTTTTTTCAAAAATTCTCTGACGGGTAGTTACAAGGCAGGCATCGTTCATAGAAACTCAATTTTGCCTGGTGAACGATAAAGCTTTGCATCAATCTAATACAACTGAATACCTATTCTTTGTAACACGGCCTCTTATTCTATATCAGAATTTGGTTACACAAATCAAATTCTATATCAGAATTAGGTTACACAAATCAAATTCTATATCAGAATTAGGTTACACAAAAGTATGCGAGTGCATTTATTAAGATTTTATTTGTATTGTGTATCCTTCAGGGATGCGACACGAGGTAGGCCTACGGCAATGACTTTCTTTTCATTTTTACAAGCACTTTATTTGAAGAAAATTTCATTTTAATTAATTTTCTCGAAATAGGTTTAACGATGTTATAGGCTTATTTGTAGGCCTACTATAATATATTATACATACGTGCCATAACTTTTATTTGAAAAACTTCCCCAAAATAAATTCTCTGAAGACTAGTTATAAGCCATTCATTTTATACATAGACTTGGATTTTTTGGTCTTGCCTGGCGAATAATGCGACTTGGAAACGAGGCTGATACAAGTGAATGCGCACTACTGCAATTCATCCGTGTACTTTACACTGGAATAGGCTATGTTAAGGGTAGAGGGAGTTATATGAACATTTCATATCACATTTAAAAAATACTAATTATATTTAATGTTGTAATTATGTTATAGTGAATTTTCGTTAAACTAATTTAATCCTAAAATATTATGGAAAAAAAAATTGTAATTTATTATATTACTTCATTTCAAGTTTCATGAGAATTGTGAATACTTGTATTATAAGGTTGTGATTATTATTGTAAACTTCTAAAAACTAATTCTTGCATATTACGAAAATAATTATTTCGTTTATATTGTAGGCCTCTCTATAAAGTCCATTGTTTGTTAAAACTTCAAAGAGATTTGATAGAATTAATTATTTCCTCTTCCTTAAAACGCCGACGTGGCTGTGATATAAATGCCCTGCTCTATGAACACCCTTCTTTGTTTTCTCAGCTTTGTTTATGCAGGTGCATGTTCCGCATGTGGTTGCCGAAGAATGTACTTTCTGCTCTGAGTAGGTAGTATTCTGTCGCAACGATTTCTTATGCATATGACTTGTGAGTGACTACACTTCTCAGCAAGAAGTTGCTCTTACTTTATGCTTACTTTTTTTGCATATCCCCCATGGTATAATGGAATACAAGAATACACGAAAGAGAAACACATTCCTGAGAATCTATGGGACGATAGAGAGGCTTGGAAATGGGGAATACGAAAGATTTAGACATACATAAAAAAGTAATGATGATGATGATGATGATGATGATGAGAAAAAGGAAACCTCTGAAAATTAAATAGGCCTATATTTATTGTTTTATCACTTTTATCAACGCATTTTATAATATCCAATCTATCTAAATTAAATATATGCTAATCTTTATTTAAGGTCGAATCGTTTCATTTGAACACTTTTTTTAAAACATCCATAACTTTGTAATAAGTTATCGCAACCAAAATTTCCTACTACTGCATTTTTTTCAAAGTAGGCTTATGAGTAACTCGCACACCACGCCTCACCCGGAAGATGATTTTTATCGTAAAGTTTAAGATTTCTTAAATCACATCTAATAAGAAGTACAAAATGATAAAACCCCAATCTGACAAAAGTAAAGAGAACATACTGTAGTTGTGATAAACCGGTTTTTAAAGTGTTATCCTAAAATTTCAAGGTTTGATTATGTGCAAAGTTCCGAAAACACTTGTGCATGGATCGTAAACTTTCTGATATTATCACCTCCTACTGCACAACTCCTTATATTTAAAAATGCGAATATCTGACATAAATATTCGATTTCACTTTCTCAAGCCTAGTCATCAGGCGTATTGAAAAGGTCACTGGAGATACTCAGATGGTAACATTCCTTGTTTACACCTTGAGGAGATGTATGCCCCAATAAACAAATACTGTAATTGACAACTGAATGCTAATAGCGATAGTATTACATATTCACTCTTCTCTTTCATGTCGCCGTCCTTAGTATGGATGACTGAACCGAGTCCAGCTTCCCGTCATGCCCTGAGATCGTGCTACTCTCCTGATACAATGATCAATTGTGTGGCTTCAAATGGAGTGCCTTCAATTATTCTGATTATATTGTAAAATAGCGTGATGTGACTACACAGTTAAGCAATCAACTGGTGTTACTAATTTCAGTTTTCATTTTTATTATATCAGTTTTATATTAATTCTTGCTTTATAACTGTAAAAGAATTCTAATACACTTGCATTTTACTCGAGGTTTTTAGTCTGTGTATTTTGCTCCATTACAAAGAAAGCCATACCGTTTATGGAATATATCTCTGGGATCATTTCAAGGAAACAAATTCTATTTTAATTCTCCGAAAAAGGCTCTGAGGATAATGGCACACAAAAGTCAGAGAGAAAGCTGGAGACTACTTTTTACTGAAATGAATATTACGATAGTTTTTAATTTATAATATGTATTTAATTGTATCATATATGTCAAGAAGAATCTGGAGAATTTTACTTGAAGTGCATAATTATAATACAAGACGCAAGACAGATGTAAATTTACCCAAGTATCGTTTAAATAGCACTTATAACACTTGTTTTTATAATGAAGTTAATTTATTCAACAAACTGCCTTTTAAGTGTCCGTAGTTTACCTATAAATAGATTTAATATTTATGTTTATGCATGGCTGATAGACCATTTTACATTACAGCATGCACGAATTTCTTACCGCTGACTCTGTTTTATAAGAACTGTTATCACGTATATTGACGATGCCTCACATGTATGGACATTGGCTAATAACATTATTATTATTATTATTATTATTATTATTATTATTATTATTATTATCATTATAGAACAGACCACATTAGAAAAGACTAAAGTATTTTAATCCATTCAGAGCCGAATTCATATAGGTATATAAGCAATCATGAAGTGGAAGCATCAATGAGATCTAAGTTTGTAATTTATTAAAAAAATTGAGTGGAACAGCTGGCTTTCATAACTAATAAACGTAATGAGTGAATAAAAATCTCCCCATTTTACATAAAGCATCACTCTACTCTTACATCTTTGCTTTCAACAATTGTTCTTAGTGACGCATTTATCCTACGTCAGTAGCAGTGAATAGGTTAAGGTCCAACCACAATAATTTCATGAATCTGTAAAGTTTATCACTTCCTTTTTCTCAAAACTATTCTGGTTTTCTCAAAACCATTTAAACCATAAATTCGACAATTTAAAAGAAAATACAATGAAACTTTAAATTAACATTCTTTGTTGAGCGATCAACAAAATGCATAATCTTTAGCAGAAATTAAAAAGAAAAGTTTATGTGGATCATTTTAACAAGATCAAATATCTAAAAACAGTTTTGTTTCCCTTTACGGAACAGGCATTTTACCAATTCTATTGCAGCTTGTTAATTTGAATATTTCCTTTATGAGAGAAAACATGCCTAATTATTAAATCTTGTACGTTCTGTAGTTATGTTTGTTAACAACTTTGTTACACTTCTGTAGTGAGTGTAATTCACTACTTTTTTGCTAATGTGAATTACTTTACTAGAGCGCTTTCAATTTGCAAGAGAAGTTGCTGAGGATAGCTGCTACACGCGGCTGAAAGAGCTCCAACAAGGTAATTCACATCGAAGTGTTAACAATAGTGAATAAAATAAAATATTAAACTACATTAATGTCAGGTGAATTCATTATCAACAGCAATTTGTTTCAAATCTCTCAGTGAAAATTTTGAAAAATTCTAGAAGTTATAAACGTATACTTTTCCCCCCTTCAGCCTGAAGAGGATTACTCATATCAAATTTCAACATGATGTGACTTTGGGAATACCCAGTTGCTCCAACTCTACAGTCAAGCACAATAATTAGCCTTAAAAAGGGACAACCACTCTTCTTTAAGTCAACTAGAAATTGTATAGGCACTCGCATGAGAATATTACAGGAGAAAAATTCCTTTGACTCTGCGATTTGAACCCACGACCTTTGACTATCCGTGCCACTGCTCTACCAACTGAGCTAAGCCAGAGTTCACTTCACAGCGCCAGATGGAACCTCTCTCCTATAACCGATTGCCCTTAATGGTCTACCTCACTGACAGACAAGTCATGTCAGGCGCACTATTTAGTGATTTTTGTGACCGCGCCTCCACTATTATCGTAAAGTAACATTCAAGAGTCAGGGGAATGTTTTTCTCTTATAATATTCTCAAGTAATGTCCAACAGAGACATCAATTTGTTGTCCATGAATGCATATATATCCAGATATTCGCAATTTTGTCAGGATTTCTTGAAAGGCCGCATACTGTAAGAATGGCAAAAGAAACGCACCCATGGTATATATGATAAGGTGGAGAAAGTAAAACGCATTTAGATGAAACATTATAGGCCTAACAATATTTATTATAGTCTCCTGCGAAATGCCATATTAAATGCCATAATTAAAAAAAAAAAAAAAAAAAAATGTGACATACCGTATTTCACGGACAATAAGACGCACTTTTTTACTTTGAAAACAGAGCCTTGAAAGTTGGGTGCATCTAATGGTCTGAAGTACATATAAAAAAAAATCTGATGTGAAAGTCACATAACTTCCTCTGCCCAAATAAAAGTTAGCAGTATTCACATATCCTTGTACAGAATCGCAAGACACAATTTTACGCTGATTATCCTATAAATACCTCTTCTTTCAATGAATTGCCGGAATACCATAGTTATAAACAAAGTGTTTTAAACGATGAAGTTACAAATTTTGGTAGACTGTAGGCCTACTTCAATGCACTTGTCACAATCGTGAAATGAGGGTATACAATGCGAAAGGAGTTGTCTCTATCCGGTGGTTCAAATGAAGGGAATGAATGGCCTCTAAACAGCCTTGTCCCATTACACTTACCGTATGCTGAATTGAGGATTAGAGGGTGTAAAAGTATTTTCAGTCATTCGTGAGAAATCAGTTCAGTTGTTAAAATTTACGTGATGCCACCTGTACAGAAGAGATTTTCGTACAACGCAGGTTTTAAGTTAAAAGTGATTTACACTGATTCCATTGTACAAAGTTATAATTTGTTTATGCAATGAAGTATATTATTCCCTTTAAAATGTTTTGTTTAGACTCACTTTAAAGTTCTTTTCCTTTAAGTTTCCATCCTAAAATCAAGGTGCGTCTTATGGTCCGGAGCGTCTTATGGTCCTAAAATACGGTAGTTCCTTTTACCACCGGTGTATGAAGTGAATGAAATCTTTAGCCTAATTAATTCTGCGAATATACCTAGGACACACGTACAGGACGTGAAAGTTAACAAACCACATCTTAACATGTCTTAATAATACTTCATTAGGGACCATTAATACGGATATCAACTGATATTAGTCAAGGGAATGTTCTTTGCAAACATATAATTATTAGAAGATAAAAACAAACTAATTCATAACAAGAGGCATGATTCAATTCCAAGCTGTAAAATGATAATGCCAGTTATTTGCAAGAGAGGGGAAAAAAATGGACATTGGTCACTGAATTACCAAGCCCTACGGCGAAGTTGCTCTTCACTAAGCAACGTTGAATAGTACTGTTGAAAAACTAAGATAAGCTAAGTAAGCGAGATCCTCAGCTGTTCGTGAAGGGGTTTAAATTCCTCGTCTTCATTAAATTCAGAAAGCAACAAGGGCTTTATGAAGTTTGTATTCCTAGGCCAGTTCTGATTTTAAACCCACACAATTGTTAAATTACTATAATTAAATATTAAGGCCTTGTGTTATGTATGATACTTTGCATCTGAGCAATACATGAAAAAAATTGCTGGTTCCACGTAAAAAATTTAACCGTTAAATGCGCAAGACTCAATTTCTAGCGCAAATTATAATTGGCAAATTCCTGACGGACTGCAAATAATTTGTTACCCTTACGAAGGATGGGTAAATAGACTTTACTAATATAATTTATTAAATTTGTTAAGCAATTATTATAATTATTGCCTCCGAATGAGCATTGCTCATGATCGGAGGAGGATGTCAAATACAGTGAAAATCGGAAAAAAGAAGTGGACGTGCAAATAGATTACATAAAAAATATAAAAAATTATTAGCTAGGATTAAAATACTAAATCTAATAATATATAAGTACTAAAAATTGTAAAGCTAAAATTAGTATAGTTAAAAATGAGTTACATTTTAGGCTATTAATAATTAAGTTGTGTGTTACTAATTCTAAAAATTTCTTTAATTCTAATTTTTTAAATTTGGACATAGATTTATTTCCTAGATCCGGATCTTGTGGGAGAAAGCTATTATATATATTTTTTTTTGCCATAATTGGACCTATGTTTCATTGCAGCAGTCGTTGACAATTTTGTTTCTGTAAAATGGAAGACCATATTCCTTCTAGTATTACGGTTGTGCCAATAGGTATTGAAGTTTTTACATTTTTGTGAAAATAAGTTAATAAAGTATAATTATTATAATTAATAATTATTACATAATTGATGGCCAGGAACTAAGTAATATTTACGTTAGTCCTATATGTTAATATGTTAATAATCCTCTATTATCTGTGTACAAATTCTATAAAATAGGGCCCAATAGTTTTCTCCTTATTACTCGGGTACTTAGTGACCAGAGGCATATGTACAGAGATCGATAACCCTGACTTCTTGTCCGGGCGGATCCAATTACAATCTCTGGTGCTACCTCATCTTACAGTATGCAATATGAAATTACAGTCGATCTCTCAGGTATCAACTCAGGCGAATCCTATTTGCTCAAGCCGCGCCAATTTCCGCAAGATCACGTTCGATACAGCTCATTTCTTCTTCCTTTTTTATTTTTTATTTATTCTCTAAAGAAAACTGTTTCTTTATACCATCTAAGATATAAGGGATATGCTAGTGGAAAAAAATGAATTATAATTCTGATCATGACATTAATAGACGAATACAAACATTGTTTTATGTGCATTTTTAACGGTAGATGATAATTGTTGATTGCTTCACATGGAAAATACTCGTTCAATTTAAAATATTTGAATAAGATTATTAAACAGACTCAGTTTGATAAAAATTTAGAATATCAAAATTCACAATGCTTTTTTTTAAATATCAAATTTCTCACGGTGAATGCAAAATGAACGCTTTTGGTGGGGAAAAGCGTTGTCCTGATGTGTCTTGTTCTATGTGTTCGTGTGGTCTCGGAGGTGGCCCCGGCATTGAGCTTTTCACCCATCTAGGAAGGCCCTCCCTGTCCTTGTCTGGTCAAAAAAGTATGTAAGCCTATTTTATCCAAAGGTAATCCCTATCCTGACAGGTCGCGGTCCTGTAAGGCCCAGGTGGCTGTTTATCGAGTTTTCATAGTAATCTACACAGCATTTCCCACAGAGGGTTTAAAGTAGAATACGTTTGATTCTAGTAATTTTGATAACGATTCAATAATAATTTACATTAAACAATACTTACTAACAAACTGAAGGATTTGTGGAGATATGAAAGCATTCTCCAAATTTTTTAACGAAATCTGTATTCCATACCTGAAACAAAGAAATGAAACACTAATTAATAAAATTCTGATAAAAGTGCATTGATTTTATCTTACAGTAAGTGATGATTAATTTATGGGGCTGTTCCCTAGACTATTTACTGAAATATTATTTTGTGAGTGTAACAAATACACAGCCCAAAAAAGGAATGGAATAATAAATGGAAATAACTATTAGGGTGTGTATAGCATTCGGACAATATCCACTCGCTACGAAACGTTTCAAAATGTAATTTCTGTCGTTAATAAATCGCAGAAAGGTATAACTTTTAATAATAATCAGGAACAACACTTATATAGACCATTACTGAATTTTGGAATCGTGAAAAATAATAATTTATGATATACTGTAAAACTTAGGAAAGAGTAACCTTTTCTTTAGTGCCTTTGCAACACACATAGATCAATGTTCTTTGTTTATATTTCTTACATAGATCAATATCAAGACGCTGGCAAATTTTAAAATAAAGAGCTAAAGAATAGGGTTGCTAGATCTCCGGTCCTGCCCGGAGTGCCCGGATCTGGCGCCAACAGGAAACTCTTGCCGGGAAAATATAAATTGGTAATATGTTTCAGTGAGTCCTATAATGTATACGTCCTCGAGAGAAAACGTTTGATTTCATTCGAAACATGAGGGGAAACGGAGGAGAGTTGTAAGCCCACCGTACAAGCATGCATACATGTGTTACTATTGTTACTACGAATTGGAAGGGAAATTATATTTCAAAATAAACAATTTACTATTCTTTTAACTACATCAATTACATAGCGAGTAGCCTTCCTGTATATGACAGTTACGAGGGAAATTTTAGGAGGCCTACGCTTACACTAGAGGGATAGTGAAGTGTCCTCCAATGCACGTGTCGTACTGCACATCTGCATTTGTTGCATAACACAACGCATTATCAGCCATTTGTAAACATGCCCTGCAATCCTGCATGGGAAATCCAAGTCATGTCACTTGAAGAATTAGATACGATATACATGTTTACTTGGTATCAGTTGCAAAATTTATGATTCTTGGGGTTTTGCCTTACTAATACGTGTAAATCCTTCGGAACGAATGGGATAGATTTCTATGCACATGTTTGAAATTGAAAAAATAAGAAACTGCACATAAAGAGCACAGACTTCGATGAAACAGCGACAGTTGTGACAGAAAAAAGGTGATAGTATTAATAGAGGGATGGGACATACGTCATGGCAACTTTATTTTTTGAAAATGTGGGATCATTTTGAAATTTTGAAATATACAAATGAAAGGGCAGGGTACGGAATGTATATATGTTTTATGCACATTACGGGTAGTAGATATAGGATAGAGTAGGGAGCAGACACCCATAAACACGCATACACAACGGCATCGTGCCACTCTACTGAGTTGCAGTAGTTGGAGAATGAAAGCACGTATAGCCCAACCTATAAAACCCTCGAAGTTTGGTTTGGAAGGTCCTTCTTCTCCAAGCTTCCACCAGCTCCCTGTGGCATTTTCTGGTATTTTTGCGCTAAGAAAAAGCACGGAGGGATTAAGTTGTAAGTCAGCCGCCGCAGAACGGATGTGACAAGATGTGAACTGCGTTTTATGTCAGAATACCTTTTCTATAGACACATTTTCCGTCATTTCATTACAAATTTAAGGAAAACTTGTGTCCTACAGGACACATTATCTATTTAAGGGGGACATACAGCTTTCGATGCTGAAAAATAGGTGAAGTTCATTATTATTTTTTCAGCAATGACATGCTCTATATTGACTAGTTCTACAATTGCATACTATTTTCAGAATTAATTTAACTATTACAGTTCATGGGCCATTACAAAATGGCAGCCAAATTTTGTGCACTGAAGTGCCGTTTCCCTGATAATTTTCATAAATACCAATAGTTCTGAGTGATTCTTTTTTTTTTTTTTAAATCTATTTGTAGATATCATGTGAACAACATAAACCGGAATCTTTGGATTATCTGCAGTATAAATATTTTTTAAAATAATTTATCGCTTGTTAATTTCTTTTTACAAATTTTTACATCAGAAATATATATATTTAAAAAAACAAACTATTAAAGTTACATCAATGATTCTAGATAGTGTTCTTCAATAATATCAAATATACTTGCATGCAAAATTTCACTACAATAACTTATGTTAATAAATGTTTGAGTTATCAGGGAAACGGCACTTCAGTGCACAAAATTTGGCTGCCACTTTGTAACGATAATTACCCATAACTTTAATAGTTAAATTAATCCTGAAAACAGTACGCAAATGTAGAATTAGTCAATATAGAGCATGCCAGATTGCAACGCTACAGATCAATTCACTGCTGAGGGGGAAAAAATTAAACTTCACCTATTTCTCAGCATCGAAAGGGTTAAGATTTATGTTCTTAATTTCCCTCACTGAAATTATTTACCTTCGAGGGCTAATATTTTGCATTAGGTATTATGTACAATATCAAATAGGCCTACTCTTTCTTTATTTTTCCTGTCGAGATTCAGACTGATGTGCAGAGGACTGATTCGGAAGGACACATTGTCAGTAGTTTCGTCATCACTCCAGGCCGGCAGAAACCAGAAAGGAACTGTCGACTTAGTTGTGGGGCTCAAGAGAAGAATCATTTTTACTTGTCTGACAGCGTACCTGACAATACAGGGCGTTATCACATCGGTACAAATTATTTGCAAGTAGCTACACAGAAGTGGACGAACCAGCTCTACTGGTTACAGCCCATCCCTGGGCGTTGTAAATCCTGCATAGACAGGTTTATAGGCTGACATGTTGAAGTCCTTGTGCATATGAAGTAAGTGAAGAGCAGTGAAGATTAGGATAGGTTATCATATCAATAACCAGAGTTAGGACTTTTTTTTTTTTTTGCGTACACCTTTTGTCGTAGAGCAAATTAGAGCTCCTGTGAAATAACCATAGTGTGAAACTGTCTCTAGTTGAGTAAGGAGACAATTTTCTAGCACTTTTTTTCTCTTCTTAGGGATAAAACGACTTTATTTAAATTTTGCACATGGGTTGTTTATACTAAGAGCTAAAACGTTTATTTGAAACATTTTTTCGAAAAAATTATTTGAAGGGTAGTTATAAGTAGACCTGGGATTTTAGGCTCTAAAAATTTAGTTTTAAGCACCTAAAATAGGCTTTTAAAACAGGTAATATACGTATAAAAGAGAAAATAGGCACTTAAAATATGCTTTAAAATGTGTAAATAGATAGAAAATAGACCTTAAAATATTACAATATACACTTAAACTGTAACATGGTCTTTTTTACTGCAAGAAACGTCGTATACCTATTCTTAACAGAATTAACTGCAAAATTAGGCATCACAAACTATATTCACTTAAACAGATGTTCTTTCACTGGTGACTGGCCACAGTAGTCCTTCCCCCTTAATCCTCCCCCTCCCCGTCAGTCAGGATTTCTTAAGCGACAATTGTTTGGAATAATCAAGTTTCTGTGAAAAACCCACCTCTGCTGTTCTGCTTTTCATTGAGGGATGTCCATTATAAGATTGTGAAGTTGAATTTTATTTTAAATGTACAAAATTGGCATCTTAGGCACTAAAATAGTAAAATAGGCTCTAAAGTCCAAATAGGCATTTTAGGCCACTATAAAACTCTATAAATGTATGTGATTTTTCATGTTATTTCATAAGGAACAAATTAGGCATTTGCCTTAAAATCCCACTGTGAATATGCGCAATATGCCTCTTGTAACGGAAAATCGTACGAAAACAAAATTTTGTATTTGGGTTAGGTACCTTTCGGGGATGTGAAACGAAGATTGATGACGACTTTCTCTTATTTCTAAGAGAACTTTACATGAAGAAAATTTCGTTTTTCACGATTTTCTCGAAAACAGCTCCGTCTAAGAGGCTAATTTTTATTTGGGCAGAGAATGTTATGAGTTTCACATAAATTTTTCTGTGACATTGTCAATTGTTTGTATTAACTTAAAGGCAGAATGAATTATTATTTTTATTATTATTATTATTATTATTATTATTATTATTATTCTCCGTTTCACCCAACTTTGGGGTACGTTGAATCAATCACTTCTTAATGTTTTGTGTTTTAATTTTAGCCCAGTATTGCTTCATTCTTTCTGATCTTGCTTTTCTCTCGTCTTCACTGATCTGAATCATTCGCTTGGTTTTGATTTTGACTTGGAACCTCTCTTTCTTGACTTTGTCTGTTTGTTTGTTTGTTTGTTTGTTTGTTTTTTTTTTTTTTGTTTTTTTGTTTTTTGTTTGTTTGTTTGTTTGTTTTTTTTTTTTTTTTTTTTTTTTTTTTTTTTTAGCATTTTTTCTGTGATTTTGAGTTCTTTTAAGTCCTTCTCAGTTTCCTTAAACCATTTTGGTTTGATCTTTTTGTTGAGAAAATATTCAAAGACTTTTTTTGGTCAGTCTATTTGGGTCCATTCTGAGGATGTGTCCATAAAAATCAATTCTTCTTTTCCTCATTGAGTCCGAGAGTTTTTCAGTCTTTTGGTAGAGTGTTTCGTTTCTGATATGGATTAGTTTGTTGTTATGGAACTTAGGGCTTAGGATTTTCCTTAATATCTAATTATTATTATTATTATTATTATTATTATTATTATTATTATTATTATTATTATTATTATTATTATTACATTTTTCTTTTGGATTGCTCCCCAAGAACACGAAGGAAACGATTCCGTCGCTACAATACTACTATGAGGTACAAGGCATATAATGGGGATGTATAAAAAAGAGCTCGGACCAGACTAATAGGAAATCACCACAAGCATAGAGCTAATACCAAGCATTGCGTAAATATTTACCATCGCTAACATGAGAGTCGAGGGCGGCATGTTTGATTTATTAATGAATGCCACACAGCCGTTAAAATTAATGCTTTCCCATAAAAGCCTATAAGGTCAAATGGCGAGTAAATTTATAGGTAATAATAATGAACAACATAAATGACCTCATTCTGTTGGGGTCATTGAGATGTCACTGCTGTCTATTCCGATTTGTTAAACCTCGGGGCATCTGGTAGAGCGCCACGCGCCGCGAATATGAGCGTTATGTAATGTCCAGTTGTATTATTCAGATAGAGGTGGTCGATGGCACGCGCTCGTATATTATATTCCGTGTCAGTATCAGGAAATGAAATGGCATTTCCTATTCAATTCTTTTACCCACACCTTATTAACACTAGTAGTCCAAAAAAGCTAAGATCTCCTCCAGTAGCGGACGCAGGGGGGGGGGGGGGAATTGGGGGGATATATCCCCGCCCTTGAAATTTTAAAAAAGGCTATATATGCACTCTAAGTGGTCAGTTTCATAAACTAATTATATATGTAAGTTAATTATTTTTTTAGTATTCTTACTATAGTGTTGGACTCAGCTAAGCTCCTCTGGAATGTGGGGAAAGATAAGGGCATGTATTGGTCTTTCCCCACATTCCAGAGGAGTTCAGCTGAGTCCAACACTATACCTATTCAAATCCCCCCCACCTGAAAAAAATTCTGCGTCCGCCACTGATCTCCTCTTCATACAAATGTAAACGAAATATGACATCAAATCGCGAAAACATGCATAATATGACCAAAACTGCAAAAAGATCTAAATAAGCAAAGATTGACGTATAAAATATATCTAAAAGTAATCAGGAACATTCAATTCTTGCTTAAATCAATGCAAGAGTGAAATAGAAGTCAGGAAGAAAATATTACTTGTCATAAACATCCGGGCCCTATACATCAGTATGAACCGAAATGGACTGGAGGAGTAATATAATTAAAATATGGTTATAATGAAAAAGTCTTTAAATATATTTTCCTTTAATTTTATTTCAGCTGTCTTTTAGCTTCGAGGCTATATCAGGAGTTCGGGATCTGTGTCTGTACAGTAGGGTAGGCCATGGAACTAGTGTTTGTCTATTGTTTCTATTGTCGGTGTATTTAATGGAGTAAATTTCAATTGATATTAATTAAATGGATATGATACAGGTTGAAATGGTGAGGATGATTCATAGTATGTATCCAATTCGGCATTAGCCTTTACGACTGGGGAAACCATGAAAAAAAAACCATGTCAAATTGGCCGGCCCAGGGGTTTGAACCTGGGACCTCCCGAATGCGAATCCAAGACATCAGCCACCTCTCTCGGCTCTTTAAATGTTGTAGACACCACTCAAACATAATCACGCCTTGAACGGGATTTCATAAAATCGTTTTTGCACTCCTTAGCTAGTAAGTGTTACTTACGAAAGTTGTTTACATGGATCGTAAGTTGACATTCCCACACAGTCTTGTTGCTAAGGGCGGTTGCGATGAGGTTAAATTACTTACGGTCCAAGCGCCACGTCATAATTCATTACGTTACACTTCATAATACAAGTCTTTATGGACAAAGCCCCCAGGACAAATATTCGGTTCCCATAACAACAAACACATGCGAATCGCTTTCTGAAATAAACATCTATTTTCAAGAATGTATTTACATAATATTTTCAGGTAATATCACAATTAATATAATTAAATTGATATAAATAATCATCGTGCAAAAAAAAGCATGCAACACACGGGCCGTAAAGGCATTTACGGGTCTCGAAAACTTAAAAACCCTCGGCTGCGCCTCGGGTTTCCAATCTGTTTCCTCGACCCGTAAACGTGCCTCACGGCACTTGTATCGCAATATACTATTGTCAATTTTCTCCAAATCACTCACTTTTGTTCTCGATTACAACACGGAAAATAAAAAAGTTGTTACGGAAATAAAACACTGCAAAATAAATCTCTGTTTGTTGAATCACAAATACCTTCATGAACACATAGTTTTTGTTTCTTTGTGGGTGATTTATGACTTCCTTCCCACAGACTTCTTCCTGTTCGGTATAGATATTGGAAAAACAAACCGTACACGCTCTGAAGGTGAAAGGAAAATATGTACGCAAATGACAGGTATGTAACCTTCTTGAGTTGTTTGTCGGAAGAACTAGGAAGTGTACTTTTTTTGTTTGCTACCAATCTACCTAACGCCAGTGAGCTAGAAAATTACAGTGTTGTTCTCCACAAGTGTGTTAAACCGAGCATTTCTCCTCGCAGAAAAATGCATGACAGGCTTGTGTTAGTTAAGTGATGCCATAGCCATTTCTGTCTTATTCCCATTAGCCTTGTAATAATCATTGTAATAAGTACAGACAAGACAAGAGGGAAAAAAGTTTGTGTTTTATTACTACAAATTTTAAACGAGCCTGCATTGACCTACGTGCTTATTCAATACACAATAATAGAAATTATAGAAATAGAAATAGAGAAAAAATAAAAATACAATAAAAAATAAACATAAACACACTAACTCTATCCCTTACAATGTAAAAATATATTTAATTTTTAATTTTTAAAAATGACTGACACCCGAAGAAGCAAAATGCTTGAGCCCGGATGCAGTTCAATTCCAAACGATCAAATGTAATATATTAAAAAATAAATACAAATGAAAAATATTACAAGTGCCGAAAAACACACACAAAGATTTCACATAGACAAAATAAAATAAAAATCACATAAAAAAAATCAAGACAAAAATGTATACATACAATTACAAAAAAGATATAAATACATATTTTATATGGGTACACATTGTTTGGGAAGTTTAAGAATAAAGGCGAATTACACATTTCCATTTACTAGCGGTAATCAGTTCGAGTACTTTTTTCTTTAATTCTGTGCTGTTTAATAATTTTAAGTGTAGATTTCTTCATATAAAATCATTATATAATTTTGGGCCTAAATTGCAGCTATGCCTTACACCTGGTTCAGTATCGCATTTCGCTTCAATGAAGGGGCATGTTTCTTTTTGTCGTATCCATGAAAGTTCGAGATAGCATTATTGTGATACATGTGAAAATGATTTAGTATGTATATATAGGCCAATTCACAAAAACATGTTAAAACTACTAAATTTGAGGTCATGTTTAAGTATTAGGGTTATAGCAAAGAAAATTTCGCATATTTAAGTGTAGAGTGCTTAAAATATCATTGCTTATATCTGATTTTGTAATCAAATATTGCATTGCATTAGAAATTGATATTTTTAATATCACTGCAGAACATACAGATGTCCCTTGTTAGTCTCTTTACATTTCCGGTGACTTGAAACTTATGGTAGGGTTTTTCCCAAACTTTTATTGAACACGTTCATTCCCCTTCTCCAGTCTTAGAACCCAATCTCCTCCTTAATCTGTAGGTTACTTTCTTTTATTCCGATGAATACATTAGGCCGATACCTACCCTCTGCAAAATACTACATCCTTTTCAGTCCTGCGTAACCGTAAAATATCAATATTAATTTATTTTGTCAGGCTCTAGATTAATTTTAAGAAACTGCGTCTACTTGAGTCCTCTTTCAAAGTTGTAATGGCATTCGGTCTCTAATCTTAATAATATTTTTTGCTTAAATAGGTCGCTGTGAAGTTAGCATCCCTTCTAATAATAATAATAATAATAATAATAATAATAATAATAATAATAATAGTTATAATAATGTGATTGTAGAAGTATTAGCATAGTGATGGTGGTGGTTACGAGTACATTGTTAATTTGCCCCCGTATAATTACTTGCCAGCTCTCTAACTCAAATTTCTTTTGAATTTCTAAACTTACTGCTACTGCCTTCTAAGTATACATAATAAACAGAAAAAATATTATTGCTGATCAGGTGTGACAACTAATGGGAAATATAGGCTATTTGAGAAACGTTTTTCTACTAGATTTCTGTAACAGACGACCATGATCGATTGATATTGACCAAATCGAAAGAGGGACGTATGGGAGAAGTAGTCAAAAGAAGACAAAAAGCTGATTACGGCTACAAAATAACAGAAGTTGCACATAATTCGTTCTTCCGCTCCCAACAATCGAATTTAGGTCAATAGAAGAAAAGGCTGTTCACAGCACACAAAAAGAAACGAGAATGAAGGCGATTCGGGCTGAAGAATCATTTTATCCAAGTTGTATCGATTGGTCGTTGTTTAACAAAGGAAGCCCTCTTGTAGGGTCCTTCGCTATTTCGCAGTCTGAGTTTCGTTGAGGCGGGGATATTACTTCGAATCAAGCAATGCCATTCTATTTGACGCAGAATAATACTATTGAAACCCGTGACGAAAAGAAGGAGAAATAAAAGGAAAGAAAAACTCAAGCTTTTAACTGATTACGCCAAAAGACAGACGAGTCGACTTCAGATGTTTGATTGACACTCATTTAAAATATGTTATGCAGCACTTTCTCTTTATTAAAGAAGACATATTATTTTTTCTTACTGACGGAGAGATATACGGGGACTGCCAATTAACCATTAGAAACGGAGTGACCTAAAACTAGAAACTAAACTCCGTGGCGCGACATCCCAGGAGGGACTTGGCCTACCACCCGACCGCTGCGTCATCTACCGTAGGCAGATGGCAGGATTGGGGGCATGTGGTCAGCATGCTGATCGGAGTGACCTACTATGTCTATAATCCCAAACATTTCTTGGGGTATGAACTGCACAGGAGCAGTTATTTAAGACAATTAAGCCTTTGCATAAAATAATTCAACTTTTGCAACAAAAACAAATGTCAAAATGCTTCGCTGACATCAAATGATAGGCTTAAAAGAAGCATATCACTATACGGGAGCATTTTAAGATAACAATGATGTAAGCTACATTTTAGCGATCATACTTTACCACTCTGAAACACTACTTACAGTATGCCTAGTACAAATACTTTGAACATAACACCAAAATGAACTTACATTTGAAATTGAATTACAACCAAATTTTCTTCAGGAACTCCCAAGTAAAATATAATCCCAAACGCCCCTTTTTACACGCATTATTAACAAAATTGATTAAATAACAGTATAATTTAATATAATATATGGGTGATTCTTCAAATACGGGAAAATTTGCGTTCCGGAGTGATATTTCCCTTCAAATTCAACTTAAAAAGAAATTAAAATAAAAGTTTGTTTCTACTACTTCCATACTACAACTATCAGTTTGAAATGTCACTAACTTTAAATTCTGATATTCCAAAATCGAATTTAATTCAATGAAATGTCATCCACATGCCCTGTCCCAAACCTCGGTTTTGTATATTCTAATGCATTTTTCCACAAAACAAAATGTTATTTCCTTTTCAACTTTTTTCCTGTCAATGAGTATGAATGGGTGAAGAATATTAACCCCTAAAAAATAAAATGAAACAAAATTGTCACCCCACCTAATGAACATAAAGAATGTCCCAAGGGTTTTTGGTCATCCACATGGCTGAAAAGAATGGAATTTTTTCTGCAGAAATGAGAAATTTGTAAAACTGGCAACAGTGTTAGAAAGCCAACAGGGCAGCTTGTGGTTGAATTGTAAGGTTGAATTTTGCTTGCTTACAAACAGTTTGGGATTAACAAAGGACTTTGTATCATTTTCAAGGAAAACGTTTTTATTCCCCGTCATTAACATGGCTTCTAGAAAGTAGGCAGAAAGTGAATATTAATTAATTTTGATTATGCACTATGATAAACCTTCCAATTTAAAGTACCTGACTGAAGTTGAGCCTACAGAGGTTTAGAAATGGCTTGCTGAGACCACTTAAACTCCTTTTTTGTCAACCACATGCCTGATTTTTGTGTCATCCACATGTCTCATGAAGGGGTATGTGGATGACTCTCAAGTCATGTAGATGATAAATGTAGGATACTATTGTGTTTGCGGTGTCTGTAACCTGTACTTAAGATCTTAAAACTGATTAAATGAATTTCTGCTTGATTCCCCCCTCCGCCAAAACCATAAAAACACAGTCTCGTTAAAATTACATTAATTCCGGAGTATGCACACACATTTGCAAATTTGATGCAAAATCAACTGAAGTATGCTGAGAAAAATATGAATCCACATAAAGAAAAGCAGATTGTTGCCAAAGTTAGTCATTAAATGTGGCCTTCTGCCATCCACATGTACACAGATGTCATCCACATGGCTTTAAAAAAATAAAGAAATTAAAATAAATAAAAATATAAACATTTAAGCTCTGCTGGTGTCATATTATAATCAAGTAACCCCTGAAGTATTTTTGTGATTTTTTTGAGATTTTTTAAACAAAGTAAAAAATTTGGATTTTACACACTCCAAATTTTCCCGTATTTGAAGAATCACCCATATATAGCTATGAATTATTTTTTAGACTAGTGTTTTTAACTTTTTCGGTTTGTGAAGGAGTTCTGGGTTTATCTATTTTGGTTTCAATAATTCGTGGTTATGGGAATGATTATTTTCAAAGTTATATGTTACAATGATAAAATGTTTAATATTTGTTGTTTGTGTATATATATATATACATACACATACATACATACATACATACATACATACATACACACACCTACATTATATTCTCATGTGATATTCAACAGAAACAATCTGTGGTTTCATGAACACATCTTGGGTAAGAAAGCCAAATGAGTGTTACACATAATATTTTTTCATATAATATCCTTTACAGCGCGAAGGATGTTGTGCTCGTGACATGTTTTGAGCAAAACAAGGTATGAATCACAGTGCACTCAGGTGTGCAATGCTACTTGTAATAATGCAACTTTATTTATTATTTCCACGCTACATTTACTTCTGTACACGTGTATTCCTGTCGCTATGAACGGATATTAGGAGACAGTTTTCTTGCACTAACAAATATACGCGTACAACGTTCAGGATAATGGTCTCCGCATCTCTTTTGGAGAGTCTACAAAAAAAAGTAAACTGACCCCTGGAGGCCCTTAGGGTTCCAGGAGGTTGAGGCTCCAAGATTTTCAGGTATTCGGGGCGTGAAAGTGGTAAGGATGTCGGCCTTACGCAGAGGCAGCTTTTACCCCACGAATTGCTCCCGATACTCATTTCGGTTAGAGGCCGAAGCATTTAATCGATAGTACACCAGTGTTATAATGAAAATCTGCACTTTAATGGATGTCAGTAAGATACTGTTACGTCACATTCGGCAATGTTATGCCAGAACCACGAATGTGCAAAAATTAAAAAATCACGAATGGGTCACATTTTGTTATTGTAGCATAAAAAATAAGGCAGAACTTGTACTATAATCTAAACTAACTATTACTCACCAAGGAAAGAAAATACAACTTTCGTGTTTCCTACAGAACAATGATTAATGAAAACAGATGCAGTGAAGTCAAAATCTGAATGTTTGCACATTCGTGGTTTTGGCATAACATTACGGCCGAGCAAAAAAAGTTCTATACACACTCCTCATGTGTATATACTGTATATCCATGTGTAAGAATTGCTTTCATGCATATTAAATCACTAAGAATAATCTCAAGATTATTTCTTTCATTTCTCAATAGGGGAAGAAGAAATAAATAATGTAACTTACATCGAGATGAAAGAAGTGGATGTGGATTCAGCGGGATGGTTAGTAGAATAGAAAAATGAAAGGGGAAGAAAGAGAGATGAAAGATGGAGGGAGATGGAGAAACCACAAGTGGAAGTAGTCTAGAATGGATGCACGAAAAGCAGAATTAAATATGAAGTTCACGGAATACAGAAAGAGAGAGAAACGGAATACTGAAAGAGAGAGAAAAACCTCTGAAGTATCTTTTTTCCGGATTTCTCGACAAGAGACAAATGGGCGAAATACACAACATGACATCATTGAACGTATGGGTGTAACACAGTAAACACTCATATTGTGTCGAAAGATATATATTTTTACTTCGATATCTGGAAATGGAACTACAATGGCAGAAGAACCTTGAAAAGCTGTATGAGCTCAACAGTGTGATAGGTGTGATAGGACCACCGCCTGCAGACATGACGTCAGATACATTTAGCAATTCCTTTCACTTTTTATTCCTCCTCTATTCAATATGCAGATTTCAGGATGATTTACAAGATTAAACAGCTATTTAGGAAAGTATAGCCTATGCAACAAAGAACTGGAAAATTCTGACCGAAAACAAAAGCGCAAGGATACATTTTTGGTTAGGCTACATCCAGTGGTGATATTCAGCCGGTTCGCACCGGTTCGCGAGAACCGGTTGTTAAATATCTTGTAGGTTCTCCGAACCGGTAGCTTCACAATGAGTGATTGCCTTTTTCCAAGATCAGATTCACGCCAATCCACAACAGTGATAATACATATATGAATTTGCTACAACCAAAACACGCCATTTATGTTCGCTAGCGGTGGACTACCACCATAGGTAGCGGGCGTGCGGTTAAGTTGGCAGACTCTTATTTGCGCACGGCCGATCGTCTCGACACTAACTCGCTTTGCTTTCGATGTTCGATTATAAAACGGACTGTGGTCTTCTTTTGTTGTGTAAGGTTATGTTTTAAGGAAGCTGAGTAAGTTTAGTATGAGTATGAAAAGACAAAATAGCATATTAGCCTATTTTGAGTTAACATCAAATACCCTGATGAGAACCGGTTGTTAAACTGTTTGAATATCACCACTGGCTACATCCCACTGAAAAGAAGAATCTGTCTTCCTGTCTTCTTCTAGAATTTCAACTTACTACTCAAACGCTGAGACTATTAAACTTTCCAGGACTTTTCTCAGACCTGCTTAAATACTGTACAAGCAAGCCCTGGATGCAAAACGGTAAACCATGCAAATAGCAAGTTAGATTGAGTTTTAGATTATCATTGTAAAGTATAAACAAGGAAATAACATACAGAGTGTTAATGAATAACACCGAAATATTTTACCTGTGTATAGAGGGGACGTAGACAAGCAACTTTTATTAGCAGAGTTTTGCTCTACGAATTCAATTTTTCCTGTTACAGCATAAAAACTCTCAGGACATGGCCACCACTGACTTCTAACATTTGAAAAAAAATGCAAAACAAAGGAACTTCGCTGTCAACGCTGGAGGTTTGGATAAAAAAACTAATGCAGTGGCGGCCAGTTATGTGATTAGTCTGTAAATTTTGCAGATTAAGGAAAAGACTAAATTATGATATAGTTGTTGATGAATGATTAAGAATTAGGTTTTGGTCGATCACTAAGAAGGCATGAAGTCAATTTAATGATTATATAAACCTATTTCAATTCTTTATTGACTTATGAGCACCAAATGGTAATGTTTCTTTAATTCCCTGTAGTATACACATTTAACGCCATAGAGCAAAAGTCTCCTAATAAAAGTTGCTTGTCTATGTCCCCTCCGTACAATTAAATATTTAGGTGTTACTCATTAACACCCTGTATTTTTGTTCTAAAAGTACATTTAAATTACCTGTAATAGATATCTTTATAAATATTTCCATTAAATGTTGCTTTGTTTGTGTAAACGACCCTAGGGAAACTTAGACCTTCTTTATGGACGCGCCTCGTAAGTTAGCTATATACATAATAAGTTTTAATTTTTTTGGAAGAATTATTAACATATTTATCCAAGAATTTCATCAAAGTTAACTCGTGAATTTTGCGAGTTTGTAACTACAGAGACCGCTCTTTTATGACAGCCAGGAGTAAGTTTCAAAGCACGTGTAGAAAGTGTGAATCCGGCAAATAAAGAAGCCTGTTAAGTGTAAAGGAATAACAGGTCGCACTGTTTACACTAAAAACGTGAAACAGTCAACATTCACAGCTTGACAACAAACACTCCCTTTGTGCGTGACAACCCGGTGCGGATGAAATCACTGTATCGACTACACGTGGCAGACCTGGTATTTTGCAAACACACACCTCTCCCACATACAGTATGTGCATAAGTTACATAGAGGTCGAACAGCTAGGATCCTCAACTGTAGACCTAGAGTAGACCCTTGTGGAAATTTGAATCGGAATCGGATATAATGTATCATTATGGTTCAGTATTTATAACTCGATTTCAAAATGATAAATTCAAAATAAATAGATCAAAGTTTTCACTGCTAGTTCTTGCGGATCCACGAGGCTTAAGACTATTTTATACGTTGAAACTAACAAGTAGCCTAAGTTTAGTAACTAATATGATAATATTATAGGAGAAAAATTCCTCTGGCACTTGGACTGGAACCTAGGACCTTTGGCTATCCGTGCCAATGCTCTTACCAACTGAGCTACGCCAGAGTTCAATTCACGGCGCCAGATAGAACCTCTCTCCTATGACTGACTGCCCTTACTGGTCTACCTCACTGACAGACAATTTATGTCATATGCAATACTGTGAGGCACATTTATTACAACATTGGCACGGATAGCCAAAGGTCCTGGGTTCAAGGCCCAGTGTCAGAGGAATTTTTCTCCTATAATATTATCATGTAATGTCCAACAGAGACAATCTGCGGTACAAGAATGCATATGCATATATCTATATTTAATAACTAAGTTTCGCAACTGTTTTGTATTTCATTGCGCAAGCGCGAGATGTACTGGCGACACTGAGTTACGACACTATGTAGTTTCGGCTGATTCCCCAACTTTTCGCGAAACTATAGCAGTAATTTTGAACTAATACGCGTAATTAGCTTTGTAGACTGTAGTGGAGAAGTGAGGAATAGTGAAATTCCTGGATTTATCGTGGCTCACAAGTGCATATGGGATTCCAGTCACTTTAACTACAAAAATAAGGTGTAACGTGCGATTGCATTGAAATTAGTTTTGAAGGTGTAATCACTTTCGTGAAAGTAGTTATGAAACCTACTGTCACCATGCAAACTAGGCTTTAGGCTCTCAGTTTTTTTAGAGAGTTGGCACATGAAAGTGGTAAGGTTGGCAGCCATTTGTACCGGTAGCATTTACACCTATCCTGATACTTCTTTCTGTTAAAGGCCGAGTGAACTCCCACAGCCACAGGATTAGACCCCCCCCCCAAAAAAAAACACGAACTTATAGGGAATTGAACCCGCGCGTGATACAACTTACTACACCATGCCGTGTCGTACCCCAGAAAGTAAATAAGTAAATAATAAAATAATAATAATTAGGCGTACGAGCTTAAGTATCATTTTCAGCTTATAGCCATTCATAATAATTGAAGAGGTAAGTAGATGAAGGCGATATGTGATAATAACAAAATACAGTTCTAATGGAATAAGGAGGTATGCAACATGGCAAATACCTCATTCATGCACTCAACAGCTTCTTAAAACCATTTGGCAAATTTCAAACGGAGATCAAACCTGCCAAAAGAATGGCCTCAGCTAGGTAGAGATAGCCAAAGGTCCTGGTAGCTAGGTAGAACTTGATAGAGAAGTAGCGGCTCTGGTCATGGAAACCAGCATTAACTGTCGTGGGTGTCGGCATGCTGACTACATGCCCCCAATCCTGTCTACTTTCTATAGTAGATGACGCAGCGGTCGGATGGTAGGCGTAGTCCTTTCAGGGATGTAGCGCCATGGAGTTTATTTTTAGTTAGTTATCCATCTTAATATGCAACAAATTAGGCCTATTGCAGTTGGTTCCGAAAACAATTTTATCTTATGCCTTAACAATTGCCACCTACTGCGTTCTCAGGAACTTATAAAATTTAAACTTAAAAAACTTTAGAATTTTTTTAAAATAAAAAATCTTGGAAGGAGGTAGCCCCATGTACAAAGATATGTTTTTAAAATTTGTAGGCAAATATTTACACATTTCTTCATCTTTCATTAAACATTGTCCGTTCATGGGAGCAGTATTCCTTTGTGAGAATTTAAAAAAAGAGGTAGCAAAAAAGCTGTTTAATAAAAAAACTTCAAACAAATATCTCAAAACTTACTTTTAGTTACGTTGCTTATGTCTTCACACTTATCTAATTTTCATGAAGCCGGTATCCATACCAAAAACGTTGAACAACCCAGCCATATACAACACTAGCTAGTCAAGTTCATTCTCAATAATCTATTTTGCAGACAACGCACAATGCAGTCATGTATATTCAATAACGTATTGTCAATTCCGAAACCATTATTATGGAAATTAGGGGTGTAACTAACAATCTTTCCGCATAGGTTTACTGAACTAATAGCAAGTACTTTGTGCCGGCATGTATGCAGTTATCATAAACAACTGCCCATAACAATAGGGGTTTGTGTTGGCTAATTCTACCAGTTTAATAATACCTACATCGATTGTACAGCAATCATTCTCATTTTTAGAAAACACAGAAGTATCTAATTGTCATTTATTTTTCTCTTAAAAAATGAAAAGTACAGTAGAGTCCCGCTATTCCCAAAATCCGCCTATTCCGAACAGAGTTCAGAAAAAATACCGATTTTTTAACTTAAAAACAGGAGAAATTAAAAAGACGTTCTTGAAAAATGTACATTTATTGTTATACAAAGAAGTTAAATAGAGACACACATAGAGCCTAAGCTTGATGAAAACGCCTGAAACAAAATTGGAAGGTCACAGCCCTTCCCTTCCGACTTTCACGAGCCGATCAACGCTGCATAGAGCTGACACTAGCAGATGTCCCCGCACTTAATTTACGCTTTAACAGGTCAGTACGTTGATATTACTCATGAAATCCGTCTGTTCCGAAACCCAACAGTGTTCGGTCCCAATTAGTTCGGTATAGCGGGACTCTATTGTAAAATAAAATATTTCAATTCAAACCTTAAAAGGATTGACCGAATGTTGAGAGTGGATGGAAGTGGGTAAACATTAATGTCAGCAAGTGATTTTTTTTTTTTTTTTGCGCGAGTAAAAAAATAATTTCAACCTTTTTGGAATTTTCCCATTTGAATGCTGAAAGCTGTCAACAATTATCACTAACCTTGCCACTTCCATGTGGCTGTATTATATAGTGACGTGAAATTAATCTAGTTAGCCGGATGATTTATCCGAATAAATCTGTGAAGCAGAGAATGCTGCATCTTCCAAGTTCGGTATTAAAAAAAAATCAAAGGTTGTACGCGACAAAATGCATGTGTAGTTTTACGAAAATAAAAATTTATTTTTGCTTATCTTTTCTTGGTTGGAACATCAGTAAACCCTTTAAGGGAATATATTTAATGGTACTGGTTTCATTTAAGCGCTGTTAGTATTATGTAACAGTATTATGCTGCAGGAACTGCTGATATTCCTGTAGTGGCTAAAGCATTACGTGAAGAGAAATAAAACAGCTCAGACCTTGAGCAATGTTCAGATGGGTTATTCCTGGAAGTGAGAAGCCCCTCTTGTGCCTCCACTCTAAACAGGAGGACGTTATTGATCACAGGATGTCTAAAAACTCTGGGATAATGGATGTCTAAATTATTAATTTCGTCCTGAGTTTGTTTCTTACTTTCTGTAATAATCTGTAAAATACGTACATTGTGTATATACATCTTGAGAAATAATTTTATCATAAGTGAATTTCAGCATTAATTCTAATAGGGATGGGTCCTCTATACTTTCGATACTCTCGATACTTGCATGGTATCGGCATCGAGCGATACTTCAGAAAAATCGCTCGGTACTTTTTCGATACTTTGGCAATTCTGCAATTCTGCAATTAAGTGAGAATACTAGTATTTTTTAATAAAAAAATTGTAAGTGGACTGTTTCAAAAACTAATTTTAGCTATAATGTAGAGTTTAAAAATAGTTTTGTCTCATTAAATATGCATACTTAATTAATTTAGTTGGTATTACACAGTTCTCTCAACTTTCAATTTTTAATGTGTACCTATTTATTGAAACTGGAAATGTTGACGGTATCGAGTATCGAAGTATCGAGTATCGAGAAAATCTGGTATAGACCCATCCCTAAATACTAATTTTACCATTAAATGAAAATAATGACACAGTACCGAGTTCTGCACTTACGTAAATAATAACACAACACTGTGAAACCGAAAGAGGAAGGATTGATGTGTTCACAACGCTACAACTTAGAAACACCGCCGCTAGAGTACGTTGTAAGCAATCTATACCATTACCGCAAGAGCACCATTCGCCGGGACCAAATAAAATATTGCTATATGCGGGTTTATTGTTATATCGATCTTCGTTATACAGAGGTTTGACTGTATTTAATTTTCTCTCAAGCTTTTAAGCTCGAACTACTATGCGTGAGTAAACTGTACACTACAGTATTTTTCAAATGAGAAGCCATTTCCTTCACCGCCAATCACGTGTACGAGCTAACGAAGCGCCGCTAGCAGTAAGAGTCTTCCCTCCGTCTCGCCGTCTCTGATTGGACCGCGTATCTAAGCAGGAGAAGTACAAACGGCTTGTCATCTGCAAAACACTGTATATCATTTGTTTTTCTCCTGCTTGTTTGTGTAATCTGTAAGTTGTTTTCAACTGGACAAACCATATAAAATGTTTAAACTGGTTGTATTGGCAATCCGGGTTGGGCCAAACCATGCTGATAAAATCTGACGATTCGGAAATCATGCCGTGTCAGTCTGGATGCGACATAGGCCGTGGAAACTTGCGAAGTCATGTATAAAATGTTAATTATGAGAATTCTCAACTGTTTGTCTATTTTTTTAAAATAATGTAAAGCACTAACTTGTGTGAATAAACTTCTTCATGGACAAATATAAGAACAGGTCAGCAGCGACGTAATAACTAAAAAATATCTGACGTAACACATGTGACTTGACTTTCTATAGGTACTTTAGGAATGCAGTTTCTCGCTAAGTTATACTAAAACGAAGCTAGTATTTACTGAAATGTATTGGAAATATACTAAAATTATGTGCCATATCTAACAACTATTAGCCTATGACATTCATCATCTCACGTTTAAGTGAACTGACTTGTGAAATTTCCCAAAGAATGGCACAAAACTCATTTTTGTTCTTTGAATATTAATTAAAACCAATTCTTGAGTGATTAAAGAATGCAACATATTTTAGCTTAGATGCCTTTAGATGTCCGTACTGAACTTTTAAGGGCTCTGCGCACGTGCTGATAATCTCTCTACACATTATTTTCTCATTAAATATTTAAAATTACAGTTCAACTCATTTTCAGAGTAATGCTGGAAGGAAATTAATATATATTCCAGGATATTACCCTAAGGGATTCGTTTTTTATGCCTATAGAAATAGCTTTCTGTGCCCAAGATTGCGGGTTCGATCCCGGCCCAGGTCGATGTGTGCCCACACAGATGTGATATGTCCATGTCACTGGCATGTAAAACAACTCCTGCGAAACAAAATTCCAGCACACCGGCGACGGCCTCAGGTCTAAATGACCATATACCAACCAACCAACCAGCCTATAGAAAGAGCAGGCCAGTTTAAAGGCAAAAAATGTGTCAACTTTAAAGCTGATTCTCTCAAAATTTTTTTCCCCCGCATATTTCACTATTCAAAATGTTCCATGCGCAACAGTTTTTAATCAATTACTTTGAAATTTTCAACGAAGGTCCTAGACATATCAGAAAATAAAATTTACTATATGAATTTTGAATTAAACAACGTGTTTGCTCTTATAACAAATTGTTTACGATTTAAACTTGAACAAAATTAAGCAAAATAATGTTTAACTAATATTTCTATCAGAAATAGTCAATTCTGTTATAAATGAAGTAGCAATTTTTTTGGCTTGTACTGTCTAGACTTCAAATCTGTAATTTGATCCGGACAATTTGAAAACTGCGCAGCAAGTACCTTTTGCCATGAAACTCATTAAAACATCACTTTATATATATATATATATATATATCTAACATTTTCAGAGCTGTAAATTTATTAGGTCTTGACTATATATATATTAGGATTTATTGTGGTATTGTGGTAGGCTAAATGCTTCAAGATTCAGGTAGAAAAATGAAGAAAACCATGATAAATGCAGGATTTTTAAATTTCACAGGTCGGTTCCCTTAAACACACAATAACATTTTGCATGTTTCTGTGTAATAGTTTTTTCACTTAATTGTAATTATATAACCAATGTAGGGGTCAGTTTAATCCGCCTTGTTTTCGTTTCTATATTCTCAACTAATTTCAATTGGTTGGTGACTGGATACACTTTTTTTATTATATGTTTACCAACCGTATTACTATTACTACTATTTTGCTTTACTATTGTATTTATTTTATTTTTAAGGTGTACATAATGATGTATTTTGTAATAAACTAGGTTGAAACGAAGACTCCATGTTCTTAAATCTACTAGGAAAAAATGATTATTACAAAATTATAGACATCTTAATGAGAAATTTGAATTCCTCAGTAAGTAAAATCCCTTTTTAAACCCATTTTCTTGATCCTTGAAAGGAACAACAAATCTATTCTGCAAATACGAACAAAGATCAACGAGGAAACTTGTGAAGTTGAACTTTGAGATATTCCTGGCCAAGAAAACCCACAAGCTAGCTTCATAGTCAACAAACTAATTTGTGTTGTGCAATTATCTAAGAGAATGTGTTCCTTCACACAAAAGGCACGAAACTTTATGCAAGCGAAATTAATACAAGAGAGATTCTCTTTGAAGTTGCTTTAGCTCATTAACAGGCAATCTAAACTGGGCTTTCTAACATTTACTTGAGTTGAGTTGAGTTGCAGGGTTGGTGTATAGGCAATAGGAGTGGCAGAAACGTTAGACAAGTTGCTTGCAGCCCTACGTTTTGATCACAGTGTATGTGACCTAAATAAAAAAAAAAATATCATTTCATTATTACTTTTCAGGCCTCGTGCTGAGCAAATCAACACAATTACTTTCAATGAAGAAGTCTTCATAAGTCTTAATATCTTGTCACTGCTTGCGTCACACACTCCCACTGGTCACTTGTTATTCCTTGCAAACAGGGACAACACTACTTCAGTGATTAATTTTGAATTGAAATACACAGCAATAGATTTTTTGGCTAAGATCAATTAGAATTTGATAATTTCCATACCATATAAGTAGCCAATCATTCGTTGAACTCACAGCAAAACTCGAGACTACGATAAATCGTAAATATTTGCCAACTTTTTTTTTCTAATATATTTCCCCCAAAAGTAGCCAATAATGGTATTTTTAGCTGTTATTATTTACTCAATTTTGTAACTTCATTTAATATGTTCAGGCACTTTTTGACATTGATGATAAAGCAATATTCCCGCACGTGTCCTTTATAATTTTTCCCCCAAAAACGTTATTTTTTTTTATTGCATACTAGCCATTTACTTGTCCTTCGTACGATGAAAAGTATTTTGCTCGATTGTTAGCCTTGCCCTAGAAACATCTCCAGGAATTAACCTATTTCGTTGTTTAGTATGCTAACGTTCTTTCAGGGTTTGAATCACTTTGTTCATTTTTTGAAAAATTTATCTAATATCTGAACTATGTGCCTATGCTATTATCAAATATTTGATGCAATGACAGGTAAATGTCTTCTGTGCTAGAAAATGAATCTAATTAAGCCTGGCAACAGAGATTACAGAGATGCTGGAAGACACATTGCCCAACGCCCTAGAGAGACTGAAAAAATTGTGGAAATGTTTCTATAAAGTGTAAGCCTATATTTTTAAAACACTTATATACTTAAATACTAGTATTCTATAAAGTGTAAGTGTAAGCGTATCAGTTAAATACAATATTGAAAATGAATTGGTAAAGAATATCCAAGGATATTCAGAGCCAGAGGACATCACAGTTTGGCGGAAGAAATTTATGATTATAATGAATGGTTCCTCCTAACCTTATATAAGTTAAACCAATTAGTTATTGCCAGTAACCATTTCTAAAGCGCAACACTTACAAAAATATAAGGATCTACCACCAAATCAGCAAATATAAATTGATTTAAATTAATTAGGCACTGAAGCACGTAATTCATGCTATGTGTCACAACTTTTATTGGGGAAATGTTATGGGGCATATAAATGGGTACGTTATTCATAATTATTTTATATACATATAGGCTTACGTATAAGTTACATATTACCTAGGTACATCATTCAATACTTCGTTAAATCTTATTATGGCTAGCTTGTGCTTCTTTATGTAATTATGTCACTCGTATGAACCATGTATTATTTGCATCTGACAATTTACAACTAATTACTTATCAAGTATGACAAATTTAAAAATAGAGATATTTCCCTATCCAAATGATGTAACTGTCAGGTTTATGAATTAGGCCCCAGGCCAAGTGTTTAGAGTTCATACTGTAAGGCAAAGCTAATGCAGCTTCTATTATGCTGTCTGCAATACACCCAACTCAAACATTATATACTATTGAATCTTGTTGGGAATATGATCCTGTATAAGGAATCCCCATACCAACTACAGCATGTACGGTTGTGTACAGAAACTTAATGCAGAGTGTGAGCGCTGCCAAATGCAATGCTCTCTCTCTCTCTCTCTCTCTCTCTGTCTCTCTGTCTCTCTCCTGACTCTTTCTGCTATCCCTCCCAGCGGGAGGTTTATCTCGTGAAGGGAAATAAAACTTTTAAATTCGCTCACAACTCGCGTCTATTTCTCCTAAATTAACTCTGCAAAAAGAAAATGTGAAAACGGGAGTGGCATGGCTGCTCGAGTATAAATAGATTAAAGTTGATCCATGTGCAGGAATTCATGTGAAATGTTTTCGCAGACCAGAATTCATGACGAGAATTAGCAACCTCAAGTACATTCAGTTTAAAAGAATCTTTCTATACTCTTTGTAGGTCAGATATGTTGTTATTTATAATTTTAACCCGTATCTACAGGTTGAAAAGTACTATACTGAGTTCTAACCTAAAATTCGATGTCGAATTTTATGCATCAATGCATGTTTTGAGGTTCCCTCAATTAAAAAATACAAGTTTTAGAAACACGGCCCGGGCAACTCCCGAAATGAGAAAAAAAAACTCACGAAAATTTCACCAAAATAAAATGTACTTATTTATTGCTCATAAATAAAGTGTTTATTATCCTTATGGATTTTTATAATATAATACTAACAGTACTTATTAAGACTTGTAAAATTATGCCATCAGATTTCATTTTAATGGTATTTTTCAAAGTGTTCTAAAGAAACAATGTTCTGTGGTTTGGAGCTAAAACAACTAATCCATTTTGGTAAAAAATGAGATAAGAACACGGTATGATTAATTATATGCATTCTTTCACATGCAAGGAAGACCAATGTCCTACCTTTAATATAAGAAACTAAATAAATAAATAAAACAATAAATCCCTTGAGGGCAAAGGCCTCCCTGTTGGCGCAGGGAGTTGCTGCAGGGAGCTCATTAGGGTAGCAAAACCTAAGAGCTTAATATGCTACTAAAATACAGAATTCTTTAGAAAATGTTGATTTTCTATAATGAAAGCGTAAATGTTGTTAACCTCTGGCTATTGTAAAATACTGCATACATACAGAGAAATTATTTAATTAAACAATACGCTATTGTGTATATAGGCCTATGTATAAATTACTGAGCATACACTGGAATGTAAAAAATGTATGAAAGAAAACAAGGCAATCCTCATTTTTCATCCTTTTTAGGAATGTTTCGCTGTCGAAGACTTTTCAGCTCACAAGATGAATGGTCGATAGAACTGTGCTTTTTCTAACATAATCGATCAACTTACAATAATACCATACTATTAAACTGTTATTCAAACACATCTATTATTATATTTGTACGTGCACAAACCTTCAATTAGATTGCATGCGATGTAACTACTCAAGAACGCGAAGCGAACACTCTTGACAACCACAGGTAATGGAAATTTTTTCCAACTCTTACGTATAAAGCTGCAATCCAGGAACTGAAATCTCGTTACTAAAGCATATCTTTAAGGGGAGATGGTAGTTGCCGCTAGCAAAATGATAGAAAATATAGCGTATGTTCAAGAAGCCATAACTCAGGTGTTTACAGTCAGATTTAGTTGAATTTTTTAAGCTTTACAAGTGCACTCTGTAGTTTAAAATAAGCAGAGAATGGTTCTTCTAAAACTCACTGTTTGGTAGGAAAGAATTTTTTAACACATAGGTGATAATTTATTTTTACAGTTACTTCCCTTGACATAGGTACGCTTTATTCAATTTCTGTAACTTAGATTTTTGTGAAACTTTGGGAACTTACTAACAATAGGTACTACTATTTACCCTAGCACAATCAGTCTAATATGTATAATATTACTGCATGAAAACTGCATGAAAACTTCACGACTAAAATAAAAGTTGAAACTTCTCTATAGTCAAGACTTTTCCCATAATTATGCTAAGGGAGATTTTCCATCCATCTATATTAAATCCCTGAAAGTTTCATTATTTTAGCATGAGTTGCTTTTCAGAAAATGGTACCTGAAGTACAAAAAATGTAAGTTTACAGGAGAGCGAAAAGAAAATGACGTGCCGTATGGTATTTTATCCATTTTAGAAAGCTTCAGGTCACTCTGCTTGGCTTAATAATAATGCACCATATAAGAACTATGTATATCAAAATGTTCACAAAACTATGCTCTATTACCTGAGCCTAAGAAAAAAAATCGATTTTTTTGACATTGATAACTACCATCTCCCCTTAAGAACGAAAATAATTAAAGTGTTGTTGCTTTAACCATTAGCTATTTAAATTAATCAAATCTTTCAAATGAGACAATTAATTTTTTTTATACATTCTTTAATAACACTAACAGGTATCTAGAACGGAAGACATTTGGGCCGATCTTTATGTACAGTGCTTTTTTCGTGAAATAATAATGTTGTTGATGATGATGATGATGATAATAATAATAATAATAATAATAATAATAATAATAATAATAATAATAATAATAATAATAATAATAATAATAATAATAATAATAATAATAACAATAACAACAACACAGACCAACAGACATTTTGGTGCCTTAGAATTTATACCTATTCTTGGGTATATTTAGGTCGCTGATGCCAAATGTGCCATTAGTTTTGCCCTGTCAGCTTTAGTTTTTGAGACATGGTATTACCATTATACATATTATCCCATTTTACGTTTGATATACATAAAAAACAGTGCCTATTTGTAGCTTCTAAATCATGTGAAGAAAATAGCAAGACACTAACATTACATTAACATTACAATAACAATATAACATGGGGTCTTTCAAAAAATTGATATTATCACATACTGTACGGTCGTTTATGACTTATGAGCTGTCTATTTGAGGGCCAAAAATAATCCAGCTTTTAGTTTTTCTGTGCTTCGTACAGTTTTCGTCCTACTTGCCCAAAGTATGGTCAACAACCTTCACTAGCTATATTATCAAACAAGTTTTTGTTTCGCTAGACTAAGAGTTCACGAATATAATCTCCCCCCCCCCCCCCATCGACAAAAGTAGAGCTGGTAGAGAAAAACTGTTTTTATATTTAGAATAAGCACAGTAAGTATAGCCAAAATCCGGTAAATCATCCGAGACACCAAACAAAAAGTTTTTTTTTTTTTTTGGGGGGGGGGCTGTGTAATCAATGGGGGAGGGTAGATATTTTGAGTGGATGGACACAACAGTCAATAAATATTATTTGTCTAAGTAAATCATGCATTTGACAAAATTTATTACTTTCCCGTAACAAAAGAATTCTATTTGAGCAAAGGATATTCACAAGGAAAGCTTAAATATATTTTGCAAAGCATGCATGACAACTTCAGTGTAGTATCTGAGAGTTACAAATGACCTCCTTATAATTTAAGCCGGACATTATCTAAAAATGAAAATATCTTTTGCATGTGAAATGACGACACCGAGATATGAATTCACGCATAATGTAGGAAGTAATTGTTTTTGGTCACGATTGCCGAACACAGCATTGAAGGACATGCTTTAAGGTCATGAACATGCTCACACCGGTAGAAAGTTAACATGCGCATGGACCACAGGCTGTCACATGGGTGATATATCTCCTTGCTCTCTTTGTGTAAACAAGTCCAGGAAATGTATAATTAAGATGTTTAGGCTTGTTTATTACCCACACTTCTTACTGTTATAGTAGAATTAGTATTCCACTGCAGCATGACATTCTGTAGGATGCTCCTTTTGTCTACGAGTTTAATCATATCTCTGTCTCAGTATCTCTTCCTGGGAATATTTCTGTATTTTCTGTGTCTCGTTCCATCTATCTTTTCTCCCTTCCTTTTTCATCTCTCTCTCTCTCTTCTTTATTTCTATCTATAATATCGGGATTTTAACAGGCCACGCCTTTTAGGTTTTAATCCGATAGGCGAGTTCCAGAGTAACTTAGAAGATCGATTTCATTAAATATCTTAGCAACTAGAAGAAATTTGGCAACTTAGATTGGCTATGGCTAGTAAGTTTTGTTAATAGCGCGCCCAAAACAAATCTAAGATCTGCTCATCATTTTGAAATGGAATCAAAAAATAAAAATTCTTACACATACGTCCTTTAAAAGACTTCAATGAACAATTATGCCGAATTGGAAGAAAACCGAACAACACAAAATTATCGTCTCATTCGATAATAGCCAGTACAGTAGATTAAGGCCTGTATACTTATTCAACAAGAGTGTCCATCATGATACAAGTTAAAGTGAATATTGTCCTTGAGTTTTATGAAACCTTAAAATTACTATGAGGGGACAAGAAAATACTTTCAGGGTCCCCAAATTTGTTTGCTCCATCAATGAGTACATTCTTTATTCTGGTCACGGAGTTCGTACCCAGGACTTTTACGCCCTGAACAATCCACCGACCATGGCAGGGTTTGAACCATTGACCTTCGGATCTAGAGGCGGGTATGCTACCATTACACTCCCGCGGTCGACGTGGGATACAGTAGTTTGTCTTTTTGTAATAAAATAACGGAAAATAACTCAAAATAAAATGCAAAGCCCATTTAAAATGTTATTACAGAATACGGTACAAGAAATAAACTATGGGCCTAATCATTGTGATCACTGTTTTTATTGTGGTCCAGCATGGATTTAGAATTTGCATGAGATATTTAGTTTAAAAACTAAAAAGTTATATGTTTGGAGGGTTTTATGGTTTGGATTTTAGGTGTTAATAAATAAAAACAAAAGTTTTTAGTTAGACAATTCTCTGTTATGGAGAACATATAATAAGCATTCTCTTTACTCAGGACTCAAGAGTGCAACTAACATGAAAGTGCGCACAGCACACTTCTATTAATATTCTAACATGACTTTCTTAGAAATAAAGCTGGCTCTTCAATGCATACGCTGCAGACTACACAAGTAATAAGTTACACGAGTTTTACATGTAAAGCCATAACATAACTGGAGTCCCATAAACTCCTGGCAATTACCGGTTTTATGGGGGCTACAGAAAAGAATTGGCACCGACTCCATGAATAAATGTAAGATCATTGCAAGAAACAAGCCAAATGAACCGAAGATAAAGCTGCGATCGGTGTCTTTGTAGATACACTGACATTTACAACAACCTCCAGTAAATAAGGTGAAATAAACATAAAAAAAGTCTTGAGAGGCTGTTTGCATTGAACCAACGTGCATGAATGTAATGAGAATGTTTACATGTACATTAGTATATTTACATGATCATAACAATGGACTGCGGAAGAGTGGATACAGAAAGAAAGTCAGCTAAAATCTAATACCAGAAGATATCACAAACTAATATCCGTTTAATATAATTTATTAAGTGCCAGAATGCTACTTAATGAGATTGTGTCAGGGACGCCTGTCTGTCTGTCTGTCTGCCTGTCCGTCCGTGTGACTGTAAGCGCGATAACTCAAATACGCTTTATCGGATTTTCATGAAATTTGGTATACGCATTTATAACGGCCATGGGAAGAAGCCTATTGATATTGGACCAAATCGGTTAACCAGTACCGGAGTAATGCCCAATTTAGTGCCTATTTCATGGTAATATACTAGAAAGAATTTATCAAATGCCAATCAGTTCTCATGACAACATATTGTTTTACAGTGTTCATATACGGCTTTGGAAGTAGCAGCACAGTTAGCTATGACAAATAAAACTACCTACATATTCCTTCACATATGCTTATCAAACAAGGCCTTTGCTCTTCCGTAAGCCCTACTTAATGAATCTATCTGGAGCTTAACTCTGAAATCTATTTAAAAACTTATTTTCTGCATATCATAATTGCAGTTATCACTGATTAAACAAAAGCAATCTGGCACTTTGTTACATCAGTTTACCTGATTTTATTGTCAATTGCTTTGACTCGTGACAGTCTAATCGCGATCCATTTCTTGTGATTTGACAGTGATTTACAATAATCTTGAATAAATGATAAAGAACAGAAACAACATGACTGAGGGTAGTCTACAATTTAAATTTTACTGTACACGTTAATATTCTTTACAAATAAAATAACAATTTTTACATTTTTGAACTATTAAGAACTTGTATTTTGCTGGGTAGGCCTATCTTGTATTTTTCCTTGAGGAGATCAAAGCGGTGACAGTGGAGGATTGTATATAGCACAATAAATTATTGTGGTTGATCACCTCTGGTAATCAGATAGGAGGGAGTCATTTTTATTATTATGGATAATCAGACGGGTAATAAGCACTTGGTGTTTACAAGAGAAAATATGTCTTTCTTTTTATTAATAAATGAACAGTACGCCGTTACTACTATCCCATTAAGAAGCGGAAGGAAAATATTTAAAAAAATTGACGAAGATTGTTATACGAGTCAAACGCATTTTCCACAGCTGTAATATTCTATTCAGATTAACCGTATATTTACTTGTTTATTATATTCAGTAATATGGAGTACTCTTTAAATATGAAGACAGCTGTTTCATCCCGAGCCAAATGGACCCCGTGTCGCTGTATTTTTAGCAACCACCCCCACTAGACAAGGGCAGAAAACCAGCAGATTCTAGTCAACTTGAGGTAAGTTTAGTTCTTGGCTCATGGCACCGGACAGTATTGCCATCACACCATGTGTAATAAGAACGAATATAGAACTCTCACTCCTGCTTACTGATCTCATATCCAAACTTCACTAAACTACTGCCAACCCAAACCTTCAAAGATTTCAATTATTCAGATATAATTACAAACAGTAAAAGATTATATTTTGCGAGTAAATATGTTTCAGCCCTGGGTCAGTCTGCCCATTTATAAGTCAAGGCCTGCTTAAAAGAACTAGAAGAGAGCATTATCATGAAATAATCTGTTTGTTTTCGCTTTCAGAAAAATAACACGCACTGAATTCCGAGTCGGCGCCATACTCGACACCTCTCCATGTGCTGTACCTTGACTTTCTTTTCCCTGGGAGCCAAAACCGGATAAATCCAGTCGCACTACTCAACACCTAGCTTTGCTAATCAGCGATTATTGTTTCTGAGTCCTTTCCCCTGCCTCCACCTGTATCAGTCCTGTAGTCCGATTACACATACGCCGAAGAAACGGAATAGATTCACAGGCAGCTGGACCGGTTTCATCTGGAACTCTGTCTGCAAGTTCAGCCTTGCTTTACTGATAATGTTCTTTATCCTCAGCGTACTGGACTATGTTTTTAAAAATATCCCAGAGGTGTAGTATTTTTAACTGTCTCCCCTTTGTATTCCTCTGCCCTGATTTCGACTCTGAATTTATAGCAAAAATACTCCCTTTTGGGATATCTAGGCCTACACAAACATCTTGATTGATAAACTTCATTTCCGTTTGTGGTAACTTAATGTACGTGTCTCAAATGTTCCACTTTAACCACAAAGCATTTCAGTTGCAGTAGTTTAATCTGGATACACGGAGTCTAATATATTATTAGCTATATTTTTATGTACTCTTAGAAACATACAAGTCAAACTGACAATATTTAAAAACTAGCAACTAATTGTCGCCTTATCTATTAAGACTTTAAAAGCAATAAGTTTTAAAATGCTATTAAAAAATATGTAAATATTTTAGTTTTAGGGTCATAACAAATTTTAATATCATTTTAAAACGTATTGCTTTTAAAGTCTTAATAGATATATATATGGACTAAGGCGACAATTAGTTGCTAGTTTTTAAATATTGTCAGTTTGACTTGTATGTTTCTAAGAGTACACAAAAATATAGCTAATAATATATTAGACTCCGTGTATCCAGATTAAACTACTGCAACTTAAATGTTTTGTGGTTAAGGTGGAACATTTGAGACACCTACACAAACATACTACTTCCGGAAACAAATTTGTGTGTGTTTTAAGTGTATGTGAACAATATAACTCGAAAATGAAGTATCTTATCAAAATGAAGTATCTTATCAAAATGAAATTTTATATTACTGCTACGTAATATGTACCTCGTCGGAGTCTGCTTTTCTTCAAAATTACCTTATTCTTTTTCCTGGTCTTATCCTACCATCTCCGCCACGAGTATTTGGAATGACTCTCGCAGGTTTCTATGGGCCTGCGGGAAATGGCTCTACGTTCCAGGTCACACACAACACACATATACAAACAATATTTAGTTATTACGTTAACACAATTTTACAAACTGTTACATTAGACACATTATTATCTCGTAAGAGTGATTGTTTTCAACCAACCAACTAGGTACAGTATTCTCATGATTTTGCTTTAGCATTATCCTAAGGGCCTTTTTTCTGGGGAAGTAAAATAAAACTTATTTCACTGGAATGAACCCAGGGATATATTCAGTAAAAACATGGTTCTGCAGAAGAGCAAAATACACTGTCCTTAAAACCTTGAATGAAACCCTAGTCTTAATTTTTCTAACACAAAAATTCCACTGGACAATTTATTACAAATATTCTTTACATATACGGTTTTCAAGAAAGATTGCATTCCAAATAAAGACGGAAGTAATTTGATATTATTGCTTTACTGTGAGTCAAGTTTGTAAGTCCAAAATAATATTTCTGGGTTTTAGGATCATTTAGAACTGTCTGCGTGGTCTTGTGATAGCGTCGCTGAGTACAGATCCGTAAGCCCGGGTTCGAACCGCGGCACCTCCTCGGATTTTCTGATTGATTGAGGTCTGGAACGGGGTGCACTCAGCCTCGTGATTAAAATTAAGGATCTACTTCACAGATAAGTAGCGGCTCCGGTCACAGAAACCATTAACGGCCGTGGGTGCCGGCATGCTGACCACATGCCCCCAATCCTGCCATCAGCCTAAGGTAGATGACGCAGCGGTCAGGTGGTAGGCCTAGTCCCTTCAGGGATGTGGCGCAACAGAGTTTAGTTTTTTTAGGAGCATTTACAACCAACCCATCAGACCTTTGTTGTGTTGAGGTCATTCGTTTCTATTTGATCCAGCTGATCTACGATTTTATCTGTTTCGTGTTTTAGAGTTGTAATAAATTGTATTTAAAAAGGCGTAATCCAGTACTTCTGATTTGTTGATTGTTGTAATGCGCGAGGAAAACTAATTAAATTCTTGTGTAAACTGTTGTAAAAACGATGAATAGTTATATAGTTTCTATCAGAAAAATTCACTTTGAACAGTGTAATTTGCCCCACAGGAATACAAATGAATAGCCTGAGGCCGAGCCATAAAATAGTGCCACATAATCACGATCCCAATACATGTACAAATTGTAGGTTTAGAAAGAACTATAAATTACGGTGCCATAAACACTTCAAGCCAACTAAAACAAACCACATCGGGGAGTCATAAACTTACCTAACATTCGAAATTATCACCGTTTCAGTTAGGGGTCATAGACACCGTCCCGTAAAGGGTACAATGAACCATGTTCGAAACTTAGATAACATGCTGTGTTTTTGTATAACACGAAGCAATATCCAGGTACTTTAATGGATTGAAAAAAATGAGGGTATAAGGTGGACACGAATATTATATTTTGTTACAATACCACCCTCATTGAAAAATGAAGTTCATTAATACTAATAGTGCAAATTTTACTTCATGTGTCTTGTTTAAGAAGACTATACTTTTAATCGAAGCTGTCTAGAATAATACGAGAATAAAAACTGCTGAAATCAGTGGAATATGTAATGGAAAAGAGCTACTCGTTTCTCTACAGAAACCGAACCCAAGGTTTTTTATACACTTATGTTATGTAATCGATTAGGGACAAAATAATTCACTTTAGAGGAGTTAGTAGTTTCGAAGCTTTTAAACTGACTCTAGCATACCTCTCTCACTCTGGTGGGGAGGCACGTAAACCTAAAGAAAAAAGTCTTCCTGAAAATACGACAAGAAGAGAATATTGATCAGTGAGACATCGAATAAGCTCAACTTCTCAATAAGGTGTAAAGCGTGTTTTCTACCGGGGAAAGCGGTGTCAACCTCGTCAGTAGACAAGCCTTGTTCGATCAATATTACATCTTCCCTTTTGACGGCTTGTTTGCTTTAGAAATCACATCTTCAAGTTAGGCGTTGTGCAAACATGACCAACATCAGGGATTTCTCATAGGAATAATTTTATCGAAGTCAATGACTCCAATCTTGGTTTGCTGGGGCTTATTTTGTGTCCCATAATGTTCTAAAATTAATATTGAACTAAACAAATCCCGGGAAGCACAACTTTCGACTTCAGCGGGAAATGGAAGGGGTGGGGGAGCATACAGTCGGCATGTTACCATTTTATATTCCAGCAGCCGGTGAAATTTTACTTGAATTGTATTCTATTGTATACCTTTTCCCATAATAAACATTCATCTAGAATTAAACATACATATTTTATATAACACACTTTTTTTAGAAGACTACTGCCACAATTTATTTCAATTGTATTCTGTAGTTAATGGATGGACTGTGGAAAATTATATAGGCCTATAGGATTTTGCTTAAGTTTAAAGACAATTTGTTGCAATTTAACCAGTTTTGAATTAAAGGTAAATCATGTTTGATACCATTTACAAATGAATCGACTGAAGAAGATTGATTAAATATCTCTGTATTATTAGCTAGGCCTACAGGTAAATTTTTCCTTTAGTTCTTAACAATCCTAAAATATAATTTATATACATAAGAAAAATTATAGGTCCAAGTACGGACCCTTGTGGAACTGCTGTTTTAATCTTTAGGGGATCACTCTCTGTCATTTACAACAACATATTTGAATGTATGATCTAGATAGGTTTTAAACCATTACTAAGCGATGTTACATGGATTTCTCTATAATTTTAGAGAATGCTGGTAGAATAGAAACGAGACTAATTTGATGAGTTATTTGAAAATTGTGAATATAGGGAATACAGGTAGTGCATCTGCACACTCGGGTTCGATTCCCGACTCAGGAAAACTGTTACAGTGGACATGTCTTCTCTAACATATATTTGTAAAACAGAACAAATTCTCCTAATTTGTTGTGGTTCACTTTTTGAAATAATTAGAGTACACTGTAATTCTTCAAATCAACTATATACTATGAACATTCCTAAAATGTTGTTAATGGAAGCAAATTAATTGGAGCAAACCTCAGACATAGCTAAAAACATGAACAATTCCCACAGACTCATTCATTTGCTGGTCATTGCTGTCTTTAAGAGAGGAAAACAACCGACGAATCAATCAGTGACATAATCATTTTTTCCGGATGTTAAAGATCAAGTAAGCATCTAACGGGCATCCACCTGAAATAGGATCGTTCTTCGTCTAAGCCAGGGAAAATAAAAAAACAACAAACAATCCAAGGACACAAAATAGCAAACTTTCAATTTAATTAATGACTCGGTAAACTCGAATGGATTTATATGCCACTGTCTTTCTATACAAACACCACGATATAAAACGTGGAATTACCTTATAACTGGAAAGCCAGTTAAATTAATATAAAAAGACAAATAAAGACTAAGAAAGAAAGGTGGGTAAATGTGAAACTAGAGAGATAAAGCAACAGCACAATCTGTAATAAGTAACATAATGCACATATACGCACAAAGGCAAAGGGGAAGAAGGATAAATAAAATTCTTGTCGAGAGATACAGCCAAGCAGAGGGGCATATAGAAAAATAGATAGGCAGACAATGTGGTAGATAATATCTATAAAGACAGGCTGGCATTCAGACAGCCAGACAGACAAACAGCAGATAGATTAAGCCTTACAAGTAGATAAAGCAGACGAAAAGAGAAAGAAAAGTAAAAAACAAAATAAAAAAACAAACAAATTAATGAAAATGAAGTAAATCAATAAATAAAAGTAAAGAAATAAAATTCGAGTTACCAATACGTCTGAATAGAAAATACACAGGGATTATTTAAAGAAAACTGACGTATACACAGAAAAGCAATAAGTATGCACACATATGTGTGTTGTGCGTGTGTGTGTGTGTGCGAGAGAGCGAGAGAGACAGAGAGAGAGAGAGGGTACGGATATATAGAGAGAGAGAGGGAGAGAGAGAGAGAGAGAGAGAGAGGAGACGGACTTTGGATGACGAGCATCGGAGGAGGGAGTGAAAGGCTAGAAAGAGAGTGAAATAACGAAAAAGGGGGAGAGGAATGAAAGGAAGAAAGCCCGACTGACAGACAAAATACTGCAATGCAAGAAAATTACATACGAGAATAAATAATTACAAAGAGACAGACAGATATAAATGAACTGTTAAAGGAAAAGTGCAAAAGTTGAGGTTAGTGTTACTGCAAGGGAATTAAGCAACGGTAACTCTCTATAACATTAATAGTACTAACGGTTATTTTTGGAAGAATACTTCTTTACAACTTCAGACCACCCTTGCTGACTAATAAACCTATCCAGAAGCAGAAATAAAAAGGCTAGTTCAGATGAGAGCTACATTCTTCTTCTAAGACAATAAACAAAATCAGCTTGTAAGAGGCCTAAACTATGCCAAGTTCTTTTCACACCGGTTTAAATTACTTGTGAAAACACCTTGTTTGCAGTCTGACAATAACCGAAACGACAACATCCTCATTCCAAGCACGAATTGTATATAAATATTTATATGTATTAACCATTTTTATTATGAAAACACACATGTGTTAGCCCAAAATACGTTGACCTGAATAAAGGTCAGACTTAGTATGTTAACACTTTGCAATGTAATAGGGAGAATAGGGTGGGAGAATCAGTTAGGAACCTGATTTCTGCTTCCAAGGATCGCGAGTTCGATCCCGGCCTAGTGACATTTACGCGTAGTAATTTATTGTTTACACAGTTCAGTGTTTGCAGTGATAAAATGATACAAGGTAATTATTTGATTGGAAATAGTTACAAATTTAAAAATAATGTACGTACACAATATATTATACACATAAATAATACCTAAATACAAGGTGAGCCAAGTTACTAACTAGCAAAAGCTGGAATCAAGCGCATTAAGAATTTTCTATGTTATAAAATCAATTATCTAAAAGGAACAAATTTAGAGTTCTTTAAAATGAAATTCCTGGCATTTATACCGTGATATAAGGTGGAAGAGAGTATTCAACGCATTTATAACGACCATGGTACGAAGCCTATTGATTTTGGAGCAAATCGGTTCACTGGTACCAAAGTAATGCCAATTTAGTGCGTATTTTATGGTAATATATTAGAAAGAATTTACCAAATGCAAAGCATTTCTCATGACAACATATTGTTTTACAGTGTTCATATACGGTTTTGGAAGTTGCAATATGGTTAGCTATGACAAATAACACTACCCACATAGACTATTCCTTCACATATGCTTATCAAACTTTAGACCTTTGTTCTTCCGTAAGCACTGTTTAAAGAATCGATCTCTGAAACCGATTATAAAAATAACTTATTTTCTGCATATCATAATTGAAATTATCACTGATTAAACAAAAGCATTCTGGCACTTTGTTATATCAGTTTACTGATTTTATTAGCTGTTCAAGATGCACTAACAGATTATCAACAGTTGGGTCTATGTACTAAACCAGTCCGTATTATATTATGTGGTTGATGTAGCCTACTAAATCAGGAGATCCAATTGACTGAACCAACGACAGCCAAATACCAAATCGTGAAGGGTCAACTTTTCAATGGGAAATAGAACACCAAACATGTTAATAAAATGTGCAAGGCGATGAATGCAGTTTATTCTTTAAAATTCAAGACATGCTTAAGTGACATGTATGAAACTTGCTTTTTAACAACTTGTCGAAATGTGGGTCTAATTTTGTATGCTGAACAGGTTCTCTTTCTTGAATTTGATTGTTTCACTTGTTTTGTTTTAATTTTCTTGTTAATATTGATGGTTTTGAAACGTTATTGATTAACTGAAAGTTAATGAAATTTTTGTATAATTGTATATTGTTCATGTATTCTTTGTCTGTAAGGCAATCTGTTATTTGGAGGAAGAATGAGTAATAATAAATCTCTCATAAACGTGGTTCACTGTATTTATATTTTGTGAATTTAGAAGTTGCTTACGTTTGAAGGGAGTCCAAAACTTTTGCATAAACCGAGTTATGTTACAATAAAAGAAAAAAAATAGCTTACTCGATTATTCTTAATTTTTTTCGTTACTCATTTCATCATTTTTGCAAGTTTCTGGCCTATTTAAAATAACTTCGAGCCCAGATTTTGTAGACCATCCGCTAGAGAACACTAATGAGACATTTCTTTACCAGGTGTCAGACTTTGGACCGCTGTAAGAAAGCTAAACACGTGCTGAACAGAAAGGAAGCTGCAAGGAGCTTGTAATATAATCTCTGTGAAAACAATGCGGACATTTCGCAATATACTCACCTAACCTGTCAATAATCAAGTGACCAGACACACCCATAATCTAATCATGTTGATAATTTGCTTTCGAGATGTTTTTATGGCCAGATATTTGTTTTTGCTGTTAGAGAAAAAACATGAGAAGCAAACAGACTTAATTTGCTTGACATTCCATACCTAAGGCTATTATATTATTATTATTACTATTATTATTATTATTATTTGTCTGATAGTTAACTACAATAGATATCACAAATGTTTCGTGTTAATGCTATAAACAATTCACAAATTTGTATTGGACCTACAATAGTAATAATAGTAAATAATCATAAACATAAAATGCTTCCTATATGCAAGTCTTGAAAACCCATAATGTACTTGAAAATTGAGACTCTTGGGTTTCTAGACAGCCAGTACATGAAATTGGTAAGACTGTCAATTATATCTCACTGGATACTTTACTTACTATTTATTTCTTAAGATTTACCTACTTACTAGCGACTAGCTCGCCTGTGCAAAATAATCGAAGTATTGGTCGCCACCAAGATTAAAATAGTCACTACCTAAGTTTGGTACCCCTTGCAACTTGAAGGCCATGTTGTACAGCTGTTACAGTAATTATTTTCATGGAAGTAGCCTAATATTTGGACTATTCGTTGTAAAAATATATAATAAGTAGGGGGCGGATTTCTATGACATGTCATATTTTTCTCCTTTGCATTATTTCAGGTTTACGACTAATTTAAACCCGATTCCAAGCATCCTGGTGAAAATGGAACGGCTTTTATTGTGCATATAACTGCATATTTAGGAAATTGTCAACTATTGTAGCATATTTAGTACGAATATACATATTTAGGTCATATTTTTGCCATATTTTTGTGCATATTAAAGACATTTTGAAGTTTCATATCATATTTTGTAAAATTTGCATTATAATGATACTTTATGAGAATTTACAGATATTTTAAATAATTAACAATACATTTTAATAAAATGTATTGTAATGAAATTTAAAAAAAATATTTATATACACAATGTGTAAGTGGTAAAGTCATATATTAAATTTTATTGGTCAATGTTTTTTTGGCCAAAAATGCATGCATATATCCTATTTTTTAGGTCATAGAAATCCGCCCCCTAATAATAAGCAATACAAATGCGTTAAGTGCGCCATATAGGCTACCATTGTTCTGTTTTGTACTACAGTACCATATTCTCTCCAATATCGTATTGGAATTTTAGTATGTCAGTTGAAGTTCATGAAGCTAAGTAGCATACATCATGTTACACCCTTTCTCTTACCGGAAAATACCATCCAGACTGACGAAAAATAAATTCTGGGTGCAGAGAACTGGACTCAAATCCTTCCAGACAGTGCTATCAGATCAATTCCAGCTTTGAGTTTGTGACTAAAATACCAAGCACATTATGATCTCCAAATCTATTCAAATAAAGTCACATGACCCTGACATCAATGTCTGTTTTATTTGTAAACACTTGAGAGGCTTCTAATCCCACATCAAACACAGAGAGGATAGTTATTGCTTCTTCACTTTTACCAGTGCCACATGTGAAGGTCAGTGATTAATATAAATAACATTCACAAGCATCTGTAAGATCTTCTTTTATGACTGTGTGGAGTGGGCTAATGGGATTTAAACCAACGCGACTGACGAGGTTTAAGTACAGTCATACAATATGAACACAAAAACGTTTGAAAACTTACAAGCAGTGACAGATCCAGCCTTGCGAAGGCAGTGAAAATGTCGAGCCTAAAAATAAATTAAACTGACAAAACATGGCGTTAATATGCTATATTAAAAAAAAAAAATTTAAAGAAAAGAAAGGAAAAAAAAAACATCAGGTTTTAGACCACGCTTTCTTAAGAAAGTTAGATCAGCATATGCGAAGGAATGGATTAGATTAGATTAATGAGGCGTAGTGTAAGCCCTTCGGCTTCTCAACACTGCGACCTTAATAGATCTATTGTGAATACCCTATACCCAATTCTAGCGGTCACCACTTTAATTTAAGGCTTTTTAAAATATAGCCTATAATTTTCCTGGGTGATGTCCAGTCTTGAACCCGGAAATTTTCCGTTACTGAAAAACCCACTAACCGACCGGGAATCGAACCCGGATCACCAGGCTGGAAGGCAAGTATGCTACCTATACACCCATGGTGGCGGACATGCGAAAGAATAAGTGGGATAACTAAAAAATGAACAAAACGAATTTATAACAAATTCCTCACGTCAACAAAATCCTTTTATTATTGCCAAAACATCTAATGGCGTACAAATACGAAGTCACTTGTCTTCAGTTTCCAACAGCTTATTCAGTTCTATCGATTGATGAAAATTCGCTACGGCACTTAAAAAGTATGAGACCTTTTACTAGCCATTACTCCGGTAAAGGTCAACCAATTTTGTCCAAAATAAAAAAGTTCTTCCCATGCTGCTAAGTTTAATAAAAACCTAATAAAGCGTATTCGAGTTATCCCGCGTACAGACACGCGGACGGACAGACATTCTTTCCGTTCACCAAGTAATCTCAGAAAGTATCATTCTGCCACTTAATAAATTGTCCAACGCGTTAAAATTATGGATCAATAATTTTAACAGAAAAAGAATAAATTATTTTAATATTCACAAAGGACATTTTACTCTATTATATCTGTAATAATTAGGCCTATAGTTAGTTTTGAAAAACATAGCAAAATAATAATGCAGGAGACTCAATTTCTCACCCAAATTATAAATCCGTGCAGGACTGTAAAGAAAACAGTTAACACAATGACCAGGACCGTAGTTTATTTCTTGTACGTTGACATGGATTTTAAATCATATTTTTAGTTATTGTCCGTTATTTTATTACGAATCTAAGGCAACATATTGTATCGTACAGGATACATTATGCATTTAAGGGTTAACAAAATTTGATGTCGTTTCTTACAAATCAGAAACTAGGAAACCTTTAATTAATGAAGATGTTTAACAAAGTGCAAGGATCGTAACAGTAATGACTAGGGCCCGGATTTCGATAGCCTAAAATACTTTTAAAAAATTAGCTATAAAATGACATAAAAAACACAAAAAAAGTCCCAAAAACTAAAACAGAATACCCAAAAACTTGTATGAAAATGCTAATTTATTCATCAGTTTTGTGTCTATTCTACATTTATGTTGTTGACTCAATTGTAATTAGTTAATTGGTACGTTAAATGCAAACAGAAAACACCGTCTTTCTGTATCCAATTTAAATTATAACAAGATTTATTTATATATGCTTAATTAGAGTTCCGAAAATATTCAATCTAAGGAAATGCACAAATAAATGTATATAGGCCTATTGCGAGAAACAACACAACATAAGAAAATAACGACTTATAATTTTAAAAAGTCCGTAAAATGACCAAATTATTAATGGCAATGAATTCTAAAAATTACCTAACAATTAAAAATGGGGAAAATGACACAAAATTACCCCAAAAATTATGTTCATACTGTAGAAGTCATTATCAGAATATATGCAGGGCAATGTCCATGATGTTCCAGTTAAAATATGACATGTCATCAATATCCGGTCCCTCGTGATGACTTTCGAGACAAGATCTGCACACAAGTGTTTTAAAATCACTAATGTAATGGATTTCTTCTCTTTCTTTCAGTTCCCAAGGAGATTATAAAAGCCAAATCACTCAAGGGTTACGATCTACTATGCCTAAGTAATGAGCAGGCTTTAAAACTTAGTGCCCGATCGAATATGTTAACAGCAACCGTACTGTACAGACTTTGCTCGGCGTATGCCCTAGCTACCATAATATGCTAGTTCACGTGATAGTAAACAAACCGGAATATAGATATAGGAAGACCACAAAATAACTTCTCATTATCTAAACTCACATTACAAGCATGCAAAAGATACTTTCTCCTGTTTGTGTATAATAGTCCCCCCCCCAAATGTTTAAATACATGTTTGCGTTTTAAAACACTTTACTTTCGGCATGCCGAACACGTATTATAAATTTAAACACGCACAATGACAAGGTACACTGTTGACCAATTTGAGAGGCACCGTACTACGAGCGCATTCACTTCTCGGTACTACTATCAATGACTGTCTTATCAGCCTACGCAATCGCCCTCCACCCCCTATACTCAGGTTGTTGGTAACCTGAATAAACTCCCTCTGTGGGTTCGGGCACTAAGTTTTAAAGCCTGGTAATGAGTTAATGATAATCCGGCATTGCCTACAAGAAATATTGTAGCCTAAAACTATCACATGCATCTTGGATTCATGAGGTGAGATGCCTCGATCATATCGAATGAAAGTACGTGGAGGGAGGAAGCAATGGTTAGCACTTGACCGCAGATATGATTTGCAAAGCGCGAATTCATTTTTTTGCTGTGCATCCCGCATTGACCGCTGCGGTGGAATACTGGAACGAAACATGTGGTTTTTGCTAGCCGATTGGTTGCGTCACTACGCAATATCGCACATGTTATTAGTTGGTCCATTTTTAACTACATACATGAAAAATAGGGCAGAGGCCTTCTGGTCATAATAACACTTCAAAAGAGGTAATAGGGGACAAACAGATCTGGTTGCTAAGCCTATTTTCAGAATTATTCAAACTATTATTATTATTATTTATTTAATATTACTAAGTGTCAGAATGGTACTTTATGAGATTGTGTGGGGGACGGGAAAATGTCTGTCCATCTGTCAGTCTGACCGTCTGTCTATCTGTCTGTTCGTGAGCTTGTACGCGCGATAACTCAAATATCCTTTAACGGATTTTCGTGAAACTTGGTTTAAGAATTTATAACGTCCATGGGAAGAAGCCTATTGATACTGGACCAAATCGGTTGACCCCTACCGGAGTAATGCTCAATTTAGTGCCTATTTTATGGTTTATATTAGAAAGGATTTATCAAATGCAAATCAGTTCTCTTGACAACATATTGTTTTTCAATGTTCATGTACGGCTTTGGAAGTTGCAATACAGTTAGCTATGACAAATAATACTACCCACATATTCCTTCACATATATTTATCAAACTAGACCTTTGTTCATCCGTAAGCCCTGCTTAATGAATCGATATGAGTTCTTAACTAGGAAATCGAAATATTTTCTGTATATCACAATTGCAATTATCACTGATTAAACAAAAGCATTCTGGCACTTTTTTAGATCCGTTTACCTGTTTTATTCATTTTTTTTGGGGGGGGGGGGTAAGCTTCACATATAACTATCCCATGCGATGAAATCCTGTTGTAGAGACACAAACACTCTTCAAGTGATGTACAAAGAATCAGTGAATAATATGTGATAGCACTCTAGGGTCATCAGAAAGGTAGTAATTACATAAAATGAGATACCAGCGGGAGGTTAATAAGATTTGGCAGGGCAAAGCAAACAAATAAACCTCTGATGTACACGTGGCCAGGAACTCGTTTCTAATTAATAGCACCGCCCTTCTTAACTATATTTCTTAACTTTGTATAAAAGAGTAGGTAGTCATTGGAGTTTTCATATGCTTGATGGCTGTATAAGAATCCCACAATGCGCAGCATATAAACTACTTTCTACTAGATTGTAGTAGGTACTTAAATGCAATTTCGCGACTCCCCGTGCCCTCGTCTTGTCCCTATCCTTTCACCTTCAATCCGACAACGCGTCCTGTTACATAATTATAGCTAGGGCCCGGAAGTTTATGAAAAATATTTTTAATAACGTACTCTTAAAATGTGTATAAGATATGAAAGAAATTACAGAAATTGATGATTTCACTTTGCATATTTACTTAGTTTTGCGATAATGTGTCATATATGTTGATATTAAAATATTTGTGTATATTTTCTTAATCTGTCAACGGCATATTTCTGACAGCTTTTAAATATTGTGTATATATCTGTTAAATGAAACATTCACCGCATATTTGGCTAAGTGAATGTTTTGAGAAATGACTGTATAGTAAATGATAATAAATATCCTAATGTTATCGAAACTAACTGTATAATATTAAAGCGACGTTTGACTTCACTAGTATACAATTAGTAAAATTTGTTGCATTGACCTTGATTTTAGAAATGTTCTGTAATATAATTTAATCAACTTCCACTAGTGTTTGTGTAATTTATAATGTAATTCAGCTAAAAAGTGAACGTATCAAAATTACCTAAATGATAAGAGCATATTTCATTGGTTACGGAGCATATTTTACAAATTTTAGAGCATATTTGCATGCGTATTTCCTCATTTGATACAGCATTAACTTCCTGGACTTAATAATAAGAAGACGAAGTCTGGAGCTCAGGTTTTTTTATATCGAATAGAATATCCCACGGATAAAATAGATGCCAAAAAGTGAATAATCTAAGATTATTCTGATGTTCGATATGGTGTCTGTGAGAACTTATCTTGCCATAAAATACCCTCTGGTACTTCATGGAGCCGTTCTGTATGATGGACTGAATATGGATAGAAGGAATGAACCCTATGTTTACTGAACAAATGTTTGAAAGCGCTGCCAATGATATGGGGAAGGTGAGAATTATATAAGACGGGGAGCCCAACTCATTCAAGTTTGGTAAAAGCAAGATAGCGGTATTGTACATGGTAATTTGTAGTACGACTCAACCGGTTTTATCCACGTGTATGAATAAAAAGTAGTCCCTTCCTTGAAGACACTATTTTACATGGCTCAAGTAGATAACAAAATATGTTGAGGCCTTATTCTTGGCCGGCTTTTTAGAGCGTTTAATGCTATCTACGATCTCTGCTCGGCGAATCACTTATCACTGTTTTGCATATTGTTACCACCTCCCACATATTTTTGCCACAGGAAAGAAACTGAATTAAGTAACTAAGTAATTAAGTAAGTAAGTGTTGGATGTGACCGAAAAGACGACTCACATTCGGGCGGTTCCGGATTCAAATCCTTGAACCGTTCGTTTCTGTGTCCGTCCAGAGATTCTTTTTCTCCCATATAGGCTTGTAAACATGCCTAGGTAGAAAGAGAAATAAACTATGAAAAGAAAAAAACAGGGAAAGAAGACAATAAAGAAAGGAAGAAAGAATGAAATTAAAAAAGAAGAAAAAAGAAAGAGGTCCGTATATCGATAGTTTCTTTAAAGAAAGTGTTACGGCATATAGCAGCCGCTTATAGTCTGTCCATTCTAAAAGCCTCTCAATACGCCTAATTCACTCTATGATAATACGAGTAATGTGCTAGAGTGAGACAGACTTTACTTTAGATTTGGTACTAAGAGCGGATGGGCCATAATATTCTGTTCTTCTGTTTTCAGATGTTGGTAGTATGGAACTCAGAAGTTACTCTCGAATAGGTGGCCATTAAAACTCCCTTTTACATTTCACCAGATTTATCTCGTAAACAAACTTTCATTTTCCGGGTTCACAGCGTTTCTGTATGTTTCTGTAAGTTTCTATAAACTTCTCACGAGCATTTAAAAGTTACCTGGAAGTTAGCAGTTCCATAATAAGGTAAGTTTCTGAAAGTTTGGATGTTCCTACGTAAGTAATGGTACGAAAGTATAAGGAAGAAATCGAAACTAATCTTCAGTACATTAATGCATAGCTGTTGAAATACATTCTGCATATTATAAAATATGAAAACGTGTTTTCCTTTGTTTTATTTTATTTTATTTTATTTTGCAGAAATATAATTTTGACTACATTTCAGGAAGCTCAAGAAGCGCCAAAGGCACGGAATATTCATCTCTATTTTTCTCTCAGAAAAAACAGTTAACACAATTCTTAGGCCCTTACTTAATTTATTGCACCTTATTATTTAATGGGAGGGGAGAAATACTGTTAGGATAGCTGCCTTAAATTAAGGGTGCCAATAGGACACAACCAAATTAAAACATTCTAAGAACAGACCTATATATATATTTTTTAAGATGAGAATTTATTTTCCTAATTTTCAATACTCATATATTTTATATTGAATTTTAAAGCAGTTATCAATAAAGGACTTCCTTTCTATTTATTAAACATTTCTGAATACAAATGGTTATGGACAATTTGGATTGAGTTTTTAAGTATGTTTAAGGCCAATTCCTGAAATGTGGCTGAAGACATTACATCAAAAATTTAGAAATTATGCTTCTCGCCCCAAATAAATTTAAGTTTTATTCCTATTTTTTTCTATAAATTTCTTAATGCAAAACCAACTATAGTATCCCGTAGGTAATATTTTGACTAAGGGTTAAGGCGCTTCAACATGTAGATAATTTACTTAACACTGAATACTTTGAAGAATTTTACATGCCAAGGGAGTGCGTCTAACTCTGCTCTTCGACACCGTAGGCAGTCGGCAGTATTTGGGGAATGTGGTCAGCAAGACGATTCCCACGGTTGCCGATATAAATGGGTTTCTTAACCGGATTTGAACTACTGTCTACCAGAGAACAAAAGCCAAACTGGGGGAAATAATTTAATACTACTAGGCAGGCACTTGGTGGTAGGCCTTCAGTATGCAGCTATACTGTAGGCTTACTAGTTAGGCCTGGGTGGAAAGATCGTTATGTCCCTGTCTTATATTTACCCATAGGCATGTTACAGAACTACTGCGATACAAAATCCTGCACTTCGGCGACGTTAAAGACTAACAGTCTTACTAATAATCCAGTTGTAACATTTATACCAGGAATATACACAGCTGAGTAGAAAAAGTGTACTAATAATCCTTGCATAAGGCTGAATGTGTGCAACGCTTTACACAGCCTGACCCCCTTGTATAAACTTGACGTAAATAATCAATATGGCCGATATCCGTAACAGCCGGTCGTTTCGTAGATGTCTGAGATTGAATTTTGAGGCTACGCATATTCTGAGCTGCTTTTGCGGAATTATAAACATTGTTCCTTGTTTGCGGGACATATTTCTATACTTGTACCCATGATTACAGCTTTCTGAAAACAATATAATGAAATACTGAAACTAGAATTACTGTCTGCAGACGACGCATCGCTGTTTGCCCGCTGCTCCAACAGATGGCGTTCAGCAGTCCCTTCATAGCCAGAGTGACGTGTTGATGACGTTGACGTACAAACCCGTGTAAACCTCGGCAGTTACACTACGTTTATTGGTAATACGGCTTATGTAGAACTTGCACGGTGAACAACCAAACAACCGTTCAACGCAGATATAAGCAGCTTTTATTAGTAAGGCTGTAAGTAAAAATAGACAATTTTAACAGCATTGACAAACGAAGAAGCTATTGTAGAATTCAGAATTCAAGAGTTATATTGTCAACGTAACAATGGTACGTTAATTAACAATAAAATAACACCGCCCGTTAAATTCGGTTCGCGGATCGCAAGCTAAGCATGAACAATCTAATAAAGGATCTATGAACTCACAACTTGCCAATATTACAATGTTGTCACACAGCTTTCAGCTGGATTCATCGCACTGGTCCCCTCTTTGTGCGAGGCTGGCCACAAGTATATAAAAGCAAAATATAATTCACACACACACAGTACAAAACACTGTTAAAGGATGACAGAAATGTCGATTTAGCTATTTTTTTTTTTATTTTGTCAAAAAATTCAGCACATCCCAAAGTGCAACTATTTTATCCCATTTGGAAGCGTGGAAAGGTGTTTCTGACACCATATTTAAAGTGCCTTGGGCTTTAAACTGAAAGTGCATGCACACTCGCTCGATTTCAAAGGTACATTTTTCATGTTATTTAGTTAAATGCAAAATCTGTCTTCTCCCACAAAAACAGAGGTTCTGCTCTGAAATGTTTTCACAATGTATGTCACAATATGTGCAACAAAATTTCTAATATATATACACACATACATTTTTTGGTATGGTCCTCAGTTTAAAAAAAATATTCAGTGTCATACGTAATCTTTTTTAAACGTTTCATTATCCTACGTAATTTTTTAAATTATTTTTAATATGGTTAAAATATCCATCAATAGTTTCACAAAAAATGCGTCAAAGAATATTAAATAAAATATTCAGGCTCATATTTTAATATTAGCCGGAGGAGATAGAGTTCAATTTTTATTTTAAAATACTAAATTATGAAAATTGAGGTATGAAGCTGAAATTTGAAACCAATTTCATTTCGGGTGTGGAAAATTTCAAGTTTAACTTATAGCTTCAATTGTTTAGAAAACCAATTTCAACACTTCGGTTATCCGTTAAAGGCAGTCGAAAAGTTGCAATAATTGTTAAAATACAGATTTTCCTCTCCAAAAAGTTATTGATGTCTCTTGCGTTAGTAAATAATCTTAACTATACATTTTCATACACATGACTGAAATGCCCATAATCAGTGAGTATTATATGGGTACCCTTTCATTTTTATTCCGGAACAAATGAATCATGGCGTAATTCTGCACAGTGAAGTGGAAAACTGTCATGGCGAACATAATTCACTTAGTGTGAGTTTATGGCGGTGGAAAGCGGTCTTCACAAGAAGGTAACAACCAGAAGTGCAGTATCAGATTACGAAAGCAGGCCACTGACCTAGCGAAGACAGCATCTGAATAACCCACGCATTGTGTTAAATTGTTTAAGAAAAAAAATAATACAGGATAAAGATCAGTTTAAATTAAATTGCGTACATTACGGTGTACACCGTGTGCTAGAAGCCACCTAACCATAAAGTAGTCACGAGTAACAGTATTCTTAAGATCACCTGTGGGATGTAACAAACAAGTAGCACAGTGGCAATAGGCCTTAGGTAACAATATACCGGATGATCAGAAAAGGGTATTCTAAAATTTCAGTGGATCATTTTTTAATTTTATCTTAATTAATTTTAAAATTCCGTGAAAAAAGAGCAGTAAAAAGTGTACAATGTTTATGTTTGGGGCCCGGAAGTTTGTGACAAATCATATTTTTAATAACGTACTCTGATGGTGTTCAAGTGTGTGCAATACATGCAAGAAATAAATGAAAATTGGTTTCATTTTGCATATAGTTGCATATTTCGTTAGTTTTGCGATAATGTATCATATATGATTGATATTAAAACATCTGTGCAAAATGTATTAATTTGTCACATTTGTAACGGTATATGTCTCATACATTTTAAATGTTGTGCAAATCCCTAAATTCAAACATTTACAGCATAGTTTTGGCTAAGTGAATCTTTTGAGAAAAGACTGTAAAAGATTGGCAGTACACAGCCTAATGTTTGTGGAAGTGATTGTATAGCCCAATATCATTAAATGTGAATGTATAATATTAAAAGCGACGATTCCCTTCACTAGTTTTAAATTTGTTAAAATCCGTTACAATGGCGGTTTAAATAAATATTATGTAGTTTATACAACTTCTACAATTATTTTTGTAATTTATAATGTACTAACAAAATAACGTAAAGTATTATAATTACTTAAAATTACTTGTAGTTAACAAACTAATTATAATAATTATGTATTTTTAAACTTTATTATTTATTGCAACCAACGGAAATAGTATGATGAATGGAGCTTTGGTGGAATGATATATGGCAGGGGAAACAGGAGCATCCCGAGAAAACCTGCCCCGACCCCAGCTTGTCCACCACAAATTCCACATTGATCCGCCGAGATTCGATCCCGGTCGGGGTGGTGGAAGGCGAGCGGTCTAACCACTCAGCCATCATAGTTGATCATGAATGTAAGTTATGAGTAGGATTTTTTTTTCATACTTGGTTGCATGAAGTTAAAAAGTGAACGTTCTTTCAAACAATGGACAGTCAAAATGTGTTTCACAGTCGCAATTTCTGATTATAATTGTCATTCGGTAAAGTGGTGTAGTTTTTCAATGATATTGAACCTCACAAATTAACTTCCATTCTTTCCAGGGCCTGTTAAAAACTATGTACGCTGTAGGGAAAAACAGTTCTTTAGTTAAAGCGCCCTATCACTTTATACCCATTTTTTTTTTATGATTATTTTTTTTATTGTACAAATAACTTATCACATTGTCTAATGCTTATTGAGTAATACACTAAGTTTTAACAATACAGAACACTCAACAAGGTGATTTCACTGAAGTCTGATACAGTACCAGTAACAAAACAATCGATCACATTCCGCAGTGGGAGAAGTGAAACCAGATGAACTATGCCGTGTGGTGGGGATCCTAGTTGTGAGGTATTAAGTCAGAATGTTTGTCGTTCTAGCGGTTTATTTGATTACTGATCTGTGTTATAACATAAATGATCCAGGATATTTGGAATATGAGTAAATATGATAAGAACCTGTTACTAATTTTGCTATTTTATTACCATGTTCATTTCCCACTGTTCCGACGTGTCTTCGTGAAAGTACAGGTAGAGGGGGAAAAAGCGGACTTACTAAAATATCTCAGTTGCCGATATGAGCTACTGTGCATGCCTAGCGGCATTCACAGGATAGCAGGGAATGTATTGAAGTTTGTTTTAGTGTCCACTGTTGTCTTAGCCCATTTCGAAACCCAGAATACGGTTTCTAATCGTACTGTTTTATAACTGAATATACAGGGTGGCGCAGGGAAACGGGAAATTATGAAGTAACGTAATTTGCACAAATACACACAGGCAAAATTATTTCTATTGACGAAAGCACATGTTTACAGTATGCCATTTATGTTTTTATTACAAACTGTCACATATTGTCACTTTACTTCTTAAAGGTGACATCGGAAAGATGTGCTCCATTTAGGGAGTTCACATTGTAATAACCTGTTATGGAAACTCTCGAATGCTCACTCTAGCTAGCATGTTTCTGGGAATGGCAGTGAATAAGTCTTCAATGTTCTGTTTCAGTTCGTGGATAGTTCCAGGACGTGAGTGGTACACTACTTTTGAGATCTCCCCACAGGAAGAAGTCACAAACACTAAGCCAGGGGAAGTCAACTACGTCTTGTGATGACGTTTGTGGAGCAAGAGCATGCGGATCCCATGTGTGTGACGTCAGCAAGAGCGCACGGTAGTAGGGGTGTTTAGAGTACGCTAGATCAGTGTTGGGCAAATTTTATTTTTTTGTAATTGTAAAGACAATTAAAGATTAACAATTGATTAATTGTTAATTGTAGTGGTAGCAATTAACAATTGATCAATTGTAATTGTGGAAAATGCAATTAACAATTGATTAATTGTTAATTGTAGTGGTTGCAATTAACAATTGATCAATTGTAATTGTGGAAAATGCAATTAACAATTGATTAATTGTTAATTGTAGTTGTAGCAATTAACAATTAATCAATTGTTAATCGTAATTTGCTACAATTAACAATTAATTATTTTTAATTGTTTTATGAATTCAAATAAAAACTAACAATTAAAAAGGACTACTGTACGGGCCTGGTATCATAACAAAATGCGTAAGTAAGATACTGAAATACACATGTTAACTTAGTTACAAATAAAACACTGATATTAATACACATGAATGATTTTAATTAAACCTGATTACACAGATAACGACAGACTATAATTTCTTATAATAGTTTAGATTGCATTTTAACACGACTCTCTTTTCGAACATACTGTCGGTCAATTTGTGACTCTTCGGCAGATTTGTCATTGTTGCAAAAGAAAAAAGTCGTTCAACTGCAGCTGACGATGGTAAAGGTGTGTTATATTTAATGAAAACGTTTTTTATCTCAGGATATCTGTTGAGGAGTTGCAAATCCTGGCTTTCTTCTGCAAAAAAGTGCAGCATTAAAAGTTCGGCTTTAGTCAGTGGTGCATCGAAGGAGATTTGGTTTGTTTCTGTCGATGAAATATCGAGAGTCCGAGTCAGAGTTCAAGTTGAAAAAACTATTTTCTTCGGTACTTTTTTTTTGTTGCTACTGATGTTTCTACGTTGTCATTCATTTGTTTGGAAATACAGGTCTTGAAAACGTTTAGAAGTTTTGTACGATCCGCGGCTCTAAACAGGTTAACCATTTATTTTTAAATCTTGGGTACAATGCCGTAATAGCCGCATTTTCCGCTACAGGAGTGCTGATGTCATACATTTTTTCAAATCTTTTTTCGACACTCTCCCTGTAATGCCTTGATCAAAGGGTTGCAAAAAGAAAAGTTGTTTTTCCTTTCAATTTTGTGTAGTTTTTTTCTTAATGCCTGAAAGCACGGCAGGACTATCCCATAATATGCGTTGGTCTCACTCTGCATTATGTCGAGGGCTTCTGCCACTGGCGCAGTACAGGTCATGTCCGTCGCCGTGGGTGAGTCGGTAGCGCGCCTGCCTTCCACTCCGGCGGCCCGGGTTTGATTCCCGGCCGGGTCAAGGATTTTTCAGTAGTGAAAAATCCTTTTCCCGGGATCAGGACTGGGTGTTTGTCAGTAGGTTAAGATAATGCACATTGTGCGCGATTCCTTAATTATTAAATACTCGGGTATGTAATCAAATTCGTTCTCTTTGATAGCATTTTTTATGTTTAATGATATATGTAAAAGCAAGGTTTTTCTTTAATGTTTTAAATTTGCTGGAGCGCATCAAACAAGCTATTCCATCTTGTCTCACCAGGTCGGCTTAACGTGTGTATTATTTCAGCATTCTTTGGTCGTCCTGCAGCCTTCCACAAAACTTCATGACTGTAGCATGCATTTCGGACAATGGGGTGTTTTGCTCGCTCAAAATTTTGTTTGCGTCCGTAGTTGCGCATAGACTTAACGTATGTGCACAGCATCGAAAATGAGCAGGAAGTAAATGAATATTCTCAGGATCACTTTTTTGACCAGACAAGGACATGGAGGGCCTCCCCAGATGAGTGATCATCCCAATGCCGGGGCCACCTCCGAGACGACACGAACACATAAGACGATACACACAATTCACACCCACACACACACTCCCTTCAAACAAGGCGAGGATGGTATGAAGATAATAATGATGGTCAGATGATATCTTGGGACCACAAGGGCCTAACGTTACCTGACTTTTCTCTCACAGGTGAGGGGAAAACTCCGGGAAAAACCTCACCCAGGTAACTTGGAATCGAACCCGGGCCCGCTGCGGGAGAGGATTGAACGGATTCCCTGAGCCACAGCGGTGGACTTTTTTGTTATGTACTCGTACGATGTCAAAACATTGCACAAATTAAAAATATACATTAAAATATAAATAATGGGTATAATGAAGGATGATATTCGTTTTTTTATCAATAAGTAGTATTGATTTTTATTAATGTACGTAAAATTTTCGAAATCTTGTAATACTTTTAACTGATTTCGGTAAAGGTAAGTATGTTAATTGTTAGTTTTAATTGTTTCATAGAACAATTAAACAAGTTAATTGCAATTATTTTAATTGCGAGTTACGATTAACATACATTAATCCAAATAATTTAATTGCAATATGCAATTAAACGTTTAATTGCAATTAATTTAATTGTAATTAATTTAATTGCAATATGCAATTAAACGTTTAATTGCAATTAATTTAATTGCAATTAAATTTGTAATTGCAATATGCAATTGCAATTAATTTAATGTACGTAAAATTTTCGAAATCTTGTAATACTTTTAACTGATTTCGGTAAAGGTAAGTATGTTAATTGTTAGTTTTAATTGTTTCATAGAACAATTAAACAAGTTAATTGCAATTATTTTAATTGCGAGTTACGATTAACATACATTAATCCAAATAATTTAATTGCAATATGCAATTAAACGTTTAATTGCAATTAATTTAATTGTAATTAATTTAATTGCAATATGCAATTAAACGTTTAATTGCAATTAATTTAATTGCAATTAAATTTGTAATTGCAATATGCAATTGCAATTAATTTAATGTACGTAAAATTTTCGAAATCTTGTAATACTTTTAACTGATTTCGGTAAAGGTAAGTATGTTAATTGTTAGTTTTAATTGTTTCATAGAACAATTAAACAAGTTAATTGCAATTATTTTAATTGCGAGTTACGATTAACATACATTAATCCAAATAATTTAATTGCAATATGCAATTAAACGTTTAATTGCAATTAATTTAATTGTAATTAATTTAATTGCAATATGCAATTAAACGTTTAATTGCAATTAATTTAATTGCAATTAAATTTGTAATTGCAATATGCAATTAAACGTTTAATTGCAATTAATTTAATTGCAATTAATTTAATTGAAATATGCAATTAAACGTTTAATTGCAATTAATTTAATTGCAATTAAATTTTTAGTCAATTAACGAGTTGATTGAAAAATTAATTGATTAATGCCCAACACTGCGCTAGATTTAGGTACTAGAGGACCTATTCACTTTAGCTCTGTGGGTAGAACAACTTCTGGTTGGAAATACGGAGCATTTTTCAAAGTTAATGCAAGATGCGATCCTGATAGTGTTCTCTCTGCAGAACATGTGTTAGTTCTGCAAAACATTCTTCTTCAGTTCGAATCGAGGTTTCAGGATGTGGAAAACCTTTCTCCAATATTTAAACTTTTTGCTACCCCATATTTAGTTAATGTCAAAGACGTTCCTTGCCCGTATCAGTTCGAACTGCTAAACTTACAATGCGACGATCTGTTAAAGGACAAATACGAACGTAAAGTGGTCTTGGGTAACTTTTACAGAAATTTCTCTGAAACCAGATTCCCGAAACTTTCCGCACGAATATTATGTAATTTTGGATCGACATATGTGGCCGAACAATTTTTTTCACTAATGAAATGTGCAAAGCTCAAATCAAGAAGTACATTGTCAAATCACAACCTAAATGTAGTCTTCGATTAAATATTGCTCAAACATTACGTCCCAACATTGATAAACTTGTTAAAGAAAAAAGAGACAGGAAAGTCAGAAAATTGTTACTGTAATCTTGTATCATCTAAGGTGCAGACGAGCTTGTATGGTAATTAATTCAGTTCATTTTTTAAATTATTTTTATAGTAGTGAATTATGTTAATTCAAATGATAGTATTGTCTATTTTTGTCAAAGAACATAGATTTTGTGGAAAGGCAATTGTTCTCACAGAATAGAAAAATAGAATCATTTATAATATGTTAAACTACTGTGCTGTAATTAACCGATAAACTATCAAGAAAATCGATTGATGTTTCATTAACTCGGAAACACGTATTACGTAAGTTCTAACCCCCTAAATTCCCCCTGCCCGCAATACTAATACCCCTCTCTTCCCCCCTGTTCACTGATGCCTACATTTCACATACTCCTCGCAGAGGTACAACGCGAGCAGTGAGAGCAGAAAGCAGTGACGTCACAGAGCAACCTTCTGTCTTCCCCTGCACTAAGCTCTGATGAGCTCGCAGGCCATGGAATGTCGCCTTCTTAATCGTATTATATTGAACTGTCATTATTTACAATTATAATGCTGCATGATTACTAAATGGCAACTCGTTTACAACGATTACGCATCGGTTCCGGAAACCTGCCGGCACTACAGTGTTAATAACATAACTTTCAAAATTTCCCGTTTCCCTGCGCCACCCTGTACTAATTATTAATATTATTATAAAATACTGACATAAATTATATTATATTCAGCTACAAGAGTCGGTCCGCTTTTTTTCCCCCTACCTGTATTCATTTTTATTATTTTGTTCTGAGTCAAGGCCTTTCAGGGCATTTTGTTTTGTAATTCTGTTAACGCTTTATTATTTACTAGCTTAAAAGACCCGGCGTCGCCCGGGTTTTGTATTTTGTAATTGGAAATTAGCTTATGAAGGATTTTCAATTTTAAATTCTAGGTCCTTATATAGGCATTTATAAATTGAAATAGGAAGAACGACTTATTACACTCAAACTATTCCCTCAGAAAACGCTTGATATAGTTTTTTATGGCTCATAGAGGATCTAGAATTTTGCATCCCATCGCTTGTACAGTGCACAGCAAGCCTGGTAGAGGTTTAAATAAGAAGAAACAGAAATTCCTGTAACATAAAATTGTAATATCGAGGCGGGAAATTTCCCACTCTTATGTTACCATAAAGCCGTTTTGGAGATGAAATTAAACAGAAAGCATTATCACTTTCATACTTTTCTCTCCAAAAACCTGCGATATAATATAATAATATACACATTACCATACCTCGTTTTGTTTTCTCTATGTCCAGGGTAGAGAAAGTTATGTGATTCCATTATTTTAGTGGATTTCATTCTGTAATATTTATTTATAACATGAATTATTTTGATAACTTCTCTTATTTGTCAAAAGTGCATTTCATTTGTTTTTTCCAAGCCCACCTGATACCATTTGGCAACAATATATTCTGTGATTTGGAATGGATAATTCTATGTAAAAAGGGATTAAGTATTTTCAAAAACATTTAATTTTTGGCATTTAGAATCAGAATTTTTCAAAATCCTTTCTTAGTGAGCACCTACATTATGAAACGAAGGTACTGTCAAAATTCCAAGTCTCTACCTGTTATAGTTTAGGCTGTACGTTGATTCCTGTCATTCAGTCAATCAGTCAGTCAGTCATTCATTCAGTCAGTCAGGACAAAGCCTTTTATATATATAGAGATTAATAAAATCTTCTAAGGGTTCAATTTAAATGATGAACTGAATTATGAACTGCCTGTTAAACCAAAGAAACACCACTGAAGAGCGATAAATTTCCGTGATTAGAGTGTACATCACTCTTAGATTTCCATAGAGTACATAGTAGAGTATTCGATGAATATCCATCAGGCCGTCTCTCTGTATCTTGGCATTGATATTAACAGCAACGCACGTGATTAATACAATCTACTCTGACAGAATAGCAAATGTTGTCACGTAGTGAAATATGTGTTCCTTGTTTAGGTGCCGGTTGGGTGCCGTCCATGTATTGTTACCAGGCAGGCTGTGTGTTTGCTGAATACTTACAACTCTATGCTCAGGTTAAGTAACGTTATTTTGTGGCCATAATCAACTTCATTAGGTAAGAAGTAAAGTCTTCTGGACAAGAACAAAGATTAAGAACACTAAAGTAAAAGGTTTTTACGTGTTTCGTCTTCTCAGCTGTTTACTCGGAACTATACAGCAGTGTCCATTAGCTTTTAACAGCATCATGTGTAGAGGTCTGTTCACCTTCTCACGGGATTCATGTCACATGTAATGGGAATAATAGATCGGTACTATCCATAAAGTCACCGTCTATGAAAAGTGCACATTTTGTCTATCTTTTGTTACCATTTTACATGCAAGCACGTCAATAAAACAACCAACGTTTCTAATTGACAGAGCGAACAGAAGTCCTGTTAAAACAGTCTGTTAGTGTGTAATTTTTGTTTGTTACAAAATTTTTGTTTGTTACACTCTTATTCCCTTCGAATTTTGCATCAACGTTCCTTGAACTAATTAAAAAGACTTATGTGTAAGGATTTTTATTTTTTGATCTCGTTTCAATATGATGGCATTTTAACTTAGGTACGATGGGCCTGCACATTTGGAGGCCCAAGAATATCTTGAATAATTTTATGCATTTGAATAGTATGAACGAAGCGGTTATTCTATGAGGCCATGGCATGATATAAAAACCTGATGTGAAATTCACATAACTTCCTGTGATGTGAAATTCACATAACTTCCTGTGATGTGAAATTCACATAATTTCCTCTTCCTAAATAAAAGTTAGCCTCTTAGTACGGAACCGTTTTCGAGAAAATCGCGACAAACGAAATTTTCTTCATGTATAGTCCCCTTAAAAATAAGAGAAAGTCGTCGCCAATCTTCGTATCACATCCCCAAAAGGTAAAAAGTAAAAGTAAAGTGATCCCTATACAGGCCATGGAGGCCCAGAGGGTTCCAGGAGGTTGAGGCTCCTAGATTTTGGACATTCGGCACTTGAAGGTGGTAAGGTTGTCAGCCTGACGCACCGGCCGCCTTTACCCCCAGGATTGCTCCTGGTACTCATTTCTGTTGGAGGCTGAGTCGACCCCAGGGCCATAGTGCCACCAGAAGGATTAGGCCAATTGAAAAACTCCAACGACCTCATCGGGAATCGAACCCGCGACCGTCCGGTCTGTAGCGCAGCGCCTCGACCACTACGCTACGGCGTACCCCCCATCCCCAAAAGGTACCTTACCCAAATACAATTTTTTTCGAACGATTTTCCGTTACAAGAAGAGGCCGTATGGCAAAGAGCGTGTATTTAGAGTGGGTGGCTTATAACTACCATTCAGATAATTTTTTACGGAAAAATGTTTCAAATAAAAGTTTTAGCTCTTAGTGTAAGCAATCCCATTTGAAAAATTAAAGAAAATCGTTGGAGCCGTTTTCGAGAAAACCGCGAGAAACGAAATTTTCTTCATGTAAAGTCTCCTTAAAAATAAGAAAAACTTGTTGCCAATCTTCGGGTCACATTTTCAGAAGCCACCTGACCAAAATACAAAATATTTTGTTTTCATACGATTTTCCGTTCTGGATGTAGACTGTTCACATATATCCATACAGACACAGAGCATGTTTCAGAAAATAGTATTTTTTTTAATTCAGGATACCTCAACACGTGTATTTATCTAAAAAACTAAGCTTCGAATTTGGGGGTTGAGAAAACACTTCCTCTACCTATAGTACCTATGATACGGGCTGAGGAAGTAAAAAGTTAAATGAATATTGTTAGATTTTTTATTTAAAAATAACTTATCCTTCAGATTTCTGACACCCTGATTTCTGTTAGCGCCGTCGTTGCACGAATGCCTCAGGGAGGGACTTAAACACGCTTTTACAGCTTTTTTTGTTTGTTATACATACGTAACACACTTTAAAATTCCACTTCACTTCAACACGCAACTATGAATACACTGTTATGGAAAACCAGATCAGAATGTATATGTTCTTTGATGAGCTTTTAAAAAACTGATAATTGTACTGTATTTTTAATTTTGTAATACTGTCTTGCGACTCAACGTTTTATTTTGAAAATCGCTTGGTACACTCACAACCGGAAGTGATCAGTAAAAGGGCGTTATGTCAAAAATTCCTTTGATAGCTCACGTAAGTCTTTTCTAAATTGATAATTAAATCAGAGTGATTCATTTTCCACAATTTAAGATCACGAAATCTGAATTACATGGGTTTGAGAATAAGTTATTGGTGATTCATTTTCCACAATTTAAGATCACGAAATCTGAATTTCAAGGGATTGAGAATAAGTTATTGGTCAAAAAACACTTAGGCTATAGAAAAAGACTTAATATTATCAGTAAATTGTATTACTAATAATATTACGAATATTTACTAATAATTTAGAGCCATGAACTCATAACTAATATTATTAGAAAATATTCTTATGAACCAGAAGACTAATAATAATAACTAATATTATTATGTATTTGCTTATAATATGAGTGTAAAAGTTCCATGAAACAGGGTCCTGATTTTTGATTCAGCTAGAAGTGTGAAATTTACACAATGTATACTTTGCCTACATGCCATAAATCCCTTCATTTCTATTAACAGCAACGATGATCTCCAGCGATGTTCGCCATGAAGAACCATAGCTAACTTGGGCACTAGGTTTCAACCACAGCCTTCTTGTTCTCACAGTAACTCACATTTTTAAGATGATCTGATTTGAGAGATATCAAATATTGCAATGTTACTTTACGTGTTTTGTGACAAGGTAAGCATACATCAATATTCTACGGAACAAACGCAGCATTATATAAATATTAGTATGCACCAAATGACAAAGAAGGGATTACCTAATGAAGCGACTTAAACAAACTTAAGGCGTGGTTTCAGCGTGTGTCACATATTTTATCAGCTGTTGAGGTTTTTAGTCAGAATAAATAATATATTAGGGTGTACTAATTAATCAACAGAGGCCAAGTTTACTTTTCAATTACGGTGCAACACGATTGAGTAGTGACATTGAAGGGACCTTCAGTATGATGGTTAAAACATTTCAGATTATGTGGAATATAGACTAATATGTTTCCACCTAATTCGGGTTTATTACAATCTGTAATTTAAAAACATTTAATTCAAACTCAACGTGAAAATTACTTCATTTCTAATTGTTTAAAACTGTGAAGCATTTAAACTGATGTCGTTATTAGTAAAAGAAAAATACCTAGAAGAATGTTTGCTGGAAAGAGTGGGAAGCCCGACTTAATTTCGATTTTATAATTTTACAAAAATACGTTTAATAGAAAATACTCTCCGAGTTTCATAAAATATAATATTCCTTTAGCTTGCTTAGGATTTTTTTTAATGCCACTGCGTAAATAAGTGATATCAAAAAATTATTGGTAATTTTATTTGTACTCGAAAATGCTCATTTAATGTATTGTTTTAAGTAATTATTTAGTATAAGTTTTTCTCATATATAGAACTGAACCACCCCCGAACACAAGCTCTGCTTCTTCGGGTGGTGTATCAACTTTTTATGTATATTTTTCGTGTAATTTGAAACAATAAATTGTAATTGTAATTGTAATTGTAAATAGTAACTGAATTAATTATGTAGACTACTCCACTCATTCGCCGCGTGTTTGATAATGACCAATAACGTTTAGCAATTCCTCGGATATAGGCCAACCACGGCCGTTTATCTTACATTCTTGTAGGAATCGCGAGGATGCCGTTTTATCGGGTAAAACGTCTGCTCGTTACTGGAAAGTAAGCATCAGTGTGCAGTGATTAATACGTCACATGCTGCCATTAAGCAGCACGAAAACTGATTATTTTATACAACATAACTTGTTGGGAAACTGAAATAATAGAAATGTACGTTGATTAAAAATACAATTTCGATTCGGTGCAAGCCAGTTAGTGTGCTTTTATTCTGTTCTGCTGTTAGCTTACCTGAATGAACTTAACTATGTCTTATATGCACCATTGGTAGCACTGGTCAGAATATGGTAACTCGAATCGATTCATGGATGGTTGATTCATAGTATGCCGTGATCTCGCAGCTGTTAGTTTTGTTTTTATACAACAAAGCACGAAAGTATTAATATTATTATTTGTATAATCAGCTACATATTTATTCATGGAATAGTCTTAATAAATTTAACTCTCGTGGAATTACCTATGATAAATTTATAAGTAAAAATAATTTTGAATTTAATTTCAAATCTTTTTATAAGATAGGATGATTCAGATCAGCGTGCAGTAAGGAATAATTGAAGAAAAACAATTATTTTCAATTAAATTAAAATGATGAAACATTTAAGATTGAATTAAAATTGTAGTTAAACTTAAAAAAAAAAAGTTGTTTTGGGGGAGGGGAAACGTACTCTTTCAGTATTTTATTTGTCTTTGGATTCTGCGATCGTTCTTTTAGTCATTTTTATTATACGTTTTCCTTTTAAGTGACATACAAATATGGATATATTCTACATCTTTATTAGACCTATTTTGGCATAGTGGTTGTGGTTGTGACTGAAAAATGTAATTGAGAAGTTCACGGAGGCTAATTATTTGGTACAATTGTATGTTTACTAAATAACCACCTCTTCACAAGATGTTTACATGGTCATTAGCGATAATTGAATGCATTGTTGGAGTTGTGACTAACAAAAATAGACGTGAATAGGGAAAACAAAACCGGTAGGAGATGTTTACTAGCGTCGCGACGACGTTGTTTACTGGCGTCTTGCTGTCAATTGTATTACTTTGTTTTTGAGAATGCAGTATTGAGGTCGCCGCCCGACCCCTTCACCCGCTAGTAGCATGCATCCAGCATGTGTAGCATTAGTCATGTGGTCATCCTGACAATAAATTCATATCCTATTTATTAGTCATCCTTGCTGCTGATCCAATTCAGACATATCCCTCATATGCATTATTAGGGCCCGGAAGTTGGGCAAAATGTCTTTTCTGATTGGGTGAATATATTATTTATTTATTTAATATACAATTTCTTTTAGCCCTATATCACCATATGGTACATTAGGGCTGTAGTTTTATGTCAATTACAATTTATAATGTACCTGTTATCTTGTATAATAGAATAGCCTGATTTGCTAAAATTTAAAATAAAATTATCGTAAACTCTTAAATATAGAACATAATATGAAATAGTGGAATTCTCTACAACAATATTAAAGAGTTAAATAGAGAAAAACATGTTTCCATACATTTAGAGACGGTAGGGTCATTTTTTATTTTACCTGTTTAGCCTGTTTTGGCTTCTGCTGCCTACTTTAAGGGTTAAAGCATTGTTTTTGCCTATTTTGAATCCTTGTGGCATTTATCTACGCATTTTAAAAGCACATAAAGAATTTCAACGTATGAAAATTAAAAAAATATTACAAAAATAATGAAATGACACATTCACATCACAAAAATAGTTACTGAGAATCTTGTTCCCTATAATGCATTTATATATTTTCAAGTAGTCGAAAACTTTCCTCTTCAAAACATCTCCATATCTCTAAAAACTATTGTTGTTGTTTGTAATCAAGAATAGTAATAGTAAATATGGCTACTGTATGTGATAAATAAATTGTTAAGTATCTTAGATATTTTCACTAATGAAGAGTGTTATTATATGACTACATATTTTCGTTATTTTCAGTGCCTTTTTGCCTGCCTATTTTAACCAAAATGAATGCCTGAACTTCCACAATAGACAACGACCTAAGTGAAGAGAAAGTGTGATAAAATGTATGGAAAAGACAAATTTTAAAAAGTAAAGACTTAAAAGAAACTAACATAGGCCTACTTCACCTGTACTCATAAAAACATGATGTTTTTCGTCTTCAAACCAACAGAATGAAGAAAGCATTTTAAGTCCCGAAATGCATCTCAGGATCACATAGACGAAGGATATAGGGCAAATCGTAAAGGCAAATGCCGAATTGGCTATTTACTTTCCATGACCTTATATCCGCTACACACATACTTGACTCATGATTATAATATGGATGTTCAAACGAATATAAATAAAGGCTAATAAAATATTAAAATATATAATATTTATCATCATCACGTTTTCTTTTGTGTATGTCTGCATCTTCCGTATTATCAATCTCCAAGCCTCTCTATCCTCCCACAGATTCTCAAAAATATTTTCCTCTTCATGTCTTCTTGTATCTCATTAAACCATGTCTTCTTTGGTCTGCCTCTCTTTTTTCTGCCCGAAGGATTCCTTCTGAAGATCCCCTTTGGTAATCTCTCTTCCCCCATCCTTCTCACATGACCATATTGCATGAGTTGCTTTTCTTTAATTTCATCTATTATAGTGTGTTGTGCTTCCATTTGTTCCCGAATTTCTTCATTTCTAATTCTTTCCGTCCTAGAAGTTCTATTTGCTCTTCACCAAAAAATCCATTTCTATTGCTAATAATTCTCTTTCCTCTTTTTAATTGGCCAAATTTCTGAACCGTAGGCTACTACCGAATCATATATATATATAGGTCTACTGTTTTTTTCCTTCTCGGGATATGTCTATCCCACAATGCTCCATTTAATAGGGATGTCGCTTTTCTGCCATCTAATATTTTTTTTATTTCACAAAATGGTAAAATTATTTTTATTTTGCTCGTAGGATTAATTCACTCGCCCTTTCGGACTCATTTAGCAAACATACCTAATCGAAAAATAAAATCCCTCCTTTTCACTTGTATCATAAATAACTATTTTGACTCTCCTGAAAAGTTAAAAAAACTATTATAACTCGACTGCTCAAATAATGATTACAATAACGGATAGTAAAGTAAGTTAGTAGTGGGTTAAACACAAACTTACTTAAATTTTATAGTACACGGAATTTACTTGTGATAATTACATTACTAAATTTTATGGATTTTCTTAAACCCTTGCCAGCCTTAGCTCACAGAGAAAAAAAGTACGAAAAAAGAGGAATTACGATAATTATGATCATATCACGGCCTCTTGGTTTATGTTGAACGAAACGACCCTCGATTAATTGCGTAATTATATAAGAAATCTTGATAAGTGCTGCTATATACGGTGCTCATAAATAACATTACTACAGACATGGAGACCGAAGAGGTTTATAGCATATCGTTTATGACTTATTTAATTACAGTTATATGCTGTCTGTGTAACCTCCAATTATTATTTAACTTACTGATCACGTATTATGTAAATGTACCATGAAGCCACTTCCGATATTTCTACTGTTTAGTTGACTGCCATACCAAGAAAAACTACCTTTTCTAAAAGCAGTATTTGTTGTGACTCAGCCATTTACTTTTTAAAAGTTTTTTTTTAATTAAAAAATTTACAATCTATTACACTTTTAAAACATTTTCCACAAAGCGAAACGCATGCCGTGAGTTTTTTCCTTTTTTTATTTTTTTCAATTATTGTACACACAATATCTTTGAGTGATTATTTTTTATACAGTATACATATTTGAAAAAAAATGTGATTTTCTTTTGCACTAAAATATATATTTAAAAATAAACCATTAATGTTAAATGAATGATTGTAGATGTGTTGTTCATATGATATTAACAAATGCACAGAAAATAATCTCTCAGAAATATTGATATTTGTGGAAGTTATCAAGGAAACGGCACTTCAGTGCATGAAACGTGGCATCCATTTTGAAACGATAATTACCCATAACAGTAACAGTTTGATTAATTTTGAAAATAGTATGCAATTGTAGAAGTAGTCAACAAAGAGTATGTCAGATTGCAAGACTGGAGAACAATTCATTACCGTGGAAAAAATAATGAAATTCGCCTATTTCTCACCAATGAAATTCACCGAAAGCTGTATGACCCCCCCTTAAAAAAATTGACACCGCCACAATGCACTATGATCTTCTAATATGTTAGCAAAATTTGTAATGTGCCAATTGTAGATAGCTTATTGGCAAGCACTAGGAAATATTTATGATTCAAAACTTAGTCAAGGCAGACAAAATTCATATCAGTTGCGGAACTGTGAACTTATAATTATCTTCTGTCAACAATGTTTTGTTATCTGATCAGTTATTTTATGAGCAAGAGTTTTCGTGATATGCAAGAGTTTCGAAGCGAGGCGAAAATGATAAGATAAAATCTCTCAATATAGATACATAAATCATAATGTGAAAATTATATAACAGGCCTAATAGCTGGATCGGTGCAAGTATGTTTAGTATGCTTAGAACAACGTCAAACGCCTGCCGAATGTGTTTAAACTACTAAGACACAAAAAAGCGAAACGCCTGCCGTGACTGTTTAGACTATCCTGCACAACAAAGCGAAACGCCTGCATACAGACGGCGAGCAATGTATTAGACAGTGGGTTGGGTAGGTGTCTAGAACTGTCTAGAACGAGCCTAAGTAAATATAGCCCACTCTCAAGTAGAAACTAGTAAAATACATGTTTTGAGGTCTCCTGAATCCAAAAATACTATTTTCGAAAGCATATCTGTGTGTTAATGAATTGCATTGTTTGTATCTTTGAGGGTCAATTATAATAAGTTGACAAATACATTCACCTTATACCCTCAATTTTACTTATAAATGAAATGCATAAGCCACTAGGGATACTCTAAAGTTAAATATCACTGCGTACTAGTCGTAGTATATAAAAAATTACCATGCATTTATAAGTAAAATTGAGGGCATAAGGTGAATGCATTTGTCAACTTATTATATATGTGTGTAATTATTATATCTGTGTGTAATTATTATATCTGTGTAATTATTATATCATTATGTTTGTGTCTGTGTGCAACTTAGCTCCAGAACGGAAAATGGTATGAAAACAAGATTTTGTATTTGGGTTAGGTACCTTCTGAGGATGTGACACGAAGAAGGTTGACAACTTTAGAGGACTTTACTTGAAGAAAATTTCTTTTTTCTTGATTTTCTTGAAAATGGCTCTAACGATTTGCTTTAAATTTTGTACATGGGCCTATTCCCTCTACTATTTGACCTTACATACAGACTGTATCACATACACTAAACGGAAGCTATGGCAGCAGTCGAGGGTTAACTGGTAGAGCAAATCAACAAGCAAACTCCATGAAATAATTCAAGTACTCAATAAGCAGTACTCAATTAAAAATCTATCCAGGAAAAATTAAATCTTGATATCTCGGCTCAGAATAGGTCACTGCAAGAAGACTTATAGCTATCTCCTGAAAAAGCAGTACCCTTATCTGCAACCAAGATTTTAACTGTTAAACGTATTATTCTGGAATGTCTATAGTACCACCGATGAAGACAAATGAACAGAATCCCAAATGATCTACAGACGACAGGGAATACACCACCGATATGTCATCAAATATTACAATTTTTAAAAGACTCAAAACTTCTAAGTGAAATCTAAATGTGTAATAATTTAATCTATTTCAATGTTTTCTCTCTTGTGAAAACCAATGTCACGTATTTATTTTTGTACATAATTTGTAAGCCGCGATATGAGCACCTGGGTTGAAGCGACTATAAACACCTTAGAAATAAATAAATAAATAAAATATTACAGGACATCTTTAATTTTAATTTTCTTTAGAAGATCTTACAGGTAAGTCTAGGAACTGAAATTACAATTCTCCCGACATTAGTGTCAACGGTTCATCAACGTAACTACTGCTGACAATAGCCATTCAGTTCCCGAAATTGGGTGGAGACGATTCGTTCAGTGATCAGAGAAGAATGAAATGCTTATCTGAGCGAGTGAGGCAGAAAGATAGACAGTGCGATGACCTGTATTGTAATATAACAGCAAATAAACAGTTCATCGGGCAGCTGATGACGAACACCAGGTTCTCAACCCGTGACATTAACTCAGGGAACGCTCTACTAAATCACTTAATGTGTCTGAAGATTCTCAAAGTTTAATATTAGGTGTTAAAATGACGGAAGTGTTTCTTAATGTCAGGGAGATCAATTTGGATACATTTACAGAATGTTTAATGAATACTTACAACAAATCTCTTCAAAGTAGGCAGTAAAAAAAAATTCTCACTTGGGTTGAACATCGATGATGTTTTCTACATCAATGGGAAACAACCGATGTTTTTGCTACATCGATGTTTCTGCCAGACATCGATATTTTTATAATAAAAAAATTAATAGGCCTACAGGAGCCTAATTTCCCAAAACATCGATTTTTCACATCGATAGTTTTCATGGTAATACTGTATGTCAGTTTATTTGTAAATTTTGCCTAATTTTCTGTAACAATTACTTTTTTTTAACATACATCGATGTTTTCAGGTCGATAATACCGTCACATCCATGGTTATCGCCGATTCATCGATGTTTAAGGGAGGACCGAAGTGTTGAGAGTGATTTTCTAAACTATTTGGACTAGAACTTGAAATTTTGTACACCTAATTTAAACAAACAGATGTTGAAGTTTCAAATTTCATTTTGATATCTCAATTTGTTTTTGAGATAAAATAAAATAAATTGATTTTTTAAAATCAAAATTGAAATCTATCTCCTCCGACAGATATTAAAAAATGGATCTGTATTTTTTATGTGAGATTCTATGATGCTTGCTTAACAGATTTAATTGTTCAGATTTTTTATATTGTTTATACTTTTTATTTAAAAAAATATTTTACCCAGAGAAATAAAAAGTTAATAGTAATTCATACATTTTTATGTAAAATATTAATTTAAAAAATCTGATTAGACATTGTATTACACACATCACAAAGTGCACTGTGAAAAAATGTCATAGCTGTATCTATGTTTTTATGGGAGAAGATAGATTTTCAATGTGGCAAATTAACATGAAAATTTATACTGAGAAAACAGGCGATTAAAGTTTACATGCACTCAGAGTAAAAATAAGCATCTTCTGTACCTCTGAACAAACCTTTATAAATAAAAACTTTATAATTACATTGAACTATCACTAAATATGAATGGAGCCCTACACAACACTTATATTATATATTTTACACCTAAATACACTGTAATTAATACGACTAGGTAATAAAGGATAGCACGAGGATTACGTGCAGTACTTTAAAAATGGCGTCATTAACACCTGTTCCATGCGTCCAAATGGCATAAAATTTTGCACAGATATACTTTAGAGTAGGCCTATGCTTGATTTTCTTTTACACTAAAAATAAAAATTGCATTTTTAACTAAAAATAGCAAAATCAACACTTTCTGTCCTCCCTTAACATGACTGCAATATAGTATTGTACTGTATAATTATGCTTAACCCTAATTCTCATCGACTTAATTAGGTTCTCCCAAGTGTTTTGTTATAGTATATTGCGATACAAGTGCCGTAAGGCACGTTTACGGGTCGAGGAAACAGATTGAAAACCCGAGGCGCAGCCGAGGGTTTTTAAGTTTTCGAGACCCGTAAATGCCTTTACGGCTCGTGTGTTGCATGCTATTTTTTGCACGAATGTTACTTATATCAATATAATTATATTAATTGTGATATTACCTGAAAATATTATGTGTATACATTCTTGAAGAGATATGTTTATTTCAGAAAGTGATTCGCATGTGTTTGTTGTTATGGGAACCGAATATTTGGCTTGGGGGCCGTGTCCATAAAGACTTGTATTATGAAGTGTATCGTAATGAATTATGACGTAGCGCAGGCACCGTAAGTAATTTAACCGCATCGCAACAAGACTGTGTGGGAATGTCAACTTACGATCCATGTAATCAACGTTCGTAAGTACCACTTACTAGCTAAGCAGTGCAAAAAATATAAAATGTAATCCATGGATTAGAAAAGGAACTTTCAATCAACCTTTCAGAGAAAGCTTTATACGCTTTTAATAAGGCATTTATCAACTAAAATCATCAGGGGGCACTAAGGTTGAAATGGATGGAGAAAATTTCAGTGCAGTAAATTTCTTCCGTAAATGACAATCCTAATACACTGATAAAAATCTCCACATTTTACATAAGGCAATTCTGCATTTATACCTCAGCAGCAGTGAAAACGTTAAGTTTTCTTCCAAACATATTTCAAATTAAGCTTAAGTTGTAGAATAACACTTATTTTATAAAGGCATCATTATAATTTTGTTATGTAATTATTAGATGTTAGGAATTTTATGAATTATAATTACTTAAACATAAAGGAAGAATTGTACTCGACCCTTAAATTCGATATCGAGCTTTCAACATCGTTTTGAGGTCTCCTGTATATAAACTTATATATATAAATAAAAAAATATATTTAAAAAAATAATAAAAAATAAAAAATTGCTACATTCAGAAACATGTATCTGTATGATCAGCATAGGTCGAGAACGAAAAAACATTTAAAAACAAAATTTAACATTTTGATTAGATAGCCTACATTTGAGGCTGTGACACGAAGATTGGCGACAATTTTTTCTTTATATTAGCACATTCTTAAATAATGAAAGTTTCAGTTTTCGCGGAATTAAAAAACACTATAGCGATTTTGTTAAAATTTTATACATGCCGTCCTTTTATCAAGGGTTAAAACTTGATTTGGAAAGTTTTTTTGAACAGTATTCTGAAGGGTAACTAGCTATTGTTTTGTGCAATGTCAGTTCTTTTGGCGAAGGATACATCTTTGCAACAGGCTCAAATAACATTCCCTGCAATATGGATTCTTATTCCATATGACAATTACTTTAAGTGAGAATGTCGTATTGACGGGGAAAAAAGTTATGTGAATGCACCACATCTGATTTATTATTCTTAATTTTACTGTTTGGCTTATTTACTTCTTTTTCGATTAGACAGCTACAAAAGCAACTTTCGAGTGAAGTTAACACGTTTTATAGGTTATAAGAATGTGGAATAACTTTTTCGTGTATAAATGTGGAACGCGGCTTGCCACTCAATCTAATTGAAGTGGGTCGCTTCTTAATCCACTTTTCTTCACGCCTTGTTACACTCGCATCTGTCGAGGTGTTAGCAGATTAAGATTACAATGGTAACATGTGCCAACTCTACACTGGTTCAACGCACTCTTCATGCTTTAACACCTATTCTATTATCAAACAAAACCTTTGTAAGATCTCGCCTTTTGTTTGAACGCTGACTAGCTACGTATATCTTTTACATCACTTCTAAACTCTTCTCTAATTGCATCACTAAATTTCGACCGAGATAGATATTGTTATCACTCATCAATATATTTCAATATTTCAATATATATTTCAGTATATATGCAGTATTTAGCCTATAGATTATGCTATAGACATAGTCAATATTAGTGATAATGAACAAAATATACTTAAAAGTAGAAATATTACACTTGCCAGATCATTAAAAAAGTTATAGGCCAGCTTGTAATCGATGCAAAATAGGTCTACAGAGTAATTTTATAGTAGACCAGGGTTGTCATTCAACCATCGGCAAGAAAAAACCGTTAAATCTGTTATAACTGACATTATGCGCCCCCCCCCCCGAGGTAAACAGTTGACCATGTTCAACGCAGCAATGTGAAATATTTTTCTTCCTTTTCGCCAGTAATGATGGGTATGTTGATATGAAAACCGTGCATAGTTGGATAATGATGGATCTCTAATCTGTAGTGCATTGTATTTAAATTGCATGTAACATAATGTTAAACAATAGTACATACAAATTTATAACTGTCAATACCCTTTCGTTTATGAAAATGGGTTTGCAGTGTGAATCATAATATCCCTTACCCGCTAAAATACGGATTGCCTTTTCTTTTCCATTACCAAGATTTTGGAAACTCCTGAGATGTTCCCCCAGATGAGAATTATGTAGGAAATAATACTATTAAAAAAACAGTAAAAGACTTTTTTTTTTTTTAAATCCTTTAGTACCAAACTTTTAAGCAGTCTTAACAGAAAAATTACTCTGACAGTCTTGTACAGATTGCAGAAGTATGGTGTTTACATGTCAATTTGGAATCCCAATAGCTTTACTGCCGTAAGCTCAACGTTGTTGAAGTTTGTTGAAGAAAACAGAATATGCTAGGTTTTAGCCATCTATTTTCTTCTCGTGTGAATCTATGAAGAGAAGCGGAAAATATAAAAATACAAACAAGGATAGTAGGTATTTTGTAGCAGCCAACAATCTAAAGCGAAATAGATACCTTCCGCCACCCTAGGTTACTTGGAAGTAGACTTGCTGATGAAGCAGTATACACTGCTCACCATGCAACAAACAGTGGAGGGCCGATCAATGAAGAAACCGCTGACCCATGGACATTTTTGAAAGGAAAATGAAATGTGAACTGTGAGCAGAAGAAATAAAGAAGAAAACACGGACTGCAAATGACAATCTTCATAATCTGTACGCTTATCCGAAAATAATAAGGGTCGGAGGATGAAATGGGCAGAACATGTTGCACGTATGGGGGAGGAAAGACATATCTAAAAAATATTGACTGTAAGACCCGAAGGGAAAAGACCACCTGAAAGAGCTAGACGTAGGTGAGGGGAAAATATGAGAGTAGATTTAAGGAAGTTGGATTTGACAGAGATGGTTGGACAGAATTAGCACAGTTTAGGGTTGAATGGCGGGCTCATGTAAACGCGGCAATGAACCTACGGGTTCCACATAATAGATAACATTCCTTTAGCTTGTCTATTTTTATTGAATATGTATGTAAGTAAGTAAGTAAGTAAGTAAGTACGTAAGTAAGAAAGTGAGCTTAAAAAGGAAGAAAATATAAATCTAAAATATACTAACAGATAATATGGAGAGTTTTCTGCGTAATAATAGTAATGTACATTAAGGTGTACATTACTGGGCACAAAATTTGTTTTATCCTACTTCTGCATTATGAATGTATTGTAACCAGATCTCGGTGAAAGTGGAGTCTGGAAAATAATTACATTAACATCTAAATTCATTTGACCTTAAGCATGTCAAATTCAAAATAGACTAAATGTGAAATCATTGTTTAGACCACATTGTTCAGACAATGCTCAGTTAAGCATCGAGGACTATTTCTTCCTTCGCTATAAGAGCTTACGTTAGAAACAGTTGATCACTTCCAGAAGGTTTCCAACATTAAGATTAGGAAGACAAATGATTTATCGGGCATAATGTGGAGCTTGGAAATAAATTTGCTTCCCTACGCATATTAGGGAAGCGTGAAGAGATAGAAGCAGGCCTACGAAAAAAAAGGAAATAATAGAAGTTAGTGAAGAGGTAAGATAAAAATCCTTTCTTGTATAAGTAGTTGAAACATATTTTTCTCACATGAGAATGCGGAGGCGATATTTCATCCTTATCTATGACGTGTTCTAGCATAGCATTCCCACGTTCATAAAATTATTGTTCAAAGAAATCCACAGTAGGACGTCCACACAAAACTTAATTATACACCGGTATACACTCCACGCTCAATGTACTGCTGCTCTAGCCAACTATAATGTAATTAAATTCTCCCTAACCATGGAATGCTTTGATGACATTCATGAGTACTGTATTGGAATTTATCATCGTCATCTACATTCTGGGATTAGACATCAATAGTACCTGTTCGGCCTCAAAAGTTTATTGTGCCCATCTGGATTTTTCTTCCCTCTTGCGAACTGACAGCATTAGGCCTATTGATATTTATTTTGAAAACTTGACTACTGCTTCAACTTAATTTCAGAGATAAAACTTTCTACATTATTTCGTACAGATTCGTAATATTATTAAAGTATTTCTTTGCAATAATAAAACTTTATAATATCTTATTACCAGGGCCTGGATTCTGATGACCTAAAATTGTTGCAAAAATGACCTATAAAATGACCCTAAATTTTAAAGTAAATGACTTAATAATTATAAAAAATGACCTAAAAACTTATATTTTATTTATAAAAAAATTATTATTGTACACACAAAGTTATAGACTAGTTTGTACATAATTGTAAACTCTTTAAATAATTGTAATGTTGTGAATGTTCTTTTCTCACGGAAATTTATACTGGTACTGAGGCACCATATGTACTTATGTACATAAATATAAAGGATTGGTCTGGCGATTTTAATTTACTACTCTCTAGCTTGGCCGGAAGCGCCCATACGCGAGTGAGTGATAAACGAAAATGATCACTGCACCTCAAGTTCTTAAAAATAATCTAATAAATTTGCTAGCGCCCTGGGACTTGAGTATATACCAAAACGTGGTAGGTAGTGGAAATAGGGCAAATGTCAGATAGTATTTAAAAAAACACGTTTAGTTGAGTAGAATTTTGAAATCACCACATTCTCTTATCTAGCTACTAATTATTAAAGTTAAACGAAAGCAAACTATTATTATTTGCGAACACTTCTTATAAGCTTTCACTGTCAGATATTAGCAAGGATGCACTCTCTAAGAGATGAGGGGCCTGACTTTACTCCGTCCAATGCGGCAAATAATTGGCCCTCACAATATTATGCCAAAATTTTCTAACTTTCATAGAATCGTCAAATTTATTAAATTTGTATAATTAAACACAAACGGTGATACATTATTTGAACTTACGAACTTCAGTAGTTGAAATTTTACTAATATCTTTCATAAGAAAAACAAATGATAAACAAGTTTAAGAGCTTTAGACTATGGATTTCTTTTAAAACTACAATGGGCTAAGTCTCAGTTAAGTAAATTAATAGGAATTAACTGTTATGAAATGATTTTCTCGTATTACTCTGCTCACCATGTGATGGTCTCATTGGAATGGGTTGAAGAATCTATGTTTTATTTTACCTGAAACAACAGAAATAAAATCAGGTAAACTGATGTAAAAAAAGTGCCAGTATGTTTTTGTTTAATCAGTTATGACAGCAATTATGATATGCAGAATATGTTTTTTTTTTAATTGATTTCCAAGTTAAGCTCCAGATTTATTCATTAAGCAGGGCTTACGGAAGAAGAAAGGTCTACCATCTCGGCCACCTGGGTCATTTTAACGGTCTAGTTAGATAAGTGCATGTAAAACAATAGTGTTTTTTGTCATAGCTACCTGTATTTTAATTTCCAAGGCCTTATAAGATCACAGTAAAAGAATAGGCTATGTCGTCAAGATAACTGATTTTCATTTTTTTGATAAATTATTTCGAATACGTATATTGCCATAAAATAGGCACTAAATTGAGCATTACTCCGAAACAGATCAACCGATTTTATCCATTATGAATAGACGTCTTCCCACGGACATTGTAAATGTGTATACCAAGTTTCATAAAAATCCGGTAAAGCGTATTTGAGTTACCGCGTCTTTAAAATAAACACTAAATTGGGTTTTACTCCGGTACCGGTCAACAGATTAGGTTCAAATTCAATAGGGCACTTCTTATGGACGTCATAAATGGGTATACCAAGTTTCATGGAAATCCGTTACAGCGTATTTGAGTGATGGCGCCTTTCTATGAGAAAGGCGCCATAATCTATTAAAATAGGCACTAAATTGGGCATTACTCCGGTACCGGTGAACCGATTTGGTTCAATATCAATAGGGTTCTTCCCATCGACATTATGAATGTTTATACCAAGTTTCATGAAAATCCGAAAAAGCGTACTTGAGTTATGGGGCGTACAGACGCACGGACAGACGGACGGACGGAAAGACAGACTGACAGACGGACAGACATTTTTTCGTCCCCCACATAATCTCATAAAGTACCATACTGGCACTTAATAAAATTATAATGGCTGATTAGGCTAACGACCAATTTGCATGTTACGCTTATAAATGTAATTAATTTTATAGCTCATGACAAGTATAAAATATTATTAAATAATTTTGTTCCTTTCAATTCTTTAAAGTATTGAAATAAAATAACATAATGCACTTTTCGTGAGATTCAACTTGCATTTTATTAAACTTTGCAGCACAACAGTCCTTGTTAAAACCTCAACTAGATTCATTCATTATTTATATTCATTACCATTATACGTGAAAAACAAAAGAAGTTCATTATTATATTTAAGACTTTAGTAGAACAATGATAGGTGAGTTCGCTACTAATCGGTTGGGGTAATTCCAAAAATCATGAAAGTTTCAAATGAATACATTTGATTTGTTATCTGTAGAAGAAAACCGGCTTCCCAAGGACGCAACCAGTGACATTCCAAATAAAACTCAAGACCTCTATCGACCTTCTTATAGATGTTAGCACATGTACTAGGTAGCGAGGATACAGCTAACTCCGATGCTTATTATTTATATTATAGGAATTTATGTTAACCAAGCTACCAATCAACCAAGTTACCAACTGGTAAATATTTTACTTATATTGTATATATATGAGAGAAAAATGCATAGCATGTTATTTTCAATTACTATTTCTCATATTGTATGGCCAACTCGATAAGTTAACAGAGATTATTTATTATAAATGAGTTTTCGCGGAAATAAAAATAAGGGCCGTGCAGTTGGCAAGCTAACCACGTGCTTCACAATTCTTTCAACTGCCCATGATAGATGATGGGGCTGCCGGATTTTAGGCCCTGTCATCTAAAGGATTTAGCACATACAAAACATTACTATAGGCTACAGAAGTAGAGAGGATGTATGTTTTAATGTAAATTGTTTTAAATGGTAGAAACAGTTTTAAAGTCAATATTTTCTATGTCCTTTCTTTGTATGGGTGACTTATTCGATAGACCTGGGTTATTGCTCGTTTGCACCAGTCCCTTTAGCTGAGATTCGTGATAAATACTGATGAATGAAGTCTTGTGGTGATTACTATCAAATCTTATGAAGATTATTATACAGGGTGTTAATGAATAACACCGAAATGTTTTACTTGCGTATAGAGGGGACATAGACATGCAACTTTTATTAGGAGATTTTGCTCTATGGATTCAACTTTTCCTGTCACAGCATAAAATCTCCCAGGGCATGGCCGCCACTGACTTCTAACATTAGAAAAAAATTCAAAACAAAGGTACTTCGTTGTTAACACTGTAGTCAGTAGTTATGAATAAAAAAGAGACTAATGCAGTGGCGACCAGTCATGTGACTAGTCTGTAAATTTTGCAGATTATGGAAACACTAAATTATGATATAGCTGTTGACGATTGATCAAGAGTTAGGTTTTTATCGATCACTAGGAAGGCATGAAGTCAATTTAATGAACATTTTAACCCTATTTCGCGTAATTATTGATTTATGAGCACCAAATTATAATTACTTTAATGCCCTGTAGCATACACATTTTACGTCATAGAGCAAAAATCTCATAATAAAAATTGCTTGTCTAAGTCCCCTCTATAAACAGGTAAAATATTTCAGTGTTATTTATTAACACCCTGTATAATATATATGTGTGTGTGTGTTGAGAGTTGGAGAGAAACAAGAAATACGCAAACGTTCATATTGTTTTTATGCTGGACTGTACAAGCAGTTATACATATATTACACTGCATTTCAGAACTAATGTAATACTTGTTTAGGTCAACTGTTGAGAACATCTTATCCGCCCATCTCACCTGACTGGTCCACATCTCCCAGGTCTCAACTCACAACTGTATTGTTTTCATCCAATTAATAACCGGTTTCATTTACATGTCTGTCAATTTGCATTCTCATACCAAAACAATGGACCATAATTCAATTTTTTTAGACGTTATTATGTGTCCTTCAATGAGTAGCAATTATCTTCTGGTTTAATTAAAAATTTAGATTTACTTGAGACTTAATTTCCATATTTTACTTATTTATTTATAATAATGTATTTTGCATCCTTCCTATAATTTTCGCTCACTCTTCACAAGCCTATTCATTCATATTAATTTACATTTATATACCTAGAGTCTATTTAATTCTTATTCCTCCTCTACGCTTCTTCATCTTTCTCTTTGCTTTTATTTACGTTTCCGTTTCGCCCAACCTCTGTCATTTCTCATTATTTTCTTCATTTCTAGCGTTCATACAATTAACTGTTTTTTTTCTAAATCTATATTCTGTCTGACTTCGTTTCTATTTTTCCCTCTTCCTCCATCTCTCTATTATCTTTCCCTTCATATGTTCAACAATTGTAACAATCTTCAATGCTGTTCAGTATTTACTTAGCCTATCTGTTCTTTGCATATCAGTACGGTACCATGTAACATTTTTCCATATTATTTAATTTACTGCATATAAGAAATACACTAAAATACCTTAAAGTGAATGTTTCTCTTGGCACGTTTAAGAAGCTTACTTATTTATTTGTAATAATGTATTTTGCATCCTTCCTATATTTTTCGCTCACTCTACACAAGTATATACATTCATATTAATTTACATTTATATACCTATAATCTATTTAATTCTTATTCCTTCTCTTCAGAAAACTATTATTTCGGGTTTATGAATGTGTTTTTCCCTAGTTTCATTAATGAAGGTGTATTTTTTTTTCAGCTGTGTTTATACTCCTTTTAGCTATGAGGCCATATCAGGAGTTCGGGATGTGTCTATACAATTGGCAATTGTTTCTATTGTTGGTGTATTTTATGGAGTAAATTTCAACTGATTGGATTTGATACAGGATGAGTGATACGCCTTTATGAGTGCGGAAACCATGAAAACACCCATATCAATTTGGCTGGCCACGGGATTTGAACCTGGGACCTCTCGAATGCGAGTCCAAGACGTTACCATCTCCGCCACCTCACTTGGTGAAGATGTAATTTAATCAAAAATTGAATACATATTCCTTTTTTGGACAGGAAATACAATGTTGTATGATAATAAACAATTTATGAATTTTCTTCATTACGCCTACTGCTCATAATGTAGTCTTATCAGTATTGTTTCAGGTATATCACGTAAACAAACACTAATACTTTTATGATTCATTTAAACTCTACATTAAAACTAAAATTAGTTTTTTAAACAGTCCACTTACAAGTTTTTGTTAAAAAATACTAGCATTCTCACTTAATTGCAGAATTGCAGAATTACAAAAGCATCGAAAACGTATCGAGCTAGTTTTCTGAAGTATCGTTCGATCCCGATACCATGCAAGTATCGAGAGTATCGAGGTATCGAAAGTATCGAGGACCCATCCCTAGTTTAAACCACGTGAGTATCAGTCTAGGCTCGTGCCAGCGCTCCGGGTTAAGAGATCACATTTGCACTGACCTGAGTCCTCTTTCTTATTTTAAAATGAGATCAGAAACCAATCCCGACATCTCGCTTTCTTGTAAGAACTAAACAAGCGAGATGAAGTAGAAAACGTTTGTAGGCCACGTTCTAAAAACATCGATTCACAAGCAAACACCGAGGCTGATGCAATATGCAAGCGAGGTTACGCCAGTGAAATCTACATGTCAGAAAATATCTACGGCCTTCTCCCACAAACAAAGAGATAGCCAACTGAAGTGTAAAGCAGAGATTCTGAAACATTTTAGCGAATCTTACTCCTCTCGCTTAGTTGTCTCCCTATCAATAGAAAATAGTACCTTAAGCAACGAGCCTATTTATTATGAATGACGTCACGGCGGATGTTTATGACATGTCATATTTTTATCCTGACCCATCCTGGTCACAAACACAAATTAAACATGAATTGCACATTTTTATCCTAATCAGACCGTTTTTATTTTGCATATAAAGTCATATTTTGGTCATTTTCGTGGTTTTGGTCATATTTTGATCATATTTCAGTTATAAATTTTGTAAAAGAGGACAATTATGCAGCATGTGTCGATTATTTTTTTTCGGAAATGAGTCACGAATATTTTGGTTTTACTGTAACTGAAATGTGAAAGGACAATAACAAATAATAGCACGGTTACCTCTTCCGTTAACAACTTCAAATATACATGTTTTTTAAATATTTTCAGTTCACATTTGTAGTGGTATCTGGAATCTGAGCAGATTGAAGTTCTTTATAAGTCAAACTGTAAATCACCTGTAGAATTGTTAAAAAGTGATTATTTGATTGAATTAATGTGATGTAATAATTTAGTGTCATAAAAAAAATGTTTTAAGTTGAAACATTTATTTTTAGAAAAACGTTCCTTTATAAGGTCATATTTAGAAGCTTTGGGTCATATATAGTCATTTATAAGGTCATATTTGTAGTTATATTTTCCTTTAATGGGCCAAAGATGTGGAAATCCGATAGTGCCAAAGCGAAGGAGATTGCTGAGTGCAGGTGTTTTGGATCAACATGATAACGCCCGTCCTCATGCTGCTCGTGCAACAATGAAAACCGTCGACGACATCCGCCATTATCGCCAGATTTGGGACCATCAGATTTCCACATCTTTGGTTCATCAAAGGATCACCTTGGAGAACAGAAGTTCAAGTCTGATGAAGACGTCCAATCGGCGGTGCACAAGTGGCTACAGTGTCAACCATTTTTTTTCTCACGCGGTATCAAAGCATTTTCTATCCGATGGCTTAAGTGCGTTGCACTAGGAGAGGACTAAGTAGAAAAATAATGTTCAAGCAAACATTCTTCCTGCAGTAAAATAGTGGGGAAAAATTAATTGCGGTTATCATTTGATTCTCCCTCGTAGTAATAAATTTAATTCTATGTTAAGTGTTATAAATTTATTGAAATATGTTTTTAAATACTTCTTTTTTCAATGTATTAATTTGTGGATTTATAATATTACCCAAGAAAAGAGGGAAAAAGTATTGAATACGGTTTATAATCTTACCCCCTTAATCTGTTCATTTATGCCTAGTTAAAGCTTGACGTACGTACTTGAACATAACAATAGAACTCTTGCATCGCTGTTATTACATTGAGTTATCTAGAGACTGTTCATTTTTATGGGTCGGTTACAAGAATGTGATAGTTGCTGTTATGTTCTACACGGCCGCCTTGAACCACATGACCTGCCTGTACATATGACCCCACTAATTTCACCCAGACTTACTAATTCACTTTTTATTTGTTGCAAATGACGATGCAAGCGAGCGCTAATTTAATTTGTTATCACTAGTGCAGCTGAGTGCTTTCAAATACCATTTAAATAACTTCTGTGGAATGCCAAGTTCTGTCGTGAAACTACAAAACAATGATAAGAAGAGAATTAATCTGAACTGCTCTGTTGCTTTCTGCATATTAAGGCACTGCAGAATAAGTTTGTCTCAAAGACAGGCTTAATGTCACGAAAAAGTAAGGTTCTCTACCGTAAAATCGTCTATACCTACTAGATACAGATATGCCTTTTAACGCTTAAGGAGCGAATATGAAGTGATCATGTTCAAATAGCATTGGCTTAATTTACAGATTTTAGTTATTGAACCAATCGTTTCTTATTCATATTATGAAAATAGTTAATTGAATATTCAAGTGGAAGAAAAAATGCAAGGGGCAAACTAAATTTTAAAGAAGAGGAAAAATACCTGATAGGATACCGTTGGGCCGAAACAATCAAATTTAAATAAAACACTCATTTTGATCAACTTTTTCTATTACTTTTGCCTAGGCAATTCATTTTTAAAGGCAATTTTTAATTGTTAAAATAAAAACTATTAAATAAAGATTTTTATTTAGAAAAAAAAGGTGTTCTTAAATGTGAATACAAAAATGAACTGTTTTCATAATTTAAAAACACCGGACTTTTAGACAGATTTTTTTATAAGATTTCAATGTATTTTCATTTAATTTATTTCGTTTCATTTATTTTAGGTCTATTTTAAGCCTACTAAACTAAAAAAATACATAATAGACTCTAATGACAATTAAATAAAGAAACAACATTAAGCACAACAACAAAAGAACACTAAAACAAATCAATTAAAACAACACACACTCAATTACAATAATTACAAATGAATAAAGTTAACAAACAAAAGAACAATAATTACATTGCTTTGTGATTTATGAGTGCATGCTAAAATTTTTGCGAATATTTCTATAAAAGACTGTTCTGGATTGAAATAGATCTATATCAAATTCATTACATAGATTATTGTACAAAATGCATAGTCTTAAAAGGGGAGAATACCTGTAATAATTTTTCCACTAATTTTGATAAATAACTAAGAAGATATCCATAAGACATTGTGATCATTCGAAATATAAAATAATAATTGTGCAAGGAATTTTTATTTAAATTTTACTGAAGAAAACTAATTAGTTTCAAAATCCATCTAAAGAAGTATTTGCTCTCTCATGTGCAAATTTACAGGCAAAACAGTCCGTACAAGTATAGATAAGTGAATTAGTGTACGTAATGGTTCATATTCATGTTGTCTGCCTAGGGTAACGCTCTAAAGTAACATTTAAACAAATGGTGAAGGAATGTTCGGAGTAAATTAATCATCTGCAACAGACACACCCTGATTTATATGGGATCAGGTGAGAGAGAGAGAAGGACTGACCTCTTACAGACACGACCACCAGTTCTGACAGAGCCTTCGGGCCATCTGCTACTTCCTCCAGTCCGCTACCTGCTAATGAATATTAGCTTCTGGCGAGATATAAATTAGCATGCAGCGTAAATGGACTGTTTATTGCCTCCTACAACGCGAAGGAGAAATCACTCAAATTTCTGAATTCATTGCTCTGTAATATAATGCCTTCGTGTTCTGGGTAAGCTGTATAATATCTTAACGAAATAATAAAACACTTGGTAACAATGTGAAAGGCGAAGGAAATTTTCAGGACTGGGGGAATCAGACTAATTACGAAATAAATATAAAAAAAAAATTCAAACACAAAAGGGTTTAAAGAAGAATGCAAAGATATATTTGTTTCACTTCTAGAGCAGAAAATGTTAGCCTGCTGCGTTATAAAAGAAAATCTTATATGTTTTGGATATGTTCGCCTACATACCTATCATATCACCATATGAATCGAAAATATTCTACAAAAAAAACATGTTTATGTAACGTACCTCCGTGGTCACAACTCAAATCGGCTATTACCGAAAATAAGCCAGTTTTTTCTTTGATATTTTGTGGCTAGTTTTTATAGATATGTAATTTTTACTCTGGTGCATTTTCGTTAATTTTATATTGGTAAGAATGCAAGGTCTTCATATATATTGTATCGTACATAGTGTACTATGGATGAATTATACAACACTGAAATGTAATTATTGAAAAAAAAAAAAGCAGATCTGAAGGATGTGATCAGCTTCTTTCTGTTGTTTCATGTAACACATGACTACAATGCCGGGCGCCTTTACATACTGGATTCAAACAGACCTCGTTGCCATGTAAAAATCTGAACATAGATATAAGTTAGTACAGAACGTGAAGGGAACTTTCAGAATATGCACGTAAACCAAATTAAGTAAAAAATGTTATGGTGGCCCGATTACGGAAATGCATTAGTAATCATGGTAATAAATTAATAATACAATGAGAAACGAGGACAGAAAATATACTGAAGTCCTCTAGTCAAGTGGTCTCCTGAAAATACCTGGGATAGCTGTTGTAGTTGTCGGGCAAGTTATTAATTTTTTTCCCCTTCACACAGGCGACGAGACCAGTAGTACGATGGAGATGTCATGCGCCATTGCTTTGCCTGGAGGGACAATGTGGGCTAATTAATACCTCCTTCTATTGTGAAGCAAATAAGTGGCTCTCTATCAACACCTGCATTACAAGACATGCATGGCTACTTTCCCATCACAACGCTTGAAAAACTTTAAGGAATACCATGGATTTAATTAGAACGGGGGACCGTTACACAATTTTGGTTCGAAATAATTATAGGAAAGTGCTTTGTTTTGCTCCAAAATTAAACATTTTAAGTTTTTTTAATCTCTTAGGTCTGCGTTATCCACAATTCCCCCCCCCCCCCAAAAAAAAAATAAAACTGAAAAATATTTGGACTTTTTAAGTCCATTTCATAAGGATTTCTAAAAAAATATATAATAATAATAACAATTATTATTATTATTATTTTAAATAGTAGCTTAAAAGGTCCGACGTTGCCCGGGTTTTGTATTCTGCGCTTAATTAAAAATTAAATTATGGAGGATTTTCATTTCAAAGCTGTAAGTCCTTATAGGCCTAAAGGTATCTAGAATTTGAAGCGAACAAGAAGGACCTATCACACTCAAGCCTATTTCCTCAGAAAACGCTAGATATCGCTCATACAGGACTCAAAATTTTGGAACCTATTACGGGTTGAGTAAGTAGAAAGAAAAAATTCTGGTAACATAACATTTTACTGTCTTTACGGAGTATTTTATTTTTCACTTTCTTGTTGACATAAACCATTGGACGAAACTCATTATGCAGGGTTTTTGGGCTAGGGAACTCGAATCCGAGGTTTCTCCCCCCCCCCCCCCCCCGGGCGGAGCATTTTGTTTGTGAAATGCATCTCGAAGCCGGATTTTTAGTTGTTTAATTACCAACTGTTGTAATAAAATTGTTTATGCATGATTTGAGCAAGGTTCATGAATCTGTGGTACGTTTTAATCGTTTCATTTCGAATTTTATGCCCATATGCCAGCATATGATTCGTTTTGTTCGTTTAATTATTTATATTTTTAATGTAAAAGAATATAAATAAGAATAAAATTATGTAATTCCTGCAGTTTATGTAAAAACTAAGCCAGTGTTAATAAATGACTTAAACAAAACATCTAGCGAAGTCGCGGGCACCTGCTAGTGGCAAATAAAATGAATAATCAATTTATTTCTAAATTATGGTACCTTTCGATGATACGACGAGACAACGAAATATATTCACCGGTGTTCGATCCCGGCGGTGGAAGGCGATTGGTCTAACCATACAGCTACGGCGCGAGACAACAATTAAAACCAGAGTTTTTTTTTTAATATTTCAGCTTTTGGTAAATTCATGGTGAATAACTAAACAAAATCGTAAGTGCCGTTTTCGTGAAAATCGCGTAGAATCATAGGCGTAACCAGGCCGACCATATGGGGGGAGAGGGGGGAGAGGGGTCCTCCCCCGGAAAATTAAAAAAATTAAGATGCACAATAACGAGTTTTAAGCTTCCCACGCTTTATACTAGTTTTAAGTAATTTATAAGCAGACTTAACAAAATTGTACAATTTTCCTTTTTTCAATCAATGGGGGGGGGGTTCAAACCCCTAGGCGTAACGAGGGGGGGGGGTTCAAACCCCCCCCCTCGTTACGCCTCTGCGTAGAATGACATTTCTTTAATGTAAAGTGCACTAAAAATAAAAGCAAGTAGTAGCCATGATACGTCACACCCCAAAACATACATAACCAAAAATATAAATTTAGACTTCTATCCGATTTTCTGTTTTCGAGCTTCGTTGTTCATAAACACACACAGTCATTAAAATGCATTATAGATACGGTTGAGCTCTATCACTAAAACAAAAAAGATTAGCCGCTCTATACTTTATTTCAACACTTGCCTAGTACTTTCGGCGTATTTCCGCCATCTTCAAGGCATCTTCTTTTGCTGGTTTAGGTGCTTCATTAATTAAAACCAAAACTGCATTGTCACATTTATAAAATCTAAACTTCTAAAACCTTTATAAAAACACTGTCACTGAATCGTCCTCAGCTATATCACATAACTTACAACGAAGAAGCCACAGGATGGTGATTGATATACGAGGACATAAGGGCGATTCAGTGAAAGTGTTTTCATAAAGCTTTTAGAAGATTAGATTTTTTAAATGTGACAATCCAGTTGTCAAACCAGAAAAGAAGATGCCCTGAAGAAGGCGGAAATACACCGAAAGACCTAGGCAAGTGTTGAAATTAAGTATTATTGAGCTGCTGGTATTAAGTCTATTTTGTTTTACACACAGTCATATTTCGTAAAATTGTATTTTATGGATTCAGCGAATCTTAAATCGTATAATATGCCTGAAAACTCATCAAATTCCATGGAAGGAACAATAATTCTCTGCCTACTATATTTTGCCTACGGTACGAGTAAAGAAAGAAAAAAAAGAAGAGAAAATGACAAGAGATGTATTTTGTATGTGTAAGGAAAAAGAAGCTAACTAGTTAGTACACTTCATCAGACGAAGAGGACTTCTGCTGGATGTAATTGCAGGAAAAATAAAATGAACAAGAAAACCTGGTAGAAGAAGAAATTAAGATACTGGATCACTTCAAGTAGAAAAGAAGCTACGAAGTGTTATAAGATGCAGCAGAAAATAGGAAGAATTGGAGAAAGGAATTTGCCAAGGACAGAAACGCCGATGAAGATAAGTATGGGTATAAAATAAAACAAAATTATTAAGTCGGATACAACTTAATACCTTCATAGTTTTGCTCTGTACACACAATTACCGCTTCCGATTTTTCAAAAGGTTCAATAAACACGTATTCAGAGACATTGACTTCCGGAAATAAAGTGTTTGGATAATGGTATTCAGCAATTTTGATTTGGGAACTTCTGGTTTACGGAAAAAAGGTCATTGGTAAAATTGTTTTCGGAAAAACGTATGGGAATCGTGCTGAAAACTCATCAAATTTAATAGAAGAAAACAGTAGTTTAGCTGCCTTACCTATGGTATGGGTGGAAAAAGTAATAAAAACTTCGATGCACTTTTAACGTCCCATTAGAAATACAGAATTTAGTGTTTACTGATCGGTCAATATATATATTTAAAAAAAAAATAAAAAAAATACAGATAAATAAGAATCGATCTAGAGCTTAACTCGTAGATCGATTACAAAAATTAAAAAGATATTATTTCTACTACTACACTATATGCATTCACGATTAAACAGAAGATGCGTTGTTAAGAAAACAACGTGGGACTTCACCTACGGGTTACGAGTGTAAAATATAACTTTTCCGATTTATTTCATCAAGAAAATAAAAGAGTTTGTTAAAAGTAGCTCAAAGATATTAATTTACTTCAATTACTGTATGTAGCTTTTCTTTATATAACTATTAGAGCAAAAAACATTTATTAAAAAGAAAATTGATTACTTTACTGCAAGTTGACAGGCTACACAACTAATCAGTGAAGAAGGCCATTTGAATTAAAAGATAATTTCTACCAAGTATACCGGTATATACCCGTACGAAATAGCCATAGAGTAATCTTAGGGCGAGTGTTTAATCACAAAATCAGAGACCTACTTTCTAGTTGTTTTAAATTAATAAACCAGTTTACTCTTTTCATGAAGTTAATTGGTGGTGCAAGCGAAGGTACATACTCTTTAATAAATGAAGCGTGGAGATTCGAAAGACTGAAGCTTGTTATATCGAAGTGACTGGTGTAATTAATCGACATTTCCCTAGTTGCCAATTAACTGGCAGCTGTTCAATCGTTGTATTGTCTTTATCGGGACCTACGTACAGAGTTCATGACATTGTCCATGAATGAGAAAAGGTGCAGCTGTTACAGGACAATGCTCTAGAATCTAGATTGTAAAGGTTATTCCAGCGCATAATTTGATTGCAGGAATAAACTGAATCGCGGTTCTGCTTTCTCTCTCTCTTTCTCTCTAGAAAAATGGATAGGAGACATTATTTGAAAGTATTTCGATAAAAACAAACTTTTCCCAGGCTTCCCTACTAGATTGTGCATTTTACGACAAGAAAATATTCAGACGCCAAATTCTAAGTACCATTCGGAAAGCTTCGGAGACACTTGAGACAGGTAATTTTAAAATTTCATGTTTCAACGTATGCATTCCAGTAAAGGCAAAACATTAAAGGAAGCCATGGTATCTGCCATACAGTAAAACACATACTAATGAGTTACTAATGAAAGGTAGAATATGAGGAATTAGAGGAGGAAGTCTACAAATTTCTAAGATCCTGTCTTTATTTATTTATTTTAAAAAAATGAATGTTTGGTGTACAGATGATAATATAATCTCTTATTGAAATCAAGTTTGAGTTTTTCGGCATATTGCTCGCATGTAACACGCAAACATACCCAAACTGAAATAAAACATTTCAAATAGACTATGTTCTTTACCTTATAAATGAATGTATGTATATTGACGGGAGACCCGAAGGGTAGAAACCACTTGGAAGACCCAGACGCAAGTGGGAGGACAATATTAGGATAGACTTAAGGGAAGTCGGATTTGCGAGGGATGGTTGGATAGAGTTAGCACAGAATAGGGTTGAATGGCGGGCTCAGGTAAGCGCGGCAATGAACCTTCGGATTCCACAAAATAGATAATATTCATTTAGCTTACTTAGGAATTGTCTATTGCCATTGAGTAAGTAAGTATTATGTACGTTGTAATTATCTACGACATCTATGCATCAATACGTCTGCATGAAAAATCAGTCAAAATATTTGTATGCACACAGTTGGAATTTGCTGTGTTTTAATAAATATTTCGGTTAAAATGCTTATAATTACAATATTATAAATTTCATATGTTGACATATCAAAAGCTTTCAATATACAAATTTTAAGCTCTGAAACTCGTGAAATATATTATTATAATATAACAAGAGTTACGCGCCATGACTTCCAAGAAGTCAGAATAGAAAGATATAATTAGCAATAATATATATATATATATATTATATATATATATATATTAGGGATGGGTCCTCGATACTTATACCTCGGTACTCTCGATACTTTCATGGTATCGGCATCGAGCGATACTTCAGAAAACTCGCTCGGTACTTTTTCGATACTTCGGTAATTCTGCAATTTAAGGAAATGCGGTTTCTCTTTCTGCTTTTAGTAGTCTACTAAATAGCCTATAATAAATATTTCTATTTCTCCTTGAAATGGAGAAAACCACTCTGTGACTTTTGTCTAGTCATAAATAAAGACTTGCCGACTTGTAAAATCCAAAAAGAAGATATTCGTTTCCTGTCAAACGTTTCAACTTCAACCAACAAACAAGCTGAGTGCTGACTGTCCAAACCCCAGTGCAATGTTTTAACAAAAACTTGTAAGTGGACTGTATCAAAAACTAATTTTAGTTTTAATGCAGAGTTTTAAATAATTATAGGGTACTGGTTATATTAAATTTTGTGTCATTAAATATGCACACTTAATTAATTTAGTTGGTATTAAATAGCTCTCTCAACTTTTAATTTTTAATGTAACTTTTTATTGAAACTGGAAATATTGATAGTATCGAGTATCGAAGTATCGAGTATCGAGGAAAAAATCATGTATCGGTTTCGAGTATCGAGAAAATCTGGTATCGACCCACCCCTAATATATATGTATAAGAGTTAATACTATACTGTAAGCTAATTTTACGAGACTGCAAAAAATGTGCAAATCCGATTTTGAAATAACACCGAACATTGGTACGAAAAATCTTTCACCGACACAAAGAAAGAAAATCTGCGTTTTTCATCGCATTCAGACACAATTTTATGTGAGATATGAAAAATCTAGTTCTTTCAACGAATAGTTTACAGAAACAGGATTACTGCCGAAAAATATGCACAAAGTCTGCTAGTAAAATAAATCACAGAGGAAGGTTTGTTTCCAATGTGCTGAAGCATTAACCTTAAATCCCATTTACTTTTACGAGGTGTAGAAATACTGATTTAGCATAAACACCCAGTGTGTTTGTTTAGTAAAGCTAATAAAAGTGAAGGAGAGAAATCTTTGAAGTCCAAGTTATAGCATACAAGAAAACGCATTGAGAAGTGTATTTATCTAAAGAGATTTTTTGAGTGTTACGGCATCGTAAGTGCTTATGTAACACAAAGTTATGTTCTGCAAGCTGTATGTGAAAACCATTATTCTTTACAGCATTGGGAAGAAATAGTAATTTCTATTACACGTTCACTTTCCTACAATACAGTGTTACTTTCTATGCTCATACTTGCAACAGAGAAAAATAAATATCTCGACCATATTAATCGAAAAGGAATCTTCATTAAAAATAGGCTATAAGTTCCGAAATTCCCGAGAAACCACTTTCATAAAAAAATAAGGAAGTCTATAACTTTATGAGCCAGTGAACAATGAAGCTAGAAAACAAAAAATCATAAGAATAAACACATAAGTTATGTCTAACGTTCTAAGCGCCTTTCACGGGTTTTTCTTTCTTTCTTTTTAAGGAAAGCGACAATACTTCATATATCAAGAGAAAATACATCAATACATAGACCAGACCCATCTTTTGAGGACTACCAAGCCACATAAAACTTGCGTGGAACTTAGAAAAAATATATGGGTCATTGGCAATGGAACCCAGGGAACACATTCACGCAGTAAAATCAATTTAGACCAAAATGGCACCCAGAAAGTTTTGAATTTTCACTCTTCATATATATATATATATATATTAGGGATGGGTAAGTACCAGATTTCATCGATACTCGATACCGATACATGATTTTTTCCTCGATACTCGATACTTCGATACTCGATACCGTCCAGTTTCCATAAATGGGTACATTAAAAATTAAAAGTTGAGACAACTGTGTAATACCAACTAAATTAAGTGTGCATATTTAATGAGACAAAATTTAATATCAGCAGCCTATAATTATTTTTAAACTCTACATTAAAAATAAAAATTAGTTTTTGAAACAGTCCACTTACAAGCTTTTGTTCAAAAATTACAGTGGGGTTTGGACAGTCAGCTTGCTTGTTGGTTATTATTGAAACGTTTGACAGGAAACGAAACAATTAAGAATCTCTTTTTTTAAGTAGGAAAGTCTTTATTTATGACTAGACAAAAGTCATAGAGTGGTTTTCTCCATTTCAAGGAGAAACAGAAGTATTTACTATATTTAGTAGACTACTAAAAGTAGAAGGAGATACCGCATTTCCTTAAATTGCAGAATTACCAAAGTATCGAAAAAGTACCGAGCGAGTTTTCTGAAGTATCGCTCGATGCATATACCATGCAAGTATCGAGAGTATCGAAGTATCAAAAGTATCGAGGACCCATCCCTAATAATATATATATATATATATATATATATGTATATAGGCCTATATACATACACACACAACACGAGGAAGGTAAGAAAATGGGCATCACAGACAAGAATAAAAGGCTTTCAAGTTCAAGAGAAGTAACGTGGGTGATCACGAAGTGGCGAGTAACAAATGCTACCTGTCAGGTCGTGTATTGTGCTCGAATTTGCATTTGCCTAGACTTGTTTCATGCAGTGTGAAGGGTGTGACACATCCTATTCATAGACATGAACCAATCACTTCCACTACCCATTCCTCTTTAACATCACTTTCATATAGGGTGATCCAAAAGTAATGTACAGGTAGGGAAAAAAAGCGGACCTACTAAAATATCTAAGTTGCCGATATGAGCCACTGCGCTTGCCTAATGGGCTCTAGGCATGCGCAGTGGCTCGTATGGGCAACTTACATAATTTAGTAGGTCCGCTTTTTTCCCCTACCTGTACATTTTACTGCTATCTTTGATAAAAGTGGTAAAAGAGATTTTATTTTGCGGGTCGGTATGTTTGCGAAACGAGCAGGTCGTAAGGACAGAGTAGCAATCCTAAAAGCAAAATCAATTAATTTTACCATCTGTATCGTACACTATTTTTAGACAACTATTAATATTTGTTAAATAATAATAATAATAATAATAATAATAATAATAATAATAATAATAATAGATTCATATTCTAATGAATTACGTCCCGTGAAGCCACATTGAAGGCTCCAGCGGCCCTGTCATCTACTGCCGCATACACACATCCACAGGAAGAGGTTACTGATTTTCTGGTGCTCGCCTACCAATATAAGGAATGGAGTCACCAACCTTTTCAGTCGCTAAGTATAACGATTTTTGCGATCACCATGATAAATTTAATATTTAAAAAGGCATCAAGAATTTAAACACTTTAAATTTTTATAAGACTACGCCTCTTTTGTAGTGGTATACAAATATTAACTAAAAGAGTATTTTCATGTGATTGAAACCGAATTAGGTTACAATGGATTTTTTTAAACACAAGTGTCACAACGTGTACACAAATTCTTCCACCATGCAAAAAATAAAAAATAAAAATTGCTTCTTTACATGCTTCCATTTTGTTTGTCATCTAACAGAACAGAGAGGTAAATTTATTTTGCAAATCCTTTAAACGCACGAGCTTATTTACAATTGAGTAAGTAGTAAGTGCAAATTTCAAGGTGTTTTTATTTACATGTAACAACACACATTTATTCCAAGGTCCCTTGCACCCCAGCGAGGAAAAGTTGTCAGTACGAACAGTTGTGAAACAATCTGTGCCGTGCTTTATCAAGCTTCATATGAACAATGAGCAATCTCGCACAATGTAAATGCTTCGTTTATTTTCAGCACCATTTTGTTTAAACACGTTAATGGTGTCAGTAATTGGTGACGAGGGCAATTGTGCTATTTTAGACTTGTTCGCTGCAAATCTATTGCGAAATTCGACGTCAACATACGTCTTTCATTCACATGTTGTTTTTGTGTCACCTAACGAACCAATTTCTTTTGTACAAAGTAGCAGATAATTGAAACACTAGGTCAAACAGTAATTACATCACGTTTCACTTCTGTTCCTTTAAAATTAAATATTATTGTGCTGCACATTGTTTCTTTCAAACGGATAGGGACCCGAGAATGATTTAGCTTCGTAAGCCTTCAGCATAACAACGTTTATTTCATCTTGTTTTTTTTTTTTTTTTTGCAGAAATCTGCTTAAAGAATGAGCTTAGCACTGGGAAAGTCGTAAGAAAGTGTCATGGCATGTGGCACTTTTGTGCACAAACATTACGATTAATAAGTGAATCAAATGTTATAACTTAATAGGCTTAAATAAATGGGAAAAAGCAGATCAATTGTTAATTTAATACAAATAACATTTATTGAATATTATTACTGAATACATTTGAATAAATATATCGCGTGGGTGATCGGTATATATTTTTTTACTCTACAAGTTTCGATTAATCGGACAATTTCAGAAATTTCTGGAGACTGTTTTTCGAATTCTGGTTATAATTTATACGTCCTAACTAACATTTCTAAATTAAATGCAAGTGAATGTATTTGCTGTTATAAAGATAACTTTAAAATTTCACACACTGAAACTAATACACTTATTATAATTTTGTCATTATTATTATTATTATTATTATTATTATTATTATACTATTTTCTTAATTTGACATTTGATTTTCAGATACCCATATCCAGAAGACAGGAAGAAGGGCTCAGAGCCATAGTGGGCCATCTCCACTAGCAGCAAAAATGAGGTAGTGACAACTTGCGGTAGTGTTTTGAATTGTGAATCAAGTATTTAATAATGTGGTCCATGTCCATGGGCCTCTCAGTTATGTATTATTGTGCAGGTATTGCAATACTTTATTTATAAGTAATTAAAATATGGCTTTCATTAAACTTTACTTCTTGGTTTCTCCTTTTTCTTTAATGGCACATGGCCCACTATGGCTCTGAACCCTTCAATTTCTCAGTACTGTATTCCGTTTATTTAAAAAATCTGATGTGAAAGTCACATAACTTCCTCTGCCCAAATAAAAGTTAGCAGTATTCACATATACTTGTACAGAATCGCAAGACACAATTTTACGCTAATTATCCTATAAATACCTCTTCTTTCAATGATGCGACTAAAAGCGCAAAGCTATATAACATACTTAAAAAAAAAGAACAAGTGATTGCAGACGTTTATTGAACTTTCCGCCGTAAAGAATAATTTCCGAAATTTATCGAATATTTCCCTCAGATACTTCTTTACTCTATGCATGGACAACAATACATCTTTCTCACTTCACATTGTTATATAGAATAAGAGGCCGTGAAAGAGCGCGTATTCAGTTGTTCATCACGCAAGACAAAATTTCTACAAACAGTGGATGAACAGTGGGTGGCTTGTAACTACCCTCAGAGAATTTTTTCGAAAAAAAGTTTCAAATAAAAGTTTTAGCTCTCAGTAAAAGGAACACATGTGCACATTTTAAAGAAAATCGTTAGAGCCGTTTTCGAGAAAATCGCGAAAAACGAAAAAATTTTCATGTAAAGTCCCCTTAAAAATAAGAGAAATGTGTCGCCAATCTTCGAATCACATCTTCAGAAGGTACCTGACCCAAATACGAAATTTTGTTTTCATACGATTCTCCGTTTCGGAGCTAGCCTGTTCACAAACTTCCACACAGACAGACACACACACAGACATGTTTCCAAAAATAGTATTTTTGGATTCAGGGGGCCTTGAAACGTGTATATATGCTAAAAACTCAACTTCGAATTTTAGGGTCGAAAACAATACTTCCTCTACCTATAGTACCTATAGTACGGGCAGAGGAAGTAAAAATCAGGAATATGTAACTTTAATTGATATTAAGTTCGTTAAACATAGCTGTTCAGTAGCTATATTCTTTCTCTGAAGGCGGGAGAAATTGCCGTTTTGTGTAATGTATAAAGCCTAAACATTTTACCAGGTAAATAATTTAGTTTACTTTATGTATAGCAGAAATCCCTTTTTTCAGCAAGGAACACGTGGCATCTTGTAAGAAAGACATAAAATATTATAAACTGACTGATCTATTACTGCACCGCTAAAAAAGATAAAAGACATTGATGCTACTTGGTTTACAGTATAATATAGCTGGTTTGTATATCTTGGTGGTATAATGAGGTCAGAAGATGTAGGCTGTAAGAAGATTTGTTTACATTCTCATAACCTGTTTTACTGTAGAGTTTTTTTGTAAATGAATTCAATACGTTATACTTTTATATGGCTGTTTATATCTGAAGATATAGTCACCTTTTACACGTGTTGGATTCATTTAATGGAAATAGAGATGAATGAAGGTAGTATACTACACAAATAAATCATTTTAAGTAAAATGTGGAAGAATCAAAAACAGTGATAAAATACAGAAGAATTAAGGAAAGATTAAAGTGAAAGGTAAACACCAAGGAAGGGGAGAGTAATTCAATTATTTATTCTACTTTCGTCTTTGCACTGAATCAAGTTGAAACAAAATCAATTACAATTTATATAATATGTGTGTATGCGTGTGTGTAGAGTATTAACGAAGCACTCCCATAAAAGCTATTGCTTGTATTCGTGAGTGTAGAAGCAAAACAAAATTTATGCATTCATTGCTTCCAAAAAAAGAAATATATATACACTAATTTTTATACCCAAATACCTGGAGTTCTAGTTTTTAACATTTGACAGGTTATGGAGTATATTTAACAATATGTAATAATTTTATATGCTTTTTTAAAATAATTTATTACGGTACTTGATTGGAATATGGTTATTTAACGACGGCGAAGTACTGCAATTTAGGCCTGAGACCATCGCCGGTGTGCCGGAATTCAGTCCCGCAGGAGTTCTTTTACATGCCTTTAAATCTACAGACATGAGTCTGACACCTTTATGCACACATAAATGCCATCGACCTGGGTGGGAATCGAACCCGCAACCTTGGCGCAACCCAGGACAATTTAACACTTAATGATGATTATATTGGGAGATATTTAATGAAACTATTAATAGACTATATACAAGCCATAATTAATGAGTGAACGGAATAAAAGAGAACTGGACACGAATGATATATATATAAAAAAATCTGTATGGAAACGTTTATTGGAAAATTCGAAGTTACCCTGTGCCGAAGGAATCTGTGTAAAATAAGTGACTTGTTTAAGAGAAAAACTTGGGATAACGCAAACTAGCCTATACATGAAGTGATGAGTGGATAGCATTTAAGGAAATGTTATACTTTTGATTGCACTACCATTATATTTACTTTGATATATTGAATGTCACGTTTTCTTCCAATTTTTCGCTCGTAACTCCCGAACGAAATCGAAAATTGAAAATCCGGCTTCGAGGTACACTCGTGCCCTCTTCAGTTCATCTATGTTAAAAATGTCCTTATCTCTGAGGATTTGGCTGGGCATCCCAGACAGACGAACATTACATCTTATTAAATTAGGTTCTATCTAACGGACGTCAATCGTTGACTTCAGATAGTATAAAAAGTGAAAATGTCCACTATGCTGAAAAATTTAATGCACAATAGGTAAACATAGTAATGTGAGGCGTTGGGCTTACAACCAGTCCCTCTGCCCTCTACCGAAAAAACGCAACAAAATATTAGTCTAAATTTGTCTGTGTACATATTTATGTATATATTTTCCAAATTAAGCTACATGAACATCTTAGCTCTATTATCACTGAAGGAACTAGTTCTTCTTATACACTGCGTTGAAGTGAGGAAGTAAATGTAAATCTACTCATATCTCTGTAGGCTTACTTCAGAATTCCTTTATATTTAAATGAAGCTAAATTAAGTTTTTATCCAACAAACAATTTTATGATATTGCTTATTAATAACTGCCAGATAAGATACAATGACCTGATGAGATAAGGGAAATGGGTTGCAGGATTCATGTGATCGTCCTCATTTTAAGGTCACCTTGCTGTTTGCTGATGACACAGCATTGGTTTATCACAACTCGAGTTATGTAACAGCTCCCCGCGAACGACGTTGAGACAGCGTGGAGAATGTGAGGCTTCCGGTCTGACACTATCACAAATTAATCACACACTTATTGTTATTTTATGTGTAGGCTGACCGTATTACCTTTAATCGAAAATAGGATATTGACATTGTAAAAACAGGGAGAGGCATATAATTAAAGTTTTAAACTAGGGATGGGTCGATACCAGGTTTTCTCGATACTCGATACCGATACACGATTTTTTCCTCGATACTCGATACTTCGATACTCGATACTTCGATACTCGATACCTTCAACATTTCCAGTTTCAATAAATAGGTACATTAAAAATTAAAATTTGAGAGAACTGTGTAATACCAACTAAATTAATTAAGTCTGCATATTTAAAGATACAAAATTTAATATCATCAGTAGCCTATAATTATTTTTAAACTCTACATTAAAACTAAAATTAATTTTTTAAACAGTCCACTTACAAGTTTTTGTTAAAAAATACTAGCATCTCACTTAATTGCAGAATTACAAAAGTATCGAAAAAGTATCGAGCGAGTTTCCTGAAGTATCGTTCGATGCCGATACCATGAAAGTATCGAGAGTATCGAGGTATCGAAAGTATCGAGGACCCATCCCCATTTTAAACATAAAACTTAAAGCCATAAAAAGTGTGAAATTTAGACCATCGATATTAAAATAAAAAGTCAAAAACTCGAGTTACCAAGATGCGGTAATCATGACAGTGAAATATGATTATAGGTAGAGCTGGGCTTATCCAGATAAAAGTTAACTAATTAACTGAGCAAATAATTGTTTAAATAACCATTAGCTCTAGTCCAGTTAACCGTATAACAGTTAACCATCTAACTGAATAATAAAGTAATTTTATCCAATTATTTGTGATTATCCAGATAATTTTTAAAATAATTTACTGCAATTTAATAACTGTTTGGATAATCGACATAACAATCCAGATAATTGCATATAATATCCAATTAACTATGTGTTCAAATAACAGTTACCTGTTCTATCTTCTCTGCAATTAATTGTCTGTGCAGTTAACCGGTATTAAGTTATTTGTCCCAGCACAAATTATAGGTTAGGAATAATAAATTACACTTGACCAATATTGAAGTATAAAATACAACAATTTTTATTTAAATAAGTACAACATTAACCTTTTCATAAAAACGACGGGAGAGTCAAAACATACAAAAATTATATCAAAAATTATATTTATTATCCTGTCTCTTGTTGAAAATCCAAAATATAAGTCAGACTGTTAAAAAACTTTTTTTCACCTGATCGAGTTAAGGACATTGGATTCCCCTCGCATCAATCAGGTTAAATACAGAATACAGATACAGAATATAAGCCTTACTTGAATATAAAACTTGAATATTAATCAAATTAATCGTTTTAAGCTATGCTGTTCACTTAGGCCTATAGATATAGACATCTGAAATAGGTATTTTTGGACTCAGAGTGTTTTGGACTCAAAAGGTGTATTCAAACTGAAAGCTCATAATCTAATATCAGAGTCATGCAAAACTCTCGTGTCTGGTTTGTTTGTATGGATAATGAAAGTAAAAAGAGGATTGTACTACAGTAAATACATGTTTTGTGAAAATCAGACTCATTGTTTGGGATGGAAAACAACACTTCCTCTTTCCGTTGGGCAAAACATTAACGTATAACCTCCAAATTGTTCTGGTTGACCAGACAAGAAAAAATCGCATTCAACACAGCATGATGATAGGTTGAGAAAGAAATTACCTCTTTTTTATATAATTTAACTACAGTAATTTTCAACTGGGGAGACCAATCGATAATTTCACCATTGAACTAGTTGCGGTATCAGCTTAATGAACAGCCGATGAAGTGACCCGCTTTGTATGTGCAATAAATTATTTTCTGTTTTCACAAAGTAATTGAAGGAGGTGTATCTGCTTATTTTCTCTTTTGTGCCTGCCACACAGAAACCGCGAAACGGTAAATTGACCTGCACGATCTAACATCCAGGTTATTATTCTTCATAGATGGACATGACGTCCGATTCCCGTGTGTGCACACCTCGCAACCCGTTAATCTCGATGTTAATTATACCACGGGGTCACTTGTAAATTTAAAAAACCAAGCGTTGCCATATTCAGAAGAAAGAGGTAAATTCACGTCGTCGTGATGTAGTCGATGTAGTGAGTTCGTTTATGGATAAAGTTTGATGGCTGATGAATAGGGCCGTATTTCTTGTTAGCGATAAGTGTGAAATTTAGGCCAAAAAAAAAAATTCCTTATCTACATTTAGCTTAGATTATTACTTATAAGCAATTTTTTTTTAAATTTTATTATTACAAATTAAAAAATACAAATTATTATAAAATTATTACAAATACAAATATAAATAATGTAAACACAATTAGTACAATTTCAAAAGAGTATTATTTGCCCCGCATGAGCATACCTCGTGTTTATATCCTCGAAATATCATGCAATTTTTAGATTGCACAAAATGTATAATTAAGTGCGGAATACGTCCCCTCCAGGACGTATACTGAGAAATGTGCACTTGAAGAGGATTCAAAATCGTAATTGCTAATGTTTCAAATTTCTACTTCATTACATTAGAAGCATGCTCTTCTTTTATGCTGTCTCTATGACTTCCAAGAAGTTAGGTTATAGTTATGACTGAAGAATGTATGCCATTTAACAGATTCATTATTATATGGAAACGGAATTTGCAAAATGTGAATTTTTTTATATTTAATTTAAACATCCTCCCCCCCCCCCAAAAAAAATCCCTCATTGGAGAGCTGTGACATAAATAAAATTATATAAACAATAGACCTTCATTAATATAATGAGTTGAATTATCAAAAAACTTAAAAAAAAATCCCTCCATAAGGCATGCAGTAAGTAATTACGTTTTCTTATTTCATTCCTGAAAAAGGGCCGGGATCGAACCTGATACCTTGGTACCAGAAAGCAAGCGTCATACAGCACTGCCGACACGTAGTAAAAGTAGGAGAACATCGTTGACATGTTTCACGTCATGTGACTTAACATAACCAAAATATAATATTTAATTTTGATACGAATTTTCGTTTTCGAAGCAAACACTGACGATTTTCAGTTAAGTCTACGTCTACTGTATGTATTTTTACTTCCTCTGCCCTTACCATAGGTACAATAGGTAGAGGAAGTATTGTGTTTGACCCCGAAGTTCGAAGTTAATTTTTTAAACAAAAATAGACGTTTTGAGGTCTCCTGAATAAAACAATACTATTTTCAGAAACATGCCTGTGTGTGTGTGTGCTTGTGTGTCTGAACAACGTAGTTCCAGAAAGGAAAAATGTATGAAAACATAATTTTATATTTTTTTCTGGGGATGTGATACACAATCTTTTTCTTACTTTTACTACCACTTAACACGAACAAAATTTCGTTTTTCGCGATTTTCTCGAACATGGATGGCTCTTTTGATTTTGTTTAAATTTTATACTTCAGGCGCTTATACTAAGAGCTGAAATTTTTATTCGAAACATTTTAAGCCAACTATTTTTTGCACTTTGTAAAAACTCAGTCTTGTCTGGTGATTGGTCTTTGAATCAGAATGAAAGAATTGAATTTACGTTCTTTTCAATACGACCTCTTATTCTCTATCAAAATGTGAATTGAGAATGGTAAAGAAAGTTCAGATTTCATTTCTTCCTTAGGGGATGCGATGTGGTAAGGACATTCTCTTCATTTTTGCAATCAATTTATATTAAGAGAATGTGATACATAATATATTACACTGAGAGGCAAAACTTTTGTTTGGGTAGAGGAAGCTATGTGTTTCACAGCTTCCTGGCCTGCACAAGTTTATTACTAAATAAAAATATACGCTGTATATATATATAAAAAATTTTATTAATTATTGTTGACAACTCGAAAACGAATCTCAAGGTCGAACACATTTCCTTTATCTATAATGTATACGATAGGGCGCAGAAAGTAAAAACGAACAATCCACTCTTCTCATCATGATGGTGCCTCACCTGTTGGAGTACAGTATTACAATTACAATTTAATGCCATTAACATAATGACGTGTTATTACTTCCATAATTACCAGACCCGCTGCTGTTACTGGCTCCGAGGAATTCAAAATGTAATTATTAACGAGCACCATAACCAGTGGCTACTTTATCTTCAATTTCACCTTCCATATGAGTTTCACCTCTGGCCTGGCCTTCAGCTAAAATGCGCAGAGAAGTAATTAACCTTCAGAGAACTGCTTGAAGTCGATTTTTTTATAATCTGAATATCTGAATCTAGACATTAGCAACACATATTAAATGAAAGTGGGTTAAATTTCAACAGATTGCTTAATTTTTATTGAAATTTACTTGTGACCATACAATCTACAAATAATTTATAAGGTTGATGCCCTTCATTTTGATCCGCTAAAGGTGTTTGTTAAAATTTGGATAAAAACCACCTTAGATCTTTACCCCAAAAGTTGTCTGGGTCTGTAACACATACATTCTAGAGCAGGGTATTTGATGATTTTGAACATTATTATTATGGTTTACAAATTAAAAACAAATTATTACAAATTAAAAACATAACGCGGTAAATACTCTAAATATTTCTGTAAATATAGTACCGCTTTATCTCTTTTAACATTCCTCTGTCGAAGGATGAATCACTGAAACTGTACAAATAATATACAGAAGAATATATTGTACTTCAGTAGATAACCTTATAAAAATCCCGAAGCTGAAATGGTCTCCTAGGTGCCATGACTATATTTTTATTTAGTTAGACTGGTGGCTAGGAAGAGAAGACCTAGTACCCTCAGGGAAACGAAGAAACTGCTTAAAAAGAGAAATAAATATGCAAGTTGGACAGCGCACTTTCCAAGCCAAAAGGGAATACGAAAAGAAGAGTATATAAAGTAAATAAAAAACAGGGAAGAAAGACGTTACAGGAAAAAAGAAAGTTCAGCAAAGACAAATAAAAAAAGAAAAATGTAACGAGAAAGCCGGGCAGAAAGGATATCCACAAGAAAAACAAGGTAAGATAAACCTTTAGTAAGATATTCACATGACATTCTCTACCCTCCCGTTATTTTAAATAATACAATTTTGAATTGTAGCACAGCAGTTCAAAACCTTGGCGTCATAATGGATCAAACGTTATCATGGAATAATCATAAACAAGTCTCAATCATTAATCGAATTCGGCGTAATGTTTCTTACTTACCGACTAACTTGCGGAAAATGTTTATTCAAACACTAGTTTTCCCATTTCTTGACTATGGGTCAGTTGAATACAACGATCTTTTGGATATATTAAATACAAAAATTCAACGTGTTCAAAATGCTGTAATTCCCTTCGTATGAAACGCGCGAAAAGATAAGCACATCACACCTTATTCTTAATTTTTAATTTTTGAAATAATTATCGCGTGCGAAGCCGCGGGCACATGCTAGTATTCAATATGTGTATTAACAATGTGTATTAACAATGTGTCTGTGATTATTATATTTGTAATTTATTAGTAATTTTTTCTGTCATTGTTAGCGGATTGTATGCCTAAAAGGAACATTTACGTTCTACTCTTACAATCCTTAAAATAAAATCAATTCAATTCAATACCCTAAACATGGATCTAACGATTTTCATCTTTCATCCCTTTATAGAGCACCATACTAAACACTTTTTTAGGACATTTTCTTTCACGCGCATAAGTTCACCTTTCGTGATAGAATTAATTTCTCCCCTGATACTGTCTTGAGTTCTTCTAATGTATGGGGGTTTGACCTATAAGCATTATTTTTCAAGTTCCCCTATAAATAGTAGTCACATATTGTTAGATCCGGGGACCGTGCGGGCCATAAACCACTACTAATTAATCAATCTTCAAAAATTTCTTGAATGAACTTTAATGACTCATCTAACTCGGAAGCTGAACTCCTGCAAGATTCCAGTGTTGTGTGGATGCAAGAGAAGTACATTTCCAACATCTCTTGTGAAGACAGACTGGGTTATTTTCATTGTAATTTTAACTGTAATTGTGAGAACCAGAATCATTACACCGTTAGCGGCTTTATTTGCGTAGATATTTCACCCGATCGCTCGGGAGTTAGAGCTGCGGCCGCCGCGACGCAGAAACCCGCATGATTGGCTAACTCGTACGTAAAACACACTTCTCGCAGTTGATTAGATTTGTTTAGAGAAGAAAGTTAGTGGAAGGGCCGTGTTTATTAGAAAAGAGATCATTTAATAGTTTGACATCATCAGTCTGCTCTGCTGTAACATTTCCATACACTGTTGTACAGATGCAGGCAGAGCTTTAACAATAATCCTGCAGTAGCAGTGTACATGCACGTGTGGTGTTGATGGATTTCGGCACACTTGCGTGCTATGGCACCTGAGCCGCGTGCAGGATGCGTGCTCGTGATTATCACTTCTGTCGCCAAGGTCTGCTCTTAATTCTGAGTGTTATTTCAGTACGAACTGATACATCAATATATTTATTTCTATTATTTCTGTTGATATTGCTATTAACGTTACTGGTACTAAGTATGCTTTAGAAAGATGACTCATGGATTTACATATTGTAATTATAGAGACTATTCCATTCATACTAAGCGTATGATCTTTAGCAATGCCTCGGATATCGACCAATCACTGTATTTATCTTATCTTTCTATATATAAAAGCCAAAACCCACTGACTCACTGACTGATCACAGTTTCTCAAAAACTATACAGCCTAGGAACTTGAAACTTGGTATACATATTGCTCCTAGGCTGTAGATGCGCACTAAGAAAGGATTTCAAAATATTTGGCCTCTAAGGGTCTCTAAGGGCCAAAATAGGGTTGTAAAGTTATGAAATTCACCAAAAGGATTTCATACTGCATGTACACAATCCCCATGACAACATTAATTTTTTTAAACTACACAGGTGGCTTGGCATGACAATGTGATTTCATGTAGACCTAATATATATAAAATTATGAGAAAGGCTATCAATAGAATTCCTATAAATGATTATCAACTATTTTGTGACACGAAGTAAATTTAGTAGGTCCTGGGTTCTATTCTTAAGAGTTGAACTCTTTTCTTATAGTTAGCCTAGGACTGTATTGCGAAAGATAGTTCATACAATATCAATAGATAGCCTATAATTTCCTGATTAATTTCTATTTGCCATATTATCTCTCTATCTTTACCTTAGTTTTTACCTCTCCCTTTTGAGGTCATTTTAGCGACCCACGTTGTCCGGGCCTTACAGGGCCGCTACCTGTCGGGAGAGGGATTATCTATGGATCACATACATACTTTTTTGACCAGACAAGGACATAGAGGACCTCCCGGATGAGTGATCAGTTCAATGCCGGGGCCACCCCGATACAACAGAAACACATAGGACGAGATACACCATTCACACACTCACTCTGAACAAGGCGAGGATGGGATGAGGATGATAATGGCTGTCAGATGATATCCGGGGACCACTAGGGCCTAAAGTTACCAGACATTTGTCTCACAGGTGAGGAAAAATCCCGGAAAGAACCCTACCTAGGTAACTTGTCCCGACCAGTACTCGAACCGGAGCCCGCTGCGTGAGAGGAGCGAACGCACCCCCTACGCCCAGCTTTTTACTGTATGTTTCCCAAAATTGAAACAGAAGGATTAAATTTTTTAAGACATAATCAGAGTAAACTACGGGTGAAGAGTATGTGGAATATAAATACGTCCACCGTGTCGTCTGGACGGCTGATGGTTTATAGAAGTACATCAAATCGACTTTAAATTGTGTTCACTAAACCTATATATACAAAAATCTAACAATGCGAAGCATTGATGGGTCAGCTAGTAATATTATAATATATACGCGTATGATTTAAAATGTTAGCTGTTCCTAAGGTGTAGAAGTGTTGTGTGGATGCCAGAGGAGGATGTTTCCAACATCTCTTGGTGATGAGGTACATGGTTATTTTCATTATGAAAACTGAAATGTTGAAATGGAACTAAGTTAAGAATAAGACCATCTGGGATAAGGAAAAAAAAAGGGCCTGAAGATGGAGGATTAAGCCGAAATATATCGTCCATTCTACATTTTTATGATTTTAAGATTTCATAATATTGACAACTATAGTTTTTAGTAATGTTTTACATACCGTATTTGACAACTACAAATTTTAAGAGAATATTATAGGAGAAAAATTCCAACAGAGACAATAATCTGTGGTTCATGAATGCTTATATATCTATCTACAAATTTTAAGTATGACAAAGCTGTTAAACCGATTTTATAAAAACCAAATTCGAGGGAATAAGTGGAATTGCTTTTTAAAAACACTACACAACATGCAATTAAAAGTCTTTTGGTGGTAAAGTTACAACAAAAATTAAACCATAGCTAAAAGTTGTGCTGCTAATATCATTTCCATCTGGCACTTTGCTTTAACAGTTTACATAACTCTTTAGTATACTAGTTGCGAAAGTGATGCCTTAGTACGGAGCAGGTTCTAGGCGAGTTCCAGTAGGGAAAGATAAATTATTTTCCCGCCTATCCTTAGGAGGGTACAACTGGACTTGGAAGAAGAAGAATTCAGCTGTTGGACGATTTAAGGGAAAAGCGGAAATATTGGATGCTGAAGGAGGAAGCAGAGGATAGACAGTTTTGGAAAACAAAATTCGCGTACCAAGTTTGAAAACCTGCCGGAAGGCAGAATACTTACTACTACTACTACTATCCTTAGACGGTTCAGACGACTACAACATCTGAAAGTCGATATACGAGGCGCGTCCATAAAGTAACTTTCCTACACAATTTAATGGAAACATTTATTGCAACAGATACAGCAAGTGTTCAGCTATTTCTTAACATATTCGCCACCGGAATTGAGACATATGTCATAACGTAGGACCAACTTTTGAATAGATGTGCCATAGAAGTCTGCCGCCTGGGATTTGAACCATTATGTGACAGCCTCCGTTTCTCTGTCAATATCTACTATTCTCTGTCATTTCTTGAGAGGTATAAAAGATGAAAATCTCTGGGTGCGCGGTCCGAGCTGTAGGGTGGAGGCTTCAACACCTCCCTGCAGGTCTCCTGCAAAAGTTCGGCTAGGAGATGTTTCAACATCCACCCTGCAGCCCAGACCTCGCTCCCAGTGATTTCCATCTTTTCCTACACCTCAATAAATGACAGAGAATGACAGAGAAGCGGATATGATTGTCACACAGTGGTGCAAATCCCAGGCGGCAGACTTCTACGACACAAGTGTTCAAAAGTTGGCCCCACGGTATGACAAATGTCTCAATTCCTTCGGCGAATATGTTGAAAAATAGCTGAATATTTGCTAAATCTGTTGCGATAAACATTTCCATGAAATTTTCTTTTGTGTGTGTAAACGGCCCTAGGGAAACTTACTGTGTGGACGGCCCTCGTACGTAGGGAATGAAGGGCTCTGCTAAAAATAACATGACATAGCGTGTATTATACAATATAAAAATACTGAAAAACGTAGTTGGCAGTGCATTTACAAACTAATGCTTCTGGCCATAGAGAATGAAGTCTTTGCAAGCATCTCACGAACGGTTGGAGGAGTGAATCTACCTACAAATTTGATGCGTGACACAGTTAGACAAACAAGCTGGGGACATTGTGTGCATTCAGAGTATAATCATAAAGCTCAAATGTCGTTGACTGCTCATGCCCGCTTTCTCTTCCTATATCACTAAATTCAGTCTGTAAAGAAGGTTATGTAAATATAATGTTTTCATATAATGAAAATATAGATTTGTATCAAATCACACTATTCACCGCAAGTTTTCCCATTTCGAGAGCGTTTTAAAGAAGGGCATACAGTGTTCAGAATAAGAAAGTCTATTCTCAATTTATTTATTGCATTTCCCAATCTTTATGAACCCTATTTTGCCAGAAAAGGCATTAGGTTTATAGCTTACACAGCAATATATACAGTAAAATATAGAATATTAATTACATATGGTTGTGAATATATGTTAGATACTGCATAAAATTATTATAATAACATTGCTTCGTGAAAATTTTTTGACACATGGAAATTTCGTCACAGTCTTCAAAAAGCAAATTTAGCTGGAGTCTTTTTGTTTCGAATATAGGACAATCGAACAAAACATCTTCTACAGTTAGTAAGGATTCCTGACACTTTTAATTATAGCCACTATCTGAAATAATATGAAATAGTAAAAAATAACTCCTGAATTTTCCATGGACTGTCATAAATTATGTTAAAATAAAATTTGGTGTAAATATTTTAACATTTAGCCGAAAGAGCACAGTAGGGAACAAAAGTTCTTTAATCAAGGCACCATTTGTACTTTTTTCGGTTCTCAGTTTATAAGTTATTTCATTGTAAAGACTGGAGGTCTCTCTTTATGTCACTGGTTGAATTATTACATTATACTAATTATTTTGAGAGTTATGGTTATAAAAGCGCAACTTTCCTCTTTGATGTGGGCGTGTACTGTCCCAGTATAATTTCTATTGAAGTTCACGTGCCATGGTACTTCATATTAAATTTATCATAATTCCACTACCATAAAGGAAGAGTAATCCAGGAAAAGCAATGAGGAGAGTCCCTTTATGCAGCAAGAGAACGTTCAGTCCCTTCCACAAATTATGTTTATTAATAGTTAATTACCGTAATGTGAGGACAGTCAAGACAGTGTCTAAGTTATTTGATACATAGTGCACCCTTGATTTTCCCTACCCTTAGAATCAATATTAGCCTTTTTCTTAATTAATTGGCACAAAAATTTACTCACTAAAATAGATGCTAGCATATGTAAATATTCTTGGGATATTTAACGAAAAAAATTTAAATAAAATTTGTGCGGTGTCAGGCAATTATGTTGCAAAATTTGGTCAAAATTTAATAACCTATTTTTTATAAATCCGTAATTTTAAGCAAATACACATGCTATTCTATGTATTGTACCTTTTCAAATCTTCTAACGTGGATGTAAAATTTCATTTTCTTAACGCTTTCGTTTTTCATCTGTCACAAATTTCTCCTGAAAAAGGTTTTGGAAGGCTGTTTCTTTTAAATGCTCAGTCAAACATCAACTGTAGGTAAAAAAATATACTGAGAGAACAAGTAGTAACTCTAAGTAGGCCTATATATAGGTACCTCGAACCATGATATGTCCGCCACACGTTTCGCTTTCGACAAAACAGTACAAACTGCTCAAAATCTCAGAAAATAATCAGGGAATTTTAAGAATCTTTCGCATTACTCATTAAAATTCTACCTCTTTAACATAACTTATTCATGGTGCAAAATCAAAACATGGTCATTACCATGATAACCATCTGTATTTTATAACCACTTAAGTTTATAACTTTCACTTCGACACCGATGATAAAAATCTCACAGTGTTTTGTTTTGTTCATTCCCATTGCGATTTTTGCATATTTAGTTTTAGCTAAGGTTTGATAGGCTATAGATGATGCACATATGTGCAGCAAAGAAAGAAAAATTCGCAGTTTTTTAAAGTTACCAGCACTGGGTGAAGGATATTCGAGTTTCCACTATGATAGAACGAACGGGAAATTGGAACAATCGCGAACTGTGGAAGCTGAAAACGGCGAAGGATAAAGCCAATGAACAAGAAGATCGCAATAATAATATGCTCTGTACTGTAAATATTAGTAAGTTATAATTGTTTATGTTGGTATCGAAATATTCTCTAGTGTATTGTACTGAACAACGGCGAAGAATAACTTATGAAAACTTTGGAAGAAATGGCGAACTTTTTATACATTGTTAAAAGAAAATGGGAAAAACGTATCCTAGAATTAAGTGAGCAAGTGTATTAATCCTTTTGCTTTGTACATAAGTAAGACATATACAGCAAGACCATAATTTGTAGGTTCTCAAGGTTTTTATGTTAATATTAGTGTGTAATGGTAGGAGGTATACCCTATGGCGAAAAACCTTTGTAACATTGCTTTTTCGAGTGGCGATATAAATTATTGTAACAGTTTTGCAATACAATTTCCGGTAGTAAATTTATTACTGTATTATTATTAGCACATAAGCTCTGCTTTTTCGGGTGGCAATAGAAATTATTGTAACATTTTTGCATTACAATTTCCGGTAGTAAATTTATTACTGTATTATTATTAGCACATAAGCTCTGCTTTTTCGGGAGGCAATAGAAATTATTGTAACATTTTTGCATTACAATTTCCGGTAGTAAATTTATTATTGTATTATGAGTATTATTTTCTTTTTAAGTACTGTTGCAGAAGCATTTGTTCATTCAAAAGAATAAACAGACTGATATCAACAAGTATTTCACAAAGTGATCAAAACAACACAATTAGAGGAGTAGAATGTAATAACAAGAGCTAGTTGTAGGTGGTTTGTGAATGATTTAATTTGCAGCCATAACGGTTGTTGTCAACAACCTGCTTGATTACATCACTCATTGTTTGTTCGCTTTTTCAGGGTCACCCGTACCAAGGGCAAGAAAGTAACCCCTTATAGACCACGCCTCGCTCTAGTTTCTGATTGCGTCGTAAATCAAATAATACTCCACAGTCAATTGTACGGGCAGGAAAACGCCTTTCCTTTTCATCAAAGTTTCAGACTGCACCTCTAGAGATTTAACTTTTACTAACACTGGTGTGATTTCGTGCAGACTATATTACATTGATTTCTGTGTTTATTCTGTAAATATTTGATCGAAAAATATATTTTACGAAAAATTTGTTATTTTCGGAAATAAATTCCTTAACTTTAAAATAAAAGAATCGTTTTAGTACCACTTCCTTTTCATTTAAAGCACATCATTTAAACCTAGAAACGAAACAATACATTGAGAGCATTATGTTGAAGGCTTCAATAAGTTTCACTTTTCCAACTGAGCTTAAGTATAAAATGTATAAGAACCACCATAAGTTCAATATTGTTTTTTGTTTATCATATGATTATGTACATAAGTTAAAATCACAATCAATTCACAAATTGCTCGTACATACATACACTAGTCACATATGTAAAATAAATAGCAAGATAATAACGTTTAAAAATCATGTCTTTGTCCGGAAATCTAAAAATAAAAATTTATAGGACAATTATCCTGCCGGTTGTATTATATGGATGTGAGACATGGTCCCTTACTCTTCGGGAAGAATATAATCTGAGTGTGTTCGAAAACAGGGTGCTTAGGAAAATATTTGGGCCTAAGAGAGACGAAAATGGGGACTGGAGAAAACTGCATAACGACGAGCTTCATAACCTGTACTCGTCACCGGATATAGTAAGGGTAATTAAATCACGGAGGATGAAATGGGCTGGACATGTTGCGTGCATGGAGGAGGAAAGACATGTCTCAAAAGTATTGACTGGGACACCCGAAGGGAAAAGGCTACTTAGAAGACCTAGACGTATCACAAATCTGTAGTTCTGCTGAAGTTGGTCGATTTTAATCTGATTAGAAAAACTTATTTTCAGCATATCATAATTGAAATTATAATTGATTCAACAAAAACATACTGGCACTTTGTTATATCAGTTTACCTGATTTTATATGTTTAAGTGTTTGTTTTTAAACACAGCATACATTTAATTCCTACAAACTGTATATTAATAAAATCAGGTAAACTGATAGGCTAAAACAAGCAAGTACCAGATGGAGTTATCAAGCCATATTTAAGAAACTATTGAGTTTTAGACTACTGTTTCTGGAGAAAGTTTGATAAGCACGTGAAGAAGTGAGAGAACTAGAATATTAACAAGACTAAATTACAACAAATGCCTCACATCTAAAGCAAAGTGTGATATAAAAATTGAGAAAAAAACACTAACCCTATCTCTTACAATACAGAACATTTATACACCTTACATAACTGCTGCCTCAATTACTTATTTCCCAATACAAAATTGAGTTAGGTACGTAGCACCCATAAACCTCGGCGCTTAAGCTTTCCGGTATTAATCAATTAAAAAAAGAAAAAGAAAATTTCATCGTCTACACGAATTCATTCCAATTAGGGCTGAAAACCGATTAACATTTCTAATGGAGTTAACACTTGACTTTAATCGATTAATCACCCGATTAATCGACTGATTAATCGACAAACAGGTCGGTATTTTAAACGAAACCAAAGTGTACATTTCATATTGTTTTACACGTTTAATAACTACTATACTACAGATAATCAGAAGAAATCCTGAATTAATGAATACCATTATTAGTTAACTAGTGAAAAAATATATACAAAACTTACATTTCCGGTTACTTTTTCAGTCAAGACTTGAGACACACGAGTTTGTTGACATTTGAATGTTCAAGAGACGATCTTAGCTTGTTTACAAAACCGGCAGCACTCTTTCTCACTCGGCACTGAGAAAGGAGTTTGGTCATTTGACCCATTTCTCGAAAAACGATTTTTTCAGAATTCGACTAAACCTATTAATCGGAAAATGAAATTGATCGACGATCAAATGTTTAATCGATTAATCGAGCCGATTAATCGGCACAGCCCTAATTCCAATCAATATTAAATTTCTTGTCTATAGATAACAAAGTTTTTCCTGTCTTCATCAAATAAATCTAAAATATTGTATTTTATACTCATAACTCCCAGATGAAGTCTTGTGTTTTTTACTTTACATGCTGGATTTCACGCACATGCACTCGCCATTATTATATTTGTCTAACATCAGTAATTTCTTGAGAATATACTAACATGTTCACCTTGACAATGGGTTGTAAAACAGTTTAGCTCTTCAAGGATAAGCCATTCTCGCCTTCATTATGGGAGCCATTGGGTACGACAGTGGCATTACTTCTTTCGAAAAAAGATAAATATGATCTTACATCCTCGCATGAATCGATCAGCCAGAAGAATCAGAACCTGAAAGTTGATACGGGGTTTTCATAAGAAACATCATTTATTAATTTGGTGTATTTTTTCCCACACTTAAGTATTTCGGAATTCATCTTAGATTTAATATTAAGACAGAAATTAATATAAAATTCGTATATTTTGAAGTCCTCTGAACAGAAAAATAGCATTTTTAGATTTTTCGTTTGTCTGTTTACTGGTCTGTTTGTGAAAAGTACAGCTCGAAAAAAAAAAGTATTAAAATGAAATTGTATACTTGAGTTAGTTACCTTGAAAATGTGGCAAGAAGCTAGTGGACGATTTTTATGTTGCTGTTTATAGTATTTTCCGTTGAAAAAAATTAAGAAATTATCAAAAGTAATTCTAAAGATAGTAAAAGTAAAGTGTTCCCTATACAGGCCATGGAGGCCCAGAGGGTTCCAGGGGTTTAGGCTCCCAGATTTTAGACATTCGGCACATGAAGGTAGTAAGGTTGTCAGCCTTACGCACCGGCCGCCTTTACCCCCAGGATTGCTCCTGGTACTCATTTCTGTTAGAGGCTGAGTCGACCCCAGGGCCATAGTGCCACCAGAAGGATTAGGTCAATTGAAAAACTCCAATGACCTCATCGGGAATCGAACCCGCGACCTTCCGGTTTGTAGCACACCGCCTCAACCACCACGCTACGGCGTACCTCTCTAAAGATAGTATGGAATATAAATAATATTTACATTAAGAGAAGGACACAGATTCAACAGTCAGACTTCAATTTATAAGTGGCTAAGTAATCCTAGTGGTGCTTAACAGGAAAACTAATAATTTCACAAGGGACATGGTCCTCCATCCGCAGCTACTACCCGAAATCTTACGTCTTCGGTAGTAGATAGAAACTTTGGAACAAGTGTTTAGTATGCCGACTCCTACGGCCGTTAATGGTAGATATCTTTATCAGAATCTTCTGTATTCAAGTAGCTGCTTGGTAGTCGATTCTGGGCCTCTAGACCCGTAGTTAGAAACACTACCAACACGACCTCGGATGCACTTACTCAGTTGTATGGTTAAGAGTTATGTCACTTATGCACTTTGTTTTCTACTGACTTGTCACTTTCTGTTCTTCTTAATTTGACAATTTACATTTCACAGATTTTATCACGACTTGACTTAGTTTTTACACTGTCTCTAACAGGTTCTTATGTAATTGTTCGGCGGCATTAACAAAAGAAGAGAAAAATGCCAACCTACGGGCATGAGATCATTCAGTCATCTTCTATTGCAGCTAATTTTTCCTGGTGTTCAGATATTAAGCTATAATAAATGTTTTCATCGCTTCCTTCCAATTCTTTTTATTACCTTCAAAGTTTGGAGCTAAATACGGGAAAAAATGTTCTACGTTCAGTGGAAAAGAATAGGCAGGGAGTTAAGAAACTGGCATGTAAATTAATTCATTTTGCAGGAGAGTGAATTTTATTAAACAAGATGAAACATGGTTTCGGAGGAACTTTGCTGCAAAGCCAAATCAAAATATTAGGCTATGCAATACATTTTCCCATCTACGGTTTAAACTTAACTTTAAAAAATCCATTTAAGAACACGATAGCCTAACCATTTCTGTTCTTTTTAATAGCATAGCTCGAAAACAAAACATTCTGTTTAAAGACACTTTACAAGTCATAAAGCTCCGACGATGTGATGCGATGAATCAACTCTTTTCTACTAAAACTTCATTTGAAAATATTCATATTCATTGGAAAATATTTTCCAATTATACAATAATCAGAGATCTGGTCCTCAACGAAAAAATCCAAATGTCGGTATACATGTTTCCGCGTAACAGTAGAAAACAGCTGCCAGGGTGTAAAAATACGCCATCTATTGCTTTCTTTCTTGTACTAAAATCTAAATTCTATAAAAAGGCACCATTGCCAGCCATGATATTTTCCGTTTGAAAAGCCGTCTGCACTTTTAGAAAGGCATTAATAAGTCGCAATGTAAATTTATCAAGGTCCCTAATGTTTTCTTACTTACATTTCGTGAAAAAAATAAACAACTACGCGGGCAACAGTAACACTTGCTATGCAGTAGTTAAACATTCCGTTAGTTAACAGTTAGTTAACAGTTAGTTAACAGTTAGTTAACAGATACCGAGGACGATATTACGGTATTGTGAAAACGATGTTTGAAACATGAAAAAAAGTTCCTTGTCTTTGGAGAGCAATATCTACAAATTATACTTTTCGAACAATAAAATTTCAAAGGTAAAAAACATCAATTTTTGAGCCAGGAGTACAATTTCTCTTTTAAAATACGCAGAATTTTATGTTGAAGTAGAATCCATTCAAATCAGAAAATAATTTTTACACTTATGGTCTGTTTTCCCTGGCAGAGTCACAATTATATGTATGGCAGCTTTAAGGTAGCCGCCTTAGCCAGTGGAATGCACACTCATGTGGGTTATTCAATAATAATTAAAGAGACAAATTGGTCTGGGGAAAAGACGGTTGGTAGTACAAGTTTGATACAATTAGAATTTTAAGTTGGCATCACTGGGATGAGTTCTAATCAGCTGATAGATCAACATTGCTCTGTTTATAACCTCAAAATTAAGTTTAACGTTGTCGGGTCTTCTTCAAAATTCCACATTGATTGAACAATGTTCTGTGATTCGTTTTTTGAATGCTGAAGGTGAAAAACCAGCTAATATATACTCTAGACTAAAGTATATGATGAAAGTTGTATGAACCGTGGAAATGTTTACAAGTGGGTAGAACAGTTCAAAAGTGGTCGAGAATCAGTGACTGACAAACACCGTTCTGGTCGGCACCCTCTGATTTCCATTTGTTTGGTCCACTGAAGGAGGCATTACGTGTGAAGAAGTTCCAGGATAACGAGGATGTCAAGAAATTTGTGGGAAATTGACTCCGATACCAAGACAAAGAGTTCTTTGCATCCGGTATAAAAAAAAACTAGTAACCCGTTGGGACAAGTGCATAAATGTTGATGGGGATTTTGTTGAAAAGTAGGAAAAGTCTTGTTTTGTAAAAAATAAACAGTTTTTTCTACAGGTCAGTTTGTCTCTTTAATTATTGAATGCCCCTCGTACTTAGGTTATAATGGAACGTGAAGTGGAACAATTAGGATACAGAAAGCTATATCAATATAACATAGGCCTACTTGTAAATTCACGCTTAAAATTACACACAGAAACACAATGAACACTCGATGAAAAACTCGCAGTTAAGTACGAGGATAATGGAAAAAAGCGGCAATAATAAAATACTTCGTTTAAAGCAGTGGCTATTACATAAGATTCAGCGGCAGGCATCCTCTGCATGATGAGACGGATATTTGCCTCCACAATCACACAATTAAGACTTGAAACAAGGCAACACACGTCAAGTTGGCCTTGGCTTGCTGGTAATAGGATATATAAATTTGCCAACGTTATTGCTTCTATTTTAGATTCTCTCCATCTCTATGTCGTTTCTTCGCTTTGTAATTAGTTTGAAAGGATTTACGACAGATTAAGAGAGTATACAAAAAATAAATTTACATTTCATCGTGATAAAGTCGGTTCTTTCCGTCAGAAAGCAGTGTTACTTTACTTTTACCATTTGATTTTATGTATTGCATTTCAGATTTCCTTGCAAGGAACTCTACTTTTCAATGTGTTGGTATCTACAAAACATTCTCCATAGTAACATTTTTGTAAGATTGGCTTTAAACCTTTGGTAATACTCAGTAATGTTCAGATTCTGTTTTTACAGTTATGTGACAACTTTTATATAACTACTGACTTTCTGTATGGAATAGTAATGTACATCTAGTCTCTTAGGAATAGAAATTCTTCAACTTGTTTTCCATTATTTTATAAGTATTTTTTATGTTTTATGGTGACACCTACGGGAAGCTAAACTGATGGATTTAACATTATCACTAAGACACACCATTTAGGAAAAGGCTAGGATTCATTGGATGTAAATAGAATATCTGAAACAGTAAGATCCCACAGTCCTAAGGGTAAGGAAATGATAAGAACAACTTAAGTTTTCAGAATGTACGCTCTTGATGTCAACCCGGTTAAGAAGTACATTTGGCTTCGTTAATGGAATGTATAAGCAGTTGCTACTAGTTTTAATTTAATAGGAAATGATGTCAGATATACTATAATCTGCACGATTATACTTCCACCCTGCAAATGAATAATAATAACAATAATAATAATAATAATAACAACAACAACAAATCGACAAAAATTATTACACCATATGTAACTCCGCGGTTACAGTACATTGAAATTAAAATAGGTTACGCAGCGAAAAAGATTTGAAAAAAATAGCTCTAGGGCATTTTGGGCTTATTAGTTTGTTTGTTTTTTTTTTCTCTCTCAAAAGAATCCTTAACCTTAACTAAGACACATTCAAGGATGAAGTGTTTTACTTTTGCTTTATTTCTTTAGAATATCGTCATTATAATAAATTTATAACCTCAATAAAAAAAGTGTTGGCTTATCTTAAATAAATAAACACAGAAGAGAAGTTAAGAAAAAAACAGTAAATAATGATAGAAATCATAATATGATTGAAAGAATATAAAGTGGAAACAGAGAAGTTTTTCTCTCAAGACCGGTTACGCCTGCAAAGCAGTGATTAGACTTCCTGAAATACACTCGTGTTCTCATTATTGTAGACATATCCAGGAGTAACTTAAAGATAACCAAGGTCAAGCCGGTCACGAGAAGCAATATTATTAATTCATTATCCAAGCACAATCTATTGTGTACACTCGTATTTCATCTGAATATTAACAAAACAAGAACCACAAACCTTATCAGAATAAATAAATGTGTTATTCATTTAACATTCATTACAATATATTATATGCCTGTGGCATAATTATGATTTATAACTTGAATGAACTTGTATAATATAATCGTGAGTGGCACGTTGAAAAACAACAAAGAGGAGACAATGGATACTCCAAAATGGTGAAAGTCAGAGTGCTGATATAGAGAAGAAGACGTGATAGGAGATTTAAGGAAGCATGAAACCTTGTCCACCTTTAAGGCATAAAGCAGCTTTTGAGCACTATTATGCAAAATTAAGTTAAATTCAACGTTTGTTTCATCAATAACTATAATAAGAATTTGAACGAGGGCAAGTCCCGGTAACTTCTTTGTTACAAGTTTGTAAGTTTATAAACAAAACAAATGCATAGTTCCTATCTTCATAAGATGTTTCTGACATCCTTTCACGAAATTACGATTTAATTAACATTTATGTAACTGTGAAATTTATGAAGATTTTAATTTTTTCGCTGTTACAGACGTATATGACACCAAAAAATTACATAAAAGCAGATATGTAAAATTATTAGAGTAAATCATTATGTTACAAAAATTAGCAATTTTATTTAATTATTTATTAGGATTGCCATTCATAGAAACCAGTTATTCTATTAACATTTTCTACAATGATTTCAAACTTACAAACAAGCTGATAAGATTTGATGAATCCTTATATTAATATAATTTCCGCTCTGAAAGGTTAAAGGTAAAAGCCTATACAACTTCAGGGAATCTCAATTCAGTGAATCTTCTCATGAAGGAGTTTTACTATCAATTGTAAATCGACGAGTTGAATGAGTACGGTATTCAACCATTTTCAGGGAATCTTCTCATGAAGAAGTTTTATTAAAACTGAATGTAAATCGACGAGTTGAATGAGTATTCAACCATTTCCAGGGAATCTTCTCATGAAGAAGTTTTATTATTAAATGTAAAGCTACGAGTTGAATAAGTATTCAACCATTTTCAGTGAATCTTCTCATGAAGAAGTTTTATTACTAAGTGTAAATCGACGAGTTGAATGAGTATTCAACCATTTCGAGGGAATCTTCTCATGAAGAAGTTTTATTACTAAATGTTAATCGACGAGGTGAATGAGTATTCAACCATTTCCAGAGAATTTCCTCATGAAGGAGTTTTATTATTAAATGCAGATCGACGAATTGAATGAGCACTCAACCGTTTTCAGGGAATCTCCTCATGAAGGAGATTTATTATTACGTGTAAATCGACGAGTTGAATGAGAATTCAGTCATTTACAGAGAAATTCACGGCTGCCCAAAAATAGTGCTTAATAAATGTAAAATTATATTTTACTCGTAGGATTGCTAAGCTTGTCACTCATTGATGTTTTATGTGTGAACAAAAGGAATAGGTTTGCTAAGTACGAGTAGATTGTTTATTAGCCTATTAGGGCAAGGCATTTGATGATTTTGCATCTTTTTATATGAAGGTTAAAAGATAGCTCGAATATATATATAAAAATGTGTATCATGAAATAAATGATTAAATAAGGGCAATTTGTTTTTGCATTTTTTCTCCATTTTGCTTTTTATGCCATTTTCAAGGGAAAGGTCAATTTTTGGCAATTTTAAGGTCATTTTCGGCATTTTTAGGTTATTTTCAGTGGAGATAGAGAGGAGCATTTCCATGTACAAATCATTACTTTCAGACAAAAGAGAATTGTTTTTACTTGAGAATCTCCGCCAAGTGTTCAAAGTTCATTTTAATACAAGTTTATTGTCAACACCACAGCAGTTTGTCTTTCTTATAGCAATACAGATCTTTTCTTTCTTTTTAAATGGCACATATTTGCTGGGGGAAATTTTATGAGCATGCCAGTTCAGAAAGAAATTATTTTTCGCTAAGATTCTCCAATTATAAATTTCCTTTCATCTTTAGCAACAAAATAAGTGTGGCTTATATTGTAAATTTATATATATATATAACGCAATTGCTTTTAGCAATTCAAAAGTTTAAAAAACTAATTATAAGTAAGAAAGGTAAATTTATTGTCTTTTTTAATGCAGTGTAATTTTTTCACTAATTTTAGGTCATAAATGCATTTTTTATTTTGCATTTTTCACTACTTTATAGTCATTAAATGCCTTGCTCTATTGATTGTATATATATTTGTTGATTTGACAAAAAAAAGTACTCGCCCATACGGACTCGCTTCGCAAATTGTTAATTTTATTGTGAATGATTGGCACCAACGAAAAGGCCACTTTATAATTATTGTAATATACCAAAAAAGTTGGAAGAAATCTTGTCATCATTTAGAACCGCAATCTAATTAATTTAGAAACCTCTGTACTGTCAAACATAAAAGCTGCATTATTATCAACTTCAACACAAAGGGATTGTGTCCATCACACATCAGATTATGAGGCTAAGCCATAACAAACATGGACATTAAAACATATGTATCAACTATATCGCACTGTTTTATGGACACATAGACTGTAATTTCCATAAATCTTCTAGAGCAGTAAATCTTGTTCATCCGCCTGGTTATCGAGTTCCGAGTCGACCATGCTCGCCAGGCCGGGTCAGTGACCCGATCTCCTGCACCTCCAAACAGCTGACAACTATGACACAATCATGGGCACTTGGGTATTCAGTGGCGGTGCAGAACTACACAGCCAGAGACGTGCATCCGTGACTTGACTTTGGCTAAGGTGCTGATATGCCAATTAAATGTCAGCGTAATAACCTTAATCGATTGCTGGACAGTTTTTCTAGTCTAACTTTCTCAAGGAAAATTTTAACAAAATTTGGAATTCCCAATCTCAGTTTTCCCTGCTCGTTTTTGTCACTCCTTGCCAAATAACATCTTTCTCAATAATGGGAATACAAAAAAAAATCTTTATTATGCAGGCCTTGGAGGCATTTAGGTGCCTGAAGGTTGAAGTTCAACGAATTTTGTATAATTTCAAATTTGCATGACTGATACTGTAACGTAGGGAAGCCTATATGGGTGATTCTTCAAATACGGGAAAATTTGCGTTCCGGAGTGATATTTCCCTTCAAATTCAACTTTTAAAAAAATTAAAATAAATGTTTGTTTCTATTACTTCCATACTACAACTATCAGTTTGAAATGTCACTAACTTTAAATTCTGATATTCCAAAATTGAATTTAATTCAATGAAATATCATCCACATGCCCTGTCCCAAACCTCGGTTTTGTATATTCTAATGCATTTTTCCACAAAACAAAATGCTATTTCCTTTTCAACTTTTTTCCTGTCAATGAGTATGAATGGGTGAAGAATATTAACCCCTAAAAAATAAAATGCAATAAAATTGTCACCCCACCTAATGAACATAAAGAATGTCCCAAGGGTTTTTGGTCATCCACATGGCTGAAAAGAACGGAATTTTTTCTGCAGAAATGAGAAATTTGTAAAACTGGCAACAGTGTTAGAAAGCCAACAGGGCAGCTTGTGGTTGAATTGTAAGGTTGAATTTTGCTTGCTTACAAACAGTTTGGGATTAACAAAGGACTTTGTATCATTTTCAAGGAAAACGTTTTTATTCCCCGTCATTAACATGGCTTCTAGAAAGTAGGCAGAAAGTGAATATTAATTAATTTTGATTATGCACTATGATAAACCTTCCAATTCAAAGTACCTGACTGAAGTTGAGCCTACAGAGGTTTAGAAATGGCTTGCTGAGACCACTTAAACTCCTTTTTTGTCATCCACATGCCTGATTTTTGTGTCATCCACATGTCTCATGAAGGGGTATGTGGATGACTCTCAAGTCATGTAGATGATAAATGTAGGATACTATTGTGTCTGCGGTGTCTGTGACCTGTACTTAAGATCTTAAAACTGATTAAATTAATTTCTGCTTGATTCCCCCCTCCCCCAAAACCATAAAAACACAGTCTCGTTAAAATTACATTAATTCCGGAGTATGCACACAAATTTGCAAATTTGATGCAAAATCAACTGAAGTATGCTGAGAAAAATATGAAATCACATAAAGAAAAGCAGATTGTTGCCAAAGTTAGCCATTAATGTGGCCTTCTGCCATCCACATGTACACGGATGTCATCCACATGGCTTTAAAAAAATAAAGAAATTAAAATATATAAATAAAAATATAAACATTTAAGCTCTGCTGGAGTCATATTATAATCAAGTAACCCCTGAAGTATTTTTGTGATTTTTTAGAGATTTTTTACACAAAGTAAAAAATTTGGATTTCTACACACTCCAAATTTTCCCGTATTTGAAGAATCACCCATATACGCACATACATAATTTACTGTGTATACCTAACTAAATGTATAAAAATTATACTTTGTCCCTAGGCAGCTTACAATGGTAAGAAGTATTGAGTAAATAAATATAAATATATATACAGTGAGTCCCACGCAAGAGTTGGCCAATGACGCGGGTTCCTGCGGCGCGGCGGGCACAGCTCCAAGTCCCGAGCGATCGGGTGAAATATCTACGCTAATAAAACCGCGATCAGTGTAATGATTCAGGTTCTCACATTTACAGTTAAAATTACAATGAAAATAAACACGTACCTCACCACAAGAGATGTTGGAAATGTTCTCCTCTTGCATCCACACAATACTGGCACCTTTTTAGGAAATTTTATTTCACGCGCATAAGTTCATCTTCCGAGACAGAGTTCATTTCTCTTGTGAATATTATTTATGGGGAAACTTGAAAAATTTCGTGTATAGGTCAATTTCCCATACATTAGAAGAACTTAAAAACAATATCACAAGAGAAATTAGCTTTATCTCGGAAGCTGAACTTATGCGCGTGAAAGAAAATTTCCTAAAAAGGTGCCAGTATTGTGTGAATGCAAGAGGAGAACATTTCCAACATCTCTTGTGATGAGGTACGTATTTATTTTCATTGTAATTTTAACTGTAAATGTGAGAACCTGAATCATTTCACCGATCGCGGCTTTATTAGTGTAGACATTTCACCCGATCGCTCGGGAGTTGGAGCTGTGCCCGCCGCGACACAGAAACCCGCGTCATTGGCCAACTGTTGCGTGGGACTCGCTGTATTCTTAAAATTAACTTTACTATCCTGTTCTAGTATCCGAGATTTTGTTGTTGAAAGAGTGAGACAATAAGGGCATGCATTCTTCTTATTTCATTTAATTTGTGTACATATGCAGCTATTACTTGCTATCCATACATAATAGTGGAACTATGCTTTATCTAGTAATAGCCCACTCGAATATTAGCATTAACATTAATCGCCAAAGTACCTTTTCTCCGGGGCGAATTTGTTTCATTAGTCCTATTCAATATAGAGATTCATAAATATTATAATACAAAGTTTCTGTCAACGATAATGTTCATTAATCTGGCTGCCAGTATTTTCTCAGGTAGCTTTTCAGGCAATTTTACATCTTGTTTAAATAAAATCAGTAAAAGGCTGTGACATTTAGGTGTAGCCAATAACAAGAATTTAATAGAATCAGAACTAGATTCCCCTTTCCGAGCCGAGTTTGTATATTTATATAAGCAATCATCAAGTGAAATCATCAGTGAGTTCTAAATTTATAATCGATGAGGACAATTTTAGAATAAGAGCTGGTATCCATGAATGACATCCATTACAAGACAAAGAAAATATTCACATTGTGCATAAAAAATAGTCTAATAACCTTATATCTCAGCCATTACACAGTATTTTTTTACATGACAAATCTATCTGTCAGTAACATTGAAAAAGTTAAATCTTTTTGTACAGTATTACAGAATTATTATTATTATTATTATTATTATTATTATGTTGCTCCTACTAAAATTAGAACCTGGGGGCGTCCTTGTATACTACCGAAATGCAATATTCCACTCGCTAACTACCTTGTCATTATGCATATGACACAGTGCTGTGCGAAAAAATAGAATAAGCACAACACACCTATTTTATTTCTTTCGTTTATTATTTTTTTCTCAGCCTCAATTTACAAAATATCAAAATTTACCCAAATTTACCAGCACATCTGGTATGTCACAGTCCCCCCCCCCCCCCCCGGTTTCCTTTTTAGTGGCCCATGTTTAGTTTCGTCAGTTCGCATCACTGCGACAATGACATTAAAGTTTTGAGCCTTGTGGGAAGAGAAACTTAACAAGAAGATGGCTGCAGCATCAGTTATCGCTTTCACCACCATAACACCATATCACATGGCATGGTTGTATTTGCAGAGCTGATGTCACTGAGCTCTACTGACCCAGTTCTAGGTTATTACCTGAACCGCCCGCTCAGTGCTCGCCGCCGACCTTTACCGACAAGCTGGATTCGCGAAGAGCAGCGATTACTGCTTGAGATGATTCGAAGTCTCAGTGCTGATGACCTGCTAAATTAACTCACCACACAATTACGATCTTTGGTGCGAATCTTTCCTTATTGTGCAAATTAGAACTCCTATGAAAGAAATCAATATCCCACTAATTAGGAATTTAGATTTCGTTAAATTTCTTAATTGTATTATTTTCTTTCTTTCTTTCTTTCTTTCTTTCTTTCTTTGTTTATCTTAGTTTTACCTCTCCCTTTTAGGATTTAAGAGATCTAAGCTGCCCGGGCCTTACAGGGCCACGACCTGTCGAGAGAGGGAGTATCTATGGATCACATACATACTTTTTTGACCAGACAAAGATAATGATGAGTGATGAGTGATCAGCCCAATGCCTGGGCCACCTCCGAGACAACACGAACACAAAGGACGAGACACACCATTCTCACACACACATACACACTCATTGTCTACAAGGCGAGGATGGGATGAAGATGGTAATGACGGCCAGATGATATCTGGGTACCACAAGGGCCTAAAGTTATCCGACATTTGCCTTACAGGCGAGGAAAACCCCCAGAAAAAACCCCACCTTGGTAACTTTTCCCGACCAGGATTCGAACCCGGTCCCGCTGTGTGAGAGGTGCGGTGGATTAATTGTATTATTATATTACTGTGCTATCATTTTTAGGTGCGAACCTTTTCTTATAGTACAAATTACAACTCCTATGAAGGAAATCAATGTGTAATAAGCCACTAATTAGGAATTTAGATTTATTTCCTTCTTTGTAAGCGTTATAATTCTTAATTGTATTATTCTACAATGTCTTCAGTTGTCTTATATATTTTTACAATGTTATAGTTCCCTTTCCATAATTCTGTATTTAATTTAATTGCATTTTAAGTGAGTTTATTAAGTCTCTTATCTGATTTTGCCATTTCCTTTCACTTGATTTACCTCGTGCAGTGAAATCTTTTTCTTTTTTAACCCATGATTTATTTTTTCCTATTTCTCTCTCTCTCCCTTTTTCTCTTCTGTTGACCAACACACATTAGACCTTTGAAAGTTCGTATTCCGTATGTGCAGATCCCAAGCTCTTCGACAAATTAATTATTTAACGTATTCTCTCCAAGTAAAACTTATTTTTTAACCTGGCAGCAAACGGCTATTTGTCAGCACACAGAATAGTAGTGGGAGATGGTGTTTATCGGGGGTCCAGTCCATTATACATTTAGCCTTCACCTCTCTCATTATCTGGGAGGCAGAGAGTGGGTTACGTTTGAAGGGAAACTCGCTCTTCCAAGCGTGACGAGCAAGAGGCTCGACATTGCAGTCACCCGCTTTACCGACTCGCTCAGCTGTCGCTCAAGGATGATATCGCCAAAACATTCAGCTTCTTCAAGTTCAGTTTAGCTCTTCCGTGAAGGTGGAACAGCTGTATGTATATGGAAAGCGACTGTTGCCAAAATGATTCTGCGAACTGTTTTTTTTTTAATTTTTTTATTTATTTATAAAAAGCAAATAGCTTGTACAGTTCGTTCACAAATAAAAAGAGGCACACACGTGACTATCTCAACCATAAACATGAATCTTAATATTTTCTCATGTGACTTTAAGGCATAGAGTTCATCGGGTTCTGAGTGTGTTAGCCCAGATAGCTAGTTTCTTACTACCCTTCAGACAATTTTTAGGAAGAAAGTCTTTAGAATAAAAGCCACAGCTGCCAAAATAATCAACTATCTGACAAACTATAAGTTAAACTAAGCCCTCGTATACACAGGCCATCTTGTGAAAATAGCATTTTTGAGGTTTGAAGACCTCAAAACATGCATATCCTGTGAAAATCCCACACCTTATTTCAATTATTTACTTATGGCAGAATGTGAAGAGCATAAACAGGGAAAATTCCATAACCAGGGTGAAGATGTTTCTATGCATAAGTTTTATCAAGATATTTTAATTTGTATCATAACCCCATTGAATAAATCTGAACGATATTCTACAGTTCAATACGCGTCATACAAAATTCTGTTGCGCATTGTGTTATCTCAGCCTCGTTCGAAGCCGTATTGTTCGCGAGGAAGGACTTGGCTGAGATTGTGGAAGATTATAACTACCCTTCAAAAAATATTAAGAAAAAAATTGTTTCAGACAAAAGTTTTAGGTACCGAGGTACCGGTATTCTATAGGCCTACGTAGTTAACATATAAAATTGAATCAAAATCATTGAAGCCATTTTTGGCAAAAATTGTGAAAAACTAAATTTTCTTTATTTCTATATATATATATACACACACACAATGAAGTTGAACAGTTCGTTATACAATGAAAGTTAAATGGCATGGATTGGTACATCTTAGAATTAACAGACTTTTAAATGGAATGATACGAAAATGACTGGATCACCTAGAATACAGGGTTCTTTAAGTGTCAGAATTACTAAAATTATGATAATAAATTCTATTAGATACTTTACTATCAAAATACGGATGATGATGATGATGGTGTATTGAGAGCGAAAACACGAATAACCTGATACCAGAAATGGTATAAAGCGCCGTGGCTCAGCTTGGTGTGGCCAATCTTAAAGGACTCCATACAATCCCACCTTCATCTCTGCACGTGGATTGCGAAAATATTTATGACTTTGTTTATCTTAGTATTGCTTTCTCCTTGCCAAATTTTGTTAAATAGACCGTCCTCAGTGTTTTTCAACCTTCAGCTCATTGTGTATTCTTTACATTGCCATGTCAACAGAGTTATTGCTTTGCAAAATCACTCGGCCTCGGGTTTTTGCAATATGACTCACATTATATTATTAACAAGTCAAAACATTTTTATTGATCTATATAACGAATATTTTATACTACACGGTAATATAGTTCTGATAATAATAGTGTTGTATAACATGTCAGACTAATGAAACAAGGTGGCCGCTTTGTACCAATACTAATTATGCAGACAACACTTTTAAGTAGGCCTATTTATTGTGATTTTGATGACCAGTCAATACATTCTGATATTAAATAAGTGGCTGCATTGCACGAGGCATGAATTCATTTCTCTCAGCGTTATGCTAACATACAATGTTCGTCACGCAAACTTCAACACGCAAGAGATGGCTGGCTTATAACTACCCTTCACAGAATTATTACGAAATTGTATCAAATAAGATATTTAGCTCTTCATATGAACAATTTTGTATACATTATCCAAACAAAATCGAGCCGTTTTCGAGTAATTCGTGAAAAATGTAATTTTCTCTACCAAAATTGGTAGTGAAAGTAAGAGAAAGTTGTCTCCAATCTTCGTGTCATATCAGCAGCTATCCAGTCGAAAGATTAGGAAATTATAATTTTTAATTAAAAAAAGTAAAAAAATTAATGTAGTAGGTTTCCGAATGCGCCTACGTTCAGAGGTTCATTTCAGAAAAACAAAATGTTTAACTAATTCTCCACTTGATTTTATTAACCCAGGATTTCATAACATTTATACTCTCACACCTCCCCTAAATGTAAACTTTCACAAAGCAATCGATAACGATTCAATTATGTAATTAATATAGATATTATTTTTACAAAAACTCACATCTCCCCTCCAATCACAAAGCAATGATGGACGAATTATGTGAATATAGATACAGTATTAGTTGGACATTCCCATACAATCTGTAAATTGTATGAAGAAAAAAACTGTTACATAATGTGTTATGAACATAAACATAAAGTTAGACATTTCCTATTTAAATTATAAAAAGCAAAATTGCAAAAAAATTTATAGAGGATAGTCACACGTCACAGGTTAAGAATCTCTGCATATCTATCAGCCTGCCAACAACGTAGAATGTCAAAGAACTGGATGAAAACGAGATTGGTATTTCGTGAACGGAAAGGGCCCTGCATTATGACCAGGGTGAGGTGGAATTTCTATAAGGAGAAATGAAGGAAAAATGTGCAAAAAATAGGGCAAAATAGGGGACAAAAGGGTGATAATAAACCCGTTATATAACAAATTTACATTTAAGAACAGCAGGACAGCTATACACAAAATGCACTAACTTATTTACGTAGTAATTTTTTTCATTGTAGCAGCTATGCAACTTTAGAACCTCGTTTCCTGAAAGCAAACAGGTTCACTCTCCCGTTTACTGAAAGCCGACTAGTTCATTGAGAGCCACTGGTACTAACTTCTTTAACATTGGAACGAAACCAAGATAATTATAAAATAAAAAAGCAATGAAACTAAAGACTCAAAGGCTATAAACGATGAAATACGTTTTTCAAGGTTATTTAAAAAAACTGTAGTAAAATACAAAAAAGGGAGTAAAAGAGGGATTATGAGCCCGATGGATAAATAAAGGATAAAGGCCTTAAGAAGAGGGAAAACGTGCTAGAAAATTGGCTCGATCCTCAACTAGAGATAACGTTTCATACTTAGGTTTCTTTCACAGCTCTCATTTATACTATGAAAAAAATTCTAGCCATTATTATGGCGTTCTTTACTCCTTGTTATACAATTATTAACTAATTGAGAGCCTAATTTATTTTGTAATGGTTGTCAAGGGCCAGTAACTTTGAAGGTAAACCACCTATTATATGAATAACTTTCTTCGAAACTGCTTTAAATAATTACACGCTATAAAAATAATTAAGCAATACAAACTAGCATTTTCTTAACGCAAAGCAGTTTGAATTTCTTGGGTTGTATGGTGTAAAGGAATTTTCAAATTGCTTCCCCAATAGAGAGGAGTGTATATTTACATTATATTACGAGCTATTGTTTCTGGTATGACTAATTCCAATAGGGAGTTTTTATGAGTTTAACGGCCGTTTTACAAGTTACTCTTTCCCATCATAAGGTAGAAAAATATCTAGTTACGCTTAAAGGATAACTTTACACTTATGCATCCTATAAAGGTAATGGTAAACCGATCCATGTATGGGTCATGGAAACCCGTAGGGTTTGCGGGAGGTTGAGGCGGGTTTCCGGGAGGTTGAGGCTCCCAGACTGACATAGGCCTATCGGCACAGGAAGGTGGTAAGGTTGTGAGTAGGGATGGGTCGATACCAGATTTTCTCGATACCGATACATGATTTTTTCCTCGATACTCGATACCGTCAACATTTCCAGTTTCAATAAATGGTACATTAAAAATTAAAAGTTGAGAGAACCGTGTAATGGCAACTAAATTAAGTGTGCACATTTAATGAGACAAAATTTAATATCATCAGTAGCCTATAATTACTTTTAAACTCTACATTATAACTAAAATTAGTTTTTGAAACAGTCCACTTACAAGTTTTTCTTCAAAAATTACAATGGGGTGTGGACAGTCAGCTTGCTTGTTGGTTGTTATTGAAACGTTTGACAGGAAACGAAACAATTAAGAATCTCTTCTGTTTGGAATTTAAAGGTCGCAAATTTATTTATGACTAGACAAAAGTCACAGAGTGGTTTTCTCCATTTCAAGGAGAAATAGAAGTATTTACTATATTTAGTAGACTACTAAAAGCAGAAAGAGATACCGCATTTCCTTAAATTGTAGAATTACCAAAGCATCGAAAAAGTACCGAGCGAGTTTTCTGAAGTATCGCTCGATGCCGATACCATGCAAGTATCGAGGTATCGAAAGTATCGAGGACCCATCCCTAGTTGTGAGCCACACGCACCGGCCGCTTTTCACCCCCAGGAGTACTTCTGGTACTCATTTCTGTTAAGAGGTTGAGTCGACCCTAGGACCAGAGTGCCACTAGAAGGATTAGGTAAATGAAAAATTCCCGCCGACCTCATCGGGAATCGAATCCGCGACCTTCCGGTTTTTTAGCGCAGTGCCTCAAACACTACGCCACGGCGTACTCCCATGTAATCCAGAAACTATAAATAATTAATTTAATATTAAGATCGGAACCAAAAGAAAACCCGGAACCAAAAGGAAATAAGTTAAAAACATTAATAAATTTCATTCCGCTAGTGCTAATCTGAAAAAAATAGTTGAAATGTTCACCCTGAAAGCACTAGTACTGTATATACAAACCTACAAAAAATCTGAATCCTGGAGACATAGAATTACAAAGTTCACTTGAAGTTTTAATAACATTGATCACAATTGGTGAAGTTTATAAATTACAACTGTGTTAAATATATACCAGTAATCTTAGTAATGATATTCTTGGATACATAAATATTCAGGTAAGCCTACTGTATATTAAAACATGTAAATTACTTACACATATAGATACATACATATTTACAGACACAAAGACTATAAACCCACAGGCCATTTAAGGACTTTTTTTCCCAAAATAATATGAGTTTCAGATGAAAACTCTGCACAGAATTGCAGAATCGAGTAGCCTATCACATTTCATCTACCACTGGTACGTAAATAAAATGTCATAATACTTTTTTTCCTCAACTTCTTTTATTTTTATTTTTTCCTAGGCCTTTTGGTTACATTGAACCAGGGAGTCTCTCTTATAGATTTTTTGAATTTGCTGTGCCACCCCTCTAGAATACAGATAAACAATAATATCCATGGCCACAACGATGTCGTGCCGTGTGGCGGACGCAAGGGGGTTGGGGGGATATATCCCCCCCCCCGAAATTAAAAAAAAAGGCCATATATGCAATGTAAGTGGCCAGTTTTATAAACTAATTATGTATGTAAGTTAGTTAATTTTTTTTAGTATTCTTTCTACCTATTCAAATCCCCCCCGAAAAAATTCTGCGTCCGCCACTGGTCCTACCTAAACGTCAGTGTGACCGTAATGTCACACTAACCGAAATGTCTTACGACCGAAAAGATTTGTGACCCAAACACGTAGACCGAAGCAGCCTGAAAGGAAATCCGTGGTACCGGGGATCGGACCCGGAGCCTACATGTCCCCAGTCAGTAACCGTCCTGCTCAGGCATAGATGTGGAATATAAATGTTCCGTTGAAGTATCGTGTAAAGTCCCCTCAAGAAAGGAGGTAACAAAGAAGGCATATAGCAGAATATTATCTCTTTAAAAACAATGGCCGTAGGCGGAAGAAAACGTCAAAAAGTGAATTTAAGATGTTTATGTTGGGAGGAAGTAGTTACAATTATGGAGATGCAAAGTGCTAGAATTGCTGTTGTTAAACATGGAGTAATGTCCTCAGTGTATGTCAGGGCCGACACACAGTTTGCATATCTGCTCGTTCGAGGTCGCTACTGCTGCAAATGACTCCTTCAATGCTACTGTAACTTTTTTAAATCGTTCTTTCCAATCGCCTTCAATAAAGATTTTTAAAAATAAGTTTTGAATGAGTATTATTGAGGTCAATGCGATACTTCTAGCCTCATTTTGACCTCCGGAGTAAAGTTATTAAAATAGCTCGACTCCGAGATTAGCCACGGTCACTACTAGTGTTTATTTGATGCAGCCTCTAAATTATTTTTCCTCTTCCTGCTTTATTGTTATGTTAATTGTATAAGTATATGTAACGTTGTTGTTGTTGTTACAAATGGCTATATTTGAATTTAATTCTTTACGTACCTATTAAAATACAGACTTGATTAACATATATGAATAAAAAGAATAAATGTAATACTACAAATTGGCATAACATGGTTGAGTTGGGCCATCCAATTTCTGTCATCCCAATACAATTTGAATTTATCGCCGTTCTTTTGGGAGTTTGCATCTAGATCTGGGCACAGTAGAAGATGTTCCGAGATTAGGACTCCCATCGATACAAACACGCGACAGAAGTGAAACTTGTTTTAATTTTTGGATTTTTGCAATTTTGAATGATTGGATTTTTTCAATTTGGGATTGTTGGACTTTTTAAATTTTGGGTTTTTGGAATTTTTAAATTTTGGGTTTTTGGACTTTTTAAATTTTGGGTTTTTGGACTTTTTAAATTTTGGGTTTTTGGACTTTTTAAATTTTGGGTTTTTGGACTTCTTTCAATTTTTTATTTTTGGAGTTTTTAATTTTGGATCTTTGAATTTTTTAAATTTTAGAATTCTGGATTTTTGGAATTTTTAATTTTGGAACATGCTAGCCACCCCTACTTTACTGCTATGACACCACCTCCAAATCATATTCAAATTATGGGGCAAATGGGCTTTGCCTAGGTACCCATTGCCTACTACATAGTAGTGGGCATAAAAGAGGAAGGAGCCACGTATCAAAAGTACGTTGCAGATATTCTCAATTCGATTCCGATTCGATTCCGATTCCGATTTTGTTCGTAACGCAACTTTGGGTTAGCTCTCGATTTACTCCTAGCGCGCCTAAAGAAGTTTCACTTCAAAAATGAGAAACAGCATATGTGCTAAACACACACACACACACACACTATATACAAACAGGTGTAGTTCAATGAAAAATAAAACTAAAAGAATAAGTTATACCCACGAATCGTTTATTCTGTATTTTTTTTTATTTCAATTGCGTGCAGCTGTTAGTGAGCAAATAGTTACTGAATCTCACAAATTAGCAATTTTTTTACACTTCTGAGTTTAGGCATTCACATGCCCTAATAAGTTTTATTTTGAGCCTGACCTCTGAAAGGAAGATTTCAGAATGAACTAATTGTTTTTAAAGGTAAGCCATATCACATTTCAGAATAAATTAACAGTTGTCCGAAAAGTGATATATGCCTACTTATTCAGACCTCTGAAATACTAGTATTATTATCATATGAAGTGATATGTGTCACTTTCTCTTCTCAAATGTCACGAGTAAAACATAACACACACAGCCTTGGATTTAACGACAGGATTATTTTGGTTTCGTTTATGGCACTTCTCAATATTCAGCATGCGTTGGCGACAACTACTTTTTTAACTCCACTGTCCTTGCTATTGAAGAATGGACAGTGCATGTAAAACCAAGTGGATAAACAAGTAGAAACATTACTAAAGTACTCTCGTAATCGGAGGACGCCTACTGACTATCCCCCTGGATAGACTTGTTGACATTAGAATAAATTGCCAGTCTTGTGTAATCGGACATTATGCAGATTACAACGAAGGTAAATAAACAAAGAAATGCTTCGTTGTTATTTGGGTCAATCGCAGAATATAAAGCATGTTTTAATTTAAAAAGAAACAGCAAGAACTGACAACTGAAAACTATCCCATCCAACATTCTATAATGACTTATTCAATACTTTGCCATTCAAGACAAAATAATATCTAATGTGATTAAAATACTTGTTCAATACTGTTGAGCTCGATCAATGAAACAAATAAATGTGATCCGGTTGCAAACTGTTGATTGGGCTGGTATGGAAAGCTCCCAGAACAATCATAAACGCAGCATATTGCATACGATCAGGGTTCTTAAGCAACGAAGAGTTAGATGAATTCTACACTATTGAGGCATAGTCCAACTTGGGTCTTATAAACGATTTGCATATCATATGAAGAACATTTATGTCAGATCCCCAGTTACTAGCACTCAAAGTTCTTAATACATTTCTTACACCCAGTTGCGAGAGATTTTATGTGTGGTATCCAGATTAGTCTTTCATCAAATGTAATAAAATTAATAAGATACCAGTTGCTCAACAATTATAATTATATTTTTTTGTGATCAGTCGCCGAGGCGTTTCGGTGTCTTTCATCAAATGTTAAACCTAGTATTCTTACAGAGATCACGACTTCGATCGCTTTTCCATTAATTAATAACTTGGGCTTCTTACCATCTCGTCTCGCTTTTGAAAACAAGATGCACTTAGTTTTACTCTCGGAGAATTTGTTTCCAATTTCAATAGACCAGTCTTTAAGTGAATGCAACGAACTCTTATTCTTTGATGGGTAGTTATTCTGTAAGTCTTTCATGACGAACAATCCATCTTTGAGTAAGGATATGAAACGTACCCCTCCAAAACTCTGTTTCAGAATTCGAATTGATAAATTTGTACTACCCTCGTTTAGCATAAAGTTATGTCACTGCATCACACTAGATTTTTTTTTAAAAAATAGTTTAACACTTTCAGAACGTTACAGTAAGAGTTTATGTTTGCCAAAAAAGGATCCTACCGAAATTACCAATAAAAATAATACGAAAATAAAGGCTTTAAACTTTTTATGAGCACAAGCAAGACTGCCATTTGGCTATAAAGGCTATCTGTTTTCTAAGGTCAAACTATAAAGAATAGAATATAAAAGCTTTTTCTGTCAGAGGATTCTATGTGCTGGTTTGTCTTCACCCTACGTGAGGAGAATCATCTGTTTCGTTCCACCTTTAAAAATGATTTCTGAAAGCTGTTGTAGCTTAGATAGAGTACTCACTAAACCCCGCCCAATCAATAAGGTGTATAACCTTCAGTAAATCGTCTGTAAAGAGAAGGCATAGTGCTTAGTACAGGTCACGTACGGTCATGAATTAAAGAACTCTCTCTCTCGCAGCTCCGAAAATTACCTCAGGGTTAGAACCTACATGGTACAACTGAACTTACAATAATAAAAATATAGGTATGGGATACTAATACATGACTTTCTCTACATATGTACAATTGATACCCGTAGCTCTCAGCAAGGGGCATGAAACGGAAAAATACGCTAAAATGTTCTAATTGGGAAGCTGGAGAAAAAAAAAAGGTTACAACCTTCAAGTCCGGGCCCAAGGTATAATTAATATAGTAAAATATTACAGCCATTTCATAACTACGGGTGGGACATTCTAGCAAATTATAAAAACTATTTTTCTTTATTACATACCATAAATAATAAACTAGAATTGGTTCTTCACATTCTGTAAAATTTACAATGCCTTCTCCTCCACATTACATGCAAAGCATTATTTAAAATTTATTTTAAATATTTTAAATTTGTTTTTCAAAATCTATTACGGGTGGGACATAATTTGGACACTGATTTTAATGATGCAAAACAAAAGTTCATTTGCTGTTCTGCTATTACTGTTAGGGTCTTAATGTTGTTGTTAATTAAGGTATTAGGGAATAAATACAAATTATAAACTGTTTCCAGGTTGTCAGAACATTTATTTAACTCATCAATAATAATTTAACAAACCTATCACCATTACAGGTGGGACAAAAAGTCACTTCTTTGTTATTTTACATAGTAATTAACCACACAAATTTTTTTAAGATAATCTTATATCAAATTGTACCTTAAGATGTATATTTTCTCAAATTAAAATGGACATAGCTGATTACTCTTGACTACTTGGTATTAAAGAGTGTTAAAGTCATGCTAAAAATGGCAATAAATAAGTAAATAAGTAAATTGACAGATTGTACACATGAAACCACTTCAGATACACGTAAGTCCTTAATATTCAGAGAATTTGAGGCTTTAAACTTATTTTTGACGACCCAATTACAATAATTTTATAACTTCTCTCTTTGAGGTAAAAATTCCCATATTTTATGAAATAACTGATTACTAACATTTTGCAAGGTAACCCTTAAGATATGTTAATTCACTTCTGCATGTTTATGAAGAGTTAATTTATTCGGTAAACAAACACAGAGCTAGTTCACGTCTAAAGGTATTGACAGCATCTAAATTATTTTATGGCAGTGCAAGGAACTTTATGTTTAGAAAGTAGTGGAGAAACAACAGGAGACATCAGACATCTCATGACTACGTAACTATCGCTCTCTACTGCCATATCTATGCTTCATGATTGCCATATGAATGCATTATACTACAGGAAGTGAATACAACAACTAAGAATGCTATTCATTTATTAATGACATTCAAGTAGGCCTAAGTGTCGATCTCGTCGGTGCAGAGATAACGTGGTCGCCTCGAATCCGAGGATAGCGGGTTCAAACCCGGAAGACACTGCCCCGAGGGAGGAAACCAATCGGCCCTTCACCTTGTAAAAGAATGCTCCATATTCTCCAGGGAAAGACCAGCAGTTTTAACTTCTCTACCCTTGCCACTAATAATGAAGACACACATACACACTGTAGATGTTAAGGACTTCCTCAAAAAAGTGTACAACAAACTCCAGTCTTAATTCAGAAACAACTGTAGATGTTATGGACTTCCTCAAAACAGTGTACAACAAACTCCAGTCTTAATTCAGAAACAACTGTAGATGTTATGGACTTCCTCAAAAGTGTACAACAAACTCCAGTCTTAATTCAGAAACAACAATGTAAACTAAACAATTTGTAAATAATACTGTAAATATCTCGTGATATACCTAGCAGGTAAAACACGGGTTGTATCTTAGAACAAATAACAAACAAAAAAAAAAAAAAACCTGGAAGACGTCGTAGGAGTTTTCAGATAAACTCAAACCCTCCGAGAGGGTGTATAAACTGATAGTTCAGTGAATGATGATGACGATGACGATGACGATGACGATGATGATAATAATAACAATAATGTTAGTTAGCCAACTATCGATTAGTTCACAGCGTTGCAGTTGCTGCCGTTGCGTTTGCGGCTAGTCATAAATTGTGTAGCTTATGCGGCCGGATCCTTTTACTGAGAAACGATCGGGTTTTAATGACAGATTTTAGAGAGGAGAAATCTGTTTAATAACAGTCAAGAGTCAAGTATTTCTTTTCCTTTACAATGCAGAATTTATACAATAATATAAGCAATCATCAAGTGACATCATCAGTGGGATCTAAGTTTGAAATCAATAGAGAGAATTGCAGTAGAACAACTAGCTTTAGTGGATTACAGTTGTAACGCAAGGATAAAAATTCTCATAATTTTACATGTAGCTTTAGTCTGTAAATATTACATTTATGCTTTTACATAGTTTTTGGACGAACGAATTTATCCGCCAGTAGCAGTGAAAAGGTTAAGTAATATTTTTTCATAACCAACAAACGTAATAATTATGTTGACCGCGGACTTTTATGTCGCAAAAAGTGCACTTTACGTGCCTATAACAAGTTCTTTTATTACTTCCCTTAGGCTATATAAAATCTAAAATAAGCTCTAAAAAGAAAAGACAAAATCTCTATACACATCATCCACATAGGCTAACTTAATGCGTTTTTTGTGGGGACTCAAACTTTAAAAAAATAACACTGGTATTATATAGATTAAAAATAATATTTTGTCTTAAAAACGTGAAATTTTTACATTGTTTACTTTGAATTTATATCAAGTATCTAATTTGAACACAACGGTTTAAAATTGTAGAAAGCGAACAATTAAGTCCCGATGCAGAGAGACCGTAACTTTCAACAATATTTATGTAATACTAGCATGTGCCCGCGGCTTCGCCCGCGATAATTATTTCAAAAATTAAAAATTAAGAGCATAATAGTTAAATCATTATATTTATTAACACCTAAATCACGTGGACTACATACCACGATTAGATAGCGTCGCCTGGTAAAAGCGACCTCAGATTCGAGTTCCTTGGCCCAGAAAACCCCTGTACAGTGAGTTTCGTCCAAATCGAACAATGTTTGACCATATTTAGGCCTATATTGATTATCCCTCTTCCGTGTAGGTTGAAAATGTCATATGTCTTCGGGACTTGATATTCTAAACAAATGAATCGTCCAGGATGGACTTACAAAATCAAGCGATCGCCCGCGATAATTATTTCAAGAATTAAAAATTAAGAGCATAATAGTTAAATCATTATTTTATTAACACCTAAATCACGTGAATTACATACCACGATTAGATATCGTTGCCTGGTAAAAGCTATCTCAGATTCGAGTTCCTTGGCCCAGAAAATCCCTGTATAGTGAGTTTCGTCCAAATCGAACGATGTTTAACCATATTTAGGTCTATGTTGATTATCCCTCTTCCGTGTAGGTTGAAAATTTCATATGTCTACGGGCCTTGACATTCTAAACAAATGAATCGACCAGCGTGGGCTTACAACATTCAAGCGATCGCGATGCTTTTATTTCCACGGTATGACAAAAATAGCCAAAGCCAACTGCAAATGATTTGACATTGAAATGTATTACTGAAATCTGATGCTTCGACAGCGCTAAAATCACGTTTTCTGCCAGTTTTTTACTCATAACTCGCGAACGAAAGCTAAAATTAAAAATTCGGCTTCGAGGTGCATTCGCCCACCTTTCAGTCCATCTATCTTTAAATTTTCAGATCTTTGCGTTCAGTAGATTTCGATGGGCATCGTGGACAGACAGACAAACAGCATGTGCCCGCATGTGCCCGCGGCTTCCCCCGCGATAATTATTTCAAATTATAATTATTAACACCTAAATCACGTGGAGTGCATTCCACGATTAGGTAGCGTCCCCTGGTAAAAGCGACCTCAGATTCGAGTTCCTTGGCCCAGAAAACCCCTGTATAGTGAGTTTCGTTCAAATCGAACAATGTTTGACCATATTTAGGGTTGATTATCCTTCTTCCGTGTAGGTTGAAAATGTCATATGTCTGTGGGCCTTGACACTCTAAACAAATGAATCGTCTAGGATGGACTTACAAAATCAAGCGATCGCGTTGCTTTTATTTTCAAGGTAGGCTATGAGGTATGTTGACAAAAATAGCCAAAGCCATCTGTAAGTTATTTGATATTGAAATTTATTACTGAAACTGATGCTTCTAAAACGCAAAAAAATGCACGTTTTCTGCCAGTTTTTCACTCATAACTCACGAACGGAGGCGAAAATTAAAATTTCGGCTTCGAGGTGCACATTCCGACCCTTTAGTCCGCCTACTTATAAAATTTCACATCTCTGCGTTGAGTAGATTTCGCTGGGCATCGCGGACAGACAGACGGAAGACAGACGGAAGACAGACACTTCCTTTTATTAATATAGATTATGCTTCAGACGTGCTTTGGTGACGAGGCCTCAACAGCATCAAATGATGGCGTGGGAAGAAAATCGAAGACAAAAGACAAAATGGTATAAAAATAGGAGAGCATTTTAAGGGAAACTGAACCTTCAACCGCACAAATACATGGAAAAGAACATGTATTTTGCCTCAGATTTAATTGAATACTGAAATTATATCAATTTTCAGTTTTATTTCCCATTTTTGCCTTTCTACAGAACTTCTAAAATAAGTTTTAAAGTTCCAAGTTTGCAAGTTTTGGATTTTCATAAAGATGTAGTAATAATTTTGCATTTTCATAAAGATGTAGTAATAATTTTGTATTTTCATTAAAATGTAAGGTATTATTCATAATTCTGTATTTAACTTACTGAAAAATAGCTTTTTAAACCTAGAAGTTATAATTTTTACTAGTTTTACTAACATAATTTTACTTTGTTAATATAAGGACAACGTTTACTATGTTAATATAAGGGCAAAGTTAATATAAGTACAACGTTTACTATGTTAATATAAGGACAACGTTTACTATGTTAATATAAGGACAACGTTTACTATGTTAATATAAGGACAACGTTTACTATGTTAAAATAAGGGCAACGTTGCCTCATAGACATAGTTTTGAGAAGGTAGAGATGAGATTGCCAAATTCTATTGGCATAAAGAAAATTTAAATACTTTGAAAAATTATTTTAAATTATTCAATATGCATTAATCAATTAGAAAACTTATTCTGAAGAAAATAGTTTTCACACAGTAAAAGGGCATAGGGGGGTTAGAAGTTCCGAAAAATATGACGAAGTCAATCAAGTTCACGGTACTAGTGGATTTCGACTTTCTATGAGAAGAATAAGTTTTTTGTTGAACAATACCTGTTCGTTGAAGGTCCCAAGCGACGGGAGCTGAAACAAAAGAAAATAGAAATGTTAGTTATTTTAGTAAGATAAAGAGTGAATCTTAGTTGTAGTACCAAAATTAATAAATATTTTGGCAAGGTGATACATTCCCAGAATTCTTTCTTAATACGAAAAATACAGTGAAGAGTTCAAATATACTGAAATTATATTTTTGTCAGAGATCATTATATAATGTGGTGACAATATCATCAAGGCAACTTGCAGTCAAAATTACACTTTCAGGCACCATCTAGCGGCAATCATCAACACTAATGTAACACGAAACGAGAAGCCTTATGCTGCCATCACACGAGTGTTGAACAAACTTTTCTTCTCGGTCAGGGGGGGGAAACACGCACTCTTCAAGTGTCTATAAAATTATTAATAAATCTACCAAATTCGCAAGCGTTAATAATAACCTGCTAATTAGTTGATATACATTAGTGTTATTAAAGTTATGATAGCGGGTTTCATTTAAAGTAAAGCTTCCTAAAATATTAGTGCATAGACCACGCACGATATCCTAATAATACACTCTAGTGAATCCTCCTGGAGATCTAGAACTATGTACGTTAGTATCCAATGGGTTAGCTTTGCTTACTATGGAACCCTGGAATCTCCTAGGATTTTCCTATGAAATATCTGAAACGATGTGCACTCAGCTTCGAGAGGATAACTAAAGAGCTACAAGATAAAGAAATAGCGACTTTGGTATCGATAACGAAGGTGGAAATCGGTATGTTGACCTCAAGCTCCAATCCTGTCACCTACTAATAAAGTCAGTAGTATTAGATTTTTTTAAACATACTCTCAATTTTCCCCTTCGAGTTTAACTTTTACAAAAATGTTCCTTGCCAAACAAGTTCACTTGAGAGAAGTGATTTTGATTTACCATTATCGTTTTGATAACATACAGAATTGAGATAATATACGGTACACTTGATAGCTGTATTGGCTAAACAAATAATGTATGCGAACAAAAGGCTTTTATTACAATTGTAGTTGTAGATTAAGAAGGGCATGGGAATTGTATCAGTTTTTAAAGAATTAATCGTTAAGCTTCCTTATTTCGGTATTCGTTACACTGGAGGTTTAAGTTTTCAAATGCCATAAACCCTTAAATTCATATCATCTAAAGTATCCTATGAGGTACATATAGGCCTACTGTCTAAAAATGTTGAATAAGAAACTGGAAGAAAAATTTAAATTTTACAGAATAAGGTACAAGCAATAACAATATAATCCTTACCATTATATTAACTGTTTTATACGCAGTCCGGCATGGGTTTGTAAATTGTGAGAATTGAGTCTCGCGCACTTAAAACGTAGGCTTTTGGAAGTAACGCTTTAATATTGGTGTTTTGTTATATTTATTACACAATCATTTATATACTACTTAGAGTTCTTATGTTTGGTTTCAATTCAGTTCGAGTAATTATAGAATGTATGATTTTTTTCTGGATGTTTGGTCACCTGGATTGCCAGGCAGATTACTCTAATAAAGTAGGCCTATTTCTCATCTTCTGTATTTGATCTATAAGGTATTTTTACAACTTAATAAATACAATATTCGCTGTCATGAACCGAGATGAAACCTATATTTCATACCAAAATATTGATGGGACTAGAATTTACTTTTCAGAAGATTTTTTTCTTATATATATACAGAGTGCTTCGAAAAATGTATACACACTTTGAACTGGCATAGGAAATTTACTTCCCGTTCTACAAGGTTAAATTTCTGGGAGAAAGTAATGTTATATTTCTTCAACAGGTCGCAGCAGAATAGTTTCAACAATCGTGCCAATAATCGTTTCAACAATCATCCAACAATAATTTCAACAATCGTTTAACAGTTGGGGCACAGTAAAAGATTAGATGTACAAACGTAAACCATGTAACCTAGACACACTTTGGAATGAGATTCAAGCTGTGCGCGCAGAAATATCATTGGACACTTTGGTACGATGTACGGAATCAGTACTCAGTACGCAATCGTACTGAGAAATGTATTGATGCTGAAGGCCGCTATTTTGAACATTTGAACATTAACAATTTAACATTTGAAAATTGAACAACATTTCATCAGAAAGTCATTTATTTTTCAAATTGGACTTTAAGCTTTCCATTTCCAGTAATTTAACATTGTAGAACGAAAAACATATTTTCTATGGCACTTCAAAGTGTGTCTACATTTTTTTGAAGCACTCTGTATATATATTTAGGTCTAATAAAGTCTTACATTGTTAAGATCTACACTGGGAAAATGAATAGCGACAGAATCTGTAAACTTACGTTCTTTCCCCTTAGTACACTATACATACATATTCGTTGTGATCGTAACTTATTTTTTTAAAAGAAAATATGTTAATTTTTGAAGAGTTACAGGCACTTTAAAGAAGCGGATTGATTGCAGTCTTCAATTAAAACTTAGCAAACACAATTTTTTTTCACAAAAAAAATTCACTCTAATAGATTTAAGCATTTTGATGAATACTTTCGTCCGTTTTTTACTTGAAAGGTGTTAGCTTTGTTGGAAAAGTAATTTGCAATTTTGCAGGACAAAGCTTTCTTGCATAATGAAACAAGCTGTAATGTGAAAGCCTCGTGTCAGCAGAGAAATGAAACTCGGGACGATAAAATTATAAAAGCCTTTCTCTTTTTATTAAATCATTTTCATTTAAGAGCATGAGTGTATTTCGCAAAGGCTACATCAGCAATGTGGGTATTCTGAGACCAACATAAATGAAAGCAACAAGGGTTGAGAAAAACCTTACTTACTTAACTTACTCAATGGCAATAGACAATTCCTTAGCATGCTAAAGGAATATGATCTATTTATGGAACCCGAAGGTTCATTGTCACGCTTACCTGAGCCCGCCATTCAACCATATTCTGTGCTACCTCCATCCGATCATCCCTCACAAATCCTACTCCCTTTAAATCTATAATAACATTGTCCTCCCGCCTACGTCTAGGTCTTCCACGTGGTCTTTTCCCTTCGGGTCTCCCAGTCAATACTTTGGAGATATGACTTTCCTCCCCCATGCGCGCAACATGTCTAGCCCATTTCATCCTCCGTGATTTAATTACTTTTATTATATCCGGTGAAGAGTACAGGTTATAAAGTTCGTCGTTATGCAATTTTCCCCATTCCCCATTTTCATCTCTCTTAGGCCCAAATATTTTCCTAAGCACCCTATTTTCGAATACACTCAGATTATGTTCTTTCTGAACAGTAAGCGACCATGTCTCACATCCATATAATACAACCGGCAAGCTAATAGTCTTATAAATTTTTATTTTTAGATTTCTGGACAGAAGACGAGAAGATAAAGAGTTTCTGAACTGCATAAAAAAGGCATTTCCTGATTTTAGTCGACACTTCACGTCTACCTTAATATTATTTGTATCTGTAATTATTGCTCCCAGATATTTGAATTTGTCCACTTGTTCGATTTACCGGCTATTCTAATATTTTGTAACGCATTACTTTGAAGTATCATGACCAAATATTTAGTTTTTTCTCTATTGATTTCCAGTCCAACATTCCTGCAGGCATAAAAAAGATTTATTATGCAATCTTATGTAAAACTCACATAACTTCCTCTGCTCAAATAAAAGTTTGCCTTTTGGTATATGTATAACATTCTCTTCGTGTAAGTTTGTTGTAAAACTGAAGAGAATGTTGTTACCGCATCGTATCGCACCCCGGAAGGATAGGCCTACATAACCCAAATAAAATAGTATTAATGCACACACGTAACATTCTTTATACACGTGGCAAATAAGTTACATCTTTATCCCTTCACATTCTGATACAGAATAAAAGGCGTATTCGGTTTGAACCTGGTGCAAAGCTTTAGTGTTGACCAGGCAAGACTGGGTTTCTATAAACAGTGGGTGACTTATAACTACCCTTCAGATAAATTTTTCGAAAAAAATTTTGAAATAAAAGTTTTAGCTCTTAGTATAAGCACCCCATATACAAAATTTAAACAGAAACGTTAGAGCCGTTTCCGAGAAAATCGAGAGAAACAAAATTGCATTCATGTAAAGTCCCCATAAAATAAGAGAAAATCGTCGCTATTCTTCGCGTCACATCTTCAGAAGGTACCTAACCCAAATACAAAATTTTGTTTTCATACGACGTTCTGTTCTGGAGGTAGGCTGTTCATAGACACATAGACACACATTCACACATTGCTTTTAAGTTTGCTGGATATCCAACCGATATCTAACAGAAGCGATAAACTTATGCAATTCCTATTCATTTGCCGTGAATCTATAGGCGTGTTACCCCTATTACATTTAAAACGCTCATAATTCCTTTAATTAAATTTAGCGAGGTAGATTCATTATTTTTACTGTGCTCTTAGTAATAATATATTTCCTGTGTATAAGCTATTATAGAGAGAATAATAAATTCCTGCCTCTAGTCTGTCGTTTCTATACCGTATTTCAGTGCATGGTAATAAAGATAATTGAAGTATATACTGATAAGTTTTATGCTCATCCAACTGAAAGGGGTCTCACAATCTAGATCTTAATTAAGTAAAGTGCTTTTTCATATTTAATCAAACTATTTCCACGTCCTTACTTAGTCTCTTACCAGTACATACGTAGGCTATATTGTAGCAATCTAAAATGCTAGATGCCATAAATGTACAAAAATGTTTCAGTACTAAAAATGAGTAAAATATATGTATTTTCCTCAGTAACCAATCACGATTGTACGTATAACAACATAAGTATATGAGTGATATACTACTGTTTGTGTAAAATGTGAGGATTTTTTCTTCTCTTGCTAGGATTGTCATTGTCAACTAAAATTATCCTGTTCGATTTTAAACTTAGAGCCCACTAACGAGTTCACTTCTTTTCAGCTCTGAAAGGGTTTAAATATTTGGTTGAAAAAATTGGGGAAGTGAAAATAAAATAACGAATCGATGGTTTATTGTCGTGCCACTCTAACCTGAGAAGCTAGGGATTTATAAAAATAAAGTAAACTAACCAGAAAACTAAATGATGAGATGACAAGGAACAAACATAATTCAGATCAATGATGGCACCATACTCGCGGCTCCGAAAAATATTTTGAATGGATATAAAAATTTATTTAATCAATTATTAAATGTACATGGAGATGTTTAAAGTGTAGAAAGCGAAATATTCACAGCAGAGCCGTTGGTTGCTGAACTCATTTATTTCCTTGTAGAGATCTTTAACATTTTTGTCTTTACTATTTTCCTCTAATTAATTTATTTTGTCTTTGAGATAGTTTCTTTTCTTTGTCGTAATGGTTCTAGAGGTTTCTCCTTTAGCATTGTTGAGATTTTGAGAACCTTTAATACATACTTACTTATTTAATAGCAATAGCCAATTCCTCAGCCAGCTAAAGGAATATTATCTATTTTACGGACCCCGAAGGTTCATTGCCGCGCTTACCTGAGCCCGCCATTCAACCCTATTCTGTGCTTACTCCATCCGGCCATCCCTAATAAATCCTATTTTCTTTAAATTTATCCTAATATTGTCCTCCCATCAAAGTCTAGGTCTTCTCTTCGGGTCTTCCAGTCAATATTTTTTAGATATGTCTTTCCTCTCCCATGAAGACAAATGTCCAGCCCATTTCATGATCCATGATTTAATTACCCTTACTATATCCGGTGACGAGTACAGGTTATGAAGCTCGTCGTTATGCAGTTTTCTCCAGTCCCCATTTTCATCTCTGTTAGGCCCAAATATTTTCCTAAGCACCCTGTTTTCAAATAGGCCTACTCTCAGATTATGTTCTTCCCGAAGAGTAAGCTACCATGTCTCACATCCATATAATACAACCGGCAGAATAATAGTCTTATAAATCTTTATTTTTAGATTTCTGGACCGAAGACGAGGAATTAATACTACAGTATTGGACTGAGCTTAACTCCTCTGGAATGTGGGGAAAGATAGGGGGATGTATTGGTCTTTCCCCACATTCCAGAGGAGTTAGATAGGGGAAAGATAGAGGGATGTATTGGTCTTTCCCCACATTCCAGAGGAGTTCAGCTGAGTCCAACACTATACCTACTACGTTACCGAAACACATAATACCTTTGCATACCCTGCTTGATGACATATAGAGCTAATAAAAAAGTACTAAAGAACGTTACTGTCTTAAGAGTGTACAAAGAGGCGCTTTAATTACTTGGATAATGATCAAAGAATTCGGCTCCGTGGCCTTCTCTTTTGTAAGTGAAATGGGTCATGATCTTGAGAAGATTGAATTGATGTACGACCACGCAGGAGCCATGTGCTGTCATTTTAAGAAGACAAGACAGCAAGCAACTGTATCGAATTCCTTTTCACAGCAACTCAACGGCTTTACATTTGCAAAAGCACACAGACATGAATTAGCAATGCTACTTGCAATTGAGAACGTCATAATGAGCTTGTTACGATATTAAGGTTCACACGCATAGGTTCCTGCAAAAGTAAGCTAGAAGATTTTACATGAAACTTGAGGCTTTGTCGGCGCTGATTATTAGGCCTATTAATAATGGTTTCACGTGCTCTAAGCCAAGTAAAGGGATATACAACATCCAAGCTTTCGGTCGCTGACATCTCTGCGGCCTTCCTCAGGAAAATGAGTGTGGTGTTAGGGACGAGAGAGATTATATATAATTTTGAGTAAAATGAAGATTTTAATTCTCGTCGCCAAGTTCGAATAAGCTAATCTAAGAATATATTGAGATCAAGTTAATAAAATTAACACAAAATAATCACAATTAATCAATTATTCAGTGCCACGCGAAATGGCAGAGGTGGTAACGTTGAGGACTTAGATTTGGGTGATCAAGTGTTGAAATGCCTTCGACGGTCACTCTAGTTCGAGATTTTTCGCAGATTTTCTATTAGAAAATTAAATAATTATTTTATATAATATAATAAGTAATCTCCGGTTACAACACTTTTTGTTAATAAGACGTAGCAGCATCATGACATCCATTAAAATACAGAATTTCATTACAACACTGTTGTGGTATCGATTAATATCGAATACAGAAAAATCTTGAAGCCTTGAGAGCAACAAATCAAACAGCATAATAAACAACCTGTATAAAAAATAAAATCAATTTTATTTGTGTAAAAGTTAATATTATATTAAGTTGAGTTCTTTTCCTATTTTAAAGCCCGTTGGTTTGAGGTTAAAACGCCAAGAGAAGCTTGAGTTCCCCGCACGCCATCACCTGCCAACAATCGCAAAATACGAGAACATACTAACAGCTGATCGCCGAGGTCAGTCGACCAGTTTCTTTGATGAATCTAAAAGGTCAGAACTTAAAACATTTATTTATCTATTAACAAAAATAGTCGTATGCAACATGCCTATAACGGTAATTAAGACACTGTTATGAAATTCATATGAGTATATTCGCGTCTTAATAAATGCCAATGTAGGCTCCTTCTATAACGTAATATTTTAGCATTTTTATATCTTTGCTTTCCTTCCACAGTCTTCTAGGGCAGCGTTTCTCAACCTATTGGTCCGCGAAGATGGTGCAGATGGTCCGCAGACATAATTTAAAAATATCATAAAGTAGGTGGAAAGGAAAGAAGTAAACTTTTTTCACATATTTCGTCATAATGACCTATAATTAATACCTCAAACATTAAGAATATAGGTCTTCTTTTAAAGATAGGATGTAAAATTAGGGGTCCGTAAATTTTTTTAGACATTTTAGAGGTCCTCGGGTCCAAAAAGGTTGAGAAACGCTGTTCTAGGGCATATCAACATATAGCTATTTATGCCGGTTGTCGACCGGCTAACTTAGCTTAGCTTAGCTTAGCTCACATACAGTGAGGGATTTCATATATAGTTGGGCCGGATTTCATATGTAGTTTAGTCGGCACAACTACAAATGAAATCCCGCACTGTATGAGAGCTAAGCTAAACTAACTTAGCTTAGATCTTGGTCGACAACCGGCATTACACTTAACACTTAAGCTGTATGGTACACATAAAAGTGCATTGTTCATGAAAGCTTATGGGTTAGGAAAGGGTGTGCAGCAAAATGAGATGTGGTTAGTTGGTTAGTATATGGTTATTTAACGACGGGGATGTACTGCAACTTAGGCCTGCGACCGTCGCCGGTGTGCGGATTTTTCCCGCAGGAGTTATTTTACATGCCAGTAAATCTACTGACATGGGCCTGTCATATTTATGCACACATAAGTGCCATCGACCTGGGTCGCGATCGAGCCCGCAACCTTGGGCAAAGAAAGCCAGGGCAATACTAATTGCGCCACCCACGTCGACCAAAAAATGAGATGTGGTGAGAGGACTACTAAATAAAGATGCGATGGATAGATGACAGTGAAGGCGCAAATTAAATTAAAATTAATTGAAATGTATTCTAGTTAAAATTAATAATTGAAATGTATTTTAGTTAAAATTAATAATTGGAATGTATAAATATTATGTGTTGTTTGGTTAAGGAAAACCACAGAATTGTGGGGAAAAAATAATGCTTTTTTTTTTAAGAAATTCAAAAATAAAATCTATGAAGTAACTAATAAGTTAATTTCAGTATAAAATTATAATCAGGAAATAAGTAATTTTGTATTTCGCGATGCAATGTAAGAACATAAGATAACTAACATGTTAACTCACTTATGTTTCAGGTTTAGAGGACAAGAAGGTGTGATAAAAACAGTGTTCTGTTACACTCAGCTGGGTGGAGGATTATTTAGTTGATGGATGCAGTCAGCAGGGGGTTGTCAACCCCACACAATGTAGCACGCAAATACTCCTTCACAACAACACAACACCCGCCACTGTTATGTTTCTCTGACAGCCAAGAAAATAATTGCCTCCAGAATTCACACAAATGTGCATCATCCGCACGGCTTTACAAATAGCACAACGTTAAACCTACAAAAACAATTTCATTTACCAGAAGCAGGGTAAGTAAGGTTGTAAAAAGAGCCTGTCATATAAACGAGCTTGTATTATTAATAAGTAGACTCCAGTCTCCATCTCTATATTAAAACAGCTCCAAACACTACATGCTTATGCTTTAACATTATAAAGAATTAAGTAGACAGCCATTTCATAATTACGGGTGGGACATTCTAGCAAATTATAAAAGCTATTTTTGTTTATTACATATCATAAATAATAAACTAGAATTGGTTCTTCACGTTCCGTAAAATTTACAATGCCTTTTCCTCCACACTGCATGCAAAGCATTATTTAGAATTTATTTTCAATATTTTAAATTTGTTTTTCAAAATCTGTTACGGGTGGGACATAATTTGGCCACTGATTTTAATGATGCAAAACAAAAGTTCATTTTCTGTTCTGCTATTACTCTTAGGGTCTTAATGTTGTTATTAATGAAGGTATGAGGGATTAAATACAAATTATAAACTGTTTCCAGGTTCTCAGAACATTTATTTAACTCATCAATAATAATTTAACAAAACTATCACTGTTACGGGTGGGACGTTACGGGTTTGTTATTTTACATAGTAATTAACCACACATATTTTCTGAAGTTAATCTTATACCAAATTGTACCTTAAGATGTATATTTTCTAAAATGAAAATGGACATAGCTGATTACTCTCGACTACTTGGTATTAAAGAGTGTTAAAATCATGCCAAAAATGGCAAAAAAAAAAGTAACTCAACGCAATAAATAAGTAAATCGACATATTTTACACATGAAACCATTTCAGATACACCTAAATCCTTAAAATTCAGAGAATTTGAGGTTTTAAACTTATTTTTGACCACCCAATTAACTTACAATAATTTTATAACTTCTCTCTTTGAGGGAAAAATTCCCATATTTTATGAAATGGCTGTAGAGGATTTTCAAAATTTAGGTCTTTATGTAGGTACCTAGAGTTTGAAGCGAAGAGGAATTATTTATCACTAGGGTTCGGATGTTTACGACATGTCATATTTTTATCCTGACCTCCATTCTCGCCGCAAACACAAATTAGTCATGAATTACGCATTTGTTATCCTAATCAGACCGTTTTTATTTTGCATATAAAGTCATATTTTGGTCATTTTCTTGGCCTCGGTCATATTTCTAATTTAACATCATATTCCAGTTATAAATTCGGTAAAAGAGCACAATTATGCAGTATATATGAACTAAATTATCGACTTTTTTATTTTATTTTTTTTTTCAGAAAAAGAGTCACGGATATTTTGGTTTTACTGTAACTGAAATGTAAAGAGACAGTAACAAGGCCCGGCGTCGCCCTGGTTTTGTAGTCTGTAATACGAAATTAACTTATGAAGGACGTTCGACACTAAGTCCTTATATAGGTATGTAGAATTTTAAATGAGGAAGAACGACTCATCAAACTCAAGCTATTCCTTCAGAAAACGCTTGATATAGCTTTTTATGGCTCATAGTAGACTTACAATTTTTACCCCATTGCTTCTACACATGCCTGGGAGGGGTTGAAATAAGAAAATTAACTTCTGGTAACATAAAATTGTACTGTCTTGACGGAATATTTTACTTCTCACTCGCATGTTAGCACACAACCGTTTCGGAGCTGAAATCAAAAAGAAATTCAATATCACTTTCATACTTTTCTCCCCAAAAACCTGGAACATAGGCTATAGGACTAAAAATGTGTCATCCTATTTTGTCTCCTTTTAGATGCTTAGGGCCTATGATAAACATCCCCATTTCTCAACTAATGTAACGCCTACAGCTATGAATAATGTATCAATGGATAGCATACTCGTTGGCACACACCCAGGCTGAGACAACTGTCTCTACAATACGAGCCCTTATTCTACATCAAAATGTGAAGTGTGAAAATGAAATTCTCCATGTCAAGGGTAGAGAAAGGTATATGACTGCATCACATTGTGCATTATTTTCGTGAATTTCATTCTTCTCTAGCTTCTCTAATTTGTAAAGCCCAGTTACTTGCCACTTCCAAAGCATTATGTGAACACTGCAAACAAATAGATTTTAATGAATTTGTAAATAATTATTGTGATAATGTAAATAGTATTTTAATTGACTGTGTAAATATGTGTAGGCTATTCTTTTTTAGCATGTGTATTTTTAGCATAAATCACAACTCAAACATATTATATCATTTCAATAATAAATATTTGAGGCTAATTGCGGCTTTTTGGTCCTATCATTATTTGAGGGTATAAGGCGAAACATTAATCACCAATTTCCTTAATACTGCAAACAATATATACTGTTGTAATGAGAACTGAATTGCATTTTGATTAATTCAGTAACTCAGAAATTATGTAGCTTTTCAAGGGTTTTTTTATTTAATTTTAATTTTAATTTTAATGTTGTCCGCGTTATTTTTCGCGCTGAACTGGGTATGTATACAAAAGTTCGTGCAAATTGTTCAAGAAATGTAGCTTTGTATAGGGAACATACATAACCGCATACCTACATACACACTATCGATTATATATATGCTGCTTCTACAGACTGTCACATTTTCGCATACATAAAAGCTATCGACCTGGGCCGAAATCGAACCCGCGACCTTCGGCACAGAAAGTCAGAAGAGATAACTTAAGATGGGCGCACTGTTACTTCACAACACAGGGCCTCCTCCAAAGACAACATAAATATGAACAGAAAATGAACGGGATGAGGAAATTACGGAAATTACGGGATTTGTAAAATCAACCTGCCGAATATGAGTTGGCGATTTCATTGTCATAGCCACCCCACTCGATTATTGGGTGGTTGCTTTTATTGCTATTTAACGACGGGAGTGTACTGTTACTTATGCTTGTGACCGTCACCGGTGTGCCGAAATTTTGACCTGTAGAGTCCGTTTACATGCCTGTATATCTACAGATATTGGCTGTCACATTTATGCAAGCAAAGAAAGCAAGCACTCACGCCGACCACTCGTTATTAGGCTCATTACTTTTTAATGTATAAATAAAGTGCGTGCGTCACATAACAAAGGCATCTCTTAATGAAAAACAATAATTATTAGTAGTTTTACTAATTGTGTGTTAAAGGTGAAGGCAGTTATAATCAAGGAGTAAACAATAAGAGGAAAAACGATAAACTGAAAAACTGCAGCACAAGTAATGATGTTGTAAGACTTTTTTACCTAACAGATTAAAAAAAATGACTTACGGAGAGTGTGTTCCATGGAATAAAGAAATTGAAGGTCTAAGTATTTTTTTTTTTTTGCATTAGTGAACACTCTGATAAAGAATATATGACTTTGTGGTCGCAGGGATTGCTTTCTTATGTTTAGGCCTATGTTTATGCCGATGGGCCCAGGAACTTTTGAGGCCAGGCAGAAACGAAGAAAAAATATTACGGATACCATGTTTTGCAAACCAGTTTTTATGATTTCACCAACAAAGATAATCTACAGTTTAATTTGCTATTTTATTAAATTAAACTTTATTTTCACGCTTACTTAACAATATATTATATTAATAATGCAAAGCGTTTATATTAAGCTTTCAAGGGCGGAATCTTCAACAAAAGACTATATTTTTCGGGATGTGGATCGTCAACATAGTAGCCTACAGTATTTTATTTCCCAGCTGTTACTTTTTCAGTAACAGCATTTGAGGAACGATACCTTAACAATCTTTATAGGACTTGAGCAAATTGCTTTTGGTACAGGCGCCATTTTCTCAGACTGACTGTGATGAAAACTCTCCGCAGAGGAGAATTTCTGTAGACCTATATTATAGACTACAGGCAGACCGGTGGATATGAAAACTGAAAATTCCATTCTTATTTTCATTTAATCGTAACATATATATATATACACACAACGAAATTAAACCTATGCCAATTAATGTATAAAACGAGTAGGCCTATCAAAAAAGTGAACGATTTAATTTGTGTGGGTAAATAACTAAGAAAGAAGTTTCCACTGCATCATCTGATTGCTAGAATGAGCTGCGCAAAAACGATATTATGAACACACTGTATGACGTCAGAAAATAATGGAAGTCACATCTATGAACAGTAATAAATACAGTAGGTCCAGAGTTTAATGACAGTAATTGTCTACTTACGCTATTATGCCAGTCTATTACAATCTAAATCACCTTGGATTCTTGTTCCTTTTATTAATATTAAAAAGCTGATTTTAACTCTGAGAGTAAAAAACAAACGCCACAAACCTAACGTATGCAAGAGTCAATAACATCAATTTTTATTGCATGCACTCAGTGGCTATATTTCTTCCCAATCTGTTCCAGCAAAATTTGCAACTGCATCATCCATTATAAAATCAGTTAATGTTTTTCAAATTTATGTTTATATATATATATATTACTAAAAACAACACGGGTCCTAGGATATTTCCTTGTGATATTCCTATATATATATATATATATATATATATATATATATATATATATATTTTTTAATTCAGATGTGTTTATACTCCTTTTAGCTGCGAGCCCGTATCAGAAGTTCGGGATGTATGTCTATACAGTAGGGTAGGCCATGAAACTATTGATTGGCAATTGTTTCTATTATTGGTGTAATTTTTATGGAGTAAATTCCAACCAATATTAATGTAAATGGATATGATATAAGATGGAAGGATGAGGATGATTCATGGTATTTAAATATCCAATTCGGCATTTGCCTTTACGAATGGGGAAACCGTTAAAACCCATATCAAATTGGCCGGTCACGGGATTTGAACCTGGGACCTCCCGAATGCGAGTCCAGTAAGTTACCATCTCAGCCACCTTGCTCAGTATTCCTGTATTATTCTTCCGAATACTACCATAGTACATTATGCAAAGAGGCTATTACGACACGAGTGTGGTTTTTATGAAATGAGCAAAGCTAGTTTCATAATTTTCATACGAGTGTCTTAATTGCCATTAGGCCTATAGGCAAATTGCATAAGACTATTTCTGTTCGACTATCATTAAATGTTTAAGTTTTGGGTTTTGGAACACCTCATAATTGATGTACTTCTCACCTGGCTGCAAACCCGAGAAGATTTTCTACAGCTCTTAGTAATGCTCGTCTTTTCCGATAGATGGCAGGCTACAAAGACATGGAGGCCACAGGGCGTTTCTTGACGCTTTAATGTCAAACAACGCACGTTAAAAACACACGAAATGAACTAAATTTACCATAATATTGGAACTAAAACAAACATAATTTATATTATTTTAAATACGGGTTGTTTAATTACTCATAGCTTTTTGCTGGTTCTCAAAGTTTCAAGATAATTCCGTGTTCGATAATAATCGCTACCACATCTGTATTATAATGAAAATCTGTATAATAATGGATATAATTATGCTAAAGTTACGTCACATGTACTCGTAATAAGCGTAGCACAGTACGGTCGAAGAAGAAATCTTTTTAGCATCAAAGTCGTGTCGTTCTGTCATATGGTAACTTCAACGCTATAGTAAGTTAATATTATGGTAAAATAATTTAAGCGTTTTCCTTTTACCAGAGTTAATTCTCTGAGGAGAGGAACTTACTGTTCACGGCTCATGATGGGAAATGTCACACACATCTTGCAGGCAGTGAAAACTAAAGGCGTAAACTGGCACGACGCGGACATTTTTAGTTAAAAAAATAAGCATATCAAAATGCAAACATGAGAGGAGCTCCGGGATTAAGGGCCTTGAAACTTAAGCTTCATTAGCAGGACTATGAAGCAATTGGGACTGGCTCATTCGTTCAGCGGGTGACTTTAACTACTGCTCATTACAGCTCGGTTTTAGAGAGGAACTCGATACGGCTGGAAGGAATTCCATCTACTATTCCAGTCCATTTTTTACCTTATACATCGTACAATTGTATTTTCTCAAACCTGCTCTTTATAATCAATCAATTTACTTTCGTATTATTTTATAATTTACATTATTATTTTTTAAACATTATTATTAGGGTGCGGAAGTTTATAAAATATCATATTGTTAATAATGCACTCTATTACATACTAATGTTAAAACATGTAGCCTACAATACAAGAGAGGAATTACAGAAAATTGACGTTTTCATTTTGTATAATGTTGCATATTTGTTAGTTTTATGATAATGCATCCATTTGGTTAATATTAAAATATTTCTATATATTCTATTAATTCATCACATTATATATTTCTGATGTATTCTGATGTATTTTAAATACTGTGCTTATATCTCTTAATTCAAACATGTACAGCACATTTGGCTAAGAAATGTTTTGAGAACCGATTGTACAATGATTGACAGTACATTGCCTAACGTTTCATTTAATGGTTTTCAATTTACTAAAAATTGTTGCATTGGCGTTGTTGTTTTTTGTTGTTGTAAGTTTTATAATATAATTTATACAACTTCTACTATTTTTCTGTGATTTATTATGTAATTCAGCTAACACGAGAACGTAAAGTATTAAAGTTACTTAGATGTAGAGCATGTTTCATTGGTTTCAGAGGCATATTTTACAAATTTCAGAATATATTTCGTCTTCTGAAAGAACATTAACTTCCAGGACTTTATTACATACCAATTAAGATAGGATCTCTCAACACGCTGACAACTTGATTAAAACACTGAGCATAAAATATTGTGCCATTTTTAGGCTTTGTTCAAATTAGTAAATAACTTGTACAACTATTCAGCAGTTTTTTTGTATTTCTTACAGATGTAAAATTATCTTATATTTATATGTCCCATAACAAGCACATGTTCGAATGGAAGAGATAAGAATCTATTCTGTGTAAATTCACCATTGCCTACACTGTATGTAGGCCTATATCCTGGGTAAAAGAAATACTGTAATTCAATTTCTACCTCAAACCTATGGGGGGTGGGGGCTTTCAAATTTGTTCTCTCCATTTTTAACTCCTTCACATTCTGTTAGGTAGTGTGATATTCCTTCTTCAACCTTCAGCCTCCAACCTTCCTCGTCTTTCTTAAAACGTTTTAGAAATATCATCCCAGTTCTCAGCCATGCATATCCTTCCCTTCCCGATTACATTGTAGTAGTTCACATATTTCTCTCTTCCCCAATCTGAATGCAGTGAATTGTCCACAGTAAATACTACAAAATAATCAGAAATCGCAAAGAAAAGAGGTAGCACTATTAGGATATGCAAAGAGGCTTCCCAATAACCTGTAAGCCTACATAATACAATTTTCAGATTAAAGAAAAATGCGATTGTACTCTTTGCTATTGTGTTCTTTTGTAGAAAAACGATGGTATGGGAAGAAGCCGTCTTAACGTGAAACACACCATACATGCTATCGCATAATTATAACTGCTCAATAAATTTTTAGAGTTTGTGGTTTTTCTCATTAACAAGTTGTTTACTGTGACTTATGTTGTTGATGGTTGATGAAGTTTAGCAAATCAACTCACGGCCATATAAAATTGGTTTTATGATTTTTTACTCCTTATCAGAAATGACGTAGTTAGATAGTCTCCTAAACAACGCGTGTTTCCTGTAGATATGGCTTCCTCCAAAATCTCGTCTTTCCAGCATGAAACTATCACAACTTCCTTCCATCAGGTCTGTTTCTTCCTCTCTTTATCAGCATATGGTCTGTTAAATTCGCCGCAATGTTATGATGTTATATGAACCATAGCAAAATAATTGCTCATGAGTGTGGTGGCCAGCTGGTCACATAGATATGAGAAAGGCAAGAGCATACTGTTGCGGGTTTACGACTATTGAAGTTTTTGTACAAAAGATGCCGAAGATTATGTGCAAAAGATAATTTTTTAGATGAGAAAGATGTGGGTACCTTCTCCTGATGATAATGTTAGAATACCCCATCACATTAAAATGAATATAAAATCTATTTTGCATTTTGTGTCGTATATGGTTTATGACATCATTAGGATGACACTTCTAAGTAAGGGCAACAGCATACAGTCATATAGCTTCTTTCAGGTGGCATGATAGAAAATGTCCTTAAAAAGGTGCCAGTGCTGTGTTTGATGCAAGAGGAGGACGTTTACAATAACTTTTCTATTGGGGTACATGGTCAATTTCATTGTAATTGTGACTACAATTTTTATATTTGACCATAGTTGACCCAGAGTCCCACAGCCGGAGGCTACACTACTGGGGAGAATACAGATAATACATAGACTAATATTTACATACAATTTGCTATCTTGGTTTCAAGGCTTCGGTGTATGTGTAGATGATGATGATGTGAGTGATGAATTAGCGAAGGGTGAATATTTACAACATGGTACATGGCAATAAATCAGAAGCAGTCAGTACATAGGTAGAAGATGACGATGAGGTGAATGATGAGTGTGAGAACTGAATCATTACACCGTTAGCGGTTTTAATTGCGTAGATATTTCATCCTAACACTCTCGGGAGTAAGAGCAGCGACCGCCGCCGCCAGATCCCAGTGCGACCGGCCAACTCGTACGTGAGACACACTATGTAAAAACATGTAAGATGAAACTCCACTAAAGTAATCGTCATACGGTGTACCATGGACATTAGGCTAAGAGTAATATATATCTAGCCTAATCACAGAGAAATCCAGCTCTACTGTTGACACATATAATTAACATATGAGGGGGTTAAAGCCAAAGTGGTGTAAGTAATGTTTTATGCATTCTGAGAAACAGAAGGTTTTGTTAGATTCATTATAATAAATTACACAAGAAATTGTTGACACTTTTTTCGTGTTGTACATTGCCAGAAGGTGTCGTTATTTCATTATGATTATCACTGAAAATAATTCAAGTAGTTTTTTGTATTTTTTATTGATACTGATTCGTTCGTGACATATTTTTCTCTCTTTGTAATGGCTTGTTCAAGATTCTTTGTAGACTTGAAGTCTTGAACTGACATTCTGCTACAGAAAAAAAGCTTTCTTCTTTTTGACTTTGCGATTATTGATCGCCAGTCAGCTGGAACAACAACGGTCTTACCTCTTGCATAGGATTCTATGGATCCAAAATCGGAATCATTAGGGAGGTATTAATGCCCACTTACCATAAATTTATGGTCAATAATGTCGATGTTATCACTGCTTTGAAGCAGTTTCATAAGACACAGTGCAAAGTTTACAAAACTGCGGATGTAGGAACTCACACTTCACAAACACGTACAGGAATAGTGGTGTAAGTCAATGACTTACACCACTATGGCTGTTAACAAAGCGGCTGTTTCATTCACCAGTGAAACTTCTGCTGCAATTTGTGAGTGTATGAACACAACTAGGACTTACACCAATCTTTCTTTTAACAGACCTGTACCTCAACATTGCTTTGAAATACTTAGGTTAAAAATTTTAAAAACATGACTTATACCACTTTGACTTTAACCCCCTCATATGAGAGGTCTATTAGCAAATCCGGCAATCTCCATTTTGAGAAGAGATAGAAATGCTAACTTCTAATGAAAGTTTAATGCATTTCCTGCTACATATTTAGTATTTGTGTTGCATATTCGACTTCCCACATAGGCCTAAGGAAGGAACTCAGATTTGTAAACCATACACTAAACATATACCACGAACTGCATTACAATTTTATTAGAAATTAGCACTGCTAACTTTATCAAAATGGAAATTGCCGGATTTCCTAATAGACCCCTCATATAGTTATACAGTAAAGCTAACTGATTTTTATAAAAGTGCAATTTCAGCTTCCCAAACCACCAAAGTAAACAAAATCAATGAATTGCTAGCCAAGCATTGGCTATATTGTCCTATATTGTTATACTTACCAGCAGATGCACTGTCACTGCCACCTTGCCTTCATTTCCTCCCGTGACGTCAGGAAGGAATATGCAGCTGTGACACTCTGGTCATTAATTACATATCATTTTCCTACCTGTCTCCAAATCCTTTTGGAGGAACCGCCATATCATGTTACTCTGGATTGTTCTCCAAGCTGGGACGGATTTAAAATGAATTCCAAGTTAAACCCATAGGAGACAAATTACGAATCTCCTTTCCTAGTTTCTTCTCCTGTCGTCATTTTTCCCCACTTCTCTTTATATTTTATTACCGAAATGTACCAACCATGCCTATAGATCGAGTCATGTGGTTCTCTATGTACTGTATAAATTCAGGACTTTTTGTGGACAATATGTATATAAGATATTGTTTTCATACGTAGGTCACTGTAATTAAATTAATTTTTCGAACATAGACAAAAGCAGAGAAATTTTATCCCATGAAAATAAACACAGATATTACACTTGACCTTGGCCGTTCAATTGTTATTAATATTGAAATAAGAATTTTTTTTTTATTAACATTGTGTTTGCGTGTGTGTTACCACGGGAGACAAATATTGGTTACAATAGGCCTGGACTTTAGATTAATTCGCCGCAATATCATGATGTTCTATGAACCATAGCAGAATAATTGCTCATGAGTGTGGTGGCCAGCTGGTCGCATAGATATGAGAAAGGTAAGAGCCCATCGTTGTGGGTTTACGACTATTGAAGTTTTGTAGAAAGATGCTGAAGATTATTACATACCAAAAGTAATTTTTAGATGAGAAAGAGATGGGATAAGGCCATACAGAAAACATGATTAGTAATTTTTTACACATATTACAAAGTACACTCTGAAAACATTTCATAGCTTTATCTCTATTTCTGTGGGGGAAGCCACCTGTTCCATGCGGACTCTACGTTTTACGGAGTTATTTTCAAGAGGAAGTAAAAATTATATCAAACTACGCTAATGTGATGTGGAAATTTTTTAATTTATTTTTCTAGGGAAGAGCTCCACAATTTCCAGCTGATTCCATTATAATTCCTACACATCAAATAAACATGATAACCAGAACTTTTACAGGTCTATGAGATTTTTCGAAAACTTTACTCTTAAGTCTTTCTGGATAAACTTTTGTAAGCAAAAATCTTAATTTCATTACCAACAGCGTCAGGTAAATATGATATGAATATGATTATATATTTGAAATTCAAATGTGACATTTGCCGACTGGATTTATTAAATTGAAAATGATAAATGACCATTTCCTCTGAAATCTGCATATTTTATTAACAACAATGAACATTTACTCTTTCAGACATTAATTTATATTTTAATATAAGCATTCATCAAGTAAAATTATTAGTGAGTTATAATTTCGATATCAACTAGGAATATTTTAGTGGAATAACTGGTTTCCATGAACGATAATTTTAATGTGTCGATAAATTTCTTCGTATTTCAAGATAAAAACATTAATATATTAAGTTTACACCTCAGACTTAATTCAATTTTTGCAGCGATGAAAATTTACGCCAAAAACAGTGAAAATGTCAAATCAATAAAGTTTGAATTTTTTGTCGATTCAACTAGTAACACTGGTCTTTGAACTAAAAATATCTGGAAATTGGAATTTTTATGCAAAAACCAGTATTTGCTTCAACATCTCTACTATAATTAAGAATCCTGTAAGCCATTTCTGTATTAGGAGTGTGGTAACACTCCAGACAATGAAAATGAAAGTACAAACGAGCGTACTTGTTATTCAAGATGAGTCGACAACACCAAGAAAGTAGAAAACTTGTGTTTCGCATTTTAATAATCTCAATGCATCTGGGCACCTGCTATGAATATCCATTAACCATTCCCTCAACACCCGCTTAGAATCCATGGATTTGGAAACTCTCAAGCAAGTTCAAACACTCAAGAGTGTTTTCATTTAAGTAGTTCTCATATCAAAAAAGGTACCGAAGGTCTCATCATAAATATTTCAATATCAGGATATAAATATTAAGGAGATCTGGAATCTCAAACTCAGAAAATATTATCGGTACATTTTTTAATGCTATAATAGGACATCTAGCAAGTCGTGGTTGAATTCTGCGCCATCAAGACAATGTTTTTTTTTTCATATGGAAAAAATAGTAAATTAGTTGTATCTAATTGAATATTAAGGAGGTCTGGACCCTAAAACTCAGAAAATATTATCAGTACATCTTTTTTAATGCTGTAATAGGACATCTAGCAAGTCATGGTTGAATTCAGCGCCTTCAAGACAATGTTTTTTCCCCATAAGGAAAAAATAGTAAATTAGTTGTATCTAATTGAATATTAAGGAGATCTGGACCCTCAAACTCAGAAAATGTTATCAGTACATCTTTTTTAAATGTTATAATAGGACATCTAGCAAGTCATGGTTGAATTCAGCACCATCAAGACAATGTTTATTTCCCCATAAGGAAACAATAGTAAATTAGTTGTATCTAATTGAATTGTATTTAAAAAAATTGAACATTGAAAATCGAAAAAATTGAAGTTTTAATTATTAAGAGATTACCAAAGTGTTGAGATTATTTTACTATGTTATTTATCCTCAAAACTTAAAACATTAAATAGGCTAAATAAAATAAAAATAATTACATAAAATATAAAACGAAATTAACGTATTCATTTTATTATCTCAATATGTTTTGGGATACTAATTAAGTTAATTTATTTTTAAAACCATAATTGAAATGTATCTCCCCCGAAAGACAATAAAATATGAACCTGAATTATTTTATGTGAGACTCTTCGATGCTTGTTTTACAAATTTACTGATGGATTTTTTATATTGTTTATGTTTTTGTTTAAAAAGACATTTGACCCAGAGATATGAAAAGTTTCTAAAAAAAAACTTTCCTATGAATATATAAAATATTTTTAAAAGTTCTAAGGCCATACAGAAAACATGATTAGTAATTTTATTACACATATTACAAAGTACACTCTGAAGACATTTCATAGATGTAGCCTATGTCTATTTCTGTGGGAGAATCCACGTGTTCCATTCTCCCAAACGGCATAAAATTTTGCATACTTATACTTTATTGTAAGTTTATTTCATACTAAACTAAACAAAAAATTAACTTTTTGGCCAAAATGGCTAAATCGATACTTCCATCGTCACATACGTAATTATGCTGTTTTAGGAACTAATAGGCCTAATATTATTATTAATTTGGGAAAATGGTATTTTTCTTATGTCACATATTTTAAAAAGTTTCCTTTCCCAAACGACAGTAAAAAGTTGTTGCTATACATATCAACAAAAATAAGCGACGCAATGAAATACCAGTTGTAGAAATTATTCGATAATTCACCAGAGCGGGTAGTGTACATGGAGGCAGTTTTGTCTTATCAGTAAGATAATACGTATTTACTGACAAGATACCCGCTTTCACTTCTGATCTATCAAAAACAGTTGAGTAATAAATAGTGACGCATTCCAATATAATTGAGAATATTTGAAAATATATTCCTCCGAAACTGTACAGCAGTTCTTTGGTACGAAAATATTCTAACCATTACATAAGTTTCTTAGTTGTGTACACAAACATTGTAAGAGGAAGTCTAACAATACATGATGCCACAGACCTTCATTGTGTAGCGTTTCCATAGCTTCTATAACTTTAGCGTTCTCATCTCAGGACGTAAGCCATCTGTAAAAAATGCCTATTATGACCATTACGATCGTAATTGCACAAACAACTGCTTTGCTGCCTATTACACCATTTTCGTCACTTCTTTCTGGCGCTGGAGCTTCAATCGGGTTGACAGCGTTGTCGCATTTGGCAAGTAGTTCGTCTTCAGAATCAAAAACTTCGCTTTCATCGTCGGAATCTAAGTCATCGGCACTACTGCTTCGAGTTTCAAACTCACACACTTCAACTTCATATCGGAATTTCACACGGCTTCTAGGATCGATGCCGTTAAGAACTGATGAATCTCTTCGCCAGAAAAGATGGCCGGAGTCCCTGCGATCTAGCTTCCAACCTGAGTCGTGATCTGCGAGCAGGTGGTGTGCCAGTTCGACTTCATTGACGGAGGAAGAACCACTATGTTGGGAGGAAGAAGCACTGAGATGGGATGAAGTATTGCTGTGATGGGACGAGGAATTACCGGCACTGCCTTTGTCTTGACTTTGCCCAGAATCATCGCTTGTTATTGGAGACATGCTAGTGAGACGCTTTAAAAACGCTTCATCAGGATCTCCTTTCGCAACAGGTAATGCACGAGACATAAGACGTGCTGTTTTCATGTTTTCGGAATCTTTCTCTATCCGTTTCGCGATGGAAATGTGGGTTCCACGCCGATGAACCATCGAGCCTTGATGCGATATCAACGAATCTGAATACTTGTCATGAAGTTCAGGAGCTGAAAGTTTCTCTAGCTCTTCAATGACGGCATCCGCAGTTATATCCAACGATCCTTCCTCTGTCTTGTGAAAGTGACGAGTTCTTGTTATGGACGGGCTGATCGAATGTTCATCATGAGAAACTGGATGTTGAACCGAGCTTTGATGTATGGGTTTCGGGTTTGAACTTGAATGGGGAGTCTCTTTATGATAATGATGCCTACGACTCGTGCTTGGATTGGGAAAAGCGTTGTGTGAAGTTGGATGGCTTGTACCTTCATTCAACGTGGGGTGATCTTCACTTGTACCAGAGATGTTCTCATGTGGTACTTTACCGTTGGCTAAAGGCTTTCCTTCAATGCCGTTCCTTTCACTTTCTAAGAAACCCATTGTTTCATGATGGATGTTATCTCTCAACCGTACAGATTCGACTGATGCATTATCGTAATCAGGCATTACTAGATTCAGTACTTCTTCAGATGAGAATTTCTCGATAGAGTCGGTAGTACCATTTAAATGTACCGGTGCCTTGTGCTCTGGAATGTCTGATGTATCTGAAGGAGGATTAGGTGCTCTCTCAGCACTTTCCTGGTCTTCTTGCTGCAATAGCTTGTCCAAAGACATCTTTATTCATAGAGAAGAACCAGTAATGCACTTCAACGCTGGGATTACTGTTTGTGAGCTGTAACCTGAAAAATTAAACGCAGTTATGAGATGCGTAAGTTAAAATTAGGTTCTTTTCTAATGACTAACACAGAACCCGACGCTAACTTCATTACCTAGACAACGGTGTACGTGATGAAATTCAAGCCGCATGAACAATTGCCCTACATTAACCTTAAAGACTAATTACTGTGTTAAAATAGATGACCTCTAAGTTTGATTTCAAAATGACATCATGTAATACGGTTGTAACGCGAGGGCAGTGATTATGCAATACCATTTATGAAATATGTCAACTGGACAAATAACATTTTATTTGAGAGGTATGAAGGAAGTAGATACATATTTGTTAGGCGTTTACGTTAAGAAGAATAACTATCTATAAATGTCAAAATATTGGCATAAGTAATGCACAATCTACCGCAGGTGTAAAACCTTATTAATTTCGCAGTATGTTCACTTATCTTTTATTTTTAAATTAATTTCAAGCACTTGTGCCATTCAATAAGCATTTTATACTATAGTTAATACTGCTTTAAGAACACGCTATAACAGCTCATTTTCTACAAAAACAATAAGATAAATATAGCGAACATGCCTAAATTCGCAGTACCCCTAATTTCGCAGTATCATTTTATTTATTGCAAAATTGGGAACAGTAGTGGAAATATTTCATCTTATTCATCAAAGAGGGCATCTTCTCTTCTGTTTTATACATTTTTTTTTTAATTTTCTCATTACTGTTGCTGATTTTGCAGTAAATAAAATAAAAAGATACTGCGAAATTAGGGGTAGGCCTACTGCGAAATTAGGCATGTTTGCCCTATATAAACCAAGTTAACGATTAAGACTCCATAATATCAGAGTAAAACGTAAACCATGTTAGGCAAGTTTTAATAAACATTAATCCTGAGAAAACTCGAAATTTTAGTTGAAAAATGTTCGTAATAAGGAATTTTAATAAATTATACTGAAAAGTTTGATGAATAGTATTTAAGACGTTAAATACAGGGATCAAGAATCAATCGGTGAAAATAAAAGGAGTATAAAAGAGAATTTAACTGTGCTTGCAGATAGCATCAACACTTAATATCACGTATACTATTTCCGAATCCTTTTTGTAAAATAATAGCTTGATCTAGGTAATGTTACTAATATATTTTTTATAGTAATATATTAGGAAAGCAAACTGGATAGGTCACATGTTGAAAAGAAATTGTCTGCTACAAAACGTCATAGAAGGAAAGTTGCAGGGACCTCCATGTCTTGGAAGAAGAAGTCCGCCTGCTAGGCGAATTAAAGGAGAAGATAAAATACTGGTTATTGAAAGAGGAAGCCAAGGATAAAAGGAGATGAGAGCAAAATTCACAGAAAAGCCCAAGGTCCTATCATTGGACAGAATTCTTAATAATAATAATAATAATAATAATAATAATAAATATAATAATAATAGTTAGGCTCGGAAGTTGATGACCTAAAAATGCTTGAAAAATGACGTATAGAATGACCTTAAATTTATGAAGATATGGCACCTAAAATTAAAAAAAAAAACTTAATATTTACTGACGTCAGAAGATTCAAGTCCATCAAGGGCGACTTCAAATAAAAGCAACAAGATGTGTGAGAAAAAAAGATGAAAAATTCATCAACTTCCGAGCCCTAATAATAATAATAATAATAATAATAATAATAATAATAATAATAATAATAATAATAATATTACCACCATCACCAACACCTACAATAACAATAATAATAACTTAATAATAATAATAATAATAATAATAATAATAATAATGTACACTCCTAATTTTATTTTATATATTCATCAGTGCACAATGACACAATGCGGCTGAAATCTGGATAATCAACACAAGGCATACGAACTAAAATTCCAGCGACAGAAATTATATACTTTACTAGAGAAGGCGCTGTGAATGAAATAGATTAACTAGAAGGAAAAGAGTTACGAATTAGAAAATCACAAGAAAGAGGTATAGTCGGATGCAATAAAATAATATACAGAAGACAGGAGACTGATGAAATAATAGTGCAGGAAAAAGATGGATTAACACAGTTATCGAATGAAGTCCAATAGACTGAAGAGAGGAAGACCAAGAAGAACATGGAGAGAAGACTACAAGAAGGTAGACTGACTAAAAGTACACCAACAGAAAATATAACTTTTTAAACAATTTTTTAATCTATTTTATAAGCTGTACATATTGTGACGATAAATCATTGAGAGTGTTTTAACTTTTTATAAGCTCTGATGTGATAGTGTTTTCTCTTACGTCTACAGTTAGGATAAGCTGTGATAACCACCTTTGAAATTTTGTATCACTATCATTTTATGAAGCATTCTGGATTGGTTATACAAATTCAATTTATAGGCCTGTATATTAGCATACATCGTCGTCTAAGTGTGCATAAAATACTCTTTTACCGGTTTTATTGAGGGTGTAAGGTCGAAGAAACAACTAGCGCTATTCAATATGACCCTGAGTGGAATAGATTGTATTAGCAATATTACGTTAGAATTAGGGATGGGTCCTCGACACTTTCGATACCTCGATACTCTCGATACTTGCATGGTATCGGCATTGAACGATACTTCAGAAAACTCGCTCGATACTTTTTCGATACTTTTGTAATTCTGCTATTCTGCAATTAAGTGAGAATGCTAGTATTTTTTAACAAAAACTTGTAAGTGGACTGTTTAAGAAACTAATTTTAGTTTTAATGTAGAGTTTAAAAATAATTATAGGCTACTGATGATATTAAATTTTGTCTCATTGAATGTGCACACTTAATTAATTTAGTTGGTATTACACAGTTCTCTCAAATTTTAATGTTTAATGTACCTATTTATTGAAACTGGAAATGTTGAAGGTATCAAGTATCGAAGTATCGAGTATCGAGGAAAAAATCATGTATCGGTATCGAGTATCGAGAAAATCTGGTATCGACCCATCCCTAATTAGTATGATAATATTGACATGAACTTGAAGGTAAATGGATATTTTATCAAAGTACTGCAGGTCAATGAACATAAAGCTACTGTCTGCTCTATTTAAAACGAGGCACGAGGAAGTGTAACGGATACACGCGCTATTTACACATTGCGTGATGCCAAGAAGTCAATACAAAAACAGGAAACCAACTCAGCTCTTTTATCACTTTTGTATGCGAGAACCTGCCATAATTGAGTTTTTGGTGATGGAGTGATTATCATGTAACGTATGCCATTGTTAAATGGTTCAAACGTGGATTATCTGGCTTTTAAGCTCAATGCAAGCTTTCATTCAGATAGGTTGGTTGGTATAAGGTTATTTAACGACGGGGATGTACTGCAACTTAGGCCCGTGACCGTCGCCGGTGTGCCGGAATTTTGTCCCGCAGGAGTTCTTTTACATGCCAGTAAATCTCATGGCATGGGCCTGTCACATTTATGCATACATAAATGCCATCGACTTGGGTCGGGATCGAACCCACAACCTTGGGCACTCAGGAAGACCCATTCAGACAGGAACTGACTTGTCCAATTTTGTTTATAATATAGGCATCTTTGAAGAGATCTATACTATGTGTGTGGTTAGTACCATCGGGCGGATCCCTCGTGATTCTTTTAGGGGATATTCTCAAAGGATTTTATTGCTGTGATGAGTCAGTCCCCTATCTATTAATTATAACTAATTTTTAACCTAAGGACAACACCAATTCCCTGTCCTTACATGCCATGGGACAATCCTTCCTGCTGAAGAATAAGGCAGAGTATGAATCGACCCTGGGGCATCTCAATCAGTGAATATTTTTTTAGAAGAAAAATAGTAGTTGACATGCTTCCTGAACATGTCTTAGGAAAGTGTGAATAATGAAGTTTTTGTTTTGACGAATATCGAAGAAAACTCCCTAGCCCATGTATATTAGGATCCGATAAACAATTCCAATATAGATGGTTAAAGAAGGAAAAAATTGCAGGTACCATAAGATAATCTACAAAATTATTTTATTATCAGTTTACAATAGTTCTGCCACATCTGCAATAAAAACGTTTTACTATCCTACCTGTTTTCAAATTTCCATAATTATACTGTAATATTGTTTTACGATTGTATTGCATTGGTAATTTCGCTATATACGACCTTATAGGCCTACTTCATAATTTACAGCCTATTTGTTATTTGCAATTAATAACTTCCTCATAAAATGTCCTTATTAAGATTGCTGCATTGGCCATGTATGGATCTGATTCAACACAGTTTCATAAATCGGAATCTAAATGCTTTCCTAGGTGAGTTCTTACAGTACTAGAAGTTTCTTGATACTTCTTATCGTATTGTTTATAACTTTTTGTGAAAGTCCTCTGATATTGACTACGTCCATATCTTCCTTTGGACTCCCTAAAATCTCGCCGTACACATAAAGAAAGAAATTTCTACTGTCCAAATCTAGATATTTGAAATGTTGTGCTTATATTTCTTTTGGTATTATGCAATAACACACGCAAGAGACACATCTTGCAAGATGTAAGAGTGAGAAAAGGATGGGACACATTATGAGAAGAAGAGGACTCCTGCTAGATGGCATAGAAGGAAAAATAGAAGGAAAGAGAAGACTGGGAAGAAGAAGAATTGAGATATTGGATGACATCAAGAAGAGAAGAAATTATGGAGAGTTAAAGGATGCAGCAGAAAATAGAATGAGCTGGAAAATGGAATTTTACATGGGGGTGTAGACCTGCCGTAAGGAAGGAGTACCATGAATGAATTAATAACACACATTAATGTCATTTACTTTTGGAAAAATACTTTTCGAGTCGGCCTAACTGAACTTTAAAACGTATATCCACCACAAATGTTTTGCAATATACTTTCTTATTATAGGAATAGGCTTACTTTATACATCTTCCATATCTTTCTTTCAATATTAAAGAAATTAATGTTTTAATATTTACACAATGTCCCGTTTACATCCAGTCCACTTGTGCGGGGCATTGGGCAGGGCAGTGAGCAGGCGATAATGTAAAAACCTTACTCGTCTTAATCCTGCCATTGCTCCTGCTGCTGCCCTGTGCTCCCTTCGAAGGTGGTTTTTGTGCAGAAGTGCATAGCTGCAAATAATTCCCCTGTCCGAGGTCGAATGCGGCAATGAAAACACTCATTGTTTTCAATGCTGCCACGGAAGTATTTTGAGCAGTAAATACGGCAACGCGAGCAGCAGTGGCAATAGCTGAATGTAAACGAGGCATAAGAAATTAACTTCTTTGTTATGCTTAATTTAATACTTACACATTATACAGTGCACAGTAAGATTTTTGCATTGTAATAAAATTTAGTGAGTTTTAAAGGATTGACAGCAGGTTTTGTTAACTATATTTTATTTTAAATTTATTAAAATTGCACACAAGCAGCATTGAAATTGTACGAGTCTATCCAGTTTGAACATTTTGAAAAAATCGTGAAAAAAGTGTGAGAAAATAATTTTAAAATGTTTCATACAGGAGCATTTTATGTTATTTAAATCTGACGCTACTAATGCCATTTCAACATTGTCGTACAACTTTGAAACTTGGACAAGTGTGCGTGCTTAACGTTACTGATTCGTTTTTTCATGAAATTCTGATGCAAAATGACCAATATTTCACCTAGAATTTATTGTGAGCAAGAATATGCATTCAAATTAGTGTTAATAGTCTGAATGTATTTTTGGATTAACATTGCGGTTATGGTTTATTTTATCGTGTCATTATTAGCATCTTTAGAGGAACACATGTTCTGGGTTGATTAAGAAAATATGTCTGTTAGGGTGGCCAGACATCCGGCTTTTGGCCGGACTGTAAGGCATTTTGCTAAGCAGTCCTCCATCCGGTGCGGCTTTATGCCGGACGTTGATTTGTCCCCCTTTTTGAGACTCTGATGGATCGGTAAAGCATATTAATAAAATTTGTATTCTCCGGTATGTTCCTGCCAATCCTAAGCTTGGCACGCTTGTCGATACTATCATTTGTTAAGTTGGTGCCGCGGAAAAATCTGAATCTATTCCTAAGGATGGCACGCTTGTCCATACGATGATAGCGTACTATCATTTATTTTATATAAATGCAATTATTAAGTAAAATTAGTCAGGGTTATACCATATAATATCTTCCGTCCAGCCGTCCATGCTCGAAGTTTTATACTATTCTAGATTACCGAAGAAGTGTGTCCTCCTTTCTGACATTTTAGAAATGGCCACCCTAATGTCTGTACAAATGATAGTTTAATTTAGGCAATGTCAGTTTTCCTTCTTTATGCGAAACACATGTGGAGGAATTCGTGTATTCAACCTAAAATGCTAATCAGATAATTATGATCAGGGAAATATAAAAAATGTGAACCAATATGTCTGTGTGTCTGCTTGAGCAGTACAACTAGAAAATTAAAAACCGTGCCAAAACCAAATATCAAGTTGGAGTTAGGCCCTCTAAAACAGCTCTAGTAATTTTAAAAATGAATAAAGGGAAATTCAGTAGGGTGCTTACGCATGCTTCCTCTAACCTACGACAGAAAATTAAAGATCATTAGGTTAAAGTGTACATTAATATAACTTACACTTATTAAAGCATCGACCATTCATTTTAATCATACAAGTGCATCTTTGAAAATAGGTCGCATACATGGGAGTTAGACACGACTGGTTTACCTAAGATCGATATCAGTAATCGATCTGTGAAACCAATTGCACCACTGGACGAAGAGCCTTAGCATAATGAATATGATGGCATAATGCAATAACGACACTTTAAAACATGAAGAAACATCTGAAGTATACTACAATGTTCTCCTATTAATAAGTTTAAAAAGTGAACAATAATAACAGTCACAATATTAATATAAACCTTATCAATTTAAAAATATACCTGAGCTATTATAAGCTTACTATGAAGATTCGAAATTTGCAACAATGAATGTTTAATAATAAAATCAGAAAATTTAATTTTAATAGCAATTTACAAAAGTTGTACGACTTTTGATGAAATGGGCTAGACATGTTGCACGCATGGGGAGGAAAGACAATATCTAAAAAATATTGACGACGAGACCCGAAGGGAAATGACCACTTGAAAGACCTAGACGTAGGAGGGAGTACATTATTAAGATATATTTGAGGGAAGTAGGATTTGCAAGGGATGGTTGGATGGCGTTAGCACAGAATAGGGTTGATGGCGGGCTCAGGTAAGCGCGGCAATGAACCTCCTGGTTCCATAAAATAGATACTATTCCTTTAGCTTGCTTAGGAATTGTCTATTGCCACTGAGTAGGTAAGTAAGTAACTGTACGACTGTTACCCTGATAAGGGTTGATGGTATATTCGGAATTTGGGTTCTTCATGAATATGTTTAGAGTCGAATTGATTAGGGTTGCTTTATTGAATCTTTCCATAATTTTATGAGTAATTGAAAAATATAATATACAAAAGCAATCATTTATTTTATAGGCTGAAAAATTGCATCGAGCTCTGAAGTATCTAAACAACAAAAATTATGAATGCCGGTACCTAAAATACAAACGTTCAGAACACATCGAAAATGGAATCCATTCTCAGTTCTGCAGTCCTTTAATAAATCCACCTTTTAAATTAACTTTCTCCATAGTTACAAGAAACCTCTTTGTAAGCTGGTGGTAAACTTAAAATATTAATTTAGTAAGTTATTTTGTGAAAAATCCCGAAAATGAGTATTTTCACTGAATTAGTAACTTCTTTGGAAAGGAAAGAAAAGTGCAAACCTAAATTTCCAGAAAAAATGTTATAACCACCATAAATAACTATAATGAAGGTAAGTAGTTATGTAATTAAGAAAATATGTGAGCAATAAGAAAACAAAAATATAGTTTAATTATACGACTAGTGATGGCCTAAATTTGAAGTTTTCTTTATAAATTACTATAAATTTTGTAATGAGTATTACAATTATACTAATGTAAGCAGAAAAGCTATATTTAGATTTTTGACATAACATCACATAGAATTTAAATTTTAATTTGTTGTAACATACATATATAACACTATTTTTGTAAATAGGCTTAGGCCGATGTAGGGTGCCTTTATGTAATTTATGTTTGAAGGTATAAGGTGGAAAGAAGCAACATACAAATAGAAAATAAGTAACACCTGTAAGCTCAGAGAAGCTTAAAGCTCTATGATGAAGAGTGGAGAGAGAAAGACTAGGGAAGTAGTTTTTATAAGAGGATGATAATAATACAAGATGATTACCAAGTAAATAATTTATAGCTGGGATCCTCGTGCGGACTTCATTACTAAATCAGGACGCGCTCGTCTGGAAAGGTAAAGAAAGTTACATTAACCAACACACCAATCCTGGCTCTCTTCCAGAACTTTCCTGAATAAAAACACAAAATTTCCCTGCAATCTCCACACATGAACGCTACCATTTTACTTTGCAATTCTATTCGCAAATTTAACTCTTAAACTGTCAAAATTTGTTCAAGTGAACAAAATAGCCATTTGTCTTCACTGACTAACCACACATATTTGATTAAGGCGCCACTCATCTGAAAAAAAACTGAGGAAAACTAATTTGGGGAATATCTTTCACTGAATATTGTATGTATAATGCGTGTATTGTCGGGGTTATAAATCAGTTTTCTTGAAGTAAGATGGCAAGTTGGTTAACCTCTTCTGCTGAGGTATAAATGCTCTCACCTAAATATATATATATATATATATATATATATATATATATATACCTCTTCTGCTGAGGTATAAATGCTCTCACCTAAATATATATATATATATATATATATATATATATATATATATATATATATATATATATATATTTAGGTGAGAGCATTTATACCTCAGCAGAAGAGGTGAGAGCATTTTATATATTTTAGTATTAGTATTAGTATTAGCCCGTAACATCCCTATCGGGCAAGGGCCTCTTTCTATGAAAGGTAGCTGGGTTCTTATATATAAGAATAACTGTCTAATGTTTTATGTAAAACATGGGATTTTTATTCAAATATTAAGATTATCATGTTTGGAAATCTGCTATTTTATTGAAACGATCCCAATTGATTTTAAACTTAGAGCACACTGACGAATTTATTTTATGCCTCCTTATATCAATATGATTAAAAATGAAGAGCAAATTAATAAAACATTATATTTATCAGCACTAACTAAGCAAAAAGTATTCCTAAAAAAATTAAGTAAAAATTATTCCTAAAGTTTTGTGGTTCATGGAAATTTAAATAAAAATAACATGAATTAATATGTTTTTTCAATGTGCTTATTATTATTATTATTATTATTATTATTATTATTATTATTGAATCTCAATTTATTGCAGCCCTATTTTGCACTACAGCATCTTAGGCTTTAGTTAAATACAAATAAAAGCATATTTACTACTATAACAATGTAAAGTGAAACTTAAAAAAATATGCTTAAAATGGTAACAAACTAAAATAAACCTATTTTAATATGTTTAAAAAAACTAAAACAGGGTTTATAAAAACCTAAAAATCCGGGCCACAGTTATAAGACAGTCATAGTTTAAACCACCTCAAGCTTTAAGTCTTGCAAGACAATACACCTTAGAATAAGACTCAAACAACGGAATAAGCACTCCCTTGAATGCTCTCACTTATTCTGTATCTGAAGTGGAAATATTATATTACTCAATCTTAGGGTAGAGTGCACATCACATCAGTCAACCTGTCAATTGCTCAACGAAGATGGATCTGAGATCCATAAAAAAAAATAGAGCTCAACAGCTTCATAAACTTGTGACATTTAAAGACATGCAACGACATTGTTGAAATGTGTTTTCAATTGTATTATATTTTATTAATTTATTTGAATACTGAAATGTGATCTGGTCTCAGACAAGCAAAGTTAAGGGCATAGTCTAAAGTTGCGTTCAGATCTAAATTAATAAGTCTACTTTATGATGAGTTGGCTGACTTAACATATTAATTGTATTTTGTCTTGATGCTATTTATTAAGAAATAACATACCTTATATGAATGTATTCCTAAGAAATTGAGAAATTGTACATATGAATTGTACACCGTACGCTGTCTCTTGATGATATTGCTATTTTTATTGCAAGTTTTGCTATCTTAGTTGTATTTGTTCTTTAATTTGTATTCCTAAATAATGATTTTTTTAAACTCCTGTCTGAGTGTGAAAGAAGGCCTTAACTCTGCCAGGTTAAATAAACAATCATTATTATTATTATTATTATTATTATTATTATTATTATTATTATTATTATTATTATTATTATTATTATTAAGGTTGTCTATTTTATTAAGGTTGTAGACTTTATCAAGGTTTCAACTTTAAAGTTAACTTATTTTATTAATACTTACGGAACATACACAACAGCACATTTCAAAAACTTCACTTGTATCTTACACTTTAAAGGTGAAGTAATAAAAATAAATCTTAATAGCGTGAAGTAATAAAAATAAATCTTAATAGCGTGAAGTAATAAAAATAAATCTTAATAGCGTTATAGTTTTTACATAAGCTAAATAAACTTATAGAGTCGCAAAAAAACATTATTAATAAATCTCAAAACTTACATTCGATATTTATGTAAATTAATCTGCCATGAAATTTGAGGAGAATTCTTCCTTAGCAACACGACTCTAGGAAAGTTTGGTATGACACAATTGATTTCGTATGACGTACCTGTCACTGAATCTACGAGTCCACATGAAAACTTGTTCTTCGTGCTCACATATCAAGACAATGATCAATGTCAGCTCAGAAACTCTTACAACCTTGTACGGACGTGCGCGCATGCCTCAACAGCCCACAAGACCACAAACAACACATGCTGACAGCAATCATGCTAAACGTGGCAATTCAGAGCATGTGTCAAGCCTACAGAAGAAGGCGATTCATTTAACACTGCAAAATCTATAATCTTTTTTGCCACTACTTTTAGGGATGACCGAAATGTTTAGAGCAGTGATTATCAAAGTGGGGTCTGCGGACCCCCGGGGGTCCGCGATGGTGTTTCAGGGGGTCCGCAGGCGGTTTAAGAAGAAATAGGATAACTTATCTCGTAATTTTCTCAAATTTCATATCTTCTAAAGCAGCTTCACTGTTCACATTAAGGAGTAAACCCTGTTTGTTACCATTGATATTGTTATTTGGTCTATTGAATTTAATACATTTGAATCAAAGTATTTATTTAGTTTTTTTTTTCAAAACCCAGAGGGGGTCCGCGAAATTTTAATTTTTTTTCAAGGGGTCCGCGGACTGAAAAGTTCGGGAACAACTGGTTTAGAGTGATTTGCTAACTTATTTGTCCTAGAAACTTGAAATTTTGGCACACTTCTTTAAAACGTTAACAGAATTTGAAGCTTAAAATATCATTTGAAATGTCTATTAGTTTTTTCAGATATTAATATAATTGATTTTTAATCAAAGTGAAATCTATTTCCTCCGACAGATATTAAAATGAACCGAAATATGTTATGTGCGACTTTTTGATGCTTGATTCACAAGTTTACTAATGTTATTGTTTATACTTTTAATTTTAAGAAATATTTTACTCAAAAAACGAAAAGTTCAAAAACTGAAGTATAATTATATTTATTTTTTGTAAAAAATAGGACCTATACAGAAAATCTGATCAGCCATTTTATTACTCACATTGTAAAGTACATTGTTAAAAACTGTCACTGCTATATCTACATATATATAGATATATACATATATATATATAGATAATAGATAATTCCTCAAGGAAGCTAAAGGAATATTATATTTTTTATGGAACCCGAAGGTTCTTCGCCGCGCTTACCTGAGCCCGCCATTCAACCCTATTCCGGCTAACTCTATCCAAATATATAAGATATATATTATTTTATTTTATTATTATTTTTTTTTATTATTATTATTATTATTATTATTATTATTATTATTTTTTTTTTTTTTTTTTTTTTTTTTTTGTGGGAGAAGATAGACTTGGAATGTGACAAAATAACATGCAAACTGATACTGAGAAACAGACTAATAAAGTTTGCATGCATACTGAGGTTTGAATGGTGTCTAAACGGCATAAAATTTTGCAGTTATACTTTAGGGTATGCTTGATTTCTTTATATTAAAAAAAATCTCGCTTTTTGTCCAAAATGGCTAAATCAACACTTCTGTCATTCTTTAATCACATCCTCAACTGGGGGGCGAACCCTGAACCATTCTATAAGCCCCCACAAGTTTACTAACAAGTTAGTAATATCTAGTTGCAACGGAAGTGCAATAATATGGAAAGTTAAGAGTTGTGGAACACTGTTTTTGTATTTAAGTTCTATTTAAAGACTGGATTAATAAACAGATAGGCCTAAATGCATGAATTATGCAGTGATCTCATAAGAAAGGTTAATGAAACTTCTTTGAACATCGAGGTCATACCACCAGTAAACCATATTATGGCTGATGGTAAGTAAATATCAAATTCGGCATTTGCTTTACGACTAGGAAAACCATGAAAAAATCCCAAATCAAAGTGGTTGCTCACGGGATCTGAACCAGAGATCTCTCGAATGCCACTCTCAGCTACCTTTCTTAGCATACCGTTAATATTAATCGATTTTAAAAATGATAATAAATGGGCCTAGTTTATGTTTCTACCCAGCTACACACTAAGACCAAATACAAAACCTTGACAATGTTTATTGAAATTCTAGGCAAGATCGACATGAATATTATAGCTACAAGAAGCTAAGGTAATTTCGGCTAGTCCAACATTACTTTAAGAGATGGTATTTATAAAGGCCCACTCGCAGTAAGTCTCACGATTTCTCTCAGTCGTTAATAAAGAAGTTTCCCCCCAAAAATGCCACAAGATTTTACACTTCCCTTCTCTATTAAAACTTTTGGTGAAAAATTTTAAAGGCTCAGTTATTAAAAATAGCTGATTATTTGATAGGTTATGTTCGTACTGGTAATAAAGCGCACAAATTACATAGTGTAAAGAAGCAATAATCTTATTTTTTTCGGTAAAAGTACAGAAGGCAACGCGTTCCTTGAATAACTCGGGTGTACGGAAAAATAGTGCTATAAATTGCGTTTTAGGAAGTAATTAATATAATACATACCAAGCATCTTCGTTATTTCCGAGTATATATTAGGCTATATTTAATAAAGTACCATATTAATATTTCCTATATATGTATTTAGAGGCCGACATTTATATGCATATCATTATTCCATGTCATGGACCAAATATATTATACTGTGGGATATAAACAAAAAGATCTATTTTCAAAATCACTAACATATAGTGACCACGTAACAACTGAATTGCTTTTTTAATAAATAAATACCAAATATAGTTTGTACATTTAAGATTAATATTAAATCATAACTTGTAATGGTACTTTTAGTCACTTTGTTTTCCATGATTCATTCTCAATTGTAAATTTTTAAATTTTTATCATTTTTGTTTGTAATTTTTTTTTCGTATCATTATTTAAGTATTTATTTCATATGAACAATCTTATTGTTTTTGGCTAAACCTAAAATATGTTTGTTTTTTATATAATGTTTATATTTTAGTATGACTGAACTGACCCCGAACATGAGCTATGCTTATGCGGGGTAATTGTAATAATTGTGTTTGTATTATTATATTTGTATTTGTAATAATTTTGTAATCCTTTGTATTTTTGTAATTTGTAATAATTAGAAAATTTTTTAATAAAAAATTCACATGAAAAAAAAATTGCATGACGATTTTCCCGCTCTAAAAATTTACTTTATTGACTTTGGAACTGTGCGTTAACCCAGCAATAATATACTCCACACATATGAATATATAATTATAAGTGCAAAGTGAAGAACGTACAGCATGGAAGGAGGCGAAAAACATTCTAAGAATAACGCAGAACACATACTAAAAGAATGTGAAGGCTAAAAAAAAGCTCATTCAGCGAACTAATGTTTAAATAAGCACGTAATTATGTTCTTGTTGGGTATTTGCATACCAAAACAAATTGCTACGTGATATGAATATTGGTGAAATACAGAGCTTCTAAATTCCAGAGCGAATGATATTGCAAAAATATTATTGATCCAAAATGAAGTCAGATAATCGTAATAAAAGTTGTGAATATAAATAATTGACAGTGTTCAAAATGAAGGAATGTTTGAGTAATTTTCCTTCCTTTGTTTCCAGTCTGAGTTTTGGAAACCTATAATAACTTTCACTTCTATTCTTCCCGGACACATTGTATTTATGTGGAAAATTCCTAAGAATGATTTCTTACATACGGTACATTAGTGCAATCGATTTAACACCAAAACTATGCCAAATCTTTCACTTAAATGCACGTACTCAGCATTTGGAAGTACATATTAAAAACATCACAAAAATATGTACATGGACTTTATGTATAGGGCTGTGTCTGTTTCTGTGTCTTGATTAGAAATCATTACAAAGAGCCTATTGAGGGAAAGATACAGAAAATAATTTTCAGTCTTGTGCTAAAATGTATAATATTTCCACCTGCTAAGATTTTTCCTTGTACTGCTACTGTCGTGTTAGTAGAGACCACCATTGTGTGGGTAAAGGAAAGGAAATTTGGCATTTGTTTCAATATAAAGAGTTAACATGAAATACAACAGTAATCGTATCAACAATAATACATTAATATAAATATTTTATAAAGAGTTGAGGTAAATACAAATAAGTAGATCAATCAATTGGTGGTGAAATTTTAACTACTATTAAATATATTGTACTCAGATATTCATTATAGCCTTTAGAGCCTTCATCTAAATTTTCTTTAAATTAAAATTTTTTTTTAAAATTAATATAATAGTATGAGTAAACATATAATTCATATCAATACAATAGTAGGTACTTAGATTACAAATCACTTAAATTCATTATTGTGAGATGATCGAGCACTAAAAACGAGTGGTGTGGGTGAATATTAATACCATTAACAGGCAATAATTTGGTAACTATTAATTAAAATTATATTCAGATTACAAGACAATTTGAGGAAAAGACAAATTTACATATTGATCACTAGAAATACAATAAACGAACCTGTAAATAATTAAATTAAATATAAAATGCAAATTAAAGAGAGATCATCTAAATCAGTGTCCGGCAGATGCTGCAGTTGTGACGTAAGAGCCAGTCATCTCGCAAGAGCTTCGGAGAGAGAGCAGTTGAGTTGTATTGCTGTCAATACGCATCAGCGCAGTGGCGTTCACTGCAGCAGTAGAATTGTATGGTAAATTTAGTGCATTCAAAGTAAAACTAGACTTATGAAAACGTCACCTCACTCTCGGAGACACGTCACATTTTCCAAAGTTGTCTACAGTATGTCATCGAATTACAGACCTAAATAATTATGTGCAAATATTAGAAGAACTGGATCAGGAATTTGATTGCCGATTTCAAGATTTTGCAAACCTCCAATCCGATATTTGCATATTTGCGACACCATTTTCTGTGGATATTGACAGTGTTTCAACGTCATTGCAACTAGAAGTCATTGATTTGCAAAGTGATATTAAAATGCAAGACCGATTTCAAAACAAAAAGGATTTATCTATATTTTATAGAAGATTTCCCCAGGCAAGATTCCATTTAAGAACGATCCTGTTCAAAACAAAGAGGCGTGGCTGTCATAGCCCGCACGTGAGAACGCACGTGTTCACCATGTTTAATGCTAGTTTGTTTATTCTCAGTACAACTCATCCGCAGGGTCGTCGTGAACAATGAATCCTTTATGTTTTGTTTGCTAATTGATATACTATAATGACGACGATGCCAGTGAGAGTTTGTTATTTCACGTGTAAATATTGATATTATTATTGCATGAACTTACGAACACTCGTTAGCCACGCTCTGGTAATGGCGCATGCTAATGACATTAACCAATCACGTTTTGTCACATGATGCGAATTTTCCGCGAACTCTCTGTGAGTTCACCTCCCCTTTGTTTTGACTAGGATCAAACTAGAATGGGATCAATAATAGAATGTTGAGTATATTTGGATCGACGTAGGCCTATGTATGTGAACAGTTCTTTTCGTGTATGAAGGTCTACAAACCACAACATAGGAATCACCTATCTGATCAGAACTTAAAAAATGTTCTTCGTTTGTGTGTTAGCCAGACTATGACGCCAAATATTGCAAAATCAGTGGACGAGAAAAGAGGGGAAAAAATCTCGACAATGCCTTCAGCTTGGGCACGATAGTGACACAAAGTAAGGGTGTGTATCACAAGTCTGAATAGGCCTATAGGCTACTTTTCTCACAAAGGTGTATAGTTTAATTTGTATATTTTGTGTAGTTTGTATATTTGGTGTATTCTGTATATTTTTTCTACTTTAACATTTTTCAGTTTCCGAGTAGACAAAGTTTTGCAGTACTGCTTAAAGTATTCTCATGTTTTATGTATTTGTATGTTTATAGCAGTTTCGGAGCCTCATTTAAGTATGCGGAGGCTTCCGCACCTGGATGTATTATGCATTTCAGATTATTGTAAGTAGGGCCTATATTAAATTTCATTACAAACAAAACTGTTCTGTTACATTGATTTATCACAGTTGTACTCTTTTGTTTTCGTACAAATGTATTGTAATTGTGCTATTACCATACTATCAACGAAAACGGAGCGCACTCTGTCAGTGCATAGACGTCGTACCGCCACTGGCCAGGAGAACCATTTCTCCACGCTGCGCTTTGCTCAGTACGGAGATATTGCCGAGCAAAGAGCGTTGCTGCTCTGTAGTATGACGTCACGGAGCACGGATCATGCCGGTCACTGATCTAAATAATACAAGGGAGTCGATTTAATATTAGGAAGTTTATTACTAGCAAGCTTATTATTATTTTCTTTTTCGCGTGAATATTATTATTTTAATGTAAATAGTTAACAATGAAATTCATTGGTGAGAAATAGGTGAATTTCATTATTTTTTTCTCAACAATCAATTGCTCTACAGTCTTGCAATCTGACATACCCTGTATTGATTACATCTACAATTGCATCAAAATTAATCAAACTGTTGCAGTTATGGGTAATTATCGTTTCCAAGTGGCTACCATGTTTCATGCACTGAACTGCAGTTTCCTTGGTAACTTCCACAAATATAAATATTTCTGAGTGACTATTTTTCTGTGTATTTGTTAATATCATATGAACAACTCTATATACGATCATTCACTTAACATTAATAATTTAATTTATATATATATTTTAATGAAAAACAAAACTTTAAAAAATGGATTTAAAAAAAAATACTTATACTGTATATATTTCAAAGATTACAGATGATGTTGTTCATATGATGTTTGCAAACAGAAAAAAGAATCACTAAAAAATATTGTCATTTATGGAAATTATCACGGAAACGGCATTTTAGTGCACGAAATGTGGCTGCCATTTTGTAATGATAACTACCCCAAAACTGTAATAGTTTGATTTATTTTGAAAGCAGTATGCAATTGTAGAAGTAGCAAATAAAGTGTGTGTCAGATTGCAAGATTGTAGAGCATTAATTTATTTCTCACCTATGAATTTCACCTTAAAAGAATGTGATTATTTAACTTGAAATGTAATTATTTAGGTTTATTTCAGTGCAGTTTGCCAGTAATTGATTATTTAGTTAAGAGTAATTTTTCTTTGTTTAGAAATATTAGTTGTAGTGTGGTTATTTAAATATTTGTAACAATCTGTAAAAGGTTTCACACTGTAATTTTGCCAGCAAGTACAAAGCCAAATTGCAAAGTAAATACATTTATTATTATACCACGACCCTGTTTCAAAGAACTTGCTAATAATAATAGTTAATAATATTAGAACTCATAATATCATTCAATAGTTACCAAAATCTGGTTTCATAGAGATATTAACACTACTCATAAAATCTCTTCACTAATATTATTACTTCATTAGTCAGCTGATTGATTTGGAGGTTATGATTGGATTGTAGTTTGTGTTTTTTCCCCTAATTAGTCTTGACGCCAATACTATTTCAAAGCAGCACGGCCGACACATATCTTCATAAATGAAACAAAAAATAACTACCTCTAAGAAATGAATAAATCTGCCAGGCACTTATTCAAGGTAGCAGTAGGCTTATGTGCTAAAATCTAACCTCAAATCCTAAAAACGTATTATGTCAAAAAAATCCTATGATAGTGTATGTAAGCTTTTTCTAAATTTATAATTAAATCAGAGTGATTCATTTTCCACAATTTTAAGATAACAAAATCTGAATTTCATAGGTTTGAGAATAACTTATTAGCCTAAATACACTTATATTAGTTCTACTAATATTATCAGTAAATTATCAGTAAATTTTATTAGTTCTGCAGTCTGTGAAACAGTTTACTACTAATGTTAACAATATTTAGTAATAATTTAGAGGCATGAACTCATAACTAATATTATTAGAAAATATTCTTATGAAACAATAGACTAATAATAATAGCTAATATTATTATGTATTTGCTAATAATATGAGTGTAAAAGTTCTATGAAACAGGACCCAGAATTTGGACATGCCTATATCCACTATTTTTCAGTGACACCGTACTGGCAATTTATTCACTGTTTGACCTAACACAAAGTATAAAATTCATTACATGGAAGCCTCTTTGTGAGCACGTAACAATTTACTGCAGCTTGTTTGGGCAGTTTGTTGGGCACTGTCACCGTCAGAACTAAATTCCTTTCCGTTACTGTTCAATACAAGAATTGTGTGCTGCGAAACAGAGCCAGGAAGTACACACTGTACCAGAGCAGCGATTCTCTTGTGCAGTTTCCGGAGTTCTCCTTCAAACAGGAAATTAAAACAGAGTGCAAATCATACAATCGCCATTTTCATGCAAGGCCCAACGAACAAACAGAAAAAAAGTAACTTTAAAAAGCACCGTATACATTATTAATGTCAGCTTGACCTTCAATGTGTTTTTAAACTTATAGAGATGCAACAAATCGTCGGAGTTACAAACAACAGGTGGCTACATTAATTAACTACATAAATCAACCCCCACTCTACTTTCTGATACCTAATAAGTAGGGCACCCATAAAGAGTGAGAAGCATTAAAAGAGTAACATAAATTTTCTAGTGGTGAAATAAATTAAAGATTTTGAGGCCTAGCTTATCAAGAACATTTAGACTTTCATCTTTTTTATTTATTTTATTTTATTTCTTTCATTTTTATTTTAGTCATTTGTATTACATATCATGTTATTCAAGTATTTATGTTCGAATTTTTCCTTATATTTAATGTATGTTCTTGTATTCATGTATATCAGAACTTCTTTAATTTATTATTAATCATTATTATTATTATTAGTATTATTATTATCATTATGTATTTCATGTTTTTACCCTGGCTGAGTGGTAGAGAAGGCCTTATGGCCTTAACTCCGCCAGGTTAAATAAATAAATAAATAAACATTTAATGATTTTATCCGAATAAGTGTAAGTATAAGAATACAGTGTATAGCCTATATGTGAACAAAGAAAGGTAAAGTGATCTCTGTACAGGCTTTGGAAGGTTCCAGGAAGCTGGGACTCCCAGATTTTAGACACTGGGACATGAAGGTTGGTAAGGTTGGTAAGGTTGGTAAGGTTGTCAGCTTTAAGCATCGGCCATCTTTACCCCAGAATTGCTTCTGGTAGTCATTTCTGTAAGAGGCTGAGTCAACCCCAGGGCCATAGTGCCATCAAAATGATTAGGCCAATTGAAAAATCCCAGCGACCTCATCGGGGATCGAACAACCATCAGGTTTGAAGTCATATACATACATATATATATAATATATGTGTGTGTGTGTGTGTATTTCTGTTGAACAAATAAGCAGATGGCTTTGCTTTACGGAAGCATATGTTACATATATTACTAGGTTACGTTAACGACAGAGATCTCGTGCAATTGATGTCAGAAGCAAGATAAGCAAGATAACAGTTTCAGCCTGCCGAGAAACCCCTTAGCTTTGCCCTCATTGGCACCTTAGTTCTGTGACACTTAAATATCTAGAAATGTGTATGTTAAAAAAAAATACTAGATCCAACCGTTCGATCAGAGCGTAATACAGAGCAGGCGAATGAATTTAGACAAAGAAGAATATTTATACAGCTAGTCAAAATGTGGTTGGACTGATGTTAGTAAGTCTAGTAGACAAACTAAATTTACATGGATCAGATATTAAGATCTGATAAATTAAGATAAATTAAGAAAGGAGTATAGTTAACGTTTCTTAGGATTCCCTGAGGAGTTCTATATTACATCAGCATCATATTTCCATTTTAAAGATTTCTAATCCCCAATTCTGGGCTGTGATCGAAATTTAGGATATCTGATGTCACTGATATGTAAGAAGCTGATCTGTGTGAATAGTTAAAATTCATTATTAAAAAAATTCTACCTGGTCCAGATATGAATCTGAGAACCTCGGATTCAGAAGGGGACACGCTACCAAGGTCGAATTCACAATAAATAAGAATCTGGAATATTTTATAAGCGTATTGAAACAAATTATTGACAGCCTAATTGATTGCCAATGTTGATAGTTTAATCGCATGATAACTCCGAGGGTGTTCTATATGTTTATTGTATTTGGAAACAGAGGTTCCAGGAGCATTTGTTAGTAAACCAATTAATATTAACTACAGTGAATCACGCAAATCACTCGTTTCAATTTCCTTGAACTCCACCCGAATTCTCTATTGGGACTCTCCGATGGCTGATTAGTTCTAAACGATGCCGACTTTGTCTGTTAGAAACTGGGCGATGCAAGAAGATTTAGATCTAACAGAACAATACTCATCATTCAGTTAAACTAGAAAGTACTAAAAACTCGCCTCTCTGTTTAATTAATAGCTTCGGAAATGAGAATAAATCTAAAAAATAATTGTCTACTATACGGTTCTTTATCAAAGATTCTCATTATCTCCCTTTAGGAAGTGAAAGACAGAGGAAAAATGAGCGGGATAAAAAGATAGTAAAAGGGAGAGGGAGAGAAATTAAGTGAAATGAGAGTGTAAAGGAGAGGGAGAGGTAAGAAAATGGGAGGGAGAAGACAAGGAAAATTAGTAATTGTACTACCGGTACTACCATTATTAACACTACTATTACACTGCTATTATTATTAACCTTATTATTATTATTATTATTATTATTATTATTATTATTATTATTATTATTATTGGATATCCGGTCAAAGAATCCTATTTTACCAAATTATATGTTAAGAGTTTTTGTTATATGAAAAACCAATATTACGAAAAATGTCAAACGCACGTTTCTTTGAATATTTATTATATATTACTCTATAAACTAACAAACAAAAAAAAACCTCCGTGACTCCACATTCCTTGAGGGACTAGGCTTTATCCGACCGCTGCGTCATCTACCAAAGTCAGAAATATAAAAACAAAGAAGGAAATGGGGAACTTTTTAGGCTATATTATATAACCAAAGTGAAATTAAAGAATTAGAAGAATAATATTACAAAAAATTGAACGATGGAAGATTGCCCAAGGTGGTGATGAACTGGGAACCTGAGGAAGACGAAGGAAATGAAGGCCGACTAATACCTGGATGGATGGTATAAGGGGGAACATGGTAGCAAGATGAAGATACGATGGACAGAGGACTGTGGAGGAGCAAAATTAGTTAAAATTAGAGTATATTATGTATTGTTTGGTTGAGTGAAACCATAACATTGTGGGGGAAAAAACCCTAAGAAGAAAAAATGAAGTTCAACCTTTGGTGATAAACTACAGTATTTCTCTCCCGAACACAAACTTTGCTCATTCGTGGTAATGTTAGTTAAATAAAAGAAATTCGACTGAATCACTAAAGACAGAAAAATAAGCAAAATAAATAGACAAAGAAACTAAAACGTGCTTTGAATTTAACCGGTCCTTTCACAGCTTAATTTTTGCATAGTTATATGTAACCGTCAAGTGAAATCATCTGTGGGCTTTAAGTTTGAAATCAAGCAGGAAAATTTCAGTAAAATAGTTGGTTTTCGTACAAGACAAATCTTACTTGTTAATAAATTTATTATTCTTAAATTTGATATAAAGGAATACTCCATCGATCTTATCTCCGCTTATAGGCAATTTTAACGTGACGAATTTATACGACAGTAGCAGTGAAGACAAGAATATATGTAAAACAAATTAATCCCCTTCCCTTCTCCTAAAAAAGCAGAGATGAAGACACGTCATGTAAAAATCTTTTCGCTTTCCTAGATATTTATCAAATTTTGTATTATTTTTAATACTGGTGAATTGGGAGAGAAGGTCACAGTGGGAACTTCGCCAGTTTAAATAAATAACTAAATAAAATATAAATTAATAAAATAATTATATAAAAAATAGTATCAAATAAAAGCTAGCATAAGGCTTGTAGGCAAAAGTTATAGGCCTAAATATAAATTTTTATAGGCCTATGTCTGTAACTCTATTTCAACAGTAAAAAGACCATCTGAGGATAAAAAACGTAGGACACTTTGGACAACAAAAGTTGTTTTTATTTTCATTTTATAATACGCAGCTAAAATCAGTTATATTGAAAAAGTTTCCCCAAATCCGGTAAAAATTATGCTTCTGGGATAAATAGGATTTTAAAATAAATATGAGAAAAGAATTGATTTCACATTATGCTCTTTCCCCAAAACTAAAACAAATATTTAACTTAGTTTAATACACCCACTTTTAAGAATTCTATGAGCAATTATCGAACTGTGAACAAAAAATAAAATTTAACAGGCTGAGGGGACATGACATACGACATACCTTTATGGTGTAATTCGTTAAACCAGTAATTACAGTACATCAAGGATATAAATATATGCTTTAACAATAAGTTATAGTACATCCTGTCATACTGAATTGTGAATGGGGACTGTACTAATTTGGATAAAATGCATTTTATGTAATTACCCTTAAAACAATCAAATATAAAGTAAATACCTCATGATAAGGCTATCACATTTAAAAAAAATCTTGACAAGATGGCGGACATGACAGAAGTAAATTTTTCACCTCTTCAAACTTGACAAAACTAGAGCTTTCAACACACTTAGCTGACTAAAGCAGCACTTTTAACAGTTACACTAATTAACATTATTTCTATCCTTTAGTAAACGATTTATTCCTATAAAATCCATTGTATTTATATTTTGCAGCCAAGTCTAACAACAATATTGAAAATGCCTCTTATACACAACAAGAACTTATGGGTACGTCAAAAATGTATTAAGAGATACGAAAGAAGGTCCGAGGAGCCATTTTTTCTATATTCACGGTGAAAATATATTCATGTTGATTTGACCAAAAATTTAATGCTTTCAGTCAATTTCAAACATCCCTCCATCACAGGTCTAATTTTGTTAATTATAGACAGGATGTACTTAAAAGATCCGATGTGGCTAAATTGCCCTGTGTGTATTTAATTAAGTACTATGCCTTAGCCCTAAATGGGACACATGTGGCTCATTCATTCATTCATTCATTCATTATCAAGTTACATAACTCTACATATGAATCCAAATGAATAATTTAGAAATGATGATGTCACTCTAAGTCGGAGAAGGAAACGAGAGAAGAAAGATGAGAAAGATAAAGAGGAAGATATGAAGATGAGAAAAAGGGAAAGGACAAAGAAAATGAAAAGGAAAAGGAGGCAATAGATAGTCTAAATATCATGAAGAAGAATAAAAATAGTGAAATATGAATGCGAGATTTCTAGGACAGAATTTATCTGTGAATATTTTCCATAAGGACGAACAAAATGCCGATCTACGTCACGCTGGAGAGTGACTCACGATTTTTCAGATCGCAGTAAGATGTGAAATATTACAGACAATTATATTACTCTAAACAGCTGTAATTCTCACTTAATTAAATTTGACTCAGCACTAAACTAAGGTACAATCTAAAATGGATATTACTGCGGGTATATGGGCAATTTTCATGAAGATTACTACAGATCGCCATGCAAATGTAAGTTCAAGGCTTGTAAACAAGATCAGCAGAACGAGCAGAAAAAGGAGGAAGAAGAACAAGAGCAAGACAAGAAGAAAAAAAAATTATGACGATAATCTTCAACATGGAAATGAAAAAACGATACAACATTTTGTTGGATAGATATCTAATTAGTAGGCTAATTACAGTAGGTATGTTTACTGTGAATGCGTTCCAAATGTAAATTACGTCATCTGTTTCTAAATCGCAGTAAGGCGTGGAACATTGGATTGTATAACAGCTTCCAAAGCTACGATTCTCTCCTTTAAACCTGACAAAGAATTAAGAATCTTGGTGTATTGTTATTTGGATTTCAGGTAATATATTCATATATTATACTAACAAATTAACAAACATTTTCCTCTTAGTTATTAATATAGTATCCACTTGATTCCGTGTCTACAGAACTGTGTACAATTCTGCGATAACTTGTAAAATCCAGAAGGCTTTTAAACAAAAGAAGAATAAGAAGGGAAATAAAATGAAATGAGGACTAGAAGTAAATAAGAACCTAAATACCATTTTTGGTGAAAATTACAGTGTTGTAAATAACTTGAGTACATAAACCTAAGGCACATAAGTATTAAGTACCGGTATTATTATTTCTAAAGTAGTAGGTATTTGGAAACGAATGTGCTAAGAGCTTCAGCGTATTTTATTACACTTTTAGCCTCGAAAATTTTTGTTACTTTATACATATTTCTAGGTATTTTTAATTAACTTTTCAATCTAAATGGCGTGTTGAAAAATACTGGAAAGGCCTCCTCTAGTGGGATTAGCCTACATAACAAAAACTCGTTTGTAGTTGGAAAATGACAGCAAAATTATTGATTACGTGAATACCAAATATTCATGGCAAAACATTTGCCTGTGAAAGTAGATTTTCTGCAATGGAAACGTCAAAAATGCCACGTGTTTATAAGTCAGAAACCACACACAGTATAACATTACTCCAAACAGCTGAGATCCTCACCTCTTTACACAGAATGTAGAACATACAGTTATATCCAACAAATTCCCCTGGCAGACATGTGATGGCACAATTACAGCTGTGATATGACTAACACTGGGCGAGTGAGAATTACAACTGAAGCGAGAGTCCAGTCCGCCCGCTGCTTTGCTTGCTGGGTCACTCAACCAATGCTCGCCACCACACTTGCTACTTCCAACGCAAATACAAAAAGACAAGACCTCATCTTCCTACTGATGACGTAAAACAAGAACCTGCGGAACTGGTTCCAGCATATCATCTCTGTCACCCACTCCTGAGGTCAAACAAACAACACTATGTACCTTTGTGACCCACTAAAATAAACCGAACAACGTGAAAGCCATGTCAAACTCAAAAAGTATATCGATATATTGATTTCGTACAAGTTTGCTTGATAATGCCTGTAAATCTATAGACACGCATATTTGCGCACACATAGGTCTAAAATCTACCGACCTGGGCCGGGATCGAACCAGCAAATAGAGCAAAGAGAGCCAGTGCCATACTCGCGACGCTACCCAGGCCCACAATAAATGATGCTGTGATCTGTGGAGACAGTGAAATGGTTTCCATTGTGAACGCCAATTCCTTTTATTTGTGACTTTGTTTCGAAGTTCCATTTTCAAAGACTGCTTATTACATTAACTGTATATTGCATGTAGACACCGTTCAGGTTCCTCTCCTAACGATATTAAAGAGTTATAAACTAGAACTGAGATTACCCGCATAAAAGTTAATTGGTTAACTGAGCAAGTAATTTCAAATTCATTTTATCAAAATATACTTTTGGAAAAATTGAATCTATACATTTTAGATGCTTAAAAATGTAATAAGTACAAAAACAGTACAACAATAGCCAACTTATAGGACTACAATAACAGCCAACTTAGAGGACTACAGCAATAGCCAACTTATAGGACAACAATACAACTTATTGGGCTAAAACAATAGCCAACTTATAGGACAACAATACAACTTATTGGGCTAAAACAATAGCCAACTTATAGGACTATAACAATAGCCAAGTTATAGGACTACAACAACAGCCAAGTTATAGGACTACAACAATAGCCAACTTAAAGGACTACAACAATAGCCAACTTAAAGGACTACAACAATAGCCAACTTAAAGGACTACAACAATAGCCAAGTTATAGAACTACAACAATAGACAACTTATAGGACTACAATAGCCAAGTTATAGAACTACAACAACAGCCAACTTAGAGGACAAGTGTCACTCACAGAACCTTAATATAGCCGCATACTCTTTGGGGATTTCAATACATACTTTCCAAAGATGAGAAGTTAAGACTTTTTGCCTTTACAATAAAAAAGTAAAAAAGCTGTAAAGGAATAAAACTCAGGAATGGCCATTTATCCTCTCAAAGACGAAAAATCCAAGGGGACACAATCCTTGTGAAGCATAAGCATACAGTCTCACAGAAAAAACAAATACGTTCACAATGGAGATACATTCCCTACAGAATATGTCCAAACTCAATTCACGGAATGAATAACGGTACAAGTTATAAAATAATTATCAAGTTACGGTGATCAAAGTGGCAATTTATTAACTCACCTTCGCTTCTATATCCTGTGAATTTTAATTTCACTTGGAAAAAAGATTATTTTTTGCCAACAGTTAAAAGTATACTTGTCTTTGACCACAGTCAAATTGATGAGTGAAATTGATGAAGTCGGTGAGAACATCTGACGAATGTACTAATTTACAAAGGCTTGTTGACCTACCTGGATTATGCCTTATCGAAGTCCAAGAAGTTAAAGTCTACAGGCAAAGGAGTAAAGTTCAACACCTGAATACACTGAACTTTGAGTGAAGATACGAAGTGGTTATGTCATAATTAGGAATTATACAATTCAACGGCCCTAAATAGCGTGCTTGCTCGCCCGCTTCGTGAGACATCGGGTATACTCGGCGATGTTCGTATCTCTCAGTCTAAACTTTCATGACGACTACAAGATTAGGAAAACCGTTTCTTTATTATATAAGGCCTAAGTGAAATGAACTCAATGAACAAATATTCTAATTTTATTTTTACTTACAATTTTCATAGCTCTGAACCACAAACATTTTTAATAATCTACCAGTGTAAATTTCTTAAAAATCCTGGAGTCAATGAATAGTGGCGGGCGAAGCCGGGGGCAACAGCTGTAAAATATTGATGGTTTTATCTCTTGAAATATCGCTGATAATAATAATCCAAACAAACCATTCCTTCCCTTGAAACATTATATAATTTCTGAAAATTACACTGAATTGATAAAATAAAATTCACATCTCATTCATCTGTCAACAAACAGTTGAAAAACGCCATTATCCACCGCCGTCTCGAGAATTACGCACGAGAATTAGCCTATACAGTTTAGAAGGCAGTGGATCACAGTTATCTTTGGAACTACCACCGCCGTCTCGGGAACTACATAATCGAATCTGAGATCGTTTTCCCAGGTGGCAATTTCTAATGGTGGAATGTACTCTAAAGCCGGAATTTTAGCTGTTTCATTAATTATTAATGGTTTAGTTTAAGAATTATTCGCGTGCAAGTGTTAATAAATGTAATGCTTTAATAATTATTATACTATTAATTTCTAATTTTTCAATTAATTATCGTGGGCGAAGCCGCGGGCACATCCTAGTTAGGAACATTTCTTACATTTCCTATCTCCTGAAATTCTTCTTTCCCACAGTTTTACCTCCCCTTATAGGAACATTTACGCGGCCCACGCCGCCTTAATCTTTAGGACCGCGACTCATCGGGGAGTGAAGTTTCTATGGATCACACAGTTTTTTGACCAGTCAAGGACATGGAGGAGCTCCCCGGATGAGGTTTCAGCCCAATGCCGGGGCCATCTCCGAGACAACACGAATGCATAAGGACGATATACATTAGTAATACATATACTCATTCCCAACAAGGCGAGGTTGGATGAAAATGATGACGACCAGATGATATCCGGGGAACAGGAGGGCCTCAAGTTTCCCGACATTCGTCTCGCAGGTGAGGAAAAACTCAGGAATCGAACCCGGGCCCGCTGCGTGAGAAGAGCTAAAGCATCCCCTAGGCCACAGCGGTGGACTATCTCCAGAAACGGTTTATAAATTATGTATTACACAAAATATAGAATAAAAAGAAAATTTTCTTCTGAATAAATATAAATAAATCTCGATAGTATGAGATAATATCATGTACATCATATAACTGAAATTCTGACAATGCGAACGATTTCTGGTCATTTAGTTGCTTCAGAAAATGATATTAACAGTTAATCATGAGTCCTTAACATATAAGGCTGTAATAATTACAATATAAATAATCACTTACTGTATCACTTGAAACAATCATGGGAAAAATACACGCCTATACAACGACCTGCTTATTTTTAGTTATTTCATTGTGCTAAATCCCACGGCGGGACCCGGCCTAGGCTAATATAGGGTTGTGTGGCATGTTGTGAGCATACCGATTTCCAAAGATTTTATTGATGGTTTTGTTGACGGGAGCGGTCATTATTCGTTCAAGTAGAACCCTACTTGTTCTCACGAGACTGTGTGTACTCAGTTTTATACCTTCATATCTCAGAAACATCCAAGGAGGTATCGGGAATCAAACGGACCACAGAGTTATATTGCTATTTACTGCATATATTAAAATGACTGTAAGAAGAATACCAGTAATCGAGTCTTGGAGAGCAGAAATTCTATTAAAATGGTTGGTTATAATTTCCGTCTGCACGAACAACCTTTCAGATGTAGTCTATTATCAAGCGAGCGTTAGAACTTCACTTAAAAAGGTTTTCTGCGCCATTTAATTTAGTACGTTTGATTAACATAAACACTTTAAAACGTCATTAGAACAGTAAGAAAGATTAAATTACTTATATAAGTTAACGAAAATGCAAAACTAAAATGGAGCTAATATATTCTATGGACCCTAGATTAATTGCGGGTAGAAAATCCACGGGTACGAAAACGCAGATAAATTTGAAAAATGGCTTAAAAATAAAAAAATGAACAATTTTCATTATCAGTATTCTAACATTCTCCTGTGGCTCTTAAAACATTCTGAGGTTAAACTGAAAACTTTAATTTTTCTGGCAATTGAAAATTTTTTTCGAGCACTTCTAATTGATGTACATTTAAGTGAACTTGTGAGAACCGCCTTAACTGGCCACCATCCGAATTTCAAGCAATTAGTAAGCAAAGTGGACAGTAGAAAAAACCCATGTTAACAATAAGTCTTGTCATTTGTGGAAGTTAAACAAATGTTTATTAGTATACTACATTAATAGTGATGAGATGTAATTTTGTGGATGAATATAATTTTTCCTGCTGCTTTTTAGTTATATCTCTATATTTGACATTAAAAAAATTAGCTTGTGATCTTAAAAATAATATGTGCGGCTCTTTCCAAACTCTTCCCTCAAAATGTGGCTTCCAACACCCTAGCCACCCATGTTATATTATGATCATGCGAACAAATGTGCATTAATTTAAACATTTGCCTAAACTTATAACTTGCTTAAGCATACTAAAATATTTCATACACCTTGACTGACTTTCTTAAAGATTAGAGGTCTTTGACCTTCCACAGTGAAGTTACAATAAGTTTACTTCTTTTAGTCAGTAAAACTCGTTTAAATAAATTGCTCATTAACACGCCACGTGCTCAATATGAATGAATTGGTCTGTTCGTGTTTCCTTGGAATTCAGAATACAGATAATCTTTTCAAGAGGAAAGAATGTTCTATTTGTGGTTCTCTTTACTTCGATGCCAAGTGTTGTTGAAAATTACGGTAGATTTTGAATATTCATGTGGAGAGAAATTTATAGGCTTACTGATAAATTTGTTAAACCTAGCAACATAAAACATGATAAATGTATAAATCTTAGTCGCAGCCAGACGTGTGTGCCTTACATTATAAACCCCACTATTCTGTACATAAGTAGTGGTAAAAGTAATAACATAGTTACCAGGCTGCAAATCTTGATTTTTGTTTTGAATAAATTATGTAAGTAATATGGAAAACAGAAAAAAAAATACTGCGTCGTACGAATTGGGTTCCATGTTATTTGCACGACACTAAAATACTTGTGCATATTTTATTAATTTGTCGCACCTTAACGGCATATTTCTAACTACTTTTAATTGTAATGTAAATGTAATTAAGCTAACAATAGAAAGTAAAGTATTAAAATTACTTAAATTACAGAGCATACTCCATTGGTTCCACAGCATAGGTTATTTAAACATTTTCAGAGCATATTTCCATATCTATTTCGACTTCTGAAAGTATCAGTTATATAATAAAAAAATAAATGAAACAAAGTTAAGTAAATTGAAAACTAATGATGTGAAACAACCCTATAAAATTATACAATTAATCCTGAAATCATTGGGCTATGTGACTGTCCTTTAATGTACTGTCTGTTCTTCCGGGCCTTAGTACGAGTGTTCAAAGTAAAAAATACTCCCACCAAAAACTGATGTAGGCTACCTAGATAATGTTCTTGTAGCCGTAGGCCTACGTGAAGTTCAGTAAATGTAAAAATATATAATTTGCTTCACTTGAAATTAGTCTGACCTATTATCAAACTGGAGGGCTCGCTATATCAAAATGAGATAATGTTCGAGATTTTGTAAGGAAAAAACCTTTTGACTTTTAAAATAATTTTGTCATTAAAACACAACAGAATGAACATTTTACAAATCGTGGGGGGGGGGGGTAATTGATACGAACTTTCTCAGTTTTCGCGTGAATAAAGGGATAACAAAAAAGTGTATGTAGCTATGTGTGCATACGTATATATGCAAGGGATGGAGCATAAGTCATGACAATTTTTTTCAAGTAAGGCGATGATACCATGAGATGTTACATGTCATAGGAGAGTGTGGCATCTCTAGTACATGAACACATTTGGTGGCATTGTGATGAACGGTTATACGAATAGAAGCGATGGTAATTTAGTTCTGAGTAAATCACCGTCTAGAATGGATATGGCAAGATGTGAACAGCATTTTTACGTCAAAATAGTCACTCTCCGAGGGAGAAATGCCACTACTTCAACGAGCTGATTGATGGAAGCTTTGGGGAATAATGCCCATCCAATCCGATCTTCTGTTTGTCATCAATGTTTACTGAAGTTATCCTGGAGTACTAGACCTGTATTCCCACTATTGCCACAGACTCCACGAATATTTATGGAATTTATCTATAGTAAATAAGCTCTATAACAAGAGTGTTTTTAAGTATACAGGTGGCATGTTTAATTTACAATACGTGTGTCATAACCAACAGCAAATATAAATTATATAGGCTACACTGTTAAATTTAAATATGTGAACGAGGAATGGGACATTAGTCATGACAACTATTTTGTCTTTTGAAAATATGGGACCATTAAAAAATTTTGAAATATACAAATATAATTATGATATCACCCCTGAAACTCCGTAGAACCCCCCCCTCAAAATAAAATAAAATAAATTTTCTATATCTTGTTGTTTTGATCATTAATAACACAAATTAATCCACAGAATAAAATTTATAGCAGCCCAAATCTTATTTTATACCCCAAAGAGCCTCCCCTCCCACAATTAGAAAAAAATCAAATTTGTTATATTTCGACCCATAGAAACTCATTAAGCACAAAAATATAAATACGTACAACTGTCCTAATTTGATCACAGGGCTGCAGAGGTTTGCAGAATGCTTTATACCGTCTAACACAGTCTGAAAAGTCATTTAACAATTTGCACAGTTCAAAGCATCTCTTGGTTCGCCCTTGATGTTACAATAACTGTGGGTTGGATAAGCAAATGAAAGGTCAAGCAGCGTAACATTTATCAGTACACACTACCCAATAGTCACAAGGACTTCGTAGTTTGTAATTAGCTGTGGCCTACAGCTGGCACGAGATAAGCTTTCAAACATTCGTGCAACAAATAATTGTTGATTATACATAGGTTTGCCAGCTCTTTATTCCCATATTTCGCAACAAAACCGAGTTTCCTATATATATATATATATTTGCATCAGATTAACGTAATTGTAGGCCTACGTATTATTGTGGTAGCTCAAAATTGTTTTATGCAATTACAAGAGAATTGGTATGTGGAGAAATGTAAATTTTTCACAGTTTTCAAGATAAAGTAAAAACGAATTGCGACTAAAATATTGCATCAAAATGGTTCATTTTTGTTCTATGAACTATTCTGAATATCACACAAACGTATTTGGTCATATGTTGGAAAAATAAATTTAAAGTAGACTAAATGCCGTCGCACTACATCCCTGGTAGTACAAGGCCTACCATCCGACCGCTGCGTCGTCTATAATAGGCAGATGGTAGGACTGGGGGCACGTGCTCAGTATACCGACACCTACGGCCGTTGATGATGGTTTCCGTTACTAGATAGGCTACTTATTAATAAGCAGCTCTTCAGTTTGTATCACAAGGCTGAGTGTACCCTATTCCAGACCTCCCATCTAGAAACATCCGAGGTGGTATCGGGGATTGAACCCGGGCCTGCGGATCCGACGCTAATCACGAGACCTGCGGTCATTTTAAATAGGTCTGTAATTAATAATGCAACCATTACTATCTCCAGTCGCTGTTAGCACCTTAGATCATTTCAAGTAATTTAACATGTATAGGCCTACCCTTTTTCGATACAAAATTATTTCGATTAATGAAATAATTAGAAATAAAGGTAGTATGCACAAGCTAAAAACATAATTTACAGATATTAAATGACAAATTTGAAGAAGAAAAAAAATACTAATATGGTAACATAATCTTTCTCAAACCAAAAACCATCTAAATTTGATGGAAGTGATGGTGGGTGCGCGAGGAACTGTGCTTCGTTTTTTATGAAATTTTGGAAAGAATTTGGCCTCTCTCAATCAGCAATCGTGCAGCTGGTAGTAATGAAAATATACCATACCATACACATTTTGAGATCCCATTCATAGTACTTTCATTAATTTTATTCCTGTTTTATAAAGATTTATTTTCAATTCTATTAAGATACCCTATCGTGTCAATGGCAATCTATATGTTAACTTCAGTTTTAAAAATGCATTGTTTTGTTTATTTTGTCCGCAGTGTAGGGAATTGTTATACATATTCTGTATAAATCAATAGAACATGGCACAAAATCTACATTTCAAGTCATACTGTTCGCATCACAAATCACTGGTAGACGCTTCATTGTATTGATGAAGAACTGCTCTCTTTTTATTTTTCATTGTATTTAATCAGTTTAGAACATTTTATTCTTGTTTATTTTTAGTTTTACTTCTGTATAAAACTTTTTAAAGTCCAAAGAAAACAAGATGGCTTAGGTTTTTCTACATGAACAGAAAGATCAGATAAGTCATGATCATAGGTTTTGTTAATCTTATATCTAGTAGGCCTATAATAGATGTCTGATCTAACAGTAATTATTCAAATGGTATGCTGAAGGGTCTATTTCATTTTCTGGGTGGCATCCCTCCAATCCACTAGGTCACTAACAGCAAGAGGATAGTAAGACGCCACTAAACTTGGAACGGGATTGAGATTGTCACTGCAAGTGCTTGCTATGATCTGTGTGTTATTAGTAGACCTGGGATTTTAAGGAAAATGCCTATTTTGTTCCTTATGAAATAACATGACAATTTTTTAATATGTTGACATTTCTTGATAAATCACGTATATTTATAGAGTTTTATAGTGCCCTAAAATGCCTATTTGGACCTTTGGAGCCTATTTTTACTTTTTAGTACCCAAAATGCCTATTTTGTACATTTAAAATAAAATTCAACTTCTGTAACTTTTACGATCATTTAATGGACATCCCTGAATGAAGAGCAGAACAGCAGAGGGTGATTTTCTCAAACATATGTCGCAAATGGAATGCTGACTGATGGGGGAGGATTAGCTCAAAACAAGTAGCAGGTATATTGTAATAAGGGACATACCGTGTCAATTTTTCATGTAATCCAAAACTGTTTTTTATAAATGTATTTTTAATTCTGTCCTAATTTTGCAATTATTTCTGTTAAGAATAGGTATACCATGTTTCTTGCAGTAAAAAAAGATCACGTTACAGTTAAAGCGCATATTGTAGTATTTTAAAGTATATTTTATGTATATTTACACATTTTTAAAGTTTATTTTAAGTGCCTATTTACTTGTTTTAAAAGCCCATTTTAGGTGCATAAAACTAATTTTTTTAGAGCCTAAAATCCCAGGTCTAGTTATTAGAAAGGTGATTTATCAGTTATATGATTTCTTTTCACCACATGAAAAATAAAGTTAAAAGTTCTCTCCCCGCATATTTATTTTCAATACAGAAGTAGTGTATCTTATGTTCGACTATAAATTAAATAAACACATTCAAGTACAATTATTACTGTATCTAAATTAAAAAGAACTATAATACAATTTATTTTATAGCCTGTATGAAATATGTCATCTATGAAATGATTATAATTTAACCTTTTCAAAGCAATAGACGTATATGTACATCACCGCAAGAAAACCAAAATTGCATGAACACAGAGATACAAAATCAATAGAGTAATGTAGAGTATAGAATTGTGAGAAATTTTGTTAACGTATTAGAATTAGCATTAATCTTACAAACCCACTGATGATTTCACTTGGGAATGCATATATAAATTCAGCTCTTAATTCGTTAAAGCAATTTTGATATGGAACTACAGTATTGATACAGTTTATCTATTATTACTTACAACTTCTAGTTATTTCAGAAAGTATCACACAACAAGACTTGCTTAACTACTGTTACTCAAGTGCCATATATAGCCCCAGTTCCACTGCTTTAAGCAAAAGTAGTAAACATAATGAACCATGTTTATGTGGATCTAAATAAGGCATGAAAATCATGAGTCAGTCTTGTTTTCAAACCTCTCGTAAGTTGTATTTGTCGCTATAAACTCGGCTCAATCGAATACACGGGAAATAAAAGCAGCACAACACTGTCTAAAAAGTCTACCCATCTTTTCGAATCGCCTCCATACTACTTATGTCCTAAAATATTTCATTAACTCCCTTCTTATCACATCACAAAAAAACAAAAATTTCTTTAAGAAAATGCTCAAATCCTTTCTTTTAGCAAATTGTTGTTATAATATTCTTTTTAAATTTGTATACGGTACTTATGTCTTAAATTTATTTATCATTTCAACTTAATTTTATATTAGCAAGATTAAGCTATACTTATTCATTTAATCATTTTCTGTGTATAATAAAAATGTAAGGGAAAGTAAAATGTTCAAAGGTATACCGCAGTGTTATGAGCCTATGTTTGTAAAAATGTAGTATGTTTAAAATATTGTGGTAATAATTACTGTATATTGCGTATTTTATATTAAAAAAGGGTAATTTAGTAAAATTTAAATGTATTAAATTTTAATAGCCCGGGCGGCTTGGGTCGCTTAAATATCCCTAAAAAGGAGAGGTGAAACTAAGGGAAATAAAGACATTTTAATAAATTTTTGTAATTATTTGTAATATGTATGGTGTGATCCATATAAAACTGAACACCATAACATACTTGTAACTTCTAAACTAATAATAGCAGAACTATCTACAACACTCAAGATTTTGACATCACCGTTTTATACATGGTGTAAAGACTCCCGGCAGTAGGGAAATCCATTTTCTACACATTTTAGTATTTTACTACATTGACCTGTGTAATTTCTGATAAAAATTTTAATCTGTACATATATTTTTAATGATCTTTTTTAGTGTTCTGTACATGAATATCACAGTGTGTTGTATGTTTATTTTAATATCGGAGGGAATAAGGAGATAGATAAATACTACTCAAAATAATTCTCCCTCTGCGGTAAATATGAAATTTATTAATAATAGCAGGCATGTGCAACTGTGCTGAATTACAGAGTACCTTCGGGAAATTCCATTGGCAATAACGCATTGACGTTTCCTCATCTGGTTCTTTTAATTCATGCACTACATGCTATCTGTATGCTCGTAAGCCTGCATTCTATGCAGCTCTCTGACTTGTGCCATATGAGTAGCCTGTCTCCTGGCTCAACCAGCGCAATGATTTCTTTGATGAGTTCACTAAATGTTTTCGAACATCAACACAAGAGAATTAAAATAAACAAATTGAAACAAAAATGAAAATAAAAAGCAGCAAGGAAACACAAATGTCAAGAGAAATCCGAAATATTTATTTTGCCCTTTATTTGGCGAGACTCAACGTCACACAATGTAGAATATATTTTTCCCCCTCATTTTATTACAAATGTAAGATAAACTACTTTATCCTCAATTGGCCTAACCCTTCTGGTGGTACTATGGCTCTGAGGTCGATTCAGCCTCTAACAGAAATGAGTCAGTTGGGTTTAATGATAAGAATTTTGGCTTTAGGATTTTTGAAATTGGCTTTTTTTCATTTGTTAACTGATGCTTTATTTAAGGCATTATTGTTTATATACCAGGAGCAATCCTGGGGGAAAAAGCGGCCGGTGTGTAATGCTGACAACTTTACCACCTTCACGTGCTGAATGTCCAAAATCTGGGAGCCTCAACTCCTGGAACCCTCTGGGCCTCCATGGACTGTATAGGGATCACTTTACTATACCCTACAGGATATGTCATCAATTTGAGGGTTAATTGATGACGTTATGAACGAAGAATTACGTAGTTCACAGATCAAATTACCAATTCCACTTAAGAGCAATCTCTGAACAGAGCTATGCATCATGCACAATAATTTATTCAAGATAAGAGTACCTAAATAGATCATAATAACAGTAAATGTTTTGGTTCGGTGGACAGAAACATCAAATAATGCAAATTACACGGAACTCGCACTCGCTAGGAAAGAAGTCTTGGCACGCAGACATTTTAGCCATGACCTTTAGTGGCAGAGATCATCACTTGTATCACTGCACTATGTTACAACGTAGTTTTTTGTTGATGTTATTTTCTATTGTTTTGCGATTATACGCCTCAGTGACGTCATAAATCTACCACCACCACTACCTGTGCGCAAATTACGAAATCCACAAGACTTGGAAGAATACCAAAGGAACGAAGCTGTTGACTATTTCTTACAAGGAGTGTGTTGTCGCGCTTTGCATTTGGATGCTGATAAAGAAGCAGATAATATGATAATGCTTATGTTAACGACAGTCAAAGCATTTCTGCACGTTCTTATGAAACTCTCTTATATAAATTAGATTCCCAAGGTTCTCAATCTTATTTTATGTACAGGTAGGGGGAAAAAAGGACCGACTAAAATATCTAAGTTGCCGATATGAGCCACTGTGCATGCCTGGAGGCATTCACAGGACAGCAGGGAATGTATTGAAATTTGTTCTACAGCCGATAAATTGCTTGAATTGAGAAATAATTCCAGGAAATTTGCATTGCTTGTGAAAACAAACGTTTCCGTTACATCTCTTACATTTATTTACGTATCACAAGGCTCTGAAATCAGCTACAAGAGTAGGTTCGCTTTTTTCCCCCTACCTGTACACACTTTAGATTCTGACAAACTCGTTAGTTCAAACAATACAGATTAAGCTCTCGATATCATCGTCCAAGATATTAATCGATTCATCTACAAACTCAGATGAAGAAAATATGTTTGTGCATGGTTAAATGTGATATTGACCGATGCAATTTTTTTTCTCCCATCTCTGAGGTCGGCCAATAGAAAAACACACAACACACACAAATATCCCCCACTCCATCGGATATTATAGTTGAATCGTGTTAAAAACATACTGTAGTAGCTCTGTCCGAAGCCCTGGGAAGGGAATTCAGTAATTTATTCAAATGTAGTTAATGAATTCATATCCAATTTGTAGAAGATCCTCTCTTCACAAATGGTCAATAAAACAGCAAAAGTCATTTTCAGTTATCTCTACCGACTACTTGATCTCTATGGCCGGTTTCTAGCAACAAAACATAACTAATTAAATTCCAAATATTTTTACATTCTGTATATAAGCTTCACCTGACAGGAAGATAGTTTTTTACTACATCCACTCGTACCACAGATACTATAGGTAGAGGAAGTATTGTGATCGACCCTGAAATTCGATGTCGAGTTTTCTGAACCGAAAAAACTTTTTTTAGAAACGTGTCTGTGTGTCAGAGTGTATGTGTTTGAGTTTATATGATCGAAAAGAAGTGTAAAACAAAATTTTATACCTTTCGGGGAAAGACACGTATATTGAAATCGACTTTTACTTTTACTGACAGTCTTACTTAAGGGAAATTTCATCTTTGACGGAGGTTTCGAAATTGGCTCAAACATTTTTGTTTTGTTTTGTATGTGAGGTTCATACACTAAGGTCAAAAACTTTTATTTGAAACATTTATTCATTTAAAAATATATATCTGAAGGGTAGTTATATGCCAACCATCGCTTCGCACGTACATCTTTGCATGAAGCTGAAACAATTGAGCTTTTGCTCATTCGGGCATCAGTTATGAATGTATGTTTTATGTTTTACGAAGGTAAAATAAATTAATAAAAAATAAATAAATTGAATACGCTCCCTGCAAAACCCCCTCTTATTCTCTTATTCTTATTGAAGCGAGAAAGTTGTATTGTCCATGTTTTAGGGTGGAGAAGTTATGCATGTATGACATCAGATTGTTCCAATGAGGAACGGTCCCAGTGTTCCGGGACGAAAGTTGCACCCTAACCATCTGAAGAGTTGGTCCAATTTTTCACATGTCATAGAAAATCTTAGGGAAGATGTATATTCTTTTTTAGTTTAAAAGGACCAAGAAATGAAAAAAAATAGCTTCCAGATAAATGCATAATGCAGTACATGCAAGCACAATTATTTTTCAAGGCTGGGTGTTGTAAGTTGCATTATCTGGTTAAACCACGAAGGCAATAAATCATCTGCCATGGAAAATTTCAGTCTTTAAGAAAATGATAAATATTCTGGCACATGGTTTCTAGATGCATAATTTATTATTATCACACATTTCAATTCAATTCCATTCAATTCAATTCAGAGGAAGGGAATTGAATGCAATGAAAGGTAATTGTACAATCATTTTTCCAATACTAATAGCTTGAGACTCGAAAGCATGTGGCATTAAACGATGTAGACAGGAGAAAGTGAATAAGAGTCTCTAGGTGTGTGTGAAATTGAAGCTGGGATTGCAGTAAAACACAAGTACATAATTAAAATACATTTACATATAAAATACCCTCGGAATGAATTAACAGATTTCATTTTTAATAAATGAGGGTAAGTGTATACTATAATGTTGAAATGCTAGACCTTATACCCTCAAAATTGAAAGAGCCAAGGGAAAACCTAGATATGGTTTTAATATATATCAGAAAAATGGAAGGAACTGTACCCGTGAATCCGTGTCATCCCGGGGCTTATAATGACCAGGGAATTGAGCTCGAACTCATTGAGGCAGGAGCCGAATTCATGGATGAGGATTTGCGGATTTTCAGTGGGTTCTCCAGTTGTCCAAATTTTATTCCATCAACTCTCTTCACTCTTTTACCCATCCCTTTTTCTTTTCACAAGAACTTATTCAACATTTCCACTTCATTCACTAGGAATAGTAGGAGAATGAAGTAAATTACCTTTTCAGAGACTTTCCAAATCATTAAATAGTTTTGAAATTTTAGGAATAAATTTTTAACAGATTCCACTAATTTTTATAGAGCTGTCATCAGGCTTATTTAAATATAAATTCATAATTGGTTAGCTAACTCACCTTTTTACTCTACTGTATAACGAAATTTGTTGAATGAGACATTGTTATAAACTCTTAAGTAAAGAAAATGCTTTAGTTTCAACCGTTGTAATTTCTGTTCTAGCCTATAGCTCAATGGTATACTATACCCTGAAGGTTGCATTTAGATTAGCAAGTTATCTTCAAAAATGAATGTGGTAAGATCTAAGATTTATTTTACTTTGATACAGGTATATTTAAATGCTGGAAAATATAAATCCAGTTATCTACATTTTTAATTGATATTGACATTTATGTGAAATGTTTTATATTCACCTTGTTTATGGATGCATAAATTTATTGACAATAAAATATTATTATTGTTATTGTTATTGTTATTATTATTTAACGGAAAAGTACAGCACTTAGGAAGTAATATGAATTTCTGAACGACATGGCACATCAATACAAACGCGACGGGCAGTAGCGTGTTCAACATAAGAAAGTTAATGGTCTCATTCAGATAGTATCCATTGTTTTCACGACACGTAATAGTTTAAAACATCCATCATAATATGAAGCAAAACATGTGTGATAAAGAAGAATATTGAACTATAATATCTGAATATGAATCTGGGTTATCTGAGTGCTTTTTGAAATGGAGATCTGTTTCCTGTATTAAGCAAGCAGTCAGTTTATAAAAAAAAATATCGAAAAATAATAATAATAATAACAAAATAAATGCATGAAGGTGGTAAGGTTGTCAGCCTTACGCCCCAGATGCCTTTACTTCTAGGTTTGCTCCTGCTATTGTTAAAGCCTGATTGACCTCAGGGCCATAGTGCCACCATTAGGCCGATTGAAAAATTGCAGTGATCTAATCGGGGATCGAACCAACAATCTTCCGGTCCCTAGCGCGGCGTAGTCTCTTACTAATTTTATTAAGAAAAGGAAAAATCTATACCTAAAAGTAATAGTGAAATGTTGAGCTCACAAAACAAGCACATGGCAATAATCTATAGATCGTGTAGCACAGGTCTTAGCCATGTGAGCTTACCTTAAAGCGATAATGAAATATAATTATCCTCTTTGTTCTTCACGGTTAAAAAAGAAACTCACTCTTATTCAACACCTTTTCATTTCAAAGGCTTGAGGCGAAAGTGCACAAAGCTCGTGTATTAGTTATAGGTATATAACCTATCATCAGCTCATGCGTCCTTCTCAGACGTCAGTAGCAGCAATAAGGGAACAAAAAATATGACAACTCATATCCCAAGCAGTCAGAATGATTCTGTTAGCAAATTTGATATCAATACTACACGAGTGCTCTTATCATTCAATACGAACAACAAACAAATCAGTACTTTTTAGCTGATTCTAACAAAATATTCAACAAATTTCCTGACACAATCCGTCAAAAATAACAAAAATTAAAATAATAAGCTTGTAATCGTGAATTTATTAGCGGCTCCTGCACAAGATTAAGAGAATGTGTTGTGATGACACTTTATCCCACGCTGCGAAGACTAGAGATGAGAGGTCAGCTCGATAAAAAAAATCGTTGCTATAAATAGAGCGAGTTTACATTATGAATAACACATAACATGTGTTGAAAGTATGGTTTAAAATCAAACTACAAGCTGGTCGTAAGATAATTCGCAGAAGACAAACGAGAAAGAAAAAAAAGAGGTGCGTCCACAAAGTAAATTTCCCTGGGGCCGTTTACAGATACAAAGCACAATTTCGTGAAAATATTTATTGCAATAGATATAGCAAGTGTTCAGCTATTTTTCAACATATTCGCCACCGGAATTGAGACATTTGTCACACCATGGGACCAACATTTGAACACGTGCGTCGTAGAAATCTTCCGCCTGGGATTTTAACCACTGTGTGACAATCATCTCTGCTTCTCTGTCATTCTCTGTCATTTATTGAGGTATATGAACAGATGGAAATCACTGGGAGCGAGGTCCGGGCTGTAGGGTAGATGTTGAAACATCTCCTAGCCGAACTTTTGCAGGAGACTTGCAGGAAGGTGTTGAAGCCTCCACCCTACAGCTCGGACCGCGCACCCAGAGATTTTCATCTTTTTCTACCCATCAAGAAATGACTGTGAATGACAGAGAATGGTAGAGATGAAACAAAGAAACGGAGGTTATCACACAATGGTTCAAATCCCAGGCGGCAGACTTCTACGACAGAAGTGTTCAAAAGTTGGTCCCACGGTATGAAAAATTCTAAATTCCGGTGGCGAATATGTTGAAAAATAGCTGAATATTTGCTGTATCTGTTGCAATAAATATTTCCACGAAATTGTGTTTTGTTTCTTAAATGGTCCCAGGGAAACGTACTTTGTGGGCGTCTTCGTAATATAGTGAAAAATAAAACCGAGATAGCAGAAAAATAGTATGGTTGTATCAATATGTATTTAAAAGAAAAGAAACAGTGTAGGCTAAACACAAAAGTAAAACAAGCGAAACAAAAGAAAAAATAATAAAGTAAAATAAAATGATGAAGAAAAGTATGAAAGCACTTTTTTGTCAAGTCCCCTCAACATAGTTGCATTTGAGATAATCCCCGTGGCCGACGGTGGCCCATTTCTGAAGGCATTCTCGCCTGGGGAGGATTAGGGAAAACTACCCTTAAGCCCCTCTGCCTTTTACAAAAAAGGATAATAAAACTCTGTCTAAAAAAACACATTGATTACCCAACTAGTCTAATATTTTCGGAATTTAATGTTTTCAGTTTTGAACAACTCTACAAATTTTCTACGTTAAAATATTTTCACAAACATCTTGTAAAATATTCTTCCAGCGATCATGTTTACAAAATTAGACGAAATACTAATTTACTCCTATCAAAACCCAATTGTCTCACATCGGCAGGATTAAAACATAGCATTAATTTTGGTCCCCGCTTCTCTAACTCAATGATCAGAAAGTATCCTGATCTCTGAGCATACTCCACTGTTAAATTTAATAGATATGTAAAGCATATTCTGTAGCCTAATTTTTTAGCTGTTTAAGACATTTTTGTTTCATTCCTTTTATGTATTTATGTTTAACATGTTTTTTACTTTCTTTATTAGTTAATCACATTTTCATGCACTGTTTCTTTGTCTCTCCTCTTTCTTCATTTTGATATTTTTTAAACTGCACCCGAGCATAAGCAGTCTTCCTCATTCGGGTGTATTTCTAAATGTTAATATTTCTTGTGATAGAATAATTATTAATTATGTAAGATTAGCCTATCTTTCTTTTCCTCTTTTTAAATAGCAGTTGTAGTTATTTTTTAAATTTGTATTTGTATAAATAAATAAATAAATGTAATGCGACAAACAAGTACTAAACTAACCAAGAATGTTTGGTTAGTTTTGTGATTATTTAACGTCTAACTTAGGCCCATGAGCCGGAATCTCGTCTCGCAGGAGTTCTTTTATGTACCTGTAAATCTAGAGACATGGGCTTGTCACATTTATGCACACGTAAATGCCATCGACGTATACCGGGATCGAACCAACTACCTTGGGCACCGAAGCCAGCGCGATACTAACTGCGCCACCCAGGCCGACACGAGCACTTAGGGAGTCGTATGCAATGGAACTACTGTAATGGATTAGCCAGTAATCGTTAACACGGAAATGTCAAACACTGAAAATGAAGCAGAGGAAAACATCATCCATGATTAATCTCACATTCTGTTTGTAATAGCTTTAATCAACCACTGAACTGCAATATTGAACTTTCGACTTTGTTCCCTAAAGGTTAACGAATCGGCAAAATGGTTCTTGTATTGTAAACAAAAACAATAAATTGAAGAGAAATCTTAACATTGTTAAATAGAAGAACTGAAGCAGGGATAAATAAAATTGTAATTAGAAATAAAATGTTGCATACTAACAAACGGTGACCCTAACCAAGAAATTTAGTCGCCATTATATATATATATATATATATATATATATATATATATATATATATATATAACTTACTGTATAGCGTTACAGATTTTTATGTATGCAAATTAAATAAATAAACAAACAAATAAATAAATAAACCAATCAATAAATAGACATACACTAACTGAACTATCTTCCCAATAAAAAAAAAACTACATACTAGTTTGTATTTATTGTATGGCACATTTTTAGACAAACTGTTAAAACAAAACTACATATTTTGGACAAATAAGGTAACAGCCAAATAAGATAGAACAAGGTAAATTGTTTGTTATCTAAAGAAGCTACAGCAACGTTGGCTAAAACATAAAAAACCAATCAAAGTCGATTGGGAACTTCAAACTATATGGATAAATTCTGGATATTTTCGGGTGCTCCCAGTAGATACGAATATTCAGTCAGATTGTTTATGTAAAAAGTGATTATCTGTGACAACATCTAGTATTAAATTTGACGATTTGTTGTTTAGGAAACTGAAATAATAAAGAAAAATAAGGTAGCACTTTGTCATGATTAAATCTTTGCCTCCCGCCTTAAATTTCATTCCATGTCCTGTGCTAAAATATTTGTTCCTGGATAGTTGAATTGTGTCAGTGTCTGTTCACTAAACACCATGTTTCATTCCGGCCTAGAAAAATATTCCTCTAAATCTCTAAATGTAAATCTTTTCGGTAAGTAGCCTACCTAGTGACAATGGTAATGACTAATGAACTTCTTTTTTTTTCCCTGTATTTGATGTTTAAATATGGATAAAAACCACCTTAGTCCATCATTCAAAACCATCATTCGTAAACAAAATACAATTATTATTATTATTATTATTATTATTATTATGTACAGACGTACGTAGTAAATAGCAATAATAAACGAATGCAATACTAGAATTATAATACAATAAACTAAATATTACTTCAACATTATCTAACAGACTGAAGATAGCACGTCTTAGTGTCCCGCAATGCATCTCAGGTGACACGTTTGGGCCCCCATATTGAAGAATCTACAGCTTCATAACCAAGAATTTATTTTATAAATGATGAACCCATTTTTTAATGTAGAGGCTAATTGTATATTCTATCTTCTTACAAAATGCCCAGGGTTTAAAAAAACCGGTAAATTATTGATGAAACATCCATTCTGCAATTTACAATGTTCACAAAACTATCATAAAATAAGGCCCTGAAAAATCGTTAGGTTATTTATTATATAATGTATGGAAGTGAGACGTGGGTAAACAAAACAAAGCACCGAAGCAAAATACAATCACCTGAAATGCGGTTCCTAAGATCAGTGAAAGGTGCAACGATCCAGCTTCGATAATGAATGGAGATCACCTACTGACTTGCCCGGCAATCAAGAAGATTGAGGTTGATCTACCAACCCAGCTCACACATTACTATTGGAACATCTGGAGGAGAATGGAGGAAATCCAACAACAGATCAGTGAAAGGATACTCCCTAAAAGACAAAAAACGAAATGAGATAAGGGAGCAATTAAATATATTCATGTTGAATGACAAAATTTCCCAAAACAAGAGAAATTGGGAAAATCACATTCTTAGAATGAAGGGTAATAGAATTTCGAAGCTTGCCCTTAGATATCATCCTATAAGAAGGAGATATTGTTAGTCGACCTATGAAGAGATGGCAGGAAAACTGAGGTCGGAACAGGCTAATAGCCTAATCCTGGAAGAGGAAGTAAAGTAAAAAAGTAAAGTTATTTGTTATATCTTCCGTAGATCTAAGCGTTAGCAGAGTTATGTCTTATAATATTCAAGAACGCTTCATGGTTTTCATAATATAGGCTACTTTTACATTATACACAATTTTACGCCAATATTAATTTTGTTGAAATCGCCAGAGGAAGAGTCTCACAATTAAATGTTTTAACTATAAAGTAGATGGTACGCTAATTCAATCAGCTCGAATTTCACAGTTGGATGATGGAAACTTCGGAAGTGAAGCAAATTCGATTCCCGCTGGGGATAAACTTTCTCTGTTCAGCAGCGTACCAGTTTATGGATTTCTGAAGTTAGCTTCACCGCAAGGTCATACCTCCTGAGAACAGAATTTAAACCACGAGAAAGTTAATGTACTACCAATGGGAACAGAAACCGAGACTCCGAAGCAAAGTTAGTTAACTTCGTAAAAAATGCATTGCTAAAAATACAATATGCTATAACCACAGGAATAAATGAGGAAAGGCATCGTGTAGTAACCATTAATATTAACCCTTAAATTTATGTGTCCTAGAGATGGTTTGTTTATCTTAAATTTGAATTAAAATGACTGAAAAGAAATAGGAGCAAAATTTTAGGCTAAATGTAATATAAATTACAGAATAAGGAAGCAAGAAATAAACTACGTGTCTGATCATTGTGTTAATTGTTTTAACGGGTTTATATACGGTGTGAGAAATTGGGTATCACCAAATAAAGGGTTAATAGTGAAGGAACCCTAATCCGTGCATTTATTACTATTAAAAGAATACTGTTTGTAGCCTATATTCATTTTATACAGCAATGTTTATAATGAAATTTCTATGTTAAATACTTCATAATGATAATAGTAACAGGCTAATAGATTTAAACTGGTGAAAGTTAAAACCTTGCGGTCTTTTCTTCCACTTCATTAATTAATGATATTTAAAACTTTATTCTGGGCGGAGAAAGGAATAAACGTAGCCCTGAGAAAGTTGAAAGACACTTAATCTTGATTTTTTGTGTTAGTAGGAAGGGAATTGAAAAAACTTCCAGTTTTTAAACGGGCGGTAGGTACAAATTGAATGCGGAAGGAAACGAGAGTTGTCCACTTTTGTCCCTTCTTTTTGGTGTAGAAAGAATAGGCTAATTATTGAGATAAATAACTTACATTTTTTATGAATGGATTACGGAAAAAAATATTCGTTGCAGGAGGAAATTAAGATCAACGAAGTAGGTAATTAAGGGAAATCTGTTCAGTAATATAATTTTCATATTTTATATAAGTTATATATTTTTTTTAGAATTTATCTTTAACATTCAAGTTACTTTGGTGTTTGATTCTTGATACGCATTATGGCATGATGCCATATAATTAGTCATAGGCACTGAAGTGAAAATATTATTCCTGTGTCATTCTTTCAGAAAAACAGCATCATATTCATGATACGGCGAAGAAAACAAGTTACACATAATTATAAACAAGTGCAAATTTGAATCTCTTTCTTACCAGTTCATAGCTTAAGTTATAATTTTAATGGGATTCAACACACAACAAAATAAATAAAAATAAGCACAAACACTCTTTTGCAATGCAAATATATTACTGATACAGCCGCAACTGTTACACATCCTCTCCCCAATTTGCCTTTTTTTTTCGAATCTGAGCTGTCTCGCCTTCATTACAAATTTGTTAAGCCTCCCCTCATTTTCTTATATGCCCGTTGCTCGGTATTTTATCAATATCATTTTCAGTACAATGGGACACACTCGCGCAAAGAACAAGCGATAAAATTTGTCCACATTTCAAGATAAAAGAATGTGAACCTGTTTGGAAAGGAATGAGAATCCACATATTTAACAAAAATGATCATTAAAATAAAGTAACTTCAAGTAAACAGAGAAAAAATGTAGGAAAATATTTTTTTCCTGAACCGGATTATTAGGGACTGTGATGGCTTACCTGCAGATATAGTCATACTAAAGGTTTTTCCAAGAAGTGATAAAATGTTTAAAAATAGGTTGATTTCTCTCACAAATGACTAGAGTAAGTACTTTTTAAATATCAGACAAGTGTGACGATAAGAGTGAAGTAACTTAGAGTATCAATAACAGAGAAAATTAGAAATGATAAACTTCAAGTTTGCAAATGAGGGGATTTTATATAGACACAACTTAATTAATTAATAATGACTGACGTAACTGTTTTTTAAATTTTAATAAACAGGCCTATAGATCTTTTAACATCTAATGTAACTTTTAGATCATTTATGTCTCATCACTTTTTAAGCAATTAACTTACAAACTTACAAATGAAAATAAAATACTGTTAACTAAAAGTTAATGTTTTTGGCAAATTCTTCGGGTTATCCTAAATCCATATTAATGAGGGTATAAGGTGGATATTAAATTTGTACTATATAGAGAAAATTAGGTTGTATGCGTACAGTGTGTTAACGAATAACACCGAAATATTTTACCTGTCTATAGAGGGACATAGAGAAGCAACTTTTATTAGGAGAGTTTTGTTCTATGATGTAAATTGTATATGCTACAGGACATTAAACTATTCTTAATGGTCGATAAAAACCTCATTAAATTGACTTCATGCCTTCTTAGTAATCGATAAAAACCTGATTATTAATCATACATTAACAGCTATATCATAATTTAATGGTTTCATAACCTGCAAAATTTACCGACTAATCACATGACTGGCCATCGTATTATTATTATTATTATTATTATTATTATTATTATTATTATTATTATTTAATTTCATAACTCGAGTGTCAACAACTTAGTTCCTCTGTTTTGCATTTTGAAAATGTTAGACGTCAGTGGCGGCCATGCCCTTGGAGATTTTATGTTGTAACTAGAAAAATTGAATCCATAGAGCAAAAATCTCGTAATAAAAGTTGCTTGTCTATGTCCCCTCTATACATAGGTAAAATATTTCGGTGTTATTCATTAGCACTCTGTATAGTAAGCTCACTCCTATTATTCTATATATTATTAAGGACTAATAAAGTTAAGTAAATAGTGTTTGTAAATAGTTACCCTACCTATGTAACTAAGTTATCACCAGTGAATAAATATTCATTAGTACACACACCTCTTTGGAAGACAGATAAAAACAAAATTATTTATCACAGACACTTAAAGCACAATAAAATGAACCAGGTTGTCAATTCTGTCGGATGCAGATTACTGCAGAGCAGGATGAACACTGAACAGGCTGCTATGGTACAGCAAGCAAAAGTAGAGGAAATTACAGACGAGAGAATTAAAATTACATTGACAAAAAAAAAAAACCGTAACCAACAGGCATCGGTCACGTTTCGGTAAAACCCAGTGGCCATGCAGTCTAGAAGCAATCCATTTTTCTGCAATTTATAATGTGACTGAACTAGAGGACCAAAAGTATAAAAATTATTTTCAATGACAGAGCAGATTCTGGATCATAATACTGTATTTTACTTATACAGATAAAGGTAGGGCCTAAATAAAATCACCGAGACATATTATTTAAGGAAGCATCTGTTGTGGATATGAATTTGTGATTTCCTAGCGTAGAAAACTGAAAGAATTGCGCGAAGTAATCCAAACTCATTTTTGCTTCTTGTAGAATGTTTATTTAAATACTTCAATATTTGCAGACGACCAAATAATGATTCTTGAAAGTGGCAACACATGTACCTTTAAATAATTTATATAAATTTTGCAATTTTGCAAGTTTGAAATTTCAATTAGTAAAACCAAAATAATAGGTTTTAGAGGAAAAGATACAATCAGATCAAAGATAGTGTTAGAAAATAATATTTTAGAATAAGATATCAAATTTCAAATATCTTGACTATGATATAAGATTTTATTACTTTCTGTTCGAAGTTAGTAATTTTCAAGCAGTAATGTGGGACCACCTAAAGAACTTTTAAAAACAAAATTAGAGAAGAGATTACGATGAAATTTTATAAAGTAATGGCTTTAACCACATTGCTTTATGGCAGTGAAGCCTGGGTACCGACTCAAAAAGAATTGAGCAAAATCCAAACGACAGAAATTAAATTCCTGTGGAGTATGAAGGGATGTATGAGGATGAATAGGATAGGCCTAAGAAAGGAAATTTTACGGAAGAACTAAATATTGAATCAGTACATATGAAAATATTGGGTAACAGACAAGTTGGACTGGACATTCACTAAGAATGGATAACTCCAGATATCCCACGGCAGCGTTGGACTACATGCCGAGAGGAAGAAGAGATCGAGGCCGACCCAGAACACGCTAGAGACAACTGCTAAGCCTAAACTATGAAGTGAAGAAGAAGTAGAATATAATTTTATCGACTTATTCGTGTGAATAACTCATTTTTATACTTTGGCGAATTAACTCAATTTTGCATAACACTGTCCAAACTGTGTAGAATACAAGACAAATTAAACGTTTTGTGTGGATAAAGTTTGTCCTACTTTCCAGGAGAGAAGCATCTCGGCTGTCCAACTCATAGACTCGTCTGCTCTTTCAAACACTTGACTTTGGTGAAAATTTATATTTACTCAAAGAACTACGTCAGAAGGCAAGGACAAGGACAGATTGGACAGGCTCGAGTGGCCATGTGCCAATGATCTTCCTGCTACATTTCCATCCGGGCCGTACTATCGGGGCAATTTAACTTAATTCCAACACACAAAGCATTCATTGACTGAACCAGTAGCATATTATTTAACCAGTCATACACTTAGCACCATGTACACCCTAAGCCAAACTAAACTTGCTATTTTTGCTGTGTCTAATGAGACACGCTAAAGATTGCTAAACAACATTAGCATAATGTAAGCTGTGGTGACGTCATTCGATTGTTCCTAACCTGCGAAACCTTGGCCCCATTCGAAAAGCGATCTATTCATAAAATTAGTGCCAATACTTGACCCATGCGTTAGTACTGTTAAATTAGGGACGTTTTAATTACAATATCCTGTTTATTATTTGCACGAATGGTACTTTATGAGATTGTGTGGGGGACGGGAAAATGTCCGTCTGTCTGTGTGTCTGTACGCACGATAACCCAAATACGCTTTATCGGATTTTCATGAAATTTAGTATGCGCATTTATAACGTCCATGGGAAGAAACTTATTGACATTGGACGAAATCGGTTGACCGGTACCGGAGTAATGCCCACTTTAGTGCCTATTTTTTGGTAATATATTAGAAAGAATTTATCAAATGCAAATCAGTTCTCATGGTAATATTTTGTTTTGCAGTGTTCATATACGGCTTTGGAAGTTGCAATACAGGTAGCTTTTACAAATAACACTACCTATATATTCCTTCACCATATGCTTATCAAACTAGACGTTTGTTCTTCCGTAAGCCCTGCTTTAATGAATCGATCTGGTGCTTAACTCAAATCGATTTAGAAAATAACCGCATATCATAATTGCAATTATCATTGATTAAACAAAAGCGTTCTGGCACTTTGTTACATCAGTTTACTTGATTTTATTAAACTCTACAATATCAGACACTTTAGAAGAAGGGATGTTCTTCACAAATCACAATAAACTCTCCAAATTAATACTTCAAAGAAACAAAACTGAGCTTACTGATTGTTCTGTATATCATCACAAATCTTTTAAATAAGTACTGCCTGCGGAAATCAGCATGTATCTCCACCTTATACTAACTAGGCTGCTTAAATATGTGAAGTGACTAGATCATATTTTATTTCTGCGTTTATCTTGGAGAAGCAAACTCGGGGTTAGTTTCCCATTCTACTGGATTCGTTAACTTTGTTTTTTACTCACGTAAAACGGCAAAATTTCATGTAATATTACTCTCCAGAAGTTTTAGAATCCATATAAGGGCACATTTTGTTTCTAAGAATATTTTAAATATGGGTAAAATCGGTAAGAAGTTCACAAAAAACTAACCTAAAATGGCGCTCAGATTGGAATCACAATAATACAGAATCAGCTGCTAGAAACAGCGCAGGTGCATGCTGGGAAGAAGCCGATGGGTCATGTGGTGCTGGAATCAGCTGCCAACGTGATAATGGTCAGACAACCCTCCGGAAGATATAATATGCCACATTTTCGAAACCGACAAACAGTGTATCGTACATTATTCTAAGATGCAAGGGCGCATCGCTTCAGCTGCCGCCTCCGCTCGCGCACTTAACTAATGTGGTTAGTGTTTTGCATTATTTAGCTTTATGTAGAGGTTGCAGGACCGTATGGAACAGACCAATGACATGCAAGGTCGTTGGGAGCCAATGGGAGTGTTGGTCTGCAAGCCAGAGACCGCATACCAACGCCGAACATCGCGTGCCGAAATCCAGTAGAGTGGGAAACTAAACCCGCAAACTCTTCTATTCCATACACGAAGTTGTGACTTCTCGCCTTTAATGTAACAAGGTTCTGTTCTGATGTTCAGACTGACTGTACATAGCAAGGCCACTAGTATAACGTTGACGTAACGAAGAGGTGGGAGAAGAATTATATTTCATAATAGCCAGGGGAAATTTATTTGTTGACCGCTGGCAATATAACCGAGTTATATAGGCACATTTATCACCTTTATACGCTACTTTAACGAGACAAATTAGTTGGAACGTGTTAATGGCTTTCAGTATTCAGTTTCAAGAGACAAAGGAAAACTTTTCGGAGCAGTTTAAATTATCCTAGGGCCTAATTTTACCCAGGCAGGCGCCGCCCTTCATGCTTGGATACCTGTGAAAACAACGCTTCATTTTCATAACCTACAGAACTGGCTTTTTTCAAGCTGTGTTTCTTTAAGCGTTTGAGATATCACAATCATTATTTTCCAGCCCGGATAACTAGGGCCCGGAAGTTTACGAAAAATGATATTTTTAATAATGCACTCTTTTATATGCTAGTGTTAAAATGTGGACATAACACGAAGGAAATAACAGAAAACTGGAGGTTTCATTTTGCATTCATTTTGGATTCAGATCATAACTTATTTGTAGGGATGGGTCCTCGATACTTTCAATACCTCGATACTCTCGATACTTTCATGGTATCGGCATCGAACGATACTTCAGGAAACTCACTCGATTATTTTTCGATTACTTTTGTAATTCTGCAATTAAGTGAGAATGCTAGTATTTTTTAACAAAAACTTGTAAGTGGACTGTTTAAAAAATTAATTTTAGTTTTAATGTAGAGTTTAAAAATAATTATAGGCTACTGATGATATTAAATTTTGTCTCTTTAAATATGCAGACTTAATTAATTTAGTTGGTATTACACAGTTCTCTCAAATTTTAATTTTTAATGTACCTATTTATTGAAACTGGAAATGTCGAAGGTATCGAGTATCGAGGAAAAAATTATGTTTCTGTATAGAGTATCGAGTATCGAGAAAATGTGGTATCGACCCATCCCTACTTATTTGTAACTCAATTATACTAATTAACTATTAAAACATATGACAAATAAGAACTTAACTATGAAATTGCTCTAAAATCTTCAATCAGCAATTGAAGCAATTCGCTGAAGACATGTTCATCTCATTATATTAGGTTACTATGTTTATAACTAATTATATTCATTAATATTTACTTACTAGGTCAAAAAATTGTTTAACGTTAGCGATGTAGAAATTATGTATATTATATTTTTATGTTTGATATACTTTGTCGCAAGGAAAGCTCTAACTAGAGGAAATAAAATCAATAAAAATAATGAAATAAAGCACGCCTAGAAGCTCATCTTAACTACGTATTGAAACAATGACGAAATTTCAATATTTTCTTTTCCGTATTCTTTATCTGTTCCCTACTATTCATACATAATTGTTTCATTCACTTCGTTTTTTTAGTAAACATTTCTTGACAAGTACAAAATGAATATCACAGCGGATGGTAAAATGATGAATCGTAAAACGATAGCATTTTTTCTTGATATTGAGTAATTATCCTCAAGAGATATTATAACCTATTTACGATCAGAGAATATTGCGTTCAGGAAGTGGGACCTACGGATCATAAACATACGCTAACACAATGAACTAATGGAGTGGGTCGTTTATAGAACGCCTCTCTATTTTCCAAAGTGTAAAACAACCAGCGATATATTCCTTAAATGCACGATTTCTCACACAAACCCATGCAAATAACATAGTTAACACAATGATAGGCCCATAGTTTTTTCTTGTACCTTATTCTGTAATGTTCGATGGGCTTACCACCTGTCCCTCTATCCTCTCTCGGAAAATAAGCATATCAAAATTGGTATAGGTAATGAAACCTCCATTGGAGGCCCCTTCGCCCCACCTGGGGATCATAGGGTACCAGATACAGATTCTGTAATTTTACATGGAATTTAATTTTTTCCCCTTAATTTTACTAAAACAGTCCACCGCTGTGGCTCAAGGGATGCGTTCAATCCTCTCACGCAGCGGGCCCGGGTTCGATTCCTGGTCGGGACAAGTTACCTAGGTGGGGTTTTTTTCTGGGGTTTTTCCTCACCTTTGAGACAAATGTCGGGTAACTTTAGGCCCTTGTGGTCCCCGGATATCATCTGGCCGTCATTATCATCTTCATCCCATCCTCGCCTTGTTTGGAGTGAGTGTGTGTGTGTGAATGGTGTGTCTCGTCCTATGTGTTCGTGTTGTCTGGAGGTGGCCCCGGTATTGGGCTGATCACTCATCCGGGGAGGCCCTCCATGTCCTTGTCTGGTCAAAAAAGTATGTATGTGATCCAAAGATAATCCCTCTCCCGACAGGTCGCGGGCCCTGTAAGGCCCGGGCGGCTTGGGTCGCTTAAATCCTAAAAGGGAGAGGTGAAACTACGGTAAAGAAAGAAAGAAAGAAAATTTTACTAAAACTTTTCGATAAATTACTGAATCCTACAGCATATATTATCAATTTAAAGGTTAAAATAGAAAATCAATAAATCATTGTGTGATATACGCTAATATGTGATATTACGTAAGAGGATCTAGTATAAAATTCATAATACAAGCTAACCAAACTTCGACCTTGCTGAAAAGAAGTTGCTAACGAACGCAGCTTTTAAAATTAGGTGAATCTCTCTAAGCTGAGTACAGTACTTCCTTCATTAGAACAGTGTTTATAATTCAAGTCTACCGACAAATTTTGTCACTCAAGAAACTCATTCCAGTTGGAACCGATAATTGTGTTGGAGCTTAAAGGAGGCCCGGCTAGAGGTAGCTGTATGCAACTGAGACTTTTATTTTACTGCAAACAGAAAACAAAAGCCTGAAACACAGCGTGAATATATAGCTGAAGACCCACACGAGTGCACTGTCTAACACGGCACGTTACAGTCACATTTTATTGTGTGTGAATGTCAGAAGCATTGATACCATAGCATGGACTATGTGCAAATAGAGGTATTATGTTGTTTGATTTTTCTGCCCTTTCAGAGTGAAAATCTAAAAACTCAAATCTATAATGAAAACGGAATTCAGTGACAATAAGTTAGTTCATAGTTATATTGCGTTAATGGACTAAATTCTGTAAGTTGACCACGTCTGTAACTTGTATATTGACTGACACAAGAGAGGATTATATCCAAGTTCATACAGCCATAAATTATACAGTACTTAACTGGCGATAAAATTGTACAAACAAAGTCACACAGCCCACAGCAATATCGGTACAATGAAAACATTTAATGACTTTCTATTAATAAATTGAGGAAGCAACTGGTTTTAACAAAACGTGTTATTTTTTACAATTCGGTGGCTACCACGCTTACGGCAACTAATGGGATTAAAACACTGCACTTGATTGGCTTCTATCGGTATTTCGAAATAAAAAGATAAACGTTTTACGATAGCTGTAAAGGCTTCAGTGCCCAAAATTGAAAGACTATTTGATCAATAGGGGTACGCCGTAGCGTAGTGGTCGAGGCGCTGCACTACAAACCGGAAGGTCGCGGGTTCGATTCCCGATGAGGTCGGAGTTTTGGCCTAATCCTTCTGGTGGCACTATGGCCCTGGGGTCGAGTCAGCCTCTAAAAGAAATGAGTATCAGGAGCAATCCTAGGGGTAAAGGCGGCCGGTGCGTAAGGCAGACAACATTACCACCTTCGCGTGCCGAATGTCCAAAATCTGGAAGCCTCAACCTCCTGGAACCCTCTGGGCCTCTATGGCACTTTTACTTTACTTTTTATTTGATCAATAACATTTAAACATATCTGGATTTCTAATTTTTAATGTTGTTGCCTTCAGGTAAACAAAATGATTAGGCCTAAAGAATCGAAAGTAGCCTAATAGAGTTAACTAGGAAATTGCACAGTTTGGTACATACACGTTCTCTAAATTAGCGGACAGGAAAATCTTAGATTATAAAATAAATTATTTAGCGGCACTTCACTTGGCTAAATCCACGCAATTGGAAGTCAGTCGAGGGCGTCCTGCGAAATCTGGTTAAAAAAATGGAAGGTTTGCCAACTCGAGACAGCCTTTATGAACTGTATATTTAGTTTTGCGTGCCAAGAGGTTTGACAGAAATCATAATCATAGATCTGAACATCTTAAGGATCCACTTATATAGCATAAAGGAGAAAAGATCATGAAGATAAACTGAGTCTAGAACTCAGACTAAGATCCTAAAATTTTGAAATTCAGTTGTGATCATCATACAGGGTATACGTAATTCTGAATAAAGTTTACATTTTACGGGACTAGTTATTTGAAAACAATTGCTGGATTCGGTAGTTACTCAACTTATTTCGCCACTAGTCAACGGCCGTGCCGAGCCGCGAGAATCACGGAAGAAACTATTATCTCAGTAATGAAATTTTCCAGCGCAGTACAAAGTCGCAGTCTTAAGAAAATTACATTCAAATAGTTAAAAGCTAAGCTATCAGAAGGACTTGAAAGATAAGTACGATATTTATCCCATATGTTGGTCTCGCGCATGGGCGTACGGTGGGGGAGTGTTAAGGGGGTTGAAACCCCTCCCGAAATATCTGCGATGTTTAATAATTAAAAAAAAAACATTGTTTTGGTTATTTTATTATATTTTCTAATATAACACAGCAATATTACAAAACTCTTGTAAATTTCAATTTCTCATTAATGACTCTATACTCTCGTAATTTATTTAATAATAATGCACATACTTAATATCACTGAGAAAATTATCTTAAATATGTCCTACTGTAGAGGAAACCAAAGGCCTATTGTTATTAACTAATATATTAATACTGGTGGGTTTTTAATTTTTTTACTTCTTATAACGGTAGATACACGTTTATATGCATATCATAGGCCTACCTATTTTTCAGACAGATGTTAACATTTGTGAAATAATAATAAATATCAGATTAGATTATTCTAATTAAATGCATACGGGTAGCCATATTGGATCCTCGAGCTGCTCTGCCATCTAGCGTCCCATAACTTATACATATGCCCATGCGCAGACGTTATTGACTTTCTGGTGCACGGCTGCCAACATAAGGAATGGAGTCGAGAATGTTTTTCAACCCCTAAGTTTGACGATTTTTGCAACCATCGTAAAAAAAATATAGCATTTAGAAAGGCGTATGAATTTTAATATTTTCAATTTTTATCAATCCTAGTCTATGTAATAATTATACACAAATATTTTAATTTCCATGTGACTGATAATGTTGGTTACACTGGATTTTGTAACACTCGTGCGATAATGTGCTACTTCGTATGTCTTGCGTTAGAAGTTATATTGAGGAACAAACGAAACGTTTGGCGGAAAGTCAGGAATCGTCTAAGAGATATTGACAGGCAAATAACGGAAGGGGAATGTAGGGACAAGGTTGCTCTGGAGATCCAATCAATGATTAAAACCAACTGGGGAACAGAAAGATATCTATATGAGGGGAGCGCTGAAAGCAGGACGGGTTTAGCCTGGTTTCTTCTAGGAGCCTGGAAATCGCTGAAACGCGTCAATGCAGAAGGAACCAGAATATGTCCACTATGTGACAAGGATGAGACAGCACAGCATATTCTCTCGGAATGTGAAGTCACTGAGATACTTAGGCAACGATATCTGCCAGACTCTTTTGTTGTCTCTAGAAGAGGTCATATGGCCAAATTCGAGCTGTTGAGTGACACAAAATTTTCTGAAGGGGTGGGTAAATTCATGTCTAAAGTCCGACAGCTCAGGGTAGAAAAGGATGGGAGGGAGGGGCAGGGGGAGTAATCTTTGTCTATGTATTATTAGGTGTTATATTGTATTACTATTGTATTATTATTGTCATATACAACTTTTTGTCTTCTTTCTTTTCTTCATCTTTATATAGCATTATTATGTAAGTTATAGTATTATATTGTTTTGTATTATTAATGTTACTTTTCTCTTCTTTTGTTTGTTTTTGTCTTGTGCATAGCAAAAGCACGAACGGCCGTCTAGGCCCGTGCGCTGGATTTATTCTATGGATAATGTATCTAACATGTATATAAGAATAAAGATGCACCTTACCATACCATACCATATTTTAATTCAAGCTGTCTAAAAAATACTGAGACCGAAACGAGAGAAATGTTAAACTCTGCAAGTGATGAAAAAGAAAAGAAAGGGGAAAAAGACTTAAGCAATATTGTCCTGGAATGTACGGTACATTAAATTACACCAGGAAAAAAAAAAACCTCGTAAATAAGGCGCTTCAAAAGCACAAATGTAAGCTCTTTAATTAAATCTCTAGAGCATACATAGCCAGCAAATGTTTTTAAATCTGCACGTACAATACGTATCAAATTCTCTTTATACCGCAATATTATATATATCTTCATACAGCGTATACACAGTTTAATGTAAACTTCAAAGACAGTATATTCCAAGCCCATGATTTTCACATTCGCAGCTGGAATTTCTTTCTTTTTTTATATTTCTCTTTGCGCCGTAAGCCTCTGTATTTCCAGCTCATGAATCCAGCATTTAAAAAGATACAAGGGACAAGCGAGGATTTTCCATGGAAATACAAAAATATTTACAAGTCACAGGGGCACTGATCTCATCTATGCACAACGTCATCTGTACCAGGATGACTTTGGGGACCAACAAATGGCTCTTAAGGGAGACTGGGTGGACAAATATACAACAAACATACAGCCTACACATACAAATGCCAGTAAGAATCTTGCCATGTTGTCAGCTCCGACTGTTTTCACTTTCCAACATTCTCATTTATGTTACTGAGTTCACGAAGCTGAATAATTAATTCCATTTCTGAGATTCCCCATGTAATTTGTCTCTCCTTCTAGAAGTTGTATACTGACTGTAAAGGATATGAGAAGCTTTATGAAAAAAGATGCCTGCATCTTAAATATTTTTATTTAGTGAAAAATTTATCTCATTTCCGAGATTCCCCATGTAATTGCTTTATCTTGGAGAAGTTTGAATATCGGTTATAATGGAAATGTAATGAGGATTTTTGTAAGTTAATTCCTCCAGTCTAAAAAAAAATTAAAGAGAGCTCTAACTGTTTTTATCTACTCCAGTGTGGTCCAAATGGCGGCACGCGGGCCAGATTCGGCCAACACGTAGCTTAATCTTCTCACTGAGTGCATGTAAGGGTCATGTCGATGGATGAACGCAAGAAATGATAGCCGAAAATGCAAAGAAAATAAGTGAATTCAGCCATATTTTATATGAGCGAAACTGCGCCATGGGCGAAAACTTTGACATTCACCATTATAATTACTAATTAGGTAGAGTTCCATCATTAACCACTTAATGTTACTGGCTGCCACTTGTTCACCCATAGGATTTGGAAATGCCGAGATTCCTTTACGGTTGTTAGCTTTGTAATATTAGGATTGGTAAAATTGGCCTCTAAGACAATCTATTTCGACGTCTCATATTTTCTGATAACTTAATTTTAATATCAAAACATTATTTCGGCCGGAGAATTCATTTTGAAGTGTCTTCCGGCCCTTCATCCGAAAACAGCTGGACCACGACACTACAAGTCACTCTTCTCCAGCGAGGAAAAATGAACAATAAAATTCCGCCCAAAACAAATCATTCACTTCGCAAATTATGACGTAAACGTGAGTTAACTAGCAAGAACAAGGCTTTGATTAAGATCACAACTTTGATTCAAGTTTCAAATTATAGGTAATATTGAACAAAAACTTAAAAATAATTCATTAACAATTTTATAATCATTGGTTCAAGTTAAATATCTTAACTCATTGTCAAAACGTTTTTAACTTTCTCCCATGAAGATAAAATGGTACTGAGAAACATATTTTTTGAACTAATAAAACCTGCCCAACAAATGAAAATTATATATTATATCCACCGATTTTGTTTACATGCATTTTCGCTTTTGGGAGGGGGGAGAAGAGCAGTGGAATTTAAAAAAATAAAAAATAAAAAGCAAGAAATATCCTGCAAAAACAATGGACCTGGCAACACAGCATAGACAAAAAGCCAAATAATAATAAAATCAGGTAAACTGATGTAACAAAGTGCCAGTATGTTTTTTTAATCAGTTATGACTGCAATTATGATATGCAGAATGTGTTTTTTTTTTTAAATTGATTTCCAAGTTAAGCTCCAGATTTATTCATTAAGCAGGGGTTACGGAAGAAGAAAGGTCTACCATCTCGGCCATCTGGGTCATTTTAACGGTCTAGTTGGATAAGCGCATGTAAATCAATATTTTTTGTCATAGCTACCTGCATTTTAATTTCCAAGGCCTTATACGATCACAGTAAAACAATAGGCTATGTTGTCAAGATAACTGATTTTCATTTTTTTTATAAATTCTTTCGAATACGTATATTACCATAAAATAGACACTAAATTGAGCATTACTCCGAAACAGGTCAACCGATTTTATCCATTATGAATAGACGTCTTCCCATGGACATTATAAATGTGTATACCAAGTTTCATAAAAATCCGGTAAAGCGTATTTGAGTTACCGCGTCTTAGAATTGGTAAAATTGGGTTTTACTCCGGTACCGGTCAACAGATTAGGTTCAAATTCAATAAGGCACTTCTTATGGACGTCATAAATGGGTATACCAAGTTTCATGGAAATCCGATACAGCGTATTTGAGTGATGGCGCCTTTCTATTAGAAAGGCGCCATAATCTATTAAAATAGGCACTAAATTGGGCATTACTCCGGTACCGGTGAACCGATTTGGTTCAATATCAATAGGGTTCTTTCCATGGACATTATAAATGTGTTTTCCAAGTTTCATGAAAATCCTAAAAAGCGTATTTGAGTTATGGTGCGTACAGACACACGGACAGACGGACAGACAGACGGACAGACATTTTTTCGTCCACCACACAATCTCATAAAGTACCATACTGGCACTTAATAAAACTACTCACCAATGGAGAGTATGAGAATAACACCATGTACTCACCTGGAAAAGGAAAATAATGCAGAATTAGTAAACACACAAGCATAGTTGAATACAAAATAAAACGAAACGTTTACTGACTCTTTAGAAATCGTAGACCACCATGTTATTGTTATATCTGTAGTACAGTACTCCAATATCGTACTACTTGGCACAGAAATAAAACAGGGTTTATCTTCGGTTTATAGTTAACCAAGCGCCTTGTGCCTAAAAATAGGAAACTAACTGTACAAAATAAAATTAAATTTCTCAGCGTAGCCTATTTCTGACTTCGCTACAAAACGTATGATGCCAATAATGTTTTAAAAAACTGTTCATATTTCACATTTGAAAGAAAATCCCGTTCGCAGCGCAGTAGGTGTTATAACTTGTTAGAAACTGTAAAAGAAAAATGTCTGCAGAACAACATTCCTTCGAGCCAGTCTGGATAAATTTAAAGAGTACTTTTAGTTTTCCAACTAAAGTCCTGGTTCTATTAAGCTAATCATATCTCCATCATCCTGTCAAACATAACAGAAATCATCAGAGCCCGGATTTTGATGACATACCATCTTTTAACTGGAACATTGACGATTGCCCACTAGTGCAGATATTCTGATTATGTCTCCTAGATTAAAATGGTAATTTTTGGAATATGTCATTATTTGATCATTTTTGGTTATTTTACGGATTTTTTCTTTATTTCATATTTTTAAGTATATTTAAAAAATTATAAGTTACAAAGTAATTATTTTCTTATTTTGTGTTGTTTCTCGCATTATATATAGCCGAGTTTTTATGCATTTATTTACATTGAATATTATCGGAACTCTAAATACGTTAAGCATAAATAAATAGATCTTGTTATAATTTTAATCTAAATACAGAAAAGACGGTGTTTGCTGTTTGCATTTAACCGTATGTAATTAACTAATTACAAGCCTATAACTGGGTCAACAACATGAATGTATGAGTATAATAGACACAAATCTTAGGAATAAACTAGTATTCATGATTTTTTTTTTTAAAGTTTTGGGTAATTTTTTTGAAGTGAAACTTCTTTAGTCGCGGTAGGGGTAAATCGGGAGCTTGTATAACGCTCAAAATCGTCACGAAATTAGTGTCACGCTCAAAATCGTCACGTAATTAGTGAGGTGTGACGGAACGGACTGCACAGAAAACAATCAACTCAATGATTAGGCTTATCCAAAATTTAAAAAATTCAAAGATACATAATTTCAAAATCCAAAGTTAAAAAATCCAAATTTTCAAAATTTAAAAAAATCTAAGATCGAAATTAAAAGTAAAAAATCCAAAATTTACAAAATAAAAATCCAAAATTAAAAATTCTAAATATCCAAAATTTAAAAAATCAAAAAATTTAAAAAATTCAAAAATCAAAATTTAAACAATAAAAAATCCAAAATTTAAAAATAAAAAATACACAATTTAAAAATAAAAAATACAAAATAAAAAAGTCGAAAATTAAAAAATACAAAAATAAAAAAATCAAAGATATAAAATTGAAAAATCCATTTTTTAAAAAATCCAAAATTCCAAAATTAAAAAAATAAAGGATAAAAAATTTAAAATATCGAAAATTAAAAAAGTCTAATAACCCCATAATAAAAAGGCCAACAATCCAAAATTGAAAAATCCAATAATCCAAAATTGAACAAATCCAAAATTAAAACAAGTTTCACTTTTGTTGCGTGGCGTTTCACGCACACTTTTTTTCAGTCATTTTATAGCTCACACTTTAAGCATTTTAGATCATCAAAATCCGGGCTCTGGAAATCACTATATTTTAAAATTAGTATAGAATAAGTATATACGTCCATCTATGTTACACATTGCATCATGTATGAGAGGCAATGCAACGAAACAGCCGGGTACTAAACTTATCACTCTCTGCATTTACACAAATCAGTCCAACGAGGCATTCGACTGAATTCTCTGCAACTGACAGACACGCTTCCATTAAGATCACATCAAACAGTTATAATTTCACCAGCTAAATGTATGCATTGAAATAAAAGGGTACAGTGACGAAATGGAGACACATATGCCTACAGCTATTAATTAGCAGTGGATATTGGAGGGGATCTGATAGCTTTCAATGTGCATTTCGCGTTAATCTAATGTGAGGACAAAAATGGGAAAATGTGATTTTCACATTAGTTTAACACGGTAAAACCAATCCGCTGTTCCTAGTTCTTGTCGTTTCTCCATTTTTTTTCCAATTTAAAACTTACAGCGAGTAAATCCATTAAACTTTTCACTGATACAGGCGTATAAATTCCCATCCTGAAAATTTAGATAGCAGTAGAGATATAATTTTAATAGAGTATTGATTTACGTAAAATGTGAAGAATTTTTTCTAGTGTTATAATTGTCACTTATAGAGACCAGTTATTCCACTAAAATTTCCCTCATAGACCTCAGACTTAAAATCCACTGATTAATTTTCTCGATGATTGCTTATAATAGTATATGAATTCAACTCTGAAAAAATTAAATAAAAATCTTGAAAGATTAAATCAAAATCCAACACGGAAATCTTAACAGAACGAACTTTAGAACAACATGTTGCCAAATTTTATTAATGATTTCGAATTTTTAGCGGGCATTATAAGCCATGAGTCTTAATCATGTTACACCATGCGCAATTTAGCCTGGGCCATATGACTCAGATCACTCAAGACTGTTCTGTTGAACATTATAAGAGAACGTTTTATGAGAAAATGCCTCTAATACCAAGGTTCGAACCCGTAACCTCCTGCTTTCCGTACCGATGCTCAAACCGAAGGTCACCAGGGTTCGTTTCCTGGTGTCAGAAAAATAAAAAAGATTTTCCGTACATAATTATATGTGAAAAGCGGAAATTATTTCTTACCTATTTACACTAGTTTTTGAGTTAATTTCTATTTTTGGTACAAGGGAAATAAATTTTTCCCACCAGGTTCTAGACTAAATGTTAACGAGGCTAAAATCTCAGACTAAGAATCCGCGCCTTGCGGAACACCCGTTGGACCCTAAACGATCTATCGAATTTCGATCGTTATATTCGCATTAGTAACGCTGAAAAAGCAGCAGAATCTGCTGAAATATGTCCCATTTTTGGCATCCTGTTATAACTCGCCATTTCTTGGCCACTTTCTGTTTTTTTATTATAATTTTATTTGTTGCAGCAATATCATTTGCTCCATTTTCAATATAAAAGCGAGTATGCACATGGTGTTTTGTAAATGCGACAGACTCATGTCCGTAGAAATGTGCTTAAATAGCAGTACATAACCATCCTATAACAAACAAAAAATCCGTACTTAATTTTCTAACTGGTTCGGATCGAAACCTCGATCCCGTTTGCATTACCATTCCGATATGGAAAGCTATCTCAGATACAACTGAATCTATTCAACTGGAGCTTTTAGTGTGCGTATTATAATTAGCAGGGCCCGGATTCTGATGATCTAAAATTGTTTGAAAATTGATTATTTCATTTTACGTTGTTGCATATTTCATTAGTTTTGCAATAATTCATCATGTTATACATATATATATATATATATATATATAGCATTTAAAGAATTTATATACATAGAATTTGCCAGAGTTTACCAAAATGTTGTTGTGAAGAGATCTTTTAATCTTTTCACTACTGACGCATAAATTCGTCACCCCAAAATATTGTATAAAAGCAGACAAAGAAGGTTATTAGAGTAATACTTTATATTAAAATATGAAGATAATTATATATATATATATATATATATATATAAACAGCATTCATTAGTAAGTTGTCACATTTTTTACCTCATATATCTGGCAGGTTTGAATATTGTGCATATCTCAATGATAATATTATAGTATATTTGACTAAGTGAATGTTTTTTTAGAACAGACGGTATAATAATTGGCAGTAGACTACTTAAACTAATGGTTCGGAGCTGATTGTATAATAGGACTACTAAATGACGGTTCACTTCATTAGTTTTCAATTTACTAAAATTTGTTGCTTTAACCGTGATTTAAAAAACTGTTCTAATGTAATTTCTGTAACATCTATTTTTTAAAATATAGGCAAATTTAGGCAAATGCAGATAACAAAAGAAGGTTGTATTAAAATTAATTCAATGATAGTGAAAACTTAATTGGTACCGGAGCATATTTTACTAATTTTAGTGCATATTTCGTTTTCTGATAAGTTAGAGTATTAATTTCCGGGCCTTCCTCGTAAACAAAAGAATTACGTTATTTTCATATATTTGAATAATCACTGAAATAATTGAATTTCGATAACTTACTACGTTCTGGATTTAATTTCTAACGAAATTTGTGTTGATGAAAAAAGTTCTACAACTTGACTATTGCAAACTTCCCATGTATCTTCTGCTGGGATAGCCAAGATGATGGAATATGAACACGAGTAATCTTACTAGAAAACTAATATAAATAATTTATTACGCAATATTGGAAGATTCGAACTGTAAATTATCAAAGCAGTTAGAGCCATTTTGAATTTTGAAAAAAGTTTTCATGTAAACTACCGTTAATATTTTAGAAATACAAACTAAATTCTAGGGGATACCATGAGTACACAAGAAAATTCACAAACCAAAAATCATACAGTGTACTGTTTAGGCTACACACAACAAGCCCTCACAGACGGATAGACAAACAGATAGACATTATTCCGAAAATACTCCTTTTAGTTTTTGTAGGAATCATGAAACATATTTTTCTGGTGTTATCTCGTTTTACTTTTTTGTCACGGTTACTATATTTCCTCTATGATACATAAATATTCGAGAAAGTAAAAGGAAAGGGACTAAGAGAGAAGTGACGTGCGGACGCCTAGCGTGTCCAAAAGGCATTCAGCTGCCCCTGGAAATTAAGATTTTACTCCCCCCTCTATTTCACAACGGCGATAACGAACTCTAGTGTACAAGTTCTTTCAAATACCAATTAAATACATATTAATACCAAATGTATGTCTATAAATAACTTTAAAGTATGCATACATATAGTTTATACTTCCTAATTATCAGGGCTCGGATTCTAATGACATGTCATCTTTTAACCATGGCCTCTAGATTATAGAAATGCATTTTTATTAGGTCTTTTTTTGTCATTTTATGCAATTTTATATTTTTAGGGCATTTATTTCAATTTTAGGTCATTATTTTGTCATTTTCGTGCCATTTGATTCATTATTTAGTCATTTTCATGTACTTAAATTGAGTGTATTAACTTTTTTTTCGTCGGTGCTGTCTTTGAAGTGTTGTTTGTTTATTGCAAGAAGGAAAAATTCGGCGTTCAAGTGTTGACATGTCTCAGTCGGAAGTGAGAATCAAAGAAGCGCAAAAATTTTGGATTATATTAGTCTATAACTTTGTGTGTACAATAATAATTTTTTGGAAATAAAATATCACTTTTTAGGTCATTTTTTATAATTATTAAGTAATTTTATTTAAAATTTAGAGTCATTTTATAGTAGCTTCCCTGTTAAGTAACACTTAACAAGGAAGCTACTATTAATAATTAAGCCAACAGTTTTAAATGTAATATACTCATGGTGTAATGCACATAAACTAGGGATAGGTTTCCAGATTTCCCACATATCACCAACTATGCCCTAAACTACAGAGCTTCAAACAGGTTCTATACAGGTTTCACTTATGAACCTCTTTGCCCTTTCAATGTCTTTCCTCCAATTAATTAAAAAAAAAAAAACTTGTGCTACTGGAATTCTCAAATAGGACCAAACGGTCTCGAAATCGAATAAACTCCACCTAAAAATTCTAGAATGGTAGGGAAAAAGCGAATAAGTAAAAAAGCCAAAGTTTCAGGGGAGACAAAAAACAGTTTATTTCCACGGCATTCTTACAATATTTAGTTCAGCCCACCCATATATTTTTACATATTATAAGATACTGTGTAAAAATATCTGGTGGACTGAACTTAATATTGTCACAATGCTGTGAAAATAAATTGTTTTTTGTCTCTCCTGAAACTTTGGCCATTTGACTTATTCGCTTTTTCCCTATCACTCTAGAATTGTAATATTACAAATCTTAACACGAATATGAGATAGTTTGTGCAACGTGGTTTGCAACATTTATTATTATTACAAGGACTGGCGAGAAGAGAGAAAAGTTCTAAGAAATAAATGGAATGAATACCAGCATAATATAAATTTATGAAGATAGATGGCAGGAGGCGGGTTTTCAACTTTGTCACGGAAGTTTAATGCCACGGCTTGAATATGGTGGTAGCGGTTAGTTCAGTTAGTCCGGAAAATTTTGTATGGATGTTTTGCTTCCTTATAACAGGGCTCTTCAACTTTCAGTTTAAAACCCATTCGACCACAGTATATTGCATGTTGACTTTGAGATTATTAAACCTCAGTTGAGTTGTAAATGGTTATATTTAACGACAGGGGTAGGCTATATTGCTACTACTATAGTATGGGACTCAGCTTAACTGCTCTGGAATACACTACTTTCCCCACGTTCCAGAGCAGTTAAGCTGAGTCCCATACTATAGACCTGTGACGACGGTTTGCCAGAATTTTGTTGCGAAGAGATCTTTTAACCTTTTCGCTGCTGACGCATAAATTCGTCAACTCAAAAAATTGTATTAAAGCAGACATATAAGTTGATTAGAGTAATACTTCATATTGAAATATGAAGATATTTATCCTCTTGTTATGATCGTCATTTATGAATAACAGGTGTTTTACTGAAATTTTTCTCGTCAATCCCTAGGTTAGAGCCCACTGGTGATTCCTCTTATTGCTTACATAAAAATTCACCTCTGAAATCTGAATGGATTAGTAGGCTCGGGAAGTAATAAACTGGATGTGTGAAATGATCTACCCCTCATTCGCCCCCTTCCTTATTCTTTCTATCTGTCATGCGACTAGTCCACAGTATAGTATAACCACAGTATAGTATAACAGTAGCGAAGCTCCATACAGTTTTTTTCAACCGGCGCGACTGCAGCGCTCGTAGCGGTGAGCAAGAACCACACAATATGTTACATTGTTGCTTATGTAAAATGTCAACAATATTTTATGGAAATGCTTGTGGTGCTATAAATTGCACCAACAGCCAAAGGAATTCTCCCGATTTATCTTTCTTCAGGTTCCCTAAAGATCCTGAGAGGTAAGCAAAAACAGTTATTTGTGAAATTAAATTGCAAATTTGTGATTATCATGCTTGCATCCATACTAGTGTACTTACTCCTATTTCTTTTAATTTTAGGAGCAGAAAATGGCTTGTAAATGCTATATACAATTAATTATTTTTATATGTATATCATAAATGAAAATCCTAACGATGCAAAGGTTTCTAAATATATAGGCCTCTTTACAAATACCCCACCTGACCCTACTAATTTTAAAAATGTTTTAACACGAGGTTATGTTAGGCCTATATAATTGAATTTAACAAAATTAAACTGTCGAGAATAAAGATAACGTGTTTAATCCTTTACTTTTTCATAATTTATCGTGTTTAACAAAATGAAGAAAAAGACAAAAGTGTTTTTCTATTGCATCTGATACTGACCATAGGCCTATCGTGCTATATGCCTATAGAACTTTACTTTCCCCCCTAATTTCTGAACTAGTACTACTACATGCTTATTGAAATTATTAAGTTTTCTTATTTGTCAGAATTTTCAGTGTAAGTACAGTATATGTTAGTAGTAGGTCAATTAAATTCTTGAAGATGTAGGGATGTAGCTTATATGGTGGACGGAAACCGGTCTGATACTTTATAAGATATACAATGTCATCGATCTTGAAACTACAACTTCTTTACATTACCATAAAGTCTATGATTTGGTGAGTTCACCAGTATGCCTTTCCGGTAATAATCTCGTTCTGGTAATTTTAAAAATAAGAAGAAATACAGCCATATATTCGTATCTTTCCAATGGTGGAAATGGCTGTTTGCTAGTTCCATCCTGCTGGCCGCTTGGGGTGCTAGTGTCGCACGATCTGTCAAAAGGATGCATTTTCCTTTCATTAGAGCTTCGCTACTGTTATACCACTGTGGTTATACCACAGTATAGTATAACAGTAGCGAAGCTCTAATGAAAGGAAAATGCATCCACTGTGGTTATACCACAGTATAGTATAACAGTAGCGAAGCTCTAATGAAAGGAAAATGCATCCTTTTGACAGATCGTGCGACACTAGCACCCCAAGCGGCCAGCAGGATGGAACTAGCAAACAGCCATTTCCAGCATTGGAAAGATACGAATATATGGCTGTATTTCTTCTTATTTTTAAAATTACCAGAACGAGATTATTACCGGAAAGGCATACTGGTGAACTCACCAAATCATAGACTTTATGGTAATATAAAGAAGTTGTAGTTTCAAGATCGATGACATTGTATATCTTATAAAGTATCAGACCGGTTTCCGTCCACCATATAAGCTACATCCCTACATCTTCAAGAATTTAATTGACCTACTACTAACATATACTGTACTTACACTGAAAATTCTGACAAATAAGAAAACTTAACAATTTCAATAAGCATGTAGTAGTACTAGTTCAGAAATTAGGGGGGAAAGTAAAGTTCTATAGGCATATAGCACGATAGGCCTATGGTCAGTATCAGATGCAATAGAAAAACACTTTTGTCTTTTTCTTCATTTTGTTAAACACGATAAATTATGAAAAAGTAAAGGATTAAACACGTTATCTTTATTCTCGACAGTTTAATTTTGTTAAATTCAATTATATAGGCCTAACATAACCTCGTGTTAAAACATTTTTAAAATTAGTAGGGTCAGGTGGGGTATTTGTAAAGAGGCCTATATATTTAGAAACCTTTGCATCGTTAGGATTTTCATTTATGATATACATATAAAAATAATTAATTGTATATAGCATTTACAAGCCATTTTCTGCTCCTAAAATTAAAAGAAATAGGAGTAAATACACTAGTATGGATGCAAGCATGATAATCACAAATTTGCAATTTAATTTCACAAATAACTGTTTTTGCTTACCTCTCAGGATCTTTAGGGAACCTGAAGAAAGATAAATCGGGAGAATTCCTTTGGCTGTTGGTGCAACTTATAGCACCACAAGCATTTCCATAAAATATTGTTGACATTTTACATAAGCAACAATGTAACATATTGTGTGGTTCTTGCTCACCGCTACGAGCGCTGCAGTCGCGCCGGTTGAAAAAAACTGTATGGAGCTTCGCTACTGTTATACTATACTGTGACTAGTCCCAGAAAGAACCGGTTTAGTTATCTCCACCTGTAGTTGAAAGATAGTAGTAGGGACGAGAGGGAGGAAAATTTCACACTTCCAGTGCTTTCCTTGCCGTCCCTGGATTAGATGATCGCAAATTAAACACGAACTGAATTACAGTCTTTGTTATTATTATTATTATTAATAATAATAATATTATTATTATTATTATTATTATTATTATTATTATTATTATTAAGTCTTCTGCACAAAGACAGTTTCTTGGACTTCTTTGCCACTCTATTGGTACTAACTTTGATATTCGTCATATGGAAAACACTCTTTTAGTTAAACATTTAACTTATTTGCATATGATTATTAAATAGACTCAGTTTGATAAAAATTGACAATTTTAAAATTCACTACACCTTTTTAAAGGTAAAATTTCTCACGGCGAATGCAAAAGTCGAAATATTTAGTGGGTGAAAAGCTATTTCATGTTGGCAGCAATGTAAGAGAAAATCATTAACAAATGTCAGCTGTCAGCGCGCTGCAACATGGCTGATAATATTTGTTATTAAATGTTAACAGCTGTCTAAAAGATAGTGTAAAGCAATTTTATTCTGCTCGCAGGATTGCTCAACTCGCTACGAGCGTAGTAATCATTCCTACTCCCAGAATAATACTTCACTTAAACCCTTATACCAGGTATAATTATTTCATATTTTCATTGAAAGCAATGTAAAAAGGGATGTGTAACAATTTCTCCGATGGAAAAAAGCCAGAAAATGCCACATGGAGCTGGTGGAAGATTTGGGAATAGGCTAATGCTCTTTCGTACAGAACTCTGAGGGTTCGTCAAGTTCCAAGCTTCCTACTACCGCATTTGCTGTACGGATATTCATGGCTGTTCTTTTCCATAATCTACCCTGCCCTTCTATTCGTATATTTCAAAATAATCCCACATTAAAAAAATAGTTGCAATGATATATGCCACACCTCTCCTACTCAAAGATAAAAATAAATAAAAAAAATAGCATGGATAGATTCTCATAATGAGGGGCATGCACATTCTTATTGCGCATTTTTTACAAAGATTATTCTAATATTTCTTATAAGGAGAAAGGAATATCAATCGTTTTGGAAATCTAAGAGGAAGTGTTTGCCTGTTTGTTTGTCTGTCTGTCTGCGCGATGCCCAGCGAAATCTTTTGCACGCAGCGATCTTAAATTTTAAACATAGATGAACTGAAGGGTGGCCAAATGCACCTCGAAGCCGGATTTTCAATTTCAGCTTTCGTTCGCAAGTTATGATTGAAAAACTGGAAGAAAACGTGAATTTTTTGCGCTGTCGAATCATCAGTTTTCGGTAATACATTTCAATTATCAAATCAATTGCAAGTGGCTTTGCATTTTTTTGTCATAGCCTAACTTGGAAATAAAAGCATTGCGATTTTTTCAATATATCTCATGAAATTATCGATAGTTTCGATTCTGTGAGCTCACCCTGGGATTCGCTTGTTTATAATGTCAAATACAATAGAGGCCCTTTCTAATCGTGGAATGCATTTCAAAGCCGGATTTTTTACTGTTTCATTGTAATTATTATCATTTTAGTTTATGAATGGTTCGCGTGTAAATACATATAATGCTTTAATTATTTTGCTCTTAAATTTTAATCTTCCAATTAATTATCGTGGGCGAAGCCGCGGGCACCTGCTAGTGTTCAATAAGGGTAAATTTGAAACAAGCCATAGCTTAACATTTTCAGACCATTATTGTATACCTCGTTCCATTCCATTTCTAAAATATGATTTTTCTGAAAAGGGATAGAATATTAGTCCACTTTTGCAACTACAGATCGAAGTGAACCGGGATTTCTAGGCCAGGTAGTTCAATGGAAAACATCGCTTAAAAAAATCTTTAAAGCAAGGTTAGGGAAGCTCTCAGTCACACGTGAGTCAGTACGTTTATTGCATAATCCTTTGCTGAATTATTTCAAGAAGCGATAACCTTTCCGCTCTTGCCCACCGACACAGTAACTGATATTCATTCCAAGAATGTAAGTTCTATTAAAAGGAAACGTGAAAATAATACTAATACTGAAATAAGCAAAAATTGTTCTTGTAAAAAAAATTATTAATAAATAGTTATTTTTTGACAGGCGAAGTATAAGAAGCGTTTTTATGGTACATGATATTAACTAAAAAGAGAAAATGATGTAGGCCTAACTAAGTGGTATACAATTATATCAATCCAGGGTTACCAACTAAGTTTTCAATCACACGGAAAATGATTTTAGTTTAAGATATTTCCATATGATTATTAAACAGACTTAGGTAAAAAGGTAAAATGATCCCTATACCGGCCATGGAGGCCCAGAGGGTTCCAGAAGGTTGAGGCTCCCAGATTTTGGACATTCGGCACATGAAGGTGGTAAAGTTCTCAGCCTTACGCACCGGCCGCCTTTACCCCCAGGATGCTCCTGGTACTCATTTCTGTTAGAGGCTTAGTCGACCCCAGGGCCATAGTGTCACCAGAAGGATCAGGCCAATTGAAAAATCTCAACGACCTCATCGGGAATGGAACCCGTGACCTTCCGGTTTGTAGCGCAACGCCTCAACCACTACGCTACGGAAACAGACTAAGACTGAAATAAAATTATAATGTTAAAATTCATTACGCCATTGTAATGTTAATTTCTCACGGTAGTCGCAAAAAATAGTCACTTGATGGCTCAAAAGTGCTGTCCACTCCATCCTTTAAGTTGGCAGCCATGAACCAAAAAATCAATAGCCTCTGTCTGCGCAATGTATACTAGGTGGCAGAACAGTTGGAAGGCTCCTAATATGGCTTCAAGGTACGCAATAAAATTATTTAATTATTAATATTAATGCCTGTCCAAAAAAATAGTCCTTGATACAAGTGGTAAAATATATTTTACTTTTCCAATTTTCAACCAAAAGTGCAATCAAGTAGAGAATAGAATTACGAGAGAGACAAATGAGCCGTTTCTAACAAATAATAATTATATGCTGAACAACAAATTAAAATATTATCGGGTGAATCTTCCAGTGGATTGAAAAGTTACGTAGTACTGACATGCTTTTCACAGGCTGTGCATTTTACAGGCTATAATTGCTATGAAAAAACCTGTTCTCAAATGCCAGACTCGAAAAATGTCTGCACGTTACGTCAAACCCTATTTTTAGAGTCTAAAATGCTTAATGACTATGGCCCGGAAGTTTATGAAAAATCATATTTTTAGTTATGCACTCTATTACATGTTAGTATTAAATGTGCACAAGACTTGAAATAAATAACAGAAAATATTTGGTATCATTTTGCACATTGTTGCGTATTATTTTTGCGATAAAGCACCACATTTTCTTGATAGGCCTATTAAAATAGTAGTGTCTACTCTATTAGTTTATCAGATTTTCAACGGCATATTTCTGACAGATTTAAACACTGTGTATTCTAGGGAAGAGACGTTTCACTTGTTTTCAATTTACTATTTTTTTGGCATTGACCTTGCTTTTTAAAAACTTTTGTAATATAATTTATACAATTTCTACTATTTTTTTGTAATTTATAATCTAACTCAGCTAACAAAAGACGTATAAGAATTAAGATTACTTAAATGATAGAAGATCGTGCTTATATTGGTTTCGGAGTATATGTTACTAACTTAAAAGCATATTCGGGCCTTACAGCCTATTTTAGTCTGATTCGAATAATTTGCTCCTGAAGAAAACGAAAGAAAAGTTTTCTGCCCGAAAACTGAGGAAAGAGAACAATACCTAGAAGGTTTATTGCCACCAGTTGACATTAGTATAATAATTGACATTAGTATAATAATAATAATAATAATAATAATAATAATAATAATAATAATAATCTTTATTGTCGAAGACATAAGAAATGTATGGACAGTGTCAACTTTACTGATATAAAAGAAAAAAATTAAAATTAGTTTTAGGCCTATTGCTTACAAGTTATGTGATTTAAAAGGCCTACGCGTGCATCCTCCAAATTGTAGGGGCATATTTGTGTTAAGATAGATTTGACATGCTTTCTAAATAGTAATAAATTTAGAGTCTTGATATTAACAGTTAAACTATTATATAATTGTAAACCAAAAACCATATGAGTGTTACTAATTGCAGATAAATGGTGACACGGTGTACAGAGATTATTTTTATATATTGTATCATAATTATGATAGTCGCTATTTTTATGAAATTGAGATGAGTTTAAATGAACAAGTTCCAAAAGTTTCAAAACATACAAAGCATATACCGTTAACAAGTTGTATTTCATAAAATATTCCCTATAGTCGCCTTATTAACAGAATTAGAGGCGTTCTGGCTGCCACAGGCTTTTAACAAGCATCCTGTATGCTTTTAAATGATTGAATTAAGATGTTCTTGCCATCCAAACATGCGGGACAAACTAAAGAGCTGAAATCAGTACAACACCAACTTTGCCAAAAAGTGGAGTTAGTGGGCCTTACATTTTTTTATTTATTATTTAGCAAACTGTTGTGACAAATACATCAGTGGAAATAATCAGACCATAAACCACATAATTGAGAAGCCCTACACTTAACACCTGTTCATAAAAAAAAATTATCCTACATTCTTCAGACCATAACCTAAAGAAACCAACAGACCTTAACAATTATCAGTATCATAAGGGTCTACCGTTGTTGTCAAGGTTACGACAGTCACATGGGAAGGCAAGGTTATTCGGACTGTATAATTTAAATGGACTCATCTCTCTATTTCTCTTGCAGGTGCCTTTTAAGGTGTCGTTTTCTTTTATAGAAATCCTGATTAGTGTTGCAATTCGAAACGACATAATGTTACTTATACAGCTTAACATCTGTTGTTTGAAGTAGTGATGAAATTCTATGCAAGGTTAATCATAATAGTCTATAAAACTATTTATTAATTTTAACTAAACAGATGAAAACTTCTGATAAAAATGGTGTTGTTATTCGCAAAAAAAAAAAAATTGTTCAAAAGTATTGGAGGTGACGGTTTAACGTCTACTTAGTACTGTAACCGTCGCCGGTCGGACATGCTATAAATCTACAGACATTATTTAGGCACAGAAAGTCTGTCATACTGACAGCACCAATCAGGTTGACCGCGGAAGTGGTATCTGGTTGTACAAACAAAAAACAATATTCTGCTATCATATTTTCAGCATTAAAATTTCTATTGGTTCTAAACGGAATCATGGGGTTAGTTTCCCATTCTACTGGATTCGTTAATTTTGTTTTTACACACGAAAAACGGCAAAATTTCATGTAATATTATTCTCCAGAAGTTTAAGAATCCATATATAGGGACATTTTGTTTCTAAGAATATTTTAAATATGGGTAAAATCGGTAAGAAGTTCACAAAAAACTAACCTAAAATGGCGCTCAGAAAGGAATCACAATAATACAGAATCAGCTGCTAGAAACAGCGCAGGTGCATGCTGGGAAGAAGCCGATGGGTCACGTGGTGCTGGAATCAGCTGCCAACATGATAATGGTCAGACAACTCTCCGGAAGATATAATATGCCACATTTTCGAAACCGACAAACAGTGTATCGTACATTATTCGAAAATGCAAGGGCGCTTCGCTTCGGCTGCCGCCTCCGCTCGCGCACTTAACTAATGTGGTTAGTGTATGCATTATTTAGCTATATGTAGAGGTTGCAGGACCGTATGGAACAGACCAATGACATACAAGGTCGTTGTCAGCCAATGGGAGTGTTGGTCTGCAAGCCAGAGACCGCATACCAACGCTGAACATCGCGTGTTGAAATCCAGTGGAGTGGGAAACTAAACCCATCATCATTATTCTGATTGAATGTTCATTTGGGTGATGCTTGTTGATGTTAATACGTATTACCATCTTTTAGTATATTTTGTAGGTTAGGCTGGTATATGGCACTCAACCGGGCCAATATTTACCGTATTTTGGCGAAAAGTTTTAGTGGTACTGAAAAAAACAAATACTTGGATATAATAGGCGGTAAACACTTAAGCTATTAACTAGTCAGTGCTATTAATATTGTAATATTAATATTGTAGGCTTACTTATTATAATACAAGATTTATAATGTTTCATCACACATATAACTGTACATTATTTTCATATCTCCTTTTCTCGGATGTAGCTTATACGTATACCCAATCGTTGTGTCCAATGATTGTTTTATTAAATAAGCTACTCAAATGCAGATATTGCAGTGTTCAATGTTGTATAAGCCTTAGTTATTTAATAATGGATAGGCTATATTTAGTTTCATCATCATGTTAATTTTTTTAACTTTTCAGTTTCCTATGTAAAATATTTTAAAAACAAGAAGTCTAAATACTATTTTTTTAAGATCAGTAATTGTATAAAGCAAGCATAAAATAATGTTATATAAAAAATCAGGTTCACAATTTAATATCATTCGCAGAAGAAGACAGATTTCAATTTTTATTTAAATAATACTTTAGATTAATTAATATCTCAGAAAGAAGTTGAGACATTGAAGTGACATTTGAAACAAAACTTTTCATGTTCTATTTAAGTGTGTCAAATTTCAAGTTTATAACAAAAAGGCTTAGAAAACCACTCCCAACACTTCGGTCATCCTTTAAGCATAAACCATTCACTCCCAAACAATTTGGCAGCCTCTTCAAATGCCATATTATCATCGTATAGAGGAAGATCATTATCGGTAGAATATAATACGGTAACAATCAGCAAATAAAATACAATTACTTTCAATAATAAATGCAAGATCGAACAACATAATTAAAAACAAAAGAGTCCCAAAACAGAGCCCTGAGGAACATCTCTATTGACTGATAACTTCCCTTAACATTGAAAGATCCTTTGAATGCGATACTAAGTGTGCTATTTTGTTACTAGGTATGGCTTAAGTCAATCATCAGGTGATGAAACATAATACCAGCGATTCCTCCTCTCACATGTCCTGTCTCTACTATAGACTGGTACAGAAACTATATGGATTTAAAACGATATCACATTACACCTAGGCTTATTCAAATGAGCAACAAGCAGAACATAATAGGAAGATTAGTGATAATGATGGCTTTCCTATGGGGACCCAGGAACGAAACGATAATTCTATGAGTATTAAAACGTCTAGCTCAACAGTTACATTAAATTAATGGATTTGCAGAAATATAGACCTACTTCATGAAGTTGGGGGCAAAACACAAGGCGGGAGTTAACGGTAATAGTTAAGGGAGTTAGGGGAAGGGGTGTTGGATGACATGGAATACGGCTTGTTTCCGGATAACAAAGTACCCTATCAGTTAAGCACCAGCTGGTATCCTACCAGGTTGTGGATACCAGCGACATCATTCGGGTCCAGAGGTAAATACATGGTGTAGAATGAAGAGCTTGGTGAAAGAGAGAGAGGAAAAGTGTGAGGTCGATAGAGAAATGGTTGAGAGTGAGATAAATATAGATATAGCGAGATGGGAGTAGTTGGAAAAGGGAAAGCGAAAGTATGAATTCGGTTTGAGAGATTTAGTGATGAGGGACTGTACTGTACAGAGCAATTTCCGTGCCAGCTAGATCAGTGAGTCGTTAGTCAGTGGGTCGCAACCCTCTACTGAATGCTACTCATTGTGGTGTAAAAAATTTATATCAAAGATTAAGAAATCGCACGTGTATGTGGGGGAAAGAAACTGTCCGATCTGCATTCAAGATAAAAAAAATTATGTAATAGATCATGGTATTGCATTCAGGTGGCAACACTCAGGCGATTTCCAGAAGATTTCTTGAAATAAAACTGGATACGTGAAAGAACTAGAAATACTCTAACAATCAGAATTATAGCGAAATAATGGACAGCTTTGAGGGCAAAAATAACCAATTAGGAAACTAAGAGACTTTACACGCTTATCATATTGCATTCTGATTCTGGATAGAAAGAATAATCACTACGAAATACGAGTATTAATGCTAGAGGAGATATCCTGTAAACCAGTGGTTCCCAAACTTTTCAGTCCGCGGACCCCTTGAAAAAAATTAAAATTTTGCGAACCCCCTCTGGGTTTTGAAAAAAAACTAAATAAATACTTTCATTCAAATGTATATAATTCAATAGACAAGATAACATTATCAATGATAACAAACAGAGTTTAATCCTTAATGTGAACAGAGAAACTGCTTTAGAAGATGTGTAATTTGAGAAAATTACGGGATATCCTATTTCTTCTTGAACCGCCTGCGGATCCCCTGAAACACCATCGCGGACCCCCGGGGGTCCGCGGACCCCACTTTGAGTATCACTGCTGTAAACAGCAAATCAATGAACAAAAAATGTTTTATTCGTTACTTATGTTTACTTATGTGGATGATTGCTGATTGTTGAGAAACAAAATATAGAATTCACTAATTATTCAACGCAGAAACCTGTATGTCGTCCACCGCTGTGGCTCCGGGGATGGGGGTTTTTCCGGGGTTTTCCCTCCCCTGTGAGACAAATGTCAGTTAACCTTAGGCCCTTGTGGTCCCCGGATATCATCTGACCGTCATTAACATCTTCATCCCATCCTCGCCTTGTTTGGAGATAGTGTGTGTGTGAATGGTGTGTCTCGTCCTATGTGTTTGTGTTGTCTCGGAGGTGGCCCCGGCATTGGGGTGATCACTCATCCCTGTCTGGTCAAAAAAGTATGTCTGTGTTGTGATCCATAGTTCATTCCTCTCCCGACAGGTCGCGGCCCGGTAAGGCTCGGGAAACGCGGGTCGCATAAAGATCCCTATAAGGGAGAGGTAAAACTACGAAAGAGAGAGAAAAAAAACCTGTATGTAGCCCATTTAGTATTATATTTGCTAAGCACACCAGAACGGGAAAAAACTTTCATTCCCACAGTTGATGACCAAAAAGGACTTTTTATTACAGAAATAACGCGCATGATATAAAAAAAAGGACATGCACACGGGAATTAAGATACGGTGCTCTCCAGGCAAACCTACTTTACTCGTTATTCATGGGAATACATGCAAAAAGTTATTTAACTCCCACATTACTGTTCTAGGTTGCACGCTCCCGTTTGTACATGTTAGTACAGCCCCAAGCGAAAGTAAGGGAATGAGATAACAAATAACGGGAGTGAGAGCGAGCTAGATGGAGAGAGAGAAGGATGTAATATGAAAAGTGGAAACTGGGTGTCACAGACAGTGGAAGCGGGATAAGTGGAGAGTGGAAATTTCCCGTCCAACGGTCTGGGTGACCCCGATGGTCCAGCCATGAGATGAAGTTTTTGGGAGGATCGATATGGAGTTCTATGTACCACTGTGTCAGATTCCGACTTTACTTTCAAAACCTTAAGTGAAAATATCCCTTAATGATTACTTCCTAAACCTAAAATCCAACAGGCTCTAAAACGTTACTATATATTTTTATGTCTTTAATGATATAACTTATTTTAGTTTTATTATATTGTGTCAAGTATTTCGTTTCCTCCAAAATTATTATATTAAGTTTGCTTATGTTTTGATCTGTTCCCTTCATTGTGTAATTTTCATATTGTAGGTGTTTCTTTTTTCTTTTTTCTGTATTTATATTTGACTGTAGTATTAGTTTAAATATTGTTTTGTATTATATTAAACATATAATATTAGTGTTGTAAAACTGGTGTAATTAGTATAAGAGAATGTTGTAATTGGACAATGAGCATGTTATATTCTCAACAAAATAAATAAATTAATAATAATAATAATCATAATAAATAGTGCTCTCGTTTTCATCGTCCCCACTCGGCGAGTCAAACGTCGGCATTTCCTTTTGCGGCCTGCCGGATTATATTATTCTTTATTGAGGGTAAACAGTAATTTGCACTCTCAAAACCACGCAGGTTGTAGACTCTGTTGCAAGTCAATCTAATAACAACAATAAGTTAATATAATACAAAGTGTTGGCGTTTCTTTGATTCTCGTTTCCGACTGAGACGTGACAACACTTCAACACGCGGCTATTAACGAGTGTGTCATTCTTGCATTAAACAAACAACACTCAGGGAGCACCGCTGGGGACGATGATAGCGGGACGATTATTCACAATATTTCACTACTGATTATATACATTGCGTAATAATTTATTGTAATATGAGTGTAATTTAAGTTTTTTGACATATTTATATAACGCAAGGTACCGGTACTTTGTAGAGGGTATAAGGGTAAACTACAGTACAACTATCTTGTAATATTACTACCCTCTAGTAGTAGTAGTAGTAGTAGTAGTAGTAGTAGTAGTAGTAGTAGTAGTAGTAGTAGTAGTAGTAGTAGTAGTAGTAGTAGTAGTAGTAGTAGTAGGCCTAGTAGTAGTAGTAAATGATTTACTTGGCCTGGCAGAGTTAAGGCCATAAGGTCTTCTCTTTCACTCAACCAGGTTAAAAATATATACAATGTAGATTTACATTAATAAAAAGTAATGGATAAGAGACCAATGACTAATACTAAGACTTAGGTCAAGGCTAATTATAATGATTAATTAATTAAGTAAAAATCATAATTTTCATTGAAGAAATAAAATGTTACAAGCAAAACAAGGAAAATGTCAAATTAATGAAACTTTAAGTTTGTGAAATAGGCAGCTATAAGAAGATTAAGTAATGCTTTGTACAATAAGAGATGGAGTGACTACAAAAAGCTAGTTCTGTTCAGTGGGCAATAATTGTTTCATAAGCGCAGATTTGAAAGAGTGTAAACTCCAACTACCCCTGATATCTTTGACAAGGAATTCCAAGAACGGGCTGTGGCTATGGTGAATGAGAGTGTGAGGTATTGTGATGACTAGGAATTGATAACAGAAATGAAGTTCATTAATGTTACAATAAATGTTAAATGTTAAAAATTCTACAATAAAGCGGATATGCATTTATATACAACTAGCTTAAAAGCCCCTGCGTCGCCCGGGCTTTTTATTATGTTATTGGAAATTAACTTATGAAGGACTTTAGATTTTTAAATTCCAGGTCCTTATATAGGTATTTATAATTTGAAGTAGGAAGAACGACTTATCACACTCAAACTATTCCCTAAGAAAATGCTTGATATAGCTTTTATGGCTCATAGAGGATGTAGAATTTTGCATCCCATCGCTTGTACAGTACACAGCAAGCCTGGTAGGGGTTCAAATAAAAAGAAACAGAAATTCCGGTAACATAAAATTGTATTATCGTGGCTGAAAATTTTGTTTCTCACTCTCATGTTACCATAAAACCGTTTTGGGAATGAAATTAAACAGAAATACAATATCACTTTCATACATCTCTTCCCAAAACATATTATCTTACTTCGTATTGTTTTCTCTATTTCCAGGCTAGAGGAAGTTATGTGACTGCATTATTTTCGTGGATTTCATTCTGGGAGATAATAATATACTAGCATGTGCCCGCGGCTTCGCCCGCGATAATTATTTCAAGAATTAAAAATTAAGAGCATAATAGTTAAATCATTACATTTATTAACACCTAAATCGCATGGACTACATACCACGATCAGATAGCATCGACTGGTAAAAGCGACCTCAGATTCGAGTTTCTTGGCCAAGAAAACCTCTGTATAGTGAGATTCGTCCAAATAAAACAACGTTTGACCATTAGGGCTTACAACATTCAAGCGATCGCGAAAGTTTTGTTTTCAAGGTTTGACAAAAATAGCCAAAGCCAACTGTAATTGATTTGACATTGAAATGTATAACTGAAAACTTGTGTTTTGAAAACGCAAAAAATGCACGTTTTTTTGCCAGTTTTTCACTCATAACTCACGAACGAAAACTAAAATTAAAATTCCGGCTTCGAGGTGCATTTTCCGACCCTTCAGCACACCTATGTTTAAAATTTCAGATCTCTGCGTTCAGTAGATTTCGCTGGATATCGAGGAGAATTCCTTTTATTAATATAGATAATATGAATTATAATGATACCTTCTCTAATTTGTCAAACATCCATTTAATTTAATCCAAGCCCACCTGATACCACTGGTAACAATACGTTCTGTGAATTTGTTTTGATAATTCTATGTAAAAAGGGATTAAGTATTTTCAAAAAACATTTAATTTTTGGCATTTAGAATCAGAATTTTTCAAAATCCTTTCTTAGTGAGCACCTACATTATGAAGCGAAGGTACTGTCAAAATTCCAAGTCTCTACCTGTTATAGTTTAGGCTGTACGTTGATTCCTGTCATTCAGTCAGTCATTCATTCAGTCAGGACAAAACCTTTTATATATATAGAGATATATTACCATACCTCCTATCGTTTTCTCTATGTCCAGGGTAAAGAAAGGTTTGTGACTGCATTATTTTCGTGGATATTGATAACCTAGTTCTCTCATTTGTCAAATTTATTCTACTTTCATTTTTTTTCCAAACCCATCTGAGACCCATTGGCAACAATATGTTTTAATGTCAAATGTGATTGGGATTGGATAATTCTGTTTAAAAGGGATTAAGTATTCTCAAAAACATTTGATTTTTGGCATTTGAAATCAATTTTTTTAAAATCCTTTCTTAGTGAGCACCTACATTATGAAACGAAGGTACTGTCAAAATTTCAAGTTTCTACCTGTTATAGTTTAGGCTGTACGTTGGTTCTCTGTCAGTCAGTCATTCAGTCAGTCAGGACAAAGCCTCTTATATATAGATAGATATACATTGTAGGGTTTTAATTATTGCATCAACAATTTCCTGGTACCGGTATACAGGAATTTCAGGGTTAATAAAATCTGGTTAAAACTAGCTATGTTGTTGGCTAATTTAATTAGTCTTTATTCATGAAACATGGAATGTGGATTTTATGAAATGAGTATAACCTAATATATACGAGAAGAGGGATTTAAATAAACATATACACACAAAGATAAATGTACACATGTGATGTACATTGATTTTAACCTTTTCACTGCTACTGATGTATAAATTCGTCATCTTAAAATTGTATACAAGCAGAGATATAAGATCAATAGAGTAGTGATTTAAGTTAAAATGGGGGGTTTTAAATTTCCAAGTTAGAACTCATATTTATGGAAACCAGCTATTCCACTGAAATTTTCCTCACTGATTTCAAACTTAGAGCCCACTGATGATTTCACCTTATGATTCCTTATATTAATACATAAATTCAGCTCTGAAAGAGAAACTAAAACTTGGTATCTATGAGGTACTGTAATATAATTTATATTAGACGGTTTCAGAAAAAAAGCAAACTTATGACAAATTAAGGAAGCTGACGAGAAAGATATAGGCCTTAATGTGAACCATGATTAGAAAATCTAAGAAGTTGGCCTAAATACAAAATATATAATGGCTTGATGACCGCTGCACTAACCACTGATAAAATATGACTGGAACACATTGCTTAGGATTTGACTTTAGAGCAATGGGCCAAGGGTGACGTAGGCAAACTAGAGAAATCCCTTCGGCTCCGTAGCCAATCAAAGCTACATATATTATTCCATCAAACAAATTGAGCTGCTGATTACACTCTGCATTTTGTACGGCATGATAGTCAAATTAGATCCCACAATTTTCATACAATATGTAGCCTTTTGTTCAGGGCCCGGATTTCGATGAAATGTCATCTTTTAACTGGTACATCATGGACGTTACCAACTAGTGCACATATTCTGATCATGACTCCTAGACTATAAAATAGTGATTTTTGTCATTTTTTCCAACTTTTCATTTTTAGGTAATTTTTAAAAACTTAATGTCATTATTTGGTCACTTTGTGGTCTTTTTCCCCACTTCATATTTTTAGGTGATATTTTGAAATTCAAAATCATTACTTTTTCATTTTATGTTGTTTCTTGCATTGTACAGAGTTTTTGTGCATTTACTTACATTGAATGTTATCGGAACTCTAAATAAACATAAATAAATAGATATTTTTATAATTTTAATTTGGATACAGAAAGACGGTGTTTGCTGTAATCGCGTTTAAGCGTATGTAGCAATGAACTAATTACAGGCCTATAATTGGGTAAACAAAAATGTAGAATAGATACAAATCTGATGAATGAACTATTATTTTCATACAAATTTTCGAGACATTTTTGTTAGATTTCGGGTCATTTGTTAATTTTTTGTAGTCATTTTATAGCTCAAATTTTAAGAATTTTAGGTCATCAAAATCCGGACCGTGCTTATGATAATAAAATGCCAAGCCGTGTCAGTACTGATACTATTTCCTGTAGAGAGCGTTAGTAACTAGTACCGATGCTTGTGACATCTGTTACTAGTTTGCTTAACCAACTGGCATAACGCAACATTAAATAATTGTATGATACATGTCTAGATAAACTCTTCCGATATTCCTTACATTTATTTTCAACACAGGACTGATATGTTTACAAATGCTTTAACAAGTAAGCAATATGAGATTTATATTGAGTTAATCGTAACTTAAAATGTTTCCAAGTTCAAATCCTGCCAATGATAATAACAGAAAACGTGCAGTTGCCTCCCGACTGCCAGGATTAATTGTTTTGTTGTTTTATATGTATATAATTGTATATTCTGATGTATTTTACTTACTCATTTACAAAGAAAGTCTTACAGAATAATAGAAAAACATGAAATAGAGATAAGGAAATTATATAAATTTTATTATATAAACGCACGAAATTGTGGAAAATCAATTACGTATTACGAAACAAGCCTCCCATATAGCTGTTACAATTTCTATTTACTAATTACTAAGATAGTTGAGTGTAGTAAACAAAAGAGGAACAATAACAAGGCCTTCTAAAATCTGTAATGATATCATGTAATAGCAACATTTCTTATCAGAGTTAAGTACGATATGGTAAGCAAATAAAAGATCACAAGACACTTTTTATATTTAAATATCTAATCATTATCATTAATTTTATCGTGCGAGTTATGAACACGGATTCAGCTAATTAACCTGTAAGTTAAAAAAACGTTATTTTCCATTTAATCCCGTGGTAGAAGTACAGCTCTTCGCATATTAAATGACATTAATAATACAGCATGTGCGAAAGAGATGATTTTGTCGTTGTGACAGGTCTTGTGTTTCGAAAAAAAATACATATTAGTGATAGCACTGTCACACGCATGGATACAGGTAGATATCGACCCATGTCTTGTGTGTGGACTCATTTTCATGAGTTGAATAGTAGGCAGGTTCACGACGAATATTTCGTGCCAGTCTGTGCTGAACTCAATGGAAGCAATAAAATATAAAATACATACCCGCGTAACCTTGACTTCTGGATTATTAACAAAGCTGATATTGGTTTTCAATAATAAATCCAATACCTGGATTTGGGTCGGGGGCTTTTCAGTTCCTCTCCCTTAATCATTTACTTTATACTGGAGGGGGAAAAAAAAAAGAAGAGTGCGTGGAACGCCACGCGACAGAAGTAAAACTTTATTTTATTTTTTTATTTTTTCAATTTTTTATTATTGGATTTTTTCAATTTTGCATTATTGGACTTTTTTAATATTGGGTTTTTGGACTTTTTAAATTTTGGATTTTGGACTTTTTAATTTTGGATCTTTGAATTTTTAATTTGGATTTTTTAAATTTCCGACCTTTGAATTGTTTATTTTTTATTTTTTATCTTTTTATTTTATTATTTATTAAATTTTGGATTTTTGGATGTTATAGTTTTTAATTTTGTTTTTTAAATTTTGGAAATTTGTATTTTTTTATTTTGTATTTGCGCGGTAATGAACCTCCGGGTTCCATAAAATAGATAATATACCTTTAGATTGCTTAGGGATTGTCTATTGCCATTGATTAAGTAAGGTCTGAAAAATTTCCTTTGATTACTCCTAATCATTGAGTTGATTGTTTTCTGTGCAGTCCGCACCGAAACAAGTAAGAGTGTGACTGATTTCGTCAAAATTATGGGGCAAATGGGCTTCGCCTAGGTACCCATTGCCTACTACATAGTAGTGGGCATAAAAGAGGAAGGAGCCACGTATCAAAAGTACGTTGCAGATATTCTCAATTCAATTCGATTCCGATGACTGATTTCGTGACGGTTTTAGTGTGACTGATTTTCCAGATTTACCCTCTACCGCCACTAAAGAAGTTTTACTTACTTAAAAAAAAAAAAAAAAAAAAAAAAAAACCTTTCCGTCAATTCCATCCAGTAATTTCAAAGCTATTTCCTATTTACGGTCTAAAATATTTTTCACCCTCGTTAGAATAACTAGGCCCTATAAGTTAACTTACGTGTAACTGCAATCTTTGTGACTTTGTAATGTTAAAAATGAGCTAATGTATTAAGAGTAATCTAATTATATTTTTATTGTCTGCAGTTCTATTTTCGCTCAAAGAATCGCAATGTGAAACGTACCTTAAAATGATGCATATCTAAGGAAATAGCTCTCCTAAAAAAATTAGCAGAGAGAAATAAAGACGCATTTCTTCGTAAAATAGTGGCCGCTGACGTCTAACGAAAATAGGTTTTATCATGATTATATCGTTAAGTTTTACTATACAAGTCTAGTTAAAATTTACTTAATCTTAGTTGTAATTTTGATTTAGAAATTTGCTGTTCATTCCGAATCCAACTTCGTTTTAACGCTAAATAAAAACAAACATGTCCAACCTACTTGCAGCATAAAAACATATGATTTTTTACGTTACTGATCTCCTGGGATTTAAAAAATAATCTGATGTAAAACTCGCATAATCTCCTCTTTCCAATTAAAAGTTTCCTCTTAGTATAATGGATTAGACTTTCCTTTTCGCGGTTTAACAGTAGACTACAATATGATTTCAGTTTGAAAATATCTGATGTGAAACACATAACTTCCTCTGCCCAAATGAAAGTTTTGCTTCTTTGTAACTATAATATATAATGTTTGACATTCTCTCATGTAAATCGGTATTTAGTTTAAAAACACGCCTCGTAATTGATGCACTCCGAGGGGTATTTTTGCAGCATATATCCTATTTTCCATAAGTCAAGCAATGAAAGATAATAGAGTGGTGCGTAATGATTTTTAATAAGTATACAAATACGAGTAGTTTAGTGTTTCTATATGTTATTTCCATTATATTTTTGTGGTTATACGCTGAAGAGAGAAGTAGGAAGAGAACGATACGCGGTAAAGACGTCAGCAGAATGATAAATTAACTACGAGAACAAAGATACAGCAGCATCACCGAACTCAGAGAAGATTCCTTTTAAAGCTTCTCTGGGAAGAGTCCTGAAGGAACTGAAAGAAGTGCATTAACTTTATACCTAAAACAGGAACATTTATTACCTCTCACCCCATTACGAAATGGCTTAAAGCTTCAAGTTTCCACGGGAGCCTTCATTCAAACTAGATTTTATGCAGATTAAAGTTAGATCCTATCGGGAAATAGCTATTTTAATGACCGTCATTTCACCACAGATGGTATTAATTCGATTTCAAGGGAAATGCCATGCGTTCGTTATTTACAGAACTACATTCACTTCGAATATACACACAGCCATGGAGTCGTAGAAAGAATAGGTTTAGGTAAAAAAAACTAAACTCCGTGGCGCTACATCCCTGGAGGGACTTGGCCTACCACCCGACCGCTGCGTCATCTACCACAGGCAGATGGTGGTTAATGGTTAATGACCGTTAATGGTGGTTTCCATGACCGGAGCCGCTACTTCTCTATTAAGTAGCTCCTCAATTTGAATCACGAGGCTGAGTGCACCTCTGCCGAGGAGGTACCGGGGATCGAACCCGGGCCGACGGATCTGTAGTCAGCGACGCTAACCACAAGACCACGCCAACGGTCAGGTTTAGGTAAAAAAAAACAACAACAAATTAAATATTAATTTGCCACAACTTACCGCTGTGGAGATATAAATTAATCAATAATAAATAAATAATTTCATATATGGTGTGTCCAGAAATTAAGTATCTATTTTAGAGTTTTAGGCGTAAGGTATACCCTATATGGTAGCTTACTGCAGGTATGTTGTATAATTAATATATATGTGTGTGTGTTTACGGTGTGATTTCGCTGGAGTTCGTGCACTGATTTTGTGACAGCAGTTAAAACATTTTTGTTTTTACTCCTAAGTGAATCTACATAATTTCAGCAACCAGGAGAGGATACCTATTGTAATGTGGAAGGTGCAGGTGTCATCGTGTGACATCGTGTAACTCCGGTTACTGCTATCAATCGGTTAATATTATCAGATTTACTGCGTCCCGAAGTGATCACAATAAGCGGCGTGCACTGTACTTTTATTTCTTAGTTTCTTTAATAAAGAAAGGGTACGTTATCTATCAGTCCAGCGGTCCTATTTATATATTCCAAACCTTAAGCCGAAGCACTAAATTACACACTGAGAATTCAAGTTGTCGATCGTAAAATGAGTCATAAAGTGAAGGACGATGAAAGTAATAACTTCTGGAGACGGATGAGATTCTGGGAATGTACATAAATGCTGTGTGAAAGTGATATGAGAAATTTCTCAGAAAGTTATTTCGAGCTTGCATTCTTCCGAATACGAAGTCTCAATATCTGGCAGCTGCATCTGATGTGACTTGGAGATGAAATCAAGTTCAAGAACGATTCTCTATACACTTCCCTCTATTCCTCTCTCTCTCTCTCTCTCTCTCTCTGTTTTCTTTCTGTCTCTGTCTGGAGGTATATATTAGTGAACAGTAAAACCACAGCTTCTGTGATCTAGCTTCGATTCGAAGGTCCCGGTTCGATTTATGCAATACCTCCTCGGGTTTTTCACAGGCCCTGATGTATAAGTGGGCAGATTGGACATTTGCCTAGGGTGGAAAAATTTTCAAGGGGAAATTTTCTTATATGGGGGAGGAAAGACATATCTAAAAAATATATTGACTGGGAGACCTGAAGGGAAAAGACTACTTGAAGACCTAAAGGAGGTGAGAGGAAAATATTAGGATAAATTTAAGAGAAGTAGGATTTGCGAGGGATGGTTGACTGGAGTTGGCGCAGAATAGGGTTGAATAACGAACTCAGATAAGCGCGGCAATGAATCTTCGGGTTCCTTAAAATAGATAATATTCCTTTAGCTTGCTTAGGAATTGTCTATTGCCATTGAGTAAGTGAGATATTAAAAAAATATTCTGGCAAATGTTTCAATTCCCTTGGCGATATGTTGAAAAATAGCTGTCCATGAAAGTGTGTTTTGATTCTGTAAATGGCCTCAGGGAAACTTACTTTATAAAAATGGAATAAGAGGTCGTATTGCGGGGCCCTACTCATTTATATTAACATAAAAAGAGAGAACTTTTAACAAACCTTATAGAAAATATTTCCCTCCACAAGTAATTTCCCTTCCGACTTTTGGCATGAATGCGGTGTTATGCATATGCAGAATGTATAATCTACACTGTTCAAAAGTTCAACGAAACATTTTCGTACAAATGGTTGGAGTTGCGTGGGAAATGCTAATAGTGGGAGCAGCATGGAAACTGAGAAACTTTCATTAAGCCCGGCTTCCACTAGTTTTATTACTCATTAAATCAACAAAACGGAGGCCTGAGCATGTGAGGCGGAACCGAAGAACTAGAAGCATTTCAACCATATATAATTCTCTTGATCAGTAGTTCAGACTTCAGTTCAACTTTTAATACAGTAGGGATGTACTCTGTCATAGCTAAATCTCTATAAACAGAGAGAGGAAGAGAGAGAGAGAGAGAGAGAGAGAGAGAGAGAGAGAGAACAAGAGGCGGAGGGAGATAAAGAAAGTGAATAGAGTTGGAAAGGGATATGAACAGCCACAGATACTGAGAGTGCTACTAATTCCTCCAAAGCTAAATGGTTTTAATTAATTGCACTTACATACAGAAGGGAGGCAAAAAAGCCGGCTAATAGGACCACTGAATATTACAAAAAAGCACAATGCCATATCGTTAGGCATATTAATAAAAACAGTATTTACTATAACCTGTAAAAAACTTATTTTACAATTTTGTTTTCCTTTGTAGATACAGTCCTCAGTTTTCTCAAATTTTAATTCTTAGAGATCCATCGGGCGAAACAGTTCCAAAAAAAAGTTATAATCCGCCCCTTTCTCCTTTAGGCACAACACAGGATTTCGCTCAGGGTCATTCCATGCTTAGGGGTGTGACATTTGAACTTCATAATCTAACATTTAAAGATTTTATCTTAATTATGTAACAGCAAGTTTACATGTATAATTAGTTAAACTGGATACCATAATTCTATAAGCACCATTAAATGTTTAAATCACTGGATATTTGATTAAAGTACCAATTCTATGTAATAAAACATTCCTTTTAAGATGAAATAATGTAGACATATCTGTTAATAAGAGAAAAAAACAAATAGGCAATTATGTAATTAAATTACGATATAAACATAACCCTCAATTAATTAATTTACAATTGAAGAAAATGATTAGGTTTTTATACATAAATTGCCCCCTTTATTTTATGTTACTTTTTAAAAAATTGCTTTCTATAGCTTTGTTCCCAAAGTCAATTCATGTACTACCAAGTACCACGATGTATAGACTGCGCAACAATGTCAGTTTCGCTGCGCGACTTATGCGCACAATGTCATTTTTCGGCGTACAGACAGACATTTTTCCCATCTACAATGTACGAGGGATGGTCAATAAGTAAGGTCTCCAACACTCTAGCCCAAGCTCACAACGTCGGACGAGAGATTTGGCACCACTGCCATATCCCGCTATCTCCCCTCTTTCAAACGAGCCATTGCAGCAGCCGCTGAATTTTTTAGTGTCCGAGATAGAGCTGTTTGAAATGGATCTCCCGATTTCCGTCTCCGCCAAGTAATAAGTAAGGTCTCCAACACTCTAGCCCAAGCTCACAATATCGGACGAGAGAGTTGGTGCCACTGCCATGTCCCGTTATCTCCCCTCTTTCAAACGAGCCATTGCTGCAGCCGCTGAACCTTTATTGTCCAAGATAGAGCTGTTTGAAATGGATCTCCCGATTTCCGTCCCCGCAAAGTGCGGCCTCCGCGAACCCACCTCGCACAAACCTTATGGAATATCAATTTGTCACTCAAATTGGTCTTTAGGGAACCTTTAAAAATGTCAGGAAGCAATAAACAAAGCTCACGGGTAGTAACGCGTCGATCTTGTCGCACCAATTCATCGACTTTTACCACCATCTCATCTGTGACGGCTGTTGTTGGTCTCCCACTTCATTCTTCATCATGAATATTTGTCCGGCCCTGTTTAAAACCACGAACCCATTTACGCACATTTTTTTATGTCCATACAACCCTCTACATAAACTTCGCAAAGCTGTCTGTGAATTTCAATCGGCGGAACGTTTTTTGCAGTAAGAAACAGAATGACTTCGCGTGAGCGCACTTGGCAGGGGCGGAAATCGGGAGATCCATTTCAAACAGCTCTATCTCGGACACTAAAAAATTCAGCGGCTGCAGCAATGGCTCGTTTGAAAGAGGGGAGATAGCGGGACATGGCAGTGGTGCCAAATCTCTCGTCCGACGTTGTGAGCTTGGGCTAGAGTGTTGGAGACCTTACTTATTAACCAACCCTCGTAATTTTAGAAAGTACATTCTGGCATAATATCGGAGCCTTCTTCTACGGATACGGACTTCAACGGCCTAAGATAAAGGCTGCTTCAGAAAAGAAAGAAATAAAAGGATACATTAATATTACAAAGCTTATAGAGAAATAGGCTAGTTGAAGAAGACTTTACAATGAGGAGCGATTGGTAACCCCTGCTTGGTGATTGATTCAGACTATAGATGAGGAGGCTGTAACTTTCATTAGACATGCTTAAAATAGCTAGTTCCATGTGACACTTATAGCCAGCACACGGACACTGTCGATACATAACAAATAAATTGCATGACCTTTAAGTCAGGATCAGGACCTTAAACATTGCTGCAGCTTTTCTTCTGTCGCTCAGAAAAGCTGCCATTCTTCACAAGGCTGCTGTTTGCCTTCAAGCCATAAGAAAACTAAATTCTCCATCCTTTGTCGCATAACAAAAATGTCTTACGACTGAAAGAAGAAATGATCAAATTGCCTGGAACGATAGTCAGCAAGAGAATGAAACTCCAGAGAATGAAAAGTCGTAAACAGAAATAATTAGGGCAAGACATTTGATGATTTTGCATCTTTTTTATATGAAGGTTACAAGATAGCATGAATACATATAAATGTGTATCATAAAATAATTTATTAAATAAGGGCAATTTTGTTTTTGCATTTTTCGTCATTTTCAAGCGAGAGGTCATTTATTGGCAATTTTTAGGCAATTTTCGGCATGTTTAGGTCATGTTTCAGTGGAGGTAGAGAGGAGCTTTTCCATGTACAAATCGTTACTTTCAGACAGCAGACAATCGTTTTTACTTGAGAATCTCACCCAAGTGTTCTTAGTTCATTTTAATTCAGGTTTATTGTAAACACCAGAGCAGTTTGTCTTGTAGCAATAAAGATTATTAAGTGCCAGTATGGTACTTTATGAGATTGTGTGTGGGGACGAAAAATGTCTGTCTGTCCGTCCGTGTGTCTGTACGCGCCATAACTCAAATACGCTTTTTCGGATTTTCATGAAACTTGGAAAACACATTTATAATGTCAATGGGAAGAACCCTATTGATATTGAACCAAATCGGTTCACCGGTACCGGAGTAATGCCCAATTTAGTGCATATTTTAATAGATTGTATCGGATTTCCATGAAACTTGGTATACCCATTTATGACGTCCATGAGAAGTGCCCTATTGAATTTGAACATAATCTGTTGACCGGTACCGGAGTAAAACCCAATTTAGTGTCTACTTTAAAGGCGCAATAACTCAAATACGCTTTATCGGATATTTATGAAACTTCGTAGACGCATTTATAATGTCAATGGAAAGACGTTTATTGATATTGGATTAAATCGGTTGGCCAGTACCGGAATAATGCCCAATTTAGTGTTTTTATGTTAATATATAAGAAGTCGCGATAACTCAAATATGCTTTATTGGATTTTCCTGGAATTTTGTATACCCATTTATAATGTACGTGGAAAGACGTCTACTGATATTGGCGAGCGATGGGAAGAGAAAAAAAAACGCCTTCCAAAAAGAGCTTCGCAAAAATCATCTGAAGGGTAGTAATAAGCCGGTCATCGTTTGCACAATTCAGGTTATAGGTCTTGCGTAGAAACCAGTGCATCTTTGCATGAGGTTAAAACGACTGAATACAGCCTCTTATTCTATATCAATGTGTGACTGTTCATGCTTAGGGTACAGAAACTTAGGATTGAACTATTTTTAAAATCCTGTATATACCGTTCTACAGGTTCATATGATTAGTTACACACAAAAATCAGCAGTTACCTCTGTGGATATGTTTTGGAATGATTAGTGCCTGGAGTTTTTTTTTATTGCAGCTAATAGCGTAATATTGCAATTTTAAAACGAAAATATTTAAAACGGAATGTTTCAAGAACTCAGGAAACGCCCGTCAGCTTCATGGATGGTGCTGCAGGTCATAAAATAAAATAATAAGTCTATACTTCCGAGTTAACGTACCATTCCAAATTAATTATCATTTCTTTACAGCAATCATCTTAAAAATGAATACATTATTAAAAATTTCATTTTTCGTTATCATAATTAAGAGTTTCGCAAAAATGCTCAATTTTCGCGAAAATTCGAGGCAAATTACAGCCATAAATCAATCCTATTTGTGATAAACAGGGCCCGGATTCTAATGACATGCCATCTTTTTATTAATGCTGCATAGACATTGCCAACTTGTGGATAAATCCTAACCATGGCCTCTAGATTATATAAATGCATTTTTATTAGGTCATTTTTTGTCATTTTATGCAATTTTATATTTTTAGGGCATTTATTTCAATTTTAGGTAATTATTTTGTCATTTTCTTCCTTATTTAGTCATTTTCATGTAATTTTGAGTGCATTTCGTCGCTAGCAGTGCTGTCTTTGAAGTGTCGTTTGTTTAATGCAAGAATGAAAAATTCGGCGTTAAAGTGTTGACACGTCTCAGTCGGAAGTGAGAATCAAAGAAACTCCAAAACTTTGTATTATATTACTATTGTTATTAGATTGACTTGGCACCAGAGCCTGCCACCTGCTTGGATTTGAGAGTGCAAACTACAGTTTACCCTCAATAAACAACAATATAATCCGGCAGACCACAAAAGGATGTGCCTATTTTGACTCAGCAGTGCCTCAGTGCCAGTATAAATTTCCGTGAGAAAAGAACATTCGTAACATTACTGTTTTTTTACAGTTTTTATAATTATGTACAAACTAGTCTATAGCTTTGTGTGTACAATAAAAAAAATTATAAATAAAATATCAGTTTTAGGTCATTTTTTGTAATTATTAAGTCATTTTCTTTAAAATTTAGGGTCATTTTATAGGTCACTTTTCAAACAATTTTAGGTCGTCAGAATCCGGGCCCTGGTGATAAATCGTACATCTCTCGGTTATATTTTGCGTTTATCGTTAATAAGAAAAACCCCTATGCAAACAACTGTCTGGGGGAAAAGAAGATAGATTCGCGCTGCCAGATGTAGCAGACCTCTCATGCCACCGCTGTTCTTCATACCACGTAAACACACACTTCTATGTTACAAGGTGTTTCCTGGCAATATGCCTCTACTACAGAGAACTTATAATACTAGATCAGGGAAAAGACAGAAGTCTTTGTTGCCGTAAAATTATCAACACGGATGCTCCCAAGGAGGCACATGGCAATTCAAGGATTAGAAATCGCTAGGTGGAGATCAAAGTTTTATAGATGACAAAGAAAGAGAAAAGGTTGAATTTTTATAGCAATATAACTGACATCAATAATGATTCGATTTCAACTAATTCATTATCTATTCGGTTGATATGAAATGAAGCCATGGGAAAGGGAAGTAGGAAAGAGGAGAAGCATGATGACGTACTGTCGGAAGTTACGCCATTTCCCACCCCAATTGAAAATACCGAGTATAATTCAATACGGCTGGTAATAATTCTATTCAAACTCAACTCCAATTTACAGATAACATCGTATTCCTACCTGAAATCTAGGGCCTCCAAGTGAAATTCAACGCATTGTTCCTCACTCTTAGAAGAGGAAAGTGTAGACCTAAATCTACCGGGTGATCCGTTTGAGCATTGATAAAATTAAATGTTATTATAAAAGCCAATATGATTGTAGGACAAATTTCTCGCTGGTTAGGTTATACTTAAAAGATGAGAATTTCCATATATGACAATCAACAATTCATAACCTGAAAGGACAAAGGTACGGGAAGTTCGTAATTTTCTAAATGCCACTTTCAATGGTATGTGGTGTGGTCGTGGTGGACCCAATGCTTGGCCCCTGAACTGCTCATATCTAAACCCCTCCTGACTTCTTGTGTGGGGTTTTGTTAAAGTCACTGTATTTTAAGCCATGGTACTATGGACGCTGCTGAAATTTGTAGTTTATTCCAGAACATGAAAGCCTTGTTTCACTCCACCGCCCGAGGAATGGTTTTACAACCCCTTCTGATGAGGGTCGCTCAATGTTCTCTAATCTCATAGCAAGTGAATTTAGAGAATACACTTCTTCTGATGTGGCACAGAAGGCCATTTTTACAACTGGGTCGAAAAAATTAAAATATATTATACACTAACACAGCGTGTGCAACTATTCAACGCGATTCACGACACTTAACTGAACAATGTGCAAACAAAAAGACAAAAATTGACACTGATGTTTCTAGGTCTTTAATGACGGTCGCCTATTGTTCAGTAATTTCTTCAGTTAAGTGCGATAGATAGATTCAAAATCTCTTAATTTTGTCTCAATTTAATCGTTTTCTATATTTTTACTTTCTTCATGAGTGTTTGCAGGTTCCTTAGGGGAGAAAAAAAAAACCTTTCTGAAATACAGTGAGATAAAAGAGGACTGATGTTTCTGTATCTTCTTCTGTGAACCACAATCCTCAATAGTAATGGCGTACAAGGCCGATCCCATCTAATGCAGGCCGAGAGACTTTTATTGGGGCAATTACTAGGCCTAACGAGCATGTGCGAGAAGGAGAGAGAAATCTCATAGCGCACATTAAGGTACAAACAACATCCACCAGTATTTTTATCTCTCTGCTAAAAATGCTCTCTGGGGACGCCAAGTGAAAATACAGTCTACTTGAATCGTTCCTTTGAAATGAGAACCCTATCTCTTTTGCATTACAGACCTACAATAAACTTTGTGGGTGATTATTATTATATTATTATTATTATTACTATTATCATCATCATCGTCATTATTATTGCTACTACATCATCATCTACAATCTTTGGAATATCTACAGTATAAGTATTTTTTAAAAATATTTTTTATTTTATTTTTCATTAAAATATATATTTTAAAAAATGAACTTTGATTGTTAAATGAACGATTGTAGACAGTGTTGTTCATATTATATTTAAAATATACAGAAAAATAATCACTAGGTTTGTTCGCAAAGCAGTCAGAAACCAGGAACATATCGTTCGCGCATGCGCTCTTTCTCCACACGCGTTCGCAAAGCGAGAATCCGTGATTCTGATTTCAATCTTCCGTTCGCAAAGCTCTCACGGACAGTTTCCGTACTATAAGAAAAGTTTGCAGGCTCTAGCATGAATTGTTATCAGAGACATGCGCAGTAACCTATTTTCACGCGCCTGACTCCTCCCTCCTATAACATTGCGCCAGATTTATAAACATAGGCTACTTATATGTATGAATAATGGAAGATAATTAAAAGTTTCCCAAAATATAGATTATATTGTCGATGTATATTGCATTTATAACATGTCAAAGGGAAATATATATTTTATTTGCATATCATATCGATTAAACGCAGAAACTATCGATTCCAATTCTTGTAACCGTTCGCAAAGTGCAAATCACGGGTACGTTACAGACTGGACATGCGCAGTACAACAAATTCTCAAGCGGTCACGGATTTGCTTTGCGAACAAACCTACTAAGAAATATTGATATTTGTGGTAGTTATCAAGGAAACTGCATGTCAGTGCAAGAAACGTGGCTGCCATTTTGAAACGATAATTACACGTAACTATAGGTTTGTTCGCAAAGCAGTCAGAAACCAGGAACATATCGTTCGCGCATGCGCTCTTTCTCCACACGCGTTCGCAAAGCGAGAATCCGTGATTCTGATTTCAATCTTCTGTTCGCAAAGCTCTCACGGACAGTTTCTGTACTATAAGAAAAGTTTGCAGGCTCTAGCATGAATTGTTATCAGAGACATGCGCAGTAACCTATTTTCACGCGCCTGACTCCTCCCTCCTATAACATTGAGCCAGATTTATAAACATAGGCTACTTATATGTATGAATAATGGAAGATAATTAAAAGTTTCCCAAAATATAGATTATATTGTCGATGTATATTGCATTTATAACATGTCAAAGGGAAATATATATTTTATTTGCATATTATATCGATTAAACGCAGAAACCATCGATTCCAAATTCTTGTAACCGTTCGCAAAGTGCAAATCACGGGTAAGTTACAGACTGGACATGCGCAGTACAACAAATTCTCAAGCGGTCACGGATTTGCTTTGCGAACAAACCTTATAACAGTTTGATTAATTTTTAAAATGGTACTCAATTGTAGAAGTAGTCAATAAAGAGTAAGTCAGATTGCAAGATTGCAGAGCAATTCATTGCTGAGGAAAAAAAAAATAAAATTCTACTTTTTCTCACCTATGAATTTCGCCGAAAGCAGTATGTCCCCTTAAGCCCAAGAATGATATCACTATTCTTATAGTAAAATATAATAAATTAAAACCGACAGGTTTTGTCAATTTCATTTTGAACTGCACAACACCTACAGACGTACAAAACTCAATTGGAAGTGATAATACTCAATGCTGTACAATCAATGATATCTATTCACACATAAATAGCGCAAATTGAATATGCAATTACTGAACACCGCATGATTTCTACTGAAGCCGACTAATTAATACACTGCATTGTAATATGCACACGGTATTCTTCCCATCCTACATGAATACAGCTACTGCTGGTATTGAATACTGAATGAAAGGATAACATAATGCAACTACCTTGACGCTTTGAAATAATAGGCCTACTAATTGAAATATACTAATGAACATACAAAGAGCTTATAATAATTCAGGGGAATTTATTATATTCCAGACTAATATAATCAGGCCTAACCCCAGTGGCGCCGGAAAACCCCTATCAAAAAATTCGAGAGATTTCTCTAATGGATAATGGGCACACATAGGCCTACTTAGCAAGCTTAGTAACGACCGTCTGCTTTGAAGTTGTGTAAGCATTACCAGAATAATTCGCCACGATCTATTCAATCAATTAATAGAAGTGATGTTTGCAGAGTAATCTGCACGCGAGATTGTGGACCATAAATCGTAAGATCACGACTGAGTTCCAACATGCAATTCATTTTTAGTAACTTCCTGCAAATAAAGACTCAATTCTCTGCGGTACCATGCTGCATGATAGAGTTACCGAGAGTCCGGATTTGTATGTTATATAATTGTCTCGAAAAGATTATGCCAGGAATTATTCTTTCTTACTTACTTCCTCAATGGCAATAAACAATTCCTCAGCAACTAAAGGAACATTATCTATTTTGTGGAACCCGAAGGTTCGTTGCCGCACTTACCTGAGCCCGACATTCAACCCTATTCTGTGCTAACTTCATCCAACCACCCCTTATAAATCCTACATCCCTTCAATCTATCCTAATATTGTCCTCCACCTTCGTCTAGGTCTTCCAAGTGGTATTTTCCCTTCGGGAAACATAACATTATTAATATGAGTATAATAATTCTAATAATAATAATAATAATAATAATAATAATAATAATAATAATAATAATAATACTAATATGTAATGTGAAGGTCTTATTCTTCCTTTTTCTTAAAAATAATCTACTTACAATTTTTGAAATTTTGAAGGTTTCAGGGCAACTATGTCACAAATGTATGAATTCCTATGTGTGCTCTATCTAAGTAGTTACTCGTATAAACTATTCAGTTTCGAAATCAGCTTTCTTGCCGCTGCCTAATGCTATTTATATTTACATGCCAAACTACGAACTGTTAGGGCAACACTCTCCTTTCTAATATTATGTTTACATTAGCACAACTACCTAAAAAAACAAGATTTATGAACATCTTCAAACTATCAAATGTTATTTCCTTATTTCCTTCTAATCAAGACATAATGGGATAAGGCAATTTAATCCACGGACACATATTCGAAGAGCGAAGAAAAGTAATTAATACCAATACAAATGTATGACGAATTATATAAGAAATTTATATTAAAAATTCTCCGAATAATTTCGCCAACAAAATGTCACCATTTTTGTTTCGGACAATTCTTACAGTCAGGGGTAACACTGATCTATCCTAGCTTTGGAAAGGCTACATGATAGGCCTATGTTCTTTATTATTGATACTTCTGCAGACTTTCAAATATTTTTTTTTCTCCTGAGGTTTAGATAAATACCATAAACAAAATAATGTCAACTTTTTCTCTCAATCAGTTTACAATAAAAACATGCATGGCAACATTGCCTCATCGTAGGCTGTTATGTATTATTTTCAGTAACTTACTGTGATAAACATATTATACGGTATATCCTCATACATATCACGAAAAATTATACTTCGAAATATTAGGGCAAGACTGTCGTTTCGAATATTACGTTTACATTAACACATTTATCTAAAAACCAAGACTTATAAATTTTACAATTTACAATTTACAATTTATTACTCCAAAGTACACGAAAAATATATACAAAAGTTGATACGCCCCCCGAAGAAGCAGAGCTTGTGTTCGGGGGTGGTTCAGTTATATATTAGAAATACTTATACTAAACAATTACTTTAAAAAAATGCATAATTTGGAGAAGTATGACAAAATGTTATGTATGAAAGGTTAGAACATAAATATCCTAAAGTTTTCAAATCATATTTTCTTCTAATCATGACATAAAGGATTAAGGCAATTTTGCTTAAAGCTCCTCATTATTTTGCAACTAACAAAATTCATATTCATCTGAAAATAGCAGAATAGGCTATAACTAAGTTATATAGATAAAGAAATCCGTCTCCTTGAAAGGACCATTAATCACCTATTGACAGGTTAACAGTACTGGTAAGGAAAGGGCGAAAATGAGATAAAAAAGTAAAGATTAATGAAATCAGAGGGGAAAGAGCAACCAAATCGAACACAGCTGATGTCAATAGTACGGACCAAATCTAACAAAGCACAGACGACCGCCGGAATGAAGGATGAAAAGAAGGCGCAGAAGGAGGAGAAAGAGACCACCCGGTCCAGATACGGGAATTAGATTTCACTAAATATAGATCTAGGCCTTAGAGCTTTTTTTAAAAAAAAAACAATAAACACAGTTAGAAATGATAGGCTATTAAATGTGTTATTATAAAAAGTAATATATAATTACTAGCTTAAAAGACCCGGCGTCGCCCGGGTTTTGTATTTTGTAATTGGAAATTAGCTTATGAAGGATTTTCAATTTTAAATTCTAGGTCCTTATATAGGCATTTATAATTTGAAATAGGAAGAACGACTTATTACACTCAAACTATTCCCTCAGAAAACGCTTGATATAGTTTTTTATGGCTCATAGAGGATCTAGAATGTTGCATCCCATCGCTTGTACAGTGCACAGCAAGCCAGAGGTTTAAATAAGAAGAAACAAGAAATTCCTGTAACATAAAATTGTAATATCGAGGCGGGAAATTTCCCACTCTTATGTTACCATAAAGCATTATCACTTTCATACTTTTCTCTCCAAAAACCTGCGATATAATATAATAATATACATACTACCATACCTCGTTTTGTTTTCTCTATGTCCAGGGTAGAGAAAGTTATGTGATTCCATTATTTTAGTGAATTTCATTCTGTAATATTTATTTATAACATGAATTATTTTGATAACTTCTCTTATTTGTCAAAAGTGCATTTCAATTGTTTTTTCCAAGCCCATCCATATACCATTTGGCAACAATATATTCTGTGATTTGGAATTGATAATTCTATGTAAAAAGGGATTAAGTATTTTCAAAAACATTTAATTTTTGGCATTTAGAAACAGAATTTTTCAAAATCCTTTCTTAGTGAGCATCTACATTATGAAACGAAGGTACTGTCAAAATTCCAAGTCTCTACCTGTTATAGTTTAGGCTGTACGTTGATTCCTGTCATTCAGTCAATCAGTCAGTCAGTCATTCATTCAGTCAGTCAGGACAAAGTCTTTTATATATATATAGAGATTTTACCTGTTATGTAATCTGAACAAGGAATCAAGGTTTATCTGGACTTTTGATGGAATAAAAAAAAAACAACAACAACAACAAACAGATTTTAAATTCATTCCAATAAAAGTTCTAGTCATAGACGAGACAGGAATGTATTTGTGTGTTTCTGCAAATATCTACTTTTTGGGTTTGCTTTGCAAGAGTCCCTCTCAAAGTATTCCGCAGAGATCTGGTACCGGAAGTAACCAAAGTTAAGTTATTGGTAACGAACTTTTAGGGAAATGAATAAATAATCTACAAGCGTACAAGCGAAATAAAAAAATTACATATGCAGTCTATAACACATTACAGAATACTAGGGCAAGGCATTCAATGACCATAAAATAATGAAAAAATGCTAAATAAAAAATGCAATTATGACTTAAAAATAGGGGGGAAATGACAAATCTTTTTAATTGCCAATAAATTTATCAATATTATTTATAATTAATTTTTAAGTAATGAATGCTAAAAGAAATTTAATGGATGACAGTGAGTTGTATATGAATTTACAATATTAAAAAACTTTTTTTTACTAAAGAAGTAATTTATACTATTTGGACAGTCTTAGCGAAAAAGAAATTATTTCAGTATTGGCATGCCCATCAAATTGCCTAGCATATATGTGCCATTTAACAAGAAATAAAAATTCTATATTACTACAAGACAAACTGCTATGGTGTTCACAATAAACTTGATTAAAAATGAACTATGAACACTTTGCGGAGATTCTCAAATGAAAACTATTTTCCGTTGTCTGAAAAATAACGATTTGTACATGGAAAGATCCTCTCCACCCCATTGAAGCATGGCCTAAAAATGATGAAAATTACATAAAAATTACCAAAAAATGACGTATCTCTTGAAAATGACGAAAAATGCTAAATGAATAAATAAAAAAAGCAAAAACAAATTGCCCTCATTTTAATCAATTATTTCATGATACTAATATATAATCGAGCTATCTTTTTAACCTTGATATAAAAAGATGCAAAATCATCAAATGTCTTGCCCAAGAGATGACATTTGAAATAGAAAGTGTTGTAAAACTTACCTCCTCCATTGGAATGTAGGCGCTAGGGCCATGAATGGTTGGGTGCGGGACAGGCATCCCTCTTTCCTGCCAACAAACAAACGTAAGGATTATTACAACACCCTAAACTTGAGCCAATTAGTGACGTAGATGTACAGTCATCAACAATAAATTTGAGATGCCGTGAGTAAGGGTTATTGTACGTTCGTACGTGAGAGAGTGAATCAGAATTGTGATAATACGTCAATCGAGAAATCACAATGTTTATTTATGTTTTCAAAAGAGAATGCGTGAATTGAGCAAAATCAATAATACCTCAATAGAGAATTTACATGTATGTTAATTACTGTAGTATCATAGCTCCTTTCAAATATCTAAACAATGTCAAAAACGATTCTGTTTGCACCAAGTAAAAACCTATGCGATCTCTAAATCAAATTAAATATACTTTCAGTCATGAGTTCTTCGTTCAAAGCAAATAATTGTCTCCTAACAATTAATAATAATTAAATTCCAGACATATAGATAAACTACTTCTGTGCTGAGTACTGGAAATGATGAAGGTTGAATTAATTAATTACCGTATTTTACGGACCATAAGACGCTCCGGACCATAAGACGCACCTTAATTTTGGGATGGAAATTTAAAGGAAAAGAAATTTAATGTGATTCTAAACGAAACATTTTAAAGGGAATAATATACTTCATTCATTGTAAGTATAACGGGACAGGGCTGCCTAGAGGTCATTGCATTCTTTTAAACCACCCGGCGAAGACACTCCTTTTGTATAAAAGAACTCAACATTCCTTTCTTTTCGTATTGTATACCTGGCTTTCAGCTACCGTCATTTTACGATTGTGGCAAGTTCAGTGATGTACAATCTGTGCTAAATTTCGTAACTGTTTTATCGTTTACAACACCTTGTGTATAACCATGGTATTCCGGCAATATTTACCATAATTTTAATTTTTTTAATGCAGTCCGGACCATTAGACGCACCCAACTTCTAATGCTCTGTTTTCAAGGTAAAAAAGTGTGTCTTATGGTCCGTAAAATACGGTAATGGTTTATTTGTCATGTACAATGCTACAGACAAAGTCAAACAATTAAAGGATCAGTGAAATGTTACAGGACAATTTACACAATAAATGTTCAATAGCCATTAAGGCTAACAAAAATAATTAAAAATTAATACTATTAATACTCACATAGCATACACCCAATATTGTGAATTAAGTTATTTTTGGTAAATCAGTTATTTGACACAAACTGACAGCACATTTTTAGGCTGTTAATTACCCTAACTGGTAATCCCATTTTTATACTGCCCGAGAACAGAATTGTGCCTCAGGCGATAGCGCAGCTCAATTATATAGGCCTATTGTATTTATTTTGCTTAGGTCCATTATGTATATGAGATATAATATATATTTTCAAAAGTTTAACAAGGAACAGTCTTCTCGCAAGTAATCGAACGCTATGATTTTTTAAACAAGATTGCGCTTTTCTTTCATGAAAGTTTAGCATGAAGAACACTCATTCACAAATTAGTCAAGGCGGAACGATCAAACGCAATGCATTAATTAAAACGTCGTATTTGCATAAAAAATTACGTTCATGATGCGTGAGATGGTATGTTAATTAATTAACAGCAAAAAAAAAAGCCTATTGAGGCTTCTAATTGGTTAGAGTTTCAGTTTACACAAAACTGAGGAAGAAAATGGAGAACCATTAGAGGAATAAATTACAGCGTTACCCCACGTCGTGAATGAAGCTATAGAATGTAGATGCTATGAAATTATTACAGTGCTTAAGGTGAGCTAAAGGCTTCTTTTCTTGCTTCTTTGTACGGATCCTCGATCAAACAAGCAATACTATCATACAGTATGGAAGTGATTAAATGGGCACATTTTCAGGGTGCACTGTTCATGTTCCGTATGAAAAAAAAAGTGTAATAACTAGATACCTATTGATAAATTTCATTTTCCTTTTGAGGGTAAATATCAGTGAAATGAGATTTTAAAGATTTTTTCCACCTTATACCCTCAAAAATTAAGATAAATAACTTTCAAAACTGTCAGATTTTTGGGATTGCTTGGATATTACAAAGTTTTATCAGATTCCTGTACAAAAGCTGATAGAAATATGTAATTTCAAAGTAAACCTAAAAATCTATGACAGTTTGGAAAGTTATTTATCTTTATATTTTTAGGACAAAAGGTGGAAAAAATCTTTAAAATCACATTTCACTAGATACCTAGTTTTTGTGAAGGACGGATTCATGAATTGTGTAAAAGTTAAAATCTTTGGTTTATAACACTTCTAGGTCGAAATATAGTCGTTTTACACTTCCGAAAAAATGAGACAATTTTATATTTTTGCGATACTTTCGTTTTTAGTGCGAAAATTATACTTTTTTGTGAACGAAATTTTATTTTTCAGTAGAAATCTCTAGTTTTAGAAATGCATATTATTAAATGCACTTAAGCCACAAGTTCATTGAAATATTATGTACGCACTGATAAATATTAATAAGTATTTAAAAAATAAATTAAATGTTGAATTGGTAGCCGATATAATGTAAACGTAAGGAACAAACAAAACAAACAAAAAATGAAATTAAAATTAAAACAATCTTGTGTGTAGAAAAGTTCCAGGAGCAATTGATTTTTGCTGTATAGCAAACTTGAAATTTGGACAAAACCCCATTCCTCGTGAATTTACTTTGTATTTCCTTTCAATAAGCAAATGAATTTTGGTGCTCACTAGCTATTTCACTAAATCCTACCGCCGATCGCTCGTATTTCTCAGTCCTCTGAACGTTATATATGAAGGAAAACAACGAGGAAAAGTAATCTATAAATCTGAGAATAGTTATTATATGAGGTTAGATTTTAGTACATCTACTGCTATCTTGAATAAGTGCCTGACAGATTTATTCATTTCTTAGAGCTAGTTATTATCTACTCTTATACAATTCAACGGCCCTAAATAGCGTGTCACTAGCTCGCCCACTTCGTGAAACATCGGGTATACTCGGCAATGTTCGTCTCTCGCAGTCTAAACTTTCACGAATAGTACAAAATTAGGAAAACCGTTTAATATCAGTTAATAATATTAGAACTCATAATATTATTCATTAGTTATCAAAATCTTGTTTCATAGGGACATAAACACTACTCATAAAATCTCTTCACTAATACTATTAGTTCATTAGTCAGCTGATTGATTTGGAGGTTATGTCTGGATTGCTGCTTCTGTTTTTTCTCTTCTTAGTCTTTTTGTCAATACTATTTCAAAGCAGCATGGCCTACATAATTATATCTTCATAAATGTAACAAATAATAACTAGCTCTAAGAAATTAATAAATTTGCCAGACACTTATTCAAGATAGCAGTAGGCTTTTGTACTAAAATCTAACCTCAAATCCTAAAAACTTGTTATGACAACAATTCCTGACAGCATATTTACCTTTTTTCTACATCGATCATTAAACCAGAGTGATTCAGTTTCCACAATTTTAAGATCACGAAATCTGAATTTTATGGGTTTGAGAATAAGTTATGGGTCCAAAAACACTTATAGAAAAACACCTAATATTATCAGTAAATTTTATTATTTCTGCAGTCTATGAAACAGTTTACTAATAATATTAGCAATATTTACCAATAATTTAGAGCCATGAACTCATAACTAATATTATTAGAAAATATTCTTATGAAACAAAATACTAATAATAATAACTAATATTATTATGAATTTGTTAATAATATCAGTGTAAAAGTTCTATGAATCAGGACCCTGGTGTTCAATTCAAATATTTACAATGCGCCATTAATTCCAGTGAAATTAAATTAGCGTAACGTAACATGTATTGCACACCCTGTCGGACGTGTAACCCGTCGGACTTTAACAGCATATTTTTGAATTGCCGAACTTTACAACCGTGTAAAATAAAATGCATTACACAATACGTTTTCCAACTTTGATAGCTTCCTGGCATATGGGAACAATAACATTCCTGGCTAGAATAGAGCATTAACGCGCAGGAAATTTGCATTGATTCGCAAACACCTAGCTTTGTAGTTATGCGAAGTAACGATCACTCCATGCAATGGAATACAGTCAGCATAAAAGCTTCATATTTCATGAACAATAAAGTACTCTATAAACATTCTCGTAATGCACCTGTGCTTTCTGAAATTTCAACACAAGGTTTATGAATCCTTTAAATTTATGGTGTTTCTGATGTACTAAGATTACTGTGATAAAGATCTGAACCTTTCACAGGACACAATAATAATAATAATTATTATTATTATTATTATTATTATTATTATTTAATTATTATAATCAGGTAAACTGATAGGCTATAACAAGGTGCCAGAATACTTTTTTAAATCAGTTAAAATTGCAAATATGATAAACCCAAGCAGAAAAGAAGTTATTTTTGTAATAGATCTCAGAGTTAAACTTCAAAAACAAAATGTACTGGCAATAATATTAATGATGTAAGAGGCCTAGGATTCGCTGATATGTTTGTTTCAAGTTTAAAGCAGCCGTGTAGGTTCCTGACAGATTTCAGATTGACTTTTTATTCGTAATATGTAAGAAAAATAAATACTCACATTAAGAAAATATGTAAGAAAAATACTCACATTAAAATATAATGTAGATATCGGTAGTCTTACATATCGATAGAATGCACAATATTTTATCAATATTCAACGGCTAGTTGTGTATCAAATCTTTTATTTACATTATTATTTACACTGACATAGTTACGAAGAAATGAATCAAACTAGGCGGGCTTACAATATCAATAAACGATTGGCAATTTGTTACTTTACGTTTAACATACTGTGGGCCATGCAATAATATTCTAGCGCCTTATATCCATTGCACAATTAATATTGATATACTCGTTATTTCAGTACCGCAATACTAATACCCTTCTTTTCCCCCTGTTCAACGGTACCTACATTTTACAAACTCCTCGCGGAAGTTTTACCGCGTGAAAGAAGAGCAGACTGCAATGACGTTACATAGCACCCTTCTGTACACCCCTGATATAAGGCTTCTAAATATAGCATATTTAAAATATAAGATATTATATTGTGATATTCATTATATATTGCACGCATATTTTTGTATTCAAAATGCAATTTAGTGTAGATAAATACATGAAATATTTAAGAAGTGTTTGATAAATTATTTATATATAATATACTTTACTGTATTTACGTATAGGAGTAATTTTTCCACCTTATGCACTAGTAATAGGAGTAAGAGAATTATATAAATGTTGAAAAGGAACCAATTATGTAATCTTGATATACAGTATTTAATTGGTAATATATAATTACTATGCATGTATAAGAAATATTGTAATAATACAGTTATCTTCAATATTGATATCAAACTAAGATGTGATGGTCATAGTCTAAAGTATACTTTATACAGATATAAAATGAATTATGAGACTTACATATTATTAGTATACAGCCTCTGCATTTTTAATATTGTCATTTAATAATAACACTGAAGTTTTTCATGTAATTCATTAATTCATTTTATATCTGTATATAGTACACTTTAGAATATGACCTCCACATCTTAGTTTGATATCAATATTGAAGATAACTTAACTGTATTATTACAATATATTCTTATACATGTATTGTAATTATATATTACCAATTAAATACTGAATATTAATATTACATAATTGGTTAATTTTCAATATTTATCTAATTCTCTCATTCCTATTACTAGTGCACAAGGTGGAAAAATTACTCCTAGCCTATACGTAAAATCAATAAGCACTAGCGGAAAATGAAATTTATTAATATAGTCTACTGTATCATGAAAAACATTATTCTGTGAACTGTAAATAAAACTAATATAACAAATCTTTTTCATACGTAATGACATGACTTTTTCTTTAAAAAGGGATGACAACAGAAATAATGTGTATAATAATCAGGGCCCGGATTCTGATGACCTAAAATTGTTTGAAAAATGACCTATAAAATGACCTTAAATTTTAAAGAAAATGACTTAATAATTATAAAAAATGACCTAAAAACTGATATTTTATTTATAAAAATGTATTATTATTCACACAAATTTTATACACTAGTTTGTACATAATTGTAAAAACTCACGGAAATTTATACTGGCACTGAGGTACTGGTGAGTCAAAATTCAGCACATCCTTTTGTGGTCTGTCGGATTATATTGTTGTTTATTGAGGGTAAACAGTAGTTTGTACTTTCAAATCCAAGCAGGTGGCTGACTCTGGTGCCAAGTCAATCTAATAACAATAGTAATATAATGCAAAATTTTGGCATTTCTTTGATTCTCATTTCCGACTGAGACATGTCAACACTTTAACGCCGAATTTTTCCTTCTTGCATTAAACAAACAACACTTCAAAGACAGCACCACTAGCGATGAAAAAAAGTTATTACACTCAATGTAAATACATGAAAATGACTAAATAAGGGAGCAAATGACAAGAAAATGACAAAATAATGACCTAAAATTGAAATAAATGCCCTAAAAATATAAAATTGCATAAAATGACAAAAAATGACCTAATAAAAATGCATTTACACAATCTAGAGGCCATGATTAGGATTTATCCACAAGTTAGCAATGTCTACGCAGCATCAATAAAAAGATGACATGTCATTAGAATCCGGGCCCTGATAATAATGATAAAAATAATGGGTGATCACAAAAATCATAAAATCATAATATACCGGAAGTCCATCAATTAGATAAGTGGATTAGAGTAGATTGAGGGTGGGAACGATAATACTTAAGATGATGTTCGAGAGACTCAGAAGCATAGTGTGTGTTTCATATTAGGTAGGCGCCAGAGAGGTAGTGGCGTTAGCACCTGTTATTGACCTCTCTATGTCTCAATATAATATGGCCACTCTCCAAAATCCGAAACGCATTCCCATTCCAACGTAAAAGATGTAAACATGTGGCTACGACGCAACACCGGGAAATTATCCCACACCAGATCATTTAGGAGAGAAATATTAACACGTGTTTATTATATTAGTTATTTTAACCAGCATTTCTTACATTTCGATTGGCTGAAATTCCTGTAGGGGACAGAAGTAACTCTTGAGTCAACAATAAATAGACCATGGAAGGACACCTCAGTGAGAGACCTCCTATGAACACATAGGAAACACATAGGAACATCAGACAGGAACATTCCAGGTAGAAAATAAATTCCAATCCGGCATTCTTATTCACACAATGAGTCAAAAACACCTGTATACTGGTAAAAAACACGTTCATCCAATGTAATAAGAATAAAATGAGGTAAACCGATGTAGCAAAGTGCCAAAATGCTTTTGTTTAATCAGTGATAATTGTAATTATGATATGCAGAAAATAAGTTATTTTTAAACGATCTCCGAATTAAGCTCCAGATCGATTCTTTAAGCAGGGCTTACGGAAGAACAAAGGTATAGTTTGATAAGGATATGTGAAGGAATATTTGGGTAGTGTTATTTATCAAAGTTATCTATATTGCAACTTCCAAAGCCGTATATGAACACTGTAAAACAATATGTTGCCATGAGAACTGATTTGCATTTGATCAATTCTTGCTAATATATTACCATAAAATAGGCACTAAATTGGATATTACTCCGGTGCCAGTCATCCGGTTTGGTAAAAAATCAATAGGCTTATATCAATTGAGGTTATAAATGCGTATACCAAGTTTCATGAAAATCCGATAAAGCGTATTTGAGTTATAGCGCTACAGGCAGACATTTTCCAGTCCATCACACAATCTCAGAAAGTAACATTCTGGCACTTAATAAGTGTAACCTACCTCACAAGTGTTATCCACGCTACCAGTAAAATAAGGTAACATACGACTAAACCAAGATTTATTCCATGTCCTATCTTGTTCCCTCTGGCACATGGTATCAGGCGAAGTACAGGATCTACTTCGGAAGGGCGAGGATTCAGTTGCAGGGGTTATTCTGCTATCCTCGGGATCGGAATCAGGAACAGGATCATCCATGAAACACCAGGTATCGCATGGAGCAGATTTGGACAGGTCACTATGTATACAACGAATTGCAGATGAAGGTATGTCTAAAACTGCCGAACCTTTTCGTGATTCAGAAGAATCTTTCTTATCATTAGCAACGACATCTAAACTGGGAGAAGATTTATGATGCCTTAGACTTTCCGGAGGGGAACCTACCACAAGAACCTGCTGACGATGACGACCTCTATGTCGCCTTTTCTTTGGACGAGGTGAAGACACTTGAGGTACAGTGATGATATCGGGGCATGAACCACGAGGGCGATTCAGGAGACCTGATTTCAAATGGTCATTTGGGTCTAAATTCTGTGAAGTGGTATTTGTACTTCCTATTGGTGTATTCTTAGGTTTATCTTCAATATTATGACTGTCGACTACTATGCTAGGAACATAATACGACAGTTTTCTAGGACGATGATGTCTTTCATTTTTACTGGAGTCATTTGAAGAATTTTTCCTACTCTTTTGTGGCTGAAGATTTTCTCCTGGAGGAGAATCGTGTGGCAATGGAGGAGGCCCTTCAAAAGAGTCTGGGACTCCAGACTTCTTCCCAGAATGCATTTCGTTTCCAATAGAAACTGAGAGTGGTCCCAAAGAATTCTTCACACCACCGTCAAGGATATGATGTTCTTCAGCGGTGAGACATGGAGGAATTCTCTGGACCGGAGTTATCTTTCGAGGAGCCAGAATGACAAGTAATTTCCTTCGATAGAAGAAAAAATCGAATCGAGTGAGGGTAGTCAATGAAGTAATTGTTCGATATGATAGTATGCACACTATGGAAAGCGAAACGCAAAAGCAAACTAATACAAACGAATCTATAAAACTACTACTGTATTCAAGTCAAAACAGAAAGCAAACAACCCACAATTAAAACAGCATTGACCTTATAGACAAAGGGTAGGAAAATTGTGGAAATAAGTTACGGAGGGGGGGGGGGACCTCCAGAACAAAGAATGATAGTCGTTTGGGAATAGATTAATGATGAATTTCTTTTAAAGATTTCTTAAAGAGCTAAGGTAATATGGGAGTATTTATGTCGCAAGAAAACTAAAACACTGGAGGATGGAAAAGGCAAAATTGGGGGATGATGAACGTTTAGGAATGATGAAAATTTGGAAATTTCTTCAGCAGTAGAGAAAAGGCCTATGTTCCACAATCTTCTGCCTTGAAGTATCCAATGGTAATCCCACACTAATTAAGTGTTCACTCACTCACACATTGACTTGAAGTGCCACTATAAATTATATTAACACTCAACACTGGATTTATGATACTTTTTACGGCACTTTTTATAGCGACGCGTGCACGGATAATACGAAATGGGTTGTAAATTATAGGCGAAGAAAAGTAGGCAGATTCACAACGAAGCAACACTACACAGTACACTCAGAGGGGACAATTAACTTGTTAATCAGGAGGTCTACACTAAAGCAACTTGGAACCAAGTACCGCAAACTACTTTGAGACAGCCCGAGAAGCGGAGAGGTAGAGGGTGACAGCTGCAAGAGGGACAGAGGGGAAGAGGATGACGATTTGTTTTTGTTTTTCTTGATGTTACTTTCTGTCAAGGTACTGGGCAAAATGCCTATTTAGACAAGCTGTTTGCAAACTGTATTCCGCAGACCGCAAGAGACCCACGATTGTTTCCAAGGAATAATGTTGAATTTGTCAACTTTTCTTTACACATTTTATATGTTAATTCTTCTTTTACATATTCAATATTTCTTAGCTAAAATATTCCTCATCGATTTCAAACTCAGGGCACACTGATGATTCCACTTATATAAATATATAAATGTAGATCTTAAAGGATTGCTTAATTCACATCCCCTTTTTGGATACTGCATGGAATTTTGCATACGCCTTCTTTCTTATGTCATACACAAACTTCAGCTTCATTTCATCCTATTTTTATCAGTAGTAAATAAAAATAACATACAGGGGATTTTTAAAATGAAAATATCTATAAAAAGTGTCCGCTTAAGCACAGTTATTTTAACATTTTTGCTAAAAGATTCTGTATATTAACTAGATGATGACGGGTGTTCTGCCCGAAGGCAGTAACATTGCCTGGAACGACAATGACTCGTTCAACGTTCTATGTGGGAAGGGTGATACCGTAGAGATCTCGCGGAATGGGGATGAAGGGACACCCCAACACCCAATCCAGAACCCAGGAAGGAAATTTTCCACTGCTGAAAATTTCCCTACCCTTCCGGGAATCGGACCGGGCGCCAGCGTGGAAGGCAGTCACGCCGAACTCCCCCACAGTGACGGGCACTTTAATGAGATTTCGTGAAATATTATTTTAAAGAACATTTCAATACAAAAATCAAAATTAATTTTTTTTAATTAAAAATCAAAACAAGTATATTTTTAAATTTTGAACTGATTGGCCAATTTTAAACATTATCCATATAAAATGTACTTTATATCCCTTTACATCGATCCTTATCCCATACATCCTAATTCAATATATAGGTTGTTCGCCTCTGGAATTCCATCACTCGCGAAATCAGAGGCTGTCGAACGATGTGAAATTCAGAGAAATCATTAGGTTTATTCGAGATAATACAATTTAGATGTTCTTTTTTCTCACCATAATAACTAGCCACCTTCAACGCTCTTTCTGGTAACTTGAAACCTTTAACTTAAATGATTGAAACCCTCAGTTTTTTTCTTTTAATGTATTTTTACGGATATCATAAATTGTAACTTTTAATATCTTCTTTCAGTAATTTGTAATTTGTAATGTTTTATAGTAATTTAGGAATTGTAATAATTTCTAAATTAATGTTAAATTTATATTAGGAATATTATATACACTTAACAGTGTTTACATGAATTTTAGAAGTATTTTTTGTATTTATGTAACTGTAATAGGCCTACTGTTTTTGTACCGTCATCGGATATAGCAAGCGTAAATAAATCACGGAGAATGAAATGGACTGGACATGTTGCGCGCACGGGGGAGGAAAGACATATCAAAAATATTGACTGGGAGACCCGAAGAGAAAAGACCACTTGGAAGACCTAGACGTAGGTAGGAGGACCATATTAGGATACATTTAAGGAAAGTTGGATTTGCGAAGGATGATTGGATAGAGTTAGCACGAAATAGGGTTGAATGGCGGGCTCAGGTAAGCGCAGAAATGAACCTTCGTATTCCATAAAATATATAATATTCCTTTAGCTTGCATAGGAATTGTCTATTGCTAGTTTGAGTAAGTAAGTAATATTGTTTTTAACCAGTAGAGCGGAAGAGAAGGTTACATTAACGGCCTTAAATAAATAAACAGAATAAATAAATAAAATATAATCAAAATAGAGCTTAGGGAATTGGAAGATTACAATAACGTATCTGTTTAATGGTACAAGGTGTACTTGACCCCGTAAGAGTAAGCAACATAGTTACAGGTCAGAAAGTATATAACGAAAGGAAAAAAAGAAATAAAGTAGAGTAAAAAGAAGAGTGGCTTGAGACATTTAAACTGGAAAGCTGCCATGAATGTGTCACGTAAGCAACGGCGTAAGATCATCCACTACATGGAGTTTCTTTCCCTCATTTACCCAACGTCATGTGTTGCGAAACGAGGCGTTTAGAGCTGGTAATACATTGCCAACTATTAATACGATCACATAGGTGTTACATAATTACGATGTCTCGTTAATCATTTGTGAAAGGTAGCCCCCTCAAGTCATTCCATTTATTTAACGGCAGTGTTTGTATACCATCTTAAAGAATAGAAAACATGGTGACACATTTAGAATTTGTTTGTTTACTAGAAGAACTTGGCTTCTGTAATGAACATACCTCAACACATTATTAGCTCTCAAATACAATGCATCAAGTTGAAAAAATGCGGGTTCAAGTCCGGGGACGATCAGAGTTCTTCCCATTATAGTATATCCCAATTAAGTTTCATCCTGTTCATAACAAAGGGGATGAGAACTCATAGAGAGTTCGCGGAAGATTCGCATCATGTGACAAAACGTGAATGGTTAATGTCATTAGCATGCGCCATTACCAGGATGTGGCTTGATAGTGGAGAAGTGGTGTTCGTAAGTTCATGCAACAATAAGAACATTTACACGTGAAATAACAAACTCTCACTGGCATCGTCATCATTATAGTATATCAATTAGCAAACAAAACCAAGGATTCATTGTTCACGACGACCCTGCGGGTGAGTTGTACTGAGAATAAACAAATTACCATTTTCACGGTGATGACATGCGTTCTCACGTGCGGACTATGACATCCACGCCTCTTTGTTTTGAACAGGTTCATTCTTACTTGGGATATAAACGTTCTCTACCTTAAATGGAGCAATACAACTTTCTCACTTCAAATAATGGTGAAAGGAAATAAAAATGTCATTTTGTAGGGAGCCTAAGTAGTTGTTTCAGCCTGATGCAAGGGCGTATTGTTCACCACGCAATATAAAAGCCTGAGTTTGTAAAAAACGATGCCCTGCGAAATCTACGGAACGCAGAGATCTGAAATTTTAAACATAGATGGACTGAAAGGTGGGAAAATGCTCCTCGAAGCCGGATTTTAAGTATAAGTTTGTAAAAATGTATTATGTTTAAAATATTGTATTGTTAATTGTACATTGCATATTTTGTATTTAAAGGGTACCGGTGATTTAGTAAATTTAAATGTATTAAATTTTAATAGAAGTGTATAGTTATATCTACATGTTTAATGAAAAGCACTGTAGGCTACTTTGTAAGCAAATACCAAATGAAAACCTTATTACACTGACAATAATTCCATAGCCTATTTACATTTATAAAGCAGACTGAAAAAAACTAGATTCTCGGTCCATTTCTACATAAGTTATCCTACACTGTAACATGCAAACTCCATTGCCTATCGCAGCCTGGATTGCAATGAAGCCTTGCGCATAGGCAGCACGGCTAACTCGCCCGTCAGCTGGGTTTCATAACCACCAGTTAATGCAAAAACAGCACAGAGCGAAGAATCGCCATCATATCAATGGAGAGAAATCCAGTGATTTTAGGTTAATAAATGGTATCTTCTACTGGATAGTATCTGGTCAAACATAGTAGATAATCCAATTGCATGTTATTCGTTGACCTATTTGGGGGAGACTGATTTCTTACGTAAACGGGTCAGCATGTTATGACCTAAAAGAGACAATGCAGCTTTATGATATAACATACTAGCAAGTGCCAGCGGCTTCGCCGACGATAATTAATTCTAAGATTAAAAATAAAGAGCAAAATAGTTAAAACACATTTATTAACACTTACATGCGAATCATTCATAAACTAAACGATTAATATTTATAATGAAACAGTAAAAAATCCAATTTTTGAGTGCATTCTACGATTAAAAGTGGGAAGTGGGATTTGTAAATACACTAAATATGTATCATGAAATGCATTAAACTTTCATTTGAATAGTTATATAAGCATTCATGAACCACAGATTATTGTCTCTGTTGGACATTACATGAGAATTTTATAGGAGAAAAATTCCTCCGACACTGGGACTTGAACCCAGGACCTTTGGCTATTCGCGCCAATGCTCTACCAACTGAGCTAAGCCGGAGTTCAACTCACAGCGCCAGATGGAACATCTCTCCTGTGACTGATTGCCCTAATGATCTACCTCACAGACAGACAAGTTATGTCATATTTTTCTCCTATAATATTCTCATTTCATTTGCAGTTAGAATCGCTACCTTTTATCAAAATGTAGATAGCCGGGTTTGCTCGTGTACAATATAAACAAACTCAATTGGACAAAATGTTTGTTTGTTACAGTCATATGATCAAGCATTGTTTCCTACTACTGAGACCAGTAACCGTAGCCAGAGTGTCGGAATTTTGTTCCGCAGGAATTGATTTTCATGTCAATTAAAACACGCAGAAATAAATTTCGTTGATCTTCCAACTTGGAACAGAAGACCAATGCCTTATTGACTTCTCATCAAAACTGGCGACAATACTGTATTACGATATAGCCTAAGGGTGGGAAGTGTGTTAGTCCTAACAGAATCTAGGAAAAAAATTTCAAATAAGACGAACTTGGGAATTTTTTATTTCCAAGCTTCTGTTGTACACACCATCAGGGCCGTAGCTAGGCGGTGGCGAGATGGGCCCCCGCCAAGTGCGCAGGTACAGAGAGGGCGCAAAATTAACCATGAAAAATCTCGCCTTTTTTCAGAATGGTGCAATTTATCAAGCAATAAAAATTCCACGTTAATGGAAGAATCTTTCAGGTTATTAAAAATTACTGCACGTGAACTATCTGTAGTATTATGCCGATTGTCTACAAACAAAAACAGTCATGCAACGTTCTTTAATTAACGCGTTTTTTTATTGACAGGGTATGATAACATAAATCATGAACAGTATGGAAAGATATAACAATAAAAATTAAAATGTACGTTATTATTGAGATGAAAGTGGTTCAACTATTCGAAAAAAAATACTTTTACCTATATTAAGGGGGGGGGACCTACGACAGTTGTGGGAAAATGGACCAAAAATGTATTTTTTGTTTTTTGTCTCAAAAAATCAATTGTTCAATGTAGATTTATTTTTAAAAAACCGCATCGCGCTATGACATCTGACAGCTGATCGGCAGCCATTTTTAAATTGCTTTACACGCTGTTAAATGTCTCACGGTGAGTGCACCACGCCCCTTTTATCAAATACCTATCTTTCCATGGTATTTCCTTCGAAAATAAAATTCTGTACATGTTCTGCCATCTAGGGGTGTTAGTCTGATTTGTTTTCTCCCGTTTGTGTACACTTCTGCTCCCTTCTGGCTATAATTTCAACTAAATACCCAATATAATCGATCTTTCAACAGTAGACACAGATTCATCGATTCATCGATTCGCCGTTTATTGGTTTCTTTATTATTGTTTTTTTAGTGAAGTGAGTGTAATTTTCTTGGTGTTGTGTGTGAATATTGTCCAATATTTTTATAAAGCCTACTGTTTGTGATAGCTGGTAAAATGGGTAGAACTTCGAAGAAGTACAAGCATTTGAAGAAGTGTGCAACTCATGCAGGAAATTTTAGATGGCATGACATACATAACCCTGTTCAGGAACAGAATCCTGTAAATGACACTCCTATTCTTGTTCAGGATCAGGATCCTACATCTAGACCTAATGAAGGTAACTTGCAAGAAGTTGAGGCTATTGTATGTCAGCCAGAGGTAAGTAATTTTATGGATGTTGTAGATGTTGATGAAGCTGGCCCATCTGAACCTACACAGCCCATTGTTCCTGAAAGGATTGCTAGTTTATATGACAGAATTGATGATGTGAAACATCCAGATATTGAGGGCCCAAATTATCTGGTAGTATCAAAGCATGCACTATTTGAAATTGTGTCATCGTTAACCTGTAAGTGCGGTGGGAAAGCTGAAATCAGAATAGATAGATCATCTGGTTATGCCCATACATTTAATTTATTTTGTGATACCTGTCTTTTTGAAAAGAATGTCAAATCAAGCGATAAGGTTGCAAGTGATTGTACAGACAAGTCATTTGATGTGAACAGAAGAATTGTTCAAGCGTTCACAGAAATTGGCAAGGGATTTACAGCACAAAAAGATTTTGCAATGGTGATGGATATGAACCCTCTATCAAAAACTGCATACAATTTGCACCTTAGCTCCATATGTAAGGCTGGCAAACTTTCTTCAGAGGAGGCCCTGGTTGATGCCAGGAAGGAGGTACTAAATGCTCATTTGCTTGTCTGTAGCTGCGATCCCACCTCATCACTGCATAACATTATGGTAAGCTTCGACGGTTCATGGCAGAAAAGAGGCTTCAAATCCAACTTCTCTGTTGCTTGTGTGATAGATGTTATTACAGGATATATTATAGACTTTATTGTATTGTCAAAGGTATGCCAGAAGTGTTCCCTAGCTAAAAAGAAATTTGGAGGAGACAAAAAAACAGAATTTCTCACATGGCATGAAACCCACAGGAAAGAGTGTGATATTAATTACACTGGTTCCTCTCCTGCTGTTCCCGCTCCCACGGTAGCTCGCAGGCGAAATAGGGACACGGGGAAACCTCTCCGGTTTGAAGGATGCTACACTAAGTCAAGTTTAAATACATTTATTGAGCCCCTTGAAAGATACAAAGAGCACAATGGACAAAATGATAAATAGACCCTTTAAAATACAAGATGGAATTTTGTATCTTGCTTTACAAATAAATTCCTCTTCCTAGCGGTGCCGAAGAAGATGAAATGTTGATGAAGTCAAGGGGAGACGACTTAGTAAGCTCCTTCTGGAAAATAAGGCATGTTTGCCTTATAAGACTGATGAATAGCTCGGAGGACCAGAGCAGAGCAATTTTTATAGTCGCGCTTGCTCGGACGACTGAGAAAGAATTTCACTATTCTTGAAGTGAATGCGCACTATCAGCAAATTATTTTAAGGTCGACTTGCTGCTTCGACCGAAAAGAAGAACCTTTAGATGTTGCTTCGACACTGCAACTAAAATTAAGCACTCTGAAATATTCACTTCACAGCAGTACTTACAGTAAATCCTTTTACTTAATGAGTTACGCATTCAAGTCCATACGGTTTGATCAGGGAAGTAAAAAACTTGGCTTCACACATTTGTAATTAAATCACAAATAAATTACTTTGATGAATGTACTAAATTGCGTCTCTGCAATAACTAGGGCTGGGAAACTTCAAATTCCCAGCTCGACAATAATAACTAGATTCAGAATTCTGAACTGAAAACTAGCCTGGCGAAAACTTCGAACGAGTGAATAAGAATGAATAGCAAGAATGACAGACGTCACGACATGTGACGTAAAGCAAGAATCCCATTGGCCAAGAAAAACAATAAATAATCAATCTTGGAAATAAATCAATTAAGTTACATTAAAATACTAAAACATAAATAAGAGAATTAATAGCATTACTTTAAAACTGAATTGTTTCTTTAAAAACACAAAATTATGAATAAAATATACTAAAAAATAATCAGACTGAAACTTTGGGTTGGAGATTATAACATGACTATCCAAAAAATGAAAGATGCGACAGTCAAATGTTATTTCTTATGAGAATTGATGGGAGAAAGAACAAACAGATAAGTAAACATATTTAAAATTATATTGAAGACACAACAAGAAAATAAAACAAACGAAGACACAAGCCTGTTGCCATAGCAACACGGCGAATGACCTCGCGAAACCAGCTAATGCCTCAAATCCGGCCAGACACGAATGCTGGACGGAACATATTGCCCGCGATAATTTCGCTCGTGAAATTATCTAACAGAATGTGACGTCAAGCAAATTCGTGAATGCAAGGATTCGAGGCCAAAACAACTATCAAGTCGCAATAAAGTCAAAATCGATGGAGTGGGATGCGTCCGGCATCAGCACTCTGAATGAAAGCAGGTGTCACTGTCCCTCTTCACTGACAGGCAGAGGAGCCAACTTGATGAGGGGCCTCTTATAAGTGCCTGAGACAGTGCGCACAGTGACAACTCTGACAAGGCCGTCTGGGCCTGGGTGTACTTGGTGCACCAGACCAAGCACCCACCTATGAGGAGGTACATTGTCCTCGAGAACCAATACAGGGGTACCCAAAGGAACGTCTGGCAGTACCTTGTGCCACCTTGCACGACGCTGTAGCGTGTGGAGATAATCCACGGACCACTTCTTCCAAATACAAGTGACCATCTGCTGAAGATGGTTCCAACGGGAACGCAGGCTGTACCCACCAGAGAGGTCAGGACTGGGCACCGACACAATGGGCTTGCCAATAAGAAAGTGGCCGGGAGACAAATATCCAAAGTCATCCACGTCCTCAGATAACGACATCAAAGGACGTGAATTCAAGAATGACTCAATTTGTGTGAGAACAGTAGACATCTCCTCGTAAGTGTACTTACAGGACGAGGACATCCTCTTCAGGTGGAACTTCAAAGAGCGTACTGCCGCCTCATGAAGCCCTCCCATGTGTGGAGAGTGAGGAGGCAAGAAACGCCAATGAATGTTCAAATGCGCAGTGGCGTCTTGCACTGCGGAGTGATGTTCTGATGACATCAAAAGCCTAGAGAGGTTCTGCAGGTCGGCGTGGGCTCCGACAAAGTTTCTACCATTATCACAAGTGATTGAACTTGGAATTCCACGACGACTTGTGAACCTTGACAATGCCGCCAGGAAGGCACGTGAGGTGAGCGAAGTCACTAGCTCAACGTGTACGGCCTTCGTGGACATGCAGACAAAAATAGCAACGTAGGCTTTAGTAGTCACCTTGGACCGCGGGCCACCAAACTTGAGAGAGAATGGACCGGCGTAGTCCACACTAGAGTTTGTGAAAGGAGGGAGAGGATTTACTCTCTCAGGAGGCAGATCAGCCATCTTTTGCTGAAAAGCCTGAGCCTCAAAGCGGAAGCAAACACTACAGCGCCTCCGTACACTGCGAACCAGCTTGCGAATGCAAGGGATCCAATACGACTCTCGCAAGTGTGAGATGACTAGCTGAGGTCCTGCATGACCTAGATGCAAGTGCACATGGAGAACTAACTGCCTGGTGAAAGCATGCTCTGCAGGAAGTAATATCTGATGCTTGTTGTCAAAGGGTAGGTTGGACCGACTTAGACGTCCACCTACACGCAGGATGTTATCCTGAATAAAGGGGCATAGTTGCCGGATCTTACTAGAAGAAGGCAAATCTTGCGAGGAAGACAATGCTTGAATTTCCTTTCTGAAAGCATTCCTTTGAATGATTCTAATGCAAGAATGCAAAGCTTCAGTAAGCTCTGACGGCAGCAAAGGGCCATTGATAGGTGACTTGAGTTTCAAGTAATTATTAATGAAACGTCGCACATAAGCCATGACCCTGATTGTTTTCAAATGTGAAAACTTAGTCAGCCATGGGCTTAAGCTAGAGGTTTCGATGGTGACTAGCGCTGCTATCTTCACCTCTGGGAGAGACGAAGACTCGAGCTCAATGGGCAAACTGGGCCACTGAGTGGAGTCGGCAGTAAGCCAAGAAGGGCCTGACCACCACAGAGAGTTGTTAAGTAGGTCAGAAGGGGTGGCTCCCCTAGAGATGAGATCAGCGGGATTGTCCTTAGATGACACATGCGACCAAGATTCAATGGCAGTGAATTCTTGGACGTCCGCGACTCTGTTAGCCACGAAAGTCTTAAGTTTAGAAGGTGAATGGTTTAACCAACCAAGTACAACCTTGGAGTCACTCCACAGGTGTACTGAACTTATAGAAAGTTGCAACGCAGGTAACACCCGGTGAACTAACGTTGCCAACAAGTGAGCTGCCAACAATTCAAGGCGAGGTATAGTCGTTGCCTTCAAAGGGGCAACCCTAGACTTGGCACAAAGCAGACAGCTCTTGGCCTCATCGAGGTGATTAGTAGATCGTTGGTACAGACAGGCGCCATATGCTACCTCGCTAGCATCACAGAAACCGTGCAACTGCACAGATGCGAAGTTCTGCTGTAATGCTAGCCGAGGGATAGCGATGCTGGAGATGAACTGAAGTTGGTTGTGAATCTTGCGCCACTTGTCGGCGACCGCAGAAGGAATGGGCTGGTCCCATGAACTAGTCTCCTTCCACAAAGATTGGAACAGAATCTTGCAGTAGGACACTATAGGGCATATTAGACCAAGGGGGTCAAAAATAGAGGCTATACAAGATAGCAATGTCCTTCTGGAACAGGTGGTGAATGGCTTGGAGGGATCGACTGAAGTTTCGATCCTGAGCATATCGTCAGAAGGTTGCCATATGAGGCCTAGCGCCTTTATGGAAGAGGTGTCAGAATCACCAAAGGTTCTGTGGTCGAGAGACTCCCGCAGCTCAGGAGGAACGTCTTGGAGCAGTTCCACAGAATTGGAACTCCACTTACGAGGATTGAATCCACCTAGGGGGAGAAGCTCTCTCAGCTGAGAGACAATAACCTTGGCCTCAGACAGCGTAGCAGCAGTGGCCACTATGTCATCGACATAGATGGAATTGTTTATGATGGAGGCTGCTACAGGAAATTTGCTTCCCTCGTCGATGGCTAGCTGTTTAAGAGCTCTGGTTGCCAGGAAGGAGGCAGAAGCAGTGCCATAAGTGACCGTGGTTAGGTCAAACAGCTGAATAGGGTCTGACACAGAAGTTCTCCAGTAAATCTGCTGGAGAGGTTGGTGGTCGGGATGGACTAAGACCTGTCTATACATCTTCTCGATGTCCGCTGTGAACGCCACTGGATTGAACCTAAAGCGTAGGAGGATCGAGAAGAGGTCAGGCTGCACCACCGGACCTACCGCAAGAATGTCATTGAGTGACTTCCCGTTAGAAGACTTCGCTGAAGCATAAAAAACTACCCTGAGTTTTGTCGTGGTGCTGGAAGGCTTCAAGACGGGATGGTGCGGGATAATATACTCATATTTCCCGAGTGAACTCCGAGAGGCAGGCTTCATGTGACCCAATTTCAGATAGTCATCCATGAACCTGTTATATTCCTCTCGAAGGGTTTCATTTGAAGACAGTCTTTTTTCTAATGAGAAGAATCTCTTCTGGGCTTGTAACACTGTGCTCCCCAGGGATTCTGGAGCTGATACAAAGGGCAACTTTACAATGTATCGCCCATCGGAGTCACGCTGAGTATTGGCAGCAAAATGCTGTTCACAAACTGACTCGTCAGGGAAGGGGGCTGAGTTAGACACTCGTTCTAACTCCCAGAACCGGGAAAGCTGGTTACTCACTAACTGGTCAGCAGTTAGGAAGGCTGAGTAATTAGAAGACATAGCCTCCGAGCATTCAGGCTCATTGGGGCTTGCTTCAAGATAACGCTTAGCCGTGGATCGGCGTCGATGACCATTGGAAGTATGGCAACGCTGTGAAGGGAAAGGCGCAGAGGGCAGTTTCCCGGCGAAGTACCAACCAAAGTGCGAGTTCTGAATCGTAGGTAACTCACAGGTGGAAATTTGCCCTGGACACACCACTTGGGCGCAAATCTCCACTCCAAGAAGTAGATCGACACACTTAGGACGACTAAAGAATGGGTCAGCCAAGGGAAGATTCGGAGGAATGTTCCAATCTTTGGTCTCAATGAAAGAGTTCGGGAACCTTTTCTCCGAAATCTCCGGAACGACAATGGCCTGTGCATTGTAGCGCCATGAAGTCACTCGCGACTGAATCGTGATGCTGGTTAGCTTATGTGTGCTAACATTAGTGGACAAAATTCCCGCTAGCGTAGTCCGCTGCGCATGAGGAGCTAGTCCAAGACGCCTAAACAGCCTGTCGCTAATAAGATTGCAGTCTGAACCGCTATCCAGGAGGGCTGTGGCCTCAACAGGCGAGCCGTCTGAGTCCAGGATGCGGACAGTAGCAGTAGGAAGCAAGCAGCGCTGCTGGGTCTGACTAGAAGCCATAACACCTGCAGTGTTGGCAGCCTGGTGACTATCGCTAGTCGGGTCGTGGAGGAATGTGCTATGTCTCCCAGCACATCTCCTGCACTGAAAAGTCCTACAATTGTTGGCATGCCCTTGACTAAACAGGCATACGCGACACAGTTTGCGGTCTCTAACAAACTGGTCTCTTTGAGCGAAAGTCATGCTCCTGAAGTCGCTGCATGAAAACAGGTCATGCACAGCAGTACGACAACAGAGACATTTAGGCCTCGAAGAAGAAGACTTTGACTTGGAAGGAGTCGGAGAGCTCGGAACTGACTTAGCAGCCTGACTTTTCGTGGCAGCATCAGTCATCTGCAGTATGCGAACTCGGCTTTCCAAGAAGACAAATAACTCCTTGAGAGTAGGGAGCTTCCCTATTTTGACAGATGACTCCCATTCTCTGATGAGGTTCATCGGAAGCTTGTCGATGATAATTCTGGTAATAATCAGATCTGACAACTCCACTTCTGTATTAAGGGAATTCAGTGCATGCACTGTGCTTATAAAATGATCCAGGTATTTCTGCAGGGATTCTGCAGAATACCTCTCAATCTGAGGGGGAGAGAAAAGATTGTCCAGATGGGTGTTGGCGATTAGCCGGTCGTTATCAAACCTATCAATCAAAGTCTGCCACGCCACCTGGAAGGTCGCAGCAGAGACAGGAATATTCTGAATGACCGTACTAACCTCTGATGACAGGCAGGACTTCAAGTACTGATACTTGTCCATGTCCGAAATGTGCCTGTGTTGAATTACCAACGACGAGAAAGTGTCACGAAACTCGATCCACTCAGAGGGGTTCCCATTGAACTGAGGAAGACGGATTTCGGGGAGTTTCGGTAACAACGGCGTGACAGGGTCAAGCGAAGAGCGCTGACTGGCAGTCTGCGCCTGCTCGGGTTCATATAGCTGTTTCCTTTCAGCTATCATGGAGTCAAAGAAACTGATGACTTTATAATAATCAGATTCCACTGCGTGAAAGTCGAATTCATGATCCTGGTAGGCCTCGTCAATGGCCACCTGAGCATAATCTGACTTATAGGCCTTGAAGATCTCTACGAATTCAGAGCGGCGAATGCGCGCCTCATGAAGCGTAGTGAGATCTTCGATTTCGTACTCTCGCATAATCTGCATTTGACGCAGAAGTTGCGATTGCAAGTACTCGAAGCGTCTTATTTTAACCTTTTGGGCAGCTTCGGCCTGGGCGTGGGCTTCCGCTCTCTTAGCTTCGGCTTCCTCACGGGCCAGGGCGAGCTGGGCCTGGGCTTGCCTTTCTGCAAGGGCCTGCTGGGCCAGGGCCTCCGCTCTCTTAGCTTCGGCTTCCTCACGGGCCAGGGCGAGCTGGGCCTGGGCTTCGGCTCTCTTAGCCTCAGCTTCCTTTTCGGCTAAAGCCAGCTGGGCCTGAGCCTGCCTTTCTGCAAGGGCCTGCTGGGCCAGGACCTCCGCTCTCTTAGCTTCGGCCTGGGCCAGGGCCTCCTTGTCAGATAAGGCCTGAAGAAATTTACACAACTGAGAGTTGCCTCTGGAAATGACGGCGTCGACTTCTGCCCTATAGGCTTCTTCAGCATCAGAATAATCCACACCGTCGATTTCAGTCTGCAGAAGGTCGAACTTAGCTGCAAGTTCGTCTAACTTAGACTCATACTTTTTGAGTTCAGGATATGTGACATCCTCAATAGCTAAATTACTAATGACATTAACCTGCCGCGTAATCTGGGCCTTAATGGGAACTCGCTTGGCTTTAAGAGCCGTCAAACCGTCTGGACTCGACATAGTGACTTGCTTATACAATGTCTGAATTAAATAGGTTGCCCGCCTAGAGCCGGTGCAACAATGACAAATTAAGGTTTGTTTATAAGAATGGAGTGAGTTGCCCGCATAGGAGCATACGAGTAGACAAAGAAATAGTGTGTAGCTGTACAGGTGTAAGTACACAGATGTAAATGTTTACACTTTACAAGAAAGTACAGAAAACTTAATTGAAATCTGTCAGAGACCTCCCTCAAACGCAATGCGGAGGAGAACCACAGATACTTATAGCAACTGACTTTAAACTACTTATTACTGATGGCTACTGATGGTAGCGTCTCACACCGGCGGCAAACTATACCGGGAGAACAAGATTGATATATAAGAATGACTAGAATTGTGGCTAATCACTGAGGTCTCTGTAATAAGTGACCAAGACAAATTCAAACTGTTAATTGAATAGTTACTCTACGTTAATTATAGGTCACTAACTATCAATGCATCTTCAACCATAGGCCTCTGGGTCATATCCAGGCCCGGAGGAACCACAAAGAGATGTTCCCGCTCCCACGGTAGCTCGCAGGCGAAATAGGGACACGGGGAAACCTCTCCGGTTTGAAGGATGCTACACTAAGTCAAGTTTAAATACATTTATTGAGCCCCTTGAAAGATACAAAGAGCACAATGGACAAAATGATAAATAGACCCTTTAAAATACAAGATGGAATTTTGTATCTTGCTTTACAAATAAATTCCTCTTCCTAGCGGTGCCGAAGAAGATGAAATGTTGATGAAGTCAAGGGGAGACGACTTAGTAAGCTCCTTCTGGAAAATAAGGCATGTTTGCCTTATAAGACTGATGAATAGCTCGGAGGACCAGAGCAGAGCAATTTTTATAGTCGCGCTTGCTCGGACGACTGAGAAAGAATTTCACTATTCTTGAAGTGAATGCGCACTATCAGCAAATTATTTTAAGGTCGACTTGCTGCTTCGACCGAAAAGAAGAACCTTTAGATGTTGCTTCGACACTGCAACTAAAATTAAGCACTCTGAAATATTCACTTCACAGCAGTACTTACAGTAAATCCTTTTACTTAATGAGTTACGCATTCAAGTCCATACGGTTTGATCAGGGAAGTAAAAAACTTGGCTTCACACATTTGTAATTAAATCACAAATAAATTACTTTGATGAATGTACTAAATTGCGTCTCTGCAATAACTAGGGCTGGGAAACTTCAAATTCCCAGCTCGACAATAATAACTAGATTCAGAATTCTGAACTGAAAACTAGCCTGGCGAAAACTTCGAACGAGTGAATAAGAATGAATAGCAAGAATGACAGACGTCACGACATGTGACGTAAAGCAAGAATCCCATTGGCCAAGAAAAACAATAAATAATCAATCTTGGAAATAAATCAATTAAGTTACATTAAAATACTAAAACATAAATAAGAGAATTAATAGCATTACTTTAAAACTGAATTGTTTCTTTAAAAACACAAAATTATGAATAAAATATACTAAAAAATAATCAGACTGAAACTTTGGGTTGGAGATTATAACATGACTATCCAAAAAATGAAAGATGCGACAGTCAAATGTTATTTCTTATGAGAATTGATGGGAGAAAGAACAAACAGATAAGTAAACATATTTAAAATTATATTGAAGACACAACAAGAAAATAAAACAAACGAAGACACAAGCCTGTTGCCATAGCAACACGGCGAATGACCTCGCGAAACCAGCTAATGCCTCAAATCCGGCCAGACACGAATGCTGGACGGAACACCTGCCATGGAGCAAACTGCTGCAGTTGAACTCTGGAGAAGATCTACAGAGCTAGGGTTCAGGTATACTAGTATTCTGAGTGATGGCGATGCTAAAACTCACAAGGAACTGGTACGGTTAAATGTCTACGGAAACGATTACCCCATAGTAAAGGAGGAATGTATTAACCATGTTTCGAAAAGAATGGGGACATCTCTGAGGCAGATTGTTAGCCTTGAATCAAAGCAAGGAACTACAATAGGGGGTAAAAAGCATGGGGCACTTACTAGCGCATTGATAGATAAAATTCAAAAATATTATGGGAATGCCATTCGCAACAATAGAGACCCTGCAAAAATGAAGACTGCTATCTATGCCATTCTAGATCATTACAGATCTGTAGATGAAAACCCATTACATCAAAAGTGCCCCAAGGGACAAGATTCCTGGTGTGTTTTTAATCGCGCTGTAGCAAACAATGTTCCACCGCCATCTCACAAGGAAAATATTAAAACTCCCTTGTCAGAATTTGTAGTGCAGAAGATGATCCCTGTCTTCAGAAGACTAGCAAGTGATGATTTACTTGCTAGATGCAAAGAAGGGAAAACCCAAAATGCTAATGAATCTTTGCATTCAGTAATTTGGTCTAAGTGCCCGAAGACAGTAAATGTGACTCGCAAAAGAGTCGAGTTGGCTGTCGCAGAAGCTGTCATACAGTTCAACCATGGATGCACATTGAATATTGAGAGAAGACTAAGCAAAAGTGGTCTTTCTCCAGGAGTACATACTCTGAAGCTCTCTAACAGGAAAGACAAGAGAAGAGTTGTAAAAAGCAAAACACAACGGAATCTGAAGTTTCAGAGTTACCGGAAGAGCGGTTCGACTGGCAAAACAAAGGACTGAAAGTCGTCAGAAAAGGTCTGAGGGCAAGACATATGGTGCAGGAGCCTTCTAAACGCTGTTAGTAGATCAGAACCTGCACAAAACATCTTTATTGTAAGTACTAACAATGTCACAGCACATTTAAACTACTTTTTGCATTTACCGAATACTGTGATTTTTACATTTTTCAGGTTTAAATGTGTAATAACTTGGATGTTATTTCATGTATTTGCATGAAATTTTCACAGAACCTTCAAGATGTCCTAGCAAACAGATCTGCTAGATGGAATTTTGATATTCAGATTATTCGACAAAATATTATTTTTTAAGGATGTGTATTTATGGAATGTAAATATTCAAAATTATTTTAAAAATAGCCAAATAGGAATATGGAAATTCCATCTAGTAGATTTGTCTGGGATCTCATAGGCTTTCATTTAAGCCTAAATACAAGTATGTATGTACAAGGATGTAGAAGTTATTACATTTTGCATATGCGTCTACATTTCTATTGTTTTCTTAAGGTGGGGAACGAACCGATGGTCTTAAAACTGAAATCTATGTTATAATCCTGATTTTTATGCTATTTGAACATAAACATTCATTAAAATATTTCCTAAGTGTAATAAGAAGGAAAATAAAATTTTCATAGGTCCCCCCATGTGTTAAACATTTTAGTAGGCCTGAGACCTATTATGTAATTTACTTTTGATACTAGATCTTATTATTTAATTCTTTTTTAAGTAGTTCAACCGTCTGAAAATAAGGTTTTAGTACCTTGAAAGTCCAACACTTAGTTCATTTTCAAATTGAGGTTTAGGTTTTCTTTGATAATAACAGTGTTTTTGTATTAAAATAATAAACAATTTTACAGAAATTAAAAAAAAATTGTTCAGACCCCCCAGTTTTGGAGGGCGCAGATTTGTAAAACTCGCCAAGGGCGCAGAAGGACCTTGCTACGGTCCTGCACTCCATACACATGTATGACAGGGAAATTCATGTGCAAATACTTATGTCAAATATAATTAAATACACATAGTTGTTCGAGATGGTGGTAAAGTTCCAAGGGTACCAACCTTAAAAAGTTAGTGCCGATCGATACATTGATTACTTGACGCACTCTCAATTGTTCGCGTCTTACTTAACTGCTATGAATTAAATCGTAAGCAGATATCAAGAAATAAAATGGAAGTAAAAACACAAGTAAGAACGAAATTACAAAATTCAACTAAATATGATTACATTCTATGCAGTCTAATATATTTTTTGAGACCAATTCAATTGTGAAATTAATTGAAGGTGGTCTTGCTCGGTTGCCAGAGCAAACTGGGTAAGAAGAGCATCGCTGAAATAAATCAATCATGATCAAAAAGCCGAGGACGTTGAAAAAGAGAGAGAAGGAGTGGTGTTGAGAATAACGTTAATGAAATAACACAAAGGTGGGTGAAGTAAGAACATAAACGCCGTTGAAGGTAAAACAGTCTGATTTAAACAATTTCCTAGAGCAAAAGAATCTGAATTAGAAAAAGCCCATGTTTGTAATTTTTTTACAAATTAGCGTTTAATGTAGAAGCCCTAAATTCTGTGACGGGCCCACAAAGCCAGTAATAAATATCAGAAGACGATGGTTTGATATTATGGACGCACATACTTGGAAGTTGAACATTCCACCATGACAGCACTAATGGGAAATGGATAAAAAAAAAAACACTACCATAGGAAAAATTAAATTAATTCAATTATCCACCATATTCTCAAATATTTTAAGAAAGTAAAAGTCATTAGGCCTATTGCAGTATTAACACTTTAGCGAGCTGCATAATAAATAATCGTAATCTATTAAATTAAATCGTACGTGCTGAGTGGTAGCTGCAACCATGTATCTAAGCTTTGCAGTAAGAATAACACTGCAGAATGTCGGATTTCTTTTACTTTTATTCTGAGTATTGGCGCAGGAATATGTTTGCAAACAACTGCATTATAGAACACTAACTTCCCTTCACCATTCTTTTGCCAACTCTTTACTTGTGCTTATGTAATGTATTTTGTCATTTAAAAGCAAGATGGTACGACGCTGCTACATGTTCTAATAAGTATACTGTCATATAACAGGCAAGCATGAAGTTCAGCCTGTTGAAATCGTAAATTTTAAAACGAAAATAACTTCAGTTGGCTTGTGCTTAGAACAGCAATAAAAAAAAAAACTTTTTTTGACAATTTTGTACTGTAGAGAAATTCAGTCTCATTTGGTTGGTATTTGAAACAAATCACTATTTGAAGCAATTGAACCTACCAGGAACATCTGTGTATATTGAATTGTGATCTATTTGCAAAGAAATTTACATCTCTCTTGAAATTATACGAAAGACAAATATGGTAATAAGTTATCGTATCGCATCCCCGAAGGAACATAACCCAAATAAAATCTTATTAATGCATTCACATAATTCACTTTACTCTAAGCATGGCCAACAATACACATTTCTCACTTCATATTCTGATATGGAATAGAAGGCCGTGAAAGAGTTGTCCCAAACCTAATGCCAAGTTTTATTGTTCAACAGGCAAGACCGAGTTTCTTTAAACAGTGGGTGATTTATAATTACCGTTCAGAGGTTTTTTTCGAAAAAATGATTCAGATAAAAGTTTTATTTCTTTGTATAAGCACCCTACATACAAAATATAATGAAAATCGTACGAGCCGTTTTCGAGAAAATCGCGAAAAACAAAATGTACTTTATGTTCAATCCCCTTAAAAATAAGAGAAAATTGTCGCCAATCTTTCTGTCACATCCTCAGAAGTATCTGATCCAAGTACAAAATGTTTACATAAGATTTTCCGGTCACAGATACACGCACACTGACATGTCCCCAAAAATAGTATTTTTGAACATAGGGGAACCTCAAAACGTGTATTTATGTTAAAAACTGAACTTAAAAATTGGGGGCCGAAAACAATGCTTTCTCTGCCTATATACCTACGGTACGGGCAGAGGAAGTAAAAAGTGTCTTAGTGCTCAGACTCATGGCGTGTTGCCTCATACTAATCAGAACTCGAGCGACCTCCCTCCTCCTAATTAAGAACAAACAACCATAATAACGACTCTGCCAGAATTAAAGCCTAGGCATCGCATGATTCCTCTGCCTATAATTCACTCGCTAAGAAAGTCTAATTCTATAGGTTACACGACCTTGTAAAGGTTAAGCAGAATTTTAAGACACGTGAGGAAAATCGTAGTTGAGACTTCAGAAGAACGGCTCAAAGTACTGAACTTAAAAAATGAACTTTATAGAAACTTATATTACTAGCAAATAAATTTATTTAATCGAATGAGTGAAATAAATAAATCAAACTTCTATTAAATTTTAAGTTTGAATTGAAAGGAGTATGGATCATGAAACACTACAAAAAGGGAACTTGGTATATACAGTGTGTTAATTAATAACACCGGAATATTTTACTTCTGTACAGAGGGGACATAAGCAAGCAACTTTCATTAGCAGATTTTTGCTCTTTGACGTAAAATGTGTATGCGACAGGACATTGAATTCATTGAAATTTGTTGCTCATAAGTCAATAATGAAGCCAAACAGGATTGAAATTTTCATTAAATTGACTTCACGACTTCTTAGTGATCGTTAAGAACCTGCTATATCATAATTTAGTATTTCTATAATCTGCAAAATTACAGACTAATCACATGACTGGCCGCCACTGCATTAGTTATGTTATTCATAGTTACAGTGTTAACAATGAAGTTCCTTTGTTTTGAATTTTTTTTCAAATTTTAGAAGTCAGTGGTAACCATGTGCCCTGGGAGATTTTATGCTGTAACAGAAAAAAAAAACTGAAACCACAGAACAAAAATCTCCTATTAAAAATTGCTTGTTTATGTCCCCTCTGTACACAGGTAAAATATTTCGGTGTTATTCATTAAGACCCTGTATGTAAGAAAACATTTTATTGAATAAAATGAGCTGCTTGTTTTACACACACAAATTATTATTATTATTATTATTATTATTATTATTATTATTATTATTATTATTATTATGTTATTTGGTTCCGTCGCACTCAAGAATAAAAATAAGGTTATTTTAAAAATAGCACAATCTTAATATAGTCTATAACGGATTAGAACAATACATAGGCTATCAATGTACACCGAAATGTATCAATGAATTTTACCAACTACATAGATGATGAGGCTTCAAAATTTGCACGGATTTTCTTCATGTTTCTATGACGGAAATTTTTATTATGGCCTTTCATATTGAAAAATGAGTTAATTATCTTTAACTACCACCCTTTTGGATACTGAATAGATATATTCGCAAACCATTATTGAATTGAATGCAATTGTTTGTTCCTAGCCAGATTCCAATGCAATATTTCATAAAAGGCAATTTATTTTGTACTTGATAGAATCAATAAATCCCGTTATCGCAATTTGCAGCGTTGCTATTTTAACATTAAACGCATTCATTGTACGGCTGTGTTTTTCATACTATCCCTACACAACACGTCACGGTTACTCTGAAATGAATACATATCATTTCAGCCCCTTAACAAGAGCTTTGCTCATCTGGGGGCTAAAAAGATAATATACATGTAAGGCTTTGTAATGTACGATAATTTTGTTGATTTGTTTGTTTGAGTAATCAATTTGATTACAATAAATCTGATTAGAACTTGAAAAAAAAAACTCCCGGAGAAAGACGTCCCTGAATATCATGTGTTGAAAATATAAGCAGTTAATCACGAATATTTAATATACTATTTGAACTCGTGTTTCCGTGCACATCTAACGCTACTGAATTCAATTGTAAAATTAATTGAAGGTGCCCTGCTTGATTTGCCATGGCATAACATAATGGCACGCAGAGATGTTTTTTTTTTCCATAGGTGGACAGAAGGGGATCATGAATGCAGGCCAAAATGGGAAAACATCGAATGATTTGGACGGAACTCACTAAGCGGGTTTTTTTGGGGGGGGGGGAATGCTAGGGAACTCGAATTTGAGGTTTTTTCTCGGGGCGCACTTTAATCGTGAGATGCATCTCGAAGCCGATGTCAGTGTTATAAATATAATTTTTTAGTTATTTTTCTGTTAAGTAACTGATTTAAATAAAACATCTATCAGTTGCGTAAATAGCAGCGGGTGAAATCGCATTAAACATTCTACGAATCTCTTGTCAGCATTTTCCTACTTAAGTTCCCGTGAGACACAATTGATATAGCTTCTATAAATAAATGATTTCTCTGTTGAAGTCCTATGCAGGCAATCAGGCATACATCAATCTGTGCATTTTTACATTCCCTTATACATGCTAAAGAGAATTCTACCATTCCCTCCTGTACTATAAATACTATAAAACATGTTCAGAGGTAGATTACGGTATAACGTCCATGGGAAGAAGCCTATTGATTTTGAACAAAATCGGTTGACCGGTACCGGAGTAAAGCCCAATTAAGTATATATTTATTTTATGGTAATATGTTATAAAGAATTTACCAAGTTGTAATTAAATGTTATTTAAACCAATATTCTCCCCTAACACAAATATGTACTGCGGGTTTTCTAGTCGGCATCAATAGGCGCTAAACATCTATAAATACCGTATTAACGCCCGTCTGATGCGACCACTTATTCACTCACTGTGTACTGCGGGTTTTCTAGTCACCACCGACAGGCGCCAATAATAAATAAATACCGTAACAGCGCCCGACTGATGCGATCACTTCTTCACTCTCTGTGTACTGCGGGCTGTCTAGTTGTTCTCAGCAGGCGCTAAACATCTATAAAAACCTTAACATTAACGCCCGTCTGATGCGACCACTTCTCTGCTCTCCGAGTATTGCGGGTTTTCTAGTCGGCATTAGCAGGCGCTGAACTTTTCTAAATAACATTAAGGCCTAGTTTATTTGAGAAAAGTAGACGCTCCTTTTACCCCCAATTTAGTTATGTAAATAAGGAAAGATAATGTAACCTTATTTACGTAATTAAATTTCAACTTTTCTCAAATAAACACTTCCCCCTTTGAACCAATATGAAATTCATCAACTTTTAAGGCCTAGCTTGTCCTCTGGGCATTGTGGGTCTTTTAATCGTCATTTTCATGTGATATTTTAGGAAGAAAAGCGCTAACCTAATGTTAATATAGAAATATTGAAATTTTAAAACGAATTTTCATAAAAAATAAAATCATTTACACGATTCTCTATACATACCGGTAGTTAAAAACGAATATAGGCCTAGTATACTATTAACAACAGATAAAAATATATTTGTCTTACAGTAACTTCAATTAAATTATGTCGACAAGTAACAAAAACACAATTTATTATTAGGGATCGTATTTTACTATATTTCGTTACAAAAACAGTCTTATGCAACTTGCCTTTAATGGTAATGAAGATTATGACACTCGCATCGCCCTTTTCATGAACATACTCGTATCTTTAAAAATGCCATTACTGGTTGGTTGCATACATACTATTCGATACTTATGCAAAACGGCCAGATTTTAAATGAAAGGAGAATTCCAGTCATTTGGGAGGATTGAAAATCCCATATTTAACATAAAAACACGTTAGAAACAAGTACAATATATTACAACTACTTGTCTTTAAACACAAACTTATGTTAACATCATTATATATATATATTTTTTTTTTAGCTGTATTTGTGCTCCTTGGAGAATTTCAGGAGTTTATTCTCTTTTTCTTTTCAATGTTCTATGTTCAATTACCTTTCTGTTTTTTTTTTCTGGTACTCTTTGTCTGTGTAGGCAACCCATAACTATGGGAAGATTAAATAAATAAATAAAATACTAGTAGTAAGCAATGCAACTATTGATGCTCAATTATTTTCTATTGTTGGTGTGTTTTATGGCGACAGTACATTTCAACTGGTATTAATGATACAGTTATGATATGATACAGGAAGAAATAGCGAGGATGAATCATGATAATTTGCCTTTATGATGGGAAAACCATGAAAAACTCCAATTAAAATTGGCCGGCCAAGGGATTTGAATCTGCGACCTTTCGAATGCGGGTCCAAGACATTATCAGAATATTGTTTCAGTTGCAGGTTTTTAATATGGCAAGCCCATTCCTAAACAAGTTCTATCTTGATCTGAGATAATATTTACTAACTATGCCTAATGCAATAAGATGTAAAATTAAGTCTTCTTAACAAGCAGACTCCGAACAAAACAGTCCGTATAAAAACTAATTGGAAACTTGAGCAGTCTCCACGTCTGTCAGGCAGTGGGGGGCAACAACTTCATGATACAGGCTGCAATAAAGCATGTCTAATCTGTGTGAGAAAAGAGAGGAGACACGAAAAGTATTATACAAATACGATAATGTATAAACCAGGAAATGCTAAGATATGCGGACTATAAATAAACCACAAACGACAAGCTCTTAATGGAACAATGTTTCAACTCGTATATCATTTTTTTAATGCCATGTAAAACATCTTTGCAATTATGGCTGTTTTCGAAAATTATTCTGCAACCTAATTTCTACGCTCTATGGAAAAATTGAGAAAGGGAAGGATACGAAACAATAAAGACAAAATATGTTTACTTCCACTACTCGTAAAACTGGTAGAGTGAGGCAAGAAGCTAGGATTTAAAATGCATTGTAGCAATATAAGCTTGTGGAATAGCTTTGAAGTAGCACTCTCGCGCAAGTCATGCCTCATATGCTCAGCTATACCATAGGTATTGTAGTTGAATAAGTAGGCATATTGTATCCCACCCTGAAATTCGATGTCGAGTTTTCAACACAAATACACATTTTGAGGTTCCCTGAATTCAAGAATACTATTTTCTGATACACGCCTGTGTATGTGTGTGTCTGTGATCAATAATCAATGATCAGCATGGTTTGATCTGTATAAAAAAATATATATTTCAGTTAGATACATTTTGGGAATGTAACACGAAGATTGTGATGTCATTGTGCCCGCTGCACCCTCAAACATGTTCGGAAAACTAGTGGACTGCAAAAACGGAGTAGTGGGGAGTACTGTCGGTATCATTACATGTTGGTTTACATGCAATTAAATACAAATTTTTACCTCTTCATTTACTGAAGATGTCTTAGTTGAAAAGTGCATTACATAGTGTGTATTACAAGTACATTACAATGGACAATAATGTAATTCCAAGTGTCATTTCAGTGTAACTTGCATAAATAAATCGATACACAACAATACAATTTGCTTTAAATTTTTTTCTATAAAATTTGCTGCAATCTGACTGAATCCATTTCGGGTTTCTTTAATATGGCTGAAGGGTAACCGGTCAAATTACAGATCTAACGTTATAATAGAGTTAACTTCGTTTTGTACAACCTGACTGACTCCAGTCTAGCTTTTTTTTAGTATGTCTAAAGGGTAATCAGTCAAATTTCAGAAGGGATGTTTCGTTAATAATAATTAGCCGGCATGTTTAAAAAGCGTAGACATTGTGTAAAACAAAACAAAACAAACAAACAAAAAACTGAATTTACAATTAGCCTACCTATGAAATCCACAATATATTCAGTCCAGAAATTGCAAAGAAAATAAATACCTGCAGTATTGTCAGAACGATCAAGTTATTATCATAATAGCTGTACATAATCAGCCACATTTTCGTATTAGGGGTAAGTGCTATGGATGGGAATTGGTCGTCATAACGTGACCAGGACAGTATGTTGCATTTTGGGAGTCTTGTTATTGTGAGTCATGCCCTCATTCGCGGAAGCAAAACAACAGTTTGTAGTTTTGGCGACCAGCGTGCTAGCGGGGAAACTGGCAGGCGCCAGCCAGCGCATCATTAATATAGGCCAACTTCTAATTTGCTATTTTATGTAACGAGAAAACAACATTAACTTTTTCTTTGCACTTATTTCGCTGTAAATATTCTACACTAATTTAATTCTGTTAGAAATATAGAAGGAACATGTAAGTGAAGAAAAAAAAGAACAAAAAAGTGAAGAACTGACAACGTTGTTTCTATTATGGAATTATATCTTAGTATTAAAATTAACAAGGTTAACCAGGCCATCTGTTTTCGCCCGGAAACCCCATTCAAATAATAATAATGATAATAATAATAATAATAATAATAACAATAATAATAATAATAGTAATATGCTTAAGGATATTTTTTTTCCCATTTTTATTTACACTTCTTTGAGCATAGATGCCATATTAGAAGTTCAAGTTGCATGTGTATACCAGTAGTTCATTCAACTATTGATCCTCAACTATGCCTATCTTCTATTGTTGGTATGTTTTATGGCGTTAGTAAATTTCATCTTATATTTATTTCAATGAATATGATACATGATGAAATAGCGAGGATGAGTCATTGTAATTAAATATCCAATTCAGCATTTGCCTTTACGACTGGAGAGACCATTTAAAATGCCATGTCAAATTGGCCGGCTGAGGGACTTGAACCTGGGTCCCCCTAATGCGAACGCAATTTCTTAAGTGATTTTGTTTAAGCTTTTCAGAGCTGAATTTATGTACTAATATAAGCAATAATCAAGCGAAATCAAGGAGGAAAATTTCAGTGGAATAGATGGTTTCCGTACAAGGCAATTCTAATTTGTGGATAAAAAAATCCCCAGTCTGTATAAAGCATTACTCTATTGATTGTATAACTTATAATTATCTGCTTTTATACAGTTTTTAATGTGACTAATTTATACATCTATAGCAGGGAAAAATTAAAGCCTATTCTGGCAAAAATAATGGCGGTTAACGACACCAATGAGAGTTGTGTGGTTCTTGCATTAAAAATAGACTAAACTTACATAATTTTAGAGGGCAATGAATGAAGCCTCACTCCGATCTCATTCATTTGAACTTGCACGAGAGACATGGTGCATTTTATTGTGCACACTCACACTCTCATAAATACCCCGAAATAGATTCATGTCTTTGTGCTCTGCAGTGGGTGGAGATGATACAGGTATTTTCAACTGAGATCGCCCTTGGGTGGGGTCATGTATACACCTTCATGACCTCCAGTATCACGTGAAGGTCTACCCCAAACCCAGGTACCGTAACAGTTAAACGAGGCTTCACCCTTCTCATCAAGTAACGGATACCCATATTATTCACTAATCCCGCATATACTTGCAGTATCTACAGTACTTTGCGGTATAGTGTGTTAAAATAGGTTTTCCACCTATTCCCAATTATAAAATACATTCAAATCTCCGTATAATGATATTTGTGGGCCTTAGCAAATCGTATTGTTATATGAGAGTTATTGTTATATTGAGGGGTTGTGATTTACCACACATGAGAAAGACTGCACGCTCAAAACTGTGTAATCTTTATAAAAAAATATAAAAAGTGTGCGTGGAACACCACGCGACAGAAGTGAAACTTGTTTTTATTTTTTTATTTTTTCAATTTTGGATTTTTTCAATTTTGGATTGTTAAACATTTTAATATCGGGTTTTTGGATTTATTTTATTTTGGATTTTTTAAATTTTTTTATATCTTTTAATTTTGGAATTTTCGATGTTTTAATTTTCGATTTTTTTTAAATTTTAGATCTTTGAATTCTTTATTTTTTAGATCTTCAATTTTTTTAATTTTGGATTTTTTATTTTTAAATTTTGAATTTTGGATGTTTTAATTTTGAATAATTTTTTTTAATTTTGGATTTTTTAATGTCTTATTTTTTAAAATTTTGGATATTTAGATTTTTTAATTATAGATTTTTTATTGTTTAAATTTTGAATTATTGGACTTTTTAATTTTGACTTTAAAATTTTGGATCTTTTAATTTTTTTATGTTTTTAATTTTTTAATTTTCGATTTTCGATTTTTGAAATTATGGATTTTGGATTTTTTAATTTCTGGATTTTTTAAATTTTGGGTAAGCTTAATCATTGAGTTGATTGTTTTCTGTGCAGTCCGTTCCGTCACACCATACTAATTTCGTGACGATTTTGAGCGTTACACAAGCTCTCGATTCACCCCTACCGCGGCTAAAGAAGTTTCACTTCAAAAAGTTACTTAACTGAATGACATCCGTTGAATTGTAACCATAGCTACTTTACATCCACTAAAATATTACTATTCAAATTGGTTTAGCATCACGGACCACGCCACGCTTTGAGCTTAGTCATATGCCAAAAATGTCGAACTCGAAAAGGGTGGGAAGCGGTAAGGAAAAAAAGAGGAAACTTACCACATAAGGCAAAATTAAAACATTTGCTCCTTATGGTGTTTCAATTGCATATGTTGTACATGTTTAAGTAGCAACCCAACTCACTTTATGTTTTTGCACACGTAAGGCATGATATTAGCCTCAGTGATCCTATTTTGCATCCCCTAATGAACCCGCAATTTCTGGAATCTCTAAGAAATATAAGTTATCAGGCCTCAGAAAACGATATTGGTGGCTGGGAAAGACACCAATCTGATACCAGCTACCTTACACTGGTTCAAATCAAACCTCCAAATATTGTTATAAAAGGGTGTTTCTAAAATAGCTTCATCGTTGTAGTGGATTTATTATTAAGGTAGGAAATTCGCCTGGACCAAAGAAAAATATTGTTATATGTGGGTTTATCGTAATATCGAATTTCGTTATACAGAGGTTTAACTGCATAACATATTATAATGTGGAGCTTTTATATATTTTTTGTAAAAGAAATTACAATACAATCATAAATTTTTCCGCCAAAACATAATTAGGCCTAATTTTATTACAGAAAAAAATATTTAAATTTTTTCTTGTGAAGTCTAGGTAATGATTAATTACTCGCAATAATAAAATGTTATCGGAAAACTATTGGTTCATTCTACGGCAAAACCCAAACTTAACACTGAAACAATAATTTTGGGGTGGGAGTAAAAGTAAAAGTTAAAAAAATATAAAAAATATAAAAAAAAATTAAAAAAAAAGGACGGTTATACAGCTTTGCACGGGGTGCAAAGTATAGTCCAGTTATTCATTGCATGGCCAGGCAGCTTCCTTTCGTTAGGAGGAAAAAATTGCCGACAGTTCAACCCATGTTCTTTGCTTTTACCGCACCAATCAGCTAGTTACCCCAGCCAATCAAAATCTAAGAAAGTCCTGTGGCAATTTTAACAGCTACTCGTCTACTCCGCGTGGAGTGAAATACGCGGTTGCAAGATCAAGTTACAGTAATCAATAACACATGTGAATTGAATAAAGCGAAGGAAGAATATTGCAACGCTGCTTTTGTTTTGGAAAGCGGAAGCCCAAGACCGATTTAGTCAGATCAATTAACATAAAGACCGAACCTTTGAAGCCGACTGGCCATGCAATGAGTAACTGCACTATACCCGAAATCGGGGCCTGCATATGGTTATAGATAGTTTAAAATTAAAATGTTGATTTTTTGTATAAAAAATATGTAATATATTCTAGGTTGTGAAGTATATATAAATTTGTTTTGTGTTAGAATAATTAATATAATTATTAATATAATATAATATACATAATATAATATATTAATATAATCATTGGGATTTATTTTGCTTTACATCTTTCTTAAGTCACATGTTATAACCAAACTGCATATGTTTTACATATCAGTAGAGTAACGTATACATTTAAATTCACTGAGTAAGCAAAGATGAAAAGTGGTTCAGTGTAATCGTATGTTCTTCATAGCGGCCTCAGGAAGGTCGCCTGCAAGCTGTGCTAATGGAAGTTTTTTTCCCCCTCTCTATTGTCTGACGAAGCTGGAATAGGAGTTGCAATAAGTTCATATTGCGGATGTAATGAACTACAGACAGGGCAACTACCTGCAGCATTGACTATAGTTTTTCTCTCTGACCAAGCACATTTTGAGCGTGGTCAGGGAGAGGTTTTATATTAGTCTGAATCATGACTAGTGAAAACACACTTCACTGGGCAATGAAATGAAATCATGCCTTCTGTCTATTTTAATTGGAATGCATTGATGCAGATGCATTAAGCAAATTGAATTTGTTTCCTCTTCCCGTTTTACTTTCTCGACCCGCATATGCTACAGGTAGACCAGAGTACTGTATTCAACCTGAAATTATTTGAGTTAACAAAACAACAAAAAAGTATATATTTTGAGCACCTTTAAATCCAAATATACAGTAAATGGCTTGGCTCTCTCTGTAACTCACTCTCTCACTCTCACTCTCACTCTCTCTCTCTCTGTGCGTTGTGTCTGTCTGTGTAAATCTCTATGTGAATGGCAAAGCCAAAAAAATCGTATGACAGCGAAGATTCATTTCCGAACTTAGTATTCCCAAGTATGTGATAAAAGAACTTATTAATTATTATTTTTTATTACTCTTTTTATTACCTTCTATTGCTGTTACTACAACTTCACGTGAAGAAAAAAAGTGTGCGTGGAATGCCAAACAGCAGAAGTGAAACTTGTTTTAATTTTTGGATTTTTTCGATTTTGGATAAGATTTTTTCAATTTTGGATTATTAGATTTTTCACTTTTGGATTTTTGGACTTTTTAAATTTTGGATTTTTTAATTTTTAAATTTTTAAATTTTGGATTTTTTAATTTTTTAATTTTGAACTTTTTATTTTAGATTTTTTATTTTTAATTTTAAATTTTTAATTTTTTAATTTTTAAATTTGTGATATTTGGATTTTTGAATTTTAAATTTTTTATTTTTTAAATTTTTGGACTTTTTAATTTTGGATCTTTGAATTTTTTAAGTTTGGAATTTTGGATTTTTTAAATTTTGGATGTTTGAATTTGTTTGGATTTTTAATTTTTAATTTTCGAGTTTTTAATTTTGAATTTTTAGATTTTTTTAGTTTGGATTATTAAATATTGGATTTTGGATTTTTTAAATTTTGGATAAGCCTATTCGAGTTGATTGTTTTCTGTGCAGTCCGTTCCGTTACACCTCACTAATTTCGTGACGATTTTAAGCGTTACACTGTTTTCGTGGCAATTTTTTAGCGTTAGGTCTACACAAGCTCCCGATTTACCCCTACCGCGGCTAAAGAAGTTTCACTTCAAAATTCATTCTTTGCAACTATTTTCGCAAAAAAGTATCTCATAATTTTGTTTAAATGTTTTGCACCGAAAAATCTAGGCTCGGATGAAGATGAGAAAAATAAATGCGCACTCCTGCAATATTGACGCTTATTCTAAGGTGAAATGAAAAGCAAGCCACAATGTCCAATTTGACGGTAGAGATCTCCTGCTACTGTTTTACGTTTTTATTTATATATATTTGCATTTTATCTTGAAAAGGTAAACGTACTCGTATATTTTGCCATGTTATGCAGCTACATATTAAAACAATTTACAAGAAAAAGTGTTCTTAATTGTTTATAATTTGTCCATAAGAATTATTTTATTTTAAAATTCTATTTAAAATCTCGTAACATTATTTCACAACTATGAAATATAAAAATACCAATACTGTATTCACTATTTTGTAGATGGAAGACTTATTTAGTGCCTGACATATTTTTTTTAGTTAAGCCTTTAAATTGTTATACGTCGATTTATATGTCCCAACCTTTTTTGTTTACCTCATTATAAAAATAATATAGAACAGTAGAATATTCATTTATTAGGTATTCTTCAATGTCAAGCACTACAGAACATTTCAAGCTTTAAAATGAGACCAAAAATCACTTTGATAAATGTTAACTTAATTTGCAGTCGTGAATAATTAGTGGTATTACGACAGTAATTAAAATAAAGAGCTAATCCTAATTGAAGCTAATCCACGTACTGTGCAAGTGATACGAATTATATTTTATTATGATAGACTGAAAATCAATTTCGGACCTCAATTTCAAATGATTGGGCTAGATACATTATTATTCTCCTAGTTTCCCAGTCCATAGTTTTGAATCTCAGCTTAATTCGACGAGGCTGCCAAGTTTTCAAATTAACAGATTCCGTTCTTTTGAGGAATAGCCTTGGAGTATTATAAATACAACGAGGCAGTATAATTTTAAGTTAACAATTGCTAAATTCATTATACAATTTTTATATTTTTATTTTATTTTCCATGCAAAAACTGCAGGTTGACAAAGATTACCAAAAAATAAATGAATCCCTAAGGCCTATCAGAGGGGGGGGAGTGGCCGCCTTGCCCCCATGCCGACACCCATGATTAGATGTATGAAATAATTGAATATCTAACGAAACTGAAGAAATCAAAACCTGCATTAAAACACATGGACAAAACATGCGGTGATATACAAGAAAACAGGAACATCGAATAGTTCATTCTTACCCCGGCATATGTTTCTACTTACTTGCTAGTGTATTAGTGACAACTAACAACGATATGGGAATTTCTGGCAGAGAGGGAAGAATAAAAATACTGAAATTTGGCAGCTGGGTAAGGGACATGACAAAATGCAGCTTCTTTGTAAAAGGGCTCTATCTAAGGAACTAGCAGTCAGAATTTAATAATTAATATATTAAATTAAAGAGAAAAGAATTGTCTAAGTCTTTTTTTAGGTGTTTATAACCTTAGGTAGATGGTCTCTAAACCCTCTCGCAACAGATACTTTCATAGAGATCAACAGTAAAGTGAACATTTTCTTAGTGCGCCTGGAAGGTTTGTTTAGGCAACCTGCAGAGCAACCGTCTAGAAATTGCATTTACACGACTGTGGTAAGTGCATGAAAAGACGAGCCGAAAGTCTAATCTCTTAATTTCTCTTCTTCTTCTCTTTATAGGCCTAAATCCACATCGCGTCATTACAAAGACCTTTTTTTGCGATTTTTTCATGGAATGATGGCTAGCCGAACCCTAGATGGAGAAGATCTCACTATTGTGGGTTGATGACTTCGGAAATTCTTATTACAGTAGCCCAGACCTACAGCTTTACTTGTAATCCGAATTAAGGTGGGTTTCCTGTATGTTTTACGTAACATGAAATATCAAAGAAAAAGGCAGCGGACAACCGTCCAAGTTCTGTTCTATATAATACTTGCAAGTTACCTTAGTTGTGCACATAATGTCAGAAGGCCGAAGACTGTATTAACTTAAACTTTTTTCACTCTTTAAACGTATCTCGTTATGATAAATTTGAATCCGATGGCAGTTAAAATGTTGAGAAATAGTTTCCAATTTCACTTACAGTTGTACGTGTATTTTTAACCTCTTTTCACTGTGCAGTTGTAATGAAGGTTACCATAAGCCTTCTTAAATTTTGAATTCTGGCCAGCTATGGGTTTATTCGTAATTTTACTTTTTCGCTTAAGAATTTTAAACTTTCTTTTTTATTTCTCCTGTATTTAATTAGCGTTTACTCGGACCCTGCCTATGGGTATGCTCAATTTCTACCAAAGATAATTTTGATGTGTGGTCGCCTCGTACGTTCATACTTAAGTCAATTACTTTTGAGTGGTGCTGATGCTAACCTATGAAAGTACATCGAGTTAATCTTGAAGCAGCATCCTACCTAATCACATTAGAAGCGTCCATGTGAGTAAAGCCCGTAGCGAACATGGCTTAATAAGCCGATCATTAATCACACATACAGTTTTCTCAGCAAACAAATAATCCCCCAGGGATATGGCTTAAACCCATTACATACTCCAACGTATTAAGTGTTGATAACTGCTTACGCGGATATCTATAGATAGGCCTATTCAGGGGATTATAGCTTTTAGTGTAATGCTCTTTGCCTTAAATATGCAATATGATCCATCTCCATGCCGATAATACCATGAATACCATCCACCAGCAGCTGTGACTGGCTATGTAACACAATAGGCCCACATATCCCTCCAGAAGAGCACGTTCAAAACACTATAAACAAAGTAATATTATCAAGATTACTAACCATGATGCTCTTTGCATTTAATGCAAGACGGCTGAATCTTTCCTGAGTCCTATAGGATATGGGTAACGATAGTGCAAGGGTTATTTGAATTAAAGGAACACATTTAAATAATAAAAATATGAAATGTGTGGTTACTCTGACTTTTCTTATAACTTATATCTGTGCAATGATTTTTTTCTCCTTTTGTAAAAGAGATATAATAAATAATAAATTAATATGTTATTTGTTCAAACTACTGGTTGTACTATAGGCCTATGTATGTGAGACATGGTCTTCGGGAAGAACATAATCTGAAAGTGTTCGAAAACAGGGTGCATAGGAAAATATTTGGGAATAAAAGAGATGAAAATGGGGACTGGAGATAACTGCATAACCACGAGCTTCATAACCTGTATGCTTAACGCATATAAGCCTAGTAAGGGTAATTAAATCACGGAGGATGAAATGGGCTGGACATGTTGCACGCATGGGGGAAAAAAGACAGATCTCAAAAGTATTGAATGGGAAACCCGAAGGGAAAATATCACTTGGAAGACCTAGACGTAAGTGGGAGGACAATATTAGGATAGATTTAAGGGAAGTAGGATTTGCAAGGGATGGCTGGGTGTATTAGCGCAGAATAGGGTTGAATGGCGGGCTCAGGTAAGCGCGGCAATGAACCTTCGGGTTCCATAAAACAGATAATATTCCTTTATCTTGCTGAGGAATTGTCTACTGCTATTGATAAGTAAGTTATTCGTCCTAACGAAAAAATACTGGAAAAACGATTTCAGCCCTCTACAGAAATAAGTTCAAAGTTTTCATTTTGAGAAAACTGCTTTTCAAGATTTTGTTTGCTGCTTTACGGCTGCACCCTGTGAAATTACGCTCTCCCTCATTCTACCTTCTGCTCCATCTTTTCATTATCCATAGCGGCAAGCAGAGATCTGAAATTTTTAACATACGAAGGACTGAAGGGAGTCCAAGAGCACCTCAAAGCCGGATATTTAATTTTTGCTTTCGTTCGCGAATTGTATGCAATAAAATATGTAATATAATTCAACAATACTTTTCTTTTCAGTTGATATTGTAAAAATAGAACCACTTGACAAAACTTAATGGCATTCTTACTCATTTAATGTTATGAAGTTATATTATGTATAATCCCAAATAGCAATATAAGAGAATATTACATGTCTAAGATAATACAAAGGAATTATGGAAGATAAAATTTCGAGTTAGATCGTTCCAGATCCTTGAACCTTACAGTCTGAGGTATTAAGTTATTAAATTTCGTGTTTCAATTCTTTCCTCGTGAACAATTCCGGGGTGCGCGGGCAAAGAGAGTTAAGTCCACCATCATCGAAAATTGAGATGTGTCCATAGAGTTATAAATAAATATGTTCTCTACATTTGTGTTAAGTCCAGTAAGTCATATTCAGAAACGTATGGTAGTTATGGATGTGTGCCTCATGGGTTCATCCATCTCTAAAGCTATGTTGAGCTGGTATAGTGTGTTAAGTTACTCTAATTCTCAGTAACGAGAAAGTGGACTTAACTCTCTTTGCCCGCGCACCCCGGAATTTATGCCTTCGTCCCAGTACTGAAATTATATTCTTAATAATAAACCTTATTTCTATATTCGAACAGAACCCCTTCCATCAGATTTACTTAAGCTAAAAGTGTACTATTTATTATTTACTATATAAATCAAATAAATAATAAGACCTGTCAAGAGGTAAAGAAATTGCGTATGGGTTTTTGCAACACAATTATCTCACCACACCATTTCTAGCCTCGTAAAAAATATACTTGCGAGAAGAAAGAAAATCACGGACGCCCTACCTTCCAGAAAGGTGTTTCACCATAATCCCATTTGTAAGTCTCCGAAGAACCTGGTCAAGGGATTCCAATGCGTAAGCAGATCGGATTTCATGGCTTATTAATTCTCAAGGGAAACGTTTTGAAAGAGAGGATATTGTGGTGCACTACACACGCTCGCTGGGGGAGGTCATGCATTTCTCGGACCACCTCTTTTGTGACAGTTCACTTCATTCTTCAAAAATAGATGTATCGCTTTCAAAGCATTCCGCTCAATGAAGCTCATTCGCCATGAGCCATGCCGAACTATATGACATCTCACCTACCATTGTCAAAACAGAGCAGAATACAGGCTACATGTTTCCAATGTCTAATGACTTGTAGTACATGCTCGAATGCTTCTCAGATGAATAACCTAATCCACTAAACTGAATATAGACTATACAGTCAAAGGTATTCAGATACAGTGCCATCAAGAAGTCGCTCCGCAGCTCTTGTGCAGGCGAGAATTCGCGAAGGAACGGAAGTCAGTTGGCAGCGTTAAGGTATAGTTATAATTAGGGTTCGGATGTTTATAACCTAAAAATTTGGAAAATATGCCCTTAAAAATGACGAAATATGACCCAAAATTCCTAAATATGAGCTAATAAAATAACGTATTTAAAAAAATAAATGTTCCAATTTAAAACGATTAAAGACACTAAAATCTCACATCAAATGAATTCAATCAGATAACCACTTTTTAACAATTTTGGTTATTTAAAGTTTTACTTGTAATGAACTTTTTAAAAAGAATTTTCTCCTGTTTGCTCGCGTCATCAGCTCCAAATTCTCGTAATATTCTGTAGACCTTGCGTGCCCCTAAGTTATAGATTATGACAATTGCATTAGTTTTAAAATTTAAGTTATATATTCATTTGGTATAAACATTAAATTAATGAAATAAATTTCAAATTGAACTCGTCCATGTAGTACATACAATGTACAATTGTGCTCTTTTACCGAATAACGGCAACGGTCACATTCGCATTTAAGTATCGTTCTTTCGTAACAAGTTAAGAATAATAATTAAATAATCAATATTAATAACTACTGATTTTTCTAAATATCTTGGAATTTACTGCGGGGGTCACGCCCCTTCAGAAAATTTTTGGGGGGAGCGATGCCCCTAGCATTGTGACTTGGGGGGGGGCAGAAAGTGCCTTGCCCCCCCCTCCAAGTCGGCGCCTATGTTAAATGTGGAAATATTCTTATTCTTTCTATTGAGTTTGGATATCTAAATGAATAACATGACAAATTTCACTTGACTTATTCAGTTAGCACCGGTATTAATTACGATGCTATAAGAATATTTAGTATTATACGACTATCTGTAACTCGGCAAGATCCTTAAATCTACTTAAAGTCAAATATTTCATAAGTTAATACCTTTTTAGAAAAGTAGGCCTATATATATCTCCAACATCACAATTCCTCTATTTGTGCCCATGGCTGCTTGCTCTATGTAGAAATGTGAAGCAAGAAAATTTACCTATGCTTGGCAGAGAGATAGAGTCAGCTCACACTGTATTTACGTCGAAACCCATTATTTCTTGCCTCAGAGAAGGAATAATTGGTAACTATTACAGAGCAGTGAGACAAGGATTTTCCACCCTACTCCATCATGTGAAATGGAAGTCTTTATGCAGACCTCCAGCAAAAACTCCAATCTAATCTCTTTTTGTAACTTTTCATCTCTTGAAAAATTGGGATAAGAAACTTTCCACTTAATATCGAACAGATTAAATCAGTTTTCCGCGAACAACTACTCAGAGAATAAAACTTCATATATTAAGATCAGACCTACACAACTAGGTTATATGCTTCTTATTCATGCTTGGAGTTGGTGAGTTTTACTATTTTCTAAAAATATAGTCTTAACAATATATTAATGGAATAATATTAATCCAATATCAACGCCCAAAGTCGTTAGTTTATTCGTTACAAAATCTGTTTTAAGTATTTAGGGTTCAAACGTATGAACTGGATATTCTTTATTCTGAAAAATGTCAAAGGCCTGTAATATACTGTTTTATAATACAATTAAAATAAGTTATGAAACACAAAAGTTAACAATTATACCGTATATCGAAATTTCGGGGCCCTAGAAGATTGTATTGTTATTGTCATATTGAGGGGCTGTGATATCTTATAATAATAATAAGAGGAAGTGTTTGTCTGTGCGCGATGCCCAGCGAAATCTACTGCACGCAGAGATCTGAAATGTTAAATATTTGCCGAGTGCACCTCGAAGACGAATTTTTAATTTTCGCTTTCATTCGCCAGTTATGAATGAAAAACTGGCAGAAAACGTGAATTTTTTGCGCTATCGAAGCATCAGTTTTCGGTAATAGCCTACATTTCAACTGTCAAATCAATTGCAGATGGCTTTGCCCTTTTTTGACATAACTTACAAATAAAAGCATCGCTATTTTTTTTCAATTTATCGCATTGAAGTATCGATTGTTTCGATTCTGTGAGCTCACCCTGGTAGATTCTTTCTATCTACCTAAACACATACTTCAATTAATTCAAGAAAAACATAGAATTCGTAGACAATGGCAGCGTGAAAGGCGGCCATGGCAGAAAACGAAACTCAATAAACTTATATGCAGTGTTAAATTTGAACTAGAGAAGCATCGCCTAAATTCCTACCAAACTTATTTATCAACTCTATCTACTAATGATAATACTCTCTGGCAGGCTACAAAACGAGTTCTACGCGAGCCCGTAACTATTCCTTCCCTGCGTGTAGCCTCTCAGGTATATTTAGATACTGAAACAAAATGCAACATCCTAGCTATGCATTATGAAACTACATTTAGTCCTAATATGAGTGATGATGATGCCAATACCAAAAACATTGAAAATGAACTTCAGGAAAATATGAACAAACCCACAGTGCCAAATAAAGTTGACTTTACCTCTCCCCAAGAACTAATCGATGTTATAAACCGCCTACCTAATAAAAAGGCTCCAGGACATGACCTAATACCCAATATTATATTAAAAAACCTTATTAAAAAGCGTTAGCATATTTGACTTCAATTTGCAATGCTTCAATGAGAATTGGGTATTTCCCACGGATATGGAATCTTGCAGAAATAATTGTTTTCCATAAACCTAACAAATCGAAACATTTACCATCTAGCTACCGCCCAATCAGTCTGCTTCCAACATTATCAAAACTCTTTGAAAAAATACTACATAAAAGGATGTCAAAGTTTGTTTACTCCAATAACATTATCCCAGCATTTCAGTTTGGTTTTCGACCAAAACATTCTACAACGCATCAATTATTAAGAATCACCGAATCCATCCTTAAAGGTTTTGATAGAAGAGAACATACTGCTGCAATTTTTTTAGATATTGCCCAAGCCTTCGACAGGGTTTGGCACGAAGAATTGCTGCTAAAATTATATAGAATTGGCCTACCAGATTACCTTATACATACTGTCAAAGGTTTTCTAACAGAGCGCCAATTTCTGGTACGTATTGATGGTTTCAAATCAACTCTCCGGCCAATAACTGCTGGAGTACCACAAGGCTCAATATTAGCTCCTTTACTATTTAACATCTTTATGTACGATCTTCCAACATTAGAATCTACGTGTACAGCAATGTACGCAGACGATACAGTTCTCTTCAGTTCACATTCTGATATAAATACTGCTATCAGTTCTCTTCAGACATCACTATCTTTAATGACGGAATGGTTCACAATGTGGCGCATATCGCTAAATGTCAACAAAACAGAAGCAAAGATATTCTCTTTAAGATATTATCAAGATCCTGCTCTACTCTATCTTCTGAATGAACATATTCCATGGTTACCACCTCAATCTCCAGTTAAGTATCTGGGAGTACTACTGGACACAAAACTGACATGGAACGCACATATAACTCGTATTGTGGCACTTGCTACTTCTCGAATTATAAAACTTTATCCCTTAGTAAATAGACGCACATCACTTGGATTGGAATGCTCTATGCTACTGTACACATCTCTTGTAAGACCTCTCATCACATATGCAGCACCAATATGGGGTGCAGCTAGCAAGACGCACATTCACCGATTACAAGTTGTGCAAAATAAATTTCTTCGTAAAGCTAAAAATGCGCCTTGGTACGTAAGAAATAGTCAACTACATAATGAACTTGGAATCCTGCCGATTCAAGAATACATTCAAACCCTCTCAAAATCATTTTACAGTAAACTTCTAGATGTTCCTGGTGCATCTGTTTATAACATTGGACAAAAGTCATTGAACAGATCAAGACTGAAAAGAGAACTTCCTCAAGATGTACTAAGTGAACTAGAAGAAAGTGATAATCCTGTGTAAATAAGCCTACTATCTTAACTGTTAAATATCAGAAAACAGTATGTGCACTAACGCAACTTTTGTTATCAATTTGTGTTTTAGCTAGAGGAGCTGACTAAGGCGTACCTCAACAGGTTATTATTATGTGATGCTATAGAGTTTAACAATGGCCTGTATAGTGTTTACTGATCGGTCAAAATATATATTTAAAAAAACCCCTGGTAAATTCGTTTGTTTATAATGTTAAATACAATAGATGCGCTTTCTAATCGTGGAATGCACTCCAAAACCGGATTTTTAGCTGTTTCATTACAATTATTAGTCGTTTAGATTATGGATGATTGCGTGTAAGTGTTAGTAAATATGCTTTAAATATTTTGCTCCTAATTTTTATCTTCGAATTAATTACTGCTAGTATCACATATTCGCCAATAGCTAAATTTTTTAAGTGCATTGTTAAATAAAAATTGTTATACTTAGGTATATTTTAGGGGAATCTTTCAATAACATCAGGCTAAATGTTTACAGACTACAAGAGTAATGCATTAGCTGGGGGGTTTTCACGGCTGTACTGGCAAAACATTGGAATATAATGATACGTGTTAATTACGATATAAATCACATTGAAAACGGGCTACAGTAAAATGAAACCTCCATGTCTGATGTTTATGCTACCGATATCCGTGCATGGTTTAATGACTTCGGCAGTTGTATTGAATTCCAGCTTGAATTATTGCGAACGAAATTCCAACAACGCGTTGTGAGGGTATTTTTACAATGTGTGCCATTTACAATATTTATGGAGAGCAATGTCCATTCTAGCCTACATTTGTATGAACCCAAAATAATTCAATTTCAGTATCTTTACTTCGCATAGGCCTACGAACAGAAGATACGAGGGCCGTCCACAAAGTAAATTTCCCTGGGGTCGTTTACAGGAACAAAACACAATTTCAAGGAACTATTTATTGCAACAGACACAGCCAGTGTTCAGCTATTTTTCAACATATTCGCCACCGGAATTGAAACATTTGTCTTACCGTGGCACCAACTTTTGAATACCTGTGTCGAGGAAGTGTACCGCCTGGGATTTGAACCAACGTGTGATAACCACCTTCGCTTTTCTGTCATTCTCTGTCATTCTTTGTTATTTCGTGATGTGTAGGAAAAGATGGAAATCACTTGGAGCGAGTTCCGGACTTTAGGGTGAAAGTTTAAACACTTCCCAGGCGAACTTCTGCAGGAGACTTGCTAGGAAGTGTTTAAACACCCATCCTACAGCCCGGACTTCGCTCCCAGTGATTTCCATATTTTCCTACACCTAAAGAAAAGACAGGGAAAGACAGAGAGTCGGAGTCTCTAACAATCTTGTATTATAATATATGCCTACTATTATAGAGCATCAATGGATCTATTTTCTACTAATACATTCCAAGTTCTCAAACTCTCTTGTATTTCAATATAGGCCTGCTATTACAGAGCAGAAAAAAGAGGCATGTACCTATCATCTACTAATAAAATCCTAGTTCTCTATCTAGTATAGTCTTGTCTAGTCTCTGCATAAAAATGTTCAGATGCACAAAAGTGGCCTAAGTCCGTACCAATTCCCAAAAGTCAGGAATAGTATTGCGATTCATGATACACCAGGTACGGGAAGACATACAATATCAATAAATTATTAAGCTTTGAGGACAAGCAAATTGATACTGACTTCCAGAGAACGATAAAAAAGATGGATTAGGAAGTTTGTCCCAGAATCTCTCCTGTGATAAATATAAGCGATATGCTCGTCGTTCCTGATACAGAGTGAAGACTGCAAACATTGCAAAATATTCGAAAAGTGTACCCCCCAACCTGTGCTTCCCATTCCATGACTGCAAGAACTGTTGAGCGCATGCTAACAACAATTGTCATGCTCTTGCAATATCGATCTAAACCCACTCTCAGGAATGTTGAAAGTGAACACAAGGTTTTTCATATCCAGCTACAAGTATCAAGTGAATAATGGTGGTACGGAACTTAGCCTAAATTGTTGCGTTTAGGTCTGAAAGAAAAGTTATTTACGATATAAGACCATTATAAAAAACGTAACAGTAAGCACGAACATAACGCAACATGCGCTAGAGTAATTGGTTCAGAGTAGCCCTTTATAATTATATACAATACCGCAATTTCCTGTATTCAGTTTATTATTAATTTTTATTTTAATGTAAGTTATTATTTTTAATTATTATATTATCTATCTAATTTTAATTAATCATTTTATTCCCTTTGCTTAAATGTAATCCTTTGCAGGGGAAACAGAGATGTAGAGGAGAAGCCAAATAATTCCGCCGCGATATGCGCGGGATGAATAGGAGGCGGAGCTATGCAGCGAAAGGTTACGGAGTTTGCCGATCGATTTTCAGCCTACTAGAGACATGCTACGGGCGAGGTTTCTTGACACAATTCCTTTGCAGGGGGAATAGAGACGTAGAGGCGAAGCCAAATAATTCTGCCACGATATGCGCGGGTTGATTAGGAGGCGGAGCTATGCAGCGAAAGGTTACGGAGTTTGCCGATCAAGTTTCAGTCTACTAGAGACATCCTAGGGGCGAGGTTTCTTGACAAAATTTCCCTAATTTGTCTATGAAGAGTTTTAAACTCTAATTTACTTGGCACAGGGGAATTTTGAACAATGTGAGGCATACTTAGAACTGTCAACAATATAAGCGGCGCGGCTGAATTATGTGGCTATAGCTCTAACTGGGTGATAGATTTTGAATTTCCCGCACATCATTTTCGAATTTTCCAGCACTTTATTTTGTCACGTTGTGCACAAAGAATATGGCGTCATTAAGAGTGGAAGTTTCCAAATTAGGACGGGAAATTCAAAGGGCTAACTAAACATGCGCATGAGCATGCGGGTGCCTTATCTTATTTTTGATGTACCGGTATGTAAGTCAAATGTTTTAAAACTCTAAAAAAGTGTCAGTGTCAGAACTGTTCATACAGATTCAGGAACAGTTTAGAGACCCTGGATGAGAGTGAAGACGCGATTTTATGAATATACATAATGCTAGGTGTTGATGGCCTCCCTCCAACAGTCCACCGCATGGGAAATCAGCTGAAATCCAACATCCTACATTCCCCGCACAGCACCTATTGATCGAGCTCCATCTCTCTCTCTCTTATTACGTCACGTGGCGAAGAGCAAACGCTCACTGCCTGGCCGTGACATTGCGGATTGCCTCTACCAGCTGAGATCCCCGGGCATCCCGACCTGACCTGACTCAAGTTTCGCCCGCACAACTTCAAATATTACCTATTCACCCACCCACCTAATTCGCAATCGTATGGGATGACATAAATTTATGTCCTGACTTCATTGCATTGTTTGAGTCGAAAACTTTCCAGCAGATGCAGCATAACATGGTTCAGGCAAAATCTTTGAAGTTACGAGTTTTCCAAGATTCTTGGGTTAAAAAAATAGTTGTTTGTATGTTTTCTTTTAACGATGGTACTCCACAGAATAAAAGAAGGGAGTAACAGCCTACATCATCATCATCATCGTCAACAACAACAACAACAATCAAGATAGGCCAGATTGACCTGTTTCGTCTCAAAAGAAGTCTTCCCAGCGACGCCTGAGTCTTCCTATATCTCTTTTTCCTTTCGGCTGGTAGCGAAGAGCTTGCTTTGCCAATCTCTCCTCTGGCATAGGAGCATATGATTCAACCAGTTTTGTTTGTTTTCCTGTATTTTGTTATCTATGTTGGACATATTCAGAGTTTGTCTTATACTTTGTTTGCGATGTGATCTTTAAGCGAACAACCAGCAACATATCTTAAAAATCTCATCTCAGCTGTTTCTATCATTCTTTTGTCGCTTCTATTCATGGTCCAATTCTCCGATCCGTTAGTTAAAACAGGCATTGCTAAAGTTTTATAATATTTTAAAATAGTGTACTTCCTTGTTTTGTTTTTTTAATGTGCGTTTTATAGTTCCACAGATATGGTGATATCTACAGACCTTTTGTTTGAGGTCAAAGTCATAATCCAAAGATATGTCACATCCTAAATAGTTGAAGTGTCGAACTTGTTCTATCAATTCATTGTTAAGTATAATTTTGGATCGCTTCTGATATTTTTCAATAAAGGCCATGACTTTTGACTTTTCAGATTATATTTTAAAATTATATTCAGACATTATTCTGCTGTGCTGAAATGAAGCTAGCTGTAGCTTATCTTCGCTATCTGCAAACACCACCTGGTCGTCAGGAAATAAAATTGTATTTAAAATAGTCGAGCCAATTTTAAAATCAAATCTTAGCTGTGCTTGCCATTCGGCAATTGCTGCGTCCAAATATACGAGTATATTAAAGAGTGTGGGCGACATTGGGCAGCCCTAAATTACTCTTAAATTAATAGTTTCTATTTTAGAACTTTTATAACATCCTTTGTATACATTTCCTTTATCACTGAAATTAAATGTTTGGGATATCCTTTGTTTTGCATAATTTCCCATAACTTGTCTCGTACTAATTTATCAAAAGCTTTCATATAATCCACAAATAGTAAGTGTGTCTGGAGATTATATTCTCTTCTCTTCTGTATTATTTGTTTTACAGTGAATGCGCAATCTGCATAGGATCTGCCTCTTCTAAATCCATGTTGTTCATTATTTAATAAAGCCTCCGATATTGCATGAACTCTTCTTGTTATAATTTTAGCAAAAATGTTATAACTTGTATTCAGAAGGCTAATACCTCTATAATTTTTGCATTCATCTCTCTTACCTTTTTAAATATTGGTTTTATGATAGCTTGTTTCCATTCATCTGGAACTTGTGTAGTGAACCAACATATATTGAAGAAATTTAATAATCGTAACTTTAACTGTGGTGAAGAGTATTTAATTAGTTCTATGTTGATCTCATCACTTCCTGGTGTTTTATTAGTCTTAAAGGTACTCAATATATTGTTTAGCTCTTCTTCTGTTATGGGATCCACCTTTTCATATTCATTGTTTATTTGTGTAGGTTTATTTTCACAGGGATAGGTCCAGAGATGTTTAAAATATTTTAACCGCTCATCTTCTGATATGACATTTAATTCAACCGTATCTTTTTCCGACTTATTCAAGTATATCATTGCTTTGTATGCTAATGCTTGAGTTCCATGGATGTCATACTCCAAATTACTTACAAACCTGTCCCAACTCTGTCGATGCAATTTCCTTGTTTCTCTCTTAACGAGAGCACATTGTTTCTTATATTCTATCAAGTCTTCTTCTGATTTGCTATTTAAATATTTTAAGAATATTTCTTTTTTATATTTAACGAGTGAAGCTATTTGATCATTCCAAATACTAAAGCCTCTTTTCCTTTGTTTTTTTATTCCGTTTTCCTAGATCTTCTGCTCCTGCTCTGGTAATAACAGCCTACATCTCTGTGTTAATGTCAAATCTTCCACCTGTGCTCAGTTACAATATTTTAATATATAAACTATACAAACTAGTCTAAAATTGTCATGTTATAAAATCCTTGTAAACATACATTTGAAATATAAATTAATTGTCTAAAATATACGTTTACGTCTGGTAACTCGAGGAACAACATGCAGCTCACATGATTTCACTCCACACAAACTACAGGCCTAAGACTATACCGTTCGTGCCATTTTACGAAGACCTGTCCCAAACCATCGTCTAACTACAAGAGAATATAATAGCATTGTTCCCTAATCCGAAAATCACACAAACTAGTCTAAAATTGGCATGCCATAAAATCCATGTAAACATAAATTGTAATATAAATTACCAGTCTAAAATACACGTGTACGTCTGGTAACTCGAGGAACAACATGCAGCTCACATGATTTCACTCCACACAAACTAGAAGAACTAGAACTGTTCGTGCCATTTTACGAAGACCTCGTCCCAAATCAATGTCTATCTACAAAAGAATATACTTGAAATAGCATTGTTCCCTAATCCGAAAATCTGCAGAGACATAGAAACCGACAAAGAACAGGTGTTCTTGTAGTCGCGTGGATTTCCCCAGTGTTACCGCTGTCATTCACCACTTCTCAAGTGAAGTAAACGTGCTGTGGCACGCATTTGGAAACATTGTACTAGACTTCAGACAAGTGTGTATACAATATTAATAAATTTCATCTTGTATACGAGGGTATCTTAGAATAAAAAGATTGTAAGGAATTTGTAGCCTAAACCCTCAGTAAAAAGTAACCAACTAATGAAGCGAAAGACAATATAAAGAATCTTAGCTTGGCTTGCTAGATCAATATTAATAAATTTCATCTTGTATACGAGGGTATCTTAGAATAAAAATTCCTTACAATCTTTTTATTCTAAGTGTGTATACGTCTAATTACCTTCTAATTCACTGATTGACAGGTCGAAGATGATTAGGGTGGCAGCAGGTAAAGGCAGTTCTTGGAAAAAGAAGTCTTTAAGAAGTGGCACCCACAATACACCTGAAGATGGCGAATTAACGCCGAAATGCGTCGTGAAGAAAACAGCTGCAATTTTTATGTAGAACACACTTTAAAATTGTTGCATTTTAATGTTTTAAAGAAATTTTAATTGTTAATTGGACTTCTTATTGTTAATATACATATGTTATTATTTTAGACTAGTTACATTTTAATATGGGGATTGCATTTTAACAGTTCTAAGAATAATTAACTGTTGTGATTAGGACTATTTATCAATAAATAATTGTTAAGATGCATAAGTTAATATTTTAAACAAGTAATTTACATTACAATTTATGCTTACAATGCTTTTAAAACATGACAATTTTAGGCTAGGATAGTTTGTATCATCCCCCCCTTCTCCCTATGTTGGCTCTGAAAAGAAGCTGAACTACGTAACACATATTATGGTTTGACGTGGCTATCATTTAAATTTTTATATAAATTATTAATTGAATCAACTTGGATCTATTCTACCAACAAAGTAACTCTGGAGAAGCTAGAAATAATACCACCTAAGATCTTGGAGACGATTCCCAAGTTTTCACTCAACTGGAAATCTAAGTACAAAATTAGGAAAGAGGTTCAGGATAACATAGTATTCAAGATTATTAAATATTCTGTGGACATTTTCAGGAACCATATGTATGTTATCAAAATAATTTAATGTTACTTTTCTTATTGTATTTATTGCATTTTTTAATTATCTCAATTCTGTATTGTAATAATGCACTGCGATGTTGAATTCTTTTACTTTGTATTTATTTAAGTTACATGTATTATTCTGTGCCATGCTGGTAATCTCAAATATGAAACAGACTGTTCCAAAATAAATATCTATATTAATTTTCAATAGAATGTATGGTTTTCGTACAGATTAAAGTTGATAAGAATCACAACTTTCTCAACTGAAGTGCCAGCAAATTTGTAATCTTTTTTATTTAACGTACATGAAAATCGTCCTTATCTGTAAAAATCCTAATTGTATGAATAACAGTCATTGAATAAAGTACTGTTAAGAAATTTCGATACACATTTTTTTCGGCCAAAGCCTTAAATGTTTCACCGAGAAGATATTATACATTTTTTGGGCTACACATAACATGATGAACGTGCTCTGAAAATGATTTCACTTCCCCCTTGCGTTGATAAACAAAAAACAATTCAAAAGAGAAAGGGTCAGAATATAATACGTATTTAGGGTTACCAGACTTCCGGATTTAGTCGGACATGTCCTGCTTTTTTATGTCTGTGCTCGGCGTCCGGCCAGTTATTGAAGAAATCAAACAATGTCCTACTTTTTAATACTACTGGACAAATTTTCGTGTGAGACATGTTTTTACTTAAATGACGTTTCACACGTCATCCTAAATAGATTTCTAATCCACATAATTATAAATCATGACCGCGTGTGACCAAAGCAAATCATTCGATAGCCTTAATTCTAACGGTAAACGTGATCTATAGTAGACGGCGCTCCGATCACAAGTTTCAGGAGAAGAAATACAAGGATACAGCCATACAATACTACCTATAGTGTAAAAAGAGGGTTGTCAGTATACAATTTTAAATCTTTAAACCACTATTATGTTGTGAGTGTGATCTGAATACTGAATTATATATTTTAAAAACTCTAAAATCTGAAGACTTTCTCTAGACGAAACTTAAATTGCTTTGAGATTATAATTGGCAATATAAGATTGGCAAGTATAACAATTTATGGTTTTTTAATGCAATAGATAAATACACATAAATATTATAAGATCTTGAATGCAAAAAATACAGACCTATAGGCCTTTATGATATTTTTTTAAAAAAATAACATATCTCAATTAGGCCTAATAGTTTCACAACTACAACTCTGTTATAAGAAATGAGGATGATATTTATTACTCAAAATAGATAAGATTTTAACTTATGTAAGTTATACAGGCCCAATGGAAGTACTGTTATAGATTTTTGATAAGTATAACTGAACAATAGAAAGAAATAGTGGTGATAATTGTATCAAACAGATAAGAAATTAATCTATATACTTAGCCTTTATAATATTTAATACGTAAACTTATTTTTAATCATTGCAACACAAAACAACAATGTTTGGTATTAAAGTGATAAATTAAAACATTATACACTAGATATTGTGAATGCTATTGGCAACATCTATCCTAGATATCCTATAATACTTAATTAATGAAAGTATAAGGTGGAAATAGTTATTTTCTGAACTCATGCGGTGAACTTCTTTACATATGTAGTTTAACAATTTACATTAGCTTTACATGTATTTTTAAAATGAGTGTCACGTCCGGTTTTTTGTGGAAAATTAGGAGTTTTTACAGAAAAGTCCTGCTTTTCATTTCTACATCTCGTAATCCTATATTTATAGGTCTAAAACCATTCATCTCGTATAGGAATTTAAGCAAGTCAATGTTTAACCACATTCGCTTTAATTCGTTGAAGTTATCGTCCTGTCAGAGGGGCGTGAAAGGGAATTTCGAAGCTGTATCGTGAGAAGCGACAAGCTGGACAGATGACCCACATCAGATGCTTTCAACACTTCCATGGCGAGAGCGCTTAAATGAAAACGACGAAACCCGAAACTTGCATTAGGAAGCACAGAAAGGATGTGATAAAAACAAGTAGGCCTACTAGTGACAATTTTTTTTTTAAATTGTCTGAAAATCACTGGAAAGATTTCCTAGATGATTAGTCATTGGATTGGGGTTTATCTTTTAAGACAGCACGAGATATGATAAGGGTCAGGAAAATGCACAAACAATTTCATGTGGTTCACTTACATCTATATAATAAGAAGTATTTGTTTGTCTGTCTGTCTGCGAGCCCCAGCCAAATCCCCGGTAAGCAGAGATCTGAAATTTTTAAAAAACATATATGGACGGAAGTGGTCCGAATGCAACTCGAATCCGGATTTTTAATTTTAGCTTTCGTTCGCGAGTTACGAGCGAAAATTAGCGGAAAACGAGATTATTTTGCGATAACGAAGTACCGATTTTCGCTAATATATCTAATGAATCTGCCATATGTTTGTGTTTCTCTGTTATGTTCCTTTATGTGTGTGTTGCGTAAGTGTTTTCCTAATGTATATCACCTATTGTCATGAATATTTTGTCCATTGGCAGCACTTAATGGCGGAAGCAAAAAGATTTTATTTCTTTCTCTCTCTAAAATTAATTGTAGATGGCCTAGCTCTGCTGCCATAGCAACCGGAAAAGAAAGATAATCGCTGAAATCGACTTTCTGCAACTTAACACATAAATGTGTCGATAGCTTCGATTTGTTATTAATTACTAATACATTTTAACACATAGGTTAAGTGGCAACTTTGGAAAAGTAGGTAAAGTAGGGCTATGCATTCAGTTGGACTCAACTACAATTATTTTAGTTTGAAGGGGGCAAATAACGCCTACATTTGTGGAACTATTCTTTGTAATTACACTTCGTAATTTCTAAAAAAAATATTTCGAATAGAATATTTAATTTTTAGTAAGAGCAGTTAGTACATATACCTAAAGTTTAATCAACTTTAGTGTATAACGCAAAAATCTAACTTATCTTTACTACAGGAGTTAGAAAAGGTCTTCGCTATGGTTTTATATACACGATAGTGCGAATTCTGCGACATTCTGTGCACACACAACTATGGTGAGCTATGGTGGTTTATTTTGTGTTTATCATTCAAAAAGCAGGGACTAGAAACTCAGGATGTTTGAGGGAAAGTGTGTTTACCTTATTAACTCCACTGATCTGAACGGCATCAGGTATTCATGCACTGCATGCATTCTGCAAAGATAGGTCTGCCAGTATAATTATGTACAAATTAAGCGTATCGGAATTTATAACCGAAATGTCGAATCGTCTGATCCGATCAACGATAAGTAGCAATATAATAATAATAATAATAATAATAATAATAATAAGAAACAAATAATACATTAATAAAAATACTGTAATAATAATAATAATAATAATAATAATTATTATTATTATTATTATAATAAGCTTGAATACGAGAGTAACTTACTATAATTTTTCACGAATAATTCATTATTTATTTTCCTTGGTTTTACATTTCCCGCTGTAGGAACGTTTATGCGGTTCACGCCACTCGGGCCTAACAGGACGAGCGATCAGCCCAATGCCTGGACCACCTTTGAGAATACACGTACATATAGGACGAGACACACTAGTCGCTCAGATATTCATTCTGAACAAGGCGTGGATAGCTTGAAAGGGATATGGCGGCCGGATGCCTAAAGTTACCTGACATTCGTCTTACAGGTAACTCGTCCCGACCATGAATCGAACCCTGGCCCGCTGTGGGAGAGGAGCGAAGGTGATGATAATGAAGATGATGGCATGAAGGTGATATGGCGGCCAGATGATATCCGTACCACAAAGACCTAAAGTTACGTGACATTCGTCTTACAGGTAACTCGTCCCAACCATGAATCGAACCCAGGCCCGCTGTGGGAGAGGAGCGAAGGTGATGACGATAATGATGATAACGATAATAACGATGATGATGATAATAATAGTAATAATAATAGTAATAATAATAGTAATAATAATAATAATAATAATAATAATAAATATAATAATAATAATAAATATAATAATAATAATAATAATAATAATAATAATCTGAAATGATAAGCTTCTATGTAATGAAATCTATTGAAATGTCACCGGGTGTTGAAATTAGAATATAATTATCACCTAATTTCGGAAAATACCTTTCGGTTGTAGCACACCAAAGACAGCAGTTCTTCCTACGTCTTATTGAAATAATATTACGTAATTTTTATTATAGTTATCGAGACACGAACCACCACAGACTGTCTTGAAGTAGTGATTATGCTGCCTCCTCAACTTACATGAAACAGTTTCGTGGATGGAGTTGGAGGAGTGGTTATGACTTAAATTGTTGTTGTTGATGCTTTGTAATGTAATCGGCAAAAGAAAACAACGAACAATATGATTGCCAGGTGAGCGAAACGCAGATTAATGCAACATTTATTTACGATATGCATAGTATGTTCTTTGCTTATGTTTCTTTCTTGCCCATTTGCATTTCCTGGGACCTGCAGATTCGGTCTATGACTGTATAAGATTGCGAGCAATTCACATAGAGCCGAAATTTCTTGATACTATTAATTTTCTTTCTGGTGAAAAGAGGAACCATTTCTGTAAACAACATTTTAGAGACAGGGCGAGAGTATCAGGCACATGTAAATAATAATAATAATAATAACAATAATGACTGTTATGGATTGTTAACAGCAGTAGTAGATAAGAAAGGCAAGTATTTCCAAGTAGTATTTCTAAACATGAGTAACCCTGATAATGTTAATATCATACCAAATGACTCATTTCAAGAACTGTCAACATATCTCATCCAAACTTCACATTCTCACATAAAATCGAGTCTGTGCAATAGTAGAGTGGGATAACTAGAATATTAACAGAACGAATTTACAACAAATTCCTCACGTCAAATATACCTTTATTTTTGCCAAAACATCTGAAGGCGTACAAATACGCAGGCATTTATACTCCGGTAATGATTTTGAAAAAGAATTCAAATTTCGAAACGTTTAGTTTTGAATAATAAATTTATTAGATGTTAAGTAACATGAATCGCAATAGGCATCATCACAACACACAATAAAATAGCAATAATAATGTATACACGATTTTTATCAATCATACCGGTGTGCCATTACAAATTACAGATAATCATAAAGCTCATTAAGATTATAAAACACATGTAAGTCTCAATGGTCTGCCGCCGCGATTCATAAGTATACTAAATACATACTTTATTACTAACTTTTTAAATTCTTGCGTTCATTAAATCACTGGAGAAAAAGGTACTTATGTTAGCTTGTATTTATAACTAGCTTGGTGGGCGTGACAGAATTCCGTGCTCTTAGATTAAATGAAGGGAAAAAAAACAAAGGTATTTGCTCATTCACGTTCGTTTGCCCTAAGTAATTGTTTAATACGAAGGGCATATTTGAAAAGCAACCACATGCTCATTCATTCTCCTTGATTGCTTCGTCATATGCCGCTTCTCATTTTCATCTTGCATTGCAATATATTTACTACAACATGATTTTTCTCTTGTCCTTTATGATGATTTTCATGAAGAGTATTCGTTGCTTTTTGACATGGATTCTCCATATTTCCGCCTTTACTAACTTCACGTACGTTAGCTCTTCTTACCCAGTTCGCTATGGCAACCGAGTAAGACCACCTTCAATTAATTTCAAAATTGCAATACGGTCTACACGAAAACACTAGCTCAAATATTATATTAGGTTCCCCATCTCAGGAAGACACAATGTATTTTAAATATCAATCTTTCTATTTTACTTTAGCAAGCTCGTAGGCTGAACTTTTGTGGTTGTTGGCAAGAAGGTCCAAAATTTATTGCCGGTCCACACGATAGGCTTTCGGTCTACGTTCAGTAGTACCTGAGGGTGTGGATTTTGAGTTTCTACATAAACAAGCTCCAATTTTAGAATAATTTTGCTTCAGCAGTTTGCAATTCCATTCTTGGACTGTACATAAAATTTATAAAATTGGAACAAAGTAAAAACTCCTAAGAGTTTTTTTCTGTGTTTTATTACGTTAATTATTACGTTTAAAATTATGAATTCTTTTCCACCTTCAAGCACTAGTATTTTATATTAATACTGAAATAATAGGGTGCTGACGGAGAATTTCTAGATAACTTATAATACTTGTTTTTATTTTATTACAGTATCTTATATTATATTTTTGATATATACACAAGAAAGTTTTTTAGGTATATGTTGTAGAGGAAACGTCAAGTTAAAATCTATGTACAAAAATATTCTTCTATCAACAGTCACAATATTAAAATTAATCAGGTGTAACGTCAATAGTTAAAAATATGTACAAGATTATATTCTTCCATTAACAGTCACAATACTAATAATTAACCATGTGTACACTGTTTATCTTGTGGATATACACTCTAAAATGTAGGCTATTGTTTGTTGTCCTGTAGAGATTATTATTTAAGAAACACAGTGCAGTACAAAGATAATTGCGCTGTATATGAAGTTTCTGTTGTCTTACAAGAGTTGATATTTAAAAATATTAGAGCACAATGGTATATACGTAGATTCGAAGTACGGAGTTCTAGAATTCTTCTGTCAGCAAAAAAAAAAAAAAAAAATCTTGCGTATATATCAAAAATATAATATAAGATACTGTAATAAAATGAAAACAAGTAACTTATTATAACTGCCCTGCTACGCCAGAAAACCTTAACTCCATCTGTCACAGTTTTGAGTAAATCGCCTTTTTGCATTTTGACCTAGGCCACAACTTTTAAAATGTGTTTTATAAATTCTAATATGATAAATGAGTTAAGATAAAGTGTAAAATTTATATGAGAGCCTTAAAACATTCAAAAGGGTCATAGTTATGGAAATATGTGGAGTTAAGGCATATTTCCTTACCATTTGCTTACATCATTTGAAGGAAAAATACCTTAAGTTGCCAAACGGAAGCAAAATTGCCTTAAGTCGATGTACTTAAGGCATAATTCCTTCCTATTCGGATTATATGTGTAACTATTTTTGTAGGAAACTAGTTTTTATTACATTTTCTTTCACTCAAAGTAGGATAGTTTTACCTTAATTAATGTAATCAATGTCGTTCTCCGAGTGATATGTCAAATTTACGTCGTTTCCTAGGATGCCCTAGTTTTGTAAACTGGATTTCAGATTCAATTGCTGCTGACGATGGTGGAGTTGTTTCCCCTAATGTTGAGGCTACGATCTTATAGCTGACATTGTAAAATTTATCGTCTTAAGACAGTTGAAATAATTCGTAGAACATCAAAGCAGTTAGCTGCAGAAGTACTTCCTGGCTGCGGCAACTTAACTGGTGTTAGCTCAGTGTATACCATCCCTGCAATGTTGTCATCTTGTCCATTAACAGGTTGTGCTATATCCAACAAATCTGTTTCACAGTTAGTTTCTAATCCTTCCATTAACATGGACATAATTTTTGAAGATCTTGCACTACACATTCTTCCTTTTTCATCAGCCATTTTACATTATTTATCTTATTTCAAATGAAGTCAACTAGCTTGATAATAGTCTTACTTAAGTTCATTTCACAACAACAAATAATTTTAAAATATTTTAAATTAACCCTTAGAGCTGATTTGATTCACCAAGAACGAAGCGCATGAGTACTTTCTGTGGACCAGTTTGACGAAGGCTTTAAGCATACCAGTGTATTAACTCAGATATATATGTGTCATCCATTGACAGAATTTTGAACTGTTTCCACAAAGATTAATGTTGACCACACTCCACGAGCGGAAGTATTTTTTGTTACATTAGCTTAAATAAGAGGGGTTTAAACATCTAGCAATACAGAAGAAATTCTTGGGAAACCATTTGCTCAAACTCCTACTAATTGATTTTCTTTTCAATATATATACTGGAGAGCCATAAACACACTCATTCAAGGACAGCCTGCAATATATCTTACCCAAAATAGTCAGAGAGAGACATTTTCCAGAAAAAATACCACCCACAGAAAAGAGAAACACAAAAAACCTTCGAGAATGAAAGAAGGTTGGATGCATATTGCTGTCCTGACTGCGACGAAGGATTTTATATTGATACCTGCTTCCATGCCAGTTCACACAATTGAAAATTTATATACTTATCAGCACTAAGTTACAAGTTACAAGGCAAAATTTGTGCTATAGGGGGGCGTAGCATTTAAATATCCTCGGAGGGTAATTCCTGAGGCGGCTCTGCGGCATTTAAATGTCCGGCTTAAAGGGTTAAAATTACATTTGACCAACGAAGATAATATCACTGATTGCATCCATCCGATCTTGCAAAATTATAAGTTGCCAACATCCAATAAAAAAATAGCACATTTATTGCTTTCATCTGTTTTCAAGTTTGAAAATTCTAAATGCAATTTACATTACAATGTTAACTATATTCTCATATAAGGTAGTTTTTAGCCTATATAAAGAAGACATTTTACCTTAACTCAAAGCTTCTCGATACTTAAGGTAATTTTGTTTCTGATGTGGATTTTCTACTTGTTACTCATAGGAAGGAAATTAACCTTAAATCCACTTTGAGAAGGAGATAAGGTATTTTCCTCTCTTATAATGGACATAAGGCTGATTTCCTTCTTAACGTAGCTCATTTTGGAGATAAGGTATTTTTAATAGGCCTAAAAAAAGGGCTTAGGGAAGTAAAAATTGGGATTTTATTATTTCAGCAGATGCAGAACAACATGTACAGTCGGTCAAATAAAAAACGTCGGGACTCGTATGCTGTTAAAATTAAAGTTTTGACGCATTAGTTCACAAGTTTCCTATAAAAAACACAAAATACAGGTCATTTTCGGAACATATGAGGCCATGCGGCAGGAGGGAAAATATGAACAAGGAGGGAAAAAATGAAAATCGCGGAAAGCGCAACACACGATATTCAACTTAATGCATTGTCATAATTCATTTTGCTTTGTGTCATCGCCACATACAAATGCTAACGTGAGAGAAAGTGTAGTTAGGGCTGTAATTGACCTGCATTTTTCGGTCTCTGAAGCAGCGAGAAGGTTCCATATTTATGAAAGAGCAGCTCAGAGGAGGGAACTTTACTATAATGCGACCGGAAGTTTTCATAGCAAACGTTGATCTGGCCGGACGCGTATTTCGATGCTAAGATTGGTTGCAGAAGTTGAGCGTAAGTTATTGATTTTGCACTAGAAGTACCGGTATTATAAAATAAAATCTTAAAAAAATTCTCCTTGAATAAACATATTCCTCCCGAATCTATTAATTATTCTGTATCTCTGTATCTGTATCTGGTACCCTATGATCCCCAGGTGGGGCGAAGGGGCCTCCAATGGAGGTTTCATTACCTATACGAATTTTGATATGCTTATTTTCCGAGAGAGGGTAGAGGGACAGGTGGTAAGCCCATCGCCTCGCAACCCCCCTCTGGAAACTAAGTATTTCTTGGACGTGAAAGGGCCGAGAAATTTTGTCCAGAGGCTCTAATTTAGGCTTGGAGTTCTTTTACGTGCCGTAAATCTACGACACGGGACCCCCAGCTTAAAGTCCCTCCCGGAGGACTCCGTGCCCAGGATTTTTACGTCCTGAAAAATCCATCGACCGCGGCCGGGTTTGATCCCGCGCCCTGCGGATCTAGAGGCGGGCACGCTACCTCTAGACCACCGCGGCCGACTATTAATTATTAATATTATAAAAATTTGCAACCAAGAATATGGCGGATTTGAGGCATATAGCCACAGCCTTCTATACATGTTTGTTTTGGAACAAAACTGACTAAATAATCAAGAAAATACATGGACAGACAAGAGGCGTGTGTGAACCTAACCTTAAGTCTTCCTGTACATGCGCATATGCTCGTTCATGATACTTAATCAAATACCGCCCGACGTTTTTTATTTGACCGACTGTACATCATGGATATGCATGTAACTCATTTTCGGCAAAAAGTGGAGTTAAGGCATTTTTGCCTAGCAGGGCAGATAAGTTATCTAGAAATTCTCCGTCAGTACCCTATTATTTCAATATCAATAAAAAATACTAGTGCCTGAAGGTGGAAAAGAATTCATAATTTTAAACTTACTATTAGCACTAGAGGAACAAAATGAAATTTATCAATAATTATTACGTGTTTTTACGCCTATTAGACACGCCATGAAGAAAACCTTTTGTGCGTCAAGTCCCAACCCTGGCTGTTCCTTATACACACACATTTAGACATATTTCTTAAAATTCAGCTTTTGGATTCACGGAATTCAATATCGCCTATTGACTCCATCCGGCACTCTGGCAATTTGTTTTGTCAGTTTACCTGATTTTTATTTTTCCCTCAACTGATGTCACTTTTCTGATTTTAAGTTTAATAACGAGGAGGCTGTGCTCATGGAATTAAATAGGAAAATGATCTTAAACACTTTAACGGAGTGTTTATAAGCTATGTAATGTAATGCACTTTATTTCGTTAAGTTATATGCTGTGAGCAATAGATGCAAATGTGGTGAAATTCAAATAATCCGAGAGGTATCCTGAAGTCAGAGTTTAGAATACACAGAAAACTGTTCTTATAAAATACCAGTAGGTCGTTTACGTCTCACTGAATCGTTTGAGCAGTTCGGCAAAAAACTCAATTTCACCAAATAAGATTTCCCAGATGTTTGCTAGTAAACCTATAAAGTGAATGTCGCAAAGAAAGTAAACCGAAGCACAGATTTTGTAACCATTGGAGTTTCTTTTATAAATACGAGCTGTAGCGGCTAGAATTTTCACGGTCTGACCACGTACAATCTAATATTCTGTAATGAATTAATATATATCACCATAACTCAATAAATGCATTGGATTCATATGACTTTTTCATCCAAATTACGCTGTAATTGACATGTAGTTGGAACATGATGATGCACTCTAATAATACAGTATACAACGAGTCTATAGCCTAATGCCATTTATTAAGGTGCGAATATGTTTATGAAATGAGCAAAGCGAGCGTCCATATATATATACGTAGGCCTATATAAAAAAATCGACTGGCTGTTTGCAGCCGATGGCCTACGGTCAAGTCAAAGCTTGTTCTTGAACGGATTTTCGACAAGACGAAATGAACTCACTTTAGTATAATATTAAAATTAACACGAACAGTATTGATTTTATTTTAAGTACAGGTTGTTTATTACGCAGTTTGATTTCCTGCTCTCAAGGTTTCAAGATCATTCTTTGTTCGATAATAATAATAATTATGTTAACCTATGTTAATTATTTTAAACTGTTTGTTAATGTCAAATCTCTTACAAAAATTTACAAAATAATTAGTGATGGTACCAATGTCTGTCAGTTTGTATTTATCCCTATAGCCGAATGACTGACAGTTGGTTCGTGGTGACACTTGTCTCTATGCGAATCGTGGGGTCGATTAATTCAAAGGCAATTATGCCAATCCGTCTGCAGCTAACGGAATCTGTCAAACCATGAACTTCTTCAAATAGAGTCCTTTATTTCCATAGGAACTTAATTACGGGTGAAAGTCAGCAAGCAATCACCATTTTCTAATAAGGGAAAGTGGACAAATAAATAAATGCATAATTTTTTTTACCTAGAGGATCAGTATTGACGGTAAAGTGTCGCAACTAGGCTAAATTGCGCGGACAACGGGTATTGCCGCAACAAGCAATTAAACTGACGCAAACGTATTGCACCTGAATTATTATAGGGGTACTTTAGAGAAGTATTCTCCAATGGTGTTTTCCTCGGACAGTACTCGTACTTTTAAAAGATACAGTATAATAAATAAAAACATGAACTTGTTAGCTGCAATCTTGTTATGAAACCAATACCAATATACGACACTCACTACTATTTTTGGTAATTTGATGTCATATTACTGAAGCGGCTTTCAATCATATGTGGCGGCCATACGAATGGCAACATGAATTGCAGATGATTTAGACTGCAGTGGTTCCCAAACTTTTCAGTCCGCGGACCCCTTGAAAAAAATTAAAATTTCGCGGAAGGAAGGAAAAAAAACTAAATAAATACTTTGATTCAAATGTATTAAATTCAGTAGACAAAATAATACTATCAATGGTAACAAACAGAGTTTACGCCTTAATGTGAACAGTGAAGCTGGTTTAGAAGATATGTAATTTGATAAAATTACGGGATATCCTATTTCATCTTAAACCGCCTGCGGACCGCCTGAAACACCATCGCGGACCCCCACTGATTTAGAGAAAGACGTAAGGGCACAAATATTCTACAGTCGCTTTTACATCGAGAAACTGAAAATAGCCTTGAACTCTAGCTATAGATATGTTTCCGTGTGCAGGCAATTATGTGGTTCTAATCATGTGTCAAGGAATCTCAAGAGATAAGGCCGCCACCAATTTGCACTAAATTAAGCTGGAAGTAGTGAAATACACACTAGCACTTGCCATGTAGCAGTTAAGCCTTTTCACTGATGTACGAGGGCCGTCCATAAAGTAAGCTGCCTGGGGCTGTTTACAGAAAAAACAAACAATGTCGTGGAAATGTTTATTGCAATAGATACAGCAAGTGCTCAGCTATTTTTCAACATATTCGCCACCGGAATTGAGACATTTTTCATACCGTGAGACCAACGTTTGAACACCTGTGTCAGAGAAGTCTGTCACCTGGGATTTGAACCATTGTGTGGCAACCATGTCCGCCTCTTTGTCTTCTCTGTCATTTCTTGAGGTGTAAGAATAAAATGGAAATCAATGGGAGCGAGATCCGGGCTGTAGGGTGGATTTTTAAACACCTCCCAGCAAGCCTCCTCCTACTTTACGGCCAAAACCATAAGTATAAGTTAATAGAGGAATGGTTTATATTAAAATATGACAATTTATTCTTATTACCGTATTACCGTACGCCTGTTAGTGTCACTCTTATAAACTAGCTATTCAATTAAAATTAACCTCACAGATTTCAAACTTATGCTACCTTGAAGTGTTATGGTCTCTGAAAAAGGACGTCGACTATGCAATTAGCTGCTAAATTATACTGAAATACGCGCCAAAATATATTTAATCCTCATGGAGTCTCATGTGCCCCTAGAAAAAAATCTAATCGTGTGATGTCAGGTAAGTAAAGAGGTTAAAATATTGGGCCTGCAAATGATTATAAGAAAGGTCACGTTAGTTGTACCTGTATTTTTGCGGAATATCGTATTTTCAATAATTTTCTAAGTATAGATGATGCATAAACAAATGAAGGAGTGATCAATCCATATAAAAATCACGGTAAAGATAGGTCCTTTTGCCATATTATAACAATAACTGATTCAATTCAAACCGTTTGTGGTGAAAGTATAATGTAGGCCTAGTAACTAATGTCCACCTTATACCACAAAGTATAGTAAATCGCAGACATTTTATCTGATACAAGGTAATCTTTCAAATATTGTTGATAAAGCCTTAGGTATCTTACAAAAAACTGAAAATATCAAAGAGAAAACATCCATAAGCATTAGATTATAATTAACAAGATATATTGACATTAAAATACATTGATTATTACATTTTATTTTTATCTTAGGCACATAGGCTATGGTATAGTCATGAATATTTATAAAAAAAAAATTTCTACCCAGTAATACAGTATTGATTACAATATTGATCTTTATCAACAATATTTTAAGATTAGTAGTGTAATCTTGTACCGGTATCAGATAAAATTTCTACGATTTTCTATACTTTGTGGTATAAGGTGTACATTAGTTACTACATTGTATTATAACAACTTTGTATGGAGTAATGCCCATGAATCTCTATCCCCATAGGAAAACAAACAAAGAGCTAACGTTCACACATTTATTTGTTTAATATAAACTGCCGTATAACAAGGGAAATTGAGGTCTATATTCATAACACTGATAACGGGGAGCAATCCCACTTGCAGGAAATTAACAACTCACAAGTTCCGCTCTTCTCACTTGCTTCGTGATGACATGTTATTTCAAAAACGTTATACAAACATTCACTGTATTTCCAAACAGAAAAACGTGTATGAACATCAACACAGCATCTATTACTGAATAAACACTCTGCCATGATGGATGCGAAAATTCGTTATTTTCATAACATTTGTAGTACTCAATTTAAACCAAAATAAAATCAGGTAAACTGATAAAACAAATGGCAGATGGAGTTATTAGGCCATATTTCAGAATCTATGTTGACTTTTGGGGCACTTTTTTTTTTATTTTTTTTTTTTAGAAAATTTGATCAGCACATGTGAGGGAATAAGTAGGATGCTAGAATATTAACAGGACGAACTTAAAACAAATTCCTCACGTCAACAACATTCTTCTATTTTTGCCAGAACATTTGAAGGTGTATAAATAAGCAGTCAAAGCTTTCCAATGCCTTTTTACGTAAAAAAAATTGAACTTTTTGGGACCTTCCCATCGGCAATAGGTTAACATCTAAGAGTCTGCCAAATTTCAAGTTTCTAGCTCATGTGGAAATTGGTAAACATCAACTTTAATGAGTACATTATCTAGACTATCGCAGAGGTGAATGAAGTCATGGCTATTCAGTCACTTCTTCCATATATACATATATATATATATATATATTGTGACAAAGCCCAGAAAAACCTAGAAGCTGATAGAAGAAGGACTCGGGCCGAAAGCGCTAGAATTAGATAAATCCAGAAAGGGACGGCCCTCTTATTGCTGATTGGAGCCGCGCGCCGACGGGTGCGGCCTGCTCCCTGGCACGGCGCGGTGAGTGACGGTGCGCGCTCGTGGGAGGGGCCAGAGGTGGAGCCACGCGCTAAGGGCTGTGACGGCGCCCCGCGCGGACATTCTAGACCATGCGCGGGCGGAGAGCTTTCCAGACCTCGACTATGGAACATTCGTCGAGACTATATAAGGAGCGGGAGCAACCGACGGAGGCAGTTCAGTCAGTCAGTGAATCGGAGTTGAGAGAGTCAGTGAATGAAGAGAGTTCAGTTCAGTTCAGTTCAGTTCAGTGAAGAGTCCGAGTCAGCGAGAGGCAGTCCGTGAGTAGCGGCGAGCGTCAGCGTCAGAGGGAGAGCTGGACGGAGAGGACTGATCAGCGCGGCCTCAAGTGAGTGTGTCTTGGGAAGCTGAGGAGCCAGTGACCGGAGGGACTAGTGTGACCGGAGGGACCCGAGAGCGGAAGAGCTAGTCAACGGGGAACTAGTGGCCGGAGAGAAGGGTGAACGGAGGAACTAGTGAACGGAAGAGCTGGTGAGCTGATCTGGGCTGAGGCAGTGCCGTCCCGGGGAACTCTGCGCGACGGGTGGATCGCACAGCGGCAGCGAGGACTGTGGAGTTGACCGGCGCGACGTGGGATTATCTCGACTGGGAGTCCGCACAGGGTGTGCGAACGGAACAGTGCTGTAATTAGGACTGAGCACAGTGAGAGTGAGCACTGAACAGGACAGTGAACTGGTGAATAGTCTGGAGTTTTCTGGCTGTATTGACAATTGTTGTAGGAAATAAAGAATCCTCCATCCTTCAATTATAAACTCGGTGTTCTCATTTTGAACCCCGACGAGCCCTTGTTATATATATATAGAACAGCTACAAACACCAAATATTGCAAGCTTATGAAAGTTGGATGTGCCAATAATAATCAATAATCAATCAATCAATAGTCCTGTCAAATTTTACGATTCTAAATGTCCTATCAGTATGTCAAAAATTACATAATGTTAGAAAATATACAACATTTACTTAAAATATTTAAAAAAACGAACTCTATCTAAACTATAACAGACAGAGATACGACAAAAAGTCAAAATATCAACTTGTAGAACTCTTAAAATCCATGACTGCTTGTGCAGTCGGTTATTTTTATACGACTTACCGTTTAGCAAAAAAGTCCTCCAAAGAAGATCAAGGTCTGCACAGACCTTAAGTTGCGTCCGTTATTTTGAATGTTTTCTGGGGTAACAAATTAAAAATAGGAATTTTTTGGAATATTTCCGTTGTTTACAGGCTAAACACGATAAATATAGCAAATTCGAAGTTTCTGGCTCATCTGGAAGTGGACAAATATTATGTCAGTGGGTGAGTTAGCCACGCGGCTTTGTAGTAGGCTATAGTGATGATTTAATATTTAAACCGATTTGGTCCTGAGTCAATAGCATTTGTCCTAAGGACATTATAAGTGTGTATAGGCTACTAAGTTTCATGAAACTTGGATAAAGCATATTCGAGTTATGGCGCGTAAAAACACACGGACAGACATTTTCCTGTCCATCATGCAATCTTAGAAAATACCATTCTGGCACTTAATAATGCAAACAAAGAAGGGAAGTAATTTATCGAAATATAAGCGTATAGTAAATTTTAGAACACTAATAACATAGTCACATCTGATCTGACAAGTTCTCAATATTACAAAGTCACAAAATATTAGCAGAAATGAAGAAAACAGAGAACGCAGTCAAATGGAAGGGACATAAATAGTGTTAACTCTCTAGTGAACCGGTCGATTAGGGAAAATAGTCTATACCAAATATTCCTCACAAATGCAAATGGTAATCACTAGGTCTACTTATTGAATGTCTCCATAACATTAACAGATATTTCATAACAATACCAAATAAATTAAAAGTACTTTGTCATTTTATTATTAAAATGCACACCTTTGACTCTTCTAATAGAAATAATTTTTTAACAACAATACTTCATATCTTTCTATTTTTTCATCCATATTTTCAGATTTTTTAATACTTTCAATTGTACTCAATCACAAGCAGAGCTCAATTAGAAAGAAAAAAATTACTTATTTTTCTAGATTTCGCATCAAGCTTTACACCAACTTATATATAGTACACTAAATTTGAACTTAAGTTATATGCATATGTTTTTAATTGCTTTAACTGTTTCTTTCTTTGTAATCTAGATTGTTTGTGTCTAATTAACAAAATATGACAAATAAAATCGAAAACAGGCATAACTCTTCTACACTTTTAAACCGATCATATCTTATAATACAAATCTACTTAGTATCCAAGATGAAAATAACTTAGGCATGATTATTATACCCTCTCATTATTAAAAAAACACTTTTCCAGAATTGTTTATTCACGGCTTCCGAAAAACATAATTAATTACCAGAAAGCAATAAAGGATCTAATTGAAATTGAATTTTCAAGTAACAAACCGCAGCTGTTTATGTTGTATTCCAAACCCTTGCAAAATAGGTCGCACATGTTTTGTAAACACTTCAATTAATTAAGGCAATAAAATGCAACACTCAATTAAATTGCGACATTACGGTTGGATGCGGTACAAACAAGGCGATCGGAACAGGAACCACAAGTTACGTACTAGACTCTTTATTGCAATATTTACTAACGGTGAAGATAAAAGTAGGCCTTGGATCTATCCCATTTTGGCGAACAATAAATTGCCTATCCCATGTTTTTATTGTAGCCTATACTTTTTTAGAATATTTTAATAAGGTTAAATTCTCTTTCTCCTTAGGTTTTCGCGTTCTTAGGGAACAAAACGGTTGCCATCAACTCATTATTAAGTTAAAGTATCCTTCAGGCAATATTTCCTTAAAATGCTCGAAATAAAACCGTTATTGTACATCTTTTAAGCAGAGTCGCTACAACCAAAGGGATCCGGGGCCCGGAAATTTATTTAAAAATTAAGTGCAAAATTATGAGTTTTTAAGTCCTCTGGGTGATTCCTTTAAATTTCTCAGCAGACACTCTTTTTACCAGAGTTTTAGTTCTGTTGTGTTTACATATTAAATACAAATTAAAATCATTAATCAAATATAAGACTTTTTACCTTTAACTTAAAGTACATAGGCCTACTGGTCTGAAAAAAAATTCACAAGAAATCAACTGATCATCTATAATAATAATTAAAGATAGGGAACTCGAACAGCAGCTGTCTTGAGGGTTGCCATAGCTGGTCTACGCATTTGATACAAGGTGTCTAGAACATAAATAGTATTCTATTTGCATTTTACAATCCTTGTTGAAATAGGACGAGTACACAAATGCATGTATTTTATTTTGTATTTTAATTAAATTTGAATGTTATTTTATTAGGTAATCACATTCAATGAATAAAAAGTAAAATCAATTAAAAACAAAAACAAAGGGGGAGCACGACCCCGACGGCCCCTTCCCTGGATCCGCCATTGTTTTCGACAAAATTGATATAAACTGAAGAAAATCCATTTAGAGTATATTAAGGTAAGATAATGTTGTTCCGTACGCATGGTTTTTTTTTTTTTTTTTTTTTTTTTTTTTTATTAACACCACAGTTTTAGCTACATGCTGAGATGTCTAACTAGGACATTGAATTTAATCTTAATATTTTTTTCGTTTTCAATCTACCGTATGTATATTAGCTATTTTATTTTTATAGCGAAATCTCAAAATAGGTCTATGTACGTACAGGGTGTAATGAATAACATCGAAATACTTTACCTGTGTATAGTGGGGACATAGACAAGCAACTTGTATTAGGAAACCTTTGCTCTATGACGTAAAATGTGTATACTACAGGGCATTAAAGTCAGTACAATTTGGTGCTCATAAGTCAATAATGAAGCGAAATAGGGCTAAAATTTTCATTAACTTGACTTAATGTCATCTTAGTGGTCGATAAAAATCTGATTCTTAATCATTCATCAACAACTATATCATAATTTAGAGTTTTCATAATCTGCCAATTTTATAGACTAATCACATGAGTGGCCACCACTGCATTGGTTTTTTATTCATAACTCAAGTGTTAGCAACGAAGTTCTTTTGTTTTGCATTTTTTTTTTCAAATATTAGAAGTCAGTGGCGGCCATGCCTTGGGAGATTTTATGCTATAACAAGAAAAATTGAATCCATAGAACAAAAATCTTCTAATAAAAGTTACTTGTCTATGTCCCCTCCATACACAGGTAAAATATTTCGGTGTTATTAATTAATACCCGTATACGATAACTCTACATCTAGCTACAGGATGGTTACAATACTGCTTACTTCAATAGAGACGAAGGTACGAACAGAGACAACAAAAAGAGAAAGTATCATGTTTTAAAATTTATCTTTTGCAGTGAAATACATATTCGTACAATATACACGTGCGATGTTAGAACGTAAAAACACTATCTGCTAAAGTTTGGCAATAATGAAATGTGAATATAATCTGCCCTCATATCGCTGACTCGCATGAGGTACATCTCCACTGAAAACTCTTCTTCAGTCATATCGACAATATTTTAATATCCAGCCTGTGATTGATTTCAAATATGTGATTAATAACGGTTGAATGACATCATAAAAAAATCCCCGCATAGCGTTTTAAATTCACTGCGTGTGATCGCTACATACAACATGCCTAGTATATTTATTTTATTTCATACATCTCCCATTCCCTTCCACAATAAAAATAAAACCATTCATGTTGTGTACTTCAGGGGGCCCTTTGTACAGCCCAGGGGAATGCGGATCTCTGCTGTTTTCCCAATCGAGTGGATCTTCAAAAAAAAAATGATGTCAAACACGTAATTTCCTCTACCCTTAATACCTAGCCTGTGTTTATTCCAGCACAGAGTACACGACTGTATTGCAGTAGTGCGCCTTCAGTTGCCTCAGCCTCATAGTTCGCAAGTGAAGACTTAAAACCTAAATTTGGGTAAGAAATGAGTAACTCATAACTAACCATTCTTCGGAGAATTTATTTGGCATTTAAAAAATAGTTTTAGCCCACGATAATTCGAAGATTAAAAATTTTAAAAAAATCATTAACACATCCGAAAAATTAATAGGCCTAAATTAAACGATTAATAATTAATGAAAAACCTAAAAATCCTATTCTGGAGTGCATTCCACGATTAGAAACCGCAGCTTGGGAAAAACGACCTCAGATTCGAATTCCCTGACCCAGAAAACCCCTACATAGTGAGTTCCGTCCAAATCGATCAATGTTTGCCCGCTTAGGCCTACATTATCCCATTTCCATCTATGTTGAAAATTCCAGATGTCTGCTTTCCTTGACATTATAAACAAACAAAGTGACCAGGGGTGAGCTCACAAAATCGAAGCGATTGATAATTTCATGCGACATATTGAAAGAATAGCGATGCTTTTATTTTCGAAGTATGACAAACAAACAAAAAACAAACAAAAACAAACAAAAAAAGGCAAAACCATATGCAAGGAATTTCATAAATGAATTAATGTATTACCGAAAAATGATGCTTCGATAGTGCAAAAATTCACGTTTTCTGCAAGTTTTTCACTCCTACCCAAAATTAAAAATCCGGTTTCGAGGTGCATTTGGCCACCCTTCAGTCCAGCTATACTTAAAATTTGAGATCTCTGCGTGTAGTAGGTTTTGCTGGGCATCGCGCAAAGGCAGACAAACAGACAAACACTTCCTCTCATTATTATAGATTATAATAAATAAATAAATAAATAAATAAATAAATAAAATAAGCCTATCGTGTCCCATGTAGGGCAAAGGCCTCCTAAGAAGGGTTTAGCTCCTCTTATCTAGCACGGCGAGCTACTCCGCGCTAGTGAAGTTGTTCGTGATTTTGAGCGTCATGTACACTTGAACTTTAACACTTGGTCTTGAGCACTTAGTCTTGCGTATTGTTCAGGGTTTTCCCCAGTTCTTTCCACTCGTTTCTTCTTTTGGCTACCCTGGTCCATTGTTGGCCCACTTTATCCTTGAAAAGATCCTCCCATCTCCTTTTTGGTCTTCCGCGCAGCCTTCTTCCTTGTCTGGGGTCCCATATGGTACTCCTGTATGTCCATCTATCGTCCACCAACCTTGAAACATGGCCACCCCATCTCCATTTAGTGCTTTCTGCTAGGTGAGCGATATCTGTCGTTTTTGCTGACTGGATTAGTGTAGTATTGGGGATTCTGTCCCTCAATGTGATGCCTAGGACTTTTCTTAACATTTTCCTCTGGCATACCTGTAGTAACTTTTTCTGTGTCGATGTCAGCGCCCATGTTTGACAGCCATAGAGTATCACCGGGTAGATGCAGGATTGTAGAGCTTCTATTCTTAGTGTCCTGCTGAGTTTTTTATCCATAAGCACAAATTTGAGGGACCAGAACGCTCTCCATGCCTGTGTGATTCGTCTGTGTACTTCCCTGTCCATGCCGTTATCAAAGGATATTATTTGGCCTAGGTATATGTATTCATTTACATATGGTATTTGCGTTCCCTCGATTGTGATCGGAGTTTGGGGGCCATTAGTCATCACTTTGGTTTTAGTCATGTTCATGGAGAGGCCCACTGATTTACTTCTTACGTTTAGTTCCTGAAGCATTGATTGCAATTCTTTTGGTGATTTCCCGAATATAACTACATCGTCTGCGAATCGCAGGTTAGTCAGTCTTTTTCCGTCCAGGTTTATACCATACCTCGCGTTCCATCTGATATTTCTGAAAACATCCTCTAAGACACTTGTAAAAATCTTGGGGGATATTGGGTCCCCTTGTCTTACTCCCTTTTCTAGTTTAAACGTTTGTCCTTCCTCTTCTGTCTTCACTTTAGCCATACTTTGATTGTATATATTGTATAAGATCCGTATATATTTTGCTTCTATCCCCTGTGAGTAAAGTGCTTTGAGTATGCTAATGTGTTCTACGGAGTCAAAGGATAGATTATAATAGGCCTATATAATATGCCTTGTTTGCATATTATACAACTCCTGTAAAAATTTAAATGAAACCTTTAACGCAGTTTTCGAGAAAATAATGAAAAATAAAATTCAAATCATATAAAGTCGTTTTAAAAATTAAAAAGCAAGTCGTCTTACTTCGTGCCGCATCCTTGAAGGATGTAATAAAATCTGACTCGTATAGTTATATTTCTTTACCCCTGCATAGTGAGTTCCGTCCAAATCGATCAATGTTTGTCCGCTTAGGCCTAAATTAGGCCTATCCCATTTCCATCTATGTTGAAAATTCTAGATGTCTGCTTTCCTTGACATTATAAACAAAGTGACCAGGGGTCACACAACACAACTTTGTTACTTAAAGTTATCATACAAATTAACTTTTTTTCAGCTTAATACAAAAATGTATCGTTCACCAGCGTTTTTATGAACGGTGCCTAGATTATATCTACTGTTCAGAGAATTTTTGCTTAAAAATATTTCCTATAGAACAAACTTAAAGCAAAATTGATGGAGCCTTTTCACTGCAACTCATTTTTCCTTATAATTTTAACAAAAAATCACATTACTGCTTTTAAAGGATGTATTATGATGCAGAACTTCGAGACGATTCTAATGACATCAAAAATTCAATATTTTAAATTCCTACAGTTACTGCCTTTTTCCTTAGCACGTCAGCATTGATGTGAGGTAATTGGTCGCCCCTGGTATAGTCTTTCATCTCTCATACAACAGCTGAGCTAAACAGTACACAGCAGCATCACTGTCCCTTTCATATTCACTTAACCTCTCGATCCTCCGGGATGTGACACAAACATTCTGCATCGATAGTTTATCAAGTGTTGCCTTTGAGCTTTCCCCCTCATCAAGACAAAACCACCTTGTTTGCCTATACTGTTTATCCGAAACAAGCAATTACACGGACAAACACAAGGGTGGACACCAAAGGATAATGCCTCAAACCACTCTCGTCAAAATTAGAAATTAAATCTGACACCTGAAAATCGTGGCATTATTTTCCTGGTGAGAACTTCGCAAACTTCATTCTCTAGGGAATCGGCAGTAACAGGACCGGTTTAAGGGCACCGCAGAACCCGCAGCTGAAGAGGGGGGGTCGAGCTCAATAGGGCCCCTTCGTACCCTCTTGCAAAAAAAATAAAAATGACTAAATTTCCAGAAAAAGTTTAGATTTAAGTGAGCACTTCTTTTCAAAGAAGTTAGTAAAGGAAAGCAACAAGTTTTTCTTTTAAGTTTGTGGCACTTAACTTTCGAAAAATACTTACTTTGTATTTCAAAACTAACAACACAAGATCGAAAAAGAAAGAACACGATATATTAAAATTAATATATTGTACTAAATGGGACTTAAGACTCATTCTTATACAGTCTTAAAATTCTTCATGCTATTCCTTCACATATGCTTATCAGACTAGACCTTTGTTCTTAAGTACGCCCTGCTTATTGACTCCATCTGGAGCTTAACTCTGAAATCGATAACAAAAACGACTTATTTTCTGCATATCATAAATGCCATTATCACTTACTAAACAAAAGCATTCTGGCACTTTGTTACATCAGTTTACTTGATTTTATTTTATTATAAATTTAAGGCAAACTATTGTATTCTACAAGATACATTTTTCATTTAGGAGTTAAGTGAGCTAGTCTAACAAATCTACAAATGAGTACTTTATACTGTACAAGCAGAGTCATTGGAAAATTATACAGACCTATGCAGTGTGGATCCTATTTGAAAGGACAGCGCTTTCATTTTAGAATTTTTCATTAGTGTGATGAACTCGCAGCAGTCAATATTTGAAAGCTACGTGATATGAATGATTTTGCCAAGCCTGATAGAACATGGCGGACATTGTGTTTCAAAGACTGTCAATGTAAATTTATTCATGCGTTTTAAAACAATGTGATTCGAACTGAAATAAACTAAAATCGTGTCTCTGGAACTTACTGATCCCAACAACACGGATTTTACTACTCTGAAACCACATGAACAAAACAAGATCGATATAAACATCCTTCTGACAAATGATGGCAGACTTATTAAGCCTATCATTCGGAATGCCATGTGAACACGACGAAAAATTTAATTTAGTCATATCAGCAAATGTTCATACTATTCTAACTTATCTGCATCGAATTTTAATTGCTATTCCACACACTGATGGATTATGCTATCAACTGACAGATCCTTTTTATTTTTTAATGACAGTGGCTCGATTCATGAATAATTATGATCCCTGACGCGGGCGGTTCTGCGGTATTGTTTTCCTGATGATTGTACATGTAGATTTAATAAAGTATATCGAGAACTCATTAATTAATTTTCCGGGAAGTAATTTGTATCGTAGCTGATCACAATTACATAAAGGTACAATGTGGATTCCGACTATATTTCCAATTTTAGATTTATAACAAAATAGGCAAAGGCCTACAATAGAACGTCCCCAATAATCAAAAAACCATTTGTGTTTTACACTGTTATCTTGTTCTTTCACAATATCCCGATCTAAAAAGAATGTATGACCAAATTCAAAATCAAACTTAGAGACAATTTTAGAAATAATAACTCATAATTAATTATATCTAGAATATTTTTTTGATTCCATGCTTTCTTCTGTGTATGTTATGCATCTGTTATATATATTTATATATAATTATATATATATAATATGTTCCTTTATGTGAGTTTTTGTACTGTAGGGCTGTGTGTTTTACTTCCTAATGTTTATCACCTATCGTCAGGTATGCTTTGTGGACTGACAGCCTCTTAATGCAGGAAGCTGGAGAATTTTATTTCTATATAAATTAATAGTCTAGAATATAGTCAGCCTATTAGAATTGTTCATGTATAATTATAAATAGTCTCCACTATCAGTACTTACATATTAGCAGACGCAGTCTTTAATTTTAAGGTCTCCCATTTTAATACAGTATTATTCAATCACACGTCGAATTCTTTCTCCCTCTTTCCATTGTAAAAAATATTGTACCCTATCACGAGCAATGCTCATTCGCGGGAAATATTATAAAATTAAATGAATTAATTATTATAATAAAACAGTAATTGTATTTTAGTTATTTTATTAACTAACATTGATTTAGCTTGGTTTTTTCTGATTATTCATCTGTTTTTATTATGTGCATACTTCGTGATTTTTTATGTAATTGAGATAATTGTATATTGTATGTAACGAACAATAAATATAAATAAATCATTTTAAAAATTATTTCCACATTAAAATTAACTCCTGTCATTTTCGTAGGGGAAAGTTTATCACATTTCGCTATATTGTAGGCCTAAGTGTGTGAATATGAATTGTATAGGCAAAAAAATCGACACATTATGTCCTTTGAACGCTAGGTTTTCACATTACACTGCCTTTGGGAGACGTACATGCAAATAACCTATGAGAACAACCATGCATAAATAAATTAAAGGTCTACAGGAAATTGTATTGAAAATATATATTTCTTCTTCGAATGCAAACTTCAAAACCGAAAACTGACTGCATCAATTCTACTTATATTAAAGCTTCTAAAGTGGAAATATAAGTAACGGCCATAGGAGTCGGCATGCTGACCACATGCCCCCCCCCCATTCTGCCATCTGTCTATGGTAGATGATGCAGCGATCGAATGGCAGGAATGTAGCGCCATAAAGTTTAGCTTTAAAATGAAAATAATATAAAATTATACTTTTACTTTCTCTAGCATAGGTACTAAAGGTAAAGAAGTTAGAGAAAGTAATTTATTGTATTCGGCTCTGAAATTCCACACCAACTTCAGTTTCAGCATTGATAAATATTTTGTACATCTCTACCCGTATTCTAACTCTAACTCTATCTCTAACTCTATTCTAACTCTAACCGTACCATAGGGTTTGTAGATAGAGACAGAATTTCAACATTAATAAAAGTTTGTGATTTCTGAGCGAAACAAGACTTATAATATGTGTTTTTCTGTGAACAGCATAGCTCAAGATTAAAAATCGTATTAAAATGAAATTTTATAGGTTTTTTTTGCATTCAGTATCATCTAGGGAGGTATCGCGAGGCATGTCGAATACATTCTTGTAGGCTTCTTTTTATGTGAAGTATATCTTGGTAAAAACTGACTGACGGATAATCAAAGCTAGCCGTTTATTCTACGAACTTAGAGATTGAGTCCTGCCTCGAAGAACTTGACTTTGCGTTAAGCTGGGACAAGTTAGAAACAGTCCCACAATGCGCCCATTATAATTGCTAGAAAATAACAATAGCCATCGATAAGGCACAGAATAAGGGGTAAGAGAAATAAGTGAGTAATGTGTCTACATTCTTGGTGACCCTTGCTAAAGAAATCGATGAAAGTGTTTTAAGTTAGATACCCAAAGGAGATTTGTGTAAAAGGAACTCAATAGACCTGTATTAGTTATTCATGAGTCTTACAGCGGTTGTTCTCACAGATTATTTGGCGCTGCCACACGTGCGACCGACTAAAAGCCCTAAAAAGCCGCCTCCCAAAGGCAGTAAAATGTGAAAACATGCTATTCTAAGGACGCTAAATATTATCTAAGTCGTTTACACATAGTCTGCTGCTCCCATTTGGGGGTGACCAACAACAAGGCAACTTAAGATTTTAAAAAAATGTAACTTACTGTGAGATTGACACAACAAAGTTTAGAAAAGTACAATGTATAACGTAAGCGCTTTAAACCCGACAGGGTTTTAGAAAAAAAAATTAAAGTGACACTCACAAATAAAAGTTTGCCTCTTAATATAATATAGGAATATTATGTATGATATTCTCTTCATGTAAATTAGTTATAAAGATGAAGCGAACGTCGTTACCACATTGTATTGCTTACACAGCCCAAATATAATCTGATTTATGCTCTCATGTAACTTTCTTTACTATAAGCATGGCCAATAAGCTACATTTTCTCATTTCACACTCTGATATAACTTAGAATAAGAGACGGGTACTTTGGAGAATATTTTCGAAAAAAAAAGTTTCAAATTAAAGTTTTAGCTCTTAGTAGCCTATAAGCACCCCATGTAAAAATGTTTTCTTCATGTAAGTCCCCTTAAAAATAAGAGATAGTCTTCACCGATCTTCGTGTTACATCCTCAGAAGGTACCTAACTCAAATACAAAAATTTGTTTCGTACGATTTTCTCTTCTGGAGCTAGGCTGTTCACAGACACAGACACAGACATACACACAGATACGTTTCTGAAAATTGTATTTTTGGAATCAGGGGACCACAAAACATGTATTATATTAAATAAAAACTCAACTTCGAATTTCGGGTCAAACAATACTTTCTCTACCTACAGTACCTAGGGTACGGGCAGAAGAAATAAAAAATATGGTAGAGTATCGAGAATCAATAATTTTCTTTCTAACACTAACAATATTTTCTTCCGTTTTTCCGCTGAATAATGTTCTAGAAAGGAAGGTGTGATAAAATAATATTGTTAGCGATAATAGGGATGGTGCATAATTACACAATTAGAGCAATATGATTGGCTGATTTTAGATTATTCTTACATGTTATTTGTCAAAAATGGAAGAGCGAAATAGACTGAAAAAGCCGGAAGCTACTGAAGTTAAAAATATGGACGTTATGTTAAATTTCTAAACCTATAGTTAACTGTTAAAAAGCGCTTTTTTCATTACCAAGACTGACTAAAAACCATACAACAATGCATCACCCAGCACTTTCAATTTTCTGAACGTAGTCGTCGCTAAGGTAACTTAACTACTTAGAGTGATAAAAGTTTTAAATTGTGTCACTGAACGTATTGACGATCTGCAGAAAATTCTATAACATAGAAGAACTGCTTTTTAATAATTCTCTTTCTGATCACATCATAATATAAATCCTTTAGATTAATGAGAACTCCAATTCGCCACCGCATCTCACGAATAAGGATTTCTCTCCGCAGAACCTTCATTATCCTCTTAATTTTCTTCTCTCTCTCTCTCTCTTTGCTACGGGTTTTTCATTCTTTAACGCTGTGGCTTCGTTTTTATTGTTCTCAAATAACTTCAAACTCAGACTCCAGTTTCAAGCTTCCCAATATCCAATTATATAGTCCAAACGGTGTTCATTTTTTTCAGCCAATGTTAGAAGGTACAACATGGCAAAATGTATTTCCCTGTTCAATCAAATCCAGTGATGAGTAACCATGCTATTTCCCAACATTTGTTCTTATTTTGATGCACTACTAGGAGTCCAAATTTGTGTTTTTTTTCCCCGATAGTGTTTTTGTCCATGCTATCATGGTGAAAACTTGAATTTCCTGCTCCCAGTGGTGGTCTTGTACGTGCGTCATGTGTCTTTCTTTGCAGCCCATGGATACCATTAAATCAAACCCTCTAAGTTTTGATATGTTTATTAATGAAGATATGGAACATAATCATATTTGCTACTTGAATTTTACTATTCCAGTTTCACCTGCGGGCTACTAGGCTAATTTTATTTAATAATTTTGACTTTACTACCCTTTAATTTCATAATTTTGACTTAAGATATAATTCATGCAGCAGCTAAGTATAATGTGACTATTTTTTTTTTTTTAAGTAGAGAGATTGTCCACCTTAGAACCCTTAGAACCCTTGCGCCTGGGCTAAAGTAATCGATCACCACCAACAAAATATCCATTCCTTTTTAAGACTTTTACCAATTACAATTTTACCATAAGCTCGAACAGATTTTAGTGATTAATATTATTAATTTCTTTAAGTGATATACTTATTACTCGCTATCGTTGAAAAAAATAGCATGTAAAATACAAGTTTTAACTGCATTCGAAAATCTCTTATGTTCAAAAAGACTCGCCTTAGGCTAGTTTTTAAAACTCCTCCTCGATACATGTTTTGACGTCACTTGAGACCAAAAATATACCTTTCAGAAAAATAAAGATCTAAATTTTATTTTCTACTTAGGCTTGAAGACGAATTTCACTTATTCTTATAACCAACTTACAGGCCTAGTGGGCCTAAACGAAATTTTGTTTTTTTCATAATTTCCTCCATGACGGCTCTAATGATTAGTTAGTTTAGGTAAATTCCGCCTATATACCACTAATATTAAAAACAAAAAGCTGAAGTTTATACGAGAAATGAGAATAACTAAGAATGTGATGTAAATTTGGCTTTTATTGTGTACTAGCATGTGCCCGCGGCTTCGCCCGCGATAATTATTTAAAAAATTAAAAATTAAGAGCATAATAGTTAAATCATTATAATTATTAACACCTAAATCACGTGGACTACATACCACGATTAGATAGCGTCGCCTGGTAAAAGCGACCTCAGATTCGAGTTGCTTGGCCCAGAAAACCCTGGTATAGTTTCGTTCAAATCAAACAATGTTTCACCATACAGTATTTAGGCCTATATTGATTATCCCTCTTCCGTGTTGGTTGAAAATTTAATATGTCTACGGGCCTTAACATTCTAAACAAATGAATCGACCAGCGTGGGCTTACAACATTCTAGCGATCGCGATGCTTTTATTACCACAGTATGACAAAAATAGCCAAAGCCAACTGCAATTGATTTGACATTGAAATGTATTACTGAAATCTGATGCTTCGACAGCGCTAAAATCACGTTTTCTGCCAGTTTTTCACTCACAACTCGCGAACGAAAGCTAAAATTAAAAATCCGGCTTCCAGGATGGACAAGCGATCGCCCGCGATAATTATTTCAAGAATTAAAAATTAAGAGCATAATAGTTAAATCATTATATTTATTAACACCTAAATCACGTGGACTACATGTCACGATTAGATAGCGTCGCCTGGTAAAAGCGATCTCAGATTCGAGTTGCTTGGCCCAGAAAACCCTGGTATAGTTTCGTTCAAATCAAACAATGTTTCACCATACAGTATTTAGGCCTATATTGATTATCCCTCTTCCGTGTTGGTTGAAAATTTAATATGTCTACGGGCCTTAACATTCTAAACAAATGAATCGACCAGCGTGGGCTTACAACATTCAAGCGATCGCGATGCTTTTATTTCCACGGTATGACAAAAATAGCCAAAGACAACTGCAATTGATTTGACATTGAAATGTATTACTGAAATCTGATGCTTCGACAGCGCGAATCACGTTTTCTGCCAGTTTTTCACTCATAACTCGCGAACGAAAGCTAAAATTAAAAATTCGGCTTCGAGGTGCATTCGCCCACCTTTCAGTCCATCTATCTTTAAAATTTCAGATATCTGCGTTCAGCAGATTTCGATGGGCATCGTGGACAGACAGACAAACAGCATGTGCCCGCGGCTTCCCCCGCGATAATTATTTCAAAAATTAAAAACTAAAAATTAAGAGCATAGTTAAATCATTATAATTGTTAACACCTAAATCACGTGGAGTGCATTCCACGATTAGGTAGCGTCCCCTGGTAAAAGCGACCTCAGATTCGAGTTCCTTGGCCCAGAATACCCCTGTACAGTCAGTTTCGTCCAAATCGAACAATGTTTGACCATATTTAGGCCTATATTGATTATCCCTCTTCCGTGTAGGTTGAAAATTTCATGTCTTCGGGACTTGATATTCTAAATAAATGAATCGTCCAGGATGGACTTACAAAATCAAGCGATCGCCCGCGATAATTATTTCAAGAATTAAAAATTAAGAGCATAATAGTTAAATCATTATATTTATTAACACCTAAATCACGTGGACAACATGTCACGATTAGATAGCGTCGCCTGGTAAAAGCGATCTCAGATTCGAGTTCCTTGGCCCAGAAAATCCCTGTATAGTGAGTTTAGTCCAAATCGAACTATGTTTAACCATATTTAGGTCTATGTTGTTTACCCCTCTTCCGTGTAGGTTGAAAATTTCATATGTCTACGGGCCTTGACATTCTAAACAAATGAATCGACCAGCGTGGGCTTACAACATTCTAGCGATCGCGATGCTTTTATTACCACAGTATGACAAAAATAGCCAAAGCCAACTGCAATTGATTTGACATTGAAATGTATTACTGAAATCTGATGCTTCGACAGCGCTAAAATCACGTTTTCTGCCAGTTTTTCACTCACAACTCGCGAACGAAAGCTAAAATTAAAAATCCGGCTTCGATGCGCATTCGCCCACCTTTCAGCCCATCTATGTTTAAAATTTCAGATCTCTGCGTTCAGTAGATTTCGCTGGGCATCGCGGACAGACAGACGGAAGACAGACAGACGGAGGACAGACACTTCCTTTTATTAATATAGATTATGAAAATACTTATTATATTAAACTAGTTCATCACTTAATAAGATAAAATATTAAAACGACATTGAGCTCAATGTATTGTCAAAGTAAAACATTTACATTAATCAGTAATAAAATTATAAAATTGATATTGTCACTTATTATTTAAAATATAGCATAGATTAGAACATATATGAACTTGAGCTGAGGCATTCATATATTTGTCAATTGTTATAAATATCGTACAGTGTTTATGTGTGTCACAAATATTGTACTCTTTAGATGAGATGCACTTGGCTCCTTCTTCTTGTATTTAGTGCGGCTGTTATTATTATTGTTTTTAATATTAGTGGTATATAGGCGGAATTTACCTAAACTAACTAATTACACATTATACCACTGGAGAAAATGAAGCTAATCAACTGGCTCTAATGATGCTAAATTTCTCCAATAATTGTTTTTTCTAAGTTTTCCATAAAACTACTTGCTCCATGTCGGAGTGGAAACGGAAGAGAGGGTAATTGAAGACTTTTATATAAAACTGATAACGTTTAAAAAGGTAAGATAGTACTCCATTTATGGTAACAAAATAACTTTTTCTTTTACATTTTTTCAATATTATTATTGGTTGCAGTCTCTCAAGTAATTAAAGTTGTTTTCATCCTATGGCATGCCAATATATTTTAGGGGTATGTAAAATGTTTAAATATTTGATCAAAATATTATTTCATGAATTATTATCTAAGTCGCGGAAAAACGAGCGTAAGTTTACTTGTTTCCTTTCAATTTCTCGCATTCCTGTCTCAAAATGAAAAGTTGCAACTTGGCTTCTCACTAATAATAAAACTGTGTTGTTTTTCTAGTATCGCAAGTGTCATTTGACTTTACTGTTTGTTTTAAACGCGAACAATAACAGCAGTAGCCTATTTGAGATCAAATATTATGTTCTTAGAAAAGAACTAATACGTTTATGTGGAATTACTGACGCGAAAAAAAGTATGATTGGAGATCCATGTAAATCACATATACAGTAAACCTCTTGAGTCATAATTCTAATAATTCGGCGATGTTGAATTCAAGGTGTCATCTAATGCCCTTCATCACATCAGAACGACATAAGCTACGAAGGTCTGGTCCATTAAAGCTTGAAGTGTGAAAAACAACTGTGACTTGTTCTATATCATGTTACACATAAGTCATAGCATTCTCTTACTGGTTCCTAGAAAGCATGTAGACGTAACGAAGATAAAGCATTGCTTACTAACCCAACCACACTACCTATTCTAAATATAGTATAAAAATATGGCTTTCATAAATGCTGTCTAAAACAGATGAGAAAAAGAATAAGAAGACTAGAAAAGAGAGAAAAATAGACAGAAAAGGAGGGCGAGAGAGAGAAAGAAAGAGTGGACGGATGGTAAAAAGGGTTCAGAAAGAGGTAGAGACAGAGAGAAAAGGGAAAAGAGAACAAAAGAAAATGTGACGGAATAAGAAAGAGAAAGGGAGAAGCAGAAAAGCAAGAGACAAAGAGATAAATAAGGAAATTAGAGGGAGAGAAAGATAAAATTTAGGCAGAAAAAGAAAGGTCAGAAAGAAAGAAGAGAAAGAAAGAGAGGTAAATAAATTTATACTAATTTATATATGTTTAATCTTATAGACAAGGAAAGAGATAAATACTGAGATTAGGAGGGGGAGAGAGACAGACAATATATAGACAGAAAGAGAGAAAGGAGAATGAGATAAGAGGGAAAGGACAGAAAGAAAGAAAGAAAGGAAGAACGAAAGGAAGAACGAAAGAAAGAACGAAAGAAAGAAAGAAAGAAAGAAAAGGAGAGAATGAAATTATTACTATTTTAAAATATGTTTAGTCTTATAGCAAATTTCAATACAAGCTTATTTAATCTGATAGACCTACATGCTTTTTGTTTTACACCTATGATAGCTGATAACATACGGCACATTACATAAGATGTAGGAGACCCTACATCACCAAAATTATTAACAGGCCTACTGGAAGATATATTTAGAAAGCTGCACTGGAAGGAAAAGTATGGAATCCACATCTATGACAACAGACTGGCAAATCTAAGATTTGCAGACGATATAGTTCTATTCGCAAAAAAAAAAAAAAAAAAAAAAAAAAAAAGACCTGCAAGCAATGCTTCAAGACCTCAGCAACACCAGCAAAATGACAGGACTGATAATGAATATGACCAAACTTAAGTCATGACTAACCGACAACCCATACCAATCCTAGTAAACTCAGTACAACTGCAGTATGTCTCTGAGTACATAGGCTATACTTGGGGCAATCAGTCTCCTTTCAGCACACTATGGGCAAAGAACTGAAAAGAAGAATTCCATAGCATGGAAAACATTCTGGTCTCTAAAATTTATCCTCTTAAACAAAAACATAAACCACAAGCTCAATTTTGAAGCACTCAAATCCTGCATCTTATCAACTTTATTGTATGGATGCCAGACATGGAACTTAACTGAAGCCCACAAGAAAAAGCTCCAAGTCTGTCAAAGGAAAGTCCTAGGAGTATCTCTTCTAGACAGGATCCCACATACCAGATTAAGAACACTGGTGAACACAGAGGATGGAGTCCAACAAGTAACAATACTGAAGTGGAAATGGGAGGACACCTAGCTCAACTGCAAAGCAGCAGATGAGCCCAAATCACAAAGATGTGGGACCCGTGCATTGGAAAGTGGTACCGAGGCAGACCAGCCACTAGATGGGCCGACACATTAAAAAAGTTTGTTGGAGTGCATTGATCCACAACAGCAAGGAGCCGGAGTGAATGGATGGAACTAACTCTCAACCGACAATTAATGTACACAGTGTAGCAATAAATAATGGTGCTCAAGAAAATGAGTGGAAAGAACCAGATGTGCCAACCCTGAAATAACTATTTTGATAGAACTGAAACAGGCTTTGGTTAAAAATGTTGTAGGATTAATCAGATAAGCCAGAAATTTACAATTCATGTGGATTAGCTCATCACATGAACTTCACATGAGCTCTCCCTTCATACGAGGCCATTATCCTTTATGGGATCAAATTGGCTAATTCATTCATTTATCATACCTGTTTGAGAAGCATAAGATTGGCTGCTAGGTTATGCAAATTGTTATGTTCTATATACTCTAGCAAAATATCTACACCTCCTTTCATCCAAGATTAGTAGCATGTCATTTAACTTGTCAAATAAACGAAATTCAAATAACATCTTGTTTGAGTGATTCAGATCATACAGAAGTAGTGAAAGAGTTGACAGCAATGCAAGATTTTCAATGAGGAGAATCCTTCAAATTTCACTTAGTGAAATTTTCTCTACTCACAATGGAAATTAATTTTTTTACCGACTTTGGAAGGGATAGATGGTATGTCTAATGGAATAATACAGCCCTAAATGATCTATAGAGTTCCAGCTAATGGCAAGTCAGACCATAAGCATAAACCTGGTTTCCTATTTCTTCTAGTATTGGGGCTTAGGGCCTCCAATTGGAGATTTCTATTGCCTAAATGGATTTTGTTAAGCTTATTTTCCAAAAGAGTGCAGAGGGACAGGTGGTAAGCCCATTGCCTCACTGATAAGCAATCGGCATACTGTTATTGTCGTATAATGTACACTTCAGATTCCTTATATTTTTTGTCCTATTACTCGAGAGGTATTAATAATGAACCTTTAAGAAATCACATTTTTCTCAATCAATAATCATTTTTTTTATATACCTGTATTTTCCAAAAATTTATATTTATTTCAGAATAGCACAGGTAAATCTAAAAACAATAATAAAAACAATAATACTTATTTACACACTATAAACTACAATGCTGTAAAATATCATGCATCTAGCTCTCGGCTTGTTGGTTAATCTGTAGATTACGGTGGGAACCTGATTAAAAAAAAAAAAATTAAAAAGGCAAATTCTGTTCTATTTCTAACTAAGAAAGTATATAAAATCAGGAAACATCAAATAAACCCTACAGTATTTAAAAAGCTGATAATTACTGAATATAGTTACGAAGCAGGTCTATATTGCGAGTATTCCCATCTGAGCAGCATTATCAACAAATTTAGCCAACAATATCTTACAAAAGATTTCATTTTAAATATAGACTCAAAGAAATTGAAAACATGACAAACTAAACTAACGGTATGTCCTGCTTTCATATAAATTTTCAAGACATACTGCAGGCAATGTAAAGTCGTGTCAGGATTAAGAAACAAAAGACAAAACATAACTAGAACTTACAACATGGAGAGGAAAAAAAATACTGTAAACATTAATATACATTTAGACAAAAGTACCTAAAAATGGGCAAATCCAATAAAAGAAGGTCATGCCTGGTCATCCTAATGGGGGCATTCACACAGAACAGAGAGATGTCAATTACAGATTTAGAAATTTAAAGTAATCTTTACCTGTACAAGCTGGAGAATGCTGGAGAAACAATCACGAACATCCACAAATGGGCAGTTCACCGAAAGCCTCAGAATGGTTGGCATATGAAGCGTCACGAGTGAAACATATTCATCGCTGTTCCTGTCCTGGCAACAGTGACCATTGGTTGTGGCATTACTAACACCAATAACACCAACAGTGGCATTTGCAGGCAGCCTAGCATGCTTAGGACTTCCGTATCCATCCAGCCAACCCATGACAGTTTTCTCGATGACTTGCAATCCTTTTGATCGAGCATTAAGATCTCGAGTACACACCGGCATACAGAATCGAGTGATGAGGTCCACTTCCTCGGCAGTGTCGTTTCCACAGATTTCATTGCTTTCAGTAGAATTGCAGCGACTTTGGATGTTAATAGCAATGGTAGGTGTAGCATTATTATTGGTAACACTATTATCTGTTGTCTTCTTTAGTTCTGGTGTTTGAAGAAACATGATACGTCGACGAGAAAAATAAAAACGGTATCACTCCCGAACTTTATATTTTCGCACTCAATTCAGAATCTTGTTCACGAAAACCGTTCACGAAAAATACACACCGACACGAAGTTTCTTCAAACTTAATACTGTACAAATACCGAATTTAATTTAATAGTTCAGAATTTTCAATTGTCCATGCTTGTATCTTACTGCATCTGAAAAAAAAGAAGAGTTTTCCAGACTTCAAAATAGGCTTTCCAGTTTAAAAAAAGAGCTACATATATGGGCAATTCCACAAGAATATCAACCTACATGTCTTTAAAAAATACATATATGAAAAACACCAAGTAGGCCCAATATTTTTGTCAAGCTAGAAGTCACCAGTTTTGAAACATATGCCACTTGTTTTTGAATAAGTACTTCTGGTGTAATTGGTCATGTCCTTAAGTATATGAATAATCATTTTTTCCTGTTTGGCTGATTAATATTTTTAATGAAATGTAATTTTAATGTTCCATGCCTAATTTTGATCATATGAGACTGAATCTGATAATTTACTAAGATAGGAGATTTCTCACTAATATAATCACTAATTTAGCCTGTAATTAAGATATGGTTCAGTATTGTTTTTACAGAAATTTGAAATTCTGAAATAGTTGGTCAGACAGTTATCAAATAAATACAAAAAAATTCTTACTCGTACAAATTATAACATATTCTGAACACATTACATATACTCTAACTAGTATGGTTGGTTGGTTGGTTTATGGTTATTTGATGATGGGAATGTACCGTCGCTGGTGTGCCGGAATTTTGTCCACAGGAGTTCTTTTACATGCCAGTATATCTAATGACATGGGCCTGTCACATTTATGCACACATAGATTCCATCAACCTGGGCCAGGATCGAACCCATAACCTTGGGCACAGAAAGCCAAAGTGATACTAACTTGGGACTTCTGATATTATGAACATTTTGCATTCTAGCGTTAACATATGCCTACTATTCCTGAATTCTAGTATTAATCACTTTTGGGGGAAAACTACTGTCATTATTGAAGGTTTACAGTTTTATTTCACTGAAGAGGCTTAAATTATATTATGAAGAAGAAACTTGTCCTGTGAGAGAATCAAACTCGAATTTTCACCTTGGTACGCTGATGTTGAGTCCACTCAGCCCCCTCTAGGACATGCCCATTTCATTCCAAATCTTCCTCTAGAGTCTGGACCCCTTAGTCCTCACTACAGATATTCACACATCTAAAGAGGTGAAAATGCATCTAACTCTGATGATTATTTTGCTATAGGGTTTTAATTTAACCAAGTTTGTTTACTGGTATGGTATTAATTAATAATAAATTTTCAGTCTTACGTATATTGCATTCCGTACAGAAAAATTTTTCCTTGGTAAGAATCAATCCCACGATTCAAGTTTGATAAATTGATGCTGAGATCACTCAGGTACTGAAGGACGTACCCAGTCCCATTCCAAATTGTTCTCTAGACACTAGATACCTCACTACAGGTAGCCTATAAGTACAATTACAATGTACCGAGGTTGCTCTAACTGAGATCTTAAGGTTCTAAGTTAGCTTAAACTTTTACTCCTTTTAATTAACTTAGACTTTTACTGCTATTAATTAATCACAGGTTTTTAACCTTAATATATGCAATATAAATATAATACAGACTAAACTTCTTTAATGAGATAGGATTTCATTACTTCTGGGTTTGGCAATGAACAAAATTTCCTATGTGAATCTTTCCAACTCATCTGACTGAAAAAAGTTTGGAATTTGGATTTACTTTCCGCCATTACGCACACTTTCGATCCGGACTACATCTCAACTTCTAATTCTAGGTAAGTGGCAGTTAGGTTAGGAATAGGGACATTAGTGTTAGCGACATGTACAGTGTTAGCGACATGTACAGTGTTAGCAACATGTTCTATTCTATTTTACAGCTAGACTTGTTGCTGTTAGGTTAGGAATATTGATGTTAGTATTGGTGACATGTAGAGCTAGATTGGTGGCAGATAGGTTAGTAACAGAGATATTACTGATGATTGCCATCAAGTTTACAATCCCAGCCATGTTTCTGGATCACATGACCCATTCAAAACTCACTGGCAATTGTAATTCTCACTTTCGGTTCAGGGACTTCAACTTACAGGTTAGAAAAGTGACATGTGGGTCATTCCATGTCAAGTGAACCAATTTTTTGTCAATTTTGAACATGACCATCTCCGATTTTAGTCATACTTGGTTGTCATGAAGTACCACCTGAGATATGTTAAAGTGCAAAATATCAGATTTTTATGTGTTGTAGTTTTCCAGTTATACCCTTCTGAAATATGGAAAAAAACCAAATTTTCTGCATAAGTGCAATCACAAAATGACGCATAAATCAAGCTGGAATTGACATAGATGAGTGGGAAAAGTATCAAAATGTAGCTTATATTATGAGCTTTAATTTGATACGTCACACGAGTACTTTCGAAAAAAAATATTTTCAAGGTTACCCAAAAAAAATTTGAAAACTGAATTTTTCAAAAACCTATATTTTGAAAATTTTGAAACAATTCTCATAGAAACATACATATTTCAGCATCATGTCCTACAAGTTTTGATAAGGGATCGCAATGGGATCATATTTTTTTACATTTATAACAAATACTATGCACGCTGGGTAAGAATATATGGCACCGTAATCTTGCACTTAATTCTAAAATTTCATTACAATCAAAAAGAAAAACTTACAGAAAACATGTTACCTTCCCTTCTTCAATGACAAAAACGTGAATTTATTGTCTACAGTAATTTTCTAGAGCCATGGTTGCCGCATCCATCTCTTCCTTCGAGAGGTAATAACTACGGCCAGTGGGACATGTAGGTTGCACAAGGGTGAGGATCTGAGAGAGAGGCACAGTCAGTTTATTTGGACAGTCACTTTTGAAAGTAAATGATGGAGAAGGACCTGCAGGGTGCAGAAACATCAGTTCCACTATCTGTGCTGTCTCATTTTTGTCCACAACTACACCAAGCCACCAATGATTGTTGTTCTCACATGTAACATATCCTTTTACTTCTGCTAGCTTCAGCCTCTGTTGCACACGTGGTCCTAACACTGAAAAAGTGGATGACTGTTCACTTCTTGAAAATACCTTTGTCAACAACACTTTATCTGACAATGGGATGAAACTGTGGAACTTCTGTGTGCCTGGTATTGCTTTTGTAGACAGAAATCTGTCTGCAAGTATTTTTTCCTCTTTGTTGTATTGTGCTTCATTGAAGAAGAAGAACTGCATGGAGTCGATGTTTTCCTCACTCCATGTAAACAGCTGTGCTGGTGTCATGATTTGATGCTCGTATGGCCGCTGTAGGCTTGCCTTTCCTGCAAGTCTTTTCACAGTACCACCCAGACCGTCACATACTCCTTTCCCATGGGCTGTTGCATAGAAATGCCACTCTGCCTCAATTCCAAAATCATGAACATGGTGGCATAAGTTTGAAAAGTTTTTTCTGTTTTTAAATTGCGCAGCTGCACCATCTGAGAAGTAGTAAATTTTTTTCAAATCTCTAATTACTTCCAACTTCAAATGAGAGATAAGCCTTTTCTGGAATAAATGAACAGCAGTGGTGTCATGCTGTAGACATTCAGAGATACATACAATACTTTTGTAGTGTATATTATGATCATTGTAGTAGACTGCTATAGGAAAAATAGTTGCTTGATCATTGTTCCAATGAAAAGACTGGGCTTCATCCTGTAGTACAAACGAATAATTTTCTGCAAAGTCCATACATACCACAGCTTCATTTACTCCAATATTCTGCTTCAAGTGATTATAATATTCTGCCTGTCTTCTTGCAATAAAAGAATGTCTCTTCAAAATCAACAACTGTTCACACAAAGTTTCTATAAACTCATCTGCAGTTTTGATGAAGGTTACTAAATTACATCTGTCAACAGAAACCCACTGCTTGTATGTAATGTTGTCCACCAGTTCATTATCTAGCAGCAACTGTAACTCATCTTTCAAATTATCTACACCTGGACATGAAGGACATTCATTAAGGTGGCATGCTGTGCCTGGCTCTTCACACATTAACTTCGCTAAACAGGAATTATAATTACTTATATCTGTGCCATCATTCAGTGTAATTTGTTTGGATTTCAACACTTGTAGCATTAATTTAACATTCTGATGCACTGTACAAACGCATACTGTGTGGGTACCACTTCCTCCAGCCAAGACGCAATGTTTAGGTCGTAAATCAGCAAATTTCGAAAATCCAATCTTATCAGTAGGATTTTTGTTTTTGAACAGCTCGTACACTTCCTTCAAGTTGCCCATCACTAGCCTCTTCTGTACATGAATTCTACTACTGTCACCCGTTTTCACAGAAACAAAATCTTTTTTTCCAGGCATAAGACGGCTGACATCATCACTGTTGTAGAACCCTATTACCTTCTCAATCACAGATTCATTTAAAACCTTTCCTGGTTTAGGATTTGGTGTTGCCAGAATACCCTTCGCTTTCACCAATGCTTTAGCTTTTCTTGCCATTCTGTTGCTAACCTGAAATTCATTTTGTATTTCACTGCATGACCAGCTTTTAGGTAGTACTGTTAAAATTTGCAATTTTTCACTAACACTTATATTTTCTTCTTGAAACTTTTCTTTTAGCTGACAAATGACTTCACATGATTCTGATTTATGGTCAACAGTTTTCTCTGTATTTGTACTTGCTGCTGTTAGTACCTTTTCTGTCAAACATTTTTTTATTTTACTGTATTTTTTATCACAGTATGATTTCATTTGCAACTTCCTCTTAGCAACAGGTGACTCCTCTAGAGAGCTTAGAGACTTATTAAGGTACTCTAAGGTAACATCTAAAGCTACAAATGATTCATCAACATTAGTAGGCCTAGTGGTATTGGCTACTGGTACTAAACAGTCATCTGTTGTATCTGTAACCTGTTTCTGCTTTGATAGTTCTTTCCTACAACTGTCACAAATTTTCATACCTACCACAATGGTGTCAAACATGTCACACATCCAGTCAGTAACAGGCCTCACACTTCTTTTCACACCCTGATGTCTGTCTTTCTTGAAAGGGTTGCAGCAGAAAATCTTTGCTGTTTCACTTACTTTTTCAGCCATACTGGGGAAATACACAATGCCTATTTTAATCACTGAACCCACTACTTTACATGCAGCAATACAGTCTTTGTACAGCCTTTGAAGAAAGGAAGCACACTGCATGAGAGTCAAGGCACAACTGAAGCCAGGTCCAACAGGTTACAACTTGCATTCCCTGGCTGACTCACATGCTTGCAGACTGTGTTTACTCATACCCATTTGACCACTTGCACAAGTTGGTATATGCATGTTGGTAAACAACTCCCTGGACAAAGGAATGGATTTTAGAATTAAGTGCAATATTCCTGTGTCATATATTCTTACCCAGCGTGCATAGTATTTGTTATAAATGTAAAAAAATATGATCCCATTGCGATCCCTTATCAAAACTTGTAGGACATGATGCTGAAATATGTATGTTTCTATGAGAATTGTTTCAAAATTTTCAAAATATAGGTTTTTGAAAAATTCAGTTTTCAAATTTTTTTTGGGTAACCTTGAAAATATTTTTTTTCGAAAGTAGTCGTGTGACGTATCAAATTAAAGCTCATAATATAAGCTACATTTTGATACTTTTCCCACTCATCTATGTCAATTCCAGCTTGATTTATGCGTCATTTTGTGATTGCACTTATGCAGAAAATTTGGTTTTTTTCCATATTTCAGAAGGGTATAACTGGAAAACTACAACACATAAAAATCTGATATTTTGTACTTCAACATATCTCAGGTGGTACTTCATGACAACCAAGTATGACTAAAATCGGAGGTGGTCACGTTTTTCCATTGGTTCACTTGACATGGAATGACCCATGTTATTTCCCAAGTGTTTCGGACACTTTCCAGAAAAACTAAATTATTGTATTGTTTCTATGGATTGTGAAGATCACAATAAGCGAAAATCACCAATTTTGAACTTCTTTTTGTCTGTGAATAAACATAGTGCATAATCATAGAAACCAACCCCTGGAATTTTACAATGATGATCAATTTGAAAACTTCAAAAATCCAATTCTTGTACCATGCTGTGCAAGATTATGGTGACAGCTTAGAACAGGCTAATTGAGATAACTGAAAATAAGTGAAAAAGTTCATCTAGGAAACACACTGGCAAAGATTTAAGATTTGCAGTGCGTGAAAATTGAATTTATCTTTCATGTGCACATTTTATTCGAAAGTAATGGACTATTTTGCATTCCTAATTTAGCAGTGCAGAAAGACTACAGATCTTTAAGAAGAAATTTTGATGTGTACGAGTTTTATATTGTAGCCTACCGTAATGCATTTTTAGTGTAGTGAAAGTAAAAGAACCAAAAGAACCAAATTAAATATGCCAACAATAATTAATACTTGCTGTTACAAAGCATTGTTATGTTATAAAATATGGTGTGCCTAAAATTTTATATGGAATTTGAGATATGTGAAATTCGAACATGTCAGTTACCATGTGGTCAGCCAGCTACCAGAGTGTAAATTATTTGATTTAATTAAGGAATCGCGCACAATGTGCATTATCTTAACCTAAGACTTAACCTACTGACAAACACCCAGTTCTGAACCCGGGGAGGGGATCTTTCACTACTGAAAAATCCCCGACCAGGCCGGGAATCGAACCCGGGCCGCCGGCACTAAATGTTTGGAGACCTCCACATAGAGATTACACCAGTGTCAGTCAGTTACCAATTGTTTAAAATAAAGTTTTACCTTGGGTTCTGAAATGAATTTTATTATATAATGCACGATTGTGCATATGAGCTGAATGTGTTCAAATTATTTAAAAACTTAAAAATTTATTGTACTTTGACTTACAGAAATACTTTGAAAAATGCTATCGACTGTCAGTCAGATACCAGTGGAATTGCCAATATATAATTAATAATATCGCACAATAGATATTAACAACTACCACAATATATCAAGAGACTAGAAAGAAATTAATTCCAACAGATGACATACCTTCGACTGTGCAACATATAGGTATTTACACTCACATAATTCTTTTCCTTAAATTTGACAGCAACTTACCGGCTTTCAATCCACCTCCACCTTAGAAGCTTCCAGCTGCCGTCCTGTCAGCTGGTTTCAGACCGGTAGGTGCGTTCTGTTGCTAGCGGCCCCTTATTGAGCGTTCTCCACTGTATAGATTTTTGTAAATTCACTTTACACTTGAATGTATATTAAACCCTGCATCGATTTTGGGGATAAACGAGGGCTGTGGGTATATCTGCCTGTATCACTCACGCATTGCACGATTCACTTCGAACGACCGGTAAAATCAACGAAATTTTACTGTTCATGCATCTCGCTGTGCACAAAATCGTTTGACAGATGAGTGATTCGAGCGCTATCTCGTGGCAAATTCATGAACATCCCGATATCAGCGCACCATGCGAGAGGATAAAACAACATATCTCGAACATGAAATCTACATATTGTAAATACCGCTAAATTTAAAGTATTGATTTTCGAAACAACACATCACATACCAGAGTACACTGAAGTATCTCGTAAAAAATATAATACCTAATAACGGAAGGATTAAGCTTTTCCAGCTTATAATACAATTTGTATAGATATTTCCGCCAGTACTTGTTCCACCCTGAAAAAGTGTCCCTTAGCAAAATTTCAAGCTATTCATACCTTATTTACTCCTTCATCTACTATGGCCCTCCTGTAGGTGGTACGTTTATCTATTTCTTCTATGGCGCAAACCAATAAAAGAATTATAGTACAATTAGCAAGTCCCTGCAGCTTTGCCCGCGATAATTAAGAGGAAAATAATTTAAACATTATATTTAAAACTATTAACAATTATAGGGAAACAGCTAACAAATCGGCTTTGGAATTAATTCCACGATTAGATGGGAAAAACCTCAGATTTGAGTTTCCTGGCCCAGAGAACCCCTTCGTAGTGAGTTCTGTCCAAATGGATCAATGTTTGCCAATTTAGGCCTACATTCATTATCACTTTTCCATATATGTTGAAAATTTCAGATGTCTCTCCATGCCTTGACATTATAAACAAACAAATCAACCAGAGTGAGCTCCCAGATTTTTTTTAGTAAAATTTAGCCGGCCATAAGCTAATTTTCCTAAATTATTTTTATCTTGCTTAGAGTTTTGTTTTCTTTGTTTTCTATTTTTCCTTATTACACACAAAAACTCATGTCTGAGGCAGGACTTGAACCCACAGCCTCCTTCACCACGGATCTTAGGCTAGCTACCGTGGCTAAGGAGACAGGCAAATTCTAAGCGATTGATAATTCCATGCAATATATTGAAAAAATCACGATGTTTTTATTTCCAAGTTGTGACAAAAAACATCAAAGCGACCTTCAATTCATTTAACAAATGAAATGTATTACAGAAAACTGATGCTTCGATAGCGAAAACAATTCACGTTTTCTGCCAGTTTTTTACTCATAACTCACGAACGAAAGCAAAAATTCAAAATCCAACTCCGAGGTGCATTCGGTCACCCTTCAGTCCATCTATGTTTAAAATTTCAGATCTCTGCAGGCAGTAGATTTCGGTGAGCATTGCACACAGACAGACAAACACTTCCTCTGATTATTATAGGTAGACCTTGTTAGACACCTAACACAAAAATTTATTAAACTTAAAGAATTTAACTTCACTGCTATTATACAGGAATCTCAACCTATGTCTTTTTACAGAAAGTCATGAAAAATATCAATTATCTATTTTTGTTAAGCTAGAAGCCTGCAATATTGAAATATGTCACTTGTTTTTTCATTACATATTTTTGTGCAGTTCATCAAGGCCTTAACTATAAGAATAATATTTTTTGCTCCCAGCTGATGAATTTTCATGAAATGAAAGTTACTGTTTCATGCCTACTCTTGATCATGGGGTACTGAATCCGATAATTTACTAGGAAAGTAGTTTACTGATAATATAACAACTGATTAGGCCGTAACTAAGTTTTAGTTCAGTATTTTTTTCACAGATATCCAAAATTCTGAAAATTCTACCAGTCAGTCACCAAACAAATACAAAGTTTAAAAAAAATTAAAAATTAAGACGTAGTATACAGGAGAAACCATATGTATTTAGAATCGGGAATGTTCATTGCAACAATGCACATCAGTATGGTAACTGTGATAACTGACAAACTTGGTACGTGACTGACATACACGGTAACAGAGAGAGTTAAATATCATTGATTTTGGGGGGCATTTTTCTATTTATCATAACTTGATTTGGGACTTCTGTCTTTTTGGTCTCTATCATTCTAGTGTCTGCCGCTGTGGGTGAGTTGGTAGTGTGACTGCCAGCCACCTGGGTGACCTTGGTTCGATTCCCAGTCGGGTCGAGGATTTTTACAGAGATGTAAAGTTTCCTTTCTGGGTTAGAACTGGGTGTTGTGTCCTCATCCCGCAAAAGGAACTGGTCACCCTACGTGGAATCATCCGGCCTAGTGTCCCTCGGTTGGGCCATGGGCCTCCCCCATGGCTCTGTCCCAGGGCAGCACCGGCCTCCGGGCCGAACACTTCATCATCATCATTCTAGTCTTAACATAGACCTACTGAAATATATGGTTTTAATGAATTTCCAAAGAGACAATAAATTTAATTACATAAGTTTTCACGGCCGTAGTCTTGTAGATTAATATCTTCTGAGATGTGGTCTCGGGATAACAGGGCCATACATTAATTGTATTTTATCTACTGTATATCACTGCATATTTGTAGACTACATAATTAAAATCGTAAAGCTTTGCTTACCTCTAACTTTGCCATTTTTCAAATTGTTAGATAATTACCCATTTGAGGACTTATCACAAGTTTTGAGTTTTCAGCTTTCATATCTGACAGTCTATCTTAGTCTCATGCTTGCATGATTGCTTAAACTAACAAAAGTTTATGACAGATTTATAGTGTTACCCAATGGCATAGGGAAAGGGGGGGGGGGTCCAGACGTGAAGTCAAAACCTAAAATTCTATTCAAGTTATTTAAGCTCTATTTTGTGTAATATTTAATTATTTTATTTAATAATAAAATACTGAAAATGTAGGCCAATTATTTCCACTGTTCCTTGTGTTATTTAACTTTTCTTATAAATAGTAATAAGTGTTATAACTTAGGCAATGATTTCTTGTTTAAGTTGGCATGTAAACAAATTTGGTAACTAGTTTTTCAGTGATAAGATAGTGTGAAATGTGATTTTTATTAGTTTAATAATTAAAAGATTTCTGGGAGAGAGCCCCCAAACCTCCTTTCTTGGGGGGATTTCATACTCTCAAACCCCCTGGCACTTTCGACCCTCCCCAAAATTATTTTCTGTCTACGCCATTGGTTTTATCCCACTGAAAAGACATTTATTGTATTTTATAGAGGAAAATAATTTATGAGTGGGATCTTACTTAACTCTTCTATAGAAGGCAATATATCTCTCTCATAAACCAGGATTCCTTTTAGTTTTCCTTGGGTTCTCCTGTTCTTAGAACTTCTTCACATTCCTAGTCATTCCTTTCTTTTAATGTCAAAGATCATAATTTCATTAAAACAATTACCTGGCTTTATATTCATATGGCTGGCAAGGTTGCGTGTGGATCCTTCACCCATTTTTCTTATGGATCCTAGCCATTAGTCAGAAAATTGACCAGTATAAGAATGGGTTAGTGATCAGATCGATGTCCAGGGCACCTTCAAATTTCAGGTTGATCAGCGTGGCTTGAGTGGATCAATCCTGCAGTCAATCTGTTTGGTATGTTAGATAATATGGACCAATGGGAGATGTGGAGAGGATTTAGTAGGTTTTCTTGACATTTCTGAAACAAGCAGTAGAGTGCCGGTATATTCATCTCCCATCAGTTGGGGTAAGTACAATATACACAGGTTGCCAAGAACAATAGGGCTTTACCCATAGGCATGCACAGGACTTCAGTAGTAGGGATGCCAGATTCCCCAAGCCATCCCTCTTCGCGTAGAAAAATTCACTTGCATCGCATGTAAGCAAGTTTTTTAATAATCCTAGAATTTGTAGGAAGTTTATATAGTGAAGTTATAATTAATTGAAACTTGAGATGGAGGTTTAACATATGTAACTTCACTTAATTCAAGCACTGACCTGTACATGTTTCAAGCAATCCTTCTTGACGGAGTATAGCTGATGATGAGTCAAGAAGGATTGCTCGAAACATGTACAGGTCAGTGCTTGAATTAAGTGAAGATACGTATGTTAAACCTCCATCTCAAGTTTCAATTAAGTTTTTTAATACTATTATTTATGGGGGAAATTGAAAAATAAAGTGTCAAGTTCAATACTCCATACATTAAAAGAACTTAAAGACAATATCACAAGAGAAATTAATTCTATCTCAATAGCTGAACTTACGTGAGTGAAACAAAATTTCCTTAAAAGGTGCCAATGTTGTGTGGATGCAAGAGGAGGACATTTCCAACATCTCTTGTGACGAGGTACATGGTTAATTTCATTGTAATATTAACTGTAATCATGAGAACCTGAATCATTACGCCATTAGCAACTTCATTTGTGTAGATATTTCACTTGACTGCTCAGGAGTTAGAACTGTGGCCGCCACAAGGCAGAAACCTGCATGATTGGCCAACTCTTTACGTGAAATGCACTGTAGTTCTAAGGTATTTATCCCTAAAGTGAAGTTTTGTGTGAGCATTTAACAATAATATTTGTTGACTTCACTGTGTATTCCATATATTAGTTATCCATACATAGAAAACTACAGTTCTTATTTCCGAGTGCAAGTAGGCAAGTGTGCCGCATGCAGGCTCAGTGGAGAGGAACTAGAAATCAGAAGTTCTGTTAGTGCAGCCATACACACAGCACCAGCAATCATAGTGGATTGCATATAGGCCTATATTGTTTTTCTAGATAGTACATTCAATTGATATACTGATTGGGTGAAGAGGAAGTTCCGTTACTTGGCTGGAAAACAGCTTTTTGTAAATAATAAAGTATCTTTAGAAAAAGTTTTGTAAGTAATTCTGCTGGTAAAAAAGAAAAAGAAATCCAGTCTAGTGGTGGTGCCAAGGCAACTATGGCACCTTTGTTGCATATGCCTATAGCTGAATTTACCCTTCCCTTTGAACCACCGCCGTCTCGAGAATTACACTGCCTGTCCTATGCTTAATTTTAACATAGAGTTCAGAGTATTGTTAAATTGCCTAATTTCTCCAGTAGAGGCAACACAGTTCACACCTAGATAGCATGAAATTCCAGCATATTTCAGTTTCCGAGTTTATACTTCAGAGGGCAACACAGAGCATAGAAGCAATGTACCGTAATGTATAGGATATTGCAGCAAGGTGCAGTAGGTGCTGCCATCTCTAATGTCGCCGCGTATGCAAAATTAGCCGTATAGGACAGGCAGTGTAATTCTCAAGACGGTGGTGCTTTGAACACAGCCTAGAACATTAGTAATATCAACACAGCAATTTCAGTAGTACTATTACAAAATATATTTCCCCTTGTAGCATGTAATACAGAATATATTTACAAAATAATGATCAAGCAAAATAGTTCATACTGATCATTGAATTTCCTTAAACCTAAGATCTAACATAATAGTTGCTTCAATATTTACATTGCAGAGTAATCTATCACTTACAACTAATCCAAATATGAAAATACATTTGTAATAAAATCTTTGTACATACAACAGAGCATTCTGCAGAAAATAAAAGGAATCTGTCAACATAACACTGAAGTTATATTCCTTCATTATGAAGGTACTACTTACTGTTGACTGGACATTTTTTTAATGAAAAAACCATTTATATTTGTAGTGTATCAATTCAGAGAATAAAGATGGCAAGAATATGGTTTAGGAAACAAGCAGACTATTGAATTCTTGTGAAATTATGCATCAGTCTGTCTGAGGATTTTATATCAGGGAGTCTTTTGTTCTACCCAAATCATCACACTCAAACTTTACATACTTCATCTGTTTAGCTGTTACAATTTGACATAAATAAAACCATTAAAAATCTTGGTGGTACTAAAACTGATGAAGTAACATCACCAATCATACAACATGTACATGAGCAATCTCGTCTTTCAATATCACTAGTACATAGAAAGATTAGGACATGTGGTCTCACTCAATACAGCCATTAAAGATGGTTTACTTATCAAAAGCTACTACTTTTTAAAACAAATAATTTCTCTATGAACTCACAATTGTACCCAAGAAAAGTCCAAACAGATAATGAAGATCAAATCCATTTTCTACCATGCTAACTGCTACATTATAGAGAGTAAGAACTTCTGTATCCATGATAAAAAAACCCCAATCATATTTCTTTGTCAATATAAAAACAAACTAAACTCCATGATGCTGTATCCCTAAAGAGGCTAGGTCTACCATCCAACTGCTTCATCATCTACCCTGGGGGGAGGAGGTGATAATGTGAACATGCATTGTGGTACTTGCCAGTACATTAACTGACTACGGGAACTAACCTATATTAAAAAATCTAGTTCCTTACACCTAGTTCCAAATGTAAATATACCGGTACTGCAAACCAAAACAGTACATATCTATGTAACTTTTCAATAGTCTCCCAATAAGAATAAGGAATCTCCATATACCAACATTTAGGAGGATAGTCACAAACGAATTGATATTTCAGTTATAATATGGTTTTATTGCATGGCAACTGTTACTATTTTGAAGAATTCATACATGTGTATACATCTATCTACCTACTAATTACACCAAAATTCTTATAAAATGTCCAGTCAACATAATGATATGAAATACAATCAATCTTATTCTAGTTTTCCCCTGTAATGCATTGTTTCCAAAGAAACAAAAATAGCAGCTGCCAAATGGTTATTAGCACCAGCAATTTATAGCCACAGACTCGGTAGCAAAAAACTAGTACAACCACATAAAGTAGGTGGACATAGTAGACGCTGTATTACTCATACAGTGCATGATCATCGCTGAGTGAGGATGGTCATGTCTCTGAGAAACGCTGTTTCAGTCTTTGTGCAATAGCTGCTACCAGCCCAGCTCCTTTTCCACTCCCGTCCTCTGCTATCATGAGGCGGAACTGGAAATTAAGCGCATGATAAGAAAATGAAATTTGGATTCTAAAAAGTGGAAGGTGTTCATTATAATTTTGTTATCTCTTTTTTCATTCTGTAAGGGATCACTTACACAAAAGCTGCATGCCACATACGACATGCTGGATGCTACTCATTTAAAATAAATAAGCTAAAGTCTTCACACCAAAGTAGAGTGCCAATAGTGCATGTCGTGCAGTGTCAAATTAAATTTCTTCAAATAGATCTGGACTTATTTTATGCTATTCTAAATGGAATGAAAATATTTGGGCCTAAGAGAGATGAAAATGGGGACTGGAGAAAACTGCAAAACAACAAGCTTCATAACCTGTACTCTTCATAGGATATAGTAAAGGTAATTAAATCATGGAGGATGAAATGGGCTGGGCATGGGAGAGGAAAGACATATCTCAAAAGTAATGACTGGGAGATCCAAAGGGAAAGACCACTTGGAAGACCTAGACGTAGATGGGAGGACAATATTATGATAGATTTAAGAGAAGTAGGATCTGCGAGGAATGGTTGAATGGAGTTAGCACAGAATAGGGTTGAATGGCGGGCTCGGGTAATCGCAGCAATGAACCTTCGGGTTCCATAAAATAGAGAATATTCATTTAGCTTGAGTACTCTAAACGGAATGATGAATAAGTACTGATGCCTTTTCAGCTGTTTTCTAAACGTTAAGAAAATTCAGCACGCATTTACTTGGTGTAGCTGTTTTATAATAAAGTCTACTTTTATTCATACAACAAGAACTGGCAGTACCACTTACACCTGTGGGACACACCTGACTTGGGACACATGGATTTCACGTGTATGTCCAAACACAAACAAAATCTCAAAAAGCTTCTACACGGGAAGAAGAGAATATATGCAAGTAAGCACCTTCTATCATCTGAAGAAAGAATTACATTCCTCTACAGTACTGATCACAAGATAAACAGGAAAATGTTACATCACCTGTGGTATGTTGAACCTGAGAATTCTTGGATAAGTTATCATTTATAAGAGTGAAGGTGTTAATCGGGAAAAGGTCTGTAGTTATAAGAAAAGATGAAGGAAAAAAAGGCTAGGTGGAATGAGGGAACAATAGAGGCCAATAGGAAAGCCAGGAAGTAGAGGAGATACACAGACAGCCCTGACGGAATTTTCAACTTTCCTTCAGAGCTCTCAGTCTACCTACTTCCACTTCCTGACTTTCCTATTCTATTAAGCTTGCCTCCCCCCCGTTTTTTCTATATAATACAGATCTTTTCCCAAATAGCTCACTTCTCTCAGAAGCTGGCAGCAAGCAACAGCCTAAAGTTCAGAATCAATAATTCTCCTCCACACCAGAAATCATTATCCAAAACAACTTTGTGTAGTAGGGTGAGGAGCCTGAAAGTAGATCCCTGTATTTTGGCTGCTTATTCTGTCATAATATGAAGCGAGAAACTTGCATACTCCATGCTAAAGTGTAGAGGAAGTAATGAAAATGTTTTACGTTAGATTTAAAAAAAAAAAATTCCTTACCTTCTTTCCTGGGGCAAGAAGGCGAATGTACTTATTCATCCAGCCCTTCAATCGAGGATGAAATTTAAATAATGACCCATCAACTGCAATGGTTGTGTCTGGACGATCTATTCTTTCTATCAAAGCTGCTGTACCTGTGAAAACATTAAATTAATGAGAACAAATGACATCATTATTAAATACATAATGACATAATGACTCACTGCAACATCACTGCATATATTAAGGGGAAAGGATGAAATAAAGGATTGAATGGGAGACCCGAAGGGAAAAGACCACTTGGAAGACCTAGATGTAGGTGGGAGGACAATATTAGGATAGATTTAAGGGAAGTAGGATATGCGAGGGATGGTTGGATGAAGTTGGCGCAGAATAGGGTTGAATGGTGGGCTCCAGTTTCAATAAATAGGTGCATTAAACATTAAAATTTGAGTGAACTGTGTAATACCAACTAAATTAATTATGTGTGCATATTCAATGAGACAAAATTTAATATCATCAGTAGCCTATAATTATTTTTAAACTCTACATTAAAACTAAAATTAGGTTTTTTAAACAGTCCACTTACAAGTTTTTGTTAAAAAATACTACCATTCTCACTTAATTGCAGAATTGCAGAATTACAAAAGTATCGAAAAAGTATCGAGCGAGTTTTCTGAAGTATCGTTCGATGCTGATACGATGCAAATATCGAGAGTATCGAGGTATCGAAAGTATCGAGAACCCATCCCTATCGTTGACAATAAGTCATCTACCAAAAAGTTGGTAAGTGAAGCATAAGTGTTTTAGTTCAATTCATATTATAATTATTTTTTATAACTGGGTAACAATTAGAAGAAGGTAGAGAATTAATGGATTGTATAAACTGGTGACTTATTTTGTTTACATAATGTGATATTCATGAATGAGCTTCTTAATTTCATCTCTGCATGTGATGAATAGCTGATTAGCTACTTAACCCAAAAGCTGATATGCATAAGGGATACAAAATTATTATTGGATGCGAAAATATTAATGTAACAGTGATCTTATAAAATATTTGCAGAGTTAGCAGGCAAAGAAATGGCATATGAATACACGGTCTGCACAAAATCTATACACTCTGAAGTACATCTTGCTACAAACAGACTGAATGTACCACTTAGGAATTAAAAATGTCCATATGCAATCTGCTGATATCTCTATGGCATAATACTCCACCACGTTCTCTGAATGATGTAATTCAACAATTGTGGGGCCAACAGTCAATGTTTTCCGAATGTGTTGCAACATTTGTAGCAAATCAGGTTGATCCTGTGGCTCTTTTTCCTTGGCTGCATGATGTGCAGTGAGCCATTCGCATTGGAGCAAAAATTGCCTCTGTACAGCAAAATGGCCGATGCATTTATTTCACAAAATCACGAGGGAATACGTATAGGAAATTTTAAAAATATTCCTTAAAAACAAATTAATGTTAAGAATTCGCCCAAAATAAAATAATTTTTGCTGGAATTCATTTAAAAGATGGGATTATGTTTATTTTTTGCTTTATTATATGATTTCCCATTATTTTGTTATTCAAAGGTACACTTTTTTCGGGTTATGGGCAGCGGTAAAAGAAAATTTTGCAAACATTTGTCAAAATCAGAACATTTTGTGTTATCGTATTATTGTTTCACGGGCTTTCAACCGAGTGAGTTGGAGGTTTGGTTCCAAGCTTTCGGCAGCTATCTCCACTGCCATCTTCTGGGAGAAGTGAGCTGGATTGGGAAAAAACTGTTTCTTATGTAAGAAAAGACTGGATGTACTAAAATAGGCGGTGGGCCAATAGGAAAATTAGAAATTGGATTCATTGAGTAGAGAGTTCTGATTGGTCGGAAGGAAAAATAGAATTTAATAATGTTGTTGGATGTGAAATCGGTGCTTATCAGGACCAATAATTTATTGGGGAGATAGTTGCCAATATTGGCTTCCAGGCCTGGATAAGTTGTAGAACACCATCCTGACAGTTTTTTCCCAATCCAGCTCACTTCTCCCAGAAGATGGCAGCGGAGATAGATGCTGAAAGCTTGGAACCAAACCTCCAACTCACCCGGTTGGAAGCCCGAGAAGCAATAATACATTCACAACACCGGGAAAGCTTCAAGTCACAAATTCGTGTTATCGTGTCTTGTGGATTTCAAGGATCTCTAACCATAGGAAGTTAATTCATATTTTTTGTCAGCTCCACATCAGGAATTGCTGCCCAAGAAATCTTGAGGTATAGGCCACTGACTAGATTGCCACATTAATCCGCTCTGTCACTAACAGAGATAAATTTACAGTTTTGAATACTTACATATCGATACCAATAATGCAGCTCTGTTGGAGACGACTTCACATACATATTTGACAATAGCAATATCATCTGCATCGTAGGACACTCCAATTTTATCCAGAATTCCTGATGTGTTGTCACTGCTGTTATCCACTGTATCTCTATGAACATAACAAATAAAGAGATTTAAATATGATATGAGTATGGTATGAATGGTATGATTGTGTGTTTCCAATGGGCAACCCGATATTGACAAGTTGTCTGGTGGTGAGCAAAGTCAATCCAGAAGATCAAGATATACCGATAATCAATAATCTAAATATTAAAAATCAAACAATGTTTTATATACATACTTAAATAGACGTATTTATTTATACAGAGTGGGCCAAAAGTCGTGATCGAATAATGTTTATATTGAAATAACATATTTTCCAAAAGCAAAAACTAATTAAAAACAATTCCCAGGCTGAGAGGGATCCCCTTCACATAATGTTTGTGGCATTAGTTTATCACTTTTCCGATAGAGCGAGAGTACTGTTAAGTTTCAGTTGCAAGCCAGATTTTTTTCCAGTGAAAAGGTCTGAAAGACTGAATTATTTTTGTGTTGGGTTCATGAAAAAGAATAAACTGGCGAAACATATGAAGAAATCACAGCAATGCTCAGGTGAGCAAGCAGACGAACATGGCCGCGCATTCAACTGTGTATGGAAAATTATTGTGCACATACCAAAACATTAAGATGTTCAATAATGACTTCAATAGGTCCTGGTAATCTTTTTTGCACATTTCCATCCCCTAATACTGGCAACTTCAATAAATATTGTTTTTATGTCACTTGTGGGATTTTATTATTTCATAAACCAACATTTAAAACACCAAAGCAAGACTTTAGGCCCACTCTGTATAGTGTTTACTTTTTTATAATAATTATTATTTTTTTAAAATTTTGTTAGTCGGTGGAATTATTATTCACTGCACCAATGCTCTTATAAGGCTTCTGAATTTGCTTGGAAAAATGCCTGCTTCCTAACCCATGGTGCAACACAGAATTTACAACAGGAAGTATTCAATTTATAAAGTTATACACCACTAAGCAGTTTGGCAAAGCTGGTTTACAACTGGAAAACTTATCACAACAAATCTCCCATAACTTGAGACTATTTGCAGTACCTATATATGTGTTGGCCATTTTTACATCCACTTATATTAGGGAGAGATTCCCCCCCACCATAATGTACTTAAATTGATTCATAGAAGTGTAAGTCTAACAGATGATCACCTGATTTCAGAAGCTCAACTGTTCTACGAAAATCACAAAACATTTTTTTTTTATAATTAAAAAATTAAAAACTAAGTGCAATCATTTCCTTTCGGTGCTTCTCAGGTAATGCTAAGAACTGTCCAAAATACCAAAATAATTTTTCATCTTAGTGTAACCAGTGCCATCAATAAATCTCTCCACAGCTCTGGTTATGTTCGCCACCCGTGCGAAGGTTGGTATTTCTCCTTACCTTCCTTTCAGACTCGTAGCAAGTCTACCAGAGTTAGGCCATATTTACTATTGTAGTGTTTCTGTTTGTTATTGCTGATGAGTCAAAAACAGGAATAAGTAATTACATTACAGCTTAAATTAAAGTTTTCAAAAGAAAATTAAAGCATGAGAATTTGTGCCTTCAAGAAAATGGTAAACATTTTCAACATCTTCTGTAAATAAGTGAGTTTTATGTTTATTTTATTTCTTACTTAAAAAATGATTGTAGTAGAATATTATAATAATTTATTGCATCAGTAGCTATACATTGTATAGATAGACATTGTCAATATTATTTATAACAAATAAGGTTACAGTGACTGAAGTATTCATTTATGTAAAAAAATCCTTAAAAGAATAAAATGTCTTCTCATACAAATACTCTTTCAGTTTAAATTTAAAACACCTGAGATTTTCCACATTTAAAATACTGGCTGGTAAGTTATTTATAAGTTGATTAACAATGTAAACTGGCGATTTAGTGTATCTAAAAGTTTGATATTTAAAAATATGTATAACGTCTTTGCTTCTTGTGTTGTGCTCATGTAATTCTGAATTAAAGATGAACTTATCTTTGTTGTTAAAATAAAATAAAGCAGCCTTGTATATTAAAATTCCAGTTACTCTTAAAATCTTGTTATTTTTTAAAACCATTCTTAAAGACTCCCTTGGTGGCAAGTTAAAAATAAGTCTTAAGATTTTCTTTTGTGCAACAAACACCCTATCTATGTTCGTTGCCCTGCCCCAAAACAGTATGTTATAGGAAACAATACTATGTCCAAGTGAAAAATAAACAATAAGAAGACTTTTACTGTCCATAGAATGTTTTAAAACTCTGAAAGCACAACATAGCAAAACATTATAACCATATGCTAGTGCTGCCAACTGAATTCTATTTCTTAGCGAAGTTTTGGCTGCATTATAGCTGCAGACTGTTTTCTTGATGGAACTGCACAATTTTATGCTGAATGAATTAAAAATAAAAATTGCTTCATTATAGAATTATCAAACTATTGATTTTTATATGTCCTTTAATTAAACTCTAAAGTCTGTAAATTGTTATTACTATTTAGTAAAACATATAGGATATCCTGTGAAAACAAAAGTCTGTATTTTTTTCTGATAACTGATATATAACAGCACAAAATATTTACAGCCTTACTAATAATCCAGTTGTAACATTTATACCAGGAATATACACAGCTGAGGAGAAAAAGTGTACTAATAATCCTTGCAAAAGGCTGAATGTGTGCAACGCTTTACACAGCCTGGCCCTCTTGTATAAACTTGACGTAAATAATCAAGATGGCCGATATCCGTAACAGCCGGTCGTTTCGTAGATGTTTGAGATTGAATTTTGAGGCTACGCATATTCTGAGCTGCTTTTGCGGGATTATAAACATTGTTCCTTGTTTGCGGGACATATTTCCATACTTGTACCCATGATTACAGCTTTCTGAAAACAATATAATGAAATACTGAAACTAGAATTACTGTCTGCAGACGATCCATCGTAGTTTGCCCACTGCTCCGATAGATGGCTTTCAGCAGTCCTTCATAGCCAGGGGCTAGTAACGTCACAACTAGAGTGACGTGTTGATGACGTTGGACATACAAACCCGGTGTAAACCTCGGCAGTTGCACTCCGTTTATTGGTAATACGGCTTATGTAGAACTTGCACGGTGAACAACCAAACACCCGTTCAACGCAGATATAAGCAGCTTTTATTAGTAAGGCTGTATATCTATAACAAGAAGGATGAACCTTTGGTTATCATAACAACTGTGTGTATACTCACTGTTCAATGAGAGACACCAAACTCGTAGTAAAAGCTCCGGACGTGAGGAGAGTGTCTGATGGGGTTCCTCCAAACAGCACACAGTCTTCCACTAATTTCACTAATACAACTCGCACAATCTCACCCAGATATTTACCACTGATATACTTTTCAAATCTGAAAAAAGATAATGGTTACTTCAATTCCTATTGCAATTTACCACAAAGAAAACAATTCATCTTTACTATAAAATAATATACTCAACTATCAAAATTAGAAACTCTTACTGGATTATAACTGAGTCTACTTGATAAGTTTCTATGAAATGCATAATGTATCCTATGGGATAAAATAGTCTAAAACTTTTAAGGCATGAGCAGTATTGTAAGCAATTGTTCAAGTCCAAGAGGTGTCATGTAGCAATAAAAGATACTTACGTGAAGGAATTGGTTATCAGAGAATTGTTATCAACTTCTCGGTCATAGTCTGTCTTGATGAAGTCCAAAACACCATTATCTCCAAACGCTCCCCATTCAATATCAATTATTACCTTAAAATAGAAGAATTGAACAAAAAAATTTAAAAAATGATCATAACTAAAGCCCGGATTTTCATGCACTATCAAACTTAAAAACATGCATGCATTCATGCACTATCGTATCTCCAAATATGCACAATGAAGGGCGAAATATGCACTATCAAAAATCCGCACTGCACTGAAATATATTTCAATTTCTCTTAAAATAATACACAACAACGGGTTTTTCCAAATTTTCCTCACTTAAACTCGTGCGTTTATCAGTTAGGACATTCTTGAAAACAGAAAAGGATCTTTCTACTTCACAGGAAGTAACAGGTGCGGGAAGATATTTGCCTGAGGGTGAGATCGAATTCCATGTCTTTTACATTTTTCCCCACATAATACGTCTTTCACTGTTTTCAGAAGATTAATATCAGGATTTGAACTAAGTACCTTCTTAAGTTTTTCCCTAACTGTCACACCCATTTCTCCACAACACGATTCTAAAGATAATTTAACGTATTCAACAATGGCTAGTGACTGACAAATCAGTTTTCTTTCAATGGAAGGTGGTGGGGGGTCGGCGATTCGGCATTTTCTTTTGTAGCCTTGTGTATTATATTACTGTTTATTTAGCGTAAACAGAGCTTGCACTCTCAAATTCATGCAGGTGGCAGACTCCGTTGCCAAGTCATTCAAAATATAACAATGGTTATGCAATACTACATTTTTACGTTTGTTTGAAAAGCCGAGATTTTAGGGAGGCACATTCATAATATGCACAGTTATGCATTTTAACTTGATATTATGCACTAAAACCAGAAAAAGAGGGTTTATATGCATTAAAAAACGTCTGAATATGCTATATTAAACCAAAAAAATCCAAAACATGCATTATGCATGAAATTTGCCACAAAAAGGCCGAAATATGCAAACATGCACGGAAAAAATGTGGTTATTTGGAATCCATAAGTCATGTAATGAGTAACTACAAAGTTTGAGAAGTGTAACCAAAGTATATAAAAACATGCATTTGCATGGAAATCCGGGCTCTAATCATAACACTAAGAACAGGAAATATGTGCTCAATTTAATATGCCACTTCAAAACTGATATCACTGTTGTTAGCCTACAAAAAACTTAAGCTAGAACTAACTACCACTGATCTAGTACTATCTGTCACCAATATACAACTTAATCAACCAACAAAAATTATTTCTGTGTTTACTATTGAACCAGCTAATTCACACCATAGTTGGGCATCCTGCTTCGCACCATAAGTAGCAACATCATGATTTCTGTGTGAATTAATATCTAGTGGTGACGTTTCAAATTATTTTGAGGTATTCATACTGAGAAACCTACATGGTGGTTCACCACCACCTGGAACAATCCAAAATGAAAAAAACTGAAATACCAGTGCATGTATCCACACTTTATTAAGTGCCAGAATGGTACTTTATGAGATTGTGTGTCTGTACGCACAATAACTCAAATATGCATTTATAACGTCCATGGGAAGAAGCTTATTGTTATTGGACCAAATCGGTTGACCAGTACTGGAGTAATGGTCAATTTAGTGCCTATTTTATGGTAATATTTTAGAAAGAATTTATCAAATACAAATCATTTCTCATGGCAACATACTGTTTTACAGTGTTCATATACAGCTTTGGAAGTAGCAATCCAGGTAGTTTTGACAAATAACACTACCCACATATTCCTTCACATACGCTTATCAAACTAGACCTTTGTTCTTCCATAAGCCCTGCTTATTGAATTGATCTGGAGCTTAACTCGGAAATCAATTAAAAAGTAACTTAACTTCTGCATATCATAATTGCAACTGTCCTGATTAAACGAAAGCATTCTGGTACTACCAGTTAACCTGATTTTATTTTCTTTGTACTACTTATGGCTTACCTGTTTCTCACCATGCCTTTGTCCTTCCCAGTGTGTCACTCTCTCTGCCCTCTCCATGTAGCAAGCATTGCTCCCAGTGCCCAATATCAGGCCAATTGCAGTCTTTTTATCCAGTACAGCTCCCTGAACAAGAGTACCTGTATGAAAGGGAACCCACAGTTAATATGGTTTTACTTAGTACACAAAATTACCAGTAAATCCCCACCCAAGCGAAACCCTGTTAAAACCAGGTTGAGGAATAAGATAACAATATTGGAAGACCTTGGAAGAGAAATTGGGGAATGCCATTGTTACGTTTGTTTATAATTACAAACAATAAATAAAGATGGAGACATTGCAGATGATTTGATGCAATCCCAGTTTCTTAACCCTTTCATGGCACTGACAAATAAAGGCGTCGCCTCAAGAATTGAATAAAGGAGATGTATAAGATTATTACAGTTATGTTTACGTGAAATGTGAGGATTTTTATTGGAGTGTTATGTTTGTCATTCATGAAAACCAGATATTCCTTTTAAATTGTCCTCGCCGATTTCAAATTTAAAGCCTACTGATGGTTTCACTTGATGACTGCCTTATTACCAGTGCATAAATTCAGCTCTGAAAAGGTTAATGATGAAAGAATAACCACTATACCTTACAGGCCCAAACCTATTGCTGAAAAGAACTTTATAAAGTTATTCAGATTCTGGAAAGAAACGGAAGAAAACTTTGTGAGTCGTTCGAACAGGGAGTAGTTATTTTAACTACGCAGTTACCAAGAAGTATGATGTCCTTTCAGTGACTCCCCTAAATGCAGGGTTAGTAACATTGTTTTGCTGAAAAGATGTATTCTGAATACTGATGCTTACCTGTAGTGTCGTTGAGCACAGCTAGGACTTCCACATGAGTATCCCCTCGCCTATTGATAGCATCTCGTAACATTTGTACTGCATCTCGCCCAACTACTGAAGGACAATTAAACGATTTTGTCCAAGTCACTAGAATTCCAACATCCAAACCTTTCTGGATCATTGGAAATGAAAATGTGAAACCTAAAATGCAAAATGTTTATTTCAACATACGGAATAAATTGAATACAAATGATATCAGTGTTCTTCTCACTGACAAGGTATTGGTGAAGAAATTCACTTTAGAAACTTTAGTGCTGGCAAAAAAAATATTCTGTCACGTTAAAATTGGAATAGTTGTAATATGTTCTAATATTTTCAACCATATGAATTAAAATTCTTCCAGCCATTTAAATAATTTATACCATACATATAGTAGCTAATGAATATCTGAACATCTGAATTTAACCCTTTCACTGCTACAGCCGTATAATTATATGTGTCACCGGGCATCACTGCTGGCCTTGCCATTAACATATACATACAGGGTATTAATGAATAACACCGAAATATTTTACCTATGTATAGAGGGGACATAGATGAGCAACTTTTATTAGGAGATTTTTGCTCTATGGATTCAATTTTTCCTATTACAGCATAAAATCTCCCAGGGCATGGCTGCCACTGACTGGCATGGCTGCCCCTGACTTCTAACATTAGAAAAAAATGCTAAACATAGGAACTTCGTTGTTAACACTGTAGTCATTATTTCCAAAACTGTGAAGCTGGTGAAGTATCACTGAAGTTTTGTTGCTGAAAGATTGTGATTAAAATTTCAAGTAAGGATAAAAGAATGCTGCTATTGTGTAATAATTCCATTGATAAGCTTCAGAATACATACCTAATGGCAGTCTTGTGCCTGTGAGATTCTGGCTTCGAACAAAGTCACTAACACTCTCAGCCAAGAAATCAAACAGTCTCTCTCCACATCCCAGTCTCAGCTCCTCGCTTATGTGATAATGTTTCACTTCCTCACGGATAAGACTTCCACCTTGCAGTTCCAGCAGAATCACTCTGAAATTAGTTCCGCCCAGGTCTAATGCAAGGAAAAGTCCTTCCTCTGCACAAATAGAATATTTCTGTATTACTATAACATTACAGGATGACAGCCTATTTAGAAAACCACTAAACCTTCAACTAACCAGATCTGGAGTTGAAGAGGCAGAATGGGAAGAGATGATGATGAAATTATATTACAAATCACATAAAGCAGTATCTGATACTGGTTGGCCTTTAATTAATTTAAGAGTAGGATCAACACAACCAGAAAAATACCCACAATTTCAGCAAATGTAATAAGAAAAATTTGGGAGCTATAATTTTTTACATAAGAAAGAAATCATTGGGTCACACTGATTTGTACAATATGTCGTTGGTTAGGATGAGACACCTCATGTCTCCAAAATGGCAACTTTTCAAGAGATAATAAAAAGTTTGAATTCCATAATTATAAGGATGTAATTAGTTCACACTGCTATTGATTATAGTGTTTTCATATGAGTTTACACCAGAAACATGGGTGTTTTTTCTTCTTCTGAATATTACACAACTATTAGCTGAAAATGGCTAATTTTGGAAAGGTCTTCTTAATTGAGAACATATAATCACGTTGCTAATGAAAAACTGAGGTTAGTATATTCAGAAGAACTCTTGCAAATAAAAATATGATCTTGATAAAGTAGCATTTCTGGATGAATAGTTGGTGCACACAGTAAAATATCACGGTTTCCTGCTCACTTCTGCAGAAAACTAGGTCTAATGAACAATTTTCTTAGAATTCAGGCTATTATTTTTGTTTAGGAATCAATAACAAATTGTAAATTATAATTTATTTAACACAGAAAATCTTTTGTTATTTACAAAATGTTGTGTGTGTAACCCTTCAGGGATGGTGCCAGATAATCATGACGGGTATGGCAAACCCATATAAATGATCTTATTTTTAATGGAAGTACATTTTTCTGGCCGATAGCATTCATCAATAGTAAGGGATTAAAAGCTTCCATTTAGTGTGGACTTCTACCGAAATAAACACATCTGTTTCCAGCTCTGGATCATTTCTGCATGGACAGTTATTAATAGGCTTTTTAAAATGAACAGTGGTTTACTCCTCATTAAATTAAAGAAAAAAATACAAGTTTTGGGGAGGAGAATATCCTTTAAAAAAAACAATTCTAATATATAATATTCACTTTTTCACACATAAACATTTCTGAGAGTATTTCTGTAACAAAGTAGTGCAAGAAAGACCTAAACCTCACAATACTTATAGTACCTTTTCTGAGAGTAGGCCATTCAAATATGTTTTTAAACATTTTTCCAAGCATCAATGTGACATCAAATAAAATACCACTAATGAATGATTTACACAAAAAAATGGCGATTTTGATTTGTAAGGGGTATACAAACTTGTTACTGGTATTCTGATTAGGCTATAGCTTTCTTATATGGTATTTTTGTCCTCTAGTACCTCCAGTTGGAGGAAACTTTCTGTGAAATAAATTACAGAACTTAAAATTATTGCACATTTTTTGTACTTTTAGCATGAGATTTCAAGTGAAAATAATACAGTGTAGATACAAATAACAACAACAAAGAGTGCATAAATAATTTTCATTGCCATGTTTGCATATTTTATAGGGAGACTTATAGATATTCAAGGTCAACAGCTTATCAGCTGGCCAAGTTCTATTAATACGACTGGTTAATTATACATCTACTATTCAAAACAGCAGCATTACAAGTTCAAATGTAAATGAATTAATAAAGCAATATTATTAATTAGTAAGGTTGGAGCAAAATTGGCTTATGAACCATCTTCGTAATCTGGAGAGCAAACTTTAATAAAATAATTCAACAAGTCTTGAAGACAAAAGTCCTATATATGCTAATCTTTGGGGGAGTACTGAGATACTCTTGTTGCTGTTGCCAAATATCTTTGCCTACTTTCAACAGAAATCATTCATCCCATAATATAATACGTCCCGTAAAATCTCTTAATCAAAGGGGAAGAATGATTCTGCTGTAATTTAACATATCTGCAATACTCTGAGAGATATTCTGATTTATTTCTGTTTCATGCCACAATTCATTGATATATTGTGAAGAAGCACCTATATCTAAGTAAAATCTTCAAAAATTGAGAGGTTGACTTAGAGGATTCCGGTGGTGATTTAATGTAATTCTTGTAATAGGTTAGTTTTTGTATTAATCATTATGATTAGCAGCAACAGTGGAGCACAAAAATGCAACATTCCCATATCTGTAGAATTATGAGCAAGTGAAAGAATTCCTACAGGGAAAAATTCAAGCATAGTGGTAATAGTTTCAAGCTTAAGTAACACTACATGATTATTGTTACATAATCATAACAAAGAAGAATTAATAGAAAAATGAAATGAAGTGTTTACTTTTATAAGGGTCTAAAAACCAAAATCATGATTGTGTAGAAAACAAGATACAGACCCACAGAAAAACGTTCCGGAGATAGACGCAGCGCTATATCTTGGAATTTATTGCTACCAACGTGGCATTCCCTGGTTCTTGGACCCTTCTGAAATGCATTGGTCTGGGTACATAGATCCATTTAAAATTATCAGCTGAAAAATCATGGTTTTGTTACTAAGACCCTTATAAAAGTAAACACTTCAATTCCATTATCATAATTAAATTCACTATTAGGTTCACCCAGAAATTTCTAAATTAAGGATTAAAAAAAAAAAAAATCAATAATAATATAAAATGATATCTAACCTACAAACTTATCTCTGTTTTATTATTTTTTACTTTGATAGATATTTATATACATAGTTTTCTTCTCAATTTTATTATATTCAGTATTTTTTATTCTTCCATATTTTTAGTTTTATATTGTCTTTTGCTCTTTACTTTGTTTTTATATTTACAATACCTTATGTCTCTGAAACTCTCTTAATGTGTCTTTTCAATGTTTGTTCTTGTTTCTGGAAGTAGTCATGAGCATGAGTGATTGGTCATTTGGGTACACATTTATATTTAAGTTTGTGTATTTGATACAAATAAATAAATAAAAACAGAACAGCACATAACATGTAAGAAAAAATTTCATTCATCAAGAGATGGCAATGCCTTAACACAGAATATAAACAGAACAGTGTTAATTACCAGTTCCATCAGGCAGTTCAGGTATGTATGTGTTTTCCATCTGCAGAGAAGATGGCTGTTCATGAATACCACGTTCCATCTCACTGAGGAAGACATCTTTAATCCTCATAACCTTGGTTGCATTAAGCTGTACCTTGCATAGGGCATCTTCAACCTGTGGAGAAAAAAGAGCATGTGTAAGTTAAATATGATACAGTAATAAAATTTGCCATGAATTAGTATTGTTTTCAGGAAGCATTGAATTCAATCTCTAAGAAAATGGATATTTCAACTCAGAAACAAATATTAATTATTCCACATCGAAGAAAGTAGTGGATAAAATTACATGTATAGGTCATCAGATTCTGGGAATAATAAACGGCAGATAACATAATTCCTAAAATGTTACAAATTGAAGTTACTTAATGTACAAAAAATTCCTCATAGGAATACACAAATTCACAGAAACAAATGTGAATTTTAAGAACAGATTCCACTATTTTTAAAGGGTGTCAGTTTTTTACTTTCCATTCAGATAAAATAAGTGCATTACACATCAACAAAGTTTTTTTAAATACAAACAAAAAATTCAACATTTCAAATATGCAAATACGTTAGATGTTATGGATTTGGAATTCACTTGGTAGCAGGGTATTTTTTTAAATAAGTTAGTGAAGTTGGTTACAGTATTCAAGTTAACACTCTTCAATCTACAGATGTAATGATGATGATGATGATGATAATAATAATAATAATAAAAGTAATAATAATAATAATAATAATAACAACAACAACAATAACAACAATAGTAGTAGCCTAGATTTTTTTTAACCTGATGAAAGTTGAGACCATAAGGTCTTTCTTTCCACTTCACTGGGGACTAATAATATGTGTATTAAATTACATAAAATGCTGTAATATCAATATTATTAATTACAAAGAAATTGAAAATTACTGAAAAACATGAATATTGTGTGCTATTACCTACTATTACATAATATATATTTTTTACAACCATACTATAATATGCTTAAATTATAATACCTAACAGTGTCTTAATGATACTGAATTTCATTAAAGCACTGTTGTCCAACTACTGATTAATATTGTACATCAAACAATATTCAGGTCTTGAAAGCAGCAATTCAAACTGCACAATAAACAACTTGCATTTAAAACAAAATCAATTCTGTCCTTGTTAATTTTAATATTACACTAAATTGAGGTCATTTCGTGGGTTTTAATGTGCGTTACTTTGAGGTTAAAAGGCCAAGAGAAGCTTTGACCCTTGCATCTACCACAGGCAGATGGCAGGATTGGGAGGCATGTAGTCAGCATGCCGACACCCACGGCCGTTAGTGATGGTTTCCGTGACCGGAGCAGCTATTTCTCAATCAAGTAGCTCCTCAGTTTGTATCACGAGGCTGAGTGCACCCCGTTCCAGACCTCCCTACCTCAGTAAAATCCGAGGAGGGATCGAACGCGGCCTGCTGATCACTAGTCTGCGATACCAAGCAGGCGATCGTCAAATTATAAAAATCAGAAATTTTATTTTAACCTTGGAAAAGAGATCATGTTCGAGAAAAATAGAGTACACAGCAACCCTAATTCATTCGCTCAATTCTGTAAAACGATTAACACCGGAATGAACTTATAGAACAGACTGTACTTAGCTGTGACGCCGGTTTCCGCTTTCTGCCCTCCACTTCCCTTTCTATCATCATCATCATTATTGTCCGCTAATGCAACAGATGACCTTGTCCCTTAACGTCCATCCTCCAGAGAAGGTCATGGTCTGACAAAAAACTCCACATGCTTAAGTGGACCATGCCTGGAGATATATTGTATTGCGTCTTCGAATCCGACTTAGATAAAGGCCTGGCGCCTGATCACAACATTAAAAAAAAGTAATCAATGGACCCTAACACTGAGCGATAGATTCTGCATAATTAGACTAAAAAGTAAAAACCCACAATATAACATTGAAAACACAAAATCAAAAGGAGTGACAATACGGAGTATAAGTACAATACTACTATTTTGCCGTTTGTTCGTACGTCTGAGTACACATTATCACAGGCAAGTTTCTTTAACGATAAATGAGGAAGTTGTTCAATTAAAAAACAAAATGTTTTGGATGCATTTGACATCATTTTGAAATGTGTGGGATTTTTTTTTTTTGCAAATTTTTCATATTTTCGAAAATAATGTGCTTTTCTAGTGATAAATGAGAAATATCTATTTTTTATATTGCATAGAAAAATGTGCATTTATAAAGTTACAAAAATATAACTTTACCATTCAAAATTTACGTCTTCATATTATGAAGTTAGACGTAGTAGAACAGTGATTAGAATTTTAACGAAAATGAGTTGGAAATAATTTGTGCAACTCTATCCCTTAATAGTTAACACAAGTTGAAGGGGTTACGGTACTTCTTGGAACTTCCCTGCCTGCTGTGCCACTTGTGAGAAGAGCTTACAAGGATTTCTACGACCAATATGCTTGACCAGCTTCTTTTAGTATAAAAAATAATTTGTGAATGACACATGGATAGATTCTGCTTAGTGCAGATTAAAATGGGAAGGCGTAGTGAAATTAGTGCTACCTCCTGCGCCGAACAATAGCGAACAGAAGGACAACTATGAAAAATGAAAATGTCACAATTTGTTGAATGTTGCAGTTTGGTGATTTCTGATAGCCTACGTGATATTTGATTATATTCATGATGATATTGATTTGAAATACAAGGTTTGGATTTGGAAATAAGGGACTTCAACATTAACACTACTTTACTTACATGTTAATTTTCATTTCAGTCATGTCAGAACTCATTAATTTTGCCTAAAAATGTGCGAAATTAAAGCGAATTTATAGTAAAATATTCAACACAAAACATGATTAATTAAAATTATTAATGTGAATATTTAGAATTGTCAATCTTGCCTCTGCACGTTATATAATACTACCACAACCGTCGATAGAACCTTTTCCACGAAAAGCAGATGCATTCTCCCATAACTCGAAAATCATTTTTTAGTAACTGAGTCATGAACGCGATTATAAAGATGATTATGATGATGTAAGAAGAAGCATGAGAATAAAGTTTTGCAGTTGTGCATGGTGTGAGCCAGTGAAATAATAAAAGGTAATTTTTTTTCATACTCCTGAAATTGCTTTTGATCTTTAACCCTTAAATGCACGAGATTCGATTTTCCGCACACTAATTACCCCGAGTAGGAGCGCAAAGAAAAAAATTGTACAATGATTAGGCCTACACCTTATTTGTTTGTCTTATTCTGTAAATTTGCAGGAAAAGTCTCAATTTTATTCCAATTTCTTTACCGTCATTTTATAATAAATAAGACAAACTACTGAAATTTCAACATCAGGACAAAAATCGCAGCATCATGAGTATTAACCGCAGTACTGGAGAAAAATAAATTTTTACCAGCTATTTGTACTATATACACTACAAGATGAAGATGTGATGGATGGACGACAGTGGAGGAGAAAAATTAGTTAAAATTATAAATTGGAATATATTATTATTTGATATTATTATTATTATTTCTTTTTTTGCCTACATTAGACTACTATAATCAATTTTACACAAAAGATTCTTCAGTTTCCTTCATTCTTTCGGATCTTTAACTTTCTTTCTTCGTCTGAGATCACCCTTCCCATTGTCTGTTTGTTGATCTTTATTTTCATTCTGTGGGTTGCTTGAGCCTCTTGGTTTCTTGTGAACTATTTCAGACCAGCACTTATTTAAAGATAAAAATAAGTTTTATATTTGATTATTATTATTATTATTAATATTACGTACTGCATGGTTGAGGAAAACCACAGCATTATCAGTCAAAGAGATTATTTCTACAGTATTTATTATTATTGTTATTAATTAATAATAATAATACTTTAATAAATTTCGTGTAGTTCCTAATCATGATCTTTTCATTATAAGTATTGCATTGCCCACATTATTACAGAAGTTCAAACGTTAGTGAGCTCTATTGATTTATTTACATGAACGCCTGCAGTCCTTTGTTTATGCTTTACGCAATACACGGTTGGTGAAGAAGTAGACGCTCGATCTAGGCGAACCAACCCCGTGACAGGAAAAGGTTAACACCACTTTTCAAAAGGCCTCTATTGACACTTCTTTAACCACAGTATTTACATCATTCCTTCGTTTCTTGTTCCTTGTAGGCCCCTGCTGATGGCCACCGCCAACAACATGATTTTTTTAAAAACTAGAACCAAAAATACATTTTGCACTTAACCAATGTGATATCTTACAACTGAAGAGTTTCCGTACTAGTGGATTTGTAATATAGGCCTTAGTTGATACAATGGCAAGTTTCCTAACATCGCAATACAGACTACAGTGTTGAGTGATTTAGCGTAATTAAGGAGAAGCAATTAATTTAAATCAGGCAGATTGGTATGTCTGAAGCAACGTGACTGCGGCAATTACATCGTTATGTTGGAGAATCAGTTCACGGCAGTCAGCTGATTCCAGTGGTTACGCAATCATTTTAAAATGACACTGACATCGGGCACTTGAAGAGTCGTAAAAACTAGTATTATGTAAACGAAATAGTGAATTTCCATCAATACGCATGCCTGGACATGAATAATGGAGGGAAAACTAAGCACACATTTAGAAGACTACAATATGCACCAAAAAACGTCAAAATGTATTTTATACACTATTACATCAGTTAATTGAGTAATTTTCCATAATATTCATGATAATATTAATTTTTATTATTTTATATTCATTTTTTTTGCTGGCTATACCAGCAATCTACGTGATTGGGATTATCTTATCCCCGCAATCTTATTATTCATCAATATGCAAATGGAATTCTATTTTGCGGAAGAAAATCTTTTAGCGAATGATTCCTAAAAGCAGCATCTATATTTAAGTATCTAATTTTAGAAGACCCGGTAGTATTTATATCTTCCATTTCGATCCAGTGAGTGCCTACTATTCTCCAAAATTCAACAGCAAGATTGTTGTCATCTGATTTTGCATACTTCATAAATATTAATGAGTTAAGTAATAGAGTGGAGACCTCTAACCACGCTAACAACACTGTTATTTTAATTAAAAGGTAACAGATTATTTTATGAATATCTTAACAACACGCCGTACAATGACCTGTAAATTCGACACTAGTATAGGAAGTAAATTACAACACTGAAATAACGAGAAAAAGATATTATGAAGAATTTCTATCTGTGCTTAACTAGCAAGAAATCTTGATCTATTCACATGAAAAAATGCAATAAGTAATGGTTTTCAAAAAGAGTCAGCAACATCGGTACCTTCTTAGCCGAAACTGCCACTTCCTCGACTCTTAGGAGGCCGAGTACATCTTGTTCCAAGTATCCCCTGGTGATTGATCCCAGAACTCCAGATGCCTAATCAGTCTAAGCTAGTAAACCAAACACTCGAAAGCTAAGTAAGCAGTTCTATAGAAATATCGCTGTTAGCAATAGTCGAGTTAGTCTGAAGTCACTACATCTAAATCTGCTCGGTACATTATTACCGATACTAAATAAATAAAACAGAATACAATCCAATCAAAATAATTGTAAATGCTAATTAGGAACATGGTGTAGTAGCCTGTGCCGTCATTCTATAGCCACTTGCAGCGTAATCTCTATCCTCAGTGATGCACTATTTGGAGTCCTAACTTCCAGCTCTAGTCAATAGCGAGACTAAATTATTAATCAATAAAAATGAATTATTTGCCTACAACTACAACATATAAAAAGGCAAAGCCTCAGACCAAAATTACGGGTTACTTTCATTTTTATCATTGTGTGTGGAAGTTTCCATGCCAAGCTAAAATGTATTGCTTTCAAGCCTACCTTGAATGCCTGAAAGTGTATTTATTGACTCCAGGATATCAAGAGAGCAATAAGAGAGATCAAGGTGGAGAGGCAACAAGTTGCTGAATGATGGATACAACCATCAGATGAAAGGAAATCAATTGTGGACACACCCATTTCTACCTACTACTAAGAGATTCTATTATTATCTTTGTAGTTGTTTTAGCAAAAACCATTCTGAAATTAAACCATTAAAAATTAATAAATTTCAGGCAGCTGCTAAAATAGGATAGCTGGTTCGCTTTACACCGTATTGGTGGACTTTGGTTTTAATCTTGATCAGATAAAATTCCTAAAGGAAGGTTTTTCATCAAGGGACGCCTGACTCAAGAGCTAATAAAATAAATTGATATATATTGGTACCCCCTTGAATCAGGCTATAACAATTCCGATTTGCGTTCGCAGAATCAAGCGGGACCTGGGATGAGTCCCTTCTGGATCGGTTTTAAAAATGTTTTAAAAAACATGATGTGATACACTCTTGTAACTTTTCTACCAGAAAAGTTTGGTCAATACAACTTTATCGCTCCACACCACACTTCTATGTGCATTGGGTCTAAGAAATGTCAAGTCGGCCTAATGTAAGTCACCAAGGATAAGAACGATGATCCACAACACTGCACACTCCTATTATTTTCAAGTGCACAGTGTACTTAACAACAGATGCAAAATATTAAGAGCATAAACCCCTCATCTTGAAACATATATTACATATTTACTATTCTCTTCATAACAGCTTACTGCCTTATCGCTATGCCCTTGATTTCCTATTCATAAACATCAAACACTGTTTTCACCGTACCACAGATGAGATAAATTATAACGATGAAGCTAAAAATAGCATAGCAAGTTAGGAAACGCTCTACTACCAGTGGAAAATGCAGATTAGTATTCTACTAAACAAGTAAAACATGTAGGTATTCAAAGGCATAGCAAAAAAACTAATATTTACTTACTTACTTACTCAATAGCAATAGACAATTCCTAAGCAAGCAAAAGGAATATTATCTATTTTATGTATGCATGTATGTATTTATTCATTGCAATTGGGTTATTACCCGGTGGCAGCGAATCGTAATACTACAATACTACAACTAAGACTATAATATTTACACATAACGAGTAACATACACATTAACGAGGAACACCACATGAACGATTAACATTTCATAAACGAGAACCATTACATAAGAAGGTAGCATTACTTAATACACAAAGAAGACCTTAAATTATTCTTAAATTTCTTCAAGGAACCCGAAGGTTCATTGCCGCGCTTATCTGAACCCGCCATTCAACCCTATTCTGAGCTAACTCCATCCAACCATCCCTCTCAAATCCTACTTCTCTTAAATATATCCTAATATTGTCCTCCCACCTACGTCGAGGTCTTCCAAGTGGTCCTTTCCCTTCGGGTCTCCCAGTCAATATTTTTTAGATATGTCTTTCCTCCTCCATGCACGCAACAAGTCCAGCCCATTTCATCCTCTGTGATTAACTACCCTTACTATTTCCGGTGACGAGTACAGGTTATGAAGCTCATCGTTATGCAGTTTTCTCCAGTCCGAAAGATAACCACCTCAGGTCGTCTGCCCGCGACTGCTTATTATATTCGCAGCTACCCTCCATTTCTGGAGGCCGTATCCTCTATCCGCAACCTGAGGACGCGCCATGCTGTGGTGACAGAGACCCACCCGTTTATGTACAGTATATGTGCAGAGGTATATACACCTATAAACATATATATACGAAGCATAAATAACTAATATTTAAGTAAAATAAATATTTTATTGAACTAAGTATAAGCAAAAAAAAATCATTTAGAAATCTTAATTTAAATCCAAGATAATTATAGTATTATGAAGTTGACTCTACTTTCACACCAGCTACATCTGATCCCTTGTGCGCACGGGATCCCAAAGCTTCGACTAGAGAGGGTTCCCAAGAATTCAGCATTAGGGCGCATGCAAGAATGCCTATATACGGCGTTTTTTCATATGACTTCAGGAATGGGGACTCAGGAATGAAAAATGGGACTGACTGAGGTTAGTGTAAATCCTACCCAGTATTCATCTCATTTGCCAAGGAAAATCCACGAAGAATCTTCTAGTGTTGCCCTGGTTTCGGCGATTAGGCCTAATCCTAAGACCCCATGCAATCTCACTGGGTAGATCCAAAATATAGGAAGACATTTAAAAAGTAATTTTTAGTGTAACAATAAATACTAGATTAATTATTATAATTATTATTGTTATTTTATCGTATTTCACTTGAAAAGCAGTTTTGGCTATTTTTTGACGTCTTATTTAGCCTTTTTTAGGTTTTATAAGATTGGACTATGTGACTGCATTGACAATGAGGCTTAAGTATGTTAAAATATCACTACTAGCTAACAAGGAATAAAATAGTTTAAAATCTAAGAATCAGGGCCCTAATTATCAGAAAAGGTACTGTACAAAATATGCATTCACCAGAAGTTCAAAAATTCGAGTTGCATTAATAATTACAATTTCAATTAAAATGAAAAAGAAGATACATTAAGTCAAACCATTTACTGGAAGAAAGGTGAACAGCAAAGTATTTTCAAATACCGGTACCCTAAAATTAGCAATGAAAAGTACAACGGTGCTGTATCAAGTAGCTTATTTTAACACTTTATGAAAAATAGTATTTTAATATAAATATAATTCCTCTTCTCTCCTTAAAATGTCTGTGCCCTCCCACCCGAGGAAAAAATGTCTGAATTCATTACTGTGAGTGTGTAACGAACTGTTTTCAAGTTTTAATCATTATATAATTATAGTTATAATTATAAGTTTCTTAATAATTGAATTTGTCCTCGGCCTAAGGTTCATTCGAGTACCTATATATTTTAAGTCTAACTGGTTTTGGAGCTACTTATTTCCTCTGCACCATGCGTTAGCGCTATTGGTTTATATACAAATATTTACACAGGCGCCGGTCGGGTCTGGCAAACCTCCATATTTATGAATCGACCTTGACTACATTTTTGTATAAAACTCATTTGCATAAACCATTTGCATAAGTAGGAAAATTCGCTGGGATACAAGGAACTGGACACAATCAATACTTTGTGATAGCACTGCGACTGTAGAGGTGCATGTGAGAATAGATGCATCTTGAGATCAACATCATAAAACCGTTATCATTTAAACTCTACGTCACAAAAATAAATGTTTTGCTAACTGCGAACCTATGGACTACTCCATATTTATACTTTATTAATGGTTTGCTTGTTAACATTATGACGTAACATTCATCCCATTCATTAAATCGGGCAACAAATTTATTCAATTAACTTTTTCTCTTCCTCAGTACCTCACATTCTTACGATATTTTGTGGATATAATTTGCTTAATAGCGATATTTTAAGCCTCTATAGAACTAAATGTAGCCAAGGAAAGATGTTTTGTAAAATTTCGCGCTTATCGTTGTTACCACAAAATACGGTCTCTAGCAGTGGCGTAGGGGAGGGGGGTCCAGGGGTCCGGACTCCCCCGAAACCAAAACCTAAAATTCTACTTAAGTTATTGTCAGCTCTATTTTGTCTCTTTTGATTTATTTAATAATAAAATAACGAACTTGTAAATGTAGGGCTATTATTTCCACTGTTCCATGTGTTATTTAACTTTTCTTACAAATAGTAGCCTAATAAGTGTTATAAGGTAACGATTTCTTGTTTAGGTTGACAAATTTGCTAACTAGTGTTTCAGTGTTAAAATTGCGTAAAATGTGATTTTTACTAGTTCAATATTTAAATTTTTTTCGGGAGTGATCCCATCTCTTAGGGGGTATTCCAAACTCCCCGGCAATTTGGACCCTGACCGAAATTATTTTCTGGCGACGCCACTGGTCTCTAGGAATGTTTCATGCGTCCCTCTCTTTCAGTAAACCTTAGTGACTTAAGAAAAATATTTTTGAATGTTCATCCTCTTTAAACATCTAAATTTCAAGGTTATTCGCAAAAAATCCATAACTTAACTGCAGAGTATGCATGGAGATAGAGACCTTTCTTTAATGACTTGGCTTGCTTTGTAATGGGAGCATAACGATGTCGTTCTATCTCACAAAAACATCTCCACGATAATATTTATGTTGTTGCACGAGAAATGAATGACGTATTGCTTGAATGAAACTTGTTATGAGTAAAAGCTAAATCGCTGCAGAAAAATAAGTCAACAGGACTGCCACAGCATTCACCTAAACGACAAAGCAGTGAACAAAAGTAGCAAAACTACAAGTCCGATTTAAACAACCTGCGACGTGAGAAAAAAACCTCGAAGCAGAGAAGCGGGAGAACTGCGCTGTATTACGTTGTATTGTTTGTATTTGATCTGCTGTCAGCTGTTTAGTAGTGCTCCTAATTGCAAACATTTCGCACAACTTGAGCAGAGCCATGAAAATATACCCCTCCAGAAACTATCAGAAGTCGCAGGTTGTTTTAATCAGACTGTACAATATCGTCAGCGAAAGGGCATTAAAAATTACCATCAAAGTAGGAATCGCCTTTCAAAATAACCTGTATCACAAATTACAAAATAGTACATTGTGCAACGAGCCTACAATGACATTTATTAAGAAACTAGTGTATTTTCATATGCGTGTCTTAATTACCATTATAGCCAAATTCAATACGACCGTTTTTAACGCTGTATTTTATCTCTAGTTCGACATTTTTATACCTCTCTGGTACAGACTGTTCCTACATTAATGATGATACAGAGCTGAAATTTATAGTACACATTTCTATAATATTATGGAGTAAAAAATTTAAGAACGTATGTCTTGTTAAGCTTATAGTTTTTCGAAATACAAAAACTTAACTTAAATATTTAAAAACATAATTTAGAGTATCGGTATTCCAGAAAGTATTATATCTTGGCAATCAATCACAATTTCAGAAAACTGCTTCTTATTCTTACGAAGGTTCAAAATAAAAGTGGTAAAAGTTTTAGATAAATATTTAAACCTAGTTTGGAGTGAAGTGTTAAAATGGAAAATTAACACGGGCGAAAGAGGACAAGTCCACCGCTGAAGTTAGGGGATGCGTTCGCTCTCCTCACGCAGCGGACCTGGGTTCGATTCATGATCGGAACAACTTTCATAGGTGAGGTATGCTCACCTGAGACAAATGTCGACAAACTTTAGGCCCTCGTGGTTCCTGGACATCATCTATCCGTTATTATCACCTTCAACCAATCCACATCTGGTTCGGAACGAGTGTGTGTGTGTGATTGTTGTGTCTCGTTCTGTGTGTTTGTGTTGTCTCGGAGGTGGCTCCGGAGAGCCTCTATGTTCTTGTTTTGTCAAAACAAAAAAGTATGTGATCCATAGGAACTCCCTCCTCCGACTGGTCGCGGTCCTTTACGGCCGGGTGGCGTAAATGTACCTACAAGGGGAAGGTAAAACTCAGGGAAGGAAGAAGAGATAGGTCCTTCCCTTACTGTTTTCTGCGTTACATTTTCATTTAAGTTAATTTCCAGCCGAACTCGACTACTTTCGAAGCCAACGAACAGAGTGACATATTTCAATTCAATTTAATTTATACAGGGCCCTGTTTCATAGAACCTTTACACTGATATCATTGGTAAATACATAATAATATGGGGATGAGCCGTAGCGTAGTGGTTGAGGCGCTGCGCTACAAACCGGAAGGTCACGGGTTCGATCTCCGATGAGGTCGTTGGAGTTTTTCAATTGGTAGAATCCTTCTGATGACACTATGGCCCTGGGGTCGACTCAGCCTCTAACAGAAATAAGTACCAGCAGCAATCCTGGGGGTAAAGGCGGCCGGTGCGTAAGGCTGACAACCTTAACACCTTAACGTGCCGAATGCCTAAAAGAATCTGAGAGCCTCAACCTCCTGGAACCCTCTGGGCCTCCATGACCTGTATGGGGGACACTTTACTTTTGCTCCTGTTTCAGAAGAATATTTTCTAATAATAATAGTTATGAGTTCATGGCTCTAAATTAATAGTAAATATTGCTAATATTATTAGTAAACTGTTTCATACACTGCAGAACTAATAAAATCTACTGATAATATTAGGTGTTGTTTTTCTATAAGTGTTTTTGGACCAATAGCTTATTCTCAAACCCATGTAATTCAGATTTCGCGACCATAAAATCGTGGAAAATGAATCACTCTGATTTAATTATCAATTTAGAAAAAGCTTACATACGCTATCAAAGGAATTTTTGTCATAACAAGTTTTTAGGTTAGATTAGATTTTAGTGCATAAGCCTACTGCTATCTTGAATAAGTGCCTAGCAGGTTTATTCATTTCTTAGAGTTAGTTATTATTTGTTACGTTTATGGAGAAATATGTAGGCCGAGCTGCTTTAAAATAGTAGGCCTATTGACAAAAAGACTAAGGAAAAAACACAAACAATTCACACATAACCTCCAAATCAAGCAGCTGACTAATGAACCAAACATATTAGTGAAGAGATTTTATGAGTAGTGTTCATATCTCTATGAAACAAGATTTTGTCAACTAATAAATGATACTATGAATTCAGTAATTATTAACTAATATTATTAGCAAGTTCTAAGAAACAGGGCCCAGTATGCTAATGTGGTAGTAAACATAATGAGATCTCTCACAGCGAACAAGATAAAAGGCTCTATATAAGGTCAAGTTGCGAAAAATGAACATGACCGTGCGAAATACATTCAGAATGGCACATAGCCTGCGGATAGTGACACATGCAAATGAAATCTGATGTTACTGTTAGTTAAATGATAAATATCTGAAGGTCATACACACGAAGGTAAGTTTGAGGTATAAGATTGATGTAGTGAATTCAGATTGAATTCTGCGCAATAACGAGTCTGTTTCAACCGGTTACATTGAACCGGTTCTCATAATAAATTTATTGCATTTGCACCTTTCATAGTGAAGGTTATTGTCTACAATATACTGTACTATGCAATGCCCAATTCCATCGATAAATTCTTGTAATAATGCCTATGAAGTTGTACGTTTAAAAATGAATACTGTGTTTATGGGGAGTTTCAGAAATAATGCTGTATATCATCAGTTGAATCGTTTAGAGAAAACGGAATCGCAGATCGGCTAAATAAAGAGGAATAAAATAATTAGGAAAACGCAGTGTGAGAATAGACAAAATGTAATAAATGCAATTATTATTTTACAACTTACGAGTTTTAGATAAAGAAAATCGAATCACTATAAACAAAATATATAAACATATAAATGTGTGTTTGGGAGGGGGGGGATCGGAGGCTCATAGCTGAATGCCATTTCCCGGAGGAAGAGAGAAACACATCACATTTAGAATTTCCGACGAAAGGAAGAAGGATGAAGAGGATGGAAAAAATAAACAATTTAGCCCAGAAAAGCAATATAAGGATACGGAATATTTTAACGTCTTCTAAATCTGCGGCAAAAGGCCAATAGCATAGAGGAATGCTATGGGGATTGAAACCCGAAAAAACTCTCAGCACCGACTGAAACCACGAATTTTAGGTCTATCGCGATACGAACTCGGGCACTGAGACGCAGATAACATTGTAAATAAAATTTAAAAAATATATATATATTGTTATAAAATGAGATCATTTTAAATTTAACAATCTTCAACATCATCATCATCGTAGTGTAATTACAGTAACATCCATTACCTATACTAACAAATACTAATGAAAACTATTAGGCCTATACAATAATTGTCCCTGCTTATTACTTGTTCTAACTTATTACTATTCATAATCATACTACCATATTATCTAAAAAATGAATGTGATGCAATAATATAATGAATACTGTCGCTTTACAGTTAAAACTTCTAAAATACTTTGTCAATAATAATGGAATGAGATTACAAATACCGTTGATATTTTTGTCATAATCACCTCAAACTATTAACATTATAATCAATATTACTGAGTGGTGTTTTACAATCCAATTCTTCTTCTGTTACATTTTAGCATTATCTTATTAACACTACTGAAGTAATGGCCAGCATTCACTATTTCATATCATTTTTAACCTCGCATATTGGCATGTAGCTTTATATACCTTGGCATAAATGGCCCAAAAAGTCTACAATTCTTCTTTACTGAATCCGAAACATGGGTTAAAAAATAAATAAATAAATAAATAAAAATAAAAAGCCGGATCTACTCTATTAGCAGAAACATTATTGTAAGGAATGATAAATATAATTAAACCCAGTCTTTTCGTTTAAATTAATAACGATGGAAAGAGGAATTTGGATGTGGTTTATCGTTAATGATATGGGAAAGTCACGAAGTCATAACTGCGTTCCATCGCAAAGCCTGGCCTTGCAGTGGAGGCGCGTGTCTGCGTAGAAAGAGACAGCAAAAACAAACACGTTTTTCACTCACGTGTTCTCTTGCAAATTCTCTATTTGTCATTCACAGAGGCTTGAAACCATTAATACAGACATACACAATAACTGGAGTAGATCATTACAAATCACCGTTTAGTTTAACAGTTAAGCTTCTTGCCACTTCACATTTACTTAGCTAGATAACGTGTGATGCAAGCTAACTGCTATATTCCATCAAACTGCTAAAAAAAACACCTTTAAAAACTTGTGATAGTACCCTTGAACTATATAGTTATATGACGTTTTAAAGAAGTGCTCTTCCACATCGTAGTACGAGGGTGTGTGTGTGCGTGTGTGTAAAGCGTGTGTTAGCACAAAATCAGAAAAGTCAACTCTTGATGAACACTAAGAAAAAGTAATAGGTCCCTTCAAATTTTGAATCTTCCAAAATTAATTTAACCATGCTTCATTTCTTCAACAATTATCTCGCTCTAAGAGACTCAGTCGGAAGCAATGCCCAGCCTACAGCATAAAAATGTGACAGTATCTTTGTGTTTATTAACTCTCAAAACTTCATCAAAACTATAGTGGGATGGTTTAAGAATTATTCCCTTTTCGATATTTTTAGTAACATGATTTTTCAAAATTTTATTCTAGGCAGAGTTTAAGTTAATTCGTTTAACATTTCTCATGAAAGCAGCGAAATTTTAATGCAAAAATTGATGCGCAAACAATACCGATTTCCAGCAACTGAAAGTGTAATAATAATAATAATAATAATAATAATAATAATAATAATAATAATAATAGCAAAGCGCAGCATGGCAAATATAATATATATTTAAAATAATATGAAATATATATTTAAATACTTAAAAGAAAACTTCGATAGGCCTACCTGAACCCTCAGGTTCCGGCGCAAGTGGCAGCAAACGATACCTTTTTAAGAACGATTGGTTCAACATTGCACGAAGAAAATGCACTGCATCGCCGCAAATGACTAAAGGCGAAAAAGTGGATATCATAGTGAACAGGGAATTCCAAAAAGCAATAGTCTTGTATCCTACTACACTATCAGGAAAAGAAGATTGCCTTACTTCCCATCTCTTAGTACAAATTACGGCATTCCTCTGTTTTGTTTGATAAATAACAGCCTTAATTTTTGGAGCACTTGTTGAAATTTCGAAATAATTTCACATCCTAAAATATTCTTTCCAAATATAACACTTATCACAAAATTATCAGCAATGACTAATAATTTTAAAAATTGTAATTGACTAATGCCCGGTTTCTACAAACTAGTGAATTACCTACGGGTAAATTATCCATGGACAAATAAGTTCCATTTAACCTACAATGATATAATGAGCAAGGCCTTGGAGTTGTACAGTTAATTTAATTCAGAAGGCTTTGATTCTCATTGTTTAAATATTACTATTGATCCTATGAAAGGTTAAATTTTATCCAGCCATCCATGAAAGGATAAATTAACCCGAAGATTTACCCTTGGAAAGATCTAGCCCGAGTTTGTAGGAACATTTTTTTCTGTCATTTTCATATTTACCCAGAGGACATTTATCTAGAAACTCGCCACAAGTGTATGTGATTGCTATCTTTAAATTATTTGTGTTGGTGTGGTGTTATTTTTGTGTAAATTCTGTCCATTGGATAATTTACCCATAGGTAATTCGCGAGTTTATAGAAAACGGCCATAAATGAGTGTAATAATAATGTAATGCTGCTGGTACGGGCAGAGGAAGTAGACTCGATAATGTATAAAATATTTAATTTCGTTTATACGGATACAGGCAAGCTTTAATGTAAGATTACATTCATAAGTATTCGCATAATGAATAGAGATCATATAAAAACCTCTTAACTACACTCGTTAAATATTCTTCTTAATGAAATTTCGGACGTAATAACAGATGTCATAAACACGTTGGCATGCATCTTAATGCGATTCTTTCCAAAGAAAGTTCTTAATAAGTTAGCCTACAATTTCTTTCATCTGGAGGCCACAATAATAAAATCGGAACCAGCTGATTCTAACCCACTGATCTAACCACATTCCTTACAGCTTTGACAACAGCGCTACAAGACGACACTGACTAAGCTGAAAGCCCGAATTTCCAGCTGAAAGCCCGAATTTCCAGCTGAAAGCCCGAATTTCCAGCTGAAAGCCTGAATTTCCAGGGTAAGGCCAGAGAAAAAGACCAACTTTCACCTCCAACATGATAACGCCAGGCCCCACGCCAGTTTTGCGACCACGCAACTCATTGCAAAATTCAGCTGGACTTAAGTACAGTCCCGATTTAGCGCCTTCAGACTTCCATCTTTTTGGGCCTCTGATAGATGGACTATGTGGCGAACATTTTCAAGACTTGGATGCTGTTGTCAAAGCTGTAAGCAAGTGGATAGATTCAGCTGGTTCCGATTTTTTACAAGCGCGGCATGCAGGCTCTGGTTCATCGTTGGCAAAAGTGCGTAACGAATGGTGGTGACTATGTGGGAAAATGACAGTCTGTAGCTGAAATATTGCTCTATTTAGCTGTGCTGTTGTGATTTATGTCTCTCCTGTAGTTTCCATGTAAAAAAAAATAGGAGGCATTACTTTCGGAACGACCCTCGTATTTCCATTTACTACTGGTAAAAAGAAAACAGAAATAGATGTAAACAGTAGTAATTACAGTGCATCTTTTGTTCCTCATTACAGTGAGGATAGGAGAGAAGGGGAATGTTGTAAAAAGTGTAAATATAGAGCACATACAAGGTCAGCAACCGTACGTGGCATGTTTACGCGAACATGTTTAGTGACAGCTTTGCGAATTGATTATTCACATCCGCAATGAATAAACCAAGTATGATCGATATCTTACAAGCGGTTCATTATAAAAATTCCAAAACATTATCACTGTACAGTACATCTCAAACATGTAGATAATATAATTGGATTATTCGCAATTTATCCAACTGATCTTCGTGCTTCGAATGTTCCCACTTAGAAAGACTGCAGCTCATCAAGAAAAATGTATCATTCGAATGACTTATGAGACAGTATTTTCACTAATTTTTTGCACGACTTAACTAATTAGTGGTACTTACGAATGTTGTTGCCATGTATCGTAAGTTGACATTCCCACACGCAATTTTGTTGCTATGTGCGGTAAGAATTTACTTACGGCACATCATAATACAAGCATTTATGGACAAGGCCCCCCAGGACAAATATTCGGTTCCCATAACAACAAACACATGCGAATCACTTTCTGAAATAAACATCTATCTTCAAGAATGTATATACATAATATTTTCAGGTAATTTCACAATTAATATAATTAAATTGATACAAATAATCAACATGCAAAAAATAGCATGCAATACTCGTGACGTAAGCGCAGAACGGATCTCGGAAAATTGAAAAACTCTTTCCTCGATCCGTATGCATCGCTTACGGCACTTGTATCGCAATATACTATATTGGTACATAATGAAAAACTGTGCACTCTTCATAGAATTTACTTACTAGGTAGGTTGGGCACGAAGCTGTAGCTGCAACATAAATAGGAACGAAACTAGCTACTATCCCTTTTTTGACATTTGATTTCCCTTCCTTTTATTATTAAGTTGTTATGAAAGTTGTTCGAACTGTTGTTTTTTCTTTTGATACTCTTTATCAACACATTTCCTGCATATTTGCTGACCTTTTTTCTACAATACACTATATCCGTAGACTTCCCATAGACTTAACATGGGATGAACTTTGATTTAGATTTTTTGGCGCCCTTTTTGAAAATAAAAAACCGGTCTCAGTCGCGAGCAAGCTTATAAGGTCATGTGCTTATGTTCAAAATGTGCTGTCAATTGAACATAATCGCTTAAAACTTGCGTCAGAATCTAACTAGTTTTTGGTAAGTTAATCCCTTAAAGATCGCCGCCATGGTTTGTGACCGCTGGCTACAGTTCAGCAGGCTCGGATTCGATCCCCAGTAAGTCTCGATCGGGGTGCACTCAGCCTCGAGATAGAAAAAGAAGAGCTACTTTATTGGGAAGTAGCGGCTCCGGTCACGGAAACCAATATTAACGACCATGGGCAAGCTGACCACTTACCCTCCCAATCCTGCCAACCGTTTATGGTAGATGGCGCCGTGGTCGGATGGTTGGCCTAATTGATCCAGTACCGGTACTCTTAGTAGGCTGCTGCTTCAAATAAGCAAGTCTGCAACACCTGAATGTACTAGAAAAGAAACATTCTTACAGAATTCGTACCGAAATCGTCGCTCTATGGGCGAGTTATCAAAATCGTTATTCATTCTACCCTAGTTTTGAGAATATTAGCTTCAACAATCCCGAATTAATTTTCCATTTGCTAACAGTACTGTGTATGCAATATGTGCTTCAAAATTAAGTACTAGTTGTACAGATCATAATCTTAACAAACGTCTTACCTGTTGGCATCTCCATTCGTCCGTTATCTGCAAAGGTTCCACCCTGATGGCGTTGTCCAGCCGGGACTGTTCACATCTCGCCATGTTGTTCCCGCCCTCCGCACCACTGGAACAAAAATACACGCACTCGAAGTTAGTACGACCACGAACTAGTTCACCAAAGCATTGTAGTCGACAATGCGTTTCGTTGGTAATACTTTGGGGGGGGGGGGCTACCTCATTCCAGCAGCCAATTTATTAATTCCTCCTTCCATTCTTCTGCTGTACAGTACTATGCTGTGTACGACATGTAATAGGCAATAATAATAATTCGGTAATAATAATAATAATACAGTAATAATTATTATTATTATTATAACAATAATGAAAACAATAACAACATTCATCAATTAATATAAGTTAAAATCGAACCATGGTTATATATCGAGTTTTGATGAATATTAAATTGGTTTTGATCGCTACAGCTAGAAGTTGCCATCTTTTTCACGAAATGGATAGATTTTCTAGTAGAATTATAATTTTAGGGCATTTTATAAGGTTTTCAGGTCATAAATGCCTCGCTTATAGGGCATTTTTGGTAACTTATAGGTCATCAAAATCCTTACCCTAATTATAGCATTTATCAACGTATTCAAGAGCGTCTTCTTCACTTCTGGTGTATTTGAATCTGCGTGTATGGATGGTCGCTACTCCAGCAAACTCCCGTGAAATAGGCCTACCAGTCCTCACCATACAAACGAAGATACTTCGACACACGGGCTAGGCCTTGAACAGGCTTTAGTTGTCATTCAACACTCGACTGCCAAATCATGAAGCTGGCTAAAACCGGAATGATGGAAAACCCAATTTAAAAGACTGCACAATTGCACTTAATAAGAGTACAAGCCCTTCTCTAGTGAGTTAGGATATCCAATGAGTTGTCGGCTCACTGTGACATGATTGCCAACTTCCTCATGAAGTCGCTGACCTGACTCTATTCAATTTGCCAGTCTCCAACCCGGTGCTCTGGAAATTTCGAAACGGCTGTACGTTATACCATCGAAGTTTTTGTACAAGTTTTCGCCTCCCTTTCACGTCTCATCTTTTCATGCACTGAGAATCGGTGCACTTATATCTTCGGTTACATGCATCAGCCGAATTTCTAAGCAAAATTCATATTTATTTTCAGACCCCCTAAACATAGCAGAAATATTATATTTCGCAACACTCCTTGACAAGCAATTTTAACTATACTTGATGGAACTTATTTTGCTTAATCTGACATGAAAACTATTTTTCTTGCTTATTTTATTAATTTTAATTTTTTAAAAGCACATTTTACTCAAATCTGTCACATTAAAAGGGATATTTCACTCCTGGACGTCATTATCATGGGTTTATTTTCTTTTGTCGGCTAATAGAATTACTGGAAAAAATCCGGGTTATAAAACACACTCTAGAAACAGATATTGGAAAAGAATTTACAGAAGAACTGTTGCTTTTTACATGCTTCTGTGACGTCCGGCTACGCCGAATTAACATTTTCACTTGGGCAATCGTTCTTCACTGACAGACTGGGGAGCTTTCTTTCTCTCTCTCTCTCTCTCTCTCTCTCTCTCTCTCTCTCTCAAAAAAATGAAGAAGAAGAAGGAGATGAAGGCTTCTTTTTTTTTGACACACGAAAATCTGCGGATAACTTTCTTTACTATAACAGCCGTGAATAAGTTAAGAATTCTACGACATTCGTTTATTTGGTTGTCGTGTAATTTGTTTTGAGTTAATTTGGTGCTTATTTCTTACATTTTTCGTGATTATTTGTTTGTTTATGTTAGTTTTATTTTGCTTATAAATCCATTACATTCTCAATGAACGGTTATCGATCCTTAAATTTAGTTTACTTTACCTATAAAAAACATTATTCAATAGTTCTTCAGTACGTGATCAAACATTGCTATCTTCTCCGTTTTATATTTGGTAAAGTCTTCTCTTTTCTTAGTCCACCTCTTACCATTTTCATTCCCAAATTGTCATCTATGATCCAACTTAACCAGTAGTATCCACTAACAGTTAGTAACAAGCAAATTACCCCTCACTGCAGAGAATATTGCAGATTTTACATGAGTTATTCATGCTCTAATAAATCAAATTATTTTCTCGGGGATTGTTAGCAATTTGATCTGGTATAGTATAGGCCTACCTAATTTCGTTGCCAGTACAACATTATTCTTAATATAATTAAAATCGAAAATAATGGTAATTTCCAAATTCTCATAAAATAATAGAAATACGTATATTATTAGCTGAAAATTAATAGGCTAATTAATTCTGGGTCTTGCACCCGGGACAATGGTCCATTGTACTCAAGATTTCAGAAACTTTCACTGTTGGTGTTATCAGAGGATTTCCTGGCATTTCTAATGCACAATTTCGAAATGAAATTTCCTGATGATGGTAATAAAGTGGGACACCGAAAGTTTGCCTGAAATACCATTCATCTGAAATAATTACTATAAAGAGCATTTATTTGTAAACAGATATCAAACAAAGATAAATTTTAAAATAAATAAGTAAAGCAAGTGTCTCAAATTGCTTGATGAAGAATTTTAAGTGACTAAACTGGCATAAAATGGGAGTGAACTGGACGCCTATGACAAGGAAGAAAGCACAGACTGACAATTAAGTATACAACGCCTTTAGCAGTTTCTAGCATGATTAGAAAACTTGTTAGGCCAAGCATAATGATTCTGAAGTTTCGAGTCTTTTAAAATTAAATGGCGATGGAATTATAGTTTATAATAGTTCCGAAGTCGCTAGCATTGGACAATAAGTAGAAGTCAATTGACTTATGTAACCACTTCCATCGCCTGGGGGCAGATCCAGATAAATGAGGTCGTGAAAGTTTTACTGCGAATGTCATTGTGCGGCTTTGAACGTCGCATTTTACCATCATTAATCATCACCAATGAAATCACTGAAGTAAAAGCTTATCGCCATTGCCATCAATATTCTTGCACGATCAGTCTACAGTCTGAATAACTTAATCGCGAAATTGTTAATGTATTATGAATTATGAATGTGATTATACTGCACAGAATATCGTATAACTTTTATTTTCCACTGGTATATTTAGGACCTTAGGAATAGGACTGAATTTTTTTGGCCAAAATAGCCAAAAACGCCTATTTTAGTACTTTACGCAAAATAAATACCTACACAATAATTGTCTAACCATTATAAGATGATTGTTCGCATCTTTTAGACACTTTATAAATCAGGGGAAAGCCCTGATGCGCTAAGGGCAAAGCATCCGGCAGGACACTGGGGCAAAAACCCAAATGTTATTTGGAGAAAACTCCCGGTGGGGGACCGAGGGCAAAGCTTTCTTTATGAGTCAAAGGGGGTTTAAACTTTGCAAAAATACAAAGCATACTCAACGCACAACATAGTGCAAGGAATTGTCTCTTTAGTGAAAACTTTCCAAGAAATTAATTTTTATATTCTGAAAATTACAAACAAAAATAAGTATCATGTGAGTAAACATTTTATCATGCACGCACGAGAGATTATGAGATTAACGATACATTTGCGAAAACGAAGTTCGAGCAAATTTCTGATGAAACTCGTAGAATTTATTACATGAATAAAATGTAACGGATTTTGTAAATAATAATTTTCTTACTTTGCTCTAAATATTCTGTCAGCCATAATATCACAGCACGTTGATGCCTTACGTGTCCAGTAACGAGCTGACGTTTTATCAGATAAAATTGCATGCTTGCTACTCAAGAAAGCATATTATAAGATAAACGATCGTGATTGGTCTATATCCGAGGAATTACTAAACGTTATTGGTCAATATTAAACCCTCGGCGTATGACTGGAATAGTTTCCATAATCAAACCTTACATTTAAGTATGCATGCGCAGTTTTATTAGTTATATTAAGTCCTTCACAGACTTTATTTATAACGAAAATAACGAATTATTATAAGTATTATTATAAGTATTATTTATAACGCAATATTTAAGAAATGTGAAGTGAGCCCTTTCAAAGGGATGGGGATATTTGAAAAGTAAACATATTTTAATATTATTAATACGATCACACATAATAAAGAAAACATGATGAATTTTGATACACTTGTTTCATATAATTCTGCCCACCCAGCAAATTTCAAAGCAATTAGTTGAAAACTAGACAAATTTTTAAAACTCAGTCCTAGTATCCCTTAAGGGGGGACATACAGCTTTCGCTGAAATTTATAGGTGAAAAATAGGTGAATTTCATAATTATTTTTCCTCAGCAATGAATTGCTCTACAATTTTGCAATCTGACATACTCTTTATTGACTGCTTCTAAAATTGCAAAGTATTTTCAAAATTAATAAAACTATTACAGTTAGGCTATGGGTAATTGTTGTTGCAAAATGGCAGCCACTTTTCGTGCACTAAAATGCCATTTCCGTGATTATTTCCACAAATGGCAATATTTTTGAGTGATTCTTTTTTCTATCTATTTGAAAACATCATATGAACATCCTCATCTACAATCTTTGGAATATCTACAGTATAAGTATTTTTTAAATCATTTTTTTTGCATTTTCTTTTTCACTAAAATACATATATTAAAAAAAGTATTAAAGTTAAAAGAATAATTGTACATAGTGTTGTTCATATGATATTAACAAATACACAGAAAAATAATCACTAAGAAATAATGATGTTTGTGGAAGTTATCAAGGAAACGTCATTTCAGTGCATGAAATGTGGCTGCTATTTTGAAACGATAACTACCCTTAAATGTAACAGTTTGATTAATTATGAAAATAGTATGCAATTGTAGAAATAGTCGATAAAGAGTATGTCAAATTGCAAGATTGCAGTGCATTTCATTGCTGAGGAAAAATAATAATAATAAGTTCACCTATTTCTCACCTATGAATTTCACCGAAAGCTGTATGTCCCCCTTAAAAGATTCTCTTCACTAACCTGAGGTGGATACACAAAAACACAAACAGTAAGTTAATTATACAAAGTTGATTAAATAAAGGTGCCGCTAACAATGTATCAACAGATAGCTAATTACAGTTTAATAGATGATTATAAAGACAATAGAAATGAATATATTGAAACTATAATAATATACTATTTAAAAATAATAAACTTCGCCATTATGGTTGTACACTGAAGTAAAAGTAACAGAAATAATACAAAACTACAGACGGAAAATGTATAATATTATGTACATAATATGGAAATTATTGCTAATTTCATGAAGATATCTTTAGAACTTGAGTGCGATTACATTTTGCAGCAAGAGTAGGTTTAAATAAATAAAAAAAAGAATAAATATACAAATTTCAAAACGAAATCAACTTAAAAAATAAAAAAAGTATAGTGTAGACATTATTAAACCAACCACATAACTTCAACAATGCAACTACACTAATTTTAGGACTCTAACCCCAATTCGGGACTTTTGGGTTATTAAAATTAAACAATTTAATAATAGGCCTACACTAATTTTAAACTAAACACTTCGAGATAATAGGAACTAGAAATTCTTTCCCTAATAATAGAAACGTGAAAATATACCACTTCCATAAAGTTATTAAAGTTACCTTTAATTCTTTGCAAGACATAGAAAAGTTTCAATGCTGTACCCAACTGAATAACTGGTTTCAGTAGAATACCCTACAGTGGCGGACGCAGGGGGGGATAGGGGGATATATCTCTCCCCCCCCCCCCCCGAAATTTGAAAAAAGGCTATATATGCACTCTAAGTGGCCAGATTTATAAACTAATTATATAAGTTATGTAAGTTAATTAATTTTTTTAGTATTCTTTCTACCTATTCAACCCCCCCCCGAAAAAAATTCTGCGTCCGCCACTGATACCCTAAATTCCTTCCCTCACTTATTATGAGACAAATTAAGACCAATTCTAAGAACAAGAAAGTAGTAATAATATCCCTAGTCAACTAACTGCAAATCAACACTTGTCTCACATTCCTATCAGAGCTGTGTAATTTCCAATGGAAAATTTTAATCAACGCTTATGTTGAAATGGACTCTTCCATATTTGGAAACGAAATCCTATATCCTCTTTCATCTTCTAAATCCTACCTTATTTCACAGTTTCAAGTGTAAAATATCCTAATAAAAGGCAGTGATGGGAATAATTGAGTAAAAGTAACCGGATTACATGTAATTACTCTTTTGGTTCCATTTTCTTGTGATCACTACTTTTCAGTAATTATTACATTGTAGTATCGACATGTATCGAATTGAGAATTTGGCAACGTCGCTTTCTTATATAGGCCTATAGGCTATTTTAAATATCTGTCGTCTACTCAAAGCACAAATAAGATATACTAAATAGCAACTTTTTTTTCCATTTTAAAACCTAGATGGCCTCCTTATCACTGCCTTCATCCACTTCTAAAGCACATTAGGCTACTAATAAAAAAATAAAAAAATACGCACACACACACACACAAGTAAATCAGTGCTTAGAATAAGAGAATTAAGCGGCATGCTTAATGTAGAATTTGAATTAGGATGGATATATATGCATTCATGAACCACAGATTATTGTCTCTGTTGGACATTTTTCTCCTATAATATTCTCATGTTATGTCCAACAGAGACAATGATATGTGGTTCATGAATGCATTATCTTGAATGTTAACTGTACAATAACAGTGGAAGCCCGTTCACAAAAATCACTAATTAGTGTGCTCACAGTACTGCATATGACATAACTAGTCCGTCAGTGAGGTAGATCATTAAGGGCAACAAGTCATAGGAGAGAGGTTCCATCTGGCGCAGTGAAGTGAACTCTGGCTTAGCTCAGTTGGTAGAGCATTGGCACGGATAGCCAAAGGTCTTGGGTTCAAATCCCAGTGTCAGAGGAATTTTTCTCCTATAATATTCTCATGAATTTGATTTAGATTTTAAAATTTATTTTTGATATGACTTCCATTATTGAGTAACAGTTGGCACAGGCACATATTTCAAGTACCTAATACGTAAACCTTTTTTCTGACAATTTTATTCATTTCTGTCTTGAACTCACCGGACAACAGGATATAGGTCTACATGCTTCTAGTGAAAACGTACAAAGTTTCAAGGTCGAATATAATACTTTCCCTACCACAGGTAGCGTAAGAAGATGTAAAAACGGCACTATATTAATTCTGGATACTAATTCGGGTAAATATATTTCAATGAAGTATAAGGTAAATTAATTTAATGGACATACTATAGTGTGAGAGCGGTTAGCATTGCTGATAACAGATTCGAAGGCCATGTACATTCCGAGGAATCTCTTCGGAGTTTTCTGGAAAGTAACACACTCACTTAGCCCCAGGGCTGCATGTTAATTTTTTTTTTATAAAGTTGATTTGGTGAAGTAAACCGTTGTTACTTATAGGTAACTTATAACACTGTACCTTGAGTGTCGGTTTTAGTAGTCCTACAGAAAGAAAGATATAGGCTAGATGACACAGCTCCCGAACAAGTTATATCCTTCTTTACTGAGGAAAAGGATTAGTTTTTACAATTCGGATGTCCTAATGTCATGTGGTCCAATTCTTTTAGTTTAGGACCGGACTTTTTTCTCAACATAGGCCTATACCGATAACAAACGTTATATTTTAGGTCTTTCCGTTGTTCTTTATTATTATTATTATTATTATTATTATTATCATCATCATCACTCAAGGAGGCAAGAAAGCATAACTTTTTTAACGAACGGCATTGCTTCAATTTCTTTTTCAACAAGCAATTATTTAAACTATTTATGAAATGGGAGCGATTTGTGTACAATCTGCATTTTTTTTTTATCGGAACAAGATAACTACAAAATAATAAGTAATATTCCAAATTTCGGTATGATTGTGGACTAATAATTTCAGCAATATAAATATCTAATTATACAAATGTATACTAAAAATTAAAATACTTCAGTCAAATAAAGTGCATTTAGTAATTCCGTATTTTTGTCTCACACACTACGAATAAGGGAAATTACCTTAACACAGAGATATATAAAGTAATGCTTAATAATAATAATAATAATAATAATAATAATAATAAATATTTTAAGTTTTTATTTTTAAAAATACTTAATTTTTCAATTTCTCAATCCGTACCATGTAATTGCTCATCTACGAATAATAATAATAATAATAATAATAATAATAATAATAATAACAACAACAAATATTTTAAGTTTCTATTTTTAAAAATACTTTAATTTTTTCAATTCCTCAATCCGTACCATGCAAATGCTCATCTACGAATAAAGTTGAGGGCTATAGAGAAAAACGAAGGTCGCCAATTGGACAACACTGTATCTAATGGTAGTAAGTCACAGCACTGACTCTACTAATAACTTCTTACTGACCTAATCCTGAATGACAATGAGACATGCAAAAACACAAGCAAAAATAAACTTTTCGAAATTAAAAATCAAAACGCACCTTGTGTGAAAATGCTGCGTATATGAGTGTATGACCTCGGATGCTTAGAATACTGCACAGTGGTGTCAATAATTGGTGAATGAGAACTTGAGTTTATGGCAAGAAAAGTTGTCTCACACACCGGTAGCGAAGAGAGACGGGAACTAACTGAACTGATCCGAACCACGCGGTTGTTTTCGCTGGAACTAGGCACCGCCTCCAAGGCATCAGCGAATAGCAAACCCGTGTTTCGCGCACCCGCGAAGGATGGATAAAAACACTACGTAACTAAAACAAACGTAGGTCAGTACAAGTTGTATAACCTAATAAGTAATCGCACGAACGGTGCGAAACGCGGATGGAGGTATAATGTATAGAAGTAGGAGACTCGATCTGTATCTGTCTGAACCTTGACATAGTTATGTCTCGCCGAAATTTTGACCTTAACCATGGAAATTCGAGGCTGGGAACAGATTACGTTACAATGAAAACCGCTGACAGAGGAGAGGTTGATAACGTCCATGAACTGCTTTAAACACGCCCAAACTTCCTGACCGGATATTTCCGCAGCTAGTGACTTATCAGTAAAGCTGAGATTTCTTAGTTACATACTTCACTCTTCACCTTAAAACCATAAACGACCATGGTATGCCATATGACGACTACTTTAGTGAAGTTTCATATTACGTATTTTTACGTATTTATAAGCATTTAAAATATTTAATGTTATGCCAGAACCACGAATGTACAAAAATTAATCACGAATGTGTCGCATTTGTTATTGTAGCATAAAAAATAAAGCAGAACTTGTACTTTCATGAAAATGAAACTAATTATTATTCACCAAGAAAAGAAAATACAACGTTCGTGGTTCCTACAGAACAAAGATTAATGTAAACAGATGCCAGCAATGCACTGAAGTCAAAATCTGAATTTTTGCACATTCGTGGTTTTGGCATAACAGAGACGAATTCTTGCGATATTATGTGAAATTAAATATTTAAAATTAAAATTTCATATTTAATATGTGTCAATTGGTTTGTTGAAATTCAAAGTTGAAGCCAAAATTGTTACTTGCCACAAAAGATGGCAGCTCCTTAAAAGGAAGATCTTAAATGGGTTATAACAAAGACTCCAGTTAACTGTAGTATAGGTTTTGACAAGACATATCAATTTTTTTACAAGCAACTGGAAGTTCAGGGCAGGTTTTGCTGAAGATACATTTATTGTCCGCATTTTTGGACTAATATTTACAGTGGGTTAAAAGGTGATGGTGGTTTTGAAAAGGAACTCTACATAATTAACATTTCGCAGTATACATTCAATTCTAAACGGAGATGGCCTATTATTGATCCTCCCAAAAAGATTTTCTCAGAAAATATTCCTTTTCTAAAATTAGCCCTCATTATGCCACGCCTGTCTTTCTGACATTTAAATCAATCACCGGCCTAGAGATCTTGTGCTGATAAATCGATTGTTTGTGTCTTAACATAATAATAAAACAATAGTATTAAAGATGTGAAATTAAATATTTTTTCAACACATGTCATTATTTTTCGCTACACACACACATACAGTATATATATATATATAAATTTCAAACGAAACTAGGTCTACGTAAAAAGTTCTGGCTCTATTTATCAGTTCCCAACAATACTGAAAATATAAATAAATAAACCAAGCAATTTGTATACGTTGCTTGGCAAAAGTTCGAAGGAGTTACAAATGTCTTCAAGTACAGTTACAATATATTATACAACTAACAAAATGGGTAAATTAAGCAAGGTGAATGTTAAGTAAGTTTAAGGGATAAACTATAAGTAATAATAATAATAATAATAATAATAATAATTGTTCCGTCTAGCATTCGTGTTGCTATGGCAACAGGCTTGTGACTTCGTTTGTTTTATTTTTCTTGTTGTGTCTTCAATATAATTTTAAATATGAACTTACTTATCTGTTTGTTCTTTCTCCCATCAATTCTCATAAGAAATGACATTTGACTGTCGCATCTTTCATTTTTTGGATAGTCATGTTATAATCTCCAACCCAAAGTTTCAGTCTGATTATTTTTTAGTATATTTTATTCATAATTTTGTGTTTTTAAAGAAACAATTCAGTTTTAAAGTAATGCTATTAATTCTCTTATTTATGTTCTAGTATTTTAATGTAACTTAATTGATTTATTTCCAAGATTAATTATTTATTGTTTTTCTTGGCCAATGGGATTCTTGCTTTACGTCACATGTCGTGACGTCTGTCATTCTTGCTATTCATTCTTATTCACTCGTTCGAAGTTTTCGCCAGGCTAGTTTTCAGTTCAGAATTCTGAATCTAGTTATTATTGTCGAGCTGGGAATTTGAAGTTTCCCAGCCCTAGTTATTGCAGAGACGCAATTTAGTACATTCATCAAAGTAATTTATTTGTGATTTAATTACAAATGTGTGAAGCCAAGTTTTTTACTTCCTTGATCAAACCGTATGGACTTGAATGCGTAACTCATTAAGTAAAAGGATTTACTGTAAGTACTGCTGTGAAGTGAATATTTCAGAGTGCTTAATTTTAGTTGCAGTGTCGAAGCAACATCTAAAGGTTCTTCTTTTCGGTCGAAGCAGCAAGTCGACCTTAAAATAATTTGCTGATAGTGCGCATTCACTTCAAGAATAGTGAAATTCTTTCTCAGTCGTCCGAGCAAGCGCGACTATAAAAATTGCTCTGCTCTGGTCCTCCGAGCTATTCATCAGTCTTATAAGGCAAGCATGCCTTATTTTCCAGAAGGAGCTTACTAAGTCGTCTCCCCTTGACTTCATCAACATTTCATCTTCTTCGGCACCGCTAGGAAGAGGAATTTATTTGTAAAGCAAGATACAAAATTCCATCTTGTATTTTAAAGGGTCTATTTATCATTTTGTCCATTGTGCTCTTTGTATCTTTCAAGGGGCTCAATAAATGTATTTAAACTTGACTTAGTGTAGCATCCTTCAAACCGGAGAGGTTTCCCCGTGTCCCTATTTCGCCTGCGAGCTACCGTGGGAGCGGGAACATCTCTTTGTGGTTCCTCCGGGCCTAGATATGACCCAGAGGCCTATGGTTGAAGATGCATTGATAGTTAGTGACCTATAATTAACGTAAAGTAACTATTCAATTAACAGTTTGAATTTGTCTTGGTCACTTATTACAGAGACCTCAGTGATTAGCCACAATTCTAGTCATTCTTATATATCAATCTTGTTCTCCCGGTATAGTTTGCCGCCGGTGTGAGACGCTACCATCAGTAGCCATCAGTAATAAGTAGTTTAAAGTCAGTTGCTATAAGTATCTGTGGTTCTCCTCCGCATTGCGTTTGAGGGAGGTCTCTGACAGATTTCAATTAAGTTTTTGGTACTTTCTTGTAAAGTGTAAACATTTACATCTGTGTACTTACACCTGTACAGCTACACACTATTTCTTTGTCTACTCGTATGCTCCTATGCGGGCAACTCACTCCATTCTTATAAACAAACCTTAATTTGTCATTGTTGCACCGGCTCTAGGCGGGCAACCTATTTAATTCAGACATTGTATAAGCAAGTCACTATGTCGAGTCCAGACGGTTTGACGGCTCTTAAAGCCAAGCGAGTTCCCATTAAGGCCCAGATTACGCGGCAGGTTAATGTCATTAGTAATTTAGCTATTGAGGATGTCACATATCCTGAACTCAAAAAGTATGAGTCTAAGTTAGACGAACTTGCAGCTAAGTTCGACCTTCTGCAGACTGAAATCGACGGTGTGGATTATTCTGATGCTGAAGAAGCCTATAGGGCAGAAGTCGACGCCGTCATTTCCAGAGGCAACTCTCAGTTGTGTAAATTTCTTCAGGCCTTATCTGACAAGGAGGCCCTGGCCCAGGCCGAAGCTAAGAGAGCGGAGGTCCTGGCCCAGCAGGCCCTTGCAGAAAGGCAGGCTCAGGCCCAGCTGGCTTTAGCCGAAAAGGAAGCTGAGGCTAAGAGAGCCGAAGCCCAGGCCCAGCTCGCCCTGGCCCGTGAGGAAGCCGAAGCTAAGAGAGCGGAGGCCCTGGCCCAGCAGGCCCTTGCAGAAAGGCAAGCCCAGGCCCAGCTCGCCCTGGCCCGTGAGGAAGCCGAAGCTAAGAGAGCGGAAGCCCACGCCCAGGCCGAAGCTGCCCAAAAGGTTAAAATAAGACGCTTCGAGTACTTGCAATCGCAACTTCTGCGTCAAATGCAGATTATGCGAGAGTACGAAATCGAAGATCTCACTACGCTTCATGAGGCGCGCATTCGCCGCTCTGAATTCGTAGAGGTCTTCAAGGCCTACAAGTCAGATTATGCTCAGGTGGCCATTGACGAGGCCTACCAGGATAATGAATTCGACTTTCACGCAGTGGAATCTGATTATTACAAAGTCATCAGTTTCTTTGACTCCATGATAGCTGAAAGGAAACAGCTATATGAACCCGAGCAGGCGCAGACTGCCAGTCAGCGCTCTTCGCTTGACCCTGTCACGCCGTTGTTACCGAAACTCCCCGAAATCCGTCTTCCTCAGTTCAATGGGAACCCCTCTGAGTGGATCGAGTTTCGTGACACTTTCTCGTCGTTGGTAATTCAACACAGGCACATTTCGGACATGGACAAGTATCAGTACTTGAAGTCCTGCCTGTCATCAGAGGTTAGTACGGTCATTCAGAATATTCCTGTCTCTGCTGCGACTTTCCAAGTGGCGTGGCAGACTTTGATTGATAGGTTTGATAACGATCGGCTAATCGCCAACACCCATCTGGACAATCTCTTCTCTCCCCCTCAGATTGAGAGGTATTCTGCAGAATCCCTGCAGAAATACCTGGATCATTTTATAAGCACAGTGCATGCACTGAATTCCCTTAATACAGAAGTGGAGTTGTCAGATCTGATTATTACCAGAATTATCATCGACAAGCTTCCGATGAACCTCATCAGAGAATGGGAGTCATCTGTCAAAATAGGGAAGCTCCCTACTCTCAAGGAGTTATTTGTCTTCTTGGAAAGCCGAGTTCGCATACTGCAGATGACTGATGCTGCCACGAAAAGTCAGGCTGCTAAGTCAGTTCCGAGCTCTCCGGCTCCTTCCAAGTCAAAGTCTTCTTCTCCGAGGCCTAAATGTCTCTGTTGTCGTACTGCTGTGCATGACCTGTTTTCATGCAGCGACTTCAGGAGCATGACTTTCGCTCAAAGAGACCAGTTTGTTAGAGACCGCAAACTGTGTCGCGTATGCCTGTATAGTCAAGGGCATGCCAACAATTGTAGGACTTTTCAGTGCAGGAGATGTGCTGGGAGACATAGCACATTCCTCCACGACCCGACTAGCGATAGTCACCAGGCTGCCAACACTGCAGGTGTTATGGCTTCTAGTCAGACCCAGCAGCGCTGCTTGCTTCCTACTGCTACTGTCCGCATCCTGGACTCAGACGGCTCGCCTGTTGAGGCCACAGCCCTCCTCGATAGTGGTTCAGACTGCAATCTTATTAGCGACAGGCTGTTTAGGCGTCTTGGACTAGCTCCTCATGCGCAGCGGACTACGCTAGCGGGAATTTTGTCCACTAATGTTAGCACACATAAGCTAACCAGCATCACGATTCAGTCGCGAGTGACTTCATGGCGCTACAATGCACAGGCCATTGTCGTTCCGGAGATTTCGGAGAAAGGGTTCCCGAACTCTTTCATTGAGACCAAAGATTGGAACATTCCTCCGAATCTCCCCTTGGCTGACCCAGTTTTTAGTCGTCCTAAGTGTGTCGATCTACTTCTTGGAGTGGAGATTTGCGCCCAAGTGGTGTGTCCAGGGCAAATTTCCACCTGTGAGTTACCTACGATTCAGAACTCGCACCTTGGTTGGTACTTCGCCGGGAAACTGCCCTCTGCGCCTTTCCCTTCACAGCGTTGCCATACTTCCAATGGTCATCGACGCCGATCCACGGCTAAGCGTTATCTTGAAGCAAGCCCCAATGAGCCTGAATGCTCGGAGGCTATGTCTTCTAATTACTCAGCCTTCCTAACTGCTGACCAGTTAGTGAGTAACCAGCTTTCCCGGTTCTGGGAGTTAGAACGAGTGTCTAACTCAGCCCCCTTCCCTGACGAGTCAGTTTGTGAACAGCATTTTGCTGCCAATACTCAGCGTGACTCCGATGGGCGATACATTGTAAAGTTGCCCTTTGTATCAGCTCCAGAATCCCTGGGGAGCACAGTGTTACAAGCTCAGAAGAGATTCTTCTCATTAGAAAAAAGACTGTCTTCAAATGAAACCCTTCGAGAGGAATATAACAGGTTCATGGATGACTATCTGAAATTGGGTCACATGAAGCCTGCCTCTCGGAGTTCACTCGGGAAATATGAGTATATTATCCCGCACCATCCCGTCTTGAAGCCTTCCAGCACCACGACAAAACTCAGGGTAGTTTTTGATGCTTCAGCGAAGTCTTCTAACGGGAGGTCACTCAATGACATCCTTGCGGTAGGTCCGGTGGTGCAACCTGACCTCTTCTCGATTCTCCTACGCTTTAGGTTCAATCCAGTGGCGTTCACAGCGGACATCGAGAAGATGTATAGACAGGTCTTAGTCCATCCCGACCACCAACCTCTCCAGCAGATTTACTGGAGAACTTCTGTGTCAGACCCTATTCAGCTGTTTGACCTAACCACGGTCACTTATGGCACTGCTTCTGCCTCCTTCCTGGCAACCAGAGCTCTTAAACAGCTAGCCATCGACGAGGGAAGCAAGTTTCCTGTAGCAGCCTCCATCATAAACAATTCCATCTATGTCGATGACATAGTGGCCACAGCTGCTACGCTGTCTGAGGCCAAGGTTATTGTCTCTCAGCTGAGAGAGCTTCTCCCCCTAGGTGGATTCAATCCTCGTAAGTGGAGTTCCAATTCTGTGGAACTGCTCCAAGACGTTCCTCCTGAGCTGCGGGAGTCTCTCGACCACAGAACCTTTGGTGATTCTGACACCTCCTCCATAAAGGCGCTAGGCCTCATATGGCAACCTTCTGACGATATGCTCAGGATCGAAACTTCAGTCGATCCCTCCAAGCCATTCACCACCTGTTCCAGAAGGACATTGCTATCTTGTATAGCCTCTATTTTTGACCCCCTTGGTCTGATATGCCCTATAGTGTCCTACTGCAAGATTCTGTTCCAATCTTTGTGGAAGGAAACTACTTCATGGGACCAGCCCATTCCTTCTGCGGTCGCCGACAAGTGGCGCAAGATTCACAACCAACTTCAGTTCATCTCCAGCATCGCTATCCCTCGGCTAGCATTACAGCAGAACTTCGTATCTGTGCAGTTGCACGGTTTCTGTGATGCTAGCGAGGTGGCTTATGGCGCCTGTCTGTACCTACGATCTACTAATCACCTCGATAAGGCCAAGAGCTGTCTGCTTTGTGCCAAGTCTAGGGTTGCCCCTTTGAAGGCAACGACTATACCTCGCCTTGAGTTGTTGGCAGCTCACTTGTTGGCAACGTTAGTTCACCGGGTGTTACCTGCGTTGCAACTTTCTATAAGTTCAGTACACCTGTGGAGTGACTCCAAGGTTGTACTTGGTTGGTTAAACCATTCACCTTCTAAACTGAAGACTTTCGTGGCTAACAGAGTCGCGGACGTCCAAGAATTCACTGCCATTGAATCTTGGTCGCATGTGTCATCTAAGGACAATCCCGCTGATCTCATCTCTAGGGGAGCCACCCCTTCTGACCTACTTAACAACTCTCTGTGGTGGTCAGGCCCTTCTTGGCTTACTGCCGACTCCACTCAGTGGCCCAGTTTGCCCACTGAGCTCGAGTCTTCGTCTCTCCCAGAGGTGAAGATAGCAGCGCTAGTCACCATCAAAACCTCTAGCTTAAGCCCATGGCTGACTAAGTTTTCACACTTGAAAACAATCAGGGTCATGGCTTATGTGCGACGTTTCATTAATAATTACTTGAAACTCAAGTCACCTATCAATGGCCCTTTGCTGCCGTCAGAGCTTACTGAAGCTTTGCATTCTTGCATTAGAATCATTCAAAGGAATGCTTTCAGAAAGGAAATTCAAGCATTGTCTTCCTCGCAAGATTTGCCTTCTTCTAGTAAGATCCGGCAACTATGCCCCTTTATTCAGGATAACATCCTGCGTGTAGGTGGACGTCTAAGTCGGTCCAACCTACCCTTTGACAACAAGCATCAGATATTACTTCCTGCAGAGCATGCTTTCACCAGGCAGTTAGTTCTCCATGTGCACTTGCATCTAGGTCATGCAGGACCTCAGCTAGTCATCTCACACTTGCGAGAGTCGTATTGGATCCCTTGCATTCGCAAGCTGGTTCGCAGTGTACGGAGGCGCTGTAGTGTTTGCTTCCGCTTTGAGGCTCAGACTTTTCAGCAAAAGATGGCTGATCTGCCTCCTGAGAGAGTAAATCCTCTCCCTCCTTTCACAAACTCTAGTGTGGACTACGCCGGTCCATTCTCTCTCAAGTTTGGTGGCCCGCGGTCCAAGGTGACTACTAAAGCCTACGTTGCTATTTTTGTCTGCATGTCCACGAAGGCCGTACACGTTGAGCTAGTGACTTCGCTCACCTCACGTGCCTTCCTGGCGGCATTGTCAAGGTTCACAAGTCGTCGTGGAATTCCAAGTTCAATCACTTGTGATAATGGTAGAAACTTTGTCGGAGCCCACGCCGACCTGCAGAACCTCTCTAGGCTTTTGATGTCATCAGAACATCACTCCGCAGTGCAAGACGCCACTGCGCATTTGAACATTCATTGGCGTTTCTTGCCTCCTCACTCTCCACACATGGGAGGGCTTCATGAGGCGGCAGTACGCTCTTTGAAGTTCCACCTGAAGAGGATGTCCTCGTCCTGTAAGTACACTTACGAGGAGATGTCTACTGTTCTCACACAAATTGAGTCATTCTTGAATTCACGTCCTTTGATGTCGTTATCTGAGGACGTGGATGACTTTGGATATTTGTCTCCCGGCCACTTTCTTATTGGCAAGCCCATTGTATCGGTGCCCAGTCCTGACCTCTCTGGTGGGTACAGCCTGCGTTCCCGTTGGAACCATCTTCAGCAGATGGTCACTTGTATTTGGAAGAAGTGGTCCGTGGATTATCTCCACACGCTACAGCGTCGTGCAAGGTGGCATAAGGTACTGCCAGACGTTCCTTTGGGTACCCCTGTATTGGTTCTCGAGGACAATGTACCTCCTCATAGGTGGGTGCTTGGTCTGGTGCACCAAGTACACCCAGGCCCAGACGGCCTTGTCAGAGTTGTCACTGTGCGCACTGTCTCAGGCACTTATAAGAGGCCCCTCATCAAGTTGGCTCCTCTGCCTGTCAGTGAAGAGGGACAGTGACACCTGCTTTCATTCAGAGTGCTGATGCCGGACGCATCCCACTCCACCGATTTTGACTTTATTGCGACTTGATAGTTGTTTTGGCCTCGAATTCCTTGCATTCACGAATTTGCTTGACGTCACATTCTGTTAGATAATTTCACGAGCGAAATTATCGCGGGCAATATGTTCCGTCTAGCATTCGTGTTGCTATGGCAACAGGCTTGTGACTTCGTTTGTTTTATTTTTCTTGTTGTGTCTTCAATATAATTTTAAATATGAACTTACTTATCTGTTTGTTCTTTCTCCCATCAATTCTCATAAGAAATGACATTTGACTGTCGCATCTTTCATTTTTTGGATAGTCATGTTATAATCTCCAACCCAAAGTTTCAGTCTGATTATTTTTTAGTATATTTTATTCATAATTTTGTGTTTTTAAAGAAACAATTCAGTTTTAAAGTAATGCTATTAATTCTCTTATTTATGTTCTAGTATTTTAATGTAACTTAATTGATTTATTTCCAAGATTAATTATTTATTGTTTTTCTTGGCCAATGGGATTCTTGCTTTACGTCACATGTCGTGACGTCTGTCATTCTTGCTATTCATTCTTATTCACTCGTTCGAAGTTTTCGCCAGGCTAGTTTTCAGTTCAGAATTCTGAATCTAGTTATTATTGTCGAGCTGGGAATTTGAAGTTTCCCAGCCCTAGTTATTGCAGAGACGCAATTTAGTACATTCATCAAAGTAATTTATTTGTGATTTAATTACAAATGTGTGAAGCCAAGTTTTTTACTTCCTTGATCAAACCGTATGGACTTGAATGCGTAACTCATTAAGTAAAAGGATTTACTGTAAGTACTGCTGTGAAGTGAATATTTCAGAGTGCTTAATTTTAGTTGCAGTGTCGAAGCAACATCTAAAGGTTCTTCTTTTCGGTCGAAGCAGCAAGTCGACCTTAAAATAATTTGCTGATAGTGCGCATTCACTTCAAGAATAGTGAAATTCTTTCTCAGTCGTCCGAGCAAGCGCGACTATAAAAATTGCTCTGCTCTGGTCCTCCGAGCTATTCATCAGTCTTATAAGGCAAGCATGCCTTATTTTCCAGAAGGAGCTTACTAAGTCGTCTCCCCTTGACTTCATCAACATTTCATCTTCTTCGGCACCGCTAGGAAGAGGAATTTATTTGTAAAGCAAGATACAAAATTCCATCTTGTATTTTAAAGGGTCTATTTATCATTTTGTCCATTGTGCTCTTTGTATCTTTCAAGGGGCTCAATAAATGTATTTAAACTTGACTTAGTGTAGCATCCTTCAAACCGGAGAGGTTTCCCCGTGTCCCTATTTCGCCTGCGAGCTACCGTGGGAGCGGGAACAATAATAATAATAATAATAATAATAATAATAATAATAATAATAATAAAAGGTAAAGTGATCCCCATACAGGCCATGGAGGCCCAGAGGGTTCCAGGAGGTCAAGGCTCCCAGATTTTGGACATTCGACACGTGAAGGTGGTAAGGTTGTCAGCCTTACGCACCGGCCGCCTTAACCCCCAGGATTGCTCCTGGTACTCATTTCTGTTAGAGGCTGGTTCGAGACCAGGGCCATTGTGCCACCAGAAGGATTAGGCCAATTGAAAAACTCCAACGACCTCATCGGGAATCGAACCCGCGACCTTCCGACTTGTAGCGCAGCGCCTTAACTATAACTATAATAATAATAATAATATTAATAAATATATACAAAATATACTCTAAAATCAAAGAATATTATTATTAGGCATATTGAATGTTAGTGGAATAATTTGTTAATAACTTATTGAAAAAGTTCCATTTTTTGGCGAATGAGTGTTTGGAGGATTAAGTATTTATCTCGTAAGTGACAACCTCATAAAATATATTACCATTTTCAAAAACAATGGATTTATACTATTAGATTTAAAAGCTGTGCCTAATATCCTTAATACTGTGCCCTTATACTGGAATCCAGGATTAAAACCGTGCACGTTTTCTGTCGAGTGATTATCCCGAACTACGGTATGTGACACCAATATCTTGACTATTTGAACCCTAATATGTAATAAATTAATAAATAGTTGAAAGAAAGGTTATCCTGTTAAGACCAAGATATGAAGTCGATGATAACTTTACGAAATATTTTAACATGTATCAGTATCCAACTAACTTAGCTAATCATCTTAATAAAAATAGCTGGATGTAAACAGTTAATCAATCATATGATTGACATTTCTCGTCTTATAATGGAATTAAAAAGGCCTGTCGTCGAGAATCGGCCCATATCTCGATAAACCTGACCTTAGCAATGATCCTCCGAGACCTTGATAAAAAGTGCCAATATCTGCCTGGCTTTAATCCTTTCCAGAAGAACAACAAATGTCATCTCCTAAGTCCCGTGACTGAAGTCATTAGCTTGTATGTCAACAACCGTCACTCAAAGCGGAGTTAGATTATACTGGTATGCACGTGCTACGATTAAGGATCTATTTTGGCGTAAATAAAAATGATAAACTTCGGTACAAGAGTTGAGTTAATTTCGGTATTATTTCGAAAAAAAAGCATACAATTTCGGTGTTATTTAGCATTCAAACCAGATAGATTTATGGTTCATGTGGTGCAAAACATTGCACACTTCTAAAAAAATCACTAGGCCTACATAACATAGGCCTATCGAGGATGTACATACAGAGGAAATGACTGGGCACCAAGATTCAGCTGTTTTTATGTTAAAATAAAAATATAAAATAAATTAACCGTCCTAAATTCAGGTAGGCCAATGAAGTAGCAAAAATCAATTTATTCTCCATTCTATAATCTGAATCTTTTCATTTTAATTGAAAAATACGGTTTGTAGTATATTTCTTTGGTTCTTTTCACTTAGTCCTAGGCAATAAGTTATCACTGACATACTTCATACCTTTCAACTCAAAATTTACTTGCTTAATTGAATATGTATTCTATCAATGTGCACATATTACATTTATCCCACTTTCTATAAACATCCCTATAGACATTCCCTTTGACGTTTCCACAGCTGAGGGTTAGGCCGCTCGCCTTCCACCGCTGGGACCCGGGATCGAATCTCGGTGGATCTTTGTGGAATTTGTGGTGGACAAAATGGGTTGGGGCAGGGTTTTTCGAGGTGCTCCCGTTTCCCCTGCCATATATTATTCCACCGTAGCTCTATTCATCTTAGTATGACCACTGGTTGCAATTAAGGAATTATTACAACTCCCTTCTTTCAAATGGACGAGTATTTAACAATTTTGTTTCAAAATGGGTAACGTACGAACCCTTACGATTTTAATATTAAGCTTATAATAATATTAATAATTTTATCATAGTATGGGCACAGAGCCATAGAACATTCAAAGCATTTTCAAGAATAAGTTTAACTGCTGCTTAGAAACAAAATTCTGCACTGATTACTTTTTCAGGGTGTCCACGGAAATTTCAAAATGAATTTCCCTGACTTTCCATGACCATAAACTTACATTTCCCTGACCACAAGAACCAATGTTTACAAAGTTCTTTATAAACAAAACAAAAATCCAGCTTCCTCCATCCCCATGACAAAATTAAGAAATGATTAGCTCAAGTACTGAAAAGAAAACTACTTACACGGTCTGGGTTACAACAGACTGGAACAAAACACATGTCCCTCACATTTCACTTTACAAAATTCCCTGACTTTCCCCGACGAGTTCAATTTCCCTGACTTTCCATAATGTGGACATGTTTTTCCTTTTTTAAAAACTAAAACCTTTATATTTTTCAGCACGCGAAATTCTGAAATGCGTCGTTTGAGATAACCGTTAGGAGGTTAACCATCTACACTGTTACATATTCCATACTGGACGCACTGTAACTACAACCAACGTAAGTAAGAGATATTTATTGAAGTCGACAGTTTTTTCTCAAGTTCTTGAACAGCATACGAGTATTTTCAGTACCAGAAATTACAGCAAGAATTCTAGTTCGGGGTTATATTAAATCGAATTCGTAGATGAAAATCATTCAGAACCAACTTAAGTATAAAACTGAAGCACAATCATGAATATGGGTAGCCTATACAGAACATTGAGTGCAATCTGAGAAAAGTGGCTTTAGGTTCAAGTTGGATAGAATTTTCCCTTTGTTTCACAATAAAATTAAAACACACCAAGTTTCTGAATTTATTTCACCAGTCTCGTAAACACTATAAGCATGCAGTACAGTATTCTAATACTAGGCTAAAAAATACACTAGGCTAAAAAATACACTGTCCACTTCTTAACATTCTATACTATACTTTGCAAAACAAAAACAAAAAAACAAACAAAAAAGAAAGAAAAAGAAAAAAAAAACTGTATGGTTATTTTTGTGCCAAGTACAGTGAAGTTCGACACTTTTACTAGGGCAAATCCACAAATTTATATGCAGGTATTTATTTATTTGCCATTATATGATACCAAACATTACAGTCAAATTACCTTTTTTTAGTGAATCACAGAAATTACATTACAATAACAACCAATGAACTAACTTCGTCAAGTACGCATTGAATCGACGGCAAGACAACTGTCGCGACAAGAACAGGAGATCATGACCCCAATAATGGATCGTTATTAAAAAAAAAAAAAAGGTGTTACCAAAATATACGCCGATTTGATACGCACTTTTTTCTCCCTGCGTTTATGCCGGCGCGATGAGTAGATTTTTACTTTCCCGGAGCGTCGTTCCAGCCCACTGGCAATGCACCTGATAAAATCTCACACTTTAAATGTGAAATAATAGCGAAAATTTTGTCTTTATGTGAAATAACAACGAAATTAATTTAATATTTTTTATACCGAAATAAAAATTTTCCATCTTCATTCTTCATTTTAAAAACCGGATCACATAACAGCAAATGCA